>OU824201.1:17565214-18983999 GCA_917499995.1 Ichneumon xanthorius
TTAACGACTGTAAAATAACGAATTAAAAATTAAAATTTCTCAAACTTGGCATCATTCTGGGAGTTTCTAATTTATCCGACACTCAGTGCCATCCTTTCTTGCATTCTTCACGCCGTATAAACAGATACAGGTACTCCCGGGAGTATCCAATGGAGCAGCACGGTGGGAAAAGAATTTACATTATTATTTTGTAACAGCTCACGGATGCAGCAGGATGCCGCGGAGGAATCTCGATTTCTTGTTCCGTCTACTCGATCTATCGTCCCGCTCGGATCATCATAGGTTTCTCCGCCTCTTTCACCGTTTACCAACACACATCATTCCACTCCAACTCTTGACACGTATAATAATAACGGGAACGAGTTCTAACGAGACGGACAGAAACACACACAACAAGCCGACCATACACATGATACGGTATACTGTTCTCACTATTCTCACATTCTCACAAACCCATATCACATACACAAACGTGTTCCAGGCACATACAGCAGCGATAGATCTCGTTCTGAATTTCCAAACACCCCGTTGATGATACCTGCGGTTTGACGTCCTCGATAACGCAACAAACTGGCAGGCACTCTGACACGAAACTGTAAATGTTTACGGTGTGATATAAAATTCTTATCCGATTGAAGCGGCGGCGAATGAATAGAAAACAACCGGGCCTGCCTGACACATTTCGTAATTTTACCGCACAACTTTTATTCCAATTAATCGTTCTTTATCTGCCTATTAAGAAATATCAACGTCTCAGCCAATTCCATTCCTAGTCGCAATATCTCTCCCACCCATCCAATTTTATCCCCAGAACACCAAACGCGCCTCATGAGCCATTTTCACAAAAATCTTGCTATCGATTACAATTTTCCCATTCGGGTTCCTTTCCAGAGCGTGTAACTTCTACAATACTAATCGTATCACGACCGCACCTTGACAGTCCTGCAGCTCACATCCTGACGTTTCGATTTCGCTACAATCAACCCAAAAAATATAAATTTTTCTTAAAGCAGCCCAGCCTCAAAGACGTCGGAGCCGCAGGACCAGCGCGTGCTCCCAATGAGGTGCAAAGATGTCTCCAGCTCCGGAATTAATGAATTTCGCCTGAGTTTTCACTGTCTCAAGATTCCATCGCTCGTCCCCCGTCGTGCGGAGAATTTTTATGGTGCAACACATTCGAGGCCTCGGTGTCCAGCCTATATCGGTCACACGTCTTTGATCACGTCGAGCGGAGCCTTCGGGAGGGGGGCGTTTACGACGGAGTGTCAACAACGGGTGGGTAATGATGTGCAGCCCCTGTGGGACGCTGGGCTGCCGGTCACACGGACGAAAGGGACCTGCCCGTGGTCTCGCCGTCTCCCGGTGGAAGTGAGTGAGTTGCCCAGCGGGGGGGCGACGAGCCGCGGACCGGCACCCGCAAAACGAGTATCATCGCGTCACGCTACATTGAGCGTCATTGTAGGTACATAATACGTAAAACCCCGTGGCACAACACGACTGCACGGTGTAGACATCGGAGCGGGTGAGCGGGAGGAGGGGAAAACGATGGCCGGAGCGCGGCGGTAGCGTTTATCGCTCGACCGATTGTGTGCGTGCGGGCATGCGGACGCGGAGACCGTAATCCCGTTCTCCGCTCATCCCCCATCCCTCTGCGGGTAGGAAACATCGCGGCGACTCCTCTCGTTCCTCTCGACGGTGGTACGCCGTTGGCGGTACACAGCTCCGGGCTCTCGTGTTTCGACGTCCGAGCAAAAACCGAACAGCCGATCTTCGAGACGGCAACTCTGGGCGTAAAAAAAAAACGACTAAGAAGAGCTTTTCCGGTCGTAATTCTGGAGTCCAGCGGGGCGCGAGATACCACTGCGGCCGCGTCCCGGCTGCGAGATAAAAGGGACTGTGGCTTTTGGTCCTCCCCCCCCCACCCCCCTCCCTGCCCAACGCTGCTGCGGGTTATCGAAGCATTGATACTTTCCTTTGACTCGAATTGACTATTTATAATCCGAAAGTGGGGGGGGGGGGGGGGATCGACCTGGAGGTTGCGGGCCGCAGAAGGCAAGGACCAAGGAGTCTGACGTAGAGAGAAGCGGATGATGAATAAGTCCTTTGCGAGGATAGTTTTTCCGTTTCGTTTGTCGCGGACTTCGGCGAGTGATCTGGATGATTCGATGTCTGATGCTCGAGGAGGCCGCGCGACGAGACCAGCGGCCGCGTCGCGGGGGGGCGCGAGGGAGCGCCGAGGGTGCATCGCGGGTAACGCATGGACGGAAAGGAGTGTAACCAGCGGCAAACGGTCTTGGGGTTAACGAGGCTCCACCCATGCCATCAACTGCTAAGGGGTCGTTTCTGCAATTCACCTTCACCCCTTTGCGTGATACGCGCCCCCCCCCCCCCCGACCTCCGGCAACCCCACCCGGCTCGCCGAGCTCGAGGCTCGTCTCAGCCTCCGGTCTACACTGTACTGTACTCTTCATCGTCTCCACCCGGCACTCGATTATCTCTGCACCGTTAAGGCATTCATCGCCACTGCGTACCGGCTAAACGGCGAATATCGTCGAATCACGATTCGCACAAGCGACGCGGAAGAGTTTAAACGCCGGGCCGGGACATCGTGCACACGTCTCGCGACACTTTGAGATCGCGGGAAAGACCGTCAATCCTGCAAACCGAGAGCCGACATGGGAGGGAAGGGCGTACGCTCGTCCGTACCCTCGGTCGACGATGACGACGAGGTGATAAATACAAATTTGCAACGCCGATCCACCGTCACTGCGAGGGGCGCTCGACGAGATGAAAAATGTTGTTTTTTTCCTTTCTTTTTTTTAGGGTAGTTTGGAATGAGGTGCGTGGGATTTTTTTTATGTCACGGCGGTCAGTGGAAGACGATAGGAAGATGATTGATTATTGGGAAATATTGTAAAATGTTGATGAGGGACTTCGGTCGATGGACAATCGGCGATATGCAATGTGCGGGATAAGATTTTATTATGGTTATGGTTCAAAAACTGTTCAATGTTATGTGCGCGGTAAGAAAAAATGCAGATTTAACAAACTTTTCTTTTCCAAAAATATTCGAATGATTCAGACATTTTTATAAAAATTTGTTGGGTATTATGCTAATTGTAAATTAACGTGGACGTTTGTGCAATGTAAAAAATTTAGTTTGAAAATTGATGAACGTATTGGAAGGTTTTTTATATAAACTGTTTCTGACATTTCAAACACATGTGCCTTGCAATGTTACAGTAATATTATTATTTATAATAAAAATCTTTGGTATATTAAAATTTGGTAAAAATTAAGGGGAGGAACTTGAAATATACTCAAATAAGTAATTTAAGTAAATTTCAAGTTCCAGTACATTAAATTTTCAATTTATTTTTACAATGTGGACGAGAAGCGTTGGGACCTATTTTACTATTTATTGGCAACAAATTCGCTACACACTGAAAAAAAGTTTGTACTTTTTACAACTCATTCTCCACAAACGTCCACAATTTGTATCTCTTAATTTTCCGATCGCACCATCCGGCTTCGAGTTTCGCAAACAAAACTCCAAACTAATCTTGTTAATAACACGGAAAATAAAAGAACAACTTTGTATATTCGAGCCTCAGTAAACGAGTTTGTCACTTATTCAACAAAATTAATTTTACGAAACTTCGTATTCCGATTTTAAGAAATTATTTACCACTACTATTGTAAGATATAGCGCAACGCGTACAATTCCCGTCTCGCGTATATTGTCCGAAGCGAAAAGGGCTGGCTCATCGGTTAACAATTTGCCTCTTGTAAACGAGGAAAGTTCGCCGGGAAGTAGTTCACCTTGTCGGCAGTGGCATTCGTTATCAGCTTCTTCGAGACTTCGGGCTCTCGCTCTCTCGTTTGTTTTGCACCGGAGCAAATTGCGCCCGGGACTCTCGACTTCAATGGCGCAGAAGCGGGACGGGGACGGCTAACGGCGTGGGCGCGGGTGAGAGAAGGGGTTGGCGAGTAGAGCTTTTGTGCTTTTCGAAGAATTTCTCTCTAGTCGAAGTCCCGGAAACTCTTGGACGGAAACTTTTCGCTTGGCCGACTGCTCTCGCCTCTCTTCACCCCTTCTTTACTGCGCGAGCGACTTCCGCCTTTTCATCCTCCGTCGTAGCCCGTTTCTTTTTTTCATACTCCTTCGAACCGAGCGCCTCTCCCCGTCGCTTACACAATTCCATCGCTAACTATGCTGAACCCGGGATAACAAATTACCGCAATTTTCCTGACTCTGCGAAGATCTTTGAGAGAGTATATTGAAAGTCCATCGTTCAGGATAATGAGGGAGAAAAAGGGGTGAAAGCTGTGAGAATAAAAAAAGAGATCGGGCGGATTTTGTTGTTTGACGTCGAATGTTCGTCCGTCATGTTCGGCCCGGGCGAATCGAGGATGCTGTAAATTGCGGAAACGGAGCAAAATAACGTTGCACAAAAATTTCGGAAAATGGGGGGGGGGGGCAAAATGGGAACTCTGAACAAGCCTTGTAAATCGAGAGGAACTGAAATTACGTCAGTTCTTCTGATGTCGGCAGGGACAGTGGTATCCCATTTTGCCTCAAGTCGCGATTTTTTTTATATCTTCGGAATAATTATTATGTACTTTATCTTTCGCTAGTGAACGATCGATTCGTAGGTCCGAACTCATCCGAGAGAGCTTTACTGCTACACAAATTTCTGAAAAGTCCATCGGTGCACCGGAGGAGAGCCTGGGGTAAAATGGGGTCTTTGAACATGCCTTGTAAATCAGGTCAAACTAACATATGTCAGTCTCCTGAAACCGGTGAACCAGAAAGGTGTCCTATTTTGCCCCGAATCGCAATTTTTTGTTTGTATCCTCGGAATAATTATTACGAATTTCATCCTTCATTAGTAAGCGATCGATTCGTAGGTCCGAACTCAACCGAACGGCCTTTACCGCCCCAAAAATTTTCGAACAATCCATCGCTGCACTGGAGAGCCGGGGGCAAAATGGAGACTCTAAACATGCCTTGTAAATCAGGTCAAACTAACATATGACAGTTCTCCTGAACCGAGAACTGACATGTCAGTTCTCCTGAAACCGGTGAACCAGAAAGGTGTCCCATTTTGCCCCGCATCGCAATGTTAGTTTTGCATCCCCGGAACAATTATTACGAATTTCATCCTCCATTAGTAATCAATGGATTCCTATCACCGCCCTCATCCGAACGTCCTCAACTACTTATCTTCCCATTTTGCCCCAACCTCTCCACTCGTCATTCGGTATCTCGGATACCGTAGCATTTACCGGACTACGTCGAGAATCTGAAAACGTAGGTAACACCTTTTCCCCAAGTAATCACAAAACCATTATTATCAGCTGCTCGGTCTCTCAAACGTGTTCCTCCACCGCGAAGTCTCCGGTTAATCGGCGAGTCGCGCGACGGCAATTTTTCCCATCCATTATTACCTCTCCTATCTTTCCCGGGGCTTTAATGTCCGTCCCACCTTTCATGCGACGCTCCCCGTCCACCAAACGAAACAGTGCGTGACGACGTCCGAGCGTTTATCCGGCGGGCGGCGCAGTGAGAGAAAGATCGCGTCGGCTCGTACATCAGACGGTACCGTCCGCCGCCTTCTTCTGTCGCTTGCACACCCTCTCGCGAAACGCCCGATGCACTCCGACGCGCATAGCCGGACGCCCGGCGTCGCAGCGGCCGAAGAATCAGGCGGCATCGGTCACTCATTTCGCCCTCTCCTCCCCTCGCGTGTGTGCCCGACCGCCGTATAAACTCGCCCCGTCCGTGTGAGCCGTGCGAGGCGGCGGACGGTCTCGCTGGGGCGCGAGCCGGGTATATGTTGCCGGTACCGACCACCCGGCGCGTCGGGGGCATCTGAATTAATTATTTGTTTTAATATAAAATCCGCGGGGTGTGATTTAGTTGGCCGCCACGGGGGCAAGTGGGCACCCGAGCGCATAAACAAGTCGATGTCGTGTTGTTTCCACCGTACGAGGGGCCGGGGAGATGTATGCGTGGCCGGGTAACAAGTTGCCCGGTGCAGCGGGAGCAGCGGCGGCGCGGACCATCGGCAGGAACGGCGGCGTCGGGCTGATCTTGCTCGAGCTCGGAGAGATCCACCGCGTCGCCCATGCACGGCCATGTGTGCACCGCGGAGAGAGAGAGAGAGAGAGAGAGAGCTCTCTGCGATCCTCTCCGAATCGCGCGTCGTGCGAGAACGATGGAGGATCAAGAGGTTCGCCAGGAGCGAGAGGCGAGAGGGAGCGGTGAGACCGGAGAGCGAGGAGCTTGTCGCGATACCCGCGCGAGAAGAGCCGGTGACCACCGTGGCTCGGGAAGAGACTCGCGATCCTCGGCGAGAGATTCTCTCCCTCTTCCACGCAGGCACAAAAGAAAATATCAAGGCCTGGGACACAATATCCGCCGCTTTGCGTGCCTCGCCCGGACCTCGCGGGGCTCTCGCTGAAAATTGCGACGGCCTGACAGCGGGCATGCATTCTCGGGGACCGGTGAGGGCCGCTCGTTCTGCCCGCCGGGGAACTCGTGCTGAGGTCATCCGGAGGCGCGGGATAGCGCCGGGCAAGAGGATACCCCGGGCAAGGACACGAGAGACGGGCAGGTGGATCCTCGGGGAGGTTTTTGTGTTAACCGGGATTCGAATCTTTGTGATGCGCTACCCACTTTGGGAATTGGGTCGGGTATTACCCAGATCGCCGACCGTAACACGGGCAAACAAGGGCGATTGCTTGAGACCAAGTTTTGTTTGCTTGCCAGCAATATTGCAACAATTGCTTGTACTACGAACTTATAGCATATTGGTAGCAAAAATCCAAGGTTGCTATAAGCTGTAGCAAAAATCCAAGGTTGCTATAAGCTGTAGCAAAAATCCAAGGTTGTTATAAAAATCCAACAACGGTTGCTGTAAGCTGATTTCTTATTCTTAACCGCCGTGAAAGAGACAAAAATTCCTCATCAGCAACCGACGTCTGATTACGCATTTCCTTAATCAGCGTTATTGCTGACGATACTGAAAGCTTATTTTTTCATGCGATGATTTCGTTCGATAGAGTATTGATAATGAATTACGTGCATGATAATGTAACCATAAACACAATAAAAAAACACGCGTTTTTGGATTTTTCATTTAGTCGAAAATTGGGTCAAATTGTGGATTCGTTTAGTATCGATATATCTTTATTAAATATGACCCATAAGTGGTCTAGCACTAACGATCCTTGGAATTGATCTTTTGTGAGAATCTACCGAGTCACTTACATTTTATAAGAAATGGAAATTTAAAAAAATTTCACACAAAATAACTATGACTCAAGCAAATTAATCTTCGTAGTGAGACGTAAAGCACCAGCAAGCCTTGCTGACAACTTGCTGACAATATACTCCTAAAAATTGTCGGCATTGAATGCTGGCAAAAACATAGGTAAATGCGAACACACATGCCCAATTTTGCGACCATCCTATGCGGACACATGCTGCCTATTTGCTGGCGGTTTGTTGTCAAAATGCTATCTGGGTAGTGATTCTTGGTACGTTTTTTTTTTTATGTCCATCTCTGACTCGTACGTTGCGGTCGGCGTGATGGAACTAACGCGAAAGTTATACCGTAGAGGCACGAAGACGCGTTACACACGCGTCGCACGTACACAGACGCATAAACAAGCGACACACAGGGACGTTTCGGTATTTATGGCACTGGACACACGCCTGATCCCTGGCTGGTTGGCTCGCGGTCCGGCATACACGCCCGCCGCATTTTCAGTCTGCCAAACGAAAGCGGCTCGCGCCACCGACTTATTAATGTCCCCGATCAACAAATTGATCTCTCTCGCCCGGTTATTATTCAAAATGGCGACGGAGCCGCGCACCTGCCCACGGCGAGGCTCCTCGGGCAAGGCGCGTACCACTACAATGGTTGGATTTATGCAAGTACAACGGGAATCAGTGACACAGTGAAACGGACCCGACGTCTCGTTCTGGTTGTCAAGAGTTCTCTGATAAGCTGCCGTTTGTACGTGAGATCCAGTCCGGTGTCTCGAATTTGCGGCCAATTTTGACGTTCGAAGGACGGTCCGAGATAATTGTACTGCAGCGTGGTTTGGAAATTGATGAACGGTATTGGAAGCTTTATTACATAAAGTGTTTCTGAAATTTCAAACACATGTAGGTTGCAATTTTACAGTAAAATTTTTATTTTGTAATAAACATTTTTGTAAACTTCAGGCAAAGGATTTGCAATTTTTATATCTTATGTTTTAGTAGTAGTAAAAGAGATTTATTGCCAGAGTTAGAATTTCTACAGTTATCTTCTTATACTAATTTTATACCTAACGACAATTTTATACTTGGCAAAGGGCCATCGACCTGAGTCCTTCAGCCCTCTGATATTTTAATTTTTCGAAAAAGTACATTATTGTTCAATTAATCTACATAATTTATGCAAATTTCAAGTTCCAGTGTATTACATTTATAATTTATTTTTGCGGTGGACAAAATTCATCCATGAGCCGAAGATATTTTGGACCGCCGTCTGAAAAAATTAATTGTACAAAAAAAAAAACCATCTCGCCACTTATTACCCTAGAATACTACTACAATGGTTGGGTTTATCTAAGTACAATAAAAACCAGTGAAACAGGCCTGAAGTCTCGTTCTGGTTGTCAAGACGTTTCCGATAAGTTGCTATTAGTACGCCAGATGCAGTCCAATGTCCCGAATTCGTGTCCACTTTGGTCATTCAAAGGGCAGCCCAAGATAATAAAAAATTCATCCGAATAAGCCGAAGATATTTCAAACCATCAACTGGAAAAATTAATTACAATGGTTGGGTTTATGTAAGTACAACAATTATCAGTGATACAGTAAAACACGTCTGACGTCTCCTTCCCGTTCTCAAGACCTCACCGATAATCTGCTCTTGGTACGCGAGCTCAACTCCTGCGTCCCGAATTTCCCTCCAACTCGGACGTTCAAAGCACGGCCCAGAGTAATGAAAAATCCATCCACAAGCCGGACATATTCTGAACCACCACTCAGAAAAATTAATTGTCCAAGCCCATAACCAAAAAAAACCTCGCCACTGATTACCCTACAGAAGACGTCCGCCAGCTTTCGTCGTCAATCTTCCCGAACACAGATCGTAAACGCAGCCCCCTATCTTTACGACTTCCGCTTTTACGAAAATCCGTATCTGTCTTATCCCCGAGCCGTGAAATAATTGGTGAGTCCTCATCGTCGCCGCGGCCTCTTCCACTCTTATCCGTCCCATTCTCATTCCCCGCGCACCGTCTCGTACACTTTCCTCTCGTACCCGCCTCTCCCGGTGTCGGACGGAGAGAGCGGCCAGTTGGGTAAAAAAAAAAAAAAAAAAAAAAAAAAAAAAAACCACACACAAGAGGAAGGGTTATAAGGCATGAAATCCGAGCCGACCTCGATGTTCCCCCGGCTCTTTCTCCGTCTTTCCGATATTCCGCCAACTGTCCTCTCGCTCCTTCCCTCACGGTGAATCTCGTTAATGGATGGAAGGTCGCGTGTGTAGAGAGGAGAGTAGTGAGCTCGGAGCTATTGGCCAGGATCGGACTCCGGCAGCCCACTAATCACCACTAATGTTAATATTATGCAGCGGCCACAATGCTCTCTACGTGGAACCTCGATAAACCACGAGTGAATCTCTCGCCGTGGGGACGATGCATGCACCTCTCGCATGCAATCCTCTTGTCGTGGCAACACTAATACAGGACCGGTGTGTAAGTCCCTCTCTATCCCCCACCCCCCCCCCCCCCCTCCCCTCTCCGTTCTTCGAGGTCTTGCTGTACATTATACTATATACGCATTCTCAACTTCCCTACAACGGCGTCTATGCTCGGGCCCGCGCGGTATTAGAGGCCTAAACGAGAGGGGAAGATGAGAATAAAGAGGCGGAGGATCCGGCAATGTTTCCGTCACAGACACACAGGTGATATAAGTCACTGGAGCCATCGCTGTCTAACGTTTCGAGCGGAGCCTCGCCGTGTAGAACAATTCTCGAATAATATCTTACGGTGTCCGAGTGTCCGATCGTGCGCGCACATACGTACGCGGTCTCTGGGAACGATACTGCCCGATGCAAAATATTATAAGTAGGCAGGTGTCTGCGGTGGAATCGTTAGGAGGCGGAGTAGCGGCGAGCGTTGTTTTTTTTTTTTATATTTCCTCGAGCGGAGGGACATGCATTAGAGAGAGTTCGCCGGGTTTCTCCATTATATGAATTGTAGGAAGTTTCACCGATGGGAATTAAGGATCACCGAGGGAAAGAGTAACTGTCAGGGTGAAATTACCGTTTGGGCCGGGGAGAGTTCCCAGCGGCGGAGAGCACAGACGCGGGTCGAGAGAGTCCCGGCGCGGGCCTTGCCGATCGCTCCGTCGTGCCCGACGCACATGAGTGAAATGTTAATGCGCATCCTCGTGAAGCGCGCGCGTTCGGTTGCTGACGAGTAATTGAATAGCCGCATCGATCCTCGTATTCCATCGTCGTCTTCCCGCTGCCGAGTCGGTGCGACTCGTCCGGACAGCCAGGGGCGTTACCGACGTGCGTCCGCGGGTTTCTCGCACTTGGACGATTATGCACGCGCTCCCGAGCGCGCGCGGGACCGCTCGATCGAGCGCTTGACCCGACGACCCCTCCGCGCCGGCTGAGATACTGTAATGTGACGAGACGGGACGTCGCGAGGCCCTCGCGTTACCGGCGTGCGCGGCGCGGCAATTAGTCGGGGTTACTTTGTAATTACGCTTATCTTTCTATGGCGCATGCGCGCACGCGAGTGCACATTCGAGACGGGACCGAAACTGGCTTTCGCTCCGAGTCGCGCTCGGAGACGCGGTCACGTTTGGCGAGGAACGATAACGGGTTGGCCGGCGAAACGATTCGCGACGAGAGCCAACCGCACATTGTCCGGACAAATCGTACGTTCGCTCGGCAATGCGCGACCGGTCGCCGGACTCCGGCACGACTCCGGCCCCTCCCGTACCGCCAGGCCTGGCGAGCTTTTCGACGCCGCGGCGCCGATGTTGCGCGGCCAGTGACTGTGCCCGCTCGCTCGACACTTCGGGCGCGCTCGACATTAAAGCACTCTCAATCACTCGATAAGCGACGGGGCCGTGTTACGATTGTGCGTACACCCGACGCCGAGCCCTCCGGGCGAACGCGAGCGCCGATCTCCGGTCAGCTCCGATACCGCTCAACCAATTTCATTTCGATCGGCGCATTATCGTTATTGACTCTTAAGATATCCAGCGATCTTTCTCCCTCCGACTCCCGACGCCGCCCGCCGATCGACTACCGGTTGATTTATCGGACGATGTATTTCCTTTCGACCACTATTAACAGGTCTTTATCTGCTCGCGCGGGCTACGTCGGGGCTATCGGAGCGGCGAACACTGAATCTATATAAAATTGTGTTATGGAGGAATGCGACTTTCTACGATTCAATGATCCCGTAGCGTGTTTCGTTCGTGGACGGGCACCCGTCGCGCAACGAACAATTTCTTGTTCCTCTTCTTGAGCCGCCCGGTTTCGTTATCGGCGTCACAGCTCGCGAGGTGCGACTTGCCATGTTTTGCCGTTTACGGAGAAAGCCCAAAAAAATACAGTGATCGGGGATATCTTTCGGATCGAAGTAGGCGGACTTTGCGGAGTTTCATGCTGAAAAGTGGAATCACCGGATTCGAATTAATCATTTTTTTATTCGGTCCTCGTGTCGTGCCGGAAAACGTCACTTCCGGTTTGGAAAATCTAATTTTTTGACCGGAAGTGATTTCATAACGAGAATACGTCACTTCCGGTTTGGAAACTCATTTTCCGACCGGAAGTGACGTATTTCCGATTGGACGATGAAAAATAAGATTTTCAAACCGGAAGTTACGTTTTTCAGTGTGACGTCACTTCCGGTTTTAAAGTGAGCTTTTCAGAATCGGAAGTGACGTCAGAACAAATTCTTTTCAAATTTGGTTGCGTGACGTCGCAAACCCCTTAAAAATGAAATTTTCATAGCGGAAGTGACGTCGCAGAGACTTTTTTTAATGTGCCTCTGTCAACCAGTGGCGTAGTAGAATACTCAGTATTTATTAGTGTTCGCAAGACCGTCGGCTTCGCTCTTACGTACGGCCGGAGAAAGACCGCTAGAGTATTTTGGCGTACGACAGCCAGTGCTAAGCCAGCCATGTGCCGTTTCCCCAGTTACGACAAAATCTCACCTGGGAACTGTCTTTGACGTCCGATAAAAAAAAAAACAATGATTGGGGCAACAAACAACAAGATCCATCACTGTCTACCTAAGACTGGTTTAACCGAAAAAAACCTCCAAAGCATATTTGACATTTTGTATTACCATATTAGGATACTAGTTCACGTTTTTTCATCGGATTAGGAACAAGCAATTAAATGCCATTGCTATAAATTTATGACAAATTTGAAAGTTTCATTATACATTCATTAATCGGTTATTGACATACTTTTATCTGGCATCGAATATGCGTTTCACAAATCGTTACAAGTAATATACCGAACGTTTTACAAACAGACTAAAAATCATGAATACGGTCCAGACCATGTATAATCGATTTATCTGCCAATCGGGGTGTCCACATTAACCTCTTTTACCCTAATTGCTTTACGCGTCTTACGATCTTACATGGTGCATAAACTACTTGTTACAAAGTGGCCAATCACTGTCGGTTCACCGCTCTAGCGCGTTGGAAAGCCGGTCCAGTTTGCCATAACAATGAGAGACATTGCAACTTTTTTTTCCAACCCAACCAAGTGTATCCGGCTCGGCGTATCAACCTTTTTTTTTGAATTCCTCCTCAATTAGAGTTCGCTAGAGAGTTCCGCGTGTCTCTCGCGCGGACAATCGTTATCGCCTAGCCTCCAGTCCTCACTTATTGTGAGCCCGCGGTGGTTCCAGCGCAAACACACACACGCACACATGCGTGACCGTACAAACGAGCGTTCTCCCGCTGCTGCCAGAAGTGGCGTTATTAGGGTGCGAATTCCAGTTACGCGAGTCGAACGAGGTGTCCGTCGAGTCGCACAACGCCTGCGTGCGTACTTCAGCAACGTCGTCTTGGCTTTCTTACCGCTGTAATGATCTCTTTGTCCCTGCCCGGCTCTCTCGGCCGAGCGTCCGGGACTTTAAGTGAAAACCCCGCTCGTCCGTTCGCTTTGCGGAGCCAACCGGCAGGCGGTCCACTATAGTGGAGCACGCGACAATAGAGGCACCAGCACCGGCTCGCGCACACCTGAAATATATTGCCGCGATTTCTTGGCCCCGATAAAACGCTTTTTAGCTACGAGGAAAAAAAATCAAGGAATCGGAAGAGGCAGCATCTGATTTCTGTTTTTGTTTCGTTTGAATGTCAATCCGCATAAAAATTCTACCAAATTTGAAGCTGGTTGCAAGTTTTCTGACGCTGAGGAGGAGAAAAATGAAAATGAAACACAATGCGAAAATTACCATTGTGAACCTGTTTGTTGGTTCATGGCGTACAGATGCGAATGTCAATTTTCATTATAAAATGAAATAAAATTTAACAGTAAAATGAAATAGTTCGCTTCAACATGTTGCGTGCAAACATAAGTTTCCCACACACACAATTTAGTAGTAAAAGCGATTTATTAATCTCTTTTACTTCTACTTCTACATCTACTGAAAGAAAATTTAATAATAAAATGGAATCAAATTTATGAATAAAATGAGCCGATCTCCAAATGCAATACCCAAACACAAATGTTCGAAGCACACAATAATAGAAATCCTGATCATACTCCACAACACATAGTCATATTTGATCGCCCTTAAATGAGACATGCTCTTCCTCTCAAATAAAGCAAGCAAGCAAGCAGACAAATAAGGCAAGCAAGTAAATAAGCAGGAGCTGCACGAGCTAAAGGAGTCCGGTCGATTGGGCAAAGGAAACAAACGAAAAATGTGCAAATACCCGCTTCACCATGTAAACAATTTGACCAATGAAATTCTTGTACGGCGACAACTGATAAAATTTAATAATAAAATGAAATAAAGTTGAACAATAAAGTGCAAAAAAATTGAACAACAAAATGAAACAAAATTTAATATAATAAAAAGCGTTGCGAAAAATAGGAATGGGAAAGTAGCAGGATCGCCTCGAAGGTCTGTCGAGAGACGAAACAACGGCAAAAGCAAAAAATCCCCGATCCCGATGCCCCTCGATAAAAGGCAAGCGCGATGACGTCGCGACGCAGGGATCGAGCGATACCGTTACGAATAATGATGCACGATGGAAGTTGAAGTCCTCAGCAGCGGCTGCGTTACTACCTTCTCCCCAGCCGAGCTCGCTCTCTCTCCCTCTCCCGCATTCGTATGTTATCGATGCGCTTTGTACGACCAGTATTCATATAAAATACTTAACGACGACTTTCCCGCAAGAATGTCCCGATATCAATGGAGAGTTTGCCTGATTTGAATATCCACCGTCTATCTGCCGTGGAGCGTTGATTTATAAGGCAGTTTCACTGAACATTTTAGATGGTGCGCATGCGCGGCCAGAAGTACTGTGCGCCTTGGCGACGCACCGTCTACTTTGTCGTTTTTCCTTTATCAGTTTTCTCCCTCTCGCTCCCGCTCGCTCGCTCTCCTATGCATGTATCTTTATCGCCATCTTTACGCAGCGAAGAAATAATAATCGTCTTTGCAAGCGGCACTATAAATACCGAGTGTCCCGATCTTATGAGTCGCACGATGCCGTTGTATTTTTTTCCAGGACCAGAAATCACTGTTTCTCGCTCCTTCTCGCTCCGGCCTGGCGTTCGCCTTGTTTGTTGTGGAAGCTCGCAGGGAAAGTACGGGAGCGCAGCAGCGGCGACAGGAGTTTTGCACAACATCGGCTCGGCTTCGAAGATAGCGCACGGAAACCCTGCTCAACCGAGGCAGAAACTCCGAGGAGCGCGCGCGTGCGTAGATCCGCGGAAACCGATCGAGCGTTTTCGCGATCGATCGGAGCGATCGACGGGCTTGTCGGGACCAAGTGCACGCATTATCGGGCTAATCGTGGGTCGACATTGGCGCAGCTGCCTCTCTACCCTGCGGCGGAGAGACAGCTCGAAGCATCGCTCGGGGATACACGCATGGCTGCGCGGTTAAAAAATTGTAAATTTAATGCACCGGACGGGAAGTTTTTACGCAGAAACTGGTAAATTTAATTTAGTGGATAATTTTTAATTGCGTTGAAAAATTAATATACTTTTTCATTTAATCGAAAGTACATTATTCAAATTTAAGCACGTTTACAGTAGAAAGAAAATAAATGATTAAAAGTAATGTATTTCTAAAGTTTTTAATATACTGTACATTAATTTTTCATCGCGATTGTACATGAAATTTAATATACCAGTTTTTGTATAAAAACTTCCTGTCCGGTGCATTAAATTTACAATTTTTTTTAACAGTGTAGATTATATATCTTCGGAGCCTGCGGAACGGACGTGCGAGTCACTGTTCTTAATGCTTTCCTGGACATATTATCATTCGTATAAATTTCATAGAAAAATTTATTTGATTTTGATGCAAAGTTTATTCCATCCAGTTTCACTCCATCCGTTCTTTTTCCGAGGGAGCGAGTGCGTAAATCAGCGGAAACAGCGCTTTCGCGATCGATCGGAGCGATCGACGTGCTTGTCAGGACCAAGTGCATAACGCATTATCAGGCTAATCGTGGCTTCGACACTGGCGCAGGTGCCTCTCTAGCCTGCGGCAGAGAGACGCAGTTCGAAGAATCTCTCGGGCATTCACGCATCGCTGCACTGGGAAAAAGGATAGTATTTCCTACTGTACTGAGAGAAAGATCTAGTAAATATGATTATACCGCTTGAGAGATATTACCATAGCACATAATAGTAGGAAACTGGGGCGCCACCTATGGTAGGAAGTACCGGATTTATAAAAAAAAATAGTAGAATTATGGTAAAAATTCTTGGAAAAACTAACACTCCGCCATAGGTGGCGCCTTAGTTCTCTGCTGCTATGTGCTAGTAGTTTTTACTAGATTTTATACACTCTCAGTGTATAAAGAACAGTTCCCAGGAAGAACGTCTGTATAGAATTTTCTGACAGTATATATTTAATTGATTATACTACACTGTAAAAGAAAAAACAAAAAAAATGAAATTTAATGCACGGTGTTGGAAGGTTTTTTGTACGACACGTTTTTTGTACCACATGTGCGTTGGCAATTTTCCAGTAAAATTTTTATTTGTAATGGAAATTTTTGTACATTTCAGGCAAAAGATTTGTAATTTTTATATCTGGTGTTTTTATTTCTTTTAAGTACGTTAACATTGAATTAATGTAAGCAATTTTAGCAAATTTTAAGTTCCAGTACATTAAATTTACAATTTATTTAGTTGCAACCATGACGTTTTGTCATTGTCGTAACTATAAAACCTAAAAACTAGTTCCCCCTGGGAACTATTTATTACGGTGAAAAGTCAGTATTGTTGCTTTTACCATGTAATTTTTTTCTCAGTTCACCATGAGATCCACTCGGCCTCCGGATCATCTTCGGAGCCGGCGGCAGCGACACGCAAGCTGTTCCTGATGCTTTCCCGGACACACATCATTCAAATAAATTTCGTAGAAAAATTTATTTGATTTACATGCAAAGCTCTCTCCATCCAGTTTCAGTCCTTCCATTCTTCTTCAAGGTGCGCGGTGGAGTTTAGTCGTCCCCCCAAAGACACCAGACGAAAGTGTAATACTTCTCAAATGCCATCTCTCAAGATCCGGAGATGATCCTTTTAATGCATTTTTTTTTTTAGAAACTTCCGTGACACACATCGAATAAATTAAGATCACGGGTCTTACCATAATGCCGCGGAAGTATAAAAAAAAAATCCCGCGGATGAGCGGAATATCCGAAGAATTAATTATCCCCCTGAAGTATTTAAAATAAATGTTCGCGACGCACCTGCCCGGTGGAGGCAGACGGAGCGGGGTCTGCCCGCGTGATCAAAAGCCCGGAGAACCGGCCTGTTTCCCTCGCAGCTTCGTTAATAAATTTCTCATCCCCCAGATTAATCCCTGAACGATCATGCCGCGCGGTGTGTAATGCCTAATCGAAAAGAGCTTCGGTTTCTCGGTACCTACACACTGTTCCGCCGCGCAGCACGTCCTCTCAGTCCTTACCCGATGAAATTAACATTGCTGTGCCGCCGGTACAACTATTATATCTATAAATAGATAGGTGTACGGGAGCGATTGGAGTTTGTGCATACCAGAAGCGAGAGCGCGAGTATCTGTTGCAGTATTTTCATTCGAGAGAAACGCCGTAGAGAGCCCCAAGATAGAGAAGAGAGGACCGCGAGCTCGTAGACTCGCAGTTGCCGGCGTTCGTCCCCGCGGCTCGCCCGGTGGCTGCATAGGTGCACGTACTTTCGTATACAGCAGATTGGCTCTCGATCCTCGCCGTGGACCGACTGGACCAGCGACCGGCAACGCGTAATACGCGTGTGCTCGGTGCGTGTGCGTGAGTTACTCGCACATACGAGATCGAGCCGCTTGTCCATCCCTTCCCGTCTCTCTCTCTTTTCTCCCGACTGCCGCAATCCAGCGATAATTACATAGACCAGAGATAGGGAACCGCGGAATAATGAAAATCTATTAGTTAACCGCGCCGAGATTAATGGCTACAAAGTCCCTGAGATTCTGATTTTTTTTTGATTTTTTTATTATTAATTTTTAATTTTTTGTTCCGCGCCGAAGAGGGCGTAATCGATCGTCTGGTGCACTCGAGTGAAGCCGGCAACATGGAAAAATAATGTACGCTGGGAATGCTGGCGTAAGCATATTTGCAATGTTGTGCCGGAGTTTGCTGACGGCTTTTTCTTTTAGTTTGTCATTGGCGGCAACTGAGGAAAATTCTTCCGGCGTTGGTAGGCGTTAACTCCGGACAAAGTTGCGCCAACGCTACACTGGGACTAATCGAGCAACGGCCGACAAAGTTGCGCCAACGCTGTACCGGTCTAACTGAGAAAAATGGAATTCCGGGACAAAAAAATATGTATATGCATGAGGCGTATTACAAGATTATTATCATTAAGTGCATTAGCTTGGATATCGTAATGCGATCGATTCAATTATGTGCCCGATCTTATATTCGCTTCGGAAAGCGAAAACATGACTTCGCACCCCTGGAACAGCGGTAGAGGACTTGTCCGCCAAGCCCACGTTGAACCTGTGCAGAGGTTTGGTGCACTTTGGGAGGACTTTCTGGTTCAGTGGAGAACCCTTTACTTGCTCAGTGAAGACCGCATATGTATAGTGAATTCTGGCCCATAGCACCTGCTCTTCCTCGTTGAAGAGGAGTTGTGAACGCGGACAGGGGTTGGACAGTTGAAAATGACCTCCCTCTGAAGTCCTCTGAAGTCCCACGAATCGACACGCGTGTGTTTCGCTTGGTTCTGAGTAAGCTGGGGACCTTCTGGGTCAGTGGTCCTTTCTGATGCTCAGTGAGTTCTCCATATGTGTAGTGAATTCTGGTCTATAGCACGTTATCTTCCTCGCCGTACAGTAATTTGTAAAGCGAACAGGCGCTGATCACCTGAAAATGTCGTTTTCCTCTAAAATCCCACAATTTGACACGCGCGTGCTTCGTTTAGTCCCGAGCAAGCCGGCGCAGTGGAGAACCCTTATGATGCTCAGTGAGTTTTGCATATGTTTAGTGAATTCTGGTCTACAGCACCTTATCTTCCTCGCCATAGAGGTGTTTCGAAAACGAAGATGCACTGAACACCTAAAAATGTCGTTTTCCTCTGAAAGCCCACGAATTGACACGCGCGTGCTCCGTTTGGTCCCGAGCAAGCCGGCTCAGTGAAGAGAATCCTTCCGATACTCAGTGAGTATTGCATATGTATAGTGAATTCATGGTCCATAGCACCTTATCTTCATCGCAGTAGAGGAGTTTCGAAAACAAACAGGCGCTGAACAGCTGAAAATGTCATTTTCCTCTAAAGTCCCACAAATCAACACGCGTACGTTCCGTTTGGTCCCGAGCAAGCCGGGACTATAGCACCTTACCTTCCTCGTTGTAGAGGCATTTGCAAGACGAACCAGCGCTGAACATCTGAAAATGTAATTTTCTTCTAAAATCCCACGAGATGGCACGCGCGTGATCCGTTTGGTCCCGAGCAAGCCGGGGGACCTTCTGAGTCAATGGACGTTATTGATGTTCAGTGCGTTCTGCATATGGATGGTGAATTCTGGTCCACAGCACCTTATGTTCATCGCCGTAGAGGCATTTGTAAAACGAACAGGCGTTGAACAGCTGAAAATGTCATTTTCCTCTAAAGTCCCACAAATTGACACGCGCGCGTTCCGTTTACTTCCGAACAAGCTGGGGGGACCTTCTGGGTCAGTCGACCTTATTGATGCTCAGTGCATTTTGCATATGGATAGTAAATTCTGGTCCGCAGCACCTTATCTTCATCGCCGTAGAGGAGTTTCGAAAACAAACAGGCGCTGAACAGCTGAAAATGCCATTTTCCTCTAAAGCCCCACAAATTGACACGCGTGCGATCCGTTTGGTCCCGAGCAAGCCGGGAGTAGAACACAATCGGCCGCCGGTGAACCGAGCGGGATGCTGCGCTCCCGTCTCGCCGTCTATCGCATCTCTTGCTCGGCGGTTGATGCCGATGTTAGAGCTGCAGCTCCCGACTCCTTTGGCTCTCTGGCTGACGGTGATTCCGCTTCTACTCGCGGCGCGCTGATGCTGGCCGCCGGTCGCGCGCTCCGCTCGGGGTCGCTGACTCGAACGGTCGCCGATCCGTCAGTCGATTACTCCGGCGATCTTACGTGAACATGGAAACAGGTTCTTGGAATCCGGTTCTCGATTCTACATACGACTCTAATCAACGCGGCTAGATTGCTGCATCGGAGAGCTCGCGCGGCGGCCGGTGCGAGAGAGCTCCTTCGAGAGAGCCGGCTATAGCGCTCGCTCGCGCTCTCTTCTCGCGGTTTCCTCGCGCTCGGCTAGGTGAACTGGCGAACGAGATCCCGGCTTCGTTTGTTTCCCGAGATCTCCGGCATCAAGAGACGCGGTAGCGTCTCGACGCCGAGTACTTAAAAAAAAG
Source organism: Ichneumon xanthorius (assembly GCA_917499995.1). Lineage (NCBI taxonomy): Eukaryota > Metazoa > Arthropoda > Insecta > Hymenoptera > Ichneumonidae > Ichneumon > Ichneumon xanthorius. Next base: position 17,585,368 of record OU824201.1, read on the forward strand.
ATGTTTTAAGCGAAACCCTACAAAGTTGTTTTTACTCCGATATGTCGGAAGTGGAATCTTTGAATCCATGATGTTTGAAAACGAGCATCGGTTCGGAATTTTGAAGACACTTTCGTAGTATAACTTGGACACAAGCTTTCCCACACGTGCATTTATTACCATAACTGTTCGGCTGATGCGATACGGGCATCGTGCGCCGAAAACGGTCCGACGTCATTATAAAAGTGTCGTATAAAATATATATAATATAAAAGGTTCTCGGTTTCGTACATGGCCGGTCTGTAGATATCGCTGCGGAAAAAATCTATACCATGAGTACAAAACCTCCATTCGAAGCACTCAGTTATAAGATTTTTTCCTGATGTTCCCATCGCGAGGGGAAAAATCCATGAAAAAACGTCCGACATCATTATAAAAGTATCGTGTAAATTTCCGGTTTTCTAGGTGTCCGGTCTGTAGATGTCGCTGCGGAAAAAATCTATCGAGACAAGGGAGCCTTGTTCTATACAAGAGCGAGCTGATGTGACGTTCTTCGTCGTCATCGATCAGGCATTCTGGATCGAAACCCCAACTTATATAGTCGTACCTCCACACACCAAATATTACAAAACATATTGTACTAGACGTATAGATATTTCTGTAAAAACACATATTTCACAAGAATATTTCTAACACGGATTTTTTATCTCGTTCTTTGGCATTTAAAAGACATTTTATTGCCTTAGCAAGGCTGAAATTTGATAAGAAACACGAACAGTGTGTTAGGCCACCTGTGAAATGTTTACGATAAAGAAAATAATCGCAGGGACACGTGCAAGGACACCCATTCTCTACGTGTGATGCAAAAGCTATTAAAACGTGGCTAAAATTTCAAAAAAGTAAAAATGGTATGCCAAGTACTTAACGTTTCTTTTCTCTAACAAACAAATGTGTCTACGAGACGGAAAAATATCCAGAAAAACTTAAATCACATGAACCAAGTAGTAATTTGCATATTTATATACACATTTATGTATGTGGTATAAAAAATGTCACACTGCTCGATGAACTTGTGATAACGAAGAGACGAAAAAAATCGCTGCAGTTCGTATGAGAATGAAAATATAATGGAATTTATGTTTATTTATGTTTTTCAAAAAATTATTATATTTTATTTACAATCATGGACGTATTCGGTCAAACGTTTTGTCAACGCTTATCGACACAAGTGACCAAACATTCGTTGACTTTTCATTTTGTAGCCACGAATTCGTCATTTCGAGCAGCCCCCGAAGCATAAACTTTGCTGTAGAAAAGCGTCGTTTGGGAACTGTTGGAGTATTCACTACGGTAAGCAACAAAGTACAATGTCAAAAATTGTAACCCTCCTGTTTGTTGTGCTTGTTGCATCGGTAAGTTCCAAACGTATACTGAAAAAAATCTGTGTCTTAATAAAACATATTTTACAATATTCGCCTTTATTCAAAATTCCGTATAGTTATAAAAAAGTCCCAAACAATAACATGAAACGCCATAGATCGTTTGGTACTAAAAATAACGAAATAAAGAAAGATGTCAGCAAAAATTTGTGGGTATTCGTTTGTTTAACGCTAATAATACAAAATTTGTAGTAACTTTTAGGCGGCTGATGCTATCTATAGGAGAGACCATCTGAAATCCCTGAAAAAGCGACTCGAATCGTACTTCGCCACCCACATTGACGCAATCGAAGAAAAATACAACGCTATCAAGTCAATTGTTAAGGAAAAGTCTGAACTACTCTATTATAATTCAGATGGAAACTCAATCTACGCAAAGGCTTCCGACAATGTCTTTGCAATTCTAAACAAGGTTTGTGTCGAAAAATAACTCGAATAAATTAACAATCACTTGTACATAAAAACTGACCCCTGTTGAAAAAATGAATCTGCAAATATTGGAAAATACCTGAAAATAGTTCAATTGGAGCTTTTCCGACAAATTGTTCGAGAAATTCAGAGAAACATCTTCGCCAGTTAAAATTTCATGAATTATGCGTATTCACAGACTCAAAACGAGACCCGTGAACTTATCCTCCAAGCGCAGAGTGTCAACGGTACCGAGGACTGCGATGAAATGGTCAACAACTTAAACGTCAAGGCCGATAGTTTTTTGTCACATGTGTTCAGATGCACTGACAATATACTAGTCGAAGCAGATGAACGCATATCCGACATAGAGTCGAAGTACGAACGCCTTCACTCAGGTTTGATCGTCCGCCGAAGTAGATTTCCTGCCTGTCTTCACAAAATCAACAACGACACAGAAGTCAATACGAACTTAGAAGTCGACGAAGCTAATATGTGCATGATGCTCGTGAGTTTAATTTTTCCTCGCCTCTGTATGTCAATGTGTGTGTGTGACAGCTCGCAATGTTTAAAACGGCTATAAACTCGAAACAGGGAGATAGCTGAGGTTGAAATTTGGTTTTATGAAGATTGAGTCCTGATTGGAGATTTTTATGAAGATTAAGTCCCGATTGGAGATTTTAGGTGATTTAAAAATGTTTAAAAAATGTCTATATTAGCTCGAACATTCGTAAATGTGTTAGGTCCTAAAATTCCATACAAAGGATACTACGATCAAAGACCTTTGGTATTGAATTTGGCTGAAATCCATCGGATCGGTCAGATTTTATGAACTTTTAGATTTTTTTTATAACTAAAAACGATCCCATTGCAGTAAACATGGAAGTATCGAGTTCCAATTTGGCAAGTTAATGAACTAACACTATACAATGTTTGGCATTAAATTTGGTAAAAATGAATTAAACCGTTCAGATTTTCTTATATTTTTCATTTTTTCGATGAGCGAGGAGGCAACGCGACAAATTTAATTTGCATCTTTTTTTATCGCACATAGAAAAAATGCGATCGTTGAACTTTTTTTATAGAGTGAAATCAATGTCGTGCATATTTTGATGCTTACCGCGATAGCCAAAATAATATGATGTTTTGTTGTTCTGTTATCAGCTCGGAAATAATACTAAACAGTTCATCGCAGAATCCGTTCCACATGTGTTCGCCTATATCGACGACACTACTCGTTTTCTATTGGACAATGTAAATCCCACCTACCTTGCCACGTGCTTAGAGGACTATGACGCTTTTCAGAAGAAGGCGACGGACCTGACCAATAGAATCAAGCAATGTTATCAACAGAAAATCAACGAGGCTGCTGTGAGTGGTCACTCACTATACCTTAAATTTTTCTTGTGTTTAAAAAAGTTTCCCACGAAGCCTTCAATTATCCAGTTTGTTTGTACCGATCAAGAGGGGGAAAATGTCTGAGACCGAATCCAAGCTCTTTCAGGAAAAGATTTATTCCTCGGTTTGGATAAATCTGGAAGAAACCCATCTTTAACTGACAGACCTTGGATTCCATATGAAAACGACAGTAATATATACTACACACAAAAAAAAAATGTTTGAACTTTGATTTCTCACTATTCAGATATCAGCTCTACTGTTTACTATATGCAGGTTTTTTCGCCGTTTAACACGAATTTTTTCTCCATATTATTACGGATTTAATCGCAAATATGTTATGTTCTTTCAAAAATATATACACATATTAAAAATAAAATACGAAAATTAACTTCCAAGCAGGCATTTATTTATGAATTCATATTATCCATGCGAGAGGAAGCTATCCACGCGAATAAATATCTACGACTAGAATTGTGTGTGTCTTTTTAAATAAATACCGTATAACAAAGTTGAACAAATACGCCAGTACTTGAACGATGTATTGAAGTATCAAGTATGAAGTCAATGCCCAGCATTCCGAAGCTGAACTTGATACTTAAAGCCCGCGAAGCGCGCAGGATACATTGCATTTTTTTCCCAAACATAAATTAGTACTGTACGTAAAAAGTTGTGCTCTCGTCTAAAGCAGAGTTATTAAAATGTTTTCGAAGAGCGAATATCGTCGACCAATAAAGCGATACGCATTAATCGACAAAATTATTACACTTAGAGAAGCTTTTCCGGTTAGCAATCCGTTTTCGTGGAAATAATTACGAGCATCATTAGAGCACAGTAAACTTTGTTCAAAATTGATTCGCAGAACAAAAGAGTTGATAGATAAAAAAGTCGTGAATATGGCCCACTCCGATTAACACCGTAAGTATATTGTGACAAAATAGATCGTGTCATATTCATCACTTTTATCCCGGTAGAAAAAAAATGAACGATTAGTTAAGATATTAATTACTTAATAACGCAATCACGATATTTATATTTAATACCCGAGATGGCGGAAAAATCGACGAATCGCTGACCTGCAAAGAATTAAACAAAAGAAACAAAAAAACAATAACACTGCTCGAAGAACTTGTCATAACGAAGTGACGAAAAAATTGCTGGTGTTCGTGTTTGCTGAAAGTTTTGGCAACGTTTATTGACACAAGTGGCCAAACATTCGTTTACTTTTCATTTTATAGCCATAAATTCGCAATTTCGAGCAGTCGTCGAATCATACACTTGGCTCTATAAAAGCGTGGTTTGGCAATTGTCGGAGTATACTTGCCGCAGCAAGCAGCAAAGAACAATGTCAAAAATGTTGATCTTCGTGGTCGCCGTGCTCGTCGCTTCGATAAGTTCCATACGTACACTGAAAAGAAATCAGTGTTCAATAAAACATACTTAACGATTTTCACATTTATTCTGAATTCCATATAATTAAAAACAAAGATTCAAACAACAATATGATAACGCTAATGAAACAACATTGTCATCACTTTTAGGCAGTCGATGCTTTCGGCACGAAGGACCAACTCAAATCCCTGCAAGACCGACTCGAATCGTACTTCGCCACCGAAATTGACAGAATCGAAGAGAAGTACAACACAACCCAACTAATTATTAGAGAAAAGTCTGCAATACTCTATAATACAAATGGAAACCCAATCTACGCAAAGGCTTCCGACGATGTCTATGCAATCATGATCAAGGTTTGGGCCGTCGAGAAATTACTCGAATAGATTAATAATCACCCGTTCACAAAAATAGAACACTGGTAAAAATATTGGGAAATATTGGGAAATATTGGGAAATATTGGGAAATATTGGGAAATATTGGGAAATATTGGGAAAAAAACCAGTTCTATATTTTCCGACAAATTGTTCGAGAGATAACATCTTCGCCAGTTAAGATATGATAAATTTTGTGTATTCACAGGCTGAAGCGGAGGTCCGTGAACTCATCATCCAAACGCAGAATACCAGCGCTCCCAAGGAATGTGATAAAATGACTAAGATCTTCAAGATAACCACAGATTTTTTGGCACAAGTGTACGATTGTATAGTCAATGAATTAAGCGTAGCACGTGAACGCATATCCGTCATGGACTCGGAGTACGAACGCCTTCACTCAAGTTTGATCGACCGCCGAAGTAGAATTGCTGGTTGTCATAGCATAATCGATAACACGGAAGAAATTGACACAGCTATTTCGTGCCTCGAGGCGGTAAGTTTGTGTGGTGTACGTGTGTGTGACAGCGTGCATCGTTTAAAACGACTATAAGTCGGAACAGTGAGCTATCGGGTTTGAAAAGTGGTTCCTTCAGTGCAAAAATTCCTTCAATGAAATTTTTATGAAGATTGAGTCGCATTTGGCGATTTTACGCGATTATTTATTTATTTATTTTCACTCACTTTGGTAAATTTTGAGTTACGTCCGAAAACTGCATACAAAGATAATACTACGATCAATATATGACCTTTGGTGTCGAATTTGGCCGAAATCTATCCAAGCGTATATAAGCGGATAAATAAATTTGCATCTTTTTTCATCACGCTTGGAAAGAATAATTCGATCGTTTAGATAACTTTTTTTATAGAGTAAAAAATGTCGTGCATATTTTTGAATCTTAGTCCGATCGCCAAGTTAATATGATGTTTTATTGTTCTGTTATCAGCTCGAAAAAGAGACTAGATCGTTCATGGCCACATCCGTTCCATCTGTGTTTGCGAAGATCAACGACAATAACAATTATTTATCTGGTCGCTTGGAAAGTCGCCTTGTCAAGTGTTCGAACGGCTATGTCGGTTTGCGGATGGAAGCGGCGCACCTGACCGGTAGAGCTAAGATATGTTATCAACAGAAAATAGACGAGGCTGCTGTGCATCCCACGCAGTAAAAATAGTTTGTACTTTTTACAACTTGTTGTCCACAAACGTTGACAATTTTTTATTTGTTGATTTTCCGATCGCACTGTCCAGCTCTAATTATACAAACAAAAGTACAAACGAAAATTGTTAATGACAAGGGAAATAAAAGGACAGGTTTATTTTATTCATACCTGAACAAACGAGTGTGTCTCTTATTTTTAACATAATTATTTTGACCAAACTTCGAATTCCGATTTTACGAAATTATTTTTTACTGTACATCGAAGTTGCTGTATATCGAAGTTTACTGTACATTGATTAGAAAAGTGTCACTCGGAGTCTTTAATGACCCAATTTCTTTATGTCGTTCTCATCGAGAGGAGGAAAATGTCGCAAACAGAATCCAAGCTTCGTCAGGAAAAGAATTATTCCTCGGTTTAGATAAATGCGAAAGAAATTAACTGACAGACCTTGGATTCCATATGAGATTTTTGCCTCTTTCCGATGGAACCAATAGTAATAAATACTGTACATGTTTCCCCAACATAGAAAACGTTGTTCAAATATCTTCGAAGATCGAATATTGTCATCCAATAAAGTGATACGTATTTATCGACAAAATGATAAATCTTAGATAAGCTGTCACGTGAAAGGGTTAGCAATCCGTATTCATGAAAATTACGAGCCTCATTAGAGCAGAGTAAACTTTGTTCAAAGTTTATTCGCAGCACAAAAGAGCTGATAGATAAGGAAAAAGTGGTGAATATGGCCCATTCCGATTGACACCGTAAGTATACTGTGACAAAATGTATCGTGTCATATTCATCACTTTTATCCCGGTGGAAAAAAATTAACCTTCCGTTAAGTTATTGTTTAGTCAATAACGCAATCACGATATTTACATTTAATACCCAAGACTGCGGCAGAAGTGACGAATCGCTGATAATTTCCTAGAACGAATAAAAAAGAAAAAAAATTCAAGACTGCTCGACGAACTTGTGATAACGAAAAGACGAAACAATTGCTGGAGTTTGGGTTTCGTATAAGAATGAAAATATATTGGAATTTTTTTTCAGCAATTGCTATATTGTAATTACAATCATAGGCGTATTCAGTCGAACTATTTGTCACGGTGTATCGACACAAGTGGCCAAACATTTGTTTGCTTTTTATAATATCGCCACGAATTAGCCATTTCGCTTATTCGCCAAACCATAAATTTCGCTCTATAAAACCGTCGTTTGAAAATTTTCGGAGTATACTCGCCGCGGCAAGCAACAAAGAATAATGTCAAAAATTGTGATCCTCCTGGTCGCTGTGCTCGTCGCTTCGGTAAGTTCCATACGTATATACACTGAAAAAAAATCACTGTCCGTTTCGAACTTTATTCAAAATTCCGTACAATTAAAAGAAAAGTCCCGAACAATAATATGAAACGCCGGAGATCGTTAAGTACTAAAAATAACGAAATGAAGAAACGAAATGGAGACATGGGAAATATGTTAGCAACAAATTTGTGGGTAAGATTCGTTTCTTTAACGCGAATAATACAACATTGTTAAAACTTTAGGCGGTCGATGCTTCAGGCACGAAGGACCAACTCAAATCCCTACAAAACCGACTCGAAACGTACTTCGCCACCGAAATTGACAAAGTCGAAGAGAAGTACAACACTACCAAGCCAATTATCAGGGAACATTCTGGACTAATCTATGATAAAGATGATAACTCAATGTACGCAAACGCCTCCGACTATGTCTATGCAATTCTAAGCAAGGTTTGTGCCGTCGAGAAATAACTGGAATAAATTAACAATCACTTGTACATAAAAATAGACCCCTGGTGAAAATATTGGAAAATATTGGAAAATATTGGAAAATATTGGAAAATATTGGAAAATATTGGAAAATATTGGAAAATATTGGAAAATATTGGAAAATATTGGAAAATATTGGAAAATATTGGAAAATATTGGAAAATATTGGAAAATATTGGAAAATATTGGAAAATATTGGAAAATATTGGAAAATATTGGAAAATATTGGAAAATATTGGAAAATATTGGAAAATATTGGAAAATATTGGAAAATATTGGAAAATATTGGAAAATATTGGAAAATATTGGAAAATATTGGAAAATATTGGAAAATATTGGAAAATATTGGAAAATATTGGAAAATATTGTAAAATATTAGAAAATAGTTCTATTGGAGCTTTTGCGACAAATTATTCCAGAAATTCAGAGAACATTTTTCGCCAGTTAAGATGTGATGAATTTTGTGTATTCACAGGCTCAAGAGGAGGCCCGTGCGCTCATTAGCCAACTGCAAAGTACCCTCGATATCGAAGATTGTGTTGAAATGGCCGGCGACTTAACCTTCAAGGCCGATGTTTTCTTGTCATATGTGATGAGATGCACCAACCGTATAAGAGATACAGCAGATACACTCATATCCTTCGTGGAGACGATGTACGAACGCCTTCACTCAAGTTTGATCGACCGCAGAAATGGAATTGCTGCCTGTTATCGCATAGTCAATTACCAGAGCTATTTCGTGAGCGACACCGAAGAAATTGCCAGAGCTATTTCGTGCACCAAGGCCGTGAGTTTAATTTTCGCTCGCGTGTGTATGTGCGCGTGTGACTGCTTGCATAGTTTGAAACGTCTATAACTCGGAACAGTGAGGTAGTGGGTTGAAATTTGCTTGACCCGTAAAATGGTCACGTCCGATCCTTAAGTACAATTTTTATGAAGGTTGAGTTCCGATTGGACATTTTTGGCAATTTTGAATTTTTTTGAAAAATGCGTTCGTTGAGATACATTCTTTTTATATCGTAAAAAATATTGTGCATATTTTTGATTCTTAGTCCGATCGCCAAATTAATATGATGTTTTTTTATTCTGTCACCAGATCGAAAATGAGGCTAGATCGTTCATCGGCGAATCCGTTCCACCTGTGCTTGAGGCGATCGACTTGACTAATATTTTTCTATCTTCCCTTACAAGTCGCCTTTCCAAGTGCTCGAATAGACATGCTGCTTTCGAGGCGGAGGCAGCGGACCTGACGAGTAGAGCTAAGACATGTTTTGAACAGAAAATAGACGAGGCTGCTGCGCGTCGCTAACCCACACAGTAAAAAAAGTTTGTATTTTTTACAACTCATTGTCGACAAACGTCCACAATTTTTTTATTGTTTTATTTTTCGATCGCGACATCCGGCTCTAGTTTCACAAACGAAAGTACAAAGTAAAATTGTTAAGTCATTAACAATAAAATAAAAGAATAAAATATAAAAGGCAATAAAAGGACAGGTTTGTATATTCAATCCTGAACAAACGAGATTATCACTTATTTAACATAATTATGTTTACTAAACTTCGTATTCCGTCTTTACGAAATTATTTTATTTTTCCCACATAGCTACACCCAGAAAAAAAAAATTATTTGATCGTCACCGTTTATTAAGATTAAGTAAAATATTTATTTGAGTTAAATAAATATTTATTTTAATCAAATAAATATTTTACTTAATCTTAATAAACGGTGGCCGTCAAATAATTTTTTTTCTGTGTTTACTGGTATCTTTCTTTTGCCCACATAATACTGGCGCCGGCCAGTGTTGGTCCAACGTCGGCCAGTACCGATGCGTGTCACTCCCACTGGGGAGGAACGACAGGCTCGGCACCGCACCCCTGATGGAAATTTCACGTTGCATCAGGGCCTGATCAGTTCCTAACAAGACCGTTCCAGGAACTCATCGGGCGCCGATTTAACGCTCGAAAAATTTCACGGACATACTTGGTCTTATTAGCAGATGGGCAGAAAAGTGCGCAGGAAAAAAAAAGTGGTCAGACATCGGCACGGCCGCTGCGGGGCCCGGGCCGGACGAGGACGTGCGGTTCAACCGAGCCTCTACATTGTACGTACCCGATCGGAGTACTCTCAACACGCCCCAAAGTTTTATTTTTATTTTTATCACTTTCAAGAAGATTGGCGTGCCGAAAATACTCGCGAAGGCACGAATACTTTTTTTCTCGCGTAAGTTGCACGGCCATATTCGGCGCGTACTTATAAGTACATTGGGAGTACCGAGTGGTGCATCGACTCCTCAACCTGCCAATGATCCTCGCTTAACGACTCCACGGAGATGGTCGTCTCTCGACGGAGAGGCGCGTTTCGTACCGGTGTGTGAAATCGAGTTTTCGATTCTCGAAGTAGAGACGCAGATGCATCGGCTCGCTCGCGGCTCATTATCAGTCTCCGTGCCGTCGAGTTCAACCGATGTTGTCTCCCGATAAATAATCGGGTTTGCACTAACTCTCGCACCGGTATTTAACGTTTAATGTTATTGTGCGTACCCGTACACGCATCAGGATCGCGCCGTTCACTCTCGCGTCAGCATTTCCTTTTTAATCGCGTCCGGTACAAAGAACGCGTCGAGGTACCGCGTGTCGCGCATGCGCACGAGGACCGGTGACTGCGCATGTGTGTGTGCGTGTGTGTGTTTACACTAAATAACATCGGGAAGAGTGACGAAGAGTCGGGACAGAGGCGGCCGTGCGGGTGAAGAAGAGAGCGAGGAGCTCAGTCTTTATACGTTCGTTGACGCCCGACAATAAAAGACCTTTAGGAATTCCAAGCGAGGAATCTTCAGATCGTAAGCGAGCGCGCGACCGAGCGCCGGGTCCTTACGCGAGTCCTTTCTGCGCGCGCACGTATTCTCGCCGCGCTTATAATTCGCCTTTGGGATCAAGATACCGATGAGAAAGACGCCGATAAGGGAGACGGAGAGACGCGGACCAGGAACGCGGAATGCACTTATGCATTTTACGATAAATAATTGTGTATGCGAGTTAAATAGATTGGAGCGTAACTCATTCGTGGGGAGGGTGCATTGTAGGCATGCGCGGGAGATGGTACGGCGAAGGATTCTTGTTGCTGGAATGGAGGACACCGATGTAAGATCTATTCCTTCCGTTCCTGAATCGGTCTTGCGAATGCGTGCGTTAATTTCGCGATATTTTTTTGCAGTTGAAAATAAGATTCGTTGTATCGAGGGGAAGTATCGTTAGCAGGAAGAAATTCGCTGTTCTGTGCGGACACGAAACGTTTGTTAGATCGGAAAAGTATTCATAGATCGGCAGACTATCCATAGATCGGCGAACTAGGGTAAAAGTGGTGAATATGGTCCACCTCGATTAACACGTAAATCAATGATATATGGACCGGTCCATATTCCCCACTTTTACCCTATCCATAGATCGGCGAACTATCCATAGATCGGCGAACTATCCATAGATCGGCGAACTATCCATAGATCGGCGAACTATCCATAGATCGGCGAACTATCCATAGATCGGCGAACTATCCATAGATCGGCGGACTTCCCATAGATCGGCGAACTATCCATAGATCGGCGAACTATCCATAGATCAGCGAACTATCCATAGCTCGGCGAACTATCCATAGATCGGCGAACTATCCATAGATCGGCGAACTATCCATAGATCAGCGGGCTATCCATAGATCGGCGGACTATCCATAGATCGGCGAACTATCCATAGATCGGCGAACTATCCATAGATCAGCGAACTATCCATAGATCGGCGGATTATCTATAGACTATCCATATCCTATTCCGAAAAAAATTGCAAGATGGCGGCCAATTGAAAAAGTCAATTTTTACTAATTTTCAACAGTAAATTATTTTTTGAAATTATAATTTTTTTTAAATACGAGACCTACAACGACTAAAGAATCTATCGAAGAATATCGGTACAAATTTTCATAAAAATCCATCAGGCCACTTTTGAGATATCAGGGACACCGATCTCGAAAATCACGTTTTGAGAAAAACGTCTTCAAAGCTCGGCCTCGCCGCCGCCCGAGCGCTCCGCCGCTTTCCACATAACGATCTCTAACTTTCCTAATTTGTTGAATTTCGACATAAAAACTTAACCGAATATTCTTGACGCCATAAACTATTAGAAAAAAAATACATATATATACATACATGTATTTTTAAATTTTACTGTGGCGTAAGCCCTTAAAGTCGGTTTTCAAATAATGCCCAACTTTGTCCGACGAAAGTCGTACGAGCAGTCTTCGGGACTTTCGCGACGGGAGAACGAGAGGGGGAGCTCACTGCTACGCGAGATGTATAATACCCATATTAATGTATACCTCATCGATGTCAATGAGATGCATGGGACCAGGGTCCTCCGCCAAGGTCGTCCACCTGGCTGGCGGCCGCTAAGCGTATTCCGCGAGGTCCAGCGTCGCCTGCGACGGGTGCGATCCACGCCTCCGTTGAATAGTCAATATAGCACAGCGCGTATGCCATAAGTATATATTTCCTACTCTCGCACGATAGACCGACCTGGCACCTCGTTAAGAACACGAGTGACAGAAACAGGAGAGCTAGAAGGGAATGAGCGAGAGGTGAAACACACTCGACGACACCTTCGATGACATTCAATTCGGACGAGGGACGTTATTATTCTTCTGCAATCCGTCCCATCGCTTCGCCATTGAATCCCAACCTGACAGTCTCAAATAAACGTCGCCGGGAATATTAAATAATTTATGCGCGTATTATAATAATAACGAAGATACAACCGGTGACTTAATATCATTCGCATAATGATAATAATTTAACTGATTTACGACGTGACCATCGGATGGTATGAGAATTGGAGAAAAATAAGTTGATAAAAAAATTAAGAAAAAAAAGATTTGAGATTCGAATACGTTTGTTCGATAATCGCGAGAGGGGGGTCGTAAATTTCGAGGAGACCGCACTGTTGTGTGCTGAATAACGGTTCAACGCACCCCCCGAGGTCAGCGATTATGAGGAATATGTACTCATTATTTTCATTATAGACGAGATGGTCGGGCAATAAAATTGCTTAAAAACATTATTAGCGAAGAATGTATTTACGCTTTGAGCGAGCATTATGTGAAAGCGCGTTTCCTCACTTCTCCTTGAATTGGTGGTTTCCAATAAATTATGTTTTCTTTTTCTGTCGTGGAATTTTTTGATTTTTTCATTTTACCGCGTCGACGATCGAGGATAACCGGAAAAATAAGAAGAATATGAAAAAAAAAATTTATTTGATTCAATAAATATTTATTTGCTTTAAATAAATATTTATTTGATATAATGAAATATGTATTCACATCAATCAAAACATTTATTAAAACCATATAAATATTAATTTTCGGGTGCCCGTCAAATAAATGATTTTTCTCGGTGCAGAAGGACGAAGAAAAAACTGTTCGATAAATTTCGGTGCTGCGCCGCTCCTTGCGGCCTCTTTCGTCGCACACGAGTTGCTCTTGTTGATCTCTGCTCTCGTACCTTTTGTTTATTTTAATTTTTTTTACGCAGAGCTCTTTCGGCGCATGACGAGAGAAGCCCACAAAAGAGTCGCCGATTTGTGAAGGTGGAGCACGTACGCGTACCTTTGTTTTCTGCATCGTTAGCCCGGAAACTTCGAAGCGGCAGTCGGTGCGCGCTCCCGGTGACTCGAATTCTCTTTTGTCGGAGTTCGCACGACCTTCCCGAGTCGTTACTTCGTCGGAGCTCTCGGTGTGTATTACACGTGCGTACCGGAATATCAGGATGGACGAAAGAGCAGCGAGCGTGTCGGCACATCTCCGCAACGAGGAGCCTCCGATGAGAAAGGTTTCACGTTCGTTCGGCAGAAAGAAACAAATCGGCCGTTCTTTAGGCCGGCTCTTAGTCACGGATGATCGAGCGTTACTTCTCAGCATGTCGAAGACCGGCCCCAAGGACTGCTCGCACGCTCGCGAAGAATAATCGGAGAAAACAACGCCGAGTGTACGTGCGAGATCCTTTTCTTTTTTTTTGTTTGAGTCGATGAGGCGCAGCACGTGGCAATCTGAAAAGCTCGAGCCTCCACCCCGTATCCGTACAGGTAGATGCCTTGCTCTGGTGATTCAAACGGAGGGAGTGGATTAATTGGGCAGGTCATTATTTGAATAGTGATAATGTAGAATTTTTTTTTTCTTTTATTTATTTTTGGTATTTTCTGCATGCGAGAGAGCTTCCGATAAAACTAAAATCTCAGTCAAGAAAGTCGACCCGCGTTCAGAATTACCGATAGAAAATCCCTCATCGGAGATGACTTGCTCTGGTGATTCAGACGGAGGGAATCATTTAATTGGGCAGGTCATTATTTCAATAGCGATAATGTAGAATTTTGTTTTTATTTATTTTTTGTATTTTCTGCATGCGAGAGAGCTTACGATAAAACAAATATCTCAGTCAAGGAAGTCGACCCGCGTTCAGAATTACCGTCAGAAAATCCCTCATGGGAGATGACTTGCTGTGGTGATTCAGACGGAGGGAAGGGATTAATTCGGCAGGACGTTATTTCAAAAGTGATAATGTAGCATTTTTTAAAATTAATTTTTGTTATTCTCTGCGAGAGAACTTACGATAAAACAAAAATCTGTCAAGAAAATCGACCCACGTTCAGAATTCCCATTAGAAAATCCCTGATCGGAGATGAGCCTCGCTACCGTGATTCAGACGGAAGGAATGGATTAATTCTTGTAATTATCTCAAAACTGACAATGTCCAATTTTTTGTTTTATTATTCTCCGCTGACAGCTTGCAATATGTTACGATAAAAAAAATCTCCATGGAGAAAATCGACCCACGTTCGGATAATGAAAAACTTACATCGGTAGGCAAAAAAAAAAAAAAATCGGTACAGTGGAAAAACAAGCCGGTCGGGAAAGAGCTCTTCGTCTCTGTTCTCCAAATCGCCAGTGGATCGAAGATGCGAGGGGTCCTCGTGCATCACCTGTGTCGCGTTCCAGCACGGTCCGTGGATATATAGCCGGGGCCGGAGTGGCGGCGGAGGCTCGGTCGCGGGCCCAGAGGGGTGGGGAACGACGGAAACGACGAGAAAAGGAGCCAAGGAGGAATAAGAATAATGAGACAACGACGAGGAAGAGGTGGTATGAGAAGGACGGACGCCGGTAAGCGAGCGCGCGGGTTTCCACGGGAAACCTAGATGGAACGAAGAGGAAGGGGGAGTACAGTAATGGACCGCGCGGAGCCTGGGGCCCGACCAGTGGGACTCGGATGGAGGGGAACGGGAGCCGCGTGTGTGACTAGCGAGGGCCGATGTATCGGCAACGAGCCATCGGGAGTAACCGCGAAATCCTCGTCTTTTGTTACCATTCCGGGACGACCGACGTATGTCATGCCCGAAGATCGATAATCGATCGTTGCTCCTCCTTCGCGCGAAACCCAACCGGCCCATGGACATACATTGCCGATAAAAAAATTAAATAAAAATTAAAAATCGTTTCGCACATAAAAATCGTCTGCGAGGTAAGGACCCATGGAAACTCATTACCGATCATAAAAAAAATGTTTTAATTACAAAAATAAATAATCAAAATAAAAGATAAAAATTGTTTCACACATAAAAATCGTCTGCGAGGTAAGGTTAGAATATCGTCGTGTATTACACCGTAAACAATATTTGTCCATCTAACAAACTTTTTTCTCCACAAGCGTCGACAATTATTTTCATCTGAATTATACGAAAAAATATGTAATCAAAGTCTGTTATGTATCGAAAACTCTTCAATGTCATTGACTGTCAATAAATTCACTACTATTACTATACGTAAATTTTTGGAAAATAGACAAGATTTTATTTGTATAATTAACATGAAAAGAATTGTGAACGTTCGTGGACAAGAAACATTGGTCCCTATTTTACTGTGCTTGTACGAGGACCATAGAACCTCATTACCGATCTTAAAAAAAAAACAAAACAAAACAAATAAAAAATCCTTTCACACATAAAAATCGTCTTGCGAGGTAAGGGTACGATGTCATCCTATTTCACATATGAGGATCATGGAAACTCTTTGCCGATCTTAAAACATAACAATAATAATAATAATAATAATAATAATAATAATAAAGCAAATAAATCAAAATAAGAAATCGTTTCACGCATAAAAATCGTCCGCGCGGTAAGGGTAGGAGGTCGTCGTGTATTACGTACGAGATTCTAATATTAATGCCTTATTAGGAATCTTGAATGATGCATGAATCGTAGAAGAAGACACTGTGGAACCACGAGAGAGTATAATCGAGCGAGAGGCCGCGGGAGAGTCGGAGGTATGGTCCCCGGTGATGAGTCCCACCAGCGGCAAGAGGGGCCGGTCAGGCTGATTCTCTTCTTTATACACAGTAGTGGTACACAGAGGAATCACGGGACCTGCCGGCCGGCAGTCGCGGCCTGCCGCCGCCGCGTGGATCCGCTAGAGCGAGAGAGCCTCGTCTTGCCCCGGGGCGCTCGTCCGACGGCATTCCTTCCTCCCCGACGAACACAGCTCTCAGCTACTCGCCTCTTCATTCTTCTTATCGTGTCCTCTCGATCCCACTCGCACGGTCCATCGGGGCCCTGATGGGCGCTCGCTCGAGAGAACTCTCTCGTTTACTTGCCTCCTTCTAATGGGCCTCCGAGACCTACGCCCTGCCTCCTCCGGCGGACCCGACGATTTTACCCTCGTACGAACGACTAAACATTCAACTTTGTCACCGCTCCGAAAAAGAGGCGCAGCTTTCGATCCGGACCCTTCCACGCTCGTCTTCCGTGCGACGGCAAGATTCGGATCTCGATAAACATACCGATAAAACTATATACACGGAATACAATCTGTGGCTCCGAGAAAGGGTTAATGCGATGAAAAAATCATTAAGGATGTCATTATCAAAAGTCGTCTCTGTTCGATCTTGATCATACTTATGTGGTCTACGGACCAAAAGGCGCTTTATTTTTTGGAATTTTGGGATTCCGATTTTTACCCTCGTACGAACGAGTAAAGATTCAACTTTGTCACTGCTCCGAAAAAGAGGCGCAGCTTTCGATCCGGACCCTTCCACGCTCGTCTTCCGTGCGACGCCAAGATTCGGACCTCGATAAACATACCGATAAAACTATATACACGGAATACAATCTGTGGCTCCGAGAAAGGGTTAATGCGATGAAATAATCATTAAGGATGTCATTATCAAAGGTCGTCTGTGTTCGATCTTGATCAAACTTATGTGGTCTACAGAACAAAACACGCTTTATTTGTTGGCATTTTTTAAGATTTTTTTAACCATCTAGTTTTTTTGCAGGGTAATTTCAAAGTTTGGTATTTTAACATGGGAAAGATCGGATCTAACCTTAAAAACGATACGATTTAGCGATTTTCTCCGAAAATTTCTGTTCAATTGAAGTAAAAAACTAACCGACTGAAGAGCATACTTTACTATAGATCGTGTCCAAATTTGAAAAAGATTTACCACCTCCTTTTCAACTGGCGTTAAAAAAAACGAAGCGCCCAACTCTTTCTAGCCCACTTGCTTTGCATCACCTCTCTCCCCCGCACAGTGACTACCCCATTCAGCGCAACCCCTCCACTGCCTCCCTCTCGGGTTTCTGGTAAGGATATCCTTAAGAATTAGGGGAGAGCGGGGCAAGATGGGACAGTGAGCCAAAACTCCATTTTCCAATACCTTTTGGATGACCAATTTTTCTCCCAATGATACATCCGGATTTTCAACCCCGTTTTGCCCCACTTACCACCACCGCCACCATCCAAAAATTATTAAAAAATTGTGTTCCCCTCATTATCCGTTTTGCCCTACTGTCCCATTTCGCCCCGCTCTCCCCCATCCCTGCCTGGAACCATTTATTTCCCTCCAGTAAAAGATATCAGATAAGTTTAATTGTTTGCTTACCGACTGCTGGTAAGGCAGATTTGGTCGATCTCGATCCTCCACATAATTTGTGCACTAAGAGATCGGTATGATCGCTTCCGATCAAAGTTTCGTCAGTCGACTCTTCGTTCTTCTTTCCGCCACCTCCTTCGCTCCGATCCGCGAACAGTAAGTGCCGTTCGGCCCGGTGCGTTTCCCTTTTGCAGAATCCTCGTCGATCTGGCTCGGATCTCCCGTACGGCCCAGTGGGGCGGGAAGGGGATCTCGGAGACCGGGCGCCTTGTCGCGATAATCGCTCCCGATCGGTCGCAGCGCTCTCCCGACGACTCGACCCCTTTTTGCCAATTGCCGCGCGCAACTATGTCGCTCGAGGGTGAGAGACGGCCGAACGGTAATTGGCGATGAGCGCGACGAGAAGGACGAGCGGGATAGCCGTGCGCGAGAACGTCAGGACGAGGAGGGGGGGGGGGGGAGAGGGGGGTGAGAAGAGGAGGAGGAAGAAGAAAAAAAAACACGGGAATTGTTACCGAGTCACGCCCGTAGAATCGTTTGTGTTTCAGTAATAATGCGCTGTAATGCCTCTCGCACCCTGTAAATTGGGAACGGTCGTTCGTCACGCGTTGTAACGTCTCGTTGATCTTTCCAGCTTGACTTTTAAGGCTCGCCAATTAGCACCTCGATCTTTGTATTCCATGCTTCTTTGCCCCCCTGCCGATCGTCAGGGGATACGCGCGGCGAAACGGGACCCCGGGGGCAAAACGGACCATTTTTTTTACCAATTTCTCACGCGGCGCGGAGGAAAGTCATCATCCGAAATTGAGGAAGCTCGTCCACTTTGCCTAATAACGAGGCAGAACATGCATTCAAAAGTGTCCAAAAAATGTATCGATGACAAAATGCATCATTGTTGGAAAAAAAAAATATATCGAAACTCGAAGTAACATCGCACGTGCTTACTCTTCGGAATCGCTGTTTAGGTATAACCTCGGCGCGCTTGAATAACAGAACCTAGGTGCAAAATGGACCATTTTTATCAATTTCTCACTGGTCGCGAAGAAAAGTCCTCATTCGAAGTGGAGGAAACGAGAGCGTTTTGCCTGATTCTCCTCAACCTCTTTACCGATTTGAATAACGAACAGAACATGCATTAAAAAGTGTCTAAAAATGTATCCATGAGAGTCTTTATCATTACTGAAAAAAAAGAATACATATATATCGAAACCCGAAGTAACATCGCATGTGCTCACTCATCGGATTCGCTGTTTACGCATAAGCTCGGTGTGGTTTGCATAACGCGATCCAGGGGCAAAACGGACCATTTTTTTCCTCATCCAAAATAAAGGAAACAAGTCCATTTTGCCTCCCCCCTCAACCTCTTCATCGATTTGAATAACGACACAAGCAAGACATGCATTCAATGGTCTCCAAAAAAAGTATCAACGCCATTCTACACCTTTGCCGACAAATAAAAAAAAAAATCTCAACCCAAAGCAACATCTCACTCGCTCACTCCTCGGATTCGCTGTTTAGGTACAACCTCGGTACGCTTGCATAATCCTCTCCGCGATCGAGCGCAAACATCTCGATAAACAAATCCCGACGTCTTGCACAACAAAAGCGCGGCAGGTTCTGCCGTTTTCTCTTTATTTATTTATTTCTTCTTCTCCCTCCCCCTCGCAATCTTTCTAGCCTCGGGGTAGGCACGCTCGGCGACGCTGCTACCACATTGGAGCCCGACTACCGAGAGCCGGCTATTTTCCTCGTGATTTTAATCGTTGCGAATAATGAATTATCGCTGTACGTACACCGTCCCTCGATGCGTTACGTTACGCGTGTGTACGTATGACGGATACGTATTGTAGCGTTCCTTCATGAGAAGGGGGGGTGGGGGGAGGGGGGGAGGGGGGGGGGGGAGAATATAATCTCCGCATGGACAACCGTATCACGCAGCGGTAGCGGCGGAGGCTCCCGCTTTAGCCTACAATCTGTCTTACATATTCATTATAGCTCGAGGGCGAGCGGGTATTATCTTGGATGGTCGGTTTGGAACAACGTATAGCTTGTAATTTTCAGTGGGCCCCTCGCCGTACCCCGCTATCCTCTCTTTCTCCGCTCGTTCGCCCCCCTCTCCCCGCGGCCCCCCTCGATCTCTCCTTCTTCTCGTTCTACTGTTCGATCCTCACCTCTCGCGCTCCTTCTGGCCGGGTACATCACTCCTGAATCCTGCGGCCCCCCTTCGGCCCCCCCTTTCGCTCGCGTCTTTCACGAGCCCCCCTCGGTCATTCTCTCTCGGCTCTTGGTGTATGCTCTCCACGGTTACTCCCAGCTCCATCTCACATCGTCGAGCATAATGACAGTTTCTTACCCCCGAGGGGGGCGGAGGGGGGCGAAGGGGGGCGGAGAGGGGGGGGCATATACAGTATGCGTGGCCATTCTATGCCGTACACGGGGCACCTGATAATATCACTGATGCCTCGCCAGCGCCGACCCCCTCCGCCCCCCCCCCTCTTTCCACCCCCCGGGGCCCCCGTGGCCGTAATTGTACTCCGTTTTACTCTCCTTCTTGTATGCTCACTTACCGGCTACCTGTATCGTTCCAGTATAAAACAGTTTAACTGGAGCGCGATCCTGATTCCCGGGGAATTCGAGGAATCCTCGGCGGCACCTTCGCCGGGCAGGGCAATCATTGATCAATTATTCTTCGGGCGCGGGGCATGCGCACGGAACCGCGGCGTGAGTTACACGCACGGGAGTGTTGTTAAATTTTCGGAGCTTGTCGTACCCCGGGATCTTTGTTGAATTTGATTTATGGTCGGTCATTTTGTAAGAGGATCGACGAAATCGTTGCGCCGGTTTAATAATTCCGAACATGCGAGACGGTCCATTGAGGATGATGAAGTG
Source organism: Ichneumon xanthorius (assembly GCA_917499995.1). Classification (NCBI taxonomy): domain Eukaryota; kingdom Metazoa; phylum Arthropoda; class Insecta; order Hymenoptera; family Ichneumonidae; genus Ichneumon; species Ichneumon xanthorius. Next base: position 17,606,168 of record OU824201.1, read on the forward strand.
CATTAAAAATGAGGGGCGAGAAGGGGGGGTGGGGTGAATATGGCCCGGTCGATTTATCAGTGATTTACGTGTTAATCGGGAAGGGTTGGGCAATATTCGCCACCTTCGCCCCGCGGACACGAAACCACCGGTCGCATCTCGTGCGGCACTCGATGTATTCGGAATAATCTTTTGACGAGTACCGGTGAGACGGTAAAGCGGTGATCTGTAATTATTGTTTAACGAGCCGTGCCGCTCCGGCAAAAGTGATAATGATCGTTTCATAATCTGGAAGAATCGAGAGTAGCGTAAGTGAGCGCGTGGCCCGAAGGGTAGAGGACAAACCTACTCGAGCGAGAGAGCGGTAACTCGCTGCGGGTTTGTGGAACGCGTATATACAGTGTTATTACGCAGGTTCTATGCGAGGTGTACCCGAGGCATGTCGCGGAGTGCGAAACAGGTGCCGCGCGGCGAGAGAAGTGAATGACTGCCTTGGTTTTCAAGCGCGAGGGGAGAGTACCGCTCTTATTTCGCTACGAAAGCAAGAGCGGCAAGGATGAGGATAGCAGCTAGAGAAAGACGGACGAGGCTGACGGGGCGAGCGCGTGCAGGGCGAGTAACCTCGGGAGGGAACGAGAGTTTGGTGAATGAGGCAAATAAAGTGAAATGGCGCGTGGAGGTGACGGTGAGCGTGTTGCTCAAGCAACCGAGCACGCGACGCATGATACGCTTTCTAATTATCAGAACCGAGCCGAAGTCTCTGAGGCGTGGACGATCGCTAAACCTGGAAGCTTGCTAGACGACGTCGCGTCGGAAGACTACGGATCTGGAGAATCCAGATCCAGATCCAATGTTCGATTTTAGAAAATGGTAACGAATGGTAACGAATGGTAACGAATGGTAACGAATGGTAACGAATGGTAACGAATGGTAACGAATGGTAACGAATGGTAACGAATGGTAACGAATGGTAACGAATGGTAACGAATGGTAACGAATGGTAACGAATGGTAACGAATGGTAACGAATGGTAACAAATGGTAACGAATGGTAACGAATGGTAACGAATGGTAACGAATGGTAACGAATGGTAACGAATGGTAACGAATGGTAACGAATGGTAACGAATGGTAACGAATGGTAACGAATGGTAACATATGGTAACAAATGGTATGCTCGCTATATATCTAACATTTAATCGCCGGACACTGGACAATTATTTTGTCCTGAAAGGAGAAATCTTAGTTTAGGGAGCGAAAAGTCCGAGAAATTTCGAGAGAATTCCTTTCGTAAACTCGATCGTAATTTTCAAAGACAATCCGTAATAGTTGTACGACTATTTTGTGTATTTTTTTTTAGCGGATACCAAAGAACACGATACCGTGAACGCCAACTGTCTGGTCTGTAGGAAAGCGCTGAGGGTGCACGGCGAGGCAACAATAATCAATGGAGTTGCTGCATTGGGGTGTGGCGCGTACGGTACAGACGTTCACTCTCCTCCGGGGCTTCTCCGCGCTGTCCGACGTACTTCGATCGCATCTCTGTACCTTTATCTCTCCGTCTCCGTCTCACCGCGCGCGCGCTTCATATCTCCTTCCATTGGCAAAGCAGACTTCCTGCTACTCCACCTTCAACCTTGTGTACTCCTTCTCTATGTTCTCTACCCTCACCATTCGACTCTCCTCTCGCTCCCCTCCCCCCTCCCCTTCCTCTCATCCCTTTCACCCTGCGGAGAGTCCGACTGGATATCGACGACCCACCTTGCTGTTACCAGCCCCTTCGATCCTTCCTGCTTCCAACGGGAACGAACACCGCCACCGTTCGTGGCATGTGCCAATTGCAACTATTGATACACGCCGATGCATGGATAAAAGTCTTACCGATAGTGATCATTCCGCTTCCCGAAGACGTCAGTCCCGCAGGGGATAAAAAAAAATTGGACAGTGCCAAGATGAGTGTTGGCTTATCTTGGTACGTAGGTCGAAGCGTGCAGATTGAATTTAATTTCATCGTTTTGACCGAACCAAAAAATGTTTTTAGTGCGATTTACAAACTTCTTCTATTTTTTGACCATTTCTCAAATCGGAAGTGATGTATTTCCGGTGTGACGTCACTTCCGGTCAAGAATCAAGATTTTCAATCCGTAAGTGACGTTTTCCCGTATGACGTCACTTTTCGTTGAAAACTGACATTTTTAAGCAGAAAGTGACGTTTTCCTGTGTGACGTCACTTCCGGTTTGAAAGTGAGATTTTCAAAGCGGAAGTGACGTTGCCGATAAAAAATTATTTTCTCCATAAATTTTCTCTGGAATGGATCTCGAATGCAGTCAGTCGCTGAAACGCGTGAATTGAAGAACACATGAAAGTCGGTAAAAGAATGTGCAACGATACATCTTACATGTGTTCCGAGTCGACCCGCGGCAGATTCGCAGTCTTCGAGGAATATTCGCAACCGTAATGTACGCTGCGCAGCCGCGCCGATGGTTAAATCTCACCTGGCTAATAGCATGCTCGCTAGCGCATTCTATCAGCGCCATCTACAACTCCTGATAGGAACTTCCTGTACTCCCCGCTATTCCCATCTCCGTGGCAATACTCACTCAGACCGGGCTTGCCATTTGTGTCAATAAATCACGGAGTTCGCCGGCAGTAGCCAGGACGCAACAGTTTGTTCGACAACGTGTATGAGGGTTTGAGAGATTACGTGCTTCCCGGTGCTCCTGCGTGCGCGCCGTTCAGCCGGGCTGTAACACATAATACAGATACTGGCAGACCTACGCGCGATCAGGGAAGCTGCGAGACTACTGCATGCGCCTGCCGCTGCATGCTTCAGGACTCCTCGGCCCCTCCGCAACGCACCCGGTGATCTGCAAACCAAATTATCGTTCAAACGGGCGAAAGATATTCGCTGTTCGACGTTCACGTACCGTAATCTATCAACTACCCACGCATCACTGTAATACGAGCGAACCCCGCTCGTGCTCCTGCGTACGGTACACATTCAACCGAGTCCGACATCACTTTCAAGTTTTGTAAAAAAAAAAAAAGAAGTTGTTTCAGGTTTCTAATACGGACGACAAGATTGTACATTTTATAATCTGTAGGGTAGGTCGGCGTGATGTGGTCATGATTTTTTAAACGATATTTCCGATGTGTAAAAAAAATTATTTCACGTCTCCAATCCGAAGAACATTATAATAAATAAGAAATTAATATAATAAATGTTATAATCTATTTAAAATCTATAAATATGCTGTGGCTGTGGGATAAAAAAATGTTCAGAAGAGGACGAGACATCTCACCTCCCAACAAATCACTCAAGGAAAAACGTTTTATCGAAGGGTAAAAAAAAATTCTGTTCTAAAAACTTTAGGATAAAATTAATGTTCTGAACAGTACAAGACATCTCATCTCTGTTGTGAACAAACAAATCACTCGAGTAAAATCGTTTTATCGAAGGTTAAAAAAAAATAAATTCTGCTGTAAAAACCTTCGGATAAAATGAATGTTCTGTACCGTTATGGGGTGGATCGAAACTCTGTAATCACATCCGGGTGCGCGCTATCGAAGCGAAAAAAAAATTATTTGAGGATATTATAATACATAATAAATTAATATAATAAATTTAATAATCTATTTCAAATCTATAAATATTCTGTGGCTGTGGGATAAAAAAATGTTCAGAACAGTACAAGACATCTCATCTCTGTTGTGAACAAACAAATCACTCGAGCAAAATCGTTTTATCGAAGGGTAAAAAAGAAAAATTCCGCTGTAAAAACCTTCGGATGAAATGAATGTTCTGTACCGTTGTGGGGTGGATCGGAACTCTGTAATCACATCCGGGTGCGCGCTATCGATGCGTAAGTTCGCGAGTGGGTGGTCGGTCCGGAGAGGCTGCAGAGTGAACACACGGCCCGCAGAGCGAACGCTCCCTCCCTATCGCTCATTCTCTCTTTCAATGTTTCTTGCACTCCGCGGGACGGGGCTGTGCAGGTGCATAGCAATGCAGTCCGCTGGCTGCGGTCCGGCTTCCACAGGCTGTCGAAGAAGTTGCGTTGCGCTGGTCAAGACACGCCCGGTTGCTCGCGCTTCCGGCGCCACGCTTCGAGCCCCGACACCTTCGTACGTCTTTTACTACTCGTAAATTAGCTCGCTTCACGCTACCGTGCTTTTTAGCTCGTCGTCTAGAGAACCTTCCCGGCTCGCTCTTCCCGCCCGAGTCGACCGGGCCCGAGACCGCCGATGGAACGAGCCGCACGCGAGCGTAAACGGTTCGCCTCTTCACTTTTCGTGATTGATTCGGCAATCCTAACTCTTTTTTTAAATCAAGATTTTTTTTATTATTATTTTTTTTCATAAAAAAAATTAATGAATTACTTAATGGAATATGCGCGATTCATTTTGTAAAATATTGTGCAGCGATGTATCTGCACACAGAAAGATAATTTATTTGACTGCCACCAGAAAATAAATATTTTTATTGAGTTAAATAAATGTGTATTTAAATCATATAAATATTTATTTAAGCAAATGCAAATTGGAAGATTGCACGCAATCTTCCAACAGCTTCAACAAATGGCCGATATAGAGGACCCAGAAAACACATCAGTACACGTATAAATCATATACTTGTACATGTACATTTTCCACACATATCGATAGCAAAAAAAAATACAGCAATAAGTTTAATAAACTAAGGAAAGAAAAAATTATTTAATAAATCCACCCGAATATGGTGAAAACCTTGGCCATCGACTCCGGTCGATGGCCGGAGTTCTTCGTTGACATTGGCAATGTCAATGAAAGCGACTTAAAAACAACATAGAGAGGTGTATCGTAGATTCTATGGACCAACTGTTATTGTCAATAAATACACTTTTACTACTAACACTATTTATTTAAATCAAATTAATAGTTATTCAAACCAATCAAATATTTATTTAAATCAAATAAATATTTGTTTAGATGGGTAAAGAACTTAGGTCGATGGCCAATTGGCAATATATATATATATATATATATATATTCCCACGCCAATCTACGTCATTGCTGTGCTCAAAAAATTGTTCCATCTAGCCTATCGTCAATAAATCCACTTTTACTGCTACTATTTATTTAAATAAAATAAATTATTTTTCTGGTTGTGCTGATCTCGCGTGAACGGCTCTCCGACTTTACGACGTTGAGAACAGACCGGCGCAGCGGGAGCACCGCTTAAGAGCTTTTTTCGGCGAGTCATCGTCGTCGTCGACGTCTCGGTACATTGTCCCCAACAGCAGCGACTTTACGTACGTCAGGTGGCCCTGGGGGGCTTGGCGCTCGTCGATATTTGAAGCGGCACTGTCATCCCTCCGACAGACCGCCGGGTCCTTCATAGTTCATTCATGATCGCTGCCGAGGCCTTCCCCATTCACCTCGTTCGACCGGCAAGTGTCTGACCGCCGGCTACCGTTTCCACTTACGATCGATGCCTCGTGTCAAAGCCCGCCGTCGAGTGAGACAAATGCACGATATTATCCGCCGCAACTCTCGGGCGATAAGCTTTAGATTAGATAACCTCGCTGTTACAAGCGTGTAAAACAATAAATTACACGACAAAATAATTCTGTGCACATAAATCGTAGAGAAAGCAACGACGACAAAAAATTGAAATGTCGTAAACGGAGATTAATATAACAAACTGGAGCCATTATAAATTAAAAAACTATATTGATAAACAAACATTAAATAAAATATATATGTATATATTGGTAAAATATATATTTTTATTGAATCACCACAAATTATTAAACAAAAATGTCAGTACATTGTCCAAAACCATATTTGCAGTACAACGATACAACAAATCCGGTCCAACTTCGCCTGGTCCGCTCATGATAAATAATAACATAATATAATTCTTTTCACACAACTTGTAGAGAATATAACAACAAAAATCAAAATGTTGTTTGAAAATGAATGAATCGCACTGGAGGAAGTTTTTTTTATATAAACTGTTTCTGAAATTTCAAACACATGTGTAAATTTACAGTAACTTTTTTAAATTTTCGATGAAAATGTTTGTAAATTTCAGACAAAAGATTTGTAATTTTAATATCTCGTATTCCTATTTTACAACGAAAGTATATTAAATTTCAAGTTCCAATACATTAAATATGCAATTTATTTTTCCAGTGTAATATAAAATACAAAAATATCTATATATATATATGTATATATAAATATAGATATTTAGATCAGTTATATTGATTAAATGATCACGAACAATTTTTTTTTTAAATCACTACATTGTCCGAAAGCCTATGTGGAGTAAACAGATCCACCGAATCCCGAATAAAAAATCCCGTCCACCTTCGACAGCTCCGCTGGCTCCCACTCGATCGCCGCCGTTCGTTTTACAATGAAAGCGGGTCGGGGTTTAAGGGCCTAAGTACAATACTTAGACCCTTAACCCTGCAAAGTGGCTGCGCGACTCTCGCCTCGCTCTTCGTTCCCGATCCGACCAACCCCCGGGGGGGGGGGGGGGACGCACATACACGCGCCGTTACCGTATCTCCCGTAGTTTGCTATTCGAGGCATGTTTCGTTCCCACGTGTCGCGCGGGTGGCTCTCCGAACGCGTGCTCTCGCGACTACCGGGACGTTTTTTCCGATTCACGGTGAGTCGTCCCGATCGGAGCGCCCGCCGAGCCGAGTGCCCCGAGATTGTGCGAGCGAGCGAGAGAAATCCAGATGACGACGGAAAGCGTCGGAGGAAAGGAGGAGCGCATTGTGCCGCACGATTCTCGCTCGCCACATTGTCGAAATTCATTGTACCAGTGAATAAAGAACATTTTTAGACACCACTTAAGGCCTGCTTTTCCTCGGCTACTGCACGCCCGAGCCTCCCCCCTCACCCCCAAGGGTGACACGCTTCCGCGACTCATCCTCATCCTCGTACCTTCTTTTTTATTTATCTCATTCCCATCATCATTCCCCATTCTCCCCGACCGGGACGCACTTCGACGACTCCCAAAGCTTCTCTCCGTCAGAGATGCTTTTAGTTGCCGGGAGGACATTGCGCGCATTCCAACTAAGCGGGGAGCGCTCATGAGCCGAATAACCTGGACCGCGATGCTGCGAGCGGCGGATGAATAAATAATAAATGCGCGACAGGATAAATCGTGAGTAATGATCTCGGATCGATTATCACGTAGGCGCGTTCGAGGCTGCTCGAGTGCGACTCAATGACTTCCGATCACTCCGAGGGTTTTTATCAGGACGGCCACGAAACTCGATCGAGCGTTCGAGTCTTATTAATAATTCATGAAGAAATCTTATGGTTCAATTAGTCGATTTTAATATACTTTGACGGTAGCGCGAAACTGGCTCGTTGCCATTGTCATGGTAATGTGCCGTGCGCCGAACGGAAGGGTTCTCCGTCTCACCGAGAGTGAAATTACCTGTCCCGCATTGTGCCGTCGAAAACATCGGGTAATTTGCACGAGCTTTTTGTTCGTCGAATCGCGGATCTTTATTTATAAGGCAATCGGGCGCGCATCCTTTCGGATCCGACGATAAGACGGCGATTATATCGTTATGACTTAAATACCCGTGACGACCATCGGCAAGCGCGCATTGAGGCATTATCCACCTCACAATCGATTCTGCAAATGTCAACGATCACCGGCCGGGAGACTAATGTCAAGTATGGAGATGTGCGGTTGCGAATTCCTGTAATCGTTTTAAAATACTACCGCGACGGTGGATATGCTAATTTTTTTAAATAATTTTTTTTGTGTTGATAGGTAATGCGCTTCATTAGCCTCGGTAATACACGATCCGGTGGAACCATGTGTAGGGGAGAGCAGGGCGAAATGGGACGGTGGGGCAAGATGGGATAATGGGGCAAAACGCAATTTTCCAATAACTTGTGTATGGTGTCGGTGGTTGTAAGTGGGGCAAAACCGGTCATCCAAAAATAATTGGAACATCGAGTTTTGTTCACCTGTCCCGTTTTGCCCCACTGTCCCATTTTGCAGGGCTCTCGCCTATACCTGTGTGATTTTTTTTTTCTCGGGCCAATAGGCCATTGACCGAGATCCTTTAGCCTTTCATTTTTTAAATATTAATTAAAAAATAAGGTTCATCGAGAAAACGAAATTGTAAAACGGACGAAAAAAACATGGATTGCGGATGAAAAGTGTTGGAAAAATGTGCCCATTTTTTTCGTTTTTTACCGGAAACTGTTTAGTGATTTTTTTTCAATTGTCACTGGAGAATATGGGTAAAAAGGTCGAGAATTTTTTTTTTTAATTCGTGAAAGTCTTCAGTCGAAATGGAGGAGACGATTGTGCGGAAGAATCTTACCTTACCGTACTTACCTTGCCGGTGTCCTCCACAGGATAACGAACGACGGTACGAAGTAACGTTTTTCTTCCGCAGGCTAATAGGCCATTGACCGCGGCCCCTTAATATCTCTTCAGCTCTTAATGTTTGTATTTTAATAAAATTAAAAATACTCTTCGTCGACAAAACTGAATTGTAAAACCGACGAGAAAAATGGATTGCGGGCGTGAAAATGGAAATGGTAATTGGAAAAAGTACAAACATTCTTGTACCGAAAAATGCTTGGTGATTTTTTGTTCAATTATTACCGAAGAGGTGAATGTGGTTAAAAAGGTCGATCATTTAAAAAAATACATGGAAGCCTTCACTTGAAATGGAGATGACTGTGCAGAAAAAGTCGTAATATCTCTTCAGCTCTTAACGTTTGTATTTCAATAAAATTAAAAACACGCTTTGTTGATAAAACTGAATTGTAAAACCGACGAGAAAAATATGGATTGCGGATGTGAAAATGGAAATCGAAATTGGAAAAGGTACAAACATTCTTTTACCGAAAAATGTTTGGTGATTTTTTATCAATTATTACCGAAGAGGTGAATGTGGTTAGAAAGGTCGATCGTTTTAAAAAATGCATGGAAGCCTTCACTTGAAATGGAGATGACTGTGCAGAAAAAGTCTTCACTTTACCGGTGCTCTCCACACGATAGCGAACCGCGGTGCGAGGTATCGACGATCGTTTGTTCTATCGAGGCGAGGATAGAGAGGAAAAAAAGGCAAGCAAATTGAGGGAAAGATTGTTGCCGCGGGGTTAAAAGCGGCAGCGGAGTGGATCGGCGGTAGGCGAAGAGTTGCAGTGTTGCAGCGGAGGCCGCAGGCTAAAACTTCGTTTAGCATCGTGGGGTGAAACACAAACCGGTCGCGTGCGTGTTCACTGCGTACGACGAGCGGGGCAGAGGGTCAATCTCCTCGCACACCGCGAGTGTATACCTATCTTGCCTTATTCCCTTTTCTCGTCTTTTTCTCGCTGCATCAGGACTCTCGGTCTCGTCTTCTTATTCTTCTCCTATTCCCCTTCGTCTTGTTCCGAAGTTTCTTATTCTCTCGTTTTTTCATTCTTCGTCTTGTCCGTGTATCATTCTCGCCTGAAACTTCGTTCCCGGGCGACCAAGAGTAATCATCGAGTTCCGAGGAATTTTGCAAAAATACTGAAAGACAAAATTAATTAACAACTTTTTCGATTTATCTGTCTTGGAAAATGTTGACCCTTGCGATCCGTGCGTCTCGTCCGCATAGAAAGATTTTTTGGGCATTAAATGGTTGTTCGTAATAAATTTTCTTCAGCGTTATCAAAAAAAGAACACTTTAAGGTAGGTCTGAGAATTTTTACTGATTTTTTTCAGCACGTCAACTTGTTTTTCGAATCGTTCGAAGATTGCGTCTTGGCAAATTCTGCCAAGACGCAACTTTCTGCACTTCCTGTTTTTCCACTTTTAAGTAAACATGGAAATTTCTCCTGGACTCCCCCTATTGTGAATTCTATTAAACAGGTGACGTTTTCAGTACCCTGTCTGGCTTACGACAAAGTAATTTTTTATATATTTTTTATATATTTCTTATTCTTCTCCTATTCCCCTTCGTCTTATCCCGAAGTTTCTTATTCCCTCTTTTTTTCACTCTTCGTCTTATCCGTATATCATTCTCGCCTGAAACTTCGTTCCCGGGCGACCAAGATTAATCATCGAGATCAGACGCATTTTGTACAAATACTTTCTTTTTTAAATTAATTAACAACGTTTTGATTTCTCTGTCTTGAAAAGTTTAATCTTTGCGATCTTATGTTTTTTAAACCTGCACGTCCTGTTTTTCCGCCTTAAAAAAAAGTGGCCATTTGACCTGATGTGATCTTATTGCGCATTGTATTTAAACCTATGAGGTGTCCATTAGTCTGTCAGACTCGCGACAAAGTAATCATTATTCCGTATTTTTTATGTATTTATCTTGCATTTCGACACTTTCGAGTACAATTTGCATTTTTTTGTAATAAAAAAATCCAAGACCACGTTTCTTTATATAAATACTTTTTCCGTGACAACCCTCGCGGAGCTTTCTCTCCGGCAAATGCGAAATAACGAGGATCGCCGAAGGATTTATAACGGAACGGAGTTAGGTGCGCTGACGATCGGCACCGAGGATCTTATAGTTTGACGCGCTTTGCTACCCGCGACGAGATCGAGGCGAGAGTAAAGTAAAGAGCTGGAGAGAGAGAGAGATCTGGTTGCGAGGGCCTTCGCTTTTGCTGCTGCTGTGTGCCCTTTCGAACGAGAAACCAGTTCATCACTATTGAATGGTCGGCCTTGTCTAGATGCTTTATCTCTTTACGCACGGAACTTAGTAAGCCATTGTGATGCCATAGGAGAGCGGCGGCTCCTGCTTCTGTTCCTGCTCGGTTGCGTTCTCTCGGTGCCGGCGAGTGAACGCTCCTCTCGAATCGTATGCGATTACATTGCGCGAACGTTTGTACACCGGGGACCACCGCTCTCATTTTATTCTCTCGAAGCCCGGACCCGTTCGCGATCTTCGCTTCTGCGTTTCGAGAAGAAACCGCCGGGGGAAACAGTAGGGTGTCGCTTCCCGTCGTTTCTGTACCAACGCGAGCCGCTGGAACTCATGAGGCAAAAGTTTCCCGCGTTGCTGACTGCGTCCTGTTCCAGATCGGAGTAATTCATACTACGATGCATAGTAATATGCACATGCGTAGTAAAAACACATTTGCCAAAATTGAAATCGAGATTTTCTAGTAAACATTTTAGACGTCAGATCGGAACCTTGTCGGAGATCAGAAATACGTCACTTCCGGTTAAAGAATGAAATTTTCAAACCGGGAGTGACGTATTTCCGGTATGACGTCATTTCCAGTCGAAGGATGAGATTTACGGATCGAAGGCGACGTGTTTCGGTACGACGTCACTTCCGGTCGAAAACTGATATTTTCAAACCGGAAGTGACTTATTTTTATGTGACGTCACTTCCGGTAGAAAACTGAGATTTTCAAACCCGAAGTGACATATTACTGGTAAATCGCCGAAAATTTGAATTTCCGGTTTCTAAATTTCATACTCCATAGCAAGGGTGCGAAGCACGCGAGGCACAACAATTTGCTAGTAACAATATATTTACTAATTTGATGAAATTCGTGGGACACTTTTGACATTGGCTTACCATTGTAGAATAATAGAAAGTATTTATTTGGACAATCAGTTTTCCATTTATATGTTTAGTTTCGTGGTTTATTTTAATAATCTTCGAACTTCTTCCAGGTACGAGAATGATTTTTCCATCCTTGAGTGCCGCACAGCCAGAACAGCGTCGGAGTCTCTTTGCGGTGGCGAAGAATATGCTTCGGCCGATTTAGCCCTCGATGCCTTTCTCTCTGTGAACAATGGAAATTGTTATTTTTTTCAAAAACATACTTATACGTCCGTCCCGAGTCGCCTTTTAGGACCTCTCGTCTTCGGGCTCTTATCGACGATGATCGAACTCTCTCTCCCGGCTTCCCCGTCGCTCTCGCAATCTTTCTTCCTCTGCTCTACACGAGAATTCGTCTCGCCGCACGGAGAGTCGTGCCGAGTACATTACCATCAATTTGCATACGCTCTCAAATTGACTTACGAGGTAACGAGAGAACGTTATGAAATAATTATTTTTTCATTTTTTTTCATTCGATTATTTCCTTTTCTCTTGCGATTGTATCGCATAATTCACCCGAAATAATTACGACGACTGGAAGTGAAAAGAACCAAAATGATTTTTTTTTTTTCAATGTGATTTGAAATTAAAAAACACCCTCGGCGTATCTTTCGTCAAGTCGAAGATTTCGTTTTGATTCTTTATAATAAAGAAATTACACGAACAATAAAATGTAATATTTTACCTTGCTGAAAGATAATTCACGACATTAATATGGCATCGATGATATTGTTCCCGGACGCAACACGCATGCATCTCGTGACGGGTGTGAAAAAAGGAGCAAAAATTAAAGGAAAGGATTACGGACGAGAAGAGTTTGGAAATTTCACGACAAGCAAATTGACTATTTTACCTCGCCGAAAGATAATTCACGACATTAATATGGCATCGATGATATTGTTCCCGGACGCAACACGCACGCATCTCGTGATCGTTGTGAGAAAAAAAAAAAAACACACAAAAAAGTAACAAAAATGACAGGACAGAATTGCACACGTGAAGAGTTTGGAAATTTCACGACAAGCAAATTGACTATTTTACCTCGCCGAAAGCTAATTTACGACATTAATACAGCATCGATGATATTGTTCCCGGACTCAACACGCGCGCATCTCGTGATCGTTGTGAGAAAAAAAAAAACAAAAATGACAGGACAGAATTGCGGACGGGAAGAGTTCGAAAATTTCACGACAAGCAAATTGACTATTTCCCCTCGCCGAAAGCTAATTCACGACATTAATACGGCATCGATGATATTGTTCCCGGAGGCAACAGGCGTGCATCTCGTGACCGGTGTGAAAAAAAACAACCAAAAAACAACAAAAATAAAAAGAAAACATCGCGGACGCGAGGTGTTTGCAAATTTCCCGGTTCAATCAAATTCAGTATTCTACCCTGCCGAAAAGATAATTCACTGTATTAATGTAGCCTCGATGATATTGTTCCCGGTGGTAACACGCGTGCGTCTCGTGACCGGTGTGTGAAAAAATAAGGTTAAAAAAAAAGTAACAAAAAATGAAAAGTTGAACGTTGTAATAACGCGCCGCCTTTACAACAACTCACGGTATATGAGCCAAGAAGTCGTAATTTAAATTGAGTTTCTCGCTTGTCGGAGCATAATAGCTCCATTGCACGCTACTTGAGAGAGAGATAGCTTTGGCCGAGGCAACGCTTGGCAACGAGAGTGGGTGGGTGTGAGAGATCTCTCCTCCGTGCGAGCCGGTGGACGAGCCGTTCGTTGGGGTGCCCTGATCTAATTGATCCATGCTGCTGCTGCCGATGTTGCCGGTACGACGCTGCGTGGGGACCCGCGCGATGTCCAGGATATGACGCGAAAGCATTGTGGCCCACATTATTATAATGTATTATATGTGTATATCCTCTGACACTGACAGGCGAGAGTGAGCCAGCTTGTGCGACATACACGCCAATAGTGTGAAAGAGAGGAGCAAGCCGCAGTTGAGATGAACGAGTACGAACGGCAGAGGAGCACAGCTCGTATAACGCATAAAATCGAGGGACATTGTTCGGTCCGGACCGACCAGCGGGGAGTCGCGTTCGGTACAGAGTCGGAGAACGGTAGAAACGGATATCACTTTTGATAAGATCGTGACGCGAAATTTGTATATATTTTTTTTTATTTAAAAAAAAATCATTTTAGGGTTCTGGAAAAGTAGAGTGTTGGGGTGTGAAATTAAGAGAGCGAGTGACGAAAAAGTACAAAAGTTATTAAATTTACTGCCCTGTGGTGGAGCAATGTACGACAAACTCGCAAAATCGTTTACCGTGTAGGAAGTTTTTGGTGCATTTTTTTTCAAGTGAACTTTTTTATTTAACATTTAGTTCAGACGATCTGTGATCTTCGATCGACAGTCAATGCAGTCATGAGGGTAAGTGTTATTTTTTATTTAGATTATTGTTGTCATAAACATGCATTAAATTATCGGTGCGCAGTGCGCCGATGTGAGTATTTTCGGTCATTAGAAACACGAATCGTCGAAGGAACAAGTGTAATTCTGACACGCCGGTGAGAAGGTTATCGAGCCGAACAACATTTAAGGCTGAAACGTTTGCATCGATATTGGCGATCGAGGAAAAAATTCTTACATACGTGCAATCCACTATTGATGGGGCATAACAAATGACCCCGAAGATATCCGCATGACATCAACTTTCATATTTGGCAAATCTCTGTCACTACACAATTTTAGGAAAAAAATGTTCACTTGTAGAATTTTATTATCTAAGTGAACTTTCTCGGGCGAAATGTTGTCATTGAAAACGCAGCCGTCACAACTTGTCGAAATTTCGTCTCATGCAGATAATTTCAGGTTCATCACAACGAAAAAGAAATCCTCGGGACTCGTCAAACTTCGTTTATCGTCCATGCATCGAGTTATCAGTGCGAAGATGCGCGTACGTGAGAATTTTGCAGTCATTAGAAACACGAATCGCCGAAGGAGCGAGGTGAATTCTAATACGCGTGTGAGAAGGCCATCTCGAGCGTGGGCATTTAAACTCGAAAGGATTGCATCGGTGTTGACGGTCGAGGAAAAATATTCTTACGTACGTGCAATCCACTATGGATAGGGCACGACGAAAAGGAAACCCTCGAGATTCACGAGCGTAGAACGACATGCATACAGACTTAGCAAAGCGCACGCGGCGGAGGGTGGAAAAGATTCCCGTTCCCGATTTCAGAAGTGTCCGCGGGATCCTCACGATGAATTCAGAGTGTTCCCTCCGCCGCTTTCACGAGCGGGAGAGTGCATCTCACCTCCCGCTTTGACACATCGTCGACCTCCTCCTCAGCGTCTCGCTCGTAAGCGCCTCCAACGTTTAATTGCATCGGATTTCACGATGCTCGCCGGATATAGCTTTGGATCCCGGAAATTAACAGCCTTTAACGATCATCCTCGCCACACCGTACGTACCTCGCCTATGATGGTGTATTATTAAAAATTAAATAAATAAATAAATAAAAATAAATAAATAAAAATAAATAAATAAAAATAAATAAATAAAAATAAATAAATAAAAATAAATAAATAAAAATAAATCATTCATTTCATAATTTTTGTGGTTAAATTTCCACCGTTTTACGATTCTCCTCTAGCACTCCCTACCAGCACTCAGCTAAGCTACCTAACTTCCAGCGTGTCCGTAGCCGACTTAGCTACACTGTACCGCATTTGCCGGGGACACGGGGAAACTACGTAAAACCCGTGCTGGTACAGACGGCCATATTCTACTGATCCACCGGTATTTTTGCACTTCCGTAAAGTGCAGAAACACCAAAGTCTTAGAAGAAAGCGCCTCCCGCTCAACGGTCGATGCGCCAGCTAGCGCACGGCTAAGCAGTCACCCATCCAAGTACTGACCGCGAACGAATTACCGCTATCGCTTTAAATAAAAATAAATAAATAAATAAATAAATAAATAAATAAATAAATAAATAAATAAATAAATAAATAAATAAATACATCAATAAATAAATAAATAAAAACCGAAAAAGAAAATACAAAAAGGCGAAGGCCGGAAGCCCGAGGCGAATCGGTCCGCCGGGTCAGCGATCGAGAACGCCCACACAGCTTGATTGCGGAATATCTCTCTTATAAATCCGTCCATCGATAATTGTTTCCCATCTCGTTGGATTAATTGAATCACTCTCGCGAACACGTCGAGAGTCCAGCGAGAAAGTCCCGTCGGGCATCGATCTGCGCGCTATCGCCGGCAATTTCCCATCGGGCCGAGTTGGAATCGTCTAACGAGGGGCGATCGGCCCGACGGTGAGGTGTCTAGTGGAAGCGGCTCCGAGAGTCCTACGTGCCTCGATAGCGTCCTCCCTCGGGACTCTCGCCGATAGCGGGACGGATCCTTCGATCGGCGCTCGCCACATCGACGTTTCGATGCATCCTCTTTCTCCCGCGCGGCCTCGCGAATTAATCGGACACCCGATGCGTGAGGCCGCGCGGGCCCCAAAATAATTGCCCCGTAGTGAAATATAAATGATACCAAGATTGTGGAGCGACGCGGACGCTGTACCAATGCGCGAGATCGCGGGGCACACACGCGGGGTGATTCGATCCGCGGGAGACGGGCGCACCGTGGAACACTCTCCGGTCCCCGAGCCCGAGGAGGAACGGGCAGGGACGCACCGACGGGAGAGGATCGGGAGAAAGGGTTGCGAGCGAGCGTGTGTGCGACCGAGCGATCGCCGGGGCGGCTACTTGGTACGCGAGACGTACGCGCACGTAATTGCGTGCCCGTCCTGAAATTATTCATCTCCCCGACCATGCGGGCCCCCGATACAGGCCACCGCCGGAACGGCAGCCGCACCGAGCCCGCGGTATGATAATGCATAGAAGTGCCAGTCATTATACCTACGTACCCGCTCTGCATCCCCGCCGTCCTCCCTCTCGCTCGCGCCTTCTTCGTACTCCTTTTTATTCTCATCATCGCTGCCCCGGTAGGCAGATTGCAACCACCCCGTGCTGCCCTCCTACATTTCTCGCTCATACTTTCCGTTCCTGAGGTTCTTTTTTTTTTTTTTTTTTTTTTTTTTTTTAATCTGCTGCTGTCTCTCAGGGCGAGAGGCCGAGATACGGCTTCCACGTTTTAGACGTCGCTGGTATTTTCCTGACATCGGCTCCCGACCGGCAGACGTGCGTGCGCCCCGGCCGAGATACTCGCTTACCCTATATATCTCGACTCGTCTACCGCACTCTCGAGACGTGGCACACCTCCTCCCGCACTCGGTGTATACATATGGATGAAGCATAAATATAGCCGCGACGCGTGGTTATCTATGTTGTGGGCAGAGCATCATCGAGCGGCCGGACTCTCCTGAGGACTAAGTGCAATTCAATGCAGCGAGTCGTGCAAGGAGTTGCGAATCCTGCACTCGGGCTCCGTTTCAGGGCGAAACTCTGTCGCGCGTTCTCGTTCTGGAGGTGTTGGAACTTGGACGTGGAATTGCAAATTTTGACGAAGTTTGAGAAATTTTTGCATCGCTGTGACGGCTGTGGATTCGTCAATTATGATGGGGCAATTACGGGTGAGATGATGGTTTTTTTTTGTGGAAACGGAAGATACAGTTAAAAAAAAAACTTAAAAAAATGGAGCGACATCATCTTCGGTCAGAACATCTTCGTTTCAAGAGATCGGTAGGGACAAAAAATTATGATACATTTTTTTCCCAATCTTACCCAAGTTCGGTGCACTCTCGTTCCGGACGTCCTTTAACTTGAACCTCGGATTGAAATGTGGAATTGCAAATTTTCACGAAGTGTGAAAAATGTGTGAATTGCGGTGATGGTGATGGATTTATCAATCGAGATAGAGTAATTACGGGTGATATGATATTTTTTTCAAATGGGAACGGGAGGTAGGGGAGAGCTGGGCAAAATGGAACAGTGGGGCAAGACGGGACAGTCGGCTAAAACGCAATTTTCCAATAATTTTTGGATGGCTCATTTTGCCCCATCGATACATCCGAATTTTCTGACCCGTTTCTGTCCCATCAAAAGATTGTTGGAAAATTGCGTTTTCCCCACTATTCCATTTTGCCTCGCTCTTCCCTACAGATTGAAAAAACTTGAAGAAATGGACCGAAAAAAATCTGCGGTCCGAACAAACCCTTTGCTTCAAGAGATTTCATGAGAAAATTATGAAAGGTGGTCATAGTAATGGATTCGTCAATGAAGCTAGGATAATTACCGGTCATATAGTCATTTATTTTTTTTCATATGAAAACGGGACTTTCAACTCGAAAAAACTGGAAGAAAAAAATGTACCGAGAAAAATCTTCGATCCGAATCTGAGCGTTTCAAGAGATCCTCGCCAGGGTAAAAAAATCTCCGACGCACTTTTTCCCCAACCCCACCCAAGTCCCCTGCCCTGCGAAAAAAATTACTTAGCTCGGCACTTTATCACGCCGAAGAATCGGATCGGTCGTTCAGATAAGCGATATCTTTTTTTCACGATTTACTTCACAATTTTTTGTGAACTTTTATTTCGCCTTACCGAACCCGTTCGTCGCCGGCGGGTCGAGGAGTCGCCGGGTCCGCGGTGGATAATACCGTAAGCATGACGATGGGCGCGTAGGATTAAGTGGCGAATTTCGGTGCGCGGGGGGTGCGCGACGTTGATCGTGCCGGGCTCCTCCGCGGCTCGCCGTGAGTGTATCAACCTCGTCGCCGGGGACCTTCCGCGGCAGGTGAATACGAAGGGCAGGCCCATCGCTTCAAGTCGTTAAAACTCACTTAGTTTAATATCCGGCTGAGTTTTAGACGTCTCCGTCCCGGGCGTTTCGGCGAGCTTTTCTCTTTGGCGAGCAATTTATCTCCTATTTTCGCGAGTGAGTTCAACCGGCTGCAGGGTTACGGGGAGACGAAGGGGGACGAGGAGAGAGGGAGTCAAAGTGAGCCCTTCGCCGCGTCTCGCTCCCTCCGCCGAGGCGCGGCTCGCCGTTCGGAAGCGACTTTTAAAGTATATCCATTTTACGATCTCCTCCCGGGACCCCCGAGACGTGCGTGCCTTCGGCCAACTTCTACCCACCGCAGACTCTTGATCTCTGATGATCGGAATAATTATTTTACCCTGCAGTTAAAGTTTAACTCGAATGCGTACCTCGCAAAGAGAGCGTCCTCGTCCCCGCGCGGCCCGCTGCGCACGCACGCACCGGCGCATGCGCCTCGGCCCTCGGAATCGAGATTATTCAGGAACTCGAAGAAAATCTTAAATAATATAATAACTTCCGTGTCTTCCGTTCCGGAATAAATAACGAAAATTCAGCGTTGAGTGTGTTTACGCATACGGAGAGCGAACGAAGCACGCCTGTCTCGGCTCTTTCTCGCTCCCGCTTCCCCTCGTCCTTATCTCCTGTCCGCCTTTGTTTTTGGCCCCGAAGATAATGAATGCAATTACGCTTTTTGTTGTTGAAATTACAGTGGTGTGCGGATGCGTGTCTGTGGCTGATTGCCGGTCCTCGCTTGTACGAGCGTTGCCCTGCGTGAACCGCTCGGCTTGTGGTTGCGCGAGTGTGTGTACGTGTGTGTGCGTGTGTGTGCGAGAGCCCGATGCTCGTACGTCGGCCTTGTCCGTTGTCTTCTCCGACGGAGCGAGCGCGACGAAGAACGAGGGATGGGCGAGAGTGCGCGGAAGAGCGAGGGCGCGAGGCATCCTCGCGTGGTCGCGAACGCTCTGCGTTTGTGCGGGGATAACTCGTGTGCTGACGCACACGCGTGCGCGGACCCGAGGCAAGATGACACATCGGGAAAATTGGGGTTTTTATGGAAATTCGTTTTTTTCATTTTGTGGTACGATTAGTCGGGAACGGAATTAACGTGGGATAAGGAGGATGAAAAAATTGATTGAGTTCGTTAAAATCGTTTTTGAAAAATTGGATCAATATTGGATAGATTTTCGTGACCCCCCCCCAAGCTGTTTTTACACCTACATCTCAAAAAAAATTAAGCGTCGTTCCCAAAAAAAGACACTCGCTAAAACGGTATAAACTTAGATTCGTTTCGGAAATTCGAAAAAAAAAAATTAATTGACCATTTCCGGTTTTCTGAGTCGAATGGAACTGCAATGAAATAAGGAAGAATTGAATTAACGGGCGGCAGTCCATAAAAATTGTTGAAACGAGGAGTTTTTTTTTCGAAAAAGGGCATCAATCGCCGGCGGGTGAAAATTATTATAATCACACTTTCGGCCGTAAATTTTCGCGACCTCTTCCAGGTGTTTTTCACACCTGCTTACATGATCAGAAAAATTAAGCGACGTTCTCAAAAAAAGCCACTCACTAAAACTGTTTAAACTTAAATATGGTTCGGAAATTTCGAAAAAAATTCCAAATTTTAATTGACCAATCCCGGTTTTCTGAGTCGAACGGAACTACCATGAGATAACGAAGAAAAAAAATTGTCGGGCGGCAGTCCATAAAAATGATTGAGTCGAGCAGTTTTTTTCGAAGAATTGGATCAATCGGGTCGAGCGAAAATTATTATAATCCCACATCCGGCCATAAATTTTCGCGACCTCTTCCAGCTTTTTTCCACACCTGCCACACACGCCCAAAAAAATGAAGCGTCGTTCCCAAAAGAAGCCACTCACCAAAACCGCCCAAACTTCAAGCCGCCTCGAAATCTTCAAAAACAAAAAAAAAATGGTTTAAATTGCCGAATTCCGGTTTTCTGACACGACATAATTCACGACGATAAAAATCTCTCCGAGATGCGATATCCCGGATCACAATTCCAATACAGCAATTGGAACGTCGATTTATACCCGACTCGTACGACGCTCGGCTTCGAAAACGCGCCGACAAGCATTTGTCGTCTTGCAGCCGCCGTTCCGTCTTGCCCCTCGCTCCTCGGTCGCGCGGCGTGCGTGTCGGTGAGCGTGCGTGAAGGGGTCCGGCGCTGGATAAAGGAGGACGCTGCGGGTCTACCCGGAGCGGAATGGAAGTGAAAAGGGAAAGGGAACGGTAGGAGAAGGCAGGGACACGGAGTAAGCTCTAATTGCATTCAATAAAGCAAATAATAGCAAGCTCATTAGAGCCGGAGAGTAGCTGGCGAGTTGACCGCGGTTGCTGCCGGTGGTGGTGGTGGCTGCCGGGTTCTCCTCGTATATGCCAACCTGCCTACGCGAGCGATCACGAATGCCGAGAACGGACGAGAAGAAGGTAAAAGCAGCTGAGGCGAAGAGGAGACGAGGAGGGATCGGCATGGAGCGAGCGAAACCGCGAGAAGATCGCGGAACGAGAGACGGCGCGGAGGGCCGAGGGGGAGGGCGAGGGAGAGCCGGAGGTAATGCGGAAAGGGGCGAGGGAGGGGGAGAGGAGGTGGAGGGACGATCGCGAGGTAGCTCGCCGACGAGAAACCGGGAGTCCTCCTCGGCGGACTCCCTGCATACACTCGTCGTGTACGTATACGGCGTGAGTGTCCCTCTTCGTTTCTCGTCGCCGATCGAGCCGAGAAACCTGCATAAGCAGCGAAGGAAGTGTCCTCCCTCACCCCTCGCCCCACCTCCCTCCGCCATTTGTTTTCCCGGCGAGCCCTCGCCGGTCCGCGTCCTCCGCGATGCTCTCGCTCGTCTCGCGATTCCGGTCTCGCTGTATTCCGCAGCGCCTCAATGTGTCCGGGGCTCCTTATGAATGGCTCGGTGCCATGCGACCGGTGCATTCGCTCGGACACTCACTTAAGGTAGTCCTTTCGTTATGTCTGACGCCGCCTAAGTTCGGGAGGGGGACGGGGGAGTCGAACACTTCCCGGTCGGATAAAAATCTGAAAAAAATAATCGGGCGTATGGAAGGTGCTGAATGGATTGTTCGGGCATGATAATAATTCAGAAATTTTGTTAGCGAGGTACTGGGATAATAAGTTATGCAACTGATTAGACGGTGAGCTATTTTTTTTTCTCAGGAAAATGACTTAGTACTTTTTTCTTAATACGTATGGATTTTTTTCAGAATTTTATGTGATGGTTGAAAATTGCGTTTTCTTTGTGTTAACATTTTTTGTAAATCGCAATTTTCAGACATTATATTAAATTTCTGAAAAAATTCATACGTATTCATAAAATTGAGGAATCATTTTCGTAACAAAAAGAAAAAATAGGTTGCCGGCTAATTTGTTGCACAATTTTTATTTTTCACTAATTTGTTAATAACACTTTGGAATTATTATTATGCAAAAACAATATTTTCGGCACCTTCCATATGCCCGATTTTTTTCAGAATTGTATTCCATCCCGCATTTGTAATTTCCCTCATTCCTCTCTCGATCTTAAGTGGTGTCAGACATAACGAAAGTTCTACCTTAAAAAGTCTTTTCTTTCAGCGGATTTTTTTTTTGTTTTTTTTTTTTTCAAATTGCTCCCTCTATCCGCTGCGCCCGTTCTTATTGTCAGCGGAGGCGTTATTGTTACGGTACCGATTTCCATTGGGACGCATGATGCAGGACCCCTCTCGGCTATAGCCAATTTAAGCCATACCCAATAGACATCAATGACGTGTGCATGCGTGCATACATCGCGCTCGGTTAGTTAGCCGCGTTGGCCGCGGCGAACCTCCCGCCTATTGTCTCTCACACCCAAAGCGCATATTTTACTAAACTGACAAGCGATTGTAACTCTAATATGGTAAGTCGATTTGTCACTGACAAACGAGCCGCTTCCGGGTCGGCTATACCAATTACCAGTTGTGTTATACTACCCGCGTGTAGGTTCGTCGCATCTCGGCCCGTGAATCGCGAGCTCGCGGGCTCGCTGCATTGTACCTCGGGGACGTTAATATCGCCGCAGATTCTGTACGTGTATGCGCGAGCACACTGCGAATCTATGCGCAGTTACGGTCGTGCCGCCTCGTTGCGACTGTTATAGGTGGCTACGATGTACTGTGGCTCTTGCGGTTTGTTTTATACACATGCCCGATACTCTGGAGCAGATAGGTATATGCAACGTTGACTCTCCACTTTCACTCACGCCCCGCGGATTAATTACGCGCTGGGAAAACCGCGCACCGACGTCATTTGTTGTCTCGCGCAGTAACAAAAAAAATTGTACTTTTTACAAAGGTCGACAAACGTCTACAATTTTTTATTTGGCGATTTTCCGATCGCACCATCAGCCTCTGGATTTACAAACAAAAATTGCTAATGACACCGAAAACTGGTAATATGGAAAAACAAAATCAATGGATATTTTTTGTTTAATGTTTTTAACATTAATTTTTCCGGAAACGTTGTAGGTCATTAAAGATAATCTGTACCTTTGTCATTTGTCATACCGGGCTATTCCACTCATCTAAGTAATATCGTGTGGCTCAGACAATCCTCGTTTCTATATTTGTCTTGCATGGGTCAATATGTATGCTTGTATGAAGCTTTCTCTCGTTTATGCAGATGAACGAGACTCCTTGTCTCCAAGTTGCCGATAGGGTTGACATATCGAGATTGAGAATTCACCGATCGGGCCAATACGGAAACCTAGCTACAAGACACGGCTCATCGGTCAATATCGGTATCAATATCGGTAATTATTGTTTTAACGTGTGAAATACCATGCGTTCATAGTATATAAGCTACGATCCGGGGCTTTATTACCTGGTTCGATATATATATATTTTTTTTTTGCATAGGTGGTTTGCAAATGTATATGCTTGTACGATACAAATTCAATCTCGTTTATATCGAAAACCTCGCTAAAAGACACCGTTCATTATGAATGTCGCGAATTATCATTTAAACGTGTGGAGCACCATGGTACATAAGCTATGGCCCAATCTTATTCCCTTGTTCGATATATATATATATATATTTTTTTTTTTTTTTTGCATAGGTCAATATATATGCTCGTACGATATAAGCTTTATCTCGTTTATGGAGATGAACGAGACTCCCTTGTCTCCAAGTTGCCGATAGGGTTGACATATCGAGATTGAGAATTCACTGATTACTCTTCGCGATCTCGCGGTACGTCCGCCGTACGCCGCACGACGCTGATTTTAGTGCCATCGAGTATCGCGCTCTTACCTTATGATGGTGTTTTTTTTTAGGTTTCTTCTCACTCGCGCACTGGGTTTCTCGGTTCTTCATACTACTCACTCGATTGATATAGGGTTCGAGTCTGGAAGCTATCGCGGCACCGGATTACGAATGGCCCGACGCCACGCAATCCCGGCATTCGTTACACACGACTTTTTATTCCACTTCTTCAAACCGCACGGCTACGTACTCCCGATTATTATTGTAAGACCGGAGTCCCGCCCGGACGCATTCATAATTATTCGACGGTTAAGAAATTCTCGCCGTACTGCAGATACGATTGCTATCGACGATTGCGAAAGCCACTCGACGAAGGCATTTCTTTCCCGTTCCACCGAATCAAATACAGGGTTTCTTTTTTAGATTTTTTTTTTTTTTTGCGGAACAGCTGCGAGAAATTTTTTTTTTTTTCCAGTTTGAGCCTCTTTGTAGAGGAAATTGGGGTAAGTCAGGGTGATATGGCCAGTCGTAATATCTTATAAGGTGGTATGAATGTATAGGCTGACATTTTTAAGCTGTAACAAATGCAATTCGAACATTCGACAGAATTCTGAAAAAAATTCGTACGTATTTAGAAAAGCTACCAAATCATTTTCATAAAAAAAGTTATGTTTCCGGTTGATTCGTTGAACACTTTTTGTTTAATCAATTTGTTAATAACATTTTGAAATCATTATTATGCAAAATCAATCTTTTCAACATATTCCATACGCTTGATTTTTTTCAGATAATTATTATGAAAAACTTTAATTGGATTTACACATGTGCAAGAGTGTATGGTGCGCTTTAAAGCCGTGCAATTAATTTCAACGCCACTAATCTAAAGCAATGAACAATATTAAGGATTATACACCAAGGTGTCAAAAGTCTTCGGAATGATTGAAAATGTATGAAATTACAGTTATTAAAAAAAAAAAAAGGAAACTGACTTCCGGTACAACGGCATTTAAAAGGCGAGTAGGAGAAACGAAGCTACACACGAGGGGATTCTGAGAATATGGATACGAGGGGCGCCCGAACGAGGAGGATGGAAAATCCGTGAGAAAGACAGGTAGAGACTATAAGGAGGCTGGGAGGGTCCGTCGGAGTATCGGGAACGCAACCGGCAAGAATGGCGATTCCCCGGGCCTTAATGTATTCCGCGGATGTATGCTCATTATTCAGCGATAATTAATTGACGGCTATAAATAACCGAGCGGGTCCCGAGCATAAATAAATGGTTCGCGTGAAACGAAATGGTAATGGTGACTTTGACGGACCGTTTAAACTGGAATAAAGCCGGGTAACTCGTTCCCCTGGGGTTCGGCCCGGGCTGCTGGCGAAGCCGGTAACGAATATAACTCACCTGCAGCACCGGCGAACAGACCAGCGGCGAAGCTGGGCCACCATCGCATCGAAGTGTCCGACGGACGTGCCTGCCCCGAGTTCTCGAGGTTTCTCGCACTGGAGGCTGCGCTCTGCAACGGCCCGCTGCTGAAAGTACAAGTACGAAAATGAGATAATGGACCAGCGGACAACATTGCAATGCCGCGAAAAAAAAATTATTCAAAAAAGATATAGGCCGAAAGCGGCGAAAATAGGCCGCGTCGATCGGTACGTTGGTCAATGATCCATGGACTTTTACCCCAAAATAATTTTGCCGATGCCTGGTCTCAATCATCGTCGTTATAAATGATCGAACAACATTACGGTTCCATGAAAAAAAAATAATTAAAAAAAGATAGAGCGAATCTGTCGAAAATGGATCATTTCAATTAGTATATAGATCAATGATCCATGAACTTTTACCCTAAAACGATTTTGCCAATGCCCGGTCTCAAACTTGATCGTTATCAGCAATCAAACAACATTGCAGTTCCAAGAAAAAAAATATATAAGAAAAAAGTGGCGAAAATGGACCACCTCGATCAGTCCATAGATCAATGATCCGTGAACTTTTATCCTGAAACGACCGCCGATGACTGGTCTCAATCATCGTCGTTATCAACCGTGTTGCGGTAGGTGTGATTTTGTATAGTGACTATCTCGTTGCTCGAATTGTTCGCAGCCACGCCTCCGAACATCGTAAATTAATTGACTAATCTCTGGATATAATGGCACGGCGTTGTGCGGTAAACGGTCGAGCTGCGGTGCGGCCCGTTCGATTAAAACTCAACGCGGGGAACATTGACTAGCCGATTAGCGAACGAGCGTCGGAGATTGGTAGAGCAGAAGTAACGCCTCTGATACAGCGGCTCGCAGAGCATCGTGGTACGCCCGTGACAGGCAACGCGGGTTCCGGGTGTGCGAAGAACTCCAGACTATTCCGTGCCGTTCTCCGCGATCGCGCGACATCCCGAGAGATTCCCTCTACGGTTAATGTTCGGCACGATATGTATAGTGGCGCTTATGCGATTCGATCGATAGAAACCCTGAGATATAACGTCCAACCGGCGTATAATGTACGCGCATATGCAATGGTACGTACGGCGATTGGCTTATCGTGCACGTCCGTTCCGTACACGCACGTTGCCGCGGTCTCGTAATCGGCTAGGCTCGGCAAGCATGCAGATGTGCGCGGAGCATGCG
This sequence comes from Ichneumon xanthorius, assembly GCA_917499995.1. Taxonomy (NCBI): domain Eukaryota; kingdom Metazoa; phylum Arthropoda; class Insecta; order Hymenoptera; family Ichneumonidae; genus Ichneumon; species Ichneumon xanthorius. Next base: position 17,632,341 of record OU824201.1, read on the forward strand.
GGACGGTCATTGGCACTTTCAGACAGGATCGCGGGATAGTTATTGGCACATCGCCGTCGGGATCCAACCAATGGGTCGGCCAATTCAGGGTGATATGGCCAATCGGAAATGTTTTTTCAATTTTCTGCGTCCAATACTTAGGAATTTTTTTCATACAGTTCGATATCACTGGTATTCTAATCGACGTAGGGCACAGTGGGGTAAAATTACAATTTTTACCAATTTTTGGCTGATCATCATCATCATCATAAGACAAAAAGGCCGTAGAGTATGGGGGACAGTCATTGGCACTTTGACAGGATCGCGGAATAGTTATTGGCACATGACCGTCTCGATCCAACCAATGGGTCGGGCAATTCAGGGTGATATGGCCAAATGGAAATTTTTTTTTGATCGTCAATTTTCAATTTTCTGCGTTCAATACTAACGAATTATTTTTATACAGTTCGATATCACTGGTATTCTAATCGGCGTACGGCAGAGTGGGGTAAAATGGACACCCGGAGCAAAACGGACCATTTTTACCAATTTTTGGCTGATCATCATCATCATAAGACAAAAGGCCGTGTAGTATGCGGAACAGTCATTGGCACTGCGACGCGATAGTGAGATAGTTATCGGCAAACCGCCGTCTCGATCCACCCAATGGGTAGGGCAATTCAAGATGATATGGTCAATGGGAAATGTTTTTTAACGTCACATTGAGGTTCTGCATCCAATACTAACGAAGTATTTTTGTACAGTTCGATATCACTGGCATTCTAATCGACTGTAGGGCAGAGTGGGGTAAAATGGAAACCCGGGTCAAAACGGACCATTTTTAAACATTTTCGCTTCGCATAAGCCAAATGGCCATCTTCTTGCAAATGGTCGAGCCGTTTTACCCCGCTCTCCGCTATCTCTCATCCCCGCCAAAAAAAAAAAAAAAAATGTGGTAATATCACCCTATCCTAGGCCATTGGCTATAGGTCGCTTAGCCGTTCGGAGGCCGACGACTGCGCAACGTCTAGCCTATTCACTTCGCGCTCGAATACGCGCCGCGAAGTGGACGAGACCGTCCCTCGATCTTCCTCTCGCATGCTCAGATTCCCGGGAACGCGGTGCCCGAACGAGAAAGATAGGCTGCGAGATGAGACGGGAATACGCGCGAGGCTGCGCGCGAGATAGGCTATGCGTTCGGCCGTGTATCACGTCATCTCGTCCGCGTGAGCGATAGCGAACATGAATGGCGACTCTCGGCGCGTCCGCGAAAGGATCATTCCCCGCGCGTCGCGGTCCCGGCAACAGCACGCCCCGATCTTTTTATTTTTTTTTTAATTTTTATTTTCCTCACACACGCACAGGTACATCGTCGGAGCGCGACGTCCGTTGCCGCTATGCAACGCGAGATAACGACATCTCTCGCGAACGCAAAATAATCGCGAACGAATACGGCGAGATAATCGCACCGAGGCTAAACCCCGTGGGAGATAATTATTCTCGCGGGTACGCGCGAACGCACCGATAATTCGAGTTTTTATGATAAGGGCTTGGGACGCTGTAACGAGAACGTGTTGATGAAAATTATACGATTGTCTCGCAGGCGGACTATTCGCGGCCCTTTTTTCCCGTCGATGACGCGATCTTCGCTCAGGATTCTCTCGAGTTCCTTGAACCCTTCCTCGATGTCCTTACTTGATTATTATTATTTATTTTTTTTATAAAAAAAAATAATAAAAATTTCATTACAGCTTTTTTTCATTGATTAACATTGTTATAGTAGTAATTAAAAAGCGGCGGTCTCCGAAAAGCCGAACGACTGTCCAGGTTACATTTGAGACGCTGTAACGAGACCGGGATGGTGAAAATTGTACGATTGTTTTGCAGGTGGTCTATTTGCAGCCCTTTTTTCCTATCGTTGGCGCGATCTGTGGTCAGGTTTTCTTCGAGTTTCTTGAACCCTTTATTGATGTCCTTAATTGATTATTATTATTTTATTTTTTATTTTTTTCTAAAAATAAATAAAAATTTCATTATAGTTCTGTTTAATCGATGAATGTTGTCATGGAAGTAATTAAAAAGCGACGGTCGCCCAACAGCCGGACGACTCTCGAGTTTGAGCGCTCCAGTCACGCACGAATACGCCGAGGTAGTCGCACCGAGGCCCGTGGAAGATAATTATTCTCACGGGTACGCGCGAATCCACCGATAAAGCGAATTTTTATTATAAGCGTTTCAGACACTGTATTCAGTAAAAAAATAATTTCGTCAAATCGGAATACAAAATTTCGTAAAAATAATTTTTAAAAATAAGTGACGAATTCATTTCTTCAGGTTTGAATATACAAACCTGTCCTTTTATTTCCCGTGTTATTAACAAGTTCTGTCTGCACTTTTATTTGTAAAACTGGAGCTGGATTGTTGCTATCGAAAAATAAAAAATAAAAAAATTGTGTCCGTGTGACAATAAGTTGTAAAAAGTGCAAACTTTGTTTACGTGTAACGAAGATCTCGATGAAAATCAGCAGCCCTTTCTTTTTTTCTTATCCATGACGTGACCTTTGCTCAGAATTCCTCCGAGTTTCTTGAACCCTTCCTCGATGTCCTCACATGATTATTATTATTCTTTTAATTTTTAAATTACAAAAAAAAAGAAATTTCATTATAGTTATTTTTAATCGATCAACATTGTTATGGAAGTCATTAAAAAGCCGCGGTCTCCCAAAAGCCGAACGACTCTCGAGTCTGCGCGCTCCACGCACTCGTCGGCGTTTAACGGCCGCGAGCGCTCGGGAGTTTCATCGCAACGCTCATCTCATCTCTTTAGCTTTCCTCCTCCGTCTCGCCCTCGTGATTCGCCTCGCGCCTCCTCGCACTCGGCGTCTTTCTTCTCTCCGGTGGACTTGAAAATCCGGTCGCATTAAGATATCTATCAGAACAACGGATGTGCGCCATTAAACTTTTACTTTATTTAACGCTCGGGGATGCGCGGAGTCGAAAGCGCGGGCTGCGCGGAATATCGGCGCGCGCATACAAGGAATCACTGGTGATTTTCGCCAAGTGCAATGTCGCTGAAACCAAAAACCATCGGGACAAGAGATAGAAAAATCTTGAGTCCTCGAGCGGCGTAAATGTAGATAAGACCGAGAAAGAGAAGCAATTTTTTTATCCGCTTCTTTCCTCAGCTCTATCTAGTTAACCCGTCCCTTCATTTTCGTCTACGTGCGTATGAAACTCGATAGTGAAAAATCAACCTTTTATGGGGACCAGCGAGGTTTAGACAACGGAAAATTCTGTCTCTTTAGATTGTGTATATACAAGGTTACGACACAATGTAAACAGTTTTCCTTAGGGTGAGCACACTGAAAAAAAAAATTAATTGATTCAAGTAAAACTTGCTTGCGGGCTGCCAAAGAAATAAAAAAGTTGCTTCAATTCTACTCTGAATTCGTACAATTTCATACCGGATAGTAATGATAACATGTCACCTTGACGGTCTTGGCGTCGTTATTTTAATATCATATGGAATTGAAGGCAGAATTGAAACAAACATTTTTCTTCGGCAGCCCGCAAGCGATTTTTTTATCAGTGCATGTATGTCAACGTTATTAAGTAGGAAAAGACATAAAGAATTCTGATATTATTATTCTGATTTGGTTATTGAAACAAAAAACCATCGGGACAAGAGATAGAAAAATCTTGAGTCCTCGAGCGGCGTAAATGTAGATAAGACCGAGAAAGAGAAGCAATTTTTTTTTATTATGTGCGTGCGCTTCTTGGATTGTTCCACTAACGTGTAATTATTGTTCACGTTTGTCCTTAATGACCGACCGTTACGTGCCACCGTTTAGAATTGCTAATGACTCTTCGGGGGTCTTGTCCGCTCGCAACGTCCATCGCTTTCCATCCTCCCCCTCTCAGCCGATGTCAATACGCAACTGAAACTCATTACTGGGCGTACCGACTAATTAGATGGAGGCGACAAATGATCTCGATTAAATTCACGAGTCGCTCCGTCGATCTATAATTAAAGGTATAAATATAATCCGGTCTGGCAATGATTGCCCCTGCCCGAAACTCATTCTCCACATACGCTGTGGGTGAAAATAAATAAAGCTTCTTCGATCGTAAATTTGATGAAAAGCATTCGAAGCCGTTCGTTCATATGCGAAATATACTTAATTCGGCGGCTTTTTTATTATTACGGGATAGCATTTTTTTAATAATAATGAAGGAAATGCTATATACATATATATATATTTTTTCGGCGAAAGTATGGTTCGCCGAAACAGATATATTTTTCCGACCCGCAAATAAATATTTATCATTTAGTTTAAAAAGTAGTAGTGGAAGAGCTTTATTGCCAAAGTTAATATTTACAGTTATCTTCTTTTACTAAATTTTATACCTAATGCTAACTTTACACCTTGGCAAAGGGCCATCGACCTGCGTCCTTCAGCCCAAGTTTAAATAAATATTTCGTTGAATTAAATAAATATTTAATTAAATCAAATAAATATTGATTTAAACCAAATAGATATTTCTTTGCGGGGCGTCCGTCAAATAAATTATTTTTCTGTGTGTGAAGTCCGATTGCACCGGGTCGGATAATCCGTCGTCTATGTTTGCGCGCTAGAGCAAATCCGACGCAAGAGATTTATCCATCGATCTCGCATAATTGTGAGAGAAATTATTCTCAGCCCGCACAATTGGTACAGCGCTTTACCGTAGTGACCTGCAAAGGGTTAAATCCAACCTGGCAATATTCGGCGCGCTGATAATAGTCCCGGTTCGCGACTGAGCACACGGAAGTTCAACGACCGGTGAAGATACGCGTATATCCAATCTCAACTTCAATTATCGATACGCGAACGCAACTCCGCGCGCAGTGTTCGCCTCGATACCGACGAAGAAACGAGCTTCTTCACTCATCGACGGGATACGCCTCCCTCTCGTCGTGAACGTAACTGGCTGTCCGTGTGCACGCACTCAGAAAGTTACGACGCACGGGCTCGTTACGCATGCATAGGTGTGCTGCCCGTAAAATATATAAAGACACAGCTTCGCTCTCTATCGTCACGCCTGTTATTCCGCGGCATTAAAACGCGCAAAAATAAAAGATACCGCGGCTCCTAAGCGCGTATTTACTCTTCCGAATCCGTCGCTCGGAACGACAACGAACATTTGCCCGATTCAAATACATATTTCACTTCGCAACATTTATTAATGCACCGTAAGTACAAAATTATCATTTTCGCGACCTACTTTTTAATACTTCTGTGTAGCTCTGTAGCAGATGTGTAGCAGCTGTGTAGCTGTGTAGCAGCTCTGTAGCAGCTGTATAGCTGTGTAGCTGTGTACCAGCTGTGGTAGCAGCTGTGTACGAACTGTGTAGGTACTGTGTAGCAGTTGTGTAGCTGTGTAGCTGTGTAGCAGCTGTGTAGTAGCTGTGTAGCAGTTGTGTAGCTGTGTAGCGGCTGTGTAGCAGCTGTGTAGCTGTGTAGCAGCTGTGTAGCAGCTGGGTAGGAACTGTGTAGCAACTGTGTAGCTGTACAGCTGCTACACAGTTAGCAACTGTGTAGAAGATGTGTAGCTGTGTAGCTGTGCAGCAGTTGTGTAGCTGTGTAGCTGTGTAGCTGTGTAGCTGTGTAGCAGCTGTGTAGCAGCTGTATAGCTATGTGGGAACTGTGTAGAAGCTGTGTAGCTGTGTAGCTGTGTAGCAGCTGTGTAGCAGCTGTGTAGGAACTGTGTAGCAACGGTGTAGCAGCTGTACAGCTGCTACACAGTTAGGAACTGTGTAGAAGATGTGTAGCTGTGTAGCTGTGCAGCAGTTGTGTAGCTGTGTAGCTGTGTAGCAGCTGTGTAGCTGTGTAGCTGTGTAGCAGCTGTGTAGTTCTGTAGCTGTGTAGCAGCTGTGTAGTTGTGTAGCTGTGTTGCTATTACCGTTCTTATATGTTATAAACAACATACTACACGAAATTTTGCTCGGGTTTTAGCGGGGATCCGCGATCCGCAACTACTTCGAGGGACGAAGGCGCCCGGGTCTGTCGGGAACGCGGACTCGGTGCGAGAGAGCCGGTCCCAGCCCTTTCTCGTTAGCCGCCGACATTATATTACCCATCGACGAGCATACATCATACGTATAGCCAAGTTTTTTTTATAAGTAGTATCTACAACAGGCATGAGAAACATTTGCAGCTCGCATTTATTTCGCGTGCTCACAGGGAGAGAGAGAGAGAGAGAGGAGGCGGCGGTGGACCGCGGGAGAGAAGCCGGAGTCAGAGGACGACGCCGACGTCGGGGCAACGCCGCGTGGGCAGCACCCTGAGAGTGCGCCCGGGACCGCGCGAAGAATTGATGTAGTGCATCTGGCGAACAATGCACGCCCGCCTGTATGCATATATAGGCCCCGGTATTATAGTGAGTTCTTCGTTGCGCTTCAAATGCATCAACCTGAACTGCCCGCTCGGCTCTGGTTGCCCACACGCTCGTGCACACGTGTTTCGCGGTGTGATAAAAAAATAATAGTAATAATGAAAAAAAAAAAAAAAAAAAAAAAAAACAGAAAGGAAGAACACTAATCTGAGGAAAATTGTCGGTCAACCGGAAAGTCGACGAAAATAATTTCTCTGGGCGAATAAAGCAGAGTAAATATGATGCGGTTATTAGTATTCCGCAATCTCAATCGCGGGATCGATTAATCATCCCGGTTATCTCGGAGACAAGCACGAGGGGAGAGTCGGCTTGCCACACTTGACGGGACAAAACATTTACCGGGCGTTGTCGGAACGGGACGACGGAGGAGGAGGGAAGAGAGACGAGCTCGCGGTACTTGGACCGGGAGATGCATCGGCCAAGTCTCTCGCATTGTTGTACGGCTCTCTCGATCCTATCGCGGCTCTGGACGTTGTCGTGAATCGTAGGACACGCATGGTTCGCATCCGGGCCGCGGTGCGAGAGGGGACCGAAAAGCAGCGGCGGGGGGAAGGGAGGGTGAGAAGGGACGAGCCGGAGAACGCGGGGATGAAACGAATCGACCAGTTAAAAAGCTTTGCGATTCTTCCCAAAATGAGTTTTCCGCGAATGGCCAGAATTTTTGTTTTTTTTTTTTTGCTGATTTCAGCATTATTTTTCCATCGATCGACCCTAAGGAGTACAAAATAATTTTGCAGGGTCGGAATACGAAGTTTCGTAAACATTTTTTTCGTTCAATAAGTGACAAACTTGTTCAGGCTTGGATATACAAAACTTTCCTTTCATTTCCCATGTCATTAATAATTTTAGTTTGTAGATTCGTTTGTAAAACCAGAACCGGATAGTTGCGATCGCAAAATTAACAAATAAAAAATTGTGGACGCCTGTGGACAATAAATAGTTGTAAATAGTAGTAAAAAGTGCAAACTTTTTTTACTGTGTATGAAGAACTACAAAAAAAAATTGAAATTTTCATAGCACTTCCTCATAAATTGAAGTTAAAAATAAAAATTTTCATATCGCTTCCTCATAAAAGATGAAAATTGAAATTTTCATATCGCTTCCTCACAAAATTGAGAAATTAACAAGAAAAATATTGCGAACGTTTGTCGAAAAAAAAACATGTTTGGTAAAAGTGCGAAGCCTTTTTAGCCCGCGCCATCGAAATTGTTGCCACCATAGGTGGCCGCCTATTTCCCTAAGAGCCAAATAAGCAATCTCCGCCGCCCCTGCGCACCGATTAATTCCCTTACTTTTATTGTCAACCTCTTTCCTCCAGCGGAACGAGGGAATCGCGAGAGAAAAGGACACCGCGCGCTCGCACTCCGCCCAGTGCAACACGACGACCCTTAAGGGACACTCTCGCGCATCCTCGTGCGAGTTCCCTTTTGGTGGAGTCTCCGAGCGAGACTGCTCGTCCTCGCCGCGTTGAAGGATGTTGGGGTCTCGGTAGTGCGAGAGCCGGACAAGGTGAGGTAGGCGAGGAGGAGTCGAGCGTACCGCGGCGAGTCCAGACCGAGGACAACGAGGCCGTAGAGGAAAGGTCCAGACAGCTCGCGAGAAAGGGAGCGAGAGGACGGCGTACGAAAAGCCGGGGCAAGTGGAAGAGCGAAAGAAAAACATTGAGAACGAGAGAACGAGTCGGAGCGGCGAAGGGTGAGGAGGTGAGGAGGACGGCGAGAGGACGAGAAGCGGAGGGAAAGAGCGAGAGGAGTTACGAGAGAGTCCCGCTCCGCTTGACAGTGAGGTGTCGGGTGGTCGGAGCCCGGCTCGCTGTCAACTTGTCAGCCTGTCAGCCCACGCACGTTGGCACCGCGCTCGTTCCCTCTCCGTTCGTCTCGCCTCCGCCGTATCTTTTTCCTCCGCGTGCGCCGGTCCACCGGATTCGCGGATGCCGCGATCTCGTCCTCCTTCCACGGCCCGGCGAACGCACCGGGAAGTTCTCACACTTGATTGCCACGCATACATTCGTAATGATCGGTGGGACGGTTAAACGGGAAAGGCGCTCGTTGAGCCTCTTACATTGTTTCGGGCAAGTGGATCCAGCGGGCCTCAGCGACACTCGACGGCTGTACGTGTGTATTACGTGTACCTCTATGAAGCCGCTGCGGTCGGCGAGGCGTGCGAGAGATCCCCGATGTCGCGGGTCTGCCAGGGGAATTAGCGCGAAAGGCATCGCGGCCTCGGGACGCGCGTGTGGATTCCCAGGATCCTCCGTTGCCGATCTTTCTCTCCGGCTTTACCGATCTTTCTCTCCGGACCAGTTTCTCCTCTTCCTGGTCCGTTTCGTCTAATGAGCTGCGGGGGAAAGCCCTCGAGGCATCGGTTCTGGAGTGCATGTAACGCGGGACAACGACTGGAAGGAGGGTGGCGAAAAACCAAACGCTGCCGAGGAATCTCTCGTAATGATACCTATTTTTGTGGCTTTTTGACAACACTTATGGTTTGAAAATCATGACTTTTTTTTGGCGGAAGTGACTTCATACTGGGTATCACTTCCGGTTTGAAAATATTTTTTTTTTACCGCGAGTGACTTCATGCTGAACATCACTTCCGGTTTGAAAATCTTTATTTGTTACCGCAAGTGACTTCATGCTGGAAATCACTTGCGGTTTGAAAATCTTGACTTTTTACCGGAAATGACTTCATACTGATCATCACTTGCGGTTTGAAAATCTTGATTTTTTTTTACCGCAAGTGACTTCATACTGGAAATCACTTGCGGTTTGAAAATCTTGATTTTTGTTACCGCGAGTGGCTTCATACTCGAAATGACTTGAGGTTTAAAACCTTGAATTTTTACCGCAGGTGACTTCATACTGGAAATCACTTGCGGTTTGAAAATCTTGATTTTTTTACCGCAAGTGACTTCGTACTGAAAATCACTTGCGGTTTGAAAATCTTTGTTTTTTACCGGAAGTAACTTCATACTGGAAATGACTTCAGGTTCCCAAATCTCAATTTTTTGTCAGAAGTGGCGTCATACCGGAAATACGTCACTTCCAATTTGCAAAACTCAATTATTTTTAACGAAAGCAAGGTATTTCCTGTGTGACGTCGCTTTCGTCACTTGCAGTAATATTCGCACACCATAAATCTACGGAATGGAGTACAGGCTCCAATTTCTACACTGAGAGAAGAATCTAGTAAAAACTACCCATCATCTAAAAAAAAAAAAATTACCATAGCACATAGTAGTAAGGCACCAGGGCGCCACCTATGGCTGATAGTCTCAGATTTTCCAAGAATTTTACCACAATATCTCCGAAAAATGCTTATAAATCCGGTTCTTTCCACAACAGCTGCCGCACTAGTTCCCTACTACTACGCGCTATGGTAATATCTCTCAAGCGATATAGTCATATTTACTAGATCCTTCTCTCACCGTACCCGACACAGACGTAGCGATAAATGTTTTCGAGCCGGACTGACGCCTTCCCGTAGCCGTGTCGCTAAATCTCACCTGAGTATTTGGAGTCCGAACTGTACAACAACCTATCACCGATTGTCCGACACGTACATTCTCTCTTCGTTTTTTTTCTTGGCCGCGTTTGCGAGTCGTTTTTTTTCTAATGGACCTGTTATGAGAATAAGAAGTTGCGCGTTATTATGCCCGGTTCTCGGCTTAAGGAATCGGCACGCGGTTGTTCCGTAGCGCTGGTTGCATAGCCTGGTGGCTGTTGTAGCGCTCTGGGCATCTTACCTCACGGGGAGTCGAACCGATTAAATCGCTCGGAGGCCCCCATTCGTTCCAGAGGAGCGAGAGAACCGCGAGAGATCCCGGCCGATCAGAACCGGGAACGCGTATATGATAATTTAGTGGGTAACCGGAGCCAGCCAGCGACAGAAGGAGATGGAGCGAGGATTATAGCGAGAGGCCGGTCAATGGTCGCGCACCTGTTTCTCTAAACCTCGCTCTCGGGTCAAGGCACGTCTAGGCTGTTCAAAGGCCATTACCCCGATATCCCCGGCTACCACCGACGATTCCACACATTCCCCCCACTCAAATCGCGCGCGCATGGACCACTTCGAAGTGGCCACCACGCGCATCCGCGCTTCGCGCTCTACGATACGTCGTGCGTTGTACGCGCTGTTCTCATGTAAATGTTGTTTGGATAGATGGACAGGTAGATTAGCTCATCAAGCCCAGAGACAAATCCCCTAAGGACCGAGCGATATGGAGTAGCGTTACGGATAGCGAAAGGTGGAACAGCTCTGATGGAGATTTCAGAGCGTCATAGCAGGTTCTGATACGGTTCGGAAAATGTCTGACGAGGTCTCTGCAGGTTCCAATGGAGACGTTTGGTGAAGTCCCACACTGAAAAAAATACCAATGACTCCACAATATCAATGAAGTCCGAATTCATTTGAGGGCTGCCATAAACATATGATGTTATTTTAACTCAGCTTCTAATTGTCACAATTTCATACGGGATTGAAATATGTCACCTTCACAATCTTGTCGTCGTTGTTTCAATAACATATGGAGTTGTAAGAATTGAAATTAGATTGGAAATAACAATTATTTTCTTTGGCAGTCCGCTAGCGAATTTTTTTTCGGTGCAGCTGATACTGAAAATACCGAAGGTGTTTTCACATACAATTTTAGTCAGTGTTATGTTGCTGGTTATATTAGGTCTTTATGAAGTTTGGAAAAGGTCTGACAAGGCCTTTGCAGCGCCTTATCCAGCCCCGATGCAACGGTTTGTTGAATTTCCAGCTGATACTAAAAATACCGAGGGCATTTTTACATTGAATTTTAGTGAGTGTGCTCGCTAGTTCGTTTTCCGCTCACTGACCCGAGAAGAGGTTTCCGGGAATAGATCCCTCTAATCAGGTGCGCTCAGGGGATTCCAGTCCGCACACCCAGACTCTCATCTCTATTTGTAAGCCGCCCATTTTTTTTTTTTTTTTTTTTTATCCACGATATAATTTATTAATTTTTTTTCTCTTTGATATCTTCCTTTATAATGTATTCCTTAACGTGTGGTGAAGCACTTTCCGGTCCGAACAAAACCGGGAGAAGCGCGGTCGCCAATGAATAACCGGCCGGCCTATTCATTAGCGGGTACACACAGTTGCATTATGCTCGTTAATATTCATGAGACCATGTATTATGTCGCCGAAGGACGATTGCAATACCGATTCCATTTGCTCGTGGCGCGAGGATGGTCCGCTCGTTTCGCTTTTCACTCCTCTTCCTCGCCGTCCTCTCTTCTCGTTCTTCGTCCCCGTCTCCGCACGAGGCTCGGTGCGTAACCTTTTTCCGAGAATCGGGATGACGTTAATCGGATTCGTCGAATGGAATTCGAGAGGAGAAGCGAGGCAGGATCGTCAGCTTGGAACAGTCGTCATGGGACGATCGCGGCAAAGTGTGCGAAGCTTACATCGACGAAAGGATCGCGAAGGATGCTGCGCGACGGCGTACGATACATATAACGCTCGCCGACCCGGTTGCCTCAAGATGATTGGCTTACAGGTTCGCATAATCTCTCGTCAACGTTTTACAATGGTACTTGTTTTATTTACGATCGAAGACAAGCGAAGGGTCGAGAAGTCGAGTCGTATCTGCGCTATGAAAAAAAAAAAAAAAAAAAAATGTAAATTTAATGTACACTTGTGATGAAAATTGTACGCACTTTTAGAGTGATATCAAAGTAAATTATTATAATTAATGTACTTTTATAGTAAAATTAATGTGAGTTATTAATAATAAAAGTATTTCTTAAGTTTTTAGTATGATGTACATTATTTTCTCATCATCACAGTTGTTTATGGAATTTAATACACCAGTTGATGCATAAAAACTTCGAGTTACAGTACATTAAACTCGGTACGCATTTTTTTTTTTTTTTTTTTACATTGTGTGTAAAATAATTATCTTTCGAACTTCTACCAAGAATCTGCAATAAAATTCACGGTGAAAAGTTCGTATGAAATTTAATGTACACAATATTAAAAACTTCAGAAATATTTTACTTTTGATAATTTACTTTAATTTCACTGTAAAAGTTCATTAATGTTTCATCACAATTGTACATTAAATTAAATTTACGAGTTTTTCCACGAAAACTTCGATTCCGGTCCACTAAATTTACAATTTTTCTTAAACAGTATTCAATCCCATCGACAACGCAGCACCGCCGATGCCAATCAAGAGATTAATTATCGCGAAAGAAATTACATCCAATGATTTTATTATACATATATTTTTAAATGTATTTCTTTCATTCGCTCTCGCAGTAACGTTGATCGTCGCGAAGCGAACGACACCGTGACACAGTTCAACACCCACGACGTCGCTTTCGAAACCGCGAAGGATAAATCAGCCGGGAGTCAGGGACGATAAGAGAAGCCCACGCGCGTCCACCTCGTAAACGTCGATAATTAATAATAGAAAATTGACAAGACGTTGATTAACGATCCGAATCTGCGGGGGGAATTGAGATTCGCCCGCGTGCGACAGTATACACGTACGTCGTACACGCGAGAGGTCAGATATCCTTTTTTTTATACATATATATTTTTTTTAATCCCCGTCACGCAACCCCGAGCGTGCAGATAACTCGCGGATGTCCGCGACTACGAAACTCGTACACACGCAGCTGCTGAAAACATATCGGGTACAAGTTGTGCAACGTTGTCCGCGCCGCCGCATGCACGAATGGTAAAAGCCTCGTCCGAAACGCGTGCTCTTTATAAATGGCTCGCCTCGTCGATTCCCATCAATCCCATCGATAATGCACCATCGCCGATGCTAATCGAAAGATTAATTATCGCGAAAAAAATTAATTATTACCACGGCTTTCTTTACATCCCCCCGCCCCTCCGCGCGAATGATGCACATACATCCCCCCCTCGCCCCTCGGCTCTTGTCTCTCATCCTGCATGTACATATAATCCAAGCAAAAAAAAAATAAAAATAAAAATAAAAATAAAACAATGTTATACGATTCCGTTGGTCCGAAGCACGTAACTCGCTGCACTGTGGTCAGGGTGGGGGGGGGGGGGGAGGGGGGGCGCATTAAGTGCAAAAAAAGGTACATACATCGTCGCTGGGAGCAAAAATCACGCGAGCAATAATTAACCAGGGCGATTATTACGATCGATAAATAACCGAATCGACAAGTACACTAGCGCGCGGCATGAAAACGCGGCGAGGCGGATGCGCGCACCCCGCGAGTCCTGTAACGCGCGCCAAATAAGGCCCAGAGGGTGGAGAGAGAGAGAGAGAGAGAGAGAGAGAGAGAGAGAGAGAGCAAAAAAAAAAAAAAAAAAAAAATCGTATCGTTTTTCCCCCGACTCTTTATTCGGTAGCCTCCTCGCATGGATGCCGGTGCAGCGCTGCCGATCGGCGGAGTGGCGCGTACATGCGATCGAACCCGGGGATCCCGAAGCGCGGCCGACGGAGCCGTTGCGCGTCGTGCAGGACGCACAAAAGCCGCCCCGCGTGTACGCGGGCCACGCCAATTTGTACGTGCGTGCCGAGGGTACTCGGGCGCACACAATAAACCGGACGAGTACGATATACGCAGTCGCTCGGGATGCATCGGACACAGTGACGCGGTATGCGCCAACAAGGTGTATGCGCCGCGCATACCCGGGACGTTGTGTTCACGCACACGCTCGTACGAGGACGCACACGGCTCTCACCGGGCTCGAGAAAGAGAGAGAGAGAGAGAGACCCGAACGGCGGAGGAGCTCGACGGTGAACGGGGAAGAATAAGGAACGGGCCTCGTTGTTACTTCCCCGGCCGAGAGCGCAGAAACCCGCGTGCGTTATAATCTCGATATCCCATATATCCATGTAGCCCGAGACATGCCTCTCTTACCCATTTTAAATATAGCATCGTGTAATTCATAATAAATGACTTATAAATGGCAATGTACGTTTTTGCGAAAGAACCATCTCTCGCGCCGGACGGTCCGGCGCGCATGCGCGTGTGCTCTCGTGCGCATGCGTCGGTGAGGGGGCCCTCGTTGGCGCGCATGCGCGTGTGCGCGCTATTTGGGCCCGCGCGTGTGCGCAGGCGCGAGAGCCTCTTCGTACGGGCTCTCGGTGAGCGCGCAACTCACGGCCGAGCGAGAGAAGCAGAAGGGATGCTGCGCTACGATACGCCGCGCGCTCGAGAAAGAGGAAGACTCCGTTCGCTCCTCATCTTCTTTCGCTCTTCTCCTCGGCACCCTCGCGACCTCTCCGATGCAATACATTTTCTCCCTCCACATTCGCTGGCTCTATGTTTCTCTCTCTCGTTCTCTCTTTATCGGACGCTTTTTCTCCGTCTCGCTGAGGGTTTATACCGTCCCGCACATGGCAGTGTGCAACTTTCCGGTTGAGTTCGGAATGGCAATATACGCCGCCGACACCATATCACGTGCCTCGGACTCGCGAGGCGGCCCGTTTGTTTGTTGCTTTATTATGTATAACACACGGCATTACCATCCCGTTTTGCTCGTCGTCCTCTCCTGTGTGCTTCTCCGCGAAGCTGTCTCTCTCCTCCCTCTACGACTTCGATGATTTAGATAAATTGACGATGGCCGAGCGTGGCATAGTGCACTCCGGCGGCGGGGAAGAAATCTCACCGGGCTAAGCGTCCGGCGCACCGAAGTGTGGGCATTATAACTTTCGAGGGCTTCTTTCTGCGTGGTGTCGGTTCGTAAATTCCCTCGGTCGCCGGGGTGCCGCCGATCCTCGCTCGGCTAAATTCGTCGTACCTTTTGTGCGAATTAGCGATATTACTCTTGGGGGAAAAATTTAAATTATGATGGAAAAATAAATGAGTCGGGAGAGATCGATGGACCAATGGATGAGGGTTTAGAGGCGGAAAATAAATTCTGTTGCCAACGTGATCTTAACACGTCAGTGGTTAGATCTTAAACACGGAACGAATTCGCTGAGACGGTACTTTTGAATTCAGGGAAAAGGTTTTTTTTAAACAAATCACGCAGACTTTGAGAGCTATGCATGTTTCGTGGACGAACAGAGAGTGTTGCATTCTGTGAGAAAAAGTGTATAGAATTTATTTTATAGTTTGTGCAATGCTGCAGCGGAAAATACTTTACGTATCCTGGTAACATTTTTTTTGATCGTTAAATCCGTCACTGATAAGGTCCGGCAGACACCTTTTCAAGACCCGATGTAAGAATATAAAATTCATTTTATAGCCTGTTCACTGCTGTAGCGGAAAACATTTCACGCGCCCTGGTAACATTTTTTGGTCGCTATATCAGGCACTGGTAAGGTCCGAAAGAGGCCTTTTCAGGACCATATCAAGCCTTGATGCAAAAATATTAAATTCATTTTATAACTTGTTCACAGCTGTAGCGAAAAACATGTTATGCACCCTGGTAACATTTTTTTATCGCTACAACAGGTAACACTGATAAGATCCGAAAGAGACCGTTTCAGGATAAAATATGCAGTCCCGATGTAAAAATATAAAATTCATTTTATAGCTTGTTTTTTTATCGTTACATAAGGCGCTGATAAGGTCCGGAAGAGACACTTTCAGAACCATATCAAGCCCCGATGTAAAAAAATAAAATTCATTTTACAGCTGGTTCACTGCTGTAGCGAAAAAAATTTTACGCACCCTGGTAACATTTTTTTATCGGTATATCAGGCACTGATAAGATCCGAAGGAGGCCGTTTCAGGACCTTATCAAGCCCTGATGTAAAAATATAGAATTAAGTTTATAGCGTGTTCACTGCTATAGTGGAAAACACTTTACGTAACCTGGTAACATTTTGTTTTCGTTACATCAGGCACTGATAAGGACCGAAAGGGGTCTTTTCAATTCCATATCAAGACCCAAAATAACGCTCTAAAATGTGTACCACGGCGTGAGAAAATCTTACTCGCCCACCTCACAGACTAGCAAGTCTACCCACTACGATATTTTTTTCCTTCTACAGAACAGTTTATCCTTCAATATAATTAATTTCCATTCAACGTTCTCCCGCTCCACTAAAAAAAAAAAAAGAAATCCGTGAAAGTGGGGTCAACGTCAGAAATTAATCGCCGTGATAATTGGTCCGATGTTCATTCGCCTCTGGCTCTCGCAGTTCGCAAGACTTCGTCCCGACGATGTAATAGATACAGCGTCGGCAATCAGTGTTTTTGCTAGCTCTCGTGAGCAGCCTTCCCCGCGACCGCGAGACCGAGAGGGACGGCTAAGCCGAGCGAAAGAGTTGCGTCGGAGCGCGTATGCCATCGTAACTGCACGCGTACGAGAGTAGAACTTATACAGGCCCGAGCATCGGAATGATACAAGCTCGCCGGAGCGCGAGCGCGGTTCGCCGGTCCGGCAGTGCCGCGGTATTGCTGCGGGAATGAGATTCCACATCTTCCGCAGCGGGGTGCCTCGCTAAATAATGCAATAACACAAGAATTATGGCAACTTAATGATAGTTTATGTATAATTATATAGCCGGGCCGGGTTTTGCCCGTTGTACTTGTTATATTTGTATATATATATCCGACCGAGGTGATACGTGGCAGCCGGTCTACGACCGATCGCGCACCCGAGGGGGGACGAAACCGCCTGAGCCTCGTTATAAATTTTAATTCCCTCCACGCGCTCCCCGCCGCAACAATTATATTTACGCGAGCTCATTGTCTTCGTCGCTGATGCACGCGTTCGTGCGAGATAGCCTGAAAAAAAGATAATGAAAAAAATAAATAATAATAATAATAATAATAACAATACAGTGAAGAAGAAAAAAAACCATACCGTGCAAGAATTTCAAACTCGTGCGTATCGTCGGCGAGATATGAGATAGAACTCTCGGCGATTCTCCCACGTTTCTTAGCCCCTCGATCCTCATCAAGCCAGACGGGAAATCGCTCGTTTCATGAACACATATCGGATAATTATTATAATAACAATTAAAGGCGCCGCTTGTTTCGTGTGTCATTTTTTTTTTTTTTCACGTCGCACATGCTCGCGCACGGACGGACGCTGGCGAGAGAATCGCTTCACGCGAGGCCAGTGTCGAAGAATAATTAAAGAAACGAAATGCTGCCGCTTAACGGGCTCTCACGTACCTTGTATAAGCGGCGCGCGTGTGTGTGCGCGTGCGTCTGTCGTATGTGTGGTAATTCTGGAGTATGCACGCTCGCATTATACCGAGGAGAGCGGGAGAGTATCGAAGTCGTATACAGAGCGAGGAGCCTTACTTGGCTCGGGTGTACAGAACGAGAGGAGTAGATAATTTATAAGCGTAATATGTAAAGTGGTAATGGAGCGCGTTGGTGTTGGGATCGCGTCTCCCGGGCAGTGCACGGAACCGATCCGAGGAGCACCAGAAGCCGAAGCAGGACGAGGCGAGGTGCAAGTGAAGCGAGATCGAGAGGACGAAGGATCGCGACCGCGGGGTATCTCGGTCCTTCGGGCTCGTTCCCGATGCATGCAACCAATGTTACGGAGAGCAGCACGCTGAATCGGAAAGAGAGATATCGAAGGGACAGAAGCGGAACACTTCTCTTGAGAGCGGTGCGCGGAGGTGGAGTCGAACTCGGGGAGGTTCGGATGCTGCGGAAAGTTACGACGTGCAGGTAAGGGTCGAATTTTGGGCGACCGTTTGAACCCAAGATCGCTCTTGAGATCGATGGGGGATCGAAGTTTGGCCCGAACTTCGTTGCGGGCCAAAGGTCTGCCTTAAGTTCGAACTTAATGTCTATCATAAGTTCGGACTTGATTTCGTGCTTAAGTTCGATCAGTTTGAAGTTAATTATCTTAAATTCGAACTTGATTTTGTGGTTCGGATCTTGAGTTTGATTTTAAGTTTTTTTTTATTATTTTAAGTGTCTTTTCTTGGATATTCTGTTATAGCTTCGTGTTAGTCCAAAATTAAGATCGATGTTAAGTTCGAACTTACGATGAGTTCAGACTTAAGTTCGAACTTAAGCAGAAAATCAAGTTCGAACTGAGGTTCGAAGTTTGGCCCGAACTTCGTTGCGGACCAAAGGTCTGCCTTAAGTTCGAACTTAATGTCTATCATAAGTTCGGACTTGATTTCGTGCTTAAGTTCGATCAGTTTGAAGTTAGTTATCTTAAATTCGAACTTGATTTCGTGCTGAAGATCTTAAGTTTGATCTTAAGTTCTTTTTTATTATTTGAAGTGTCTTTTCTTGGATATTCGGTTATGGCTTTTTAGTAGTCCAAAGTTAAGATCGATGTTAAGTTCGAACTTAAGATGAGTTCAGACTTAAGTTCGAACTTAAGCAGAAAATCAAGTTCGAACTGAGGTTCGATATTAAGTTCGATCTCAAGAGCGATCTTAAGTTCAAACTAACACCTTAAAGTTTGACTCTAAGACTCGCTGTCTGCTTTCCGTGGGCCTTCCAGACATCTGAGACAATCAAGCCAGTCACGGAGCGTGCCGTTGCCAAATCGACCGAAATGCAGGTGGACACACCGACGGACATGCAAGAAAAAGATCATCCACTGAATTTGGGTTGCTCTGCGGACAATCTTTTTGAGGGTAGGTTTGGTTGAGATTACAGAGTTCTGTCCAGCTCTGCACTTCTATAATTCGCTTCCAAAATGTAAAAAGTAAAAAAATAAAAATAAAAGCACAGTCATATAAATTTTTTTATCGCAATCGGAGCCTTTTGTAAATCCGATCTTTCTAGCCTCGTTATGATTCCATTTTTTTTTTTACTTTTTACGGTGAGCGACCGCGAATTGGGCGCAAGAGGTCGGTAATTGGGACGGTCACCTTATGCACTGTCGAGGATCGCGAGAGAGGGTCCTGCATGGTCCTTTCAGGCATCAGACAATTAAGCCACTCATGGAGCGTGTCGTTGCCAAATCGACCGAAACGCGACTGAACAAACCGACGGACATGGAAGAAGAGAAAAAAATCATTATCCGCCGAACTGGGCTTGTACTGCCGAACATAATGGTAGGTTTGGTCGAGCCTCTAAAGTTCTGTGGCGTTCTGCATTCCTGCAATTGGCTTCCGAGTAGCGAAGGGTAAAAAAGAACTTCTACACTCTTTTTACCGCGATCGGAGCGTTTCGAACATTCCGTCTTTGCAGGCTTGTCATTATTAAATTTTTTCGAACTTTTAACCGTCAGCGATCGCTAATTGGGTGCAAGAGGTCGGTAACTGGGACAGTCACCTTGTACAGTGGCGAGGGTCGCGAGAACGGGTGACGGGAGTGAACGCACGAGGTCCGAAAGGGGGCTGCTGATTCTACTGCTGCTGCTGCTGCATTCGAGGCCGCCACTGCACCGCTGCTCCTGCCGTTGCTGGTTGCGTGTCGAGGCTTAATGAATGCAAACCACGATCCGGAGGCAGGCCCCAGAACCCTCTACCTGTTGTTTTCCAGACCAGATAGCCTATAATTTTTATTGTCACGGGAGAAATAGCGGCCCTCTGATGGAGGCACCGGAGCTTATCTTCGGACGCTTCTTCGTTTTGTGTTCTTCCTCTCCCCCCCTCCCCCTTGCTCCCCGATCCCTGCCGACGGGTGAGAGGAGCGAAGGAAGGGGCACGATATAAAGAGAAAGAGAGAGAAAAGGGGAGGGAGAGTTAGTGAGAAGACTCCGAGTGTATAGTGGTCTGCATGCCCGTTTTGTTCTTCGCGATTCTGCCTTCCTCTTCTTCTTCTCTCTTTTTTTTGAAAGATATTCTCTTGCCAGTCGTCCCGGCCAACATCTTCCACCCTCGGATACTTTAATTCTCTGCCTTATTTCGAATTATAAATCGAATTTATTTAAGATCCCGTATAATTAGCAGACTTTTTGAGAGCCTCGCAACATTTCTGTGCGCGTTATTTGAGCGCTACTGAGAATGCGCACCAATGATCTTTGATTCTTTTGCTTCTGGGGTAAATGCAATGTTCAAAATCGATTGTGGATTTTGGGGAGCAGTTACTCTGAGAAAAAGAATGGTTGGGTTAATCAAATTCCGCGGTGGAATGCGTTCAAAGTTGTTATTTGTTTGGTACAAATAAAGCATTGTTTTGTTAATCGATTATTTGCTTCAAGCGATTAAAAATTTGTCGATTCAATCAAACATTTTTGTTTTACTAACCAAGTGACATCTTTGAATGTATGTCACGGCATTTTGCTTAATAGAACCATCTCTGTTTCTCAGTGTATTTTTTGTTTGCTCTCGAATTGTCATTTCTGAGTGATTAGCCTCGTAGCATTTCTTACTGCAAAAAGGGAAAAAGAGAGTTAGTGAGAAGACTCCGAGTTTATAGTGGTCTGCATGCCCGTTTTGTTCTTCGCGATTCTGCCTTCCTCTTCTTCTTCTCTCTTTTTTTTGAAAGATATTCTCTTGCCAGTCGTCCCGGCCAACATCTTCCACCCTCGGATACTTTAATTCTCTGCCTTCTTTCGAATTATAAATCGAATTTATTTAAGATCCCGTATAATTAGCAGACTTTTTGAGAGCCTCGCAACATTTCTGTGCGCGTTATTTGAGCGCTATTGAGAATGCGCTCTAATCATCTTCAATTCTTTGATTTCAGTCTAAATGCACAGTTCAAAATCGATTATATATCTTATTGATCCGCATTGTCATTTCTGAGCGATTAGCCTCATAGCATTTCTTGCCGCACATTAAGTCTCACAGCTCTATTTTTATCTCCCAGGAGAATTCCCAGCCTCCGGCCGGAACAACTGCTTCTTCTCCTGCTACTTCCCTGTGTCTTTAGCTCTCTCTGTCCGCGCTCGGCTCCCTCAGGCTCATCGAACCCTCGTCCGCCCTTTCTCCGTGCCATTATTTTACTCTCGTCCAAGCATTCTCTAATCTCCGTCCATCTTCAGCTTCAACCTGTCCGATCGAATAACGCTCGACGCCCTTGACAATCTCTTTCGCTGGACATCCTTCAACGGACGCCCCATGCAAGGGTCATACCCGTTCCAGCCAAATTTTTTACCCATCCAGAATCTTCCACATTCATGTCGCATCGTTGTCCAACCAGTAAATTTCGCGATTTCAAAGTACACTGTATTCCTACTTTATATCTGAGGTGCAACTCTCATACCGCGGTTCCTTTTATTGAACCACCATATATAAAAGTCATACACGTTCCATTTAAATTTTTTACCCACCCAGAGTCTTCCACATCCATGTCATGGAGTCATGGAGTCCTCCACATCATGTCATATAATTCTCTAACGACCAAATTTCCCGATTTCCGAACACATCGCATTCCCACTTTATCTCCGTAGTGCGACTGTCTTATTCGCTGGATCTCCTTTAACGGACGCCCTATGTAACGGTCATACCCATTCCATCAAAATTGTTTACCCATTTAGAGTCATCCACATCCATCTCGTATCCAACTAGCAAATTTCCCGATTTCTACATACACTGTATTCTCACTTTATCTCCGCGGTTACGACTCTCTCATTCGCTGGATCTACCTTAACGGACAAGCCATGTAAGGGTCATACCCGTTCCATCCAAATTTTGTACCCATCGACAGTCATCCACATCTATGTCGTATCGCGAATTTCGAGATTCCAGAATACGCTATATTCCCACTTTATCTCCGCATTGCGGCTCTCAAACCGCGGTCCATCAAGCTCCGTACGGCTTTTACAGAGTCGTCTCATTCGCCGTAATCTCCCAGCACTTCCTCTTCTTCGCATGCAACCTGCATCCAACGACTCCCATAACTATCTCGATATCAAAAATTTTTTACCCATCCACACTCTTCCACATCCACGTCGCATGATTCTCCAGCGAGCAAATTTCCCGATTTCCGAATACACTGTATTCCCACATTATCTCCGCATCGCGACTCTCATAGCGCGGTCCATCAGGCTCCGGAGGGCTTTTACAGAGTCGTCTTCCTCGCGGTAATCTCCCAGGATTTTCTTTTCTCCGCATGCAACCGGCAGCCGGAGAACCAACTCCTATAACTATCACGATATCCGACACCCGGACCGTACAAGCCTGTAACCAGCTTTACACCCGAGCGGCGGACCTCTTATCCGCGGCCTGGGCTACCGTGGGGATGCCAGCAGCTTTTCGCTATCCGCCGAGAAAACATATTCTTCTATCTCTCCGCGCACTCTCCGGGCTCTGCCGGCAATGCAAGCGCGTTAAGAGGTGAAATACGGCGAAGGGAACGAGGAAGAGCGGGAGGGAGAGATCATCCGAGAAGTGCAGCGCAGCATCCTCAGCGAGGGGCATCTCAGGGAGCGAGAATTCCAACGGTAAACCGGCGAGCGGGGCCTCGCGAGACCGCAGGGCAATCAGAGTTAACAATGTTTTATTGTTGCATCGGGGATTCTCGCGACGTTTCGTATAACCCGTCATTGCCGGGGGCCGGCGCATGCATTAAGCTTATCATAACGGTGATTGCCGGCAGCGGCGGCGCTCGATGTCGGCAATAGTTTTAACGCGATGGGGCATCGACTGTCCGATCTCACGGATTGGAGCCGTCGTTGCGAACAATGCGCCAACCCGAGGCACAAGTTTGCCCCGGAGGGGCCCTGTCAGTCGCCACTCGCAGCGGTTGTTCCTGCTCGAGCAGCTTTTCTCCAAAGCCCGTTTTTTCTTCGTCTTGCTTTACCCACCTCTTCCACCTTGTCTCCTCTTCTTGGCCTCCTTTGTTTTTTGCTCGGCCTCTCTTTATCCATCGGTATCTTCACTCCGATAGTGCTTACGCACACCTACGTGCGCGCAACGAGCGTGTGCGCATTCGCTTAGGTGAAAGGTTGGAGAAAGAGGAGAAGGAGAGTTAGGGGGGTGCGCGGCGAAACGGGGATCGACGATCGGGCTGGAGAGCCAGCCCGAACCGCGTGCGCTCACGGGGTTGAGGCACGTAACGGGAACCCCGCTGCTCTGCGTATTCATCACGCACGACCTCAAACGATGAATAAAAAAAATTAAATTAAAACATTTTTTTTTTTGGCTTTTTTATGAAAATAGAAAAAAATAATGGAGGGGAAAAAAAGAGGATCGAGGACGGCGAAGAGGAGAGAGGAGAGACGTGACAACCAATTTATAACCGAGATAATTACAATATCAAGGTATGGCGGGGTATTTAATATTTATACGCTCGATAACGATTAAGTGCGCAACGGAGGGAAGGTCCCGGACCACCGCGAGCTCTCCCGATAATAATTGCAATAATAATGATGATAATAATCGAGGCGAGATAATTGTTATGGGGAAATAATTTTCTTTCTTCTTTTTTTATTGTTTGTTTATTTTCTTTTACGTATTTTGCCACGTATTTTGTATGGAAGAATTATATGTGCATGTCGTACATAATGAACCCTCCGCTCCAATTGGACTGAAGATAATCACACTCCTTTGCAGCGGATGCGGGTATGTCCCTTATGTACGTTGCTTAATTATTACGTACAATGTAATTTAACCGACGTCACTCACCGTGACGAGATACCTGCTACTCGCGATGCTCGTCGTCGTATTTGCCTCGCTCCCTTCGGGCGGTGTTCAACTTTTTAGGTAGTGGCGTTACATCTTTTCTGTTGAGTTGTTATAAAAAAAAAAAACGAAAACGATTTCCGCTGCGGTGGTTTTTTTTATATATATATATTTTTTAATCCCTTCGAGGGACTTCGAGGGATTAAAGGATCATGTTGGTAACTTGGCTTGCGCAGATCGCGAATCCACGGAAGCGCAAAATGAAAGAAGTGTTCATAAAATTGAACTCCTGTTGCAGTTTCCAAAATCCATATGTGGATTTTTTTTATACATGACTAAGATTTAAAAAAAAAATCAGATTTTTTAAATTGTGGCGATCAATAAGTTCATTTTTTTTAATCATAAATCATTATAACAAATTTTTTAAAATTGAATAAAAAATCAGAGCAGTTTTGAAAGTTAGTTCACTTATTAAAAAATTGCGGGCCTAATCCAAGACGTGAAAAGGGTTAGAACCAGGTCGAAATGCTCCTGGACTTCCACCAGGAGAGAATTCTCCTGGTAAGAACAATTCATTTAAATCTAAGTTATAAAGTGCACCACTTGTTAAGCATAAAAATGTACTGACTTGAAGCGCATTTATCTACGGGTGAAATATCGAACACGCATGTACGATCGGTAACGCAGCGGTTGACCAATGAGCTCTTGCACTTTGGTCGTGGTCCAAGAGCTAATCGGCAAATATTGACAAACCGCACGTAGTAAGCACACCTCACGGTTAAGTGCCAAGCAAAATGGTCTTTGTTTGCCCGGCGGACCTCGCCACGACAAAACGCTTGAACCTTCCCCGCGAGACCCGGTGACAACCTTCCGGTCAATTTCTCCTCTTGGTCCCTCTCGACACCCTTCGCACAGCCCTATCATCGGATCTACAGGTATCGTGGTCACTGGAGAGACATTAACGCCCTGTTCCGTTTCGCTCTGGTACTCGTACCTTGTACTGTTGTACTGTTTGAGTAATCTTGATTTGGTGAAAAAATTCGATGAATTTTCTTTACTTCACTCAGTGCGGAAATGGCAATTTTACGCACGTGCGTACAACACCCATTTTCACACCTTGTGAAGTTAAGATACTCGCGCGAAGAACTTTGCCTGCACCCGTGTAATTGCAACACTCTCACACGTCAGAAAAAGTTTTATCACACAAGTATCGTAAATGACTATTTTTTCCCCCAGATTAATAATCGCTGAACTCATCCGAACATAAAATTATAATTTATCGTCCCTGGTCGTAAAAAGCAAGGTACTCGTATCTTGCATTGATCGAGCCATCTTGATTTGGTGCAAAAATTCGATGATTTTTCCGTGCGAAAATGGCAGTTTTACGCACGTGCGTAAAATCCCAATTTTTACACGTTATGCAATTAAATTTGGTACGTAACTCGCGCGAAAATCTTTTTCTTAACTCGTGCAATTGCAACACTCCCCTTCGGCTCGCGCGGAAAACTCACACACGTCAGAAAAAGTTTTATCGCCCAAGTATCTTAAATTACAAATATTTTTTAAATTCCCAGATTAACTATCACTGACCTAATCCGTGGATAAAATTATAATTTATCGTACCTCGTCGTCAAAAAGCAAAGTACTCGTACCTCGCACTGTTCGAATTAAAACTCGAACAGTGCAAGGTGCAAGTCACCGGAAAATTCATCCGATTTTTTAAATCCCCAGATTAATAATCACTGACCTGATCGTAGCATGAAACAATAATTCATCGTCCCTCGTCATAAAAAAACCCCGAGGAACTTCGACCAGGCTGCAAATGTCTTCCACGACGATTTGTCATCGGAATTAGGGAATTAAAAGTTCCGTTCGGCAATCGAACTCATGTCCTCCGAGTAATGTCCCCAACGAATCATTTTCGCTCTGGCCCAACCTTCGGCGCCGGCGACGCGGCTCGAGATTACTTCGGTGAAGACATAATTTTTATATCGCGTGATAAGCAGGAGCGTCGGGGCCTAGAGTAAAAAAAAAAGCGGAGGGCGTTAATGCGATGCGGAATTCCACGTGTGCGTCGACCATCGACGGAGGGAAAACGAAAGACGTGCCATGCCGGTTGAAGGGCTCAGCGCTCGGCAGGACGGGCTGAAAAAGGTATTTATTCGCATCGTCAAAGAACCGGCCTCTCACTCTCTCTCTCTATGCCGGCGTCTCGTCGGGCGTTCCTCGGGCAAAGGATTCCCTCGGTAATCTCATGCAAATTGTTAAAGTTCTCCAACGGGTGGAGGAGAGAAACTAATGTGATTTGTTTGGGCGCGTTCGACGACGGGTGAATATAATATTGATGGGTTTGACGTGGGCTTGTATATCTATATACATGCATATCCACAGAGGCCGTGCGCGCTCTCGCGGGATGTACGGGGGACGACGGATGCTTGCGACAAGGACCCAGCCCGAACCCTCCTCGTTGTTTATTAATTCATTTTACAAAAGCAAAAGCCTGCTGCTCGGCAATTCCATCCCCGGCCTGCAACAACCGTTTTGCATTCTTCCCTCGTCGGCCGTCCGCGAGCGATGATGCTGCGCCGGACCGCCGCGGCGCGGTCCTATTAATAACGATTAGACATTTGTCAATTCGGAACGACAGTTCTGTTTACAATGAAAATAAAAATTTTGATGGAATTTAATGTACCGGACTGGAATTTTCTATGCGTTAAGTCGTTTATATTTCGTGTATAATTTTGTGACGAAAAATTAATGTTCGGTATATCACAAACATTGGGAATACTTAATTTTTAATAAGATACTTTCATTTTTGTAATCTATTTTAATTTTTAATAATATACTTTCATTTTTAATAATTTACTTTAATTTCAATGAAAACCTATATTAATGTTTAATTACAATTGTACATTAAATTGAATGCTTTAGTTTTTGCATAACAACTTCCATTCCGGTAAATTAAGTCTACAATTATTTTTTTATAGTGTATGTAAGATCCTCGTACACTTGCCGCAAATAGTTCTCTGGCGATAAGAAGAATTAAATAAAAATATCAATGACTCAAGTAAAATTTGCTTGGGGCTGCCAAAGAAAAAAAATGGTTTCAATTCTTACAATTCCATACGGGACTGACACGATAACATGTCATCTTGACGGTCTAGCCGTCGTTGTCACAATATCATATGGAATTGTAAAAATCCAAATAAAAAATATTTTCTTTGGCTGCCCGCAAGCGATTTTTTTTTAGTGTACATATCCACCTGGGCACAGTAAAAAATAATTCTGTAAAATCGAAAAAATAATTTTGTCAAATAAGTGACAAATTCGTTCGTTCGTGCTTGAATGTACAAACCTGTCCTATTAATTCCCATGTCATCAACAATTTTAGTTTGTACTTTTCTTTGCAAAACTAGAGCCGAATGGCACGACCGAAAAATTAACAAATAAAAAATTCCGAACGTTTGTGGACAATAAGTTGTAAAAAGTAAACTTTTTTTACTGTGTACGGTTTCCGGATGCTGCGACAAGGACCCAACCCGAACCCTCCTCGTTCCTTGTCAATTAATTTTACAAAAGCGAAAGCCTGCTGCTCGGCAATTCCATCCCCGGTTTGCGACGATCGTTTTGCATTCCTTCCCTCGTGCGCCATCCGCGAGCGTCGATGCTGCGCCGGACCGCCGCGGAGCGGTGCGATTAATAACGATTAGACATTTGTCAATTCGAACCGACAGTTCTATTTACGTTAGACCACCCGATAGTTATAATTTACACGGCTATCCTCGTCCTCGCACGCTTGTCGCACCGTCCACGGATACGTACCGTGATCTATATGGGTATTCCGTACGATCGTACGGTGGTTCCGTGCGTGACCCGAACCCGTCACGCCTCAGCCGTGCGATTAATCATCCGTTTTAATTGCCAGACAAATGGAGGTATTAGGCGTTCGCCCGCGCTCAACTTCTACCTACGCGAGTGTGTACGTGTATGAAATTATATATAAATGGTAGTCGGTTGTACCTGTTACTCCGCGTTGCCGAGACTTAATATTCTATTAACCTCGGTCTGGCTTGACTCTCTCCCGAGGCAATACGTGTGCCCGTTGGCGTCTCTACTTACTTTTTTTTTTAGAATCTGTACACTCTTCCCTGATCGGAGAAAAGAAACTAAAGTACAATAGATCGATTGGGGAAAGTCCAACGAGAGGGCTAAGACTTGTTCTCCAATTTGGGCATTTTTATGACGGTATTCTTCAAGTTGCTATTCGAGCAATCGTAGTACTGGCTACGGTATTTTTAATTTTGAAAGCAATATGCTAGGTCTGGGAGGGGAAAAATGAGACTGTTGTGTTGATTGAGTCATCTTCTTGTCACTGATGATATTCTCGTTTCAGTGCACTCGACAATAAGGAAGGTGGAACCGATCTCCGCTATTAATTTCCTTTAAGTGATACTGACTGACCTAATCATAAGTAGGAGTCGCACTGGAGCTGTAACCGTAGAACTCGGTTCTGCACTGAAAAATACTTGGGAGGACAAATGTTGCTCGTGATGATAGCAAAACGGTTCGGATGGTCAGGTAGGTCAACATACCTAACCGATATCAAGTATATGCTAGAATCTATCATTTGGTGTCCCACTGTTGATTGAATTCCACTGGGTTCATTGAAAATTGGATTGTCTAGCCCACTGCTCAACCTTACTGCCTCAACGACTTCGCTGACCAACTAATCGCAGAGAGTGACGATGCTATCAGCTGCAAATTTTTCCAAAATCTAATATTCAAGCATGAAATTTCAATGTCACGTTTCATTGACTGATGGTACGAATATTGCAGAATTTATTGAAAGTAAAAATGCACCAGTCAATAAACATCATAATGTCATGGTGATAAATCGTCCTACATTAACCGTAGACACATAATATTATATTTTGTATATTCAAACCTTGACAATCGAGTTTGTCACTAATTTAACAACATTATTTTTTCGAAACTTCGTATTCCGATTTTACGAAATTATTTCTTACTGTGTAGCGTCTCGATGACAAGGACTTAAAAAACGATTTTTATAAGCTAATAATGATTACAGCGATTACTTGATTCTTAAAACTTCCGTTCATCGTTTTGTCATGTTAACGTAGATACCATTGACCGGGGTAAGAACAATATCACTGAACATCTTTATCGTCGAAGGGGTCTCGGTGCTTTTTACACTGAAATTTCTCAATATTTGTGCGAGTATAATTTTAGCCTCGAGCATCGCGAACTTTTGTCCTATGCAATTTCTCGGACCCGCGCTGAATGGTACGTAAGAATATGGATGTCGTGTTTTGACGTTTTTCGGCAGAAATCGATCGGGGTCGAAGCGCAGAGGATTCTGCCATATTGCCGGATCTCTGTGTAGATGCAAAATCTGAATATTTATAGTCGCACCACCGGGAATAGTGCAGTCACCTGAAAAGCGCAAGAGCGAATGAGGAGTCAATTTTTCGACAAAGAAGCGTCCTCTATGAAACTACCGCAAAGAAGACAATTGACCTATTTGCATATCTTCTTGAAGGGATCTGCCGATGGCGGCTGCACTCGGATAGAGTCTCAGTACTTCCTTGATAACCCTCTCGAGATATCGGAGATTCGGCAATGCCTTCAAGGTCGCAGCATTGTCCGAATCGCCGAGAACATCGTCGAGTTCCTCGTGCACTTTTCTCTGCACATCTGGCTCGTTACCCATGCAGAAGAGTGACCAGCCGATCAGAGAACCAGTTGTGTCGTGTCCCTGAAAATAAAGAGTTAAGATGTCTTGTTTTACACTGAGAAAACATTTTTTGTTTGGTACAAATAAAGCACTGTTTTCTTAAACGATTATTTGGTTCAATTTACTCAAAATTTGTTGATTGAAAGAAACATTTTTATTGAATCAAGAAAATACACATCTGAACGTATGTATCAGGAAATGGTTAATAGAACCATTTCCTTTTCTCAGTGTACAAGTCCTAAAAAAAGTGTTTTTTCAGGAATTTTTTTAGGAGAGAAAAAAGCAAGTGAGCCCAGTGAACTTAGAGGTATGTTTTAATGTATATTTGATGTGTACGGAAAAAATTGTTATGACAGAAAACAAAAAAGTACTGAATAGTTATTGGCCGATTTACTGCACTGTAAAGTTCCAAATGCAAGCTTACCGCAAACATGAACGTATTAGCCTCGTTCTTGATTTCCTCGATCGTCAGTGGATTGTCTTCTCCCTCGTTCGCCTCCAGCAACAGATCTAAGAAAGCCTTCCTCTTGCGTTTGCCTGGTAACGTTCGAGCACCGTCAAGTACGCACGCATTTTCTAACACCAATATTTTTTTTCAATTATACAGAAGAACCACCAAACTCACCCATTATTGCCTTCTTTGCCGATACTTCGCTCACTGCAACACCCGATTTTCGTTCCTCTTGCTTTCTCACGATTATCTGCAAATTAAATGTAGACATCCCCAGTCACCCCAGTTAATTATCCTATTATTTATATTTTTGGGGATCAAAAATATAGGCAAATTTATAGTAACATCAAGAGATATGACTTACGCCAGTGCAATAATTTTCAACAAAATCGACCGCTGCCTTAAAGGATTTACCAACGGCAGTATTGTAGAATATCCAATCCGGCTTCAACCAAGGCCGATACAATCGATTTAGCGCACCCACACTAATGCTGAATATATAATAAAAAAAATAACACAAAAATTGTATAATGCTTTCGATGCTTTTGATCATACGTTTTCGCACTTACGCTTTAATAGCTTCTCTATACTCGCCCTTGACGGTCTCCTGAGCTCGAATATTTGTACCCATTGCCGTCTCTAAATACGCAACACGAATAAATAATAAACGCTCATAACAAAAGTGCAATTATATCCCTCGGCGTTAGTTGAAAAAATTACCGCAGATGACGTCCAGCGCACATCGCATTCCCAAATCGAGTACATCGAAGGGTTTGTCGCCGTGAATTTTTATCGCGCGCTCGATGCAACTGTTAAGGATCACTGTTTTGTCAATCATTACTTCGGTAAAATCTTCCAGTATGCTAAAATGAAAAGCCGGTGTGAGGAATTTCCGATTGTGGAACCACTGGGCGCCTGAAAAATGATTTTAGAAAATTGAAGATCCAATGAAAATTTTATGCCACCTCATATGAGTTCAGTAAGAGCGACACGCACCGGTCGACGTTAATAGGCCTCGTCCCATCCACGGCACGAAATATTCGTACACCGGAGCCTTCGTAATTTCCGTGGTACTGTGCAATATTTTCTGAACGATATGCATAGTAATTACAAAAGTGTCAGTAATTTTTTTTCACTCGCCCGCATTGATGTATTCGGTTTCATGATGTTGCAATATCCGTGACTGGTATTGGATTATGAAGGGGTTTTACCTCGATATGCTCTGGCTTATGAAGATTTACAACCGGCGACATACCCATCCAAATTCGAAAAAGACCATCTTTGTGCTGATTGGTTAAGTTCTTAAACCAGTCGATCCGATCTAGGAAAGGTGTGCAGAAACGCATCGGTTGCTGTATCGTGTTTTAACTTACTAGCCTATTGAACGATATTATGAGCGATAATGACTTGCCTTCCTTCCGTATCGCTAGAAGCTTAAACGCTACGGCGAAAAATGGTATCGCGTATTTGGGACCGGGTATTTTATTCAACCGCTGATAAAATAAGTAGAATCGGTAAAATCTACCGCCGATGGTGTAGAGAATCAAAGCGACTATAGCCGCGATGATCAACACGGTGAGATTCATCTTCGCTGTTACTTTTCGCTGTCCAACATTCAATGATCGATTGACAAGCGGAGCTTGCTCTTAAGCAATAACGGTACAACTCGGATCTACAGAACGAAGATTCGATCAAGAAAAAATCTTCGTATTGGCCGGGGTAGTTCGCTATTTCGACACAGAGTAAAAGAAGTGATTATGTCCCACTCTGATTAGCACGTCAATAAATTATATATGCACTTGCCGACTTTCATAATTTTTACCCTAACTGGGATATCAAAGATGTCGTCTGGTTGATTCTGTGGTTCGATGTCGTATTGTGATACGTTGGGAACTACTTTGTACAGCGCGCTGCTCAACGTTTTTATTGTAACGATTTCCCTGGACTAACTGACAGCCTATAATGATTATGCTGCGCTGGACATACCACAAACGTCGACCTGTCACATCACTTTCTTTATCTCCCCGTATGCAAGCAGGACATTTCACAGTTCTAAATTAAGCCGTCTCAGGGAATTCATCATACTTTGTAATTATCGAATGGACTCTCGATGCTTTTCCCACCGAACTTTTCCAGTACTTGTGCGAGTATTAATCTCGTTATTGGACATCGCGGACTTTTGTTCTAATCCAAATTTTAAAGCGATACGGTTCCATGTTCACGGTGTCGTGAACATGGTACAGTCTCGGTGGAGAACTGTGACGTATGAAGATCGGATGGAACTCAACGAATTGTGTCGATTGTACCTAACTTTCAGTCAAGTATGCCTCTGCCCTGTACGACTTGAGAGCAAACTTCTTCGGCCCGGTGGCTTTGAAAAATCTCAATGAACCCCTGAAGGATTACGGATTTTGAGGTCCAGATAATGGAATGTGTTTACTCGCTGTTCTGGACTTTAGAGACCAACAGGCGCGAGTGTGCCAGAGAGAACATCGACAGGGTTTCGCTGATCCTCGCATTCGTTAAGTATATTTCGTTAGATCTAACGGAAGATGCGTTTGACAACGAATCCGCAAGAGCGAAGGGAAAGAGCGAAAAGCGTGATCACCCACGCATTATACGTTTACTCAATCGTATTAATTTATTCTCGTGAGTACGATTGTACGAGTAAGCGTGTGTGAGCAAGAGTGTACCTTGCTGGCTATCACGGTGTATATTTTTGTCTATGAATACTACCTATTTTTCAATTTTCATTATTCCGCGCCATTAAATTCAAATTAAATTGCGCGCCAGTAAATTCAAATTCAATTCCGCGCCTAAATTACCGACTTTTCCTTTAACGACCTATTGCGATTCCGGAAAGCGTACTGGAAACGTACCGGAAATAATTTCGAAAAATAAATATAAACTCTTCGTGCTTCACATGGCGGGGTTATCTCGACGGACACCGACGACCGTACGCAACAGTCAACTTCAAATCATAATGAATAGTTCTAGATAAAACTCTAGACATTTTTCACGCCCATCTCAGTCGACAACGGTGAAAATAAATTCTCGTATGGATTATTTAGTCAGGTGCAAGCAAAAGGCGTCCGACACGAGTTTTTTCTCTATTCTTTTTTCTTCCCCACTTGTAACGATATACACTGCGTACAGCTCGACGTCCCCGGAGAGAAGGAGGTCGAGTCTGGGACTTACACGCGCGCATTATGCTCGAAATTCTCTCGCGCATGCGCAGATGTCGTAATTTGTTTTGCCCTTGCAAATCGATACTCGCGATCAATTTGTGCGTACCTACTGTATTATCTACACTGAGCAACAAAATTGCTTGCGGGCTGCCGAAGAAAAAAATGTTTGTTTTAATTCTACTTTCAATTCTTACAATTCCATATGATATTGAAACAACGACAGCAAGACTATCAAGTTGACATGTTATCGTTTCAACCCGGTATGAAATTGTACGAATTCAGAGTAGAATTGAAACAACGTTTTTACGTCATTGGCAGCCCGCAAGCAAATTTTACTTGATTCAATGATATTTTTTTCTGTATACAGTATATCGATACTGGAAATTTGAATTTAAATAATTTTCTTACAGTATAGAAAGTTGTGCGCACAGATAGATTTTCCTGAAATTTGGTGGGCATTTTCTAACAAGCTTACTGAACATTTTTAACATGCAAACAGCTTGTAACAACACCTGGGCCAGCATTAGACCAGGCATAATCCCAATAGGCTCTTACACACCAGCACTGGCGCGAGACTGGCCAGACTCCGGTTGCTTGACGCACCAGCCGACCTACCTCACCCAGAAACCCGAGAACACTGTTCCGTTTTGCCCCCGTTTTTCACAGATGTTGTTGCGGAAGACACAAAAGTAAGTCAGCTCCGAGGTGTGAACTTGAGAAAGTCAACTTCAACAATGACCTCAGGATACCAAGTGAGAAAGTGAAAGAACCCGACGATTGTGTCTATTCACTCGGCAGCGAGTGATGAAGGTTCGTTGTACGGGGTTGCCGGTTTCTCGGTGACTCCGGGCGAGAAAGACACTCGGCCAGCATTAGCGCAAGGCACAATACCCTATAGCTTAGCCGTTTCTGGATCCGCGCCGTGGCAGAAAAAGAGGGAGCGCGGAAAGGCGAACCGAGCGGAGAACACCGGGACTTTTTGTCGCCCCATTGTGTCAGCCCGCTGGCTCTTCTTCTATTGTGCGCATTCATCAGCGTATTCATTCATTCAATCCGGCTTGCATTGTCTCTCTCGTTGCTGTCCTCTCGCCTAAGGTCCCTCCTTTCCGCGTCCGGGCTTCTCTCTCCTTCACCGCTGCCGTCCCGATTCCACGATTTCTGCACACTTTGAGAACACCAGAATCTCACATACGTGCTCACGTATCTCAGCGTCACACATACGTGCAGCTCGCATGCCCACACCTATGTCGTTCCTTCTTTTCCACATGAACGTCCATTATATTCCGCATTAGTAGCGCCCCATAAATAAATATGCGCGGGCATGCATTTTTATACATTTTTTTTTTCTAGTCCATGGCCGACCATAAATTCCATGTTTCTCGGTCTCAGTCCATTTCTCTCGAGTTGCATCGCTTCGTTTCTCTTTCTGTCTCACCAATATCACATGCCGAGTCTACGCATGGCGAGTGAAAGAGTGATTCTTTTTTTTGCAGCTTTTTCGAAGAATTTCGTCGACTCGTTCGATACCTAAAACCTGATGCACTTCCATTAATAGTGTGGCCATATCACCGATGTTTTCCGGGTAATTTGCGCAGTGGTAACCGTTTCTCAATGCTGTCACAACCAATTCCCGCTTCGAACTATTCCAGTCTTTCGCATGAAATACGCAATATTGACGTTTATGGCGTCGCCTACTACCAATCTTTGACCGATTTTTTTTAAAGGATATACGCCCCGTGTACACTGTATGAAAATCTATGGCTGTGTCAGCCGCAATTCCCATATGATCTCTTATCTTCGGCACATACTCTCGCGACATTTCGGTGGCGTATTGTCTGGATCGAATTCTATGGAATTCTATAGAATTCTATCGATTCTATGGGAATCGGCAATCGCATCAAATGGCAATCGATCTCTTTGTCAGCATAAACGATCGATTTCTCGCCGGACATCCTCGCGGCTGTCGATTAATCCGGCGTTTCGGTCATATACTCAACATTGACGTTCATGACCGAATTTCGACCGATTTATTTAAGCGATATAAGTCCCGTTCCGTCTGTACGAAAATCTATGACCATAGTCGGATTTCCCATATGACTTTTGCTATCTTGTCCATTATTAACTCTTATCTTCCCCACATAATCCCGCAACATTTCGATAACGTATCATCTGTCTCGAACGCCGATTCCAAGAGAATCGGCAATCGCATCGAATCGCGATCGAACTCTTTCCCAGCATAAACGATACTGTTGATCAATCTCATGCCGGACATCTTCGCGGCGGTCGATTAATCCGGTTAACCGGTGTCCTCGTGTGGGAATACGAGTCGCGGACATCGACCGACGCGTCCGATGATCGGCAGATTTAACGAGTAGCAAAATCCGGTCTGCCCGGGTATCGCGGATTTTCTGATTCCGCCGGTAAGATCCTCGGACGCATCGTACAACGAGAGTTATCGATAGCCCCGGGATCGCGATTTTATAACGGTGGGCCCCGATCGATGGGCCCGGTGTCAGGTGCTGCTTCTTTTATTTATTGTTTACTCCTTTTTTTCAACACGATCTTCTTTCAGATCTCGTTTCAGCCGGGATCGGAGCGCGGAGGCGATTACGCGAATCCTTCCTCCCGTAGGCCTGCGACCATAACGAACAAGCTCTCCTAGTCAACGCAACATCGTCCTACCGGTTTCGTATCAATTTTATTCTCATCATTATTCCGTGTGATAAACACCTCGTTTTCTCGAATTTGCATCTCATTCGTATCTTCGGAAGCAGTAAACTCGTTATTGCACGTAAAATATGACCGCGATATACGAAGAAATTCCGCCACGGATTACTTTTTCGACGAAGCAGCTCGCTCGCGCGCCAGAAACCGATTCGACTACGATTTATCAACGAATCGATTTTATGCAAAAAAAAAAATGTCCCGCGAAGAACTTGTACAAAATCTCGGCAACATTGAACGATAGGGTAAAAGTGGGGAATATGGACCGGTCCATATATCATTGATTTACGTGTTAATCGAGGTGGGCCATATTCACCTCTTTTACCCTATCCTGGAAAAAAAATAATCAAAACCGAGCGATGGAAAAAAGGGTCCCAATTTTCAGAATGGTGAACGAAACGATTATTCTGCACGATTTCGGAAATGATCGTCCCGGCACGATTTCGCTGGTGCCCAATGGTACTCCGATGATTTATTCGGTCAAAGAACTCCTTCGATCTCATTGTGACGGCGGGTAAGTCGGACCAGAAGGACCGAAACCCGGCTGTAAACCCACTTACCGCGAGGGAACGAGTAAATGACGGGTTTCATCCCTCTTCCTCAGTCCCCTCCCACCGCCCTCTCGCGTCGTCCTCGTCCGCGTTTGACGTTTTTTTTCCTCCTCCTCTCTCTCCAGGCATGGTTTCGTAATCACAAGGTCCTCTCGCGGTCCTCGCGAAAATAATATACTCCGTGTGGGCATCCGCGAATTATGAGAGCTCTTCCGAGTAAGCTACGCACCGAGATGGCGATTGATCGGAAGGTTGAGCAGGAGGATCGTGTGTTGCAGAAAGGAACGGCAGCCCGAGCGGTTAGCTCCGCTTCGGGCAAATCCACCGATGCAAAATTATAATTTGATCGCCAAATTTTCGTTCCTCGCGCCCCTCGCTCGTCCGTGGCTCCGAGTCCCGAACTACTTACATTCGTTTCGTGGCGAATAAATTTAACCACCCGGCTCCGTCGCCAAGATTCATCGGAGACACATCGACGATCGGTCGTGCCATTTTTCTCCGTCCCGCCGCGCGAGCCCGTCCGCGTCTCAGACTTCGTAACGAGAAAAGCTTTTTCTTCGTTCACTGAAAAAAAAAATTTGCTTGCGGGCTGCCAAAGAAAAAAAATTGTTATTCCGATTCTACTTTCAATTCTTACAATTCCATGTGATATTGAAACAATGACGGCAAGATTGTCAAGGTGACGTGTTATCGTTTCAATCCCGTATGGAATTGTCAGAATTAAAAGTAGAATTGAAATAATAATTTTTTTCTTTGGCAGCCCGCAATCAAATTTTGCTTGAGTCAATGATATTTTTTTTTCACTGTTGCAGCCGGCAGCCGGGCTCGGAAGGTGTTATTCTGATTCTACTTTCAATTCTTACAATTCCATATGATATTGAAATAACCACGGCAAGATTGTCAAGGTGACGTGTTATCGTTTCAATCCCGTATGGAATTGTCAGAATTAAAAGTAGAATTGAAATAATAATTTTTTTTCTTTGGCAGCCCGCAATAAAATTTTACTTGAGTCAATGATATTTTTTTTTCAGTGTTGCAGCCGGCAGCCTGGCTCGGAGGGTGAGTGCATGGTTGAGATTTAAAAAATAAATTCCATCCGGAAAGTCACCGAGGGACGTCCGGGCCGGTAAGATCGAGCCGGGAGGATATGAGATGGAAACTGTGCCCTCCCTTTAACGCGCTGTTATTAGTTTTCCCCGCGCACATGCCAATCTAACTAGGAAAAGGGAAGTAACTTTTCCATGCGACGGCACGAGTATTACCCGTATTATAAATACACGTATATATACACGGGGTACGTACAGAAGTATACGCAGATGACGGAAGGCGTACCGAACCCCGCCCCGCTTCGGCGGACCGAAGTAAAATCGAGTTCTGCATTCAATCGCTCGACCGATTCGGCCGCATTGGCAAACGTAATATCTTTACTTTGGAAACTAAGATTGCCTTCGATTTTTCCTTCGCTCTCCGCGCCGCGCTCTCCGGCCGCCATACCGGCTCCGTTTCGGAGTGTTTCTCCCGCAAGAAGGTACGCGAGCCCAGAGACGCGAAAGAACTCAATTTCTTTCCGCCTCTCCGTTCTCCGTCTGTCGTCGTGACGCGTAGAGCTACTGGAAACCGGGAAGCGATTGCCTCCAGGAAAATCCTCATTACCCGATTCATCCTGGTTTTAAGACCACTCATATCGGTTTTCCCGTCCCTGTTTTAAGGCACCTGGATCGGTCTTCCCGTGACGCGCGCTCGTTGGGATTGATGACTGCGGAGAACGGGAGCGCGTCAAAGGCGTTACCGATGTCTCGGTGCTCGGAGTGTGCGGAGACTCGTCCGACGCAAATTTCAGCTAGTTCGTGGCGGGCTTTCCCGTTTCCGTCTATTATAGTGATGTGAACAGCTACTGGGAACCGGGAAGTCATTGCCTTCAGGAAAATCAACATTACCCGATTTATCCCGATTTTAAGGCCAGTCGGATCAGTTTTCCCAGTTTCGGGATTGATGACTGCGGATAATGGGAGCGCGTCGAAGGCGTTACCGGTGTTTCAGTGCTCAACCTGTGCGTACACTTGTCTCCGTCTATCGTCGTGACGAGAACAGCTCCTGAAAACCGTGAAGCGGTTGCCTAAAGGAAAATCCTCATTACCCGATTTATCCCGATTTTAAGGCCACTAGGATCAGTTTTCCGACTGTCAGGATTGATGACTGCGGATAATGGGAGCGCGTCGACGGTATTATCGGTGTTTAGGTGCTCGACCTGTGCGCATATTTGTCTCCAACTATCGTTGTGACGTGAACAGCTCCTGGAAACCGGGAAGCGATTTCCACCAGGAAAATCCTCATTACCCGATTTATCCCGATTTTAAGCCCACCCGTGTCAGTTTTCCGAGTTTCGGGATTGATAACTGCGGATAATGGGAGCGCGTCGAAGGCGTTACTGGTGTTTCAGTAATCGAGCTGTGCGCATACTCATCTTCGTCGTACGTTGTGACGTGAACAGCTCCTGGAAACCGGAAAGTCATTGCCTTCAGGAAATTCCTCATTACCCGATTTATCCCGATTTTTAGGCCACTCGGGTCAGTTTTCCGAGTTTCGGGATTGATGACTGCGGAGAACGGGAGCCCGTCGAAGGCATTACCGATGTATCGGTGCTCGGCCAGTGCGTACACACGTCCCACGCAAAAATGTCAGCACGCTCGTGTCGCGCTTTCCCGTCCCCGTCCGGATCGCCGACGACATCGGCCCGACGAGAGGAAAGTCGCGGTCTGGCGTGCAGCTCGCCGCAACGGGGGGAAACACGCGTGCGCTGCGGGATACTCAATGACACGAGGAGAGTAACGAGCCACTCGATAAATAACTGTTGATCGCCGTCGATTGCCGGTGTATACGCACTCTCGCGAAGCCGATCGCGCGTGCAACTCCCCAGAACACTTACATCCGTGGCCCGCACACCCGTCCAGATATCGCCGCGCGATCGCCGGAGCGATTTTGCCGCAGATATACAGACGCGCAGATAAGTTTGCGCGCAGTCCCGGAATATTTTTCGCGACGAAAGGCTAGACGCGCGATCCTCCTTATCTTAACTGCCGAACGGATCGCCGCCTTTTCTAACTCAATCACCGTCAAAGACTCTGGAAGGCTCCGGTCGGATCGGCATGCGAGCCGGGCGAACGAGGCTCGACCGATAAATGGAGGTGTGTGGGAGGTTTTTGCCGGTCACACGAGTAAGGGAGCGGGACCATTTACACAAATTGACTTGGCATGATTTTTTTATTTTTTTTTATTTTTTTTATTTTTATTTTTTGAATGTGTGGACACGTTTGGTCCACGCAGCGTGGATGTGTGCGCGAGAGATAAGAACTCATTACGCCAGTCTCGTTACGCCCGATCGTAATCCGGTCGGGATCGACGAGAACTTAGAAACTCATTGAGGGGTCATACGGTTGGCAGGGCAATTAGCGTATGCGCGCCGGGACGCAATTGGAGCAAGGGAATTATTGATAATGTAGGATAGCGATTAACGGAATCACCAGATTTCTTCGTCGACTTTATAGCGTCGTTATAATACATTTATGCGCGACGGAGAATATAATGTAGCAATGTATATTTTCCGCATGGCTTCTTGAAATAAAAGTAACCGCTATCAGATTAGGAGAATGTTTGTCCAGCTTGACGCAATTATTTTGCTGTGACAAGTGGAATGAGAGTCGACGAGTGTCTCATTTTTGTTGCCGGAATGTCTGGCGTACATTAAAATCTAACATTGTTGATTCAGAAAATTGCGAAGAGTGTGCGTGTGAAATTTGCACGTCGCTTATAATTTCTCCATCGTTGGGAAAAACCATCTCCATGAGGAAGTCATTATTCATCGAGACACTTCTTGATAAAAAAAATGTCCAATTTACAGGACATTTAAAAAAACGATTCCCAATAAATGTTTCTTCACCCAGAAAAAAAATTTATTTGTCGGCCACCGTTTATTTGGTTTACGTAAAATATTTATTTCATTTGAATAAATATTTATTTAAATTAAGTAAATAGTTACTTAAATGAAATAAACATTTATTTAAATCAAATAAATATTTTACTCGTACCAAATAAACGGTGGCCAAATAAATTGTTTTTCTGTGTTTTTCTCAAGGCCCATGCTCGATCCGCCCTCCGAGCTCCATCCGCATTCCGTCAAACTCCTCGTAGCACTCGTCCGATCGAAGCCCGCCCACAGGTGTTCCCCCGGCCGCCAAATCTGCAGACGGTAACACACAAATTCCACTTTGCGATTTAATATTGTTTATTTAACCGAATATCCTGCGGAGCTTATACAATCAAGCGTCATTACGTCGACGTTCCCTCGGTCCTTTTCTCTCCCGCCTCGCGACTCTCGCCTCCGAGAACAGTATTCGACGTTGGGTAATTGTATTTCCATGCTCGGTAGGTCGCGCATCGTGCCGGAGGGGTTGCGCGGAGAACAACCCTCGGCCGAGGCTGCACAGCAGCCGCTCGGCTCGGTCTTCGAGCACACGGACCGACCGTCACCGACTGCGTCTCTCGATCTGTCTTTCGCCGTTTCGCCCGGTCGGAATACAGAATGAATCGCTCAAAACGACAATGATCCAAACTCCCTCCCAACCGCGCGCAGCCCCGACGGGATGGGTGACAAACCCCTCCGCAACAAAGCATTAATACGGCGGCAGCGACATTGGCAACCACACGTCGCGCAGCATTGCTCCGCTGGAATAATCGCGGCGACGTCGGCTGCGGAGCCGCGATTACACTCTTGTGCTCGCGGCTCGTATATATAGCGCAGTATATACGCAGTCCCGAGACGTATTCACAGGGGGGCGAATTCATCCCCCAACCGGAACTCGATGTTTCGCGAAACAATATCCGTGCCGATATTGCACGGGCTCCCGCAGTAATTCGTTCGGGAAATGCGATTGTTCCTCGCACGTTGACAAATGTGCGGTGGCTGCCGTGCTCGCGTCTCTCCGGCGTCCCGGTTGCGGGAGCTGCGAGGTTTGGGGAACCGGGAAACTAACTTCAGCCCCGCTAAGGAAGCCCCGGAATCTTCGCTCTCCCTCGGCCCCTCGTCACTCTTGTCGCCGATGTGCTTT
Source organism: Ichneumon xanthorius (assembly GCA_917499995.1). Lineage (NCBI taxonomy): Eukaryota > Metazoa > Arthropoda > Insecta > Hymenoptera > Ichneumonidae > Ichneumon > Ichneumon xanthorius. Next base: position 17,673,936 of record OU824201.1, read on the forward strand.
CCTATTTCCTCGATGCCCGAGGGTCCTCGCCGATTGCTGGCCGGGTCAGTGCAGAAAGCTCCCGGAAATTCTGTTGCGGAGCGAGATAAAGGGGGTGACGGAGGAGAAATTCCGAAAAATTGGAAACATGGAACGGATTAAGTGCAATTCTGACGCAATAGAAATCAGCACTAAAATCTGACCTGTTAAATGTCTTCAGCTCACTGTGCGTCTTTAGACAGTATTCATAAAATCTGACCTCACTCGTTTTTTTTTTAGGTATTCTAAGAAGATTTTTTTAGGGACTTACATCAGGTTCTGATAAGCTGACTTAACCCTCTATAATTTCTACTGGGGCGCTTTCCTACCGAAAAAACTACATTCACTCCCTTCACCACGGAAAAAGATCACGTGAAGTCACGTGATTCGTCAGCGCTTACATTCCCCCGGCTCTTTTCCAAAGCAGTTGGATGATGGAGGAAAAATTCAGAAAAATTGGACAAAAAGAAGCAAACTAGAAGTCGTCACCGAAATGCGACCTGTTAAATGTCTGCTCACTTCTGCCTCTTTAGATGCTCTCCATAAGACCCGAACTCTCATTTCCTGAGGATTTCTAAGACATTTTTTAGAGTTACATCGTCCCTCGACAAGGCTTTTCCCGGAGTCTCCTCAGGCTCCGATTGATGGCTCTAAAATATCCACCAGTCCGCTTTCCCGGCGACCAAACTCCAAGTCCCTTCACCAGGCAAAAAGATCATTCGAAGTCACCCGATTCGTCAACGCCGATAGTCCGCCGCTCCGAGGCTCACTATTCACCACGCACAACCCCGATAAGGCACTCTTGCCCGCGGATAATTGTTGATATCATTATTAGTCTACTCCCGTAAGAGCACGAGGCGGGAGGTTCTGAATGCGGCTTCGCTGCATCTGTCCGGGTGTGTTGCCGCGCGACGCATACGCTGGCGGAAATCGGGTATGGATGATGTCGTTGGACGCCGGGGATGGTTCCAACCCGGTATTGCCGCCCGTGCTGCTGCCGCTGCCGCTGATTCTCCCGATGTGTAAGTCGACACTACGCCAGAGTGTGCACAGTCTAGAATAGTACAGCGGCAGCTACGGCGGCGGTGTGGGCGAGAGGCAAGCAAGCGAAGGAGCAGAATCTCCCCGAGAGGCTTCGAGGTTGCCAACTGGAGTATAGACGGGAGAATTATGTCTCCGTCCGCCTTGCAGCGTTCTCTCGGTGACGTGACGTGAGTGTACCAGACAACCTAATTACATCACAACATAGCACGTCGACCTAGCTGCCCTTACAGCTCAGTCGCTTCCGACCCCGGCAAGCTTCGCTCCTTCCCACCCCTTCTGTACCGCGGCGTCCCACCAACCCCCATGCAACCACTCCCGGCCGTCGTCGTCGTCGTCGTCATCGTCGTCGTCGTCGAGCTTCCGCTGCAACGACTACACCAAAAGCTTCTTGGCGTACAGTGCCCGCCTATTCCTCCACTTCGTTCTACCGGCAATAAGAGCTTTGCAACGGCACACAGACGACCCGACGACTATGCCGATGTTGTGCCGAGCCTCAGCCTGCACTGCTGAACCAACCACTGTCTTGGCGGTGCTTGTTTGCCTTGCTCTCCTCCTCCGTCTGCGCAAACACGGGCGAACGGATATTGTGTGTGTGTGCGCTCGAGGAATTCGGCGCAAATTAACCTGGACTGGAATTATCGCCAGATAGGTCATAATTGTGAGACTTCTGAGAGGTTTCCGGGGCTTCGGAGCAACAAACTCTCGTTAAGTCGCTCTAAGAAAAAAGCTGCCACGCCGATCCATGCTGGTGACAGCTTTACCGGGCTGAAACAAGTTACGGCGAGGGAAAATTGTATCGTCGACGTTGACACTAGACCGTGGGAAAATAAATTTTCACTTGATAGAGACCGTTTACGAGAAAAACAAATTGATTTGCGTAAGGTTCAACGATTTTTTAAAAATTCTGACAAGAATGCTGAAAAATTATTTTGAATATTTGGACGTTTTTTGAGACGTAAGGGAGCGTAGAACGAGGTTTTCTGGAAAAAGGTTTTCAATGGAAGGAGCACTATGTCTTGAATTTTTGGCATTTTTGCATAAACTATAAACAATGTTTTAAATTAATTTACTTGACTTCGGGGGTTCAGTTAATTGTCCATGACACATGACGTGCAGGTGGTGTAGACTTTATACCGCGTGAAAACAAATTTCCACTGGATAGACGATTTTTACGAGAAAAAAAATTGTTTTACTTAGTTCATCAATTTTTTTTGAATGCTAACCAAAATTCCTGAAAAATTTGTTTAATTATTAATATATATTTAAAACGCGATGGGGGGGAGAACGATTTTTTTCTGGAAAAGCTTTTCAACTGGAAAATCAGTACCAAACGCGATCTGGTTTTGCCTTATGTCTTGAATTTTTGGCATTTTTGTATAAACTATAAACAAAAAATTGAATTAATTGACTCAGTAAATTGTCCATGAGACAGGACGCTTTTTAAAATAGTCGATTCCACATAGTTCTGATATAGTCGATACACAGGCTTTTCGCCTACCCCGAGATTCGAAGGAGCGTCAGATCGGCTGCGACGCAACACACTCGTGACCGACGGTTATATAGATTGCCGAAGATTATTTCTCGATGCTCTAACGCCGATCCCCATCGCATCGGGTATTACAAAGGTTAACGATTAAAAGCTGGAGACCCCGGGCGGGAGCAGCGAGAGTATCCATCACACTCCCAGCACGTGACCGACTATCGTTAATGTCCGAATAAAATACAACGCACATAATATCCGAACACTTTGATGATCGCACGAGAGTTCGATCGCTTTCTACAGTCATACTTATAAAGGTCAACATAATTTTTACTCCCCGATCGAAATTAATGCGCACTCGGGTAACATTGAACGAGAAGTTATTGCGAGCTTGGAGAAAAATCAACGAGTTGCAAATGAGGTGACTCACGGAAATTAGGTTCGAGTTCTTATCGGATAAAAATCTTTGATTATTGTCATAAATTTAAGTCAAGTTATCGCGAACCGGGTTATTCTACGGATGAAACCATTTACTTTTGACTTGTTGGGCGATCAGACCTTTCGTCTGAAATTTCAAGTTCTCGTTGCATCAGCTTAGTGAATCACGATTAATATACATATATTCCTACATATATGTTACGCAGTTACAGTCGACCTCGTCGAAAAATATATTTTTCATATACTTATATATACTTTTCTCGAAAAATGTTATTTAGCACAACAGTGTCGTGCGCAAAAACCTGCTAGTATAGTATATTTATTATATTCAGTATAGTCATCAATATAATATAGTATATTATATTATATTGATGATGTAGGGTAGAGCGGGGAAAAATGGGGCAACGGGGCAAAACGGGGTTTTTGGGCAAAACGTAATTTTTCAATAATTTTTGGATGCCCGAATTCGCCCTAACGGATACATCAGGCTTTTCTGCCCAGTTTTGCCACCTTGTCCGATCCAAAAATGATTGGAAAATTTAGTTCTGCCCGAAAATCCCGTTTTACCCCGTTGCCCCATTTTGCCCCGCTCTCCCCTATATGTAACCCCGATGCCTGAGCAACGATAGAATATTAAAAATCGCGTATATTAAAAGTATAAGATTGTTATACATAATTATATTTTCGCGGGGAAAATTGTATTTAAAATATATATTTTGCGCGAAAAATGAATTATTTGGAATATCATTTTTGCTCGAAAAATTAGTTACTTAAAATATCATTTCCGCGCGAAACACGACTTATCTAGACATATCTAGAACATATCTTCCTAATATGCTTTTTTCCGCCCCGTGCCGCGTACACGTATGAGTCGCCCTCTCTGCCCGATCGGCAAGTACGAGATCCCGTGGCGTATCTTCTTTAGTCGCGGACTCTTGTAATCTCGTGAACGAACGATCGTTCGATCGCGGCGGTCAACGAATAAGAAATCGAGTTTGCAGTTAGATTTTCCCAACAGATCCGCGAGACGAGTGAGTTCCCTACCACGGCCACAATTACGCGCCCGACTCGTTTTCGCATGATATTCCACCGGCGAACGATCGAGCGAACGAACGTTCAGGAGATCCCACGGGGAAACGCGCTTGTCGAGTCTATCTTTCGTCTTTCTCTGTCTGCATGATCGCTGGCCCTGTCGTCTCGTTCGCCTTTTAATTCCCGTGGCCGACTATCCGTACGGGTCGCTCGCTCGGCTCGGCTGTGCACCAGCACTTCTCTGTACGCAGTTGCGCTTGATACTCAAACGGCAAGAGTAGTGTTATAAACCTGCAAAGTAAATTCGCTGTAAATTTCCATGAGACACCTCCCCCCCCCCTCCCCCCCCCCCCGCCAAGATACTTGAATAATATTATCCTGGATTTCCTGATGGTATTTCAGCTATGATCTGAGGCTACCTAGATCGTTCCGAGTGCCTCGAAATCACCGGCAGACGCGATATGCAAGTGTCTGCTGGTGCAGTTTCGACCGGGCAAAGTCGAACGTTTTTTACCCTTTGACATTTTTTTTATCTGTTTCCTGAGAGAACGCTTTTTGTAGATCGCGGCGATAAATAATGAACATTGTGCGATTGAGATAAAAATATCCAAGGTGAATATCGTGGCCCGGATCGCTGCCCCTGTCGTATTGGGCGTCTTTTAATTCCTGTGGCTCTTCACTTCCACCAGCCAGATACACAGTAAAAAAGATTTGTACATGTAACAAACTTTTTTTGGCCACAAACGTCCACGATTACTTTGTTGTTAATTTTACAAAAAATATTCATTAAATTAATAGACATTTTTGTAAAATGGAAAAAATTGTTTTGTAAAATTACCATAAAAAGCCGATCCGTAATTGATTTTTCATTAGTTTGAGTCCAATATTAGTCGACTAATCATAAGTCGACCATAAACTAACCAAATAGCGCCTTCATTAATTGATCAATAATCGGTAAAGTCAATAAAAGTTTACCAAAAGGAACCGATTGATGATTTTTTAAATGGAAAATTGACTCAAAGTTGACTGATACTTGACCGATTTCAGTCGATAGCGATTCAGCCGATAGACAGTCGGTCAACTTACGTTAAGTTGACCGGAAAAACGGGTCAGATCGGTCTGCTAGGGATACTAAAAACCGTGCAAACGGCAGCGCCATTCGTTATGTCAAAAGATATTACGGATAGGGTAAAAGTGGGGAATATGGCCCGGTCCATATATCATCGATTTACGTGTTAATCAAGGTGGGCCATATTCACCACTTTTACCCTAGAAATATCACCCGGACTTACCCTAATATTATCCCGTATTTCCTGATCGTATTCTCGCCGTGATCTCCGGCTACCTCGATCACTCCGAGTGCCTCGAAATCACCGGTGAACCCGAGACGCTCGCTGCGAGTTGCAGCTTCAACCGGACGAAGGCGAACCGTTGTTTGCCCTTTGATATTTTTTTTTCCTGTTTCCGGAGACAACGCTTTTTCAAGATCGCGCCGATAACCAATGAACAATGTGCGATTGAGATAAAGATATCCGAGGCGAAGATCGTGGCCCGGATCGCGCATGCGCGTTGGATCTAAACAAGCTATCACACAGAGTGCTTTTTGCCCGGGGTTCCGCGAGAGTTCCTTATGCAACGCCGATAAATATCGGGACTTTATGACACGAGGAGTTGGATAAAATACCAACGAGCAAGGATTATGACGACGAGTTCCTGCTCGTAAGGAGGCCGCGCTCAATCGCGCTGCCGGGACCTCGAGGAGCCTCACCGATCGAGTTGTTCGATGTTGGCATTCGGACTCGGAGATCCTTGTGCCGGGTCCGCTCGGAGCCGCTGGCGGGCACTCACGTTATTCGGTTTTTAATTCAACTCCGATTATCCGAGCGCGGCTTCGGTTGTCGAAGGCGCATTGCGCGAACCCGCATGTCGAACTAACTGCCGACGCGGCTCCCGGGTGGCAGTCGTCGGGAATTATACGCGATGTAAAGTCTTTCGGAATTGGACAAGTGAAAATCCGGGATTATCCTTATTCATGAACGAAAAATGTGTTCAAAGCTTATTTGCTCTCCGTACAAATTAACGCTGCCGTATAGATACGTACCTGTTTGCGCGTTCTTTGAGCTCCGGTCGATAGCTTTCCTATCCATCGGGGGGCCTAATGAGGCCTTCTGAGGAACGCCGCACGAGCCTCGTGGAGGAAGTTGCCGTGAAGAAAACGAGACGGGCCTGAAACAATTTTGTTTTTTTTTTTTTTTATTCTTCGATCACTAATTTCCTGCTTGAGTTTAAGGGTAGAGTCGCCTTTTTCGGGCATCTTCGGAAGTATTGTGAGGAGTTTTTTTTAAGAACATTTTTGGGTATATTGCTATGAAACTAGGTGAATATTTTTATTAATGTTATTACATAATTCAGGAAATTTTTTGCCACACAATATTGATTCGTTAAAGTTGTGCAAGCTGCGCTGTAGGACTGCGATTTTACGACATGGACCACGATTACGACTGTTCTAAATATCTGGAATAGAAAATCCAGGCATATTTATAATCGGAAAAATAGTCTGTGTATCGTTTGAACTACGATCGTTTTTTAATGTGTCAAAATGCAGGCACAGTTTCGAAAACTTTCATACTTTTCATTTGTTTTTTTTTTTTTTACTTATTATGTCGCCATTTTGTTTTTGAGTTGTTGGATATTGATTCAAGGTTACAAGAACTACATCGGGAAAAAATTGCTAAACGATACCCGTTTACACGCCCGAGTTCTTTCCATGGAGACTTAAAAATGTGTCGCTCTTTAGGGACACCAAAAATCGTAACTTATCACAAAATTGGACGACAAATATCCGTTATAAAAAAAAGTGTACTTTGTCATTTGAAGACTACGGCCGATATTTTTTCCCGTCGATGGCGAACCTGCACCTTGCATTAAAAAGTTAAAAAAATAAATGATTTTCGATAATTACCAGTCTTTAATTATTTTTAAATTGCCCACGTATATTTATCTTTTTCTGCAGTTTAAACGTCAAATTCATAACTTCAATTGGAAAACAAACACGCGACATTCCTGCCCTCCCCCGGGGTTCGAAATGAACGAGTGCCCGATAAAGAAGCTATCTCGATTAACTTTCGGTCTTCCAATCGTAAATTATTTCAGTAATACGGGAGGGTCGAAGCGCTTAAAGATCAATTTCGAGATACCCCTCCATTGCCGCATAGTTTCAGCGCAACCAGTTCGATCCGACGAATAAATTCTTTTTTTTGCGATGCCCCGCTCTCGCTTCGCTTCCGGCTGCGAGCGATATAACCGTGTCAGTCGCCGTTACACTTCAACGTTGTATCGTTAATAAAGAAGTTATGCTGGAGCAAGTGCGCAAGAATCGCGCGCGCGCGCCGCCGAATAAGTCGCTTAATTTACAGAACGTAAATCCCTGCGATATACGAGGAAACTATTATCGTTAAAGAGTGTGTTCCGCCAGCAGTCCTCGTCGGTGCCGCCGCTTTGCCGCTCGTTGCTGCGCCAGTTCGCCAAAGAACCGCGAGCCGGGGGGGCGATGATCGATCGACTCGAATTAATGGATCGACGCGCACCCGAAGTACACCAATCTTTTTTCATTTCTCCCTTCCCCAGCCCGCCGATCCGTAATGGATTGCGAGAAATCTCGCTGCCAAAGCCGGTCGCGCGGTGCGCACGCGCACCGGCCATCGATCGATACATCATTAATTTCCGCGATCTGGAGCGTTTCAAAATAATCCAACGATTCTTTGTCTCACTTACGTTCCATTTAACCGTCGGACTATTACTCAGGTAGGTTTTCATTTTTTATCTTCTGAAACGTCGATGAACAAAGTAGAACGCTTCGAATGAATTTTACTTCACTCGGTTCGAAAATTGTAGTTTTACTTCACTTGGTGCGAAAATTGTAGTTTTACGCACCTTGCGTGCGTAAAAGTCCTCTTTTCACCTCCTGTGAAATAAACTTTGGTACGATGCGCATGCGAGAAACTTTTTCTTAACTCCTGTGATTGCCAACTCACACGCCTCAGAAGAAGTTTTATTGCACTCGGTGCGAAAATGGTAGTTTTACGCACGCTTCGCCTTCACAAAAACCCCATTGTGACACCTCGTGAAGTAAAATCTGGTACGATACTAGTGCGTTAAACTATTTCTGAGCTCATGTGATTGCACCACGTTTCGAGGGTGTGTCACACTCGTCAGAAAAGGTTTTATCGCACTAGTATCATAAATTACTATTATCGCACTAGTACCGTAACATACAATTATAATTTCGGGCCGAAGCTGATCCCGCCTTTTCCTCACGCCCGCCCAGTGTTTCCATCGAATCACATACGCATACGTTCCGAATTTCCCGAATCCGCAATCATCCACCGCGCACACCCATCGTCCCGCCGAGTCCTCGTTGTCGGCAGCGGAACGCAATTTTCCAATTCTGCACACCGCGAGCGTGAGCGCGCGTGCTCGCGCACCGCTGTCCTGAAACAAGGATCTAGACCCAAAAAAAAAAAAAAAAAAAAAACACGAAAGAGAAGTAAAAAAATATATATATATATATAATTCTGTAATCAGGTAAAAGTGCATAAGTGGCGAGGCGGGTCCTAATAAGGTGGTGCACGAGCGTTGCCCGGAGGCCTTCCCGATTGGGCATATCTCAGTACGTCACATACCTCTCACCCGTCCGCCACGCACTACATCCTCGATACAGTATCGTACCCAATACCAATTGTAAATCACGTTTCTTCGCCTGTGCGTAAACACGCATGCGCCTCGCGATGCCCCGAGGAGATCCCCATGCGTGTAAGTGAAATCCGCTCCGTCTCGTTGCACTTCTCTCTACGGACGCGTACGTACAGAAGCCGAGGTCTCGCTAGTTGGCGAACGCAGCGCGTTGCATCGGTCGCCGATGTTCTGTTCGGGTAGGCAAGAAATCGTCGGTGAGCTCTCGCTACCATTCCTGAAAGGAGCGGGAGGGCAGCGCGCGGAGGCCGCGAACGGCAGCACACGGGAGCGCTCATCCCCGACAGCTTGATTAATAGCCTTAATTAAGATATTTAATTGCTCTTATTTTTATTTTCTGTCCACGGGTCGGTTGTAATGGCGACGCGCGCTCGTTCCGCAGGGACCAGCTCGCTCTCTTCGGGAAGGCTCGCACGGCGGAGGGCGAGAGCGGGAGCGACGGAAGGTAAGATCGGGACCGTCGGCGTCGAGTGCATCTGCGGGCCTCTCCAGACCGACATATTCTGCGTGCATCCGCGAGGCGCCCGAGGTAAGCGCACTTAAGAACACGTCATAATCTACCTCTCGTCTAAGTACGAGTATGCTGGATGTGTACACACAAACCGCTCCAATCTCGGCCCGAACGCGCGCACACGAACGACCGAGCGGACGATGTGCATGCGTTGATGCACTCGCCGCACTCGCTGTGTGCGCTCCTCGGTACCCGGTTGTACGTGCAACGACGCCGGGTACGATTAACGACGACGGGGGACGCGACCGGTGTTTACGATCCATCGGCTCTTCGAGCTTCTTTTCGACGATCGCGCGCCCTTTTAATGAGCCTACATTATTCATGAAGCATCGGCGATGCCCGCAGTTTATTCATCATACTACATACGCGTGTATGACTGATCAATGGAAATCGGCGAGACTGCTGCGATAATTGCGGGAGGGGCACGGGAATTGGTTTTTGGGAATGGTGGGTGCAATTTTGAAGGTTGCGGTCGTGGGCTTTGTAAACCGTGGGATTGCTGTAAGGAGAACTGTATTGGGTTTGTAATAGGGTGGGAGTGCGAATAGCCTTATAAATCTGGTGACATTGTCAACATTGTGTTTGGTCGATATTTCAATATCGTCCTGGAAATGGGCTATGCACGTGAAAAAAAATTTTTTAAATGAAAGGTCCTATGAAGTAACTTTTTTTTAACAATTTTGTAAATTCACAATTTTGAAGGTTGTGGTCGTAGGTTTTGTAAACCGTGGGTTGCTGTAAGGAGAACTGTATTGGGTTTGTAATAGGGTGGGGGTGCGAATGGCCTTATAAATCTGGTGACATTGTCAACATTGTGTTTGGTCGATATTTCAATATCGTCCTGGAAATGGGTTATGCGCGTGAAAATTTTTTTTTTTTAAATGAACGGTCCTATGAAGTAACTTTTTTTTAACATTTTTGTAAATTTACAATTTTGAAGGTTGTGTTCGTGGGCTTTGTAAACCGTGGGATTGCTGTAAGGAGGACTGTATTGGGTTTGTAATAGGGTGGGAGTGCGAATAGCCTTATAAATCTGGTGACGTTGTCAACATTGTGTTTGGTCGATATTTCAATATCGTCCTGGAAATGGGCTATGTCCGTGAAAAAAAAATAAATAAAAAAAGAACGTTCCTTGTGACAATTTGGATAAGAATGTACCATTGGATCGTCTATTTCCGGGTAATTATTTGGTTGTTTCAATTTAAGGTGTTATGAATTAATGATTCAATATTCCGATAAAAGTAACAATTAAAAATGATTTGCACATTTAACAAACATTTCTTGGAGTGAAAAGATTTTTATTATTTTCTTAAATTGTAAAATAAGCACAATTATAGACGCTTGTGGAGAAGAAACTATGTTTCGCTTCGAAACATGTACGATGGGAGCGCTTTTAACCCGTTGAAGCATACATTTTTTTTACAGGTATGAAGTTTCAAATACATCGATTGGTTATTAATGCATTTTTTTCAGAATTCAAAGGGGCGTTTCACCTGTGCCTTCAAAGGGTGCGCCCCGACGAGTCGAAGCGATTACCTAGCCAATGATCGGCTCCGATCAACGTCCACTGAATATGCCATTAACAAAAATAAAAAAAAACTGGTCATTTTACCTGAGGACATTATTACCGAATTACCCTAAATGTCTACGCGATCAATATAAATACGTTAACTTTAAACGAACCGCACTTTTGTGCAGACGACTCGTCAACGTCCGGGGAATTGACGTCCACAAGATCGCAAAATAATGAGTAACAAGGATGCTCCATATAATTTCTCAACGGCCGACGACGAACGCCACTCAATTTATTTTAGTCCGAGCAACGTGGCGATTTTTTTTTCTCTTCTTTATTGTTACTTTTTTTTATGTCTCAAGTCTCGAGTCATCGGGATGACGGCCAGCACGAATTTCGGTATGCACGCAGATTGTAGATACCGTGCAGCTTACATAGTACGAAGGCAATAGCCAACCCGCCTGTAAACATCTCGTGTCCAAGCATACTCCGGAGTAATTTGAACCTGAACGAGAAAATATATTCTACATACTGCATACCCCGGACTCTTTTTCCCCGGGCGTTCGATCGCATGTACCTAATAGAGCTCGTCGTGCTGCTCCTGCTGCTGCCGCCGTACCTGACGCCGCGCACTTTATTCATCCCGGCCTCTTCTCAACTACTCGCCCTCTCGATTATCTTCGAAAATTACTCTTTCTCTCGCTTTACAAAGTATCGTTCGGCTCGCGCGCGTGACCGTACCATGAATAGGGAAGCCGCGCGCCGCCGCGATCCTCGGAAAGTCCGGCAGCGTCTGGATATCTCGGTAACGATGGGCGCAGGCGATCGTTGAGTGTCGAAGATGCATCGACAAGGTATTTGCAGATAGTGTTGGTGCCCGGGCACAATTACCGGCAGCATCACCGTTTCTCGAATCCACCCCGGAGGAGAATTTTTAAACGATTTTGAATTTTATAAAACTGGCTCGTTGAATGAGCGTCAGTCTTCGTTCGACAGCTCTTGTGCACCGTCGAAGGGGCGTTTGATCCGTATCCATCGCATGATCTTAAACATTTTCGCACTCGTTTCCAGGCATATATTAAACTTTGGTTTCTTACAAACTGTATACTTTGTATCGTCGGGAATTATATGAATCTCGGCGCAGTTTTGCATACCGGTCGGGGCAAAAAAAAGTCACGCCACGGTATTATTCTTCCCTCGGGAACGAGGGTATTCGTGACGAGGCCTCTGACAGGCCGCGATATAAAAGTAAAAAGATGGGGAACGGTCGTACGGGCGCCAATTAACCCGACGGTCGAGACTACAGAAATTCATGGTATACAACGTTTTTTTTTTTTTTTTTACTTCGTAATTTTGTATCCCGCGCTTTTGTTAACTATAAATAATTTCGTTGAATTTTTTGAAGAGGTAATTCTTTCTTGACATGTTTGTTCTATTTTGAATGCAGCTTGTGCGAATGGGATTCGTGCGGGGAGCGACCGTGGCAGAATCTTCGCGAAATGCTGAGTCGGGGCAAAAGGGAGTACGGCAACATTTATTGAAAACATTGATTGTAATAGGAGAGTCTGGGATAAAATGGGCTGGGAGAAGGATGTCATAGAAATTACAATAAATCCGGTGAAAAGTGACTGAACTTTCAGGTATATGAGAACTACAGCGACATTCTGAGAAACATTCGTACTAAACTTAATATATTCTGCTAGAAAATATGGCAATTTTTGCTATCGCAGATTTTACTAGAAAATTGCCGTAATCGATGGCGTCGCGATAGCGGAACATTTATTTTTGGTCAGTAGGTTATACCGGCATATTATGTCGTTCAAATTTTTTTATGTGTACATATATAAAAAATATCTGATCGACGAGATTGTCAGTTTTAAACCACGGAATTCTAAGATTTAATCCATGAAATTCTTAACCAAGTACGCAGAATTTTGAATTCTCTTAGGGAAATTCTTAGATTTATCCACTAAATTCTTAATTGTATCTGCGAAATTTTGAGATACGCAATATACAGATACAGATACGCAATATTTTGCCAACTCACCTTGTGGAAAAAATTATCATATGGTCATTATTATATGGGTTGTATGAAGGTAGTATCCCATTTTGCCCCAAAACGCAATATTTCTGAAAATAATGCAAACACGCCCAAAAAAACTCATTATGAACTTTCATGCCGATTTTTTTTGTCGGTAAATATAAATCTCTAACTCAGTAGCAATCAGAACGGCCTTTATTTCTTAGCATCCACACTTGGTCCAAGTTTCTCCAAAAAGCGGATGCAGTGAGTACCGTGAATTCTACTCATTTCTGTAATGTGCAGATTGACAACAACAAAAAATCGATTTTTTGTCGAGCATCCAGCGAGAAAAAAAGCTATCACCGACGACAGTAGCAACCGCTCCCCGTCCAGCATCTTGAAAAGGGTTTCGGTTTGAACAGTGAGTGAGAAGAGCGGCGATGCGGGGCGAGATAAACTGCTCGCGTCCCATTGTCTGTCTGGTCCCGCGGACAATACGGGCAATCACACATGAGAGTGATGGGGAGCTGAGCGAGGCTCTCTCGTTGATTGTTACGTTTTTATCCTACCGCCTGGCAGACATTGTATTTAACCTGTGCCTACACATGCACACACATGTGCATGAATCCGAGAAGAAATAGGTTCAGCTTCTACGCGTTTCGCGTGTGGGCTAACCACCATTGTCAAAATTTGCACCGTTCCGAGCCTTACGGATTTATCACCAGGAAAATGCTAGCAAAATTGCAAAATATTACGATATTGTAGGTTTCTACCGCGTCGGTTTTTTCAGCCTACTCCGTTCAACATTGCTCGAACCCTTAAAGGGAGTCTCAACTATATACAACCCGTAAACATTTTTATTCATTTAAACAAATAGTTGTTTGATTTAAATAAATATTTCTATATTTATTTAATAAGTTGTGAAAAAATTATTTTGTTAACTAAGTCACACACTGGTTTGTTCGGGTTTGAGTCCCTGAAAAACCTGTCCCTTTATTTCCCGTGACATTAACAATTTTAGATCGCACTGTTGTTTGTAAAATCAGAGCCGGTTTGTGCGATCGGAATATTAACAAATAAAAAACTGTGGACGTTTGTGGACAATAAGTTGTTTTAGAAAATTACAAGCTTTTTACTGTGTACATTAATATTCAGTGCGATAATCACCGAACACATTCATAAAAAAAAAGAATTATTTAGCACACTTAACCCAATTAAACCTTGGCTTCTAGCCCATTTTCCTTCAAAGTGGTTTGTCTTAAGCCTGTGAAGCATATTGGATAGTTATACAAGCCACCTTTCTCTCCTCACTTTTTAATTGCAAACAAAATGATATCTCGACAATAATCAATGAAATTATGAAATATATTTTATCCATTTTTATATTAAGATGCGATCCAGTGATATTATTATAATTGCAACACTTTCACTATTTACTGATTTATTTTTTATTGTTGTATGTAAGTAAAAGGGTTTATCCCGTAAACCAAATAAATAAATAAATAAATAAATCAATAAATAAATAATTAATCAAAAATACTATTTTTCAAGAACAAAAAAGTATCAGCTTTAAAGGATCAAAGTGCGAACTCTACGCCCGCAGTTTATCCCCAACATTTGTTTTATTGGAATTCTCCTTCCGTCTCTCCGTCCCTCCCGTTGAGCGAGCGACTCGTTCGCAGTGTCTTTTTAAACCTGGCGGTGGTGAGAACGGCACGCGATACAAGCGTAGCAGGATGCATTGTCCGACAGAACTGCGGGCCCGGTCCATCCCCGGGGCGGACAATACGGCCAATCACGCACCCAAGGAATCGGTGATTGTTTCGTTGCTCTTCCTGCTCGGGCGGTTTTCGCGAATCCTCGGAATCACATATATACGAAACGGGATCGTCGAACCTCCGGGCCACACCATTCCCTCTCGAACCTTTCCTCTCCGGATTCCCAACTTGTTTTTGGCATTGCGGTCATTCTGGAGATTCTGAGCGCGTGGCCATGAGGATGAGTTCCGCGAAAGCGTGTAACATCATCACCTCGACGAGAGGGCGGAGGTGCTAAATGTTTCCAAGGGTCGAACCCGCTCCCTCACGCACACGCACACCAAATCACGTAATCGGAATATGTAGAATGATATATTTTTTTCCAATATATTTTATTTACTATATTTTATATTAACTAAACTATATATTTTTATTAATATTTCATATTAACTAAACTATATATTTTTATTAATATTTCATATTAACTCAACTATATATTTTAGTTAATATGCATATTAATTAATTTTATTTTTCCAATGTTTTTTTTTTCAGCGACCAAAAATCCCCTCTCGATCTTTTCCTCCCCGGATTCCCAACTTGTTTTTGGCATTGCGCTCATTCTGGACATTCTGAGCTCGAGGCCATGAGGATGAGTTCCGCTGTACCAAATCATACCCGCTTAATCACATTCCCTCCCGCTAAATTACTTTTCCTCCCGCTCGTTAAGAATGGGCCACTTTCCACCCACCTTGCAGATGTGAAGTAGGACTTTTTAGCGTTGTCGGGAAAAATTATTTAACTGACGGGCCGCAAATAAATATTCAATTGAAATAAATATTTATTGAATTGAAATAAATATTTATTCAATTTAAATAAATATTTATTCAATGTAAATAAATATTTATGCAATGTAAATAAATATTTATTCAATTAAAATAAATAGTTATTTAATAATAAAAAGATTAAAAAATTTCACTCTCGATCCTTTCCTGCCTGGATCCCCGATTTATTTTCGTCATTGCGGTCATTCCGGAGATTCCGGGCGCGAGTCCACGAGGACTCGTTCCGCGAAAGCGTGTAACATCGTCACCTCGACGAAAGGGCGGAGGTGCTAAATGTTTGCAAGGGTCGAACCCGCTCCCTCACGCACGCGCACACAAAAACCCTTCCGCGTGTGCGTGTCTCTTCCGTGCATCGGAGGCCACACATCAGAGAAGTTGAGACACTGGCTTCACGGTACGGCGACTGGTCGGGGGATGAAGGAGTGTGTGTTTGTGTGAAAGGCAGAGAGACAGAGGCCGAGTAGTAACGCTCGCTGGAGGGTAGCAAAGAAGGGAGAGTGGGTATGCTGCAGAGCAGCAGCTCTCAGAATGGAACAATCAGTCGAGAATCAAGCGACCACTTGTTCCATATGCGCAGATATAGGAGGCCGGCACCGGACGCCGGCCGGTGCTTCTCCTCAAAGTACTAACTGTTCGGTCGTCTCCTCCGCTTCGCCCCGTCTCCTCCCTTCGCCGGGGCTCGAACCATCCCTGGGCCGGCGAACAATCGTCCGGGCGACAATTATCGCAATCATTGGCTCTCACCCGAGGACGTTCGTTCCTACGGTCGATCCTCCCATGCAAATATGTTTTCGAAACATCGCCACCATCGGGAGCGCCGATTCCGAAAGGCGACGTGCGTGCAACATCCATTCGGTGTCCATTCAACTGGGAATCCCATTCGTGGGTCGCGAGTCTCGCCCGGTCGCATTGTCTCTCCCGCGGCGAGAAAAGTCTTGTCGACCGCGAATGAAATTTTCCATACGGTAAATAATGCGAGACCGAATTTATTCAGAAAAATAATTTATTTAACGAGCGCCGAGCAAATATATATTTGTTTGGTTTAAATATTTATTTAATGGCTGAAGGCCTGATAGGCCGGCCTAGTCGGCTAAAATATCTTATCCGGATAATGGATTTTATAGTTTAGCCGGTTAAGCTATTTTAGCCGATCAAGTGCATAAAATCGTTCATAATTTCGTGCATAAAATGGAGCCAGTTAATGTCGCATTGTACTTTAGTTCAAAAAGGCCAGCGGATTCGTCTAGCGCGCAAAAATACGTCGGAATAAGTTAATAAAATAAAAAAAAAAAAATCGTCAAAAAATTGCAAAGCTACCCCTTTCGAGTCCATTTTTTGTGTTTTTCAATGTCCTCAAACGGCACGATAAAGCGATTCTAAAATTTCGGACAAGGCCCTCTATTGTGTATTTTTTCCCGTAGAACACGATGGACACCTCAGATTTCCCCTACCTCCATTGGGAGCCGAGATATCCACGTTTTAAAATCACGAAAATCGACGTTTTTCCAAAAGTGGCTCAAACATTGAAAAATCGTTGTTCATTCGATTTATTTTCTTTCACAGTGATATTCGATGTATTTTTTCGCGCTGATCACAAATATAACAATCATTTTATTCCCAACCCAATATTTTCCATTTCAATCCCAAAAATACGATTTTTTCTTATCTATCCAGAACCTTTCAATGTCATGCACCGTCAATAAATTCTCTACCACCACTCCTACTTATTTAAACCAAACGAATATTCATCCGCGAATGCCCGGCAAACAAATGATTTTTCCGGTTGCAAGACCGTGTTTCGCGCGGTAAATTTCGCGTCTCAAATCGCGCGAAGACTCCCCGTCGACGACGAAAGAATTGCACGGAGTCAGAGGGAGTAAAAAAAGAGAACCGGAATAAAGAAGATAAAGAGATAGAGCGGGAGGGCGGGAGGAAGCTCGACGGAGTGGAGAGATGAGAATGAGTAGATGCGGAGCGACAAAAGAAACGAATTTCTAAAGGAGAGACGAAGGAAGGCGAGGTGGAGGAACGCTCGTGTAACATTATGCGATCCGTCCTCATCGTCGTCGTGGTCGTCGTCGTGCAACGCTCTCCTCCACGGGTGGAACCGCGCCGGCTAACGATGGATGGGGTGGAAAGCGCAGGAGCGTGTAGCCCGGGACAAATGACAATGCAGCCCCGCCGGTGGAGCTGATGAAGTGTCGTCTGTGTTTCTCTGCCCCCGCGCTGTCCTCCGCCTCCTCCTCGTCTAACTCCGCGGCTTCCACTGTTTCTCATTCTCGGCTTCCGCCACCGCAGCCTCCGCAAGAGCCGCCGCAGAGCACCGCGCCAGTCACGGCTCCGCGCGATCCCTTGCGAAGGGGCAACGAGCCATCGCCATCCCTTCGCGATGCCGCGGTGTGCGCGTCGTCGGGTTCGCCCCTTTGCCCGTCCTTTCCTTCGTCCCCGCGACCTCGCACCTTCGCGATCGCTCTCCTCCGCCTCGAGGGGCGAAACACGGCCCAACCGAGAGGGATATATTGTTGCCGTCAACGACACCCTTCGCCGACTCGGGTAATTGGGCAGCGATTGTCCTTCCGCCGGATCGCTTTCACCGGAAAATCACAACGCGGATCGACGAACGAAGACGATCGCGAGAACGCTTTTATCTTTGACCCACCGACTGGAATGGAGGATCGACGCCTGACCTCTCGCACTGGCGAATAAAAACGTACGCGGTAGCGTACATTTTTTTTTTGCGATTTGGCAAACATTTTTTAAAATTATTTACACAATGATTCGTTCAAATTTTCATTGATATTTGAACATTTTTTTTATTGATGTCTCGACACGACCCGTCAATTCGACTTTAATTGTGATTATTTTTATTTCGTTTGTGTAAAGCGGCAAGGCGCTTTTACAGAACAATGTTAAATGGAAATACTTTATTTTTAATCATTTACTTAACTTTACTCTAAAAGGACTTTAATTTTTATAATTTACTTTAATATTATTATAAAAGTACTTTAATTTTAATAATTCATTCGCTCGGTCGTTACAGTATATTAATTTTTCATCGCAATTGCGCATTCGATTTAATGTACCAGTTTTTGCATGAAAACTTCCAGTCTGGTGTATTAAACTTACAATATTTCTTTACAATGTATTGTAAAAGAAGATCAAATCGGCCATCAAATGTCTATCAGGGTTTCTAAAATGCATACAACTCAGAATTGTAGAATAATCGTCGCGAAAATCCACAGGACCGTTGCGCTGTCATGCGGCAAAACGAAAATTATTATCAAACGAAATTACGAAAATTCCGGCCGTAAATTTTCCATTCTTTTTATTTATTTTTATTTTTTGTCGTTGTCGCATTTTTTTCAAATAACAAGCCATCAAATTTCTCTCTTCCGTCGCAGCGGAGCATCCGACGATGAAAACTTTTATTCGATTTTCAGTGACTGGTTCCGCGTAATATAAAACGATCAATACTATGTTATAAGCGCCACCGTCACCGGTTTCCCCATTGATTTGGAAATAATTGGATTTGCGCTCTCCCGCTCTCGGCACCATTCGCCCAGAGACCCGGTGACATCGACGTTGGCCCGCGGCCACCCATTCTGCCACCCGCGCTTCGCGCCAACCCCTCGATAATTTATCTCGTGACCCCGTGACGCACGTACCTCCATCACCTCGCTGTACTCGACACGCACAATAGACTTCGTTCGTGACTTAAACGTTCGGTCACAGTGTATAATCTTTGCCCGCACGACGTTTAGAAAGTTCTTGTCAGAACGGCCACCGCGGATACGCGCGTACCTACCATAATAACGCGACATTTTTTCACCTACATCCACTTGATGAACGTATCGATTATGTTTTCTTTTACTTGTTTTTTTTCCAAGAACCATACAAATTTAATGATCCGCGAATGAAATAAATCGTCGGGCCGATAGCGATTTTTTTTTTTTTTTTTTTTACAGCGCGCCCAACAATGTTTCGCAGCTACATGGGCTTGATAAACGCGCCGATTATTTTATTTTTGTTTTCCCAAGAACCATACAAATTTAATGATCCGCGAACGAAATAAATCGTCGGGCCGATAGTGGTGGCGTATTTTTGTTTTGTTTTTGCAGCGCGCCCAACAATGTTTCGCAGATCCATCGACTTGACGAACGTGTCGATTATATTTTATTTCAATTTTTTTTTTTACTGATAATTATGCAAATTTAATGATCCGCGAATGAAATAAATCGTCGGCGCGATAGCGGTGGCGTAATTTTTTTTTTTTGCGCGCCCAACAATGTCTCGCTGCTACATCGACTTGATAAACTTGATAAACTTGCCGATTATTTTTTATTTTTTTTTTCCCAAAGACCATACAAATTTAATGATACGCGAATGAAATAAATTGTCAAGCCGATAGCGGTGGCGTAATTTTTATTACAGTGCGCCCGACAATGTTTGGCAGTTATATCGACTTGATGAAGCTGTCGATTATTTTATTTTATTTTTATTTTTTTCCGAAAATCATACAAATGTAATGATCTAGGAATGAAATAAATCGTCGGTCCGATAGCGTTGGCGTAATTTTTATTTGCAAAGCGCCCAACAATGTTTCGCAGCTTCATAGACTTGACGAAAGTCTCGATTATTTTATTTCCTTTTTTCCGCACAAGAACCATACAAATTCACTGACCCGCGAACGAAATAAATCGTCGTGTTGATAGCGGTGGCCTAATTTTTATTACAGCGTGCCCAACAATGTTTCGCACCTATGATCGATGTCTTATTGTTCGCTGAACAGCGGAACGAATAGCCACACATGCACACATTTAAATGCTCCTAGCCAGTCGCAGCTGAGAATTACACAATCTTAATGCCGGTCACTCCGCCGGCTCCTATAATAGTCGCAGCTCGGACCAGTCGGACGATCTGCATCCGGCGATAATGAGTCGAGGCGTAAAACTCGCGGCCTTTTTTGCTCTCGCTTTCCTTCTTAGGGTCGAATTTTAAGCCGTTAGTTTCAACTTAAGATCGCTCTTGAGATCGAATTTAAGGCCTAAGCTTGGCCCGAACTTCACTGCGTGCTTAAGATCTTTCTTAAGTTCGAGCTTAATATTGAACTCAAACCACGCTCGAATTTGAGTGCAGACTTAAGATTAAGTCTGCACGATCGAACTTCACATTGAGCTTAAGCGCGAAATCAAGTTCAAACTTAAGATAGAATTTAAGCTTGATATTAAGATACATTTTAAGTTTGAAATTAAGATAGATCTTAAGTTTGCAATTAAGATAGATCTTAAGCTTGATATTAAGATACATTTTAAGTTTGAAATTAAGATAGATCTTAAGTTTGCAATTAAGATAGATCTTAAGTTTGAAATTAACATAGATCTTAAGTTTGAAATTAACATAGATCTTAAAATTGAAATTAAGATAGATCTTATGTTTGAAATTAAGATAGATCTTAAAATTGAAATTAAGATAGATCTTAAGTTTGAAATTAAGACAGATCTTAAGCACGCAACGAAGTTCTATCTCAACTTCAAACAAACGTCATAAAATTCGACCCTCAGTGTCCGTCGTTGCTCCGGCAATGAGACCAGCGAAACCCGGACAATCCTTCCACATCAGCATCTCGAACGAAGCCTCAAATCTGGCGACACAAATTAATCCCCCCGCGGGTTTCAGTCTTATCTTCGCCGATCGGAGACATAAGTGGAAATACCGGGCACGATCGTCGTCCCGGTATCCATAATAGCAGCGCAGATAGTGTATTCCCCCCCTGTGCTCCTCCGCGACACAGTAATTGATTAGAGACGCCCGTTGTGCACTGGTCTCTCTACGTAATATATGAAACTTTCTAAATCCTTTCTAAACCCCTGCTGGTATGGGTACGGGCAGAGTTGTGACGGCCGCAGCCGGTGGTTCCGGGCATCGGTATCGGTGCGTTACAAGAGACCGAGGAGAGTTTTACGTCCGCGGCGTTAATTGTGATACAGTGTAGAAGGAATCCCGCGGACCTGTGGCATTGCGTGACGAAACGAGCTGGAAGATATACAGCGGCATTGTGCCGACGATGAGCGGGCTGCGTGGTCATCCTGAGAAAAGTTTGTGAGACGAAGCCAGCCAGCGATGTTCGGCACGTGGACTCGTCGACGAGCGAACGCGGAAGCTCTCGCTCCTCCGTACGCATGCGTGCGTTCGCTCCGGAGATCTTCCTGGAGAAAATTAAAAAAAAAAAAAATATCCGAGAGTCTCTGACGCAATACGACGACTTTGTTCAATCCATTGGTGAACGGACGATAAACACTTTTTTGCACGCTCGAGCAATGTACGCACGATTGTCAGCAATTCGCGTAACGCCAATCAGTTACCGCGCCCGGAGAGACGGAGGAGATGTTGATGCTGTAAGCTCTTGGTGTTATCACCACGGGATCGCCGGGGCCAACCGAGCCACAAATATTTGTCCGCGGCCGCGTGAAGAGACAACGACGGGCCGCGGCCTTCGATGAATTGTGAGAGATTTTTTTTTTAGGCTCGCGCTAGGGCGACGACGTGCTCAGAAATTTTGAGGCTGCTGCGGCGTGGAGGAAAGAAATAGTGGAGACTCTTGAAATCCGAAGAATACAGCGCCTTCGTCTGGTCGTAGTCCAGTCGATTAATCGAGATGATTCGGTTAATTCGTACACTATTTTTAATAACTTCTCATGTAGCGTGAAAGTGGGGAATATGGCCCGGTCCATATATCATTGATTTACGTGTTAATCGAGGTGGGCCATATTCACCATTTTTAGCCTATAGATTTAGTGTGCGCGAAAAGGCTGGCGGATTCGTGTTCAACGGCTAAAATCAGCATGTGTAGAAGTTAACATATGTTTCCCTTTTTTTCAGCGGTCAAAAATACATGGGAATATGGACAAATTACTATATATTGCCAAACAATTATAGTAATACAATACTATACATTGCCATACAAGGATAGTAATTGCTACATATTGCAATTATATGTTGCCATTTTCTTCAGCGGTCAAAAATAGGTCAGAATATGCAGAATTTATTTTTTTTCCTTTTTTTATATAAAAAATTGGCAACCCGCTCACCCCTTTAGAAATTTTTTGCACGTTTGTTATCGATCTCTAACTATTCCAAAAAAGCTTCCAAAACTCCGGGTCATCAGCCGATCTTGTATATTTTTTTCCCGCGGAACACGATGGGAAACTCGGTTGTTTTCCTGACTCGCTCGGAAAGCCGAGACATCGATGTTCGAAAATCCCCAAAATCGCCAATTTTCCAAAAATGCATAATTCCCCATGCATATCCACAGTCTACACGCCCATTTGTCCCACACAACGAGCACATCAACTCCTCCGATTCCGCCGCTACCTCTTCAGCAATCTCTCCATCGACGATTTAACGGGAAGCAAAGCAATCTCGCAGGGAGGAAATAAGACCGCTAATCAAATCCACAAATAACAGTACAAAAAAATGTCCCGTATTTTTCACCATCAGCCGTGATTCGACGGCACGACGCGCTTCTCAGCTCTATAATCGAATTCCTAATCCGCAATTAAAATAAAATAAACAAAATAAACAAAAAAGAAGAATCCTCATTTCCTCGGCGATTCTGTCGAATCCTCGAAACATTGGCCGATCAGATTAGCGGGTAGAGGCGAACGCGAGAGGTGCGGGGCTTGGACGAGGGGAAGTCGGAGAAACGAGGCTTAAACGGAGAAACGGGAAGAGAGACACGCATCTCTGTCCCAGCGGGCAGCGGGCAACAGCTCGTTAGTCGCGAAAGACTCGCGGAGTGGATAGCGTTGGACGCGCGGAGTCCCGGGGAATCGCACGACTACCGCAGCGAAACGTGAGGAACGGTGGAGAGATAGAGGTTGGAAACGAGAGGGAACTTAGGTATAGCGCGTACCACACCGCACGAACTTAGATACCCCACGTGTGTTTATATACACATATGTATACACAGGTATAAATACTATATTTAAGGGCATAACATCATGAGGCACGCACTCACGCACGGCGGGCCCGATGTGTTGCTCGGAGGAGGTTCGATGCGAGTCCTTCCTCGGCAGCGGGTTGGAAAGAGCCCACACACGCACACACACGTATCACATACATAAGCCCTTAAGACTCTCGAGCGGAGGCGCGGAGTGCGCGCGAGCGTTATGCGCACCCGCGCCTCGCCATCTCCTCAAGCCCTCTGACTCCGCGCATTGTTCTCCGGTTGCCCCGCTAATTGCGCATTGTATAGCATTGTTGCTCCCAGCCGGGGATAAGCGGGGGCCGCCCGGTTAACTGCTCCTATCGACCTGCTATCTTTATATAAAGTAACAAAACAACGTAATTAATTACCAGTCTTCCAGGCATTGTTAGACGATAAATAACGCGGGAGCGGTGGAAGCACCGGGGATTCTCTACATCCAATTAAAATATTCAGCAAGACAAACAACAATGGCGGAGGGCCCCGGAGGGGAAGGCCGCGGCACGTCTCGTCTCCGGCAGTCGTATTCCTCGCTCTCGGTCCCTCTCGCCTCCTCCGCTCCTTCCGCACTCTCTCTCAATCTCGCCTTCGATCTATAGGCTTTTCATCTCGCTTCGTCGCTCCCTCGGGTTCGCCTGCTGTCCGGCGGTCTCTTCCTCCTTCTTCGACGCCCGCGGTCGCAAGGCCATGGAGGGTCTCTCCAGGCATTGCACACGCTGAGGCCCCTGCCCATTCTCAGGGTCACGTGCGCACAGGTGGAACCAGGTGTGCCAGGTCCGCCTTAGCCACCATATAATACCATGGGTATCTGTATAATGGAGTGCCTACCGGTGGGACGACGATCGAATTATTTCTCCGCAGCCTCTTGCACTCCAATTGCAATCTTTCCGCTGATAGAGCACGCGCGACAGCTGCTGGAATTGCACTTCCGGCTCACATGTCAATGGAAGTGTGAGACTTCAATGTCATCGAAAAACTTCACTTATGGTTTGAAAATGTAATTTTTTGGACCGGAAGTGACAGATTTTCGGTACGAGATCACTTCCGACTGAAAAGTTAGATTTTCAAACCGCAAGTGACGAATTCCCGCATGACGTCACGTCCGGTCAAAAACCCAAATTTTGAAATCGGTACGGAGTGAAAAATAATTTCGTAAAATCGGAATACGAAGTTTTCTAAGAATAATTTTGTTAAATAAGTTTGTTCAGGTTTGAATATACAAACCCGTCCTTTTATTTCCCGTGTCATTGATAAATTTCTTTTGTTTGTAAAAACTGGAGCCGGATTCTGGGGCAGAAAAATGAACAAATAACAAATTGTGGACGTTTGTGGACAATAAGTTGTTCTAAAAAGTACACACTTTTTTTTACTGTTTAATAACGTTGTCTCATATGACGTCACTTCCGGTCAAAAAATGAGATTTTCAAACCGGATGTGACGATTTCTCATGTGACGTCACTTCCGGTCAAAAAATGAGATTTTCAAACCAGATGTGACGATTTCTCATATTACGTCACTCCCGGTCAAGAAATGAGATTTTCAAACCGGATGTGATGATCTCTCGTATGACGTCACTTCCGGTCCATAAATGACGTTTTCAAACCGGAAGTGATGTTTTCCCGCACGACGTCACTTCCGGTCGCAAAACGAGATTTTCCAACCAGAAGTGACTTCGCGAAGAAATTATTTGGGAGCTCGTTTCGTCACACTCGTGTCATACTTGAAATGCCGAAGTCGGCGTAATTGAATTCTGACGCGCGTATGTGAGACTTCCGCCGACGGTACTTCGGGTCCACATTCTCGCGTCGCAGCTTATCCGCACTCCCGTCCGCACTTCGACGCATTTGCACGGGACGACGCGAGCGCGGACGCAAATTCATTCGGCGCTCGCGCGGCACTCGCAATCTCGTCGTTTCGTTTCATCCGCGCGATGGAATTAATGTGAGAAAAGTCATAGTGCGACGGTAATCGAGCCTCCAGCGGCGGAGTATCGTACGTGGATGAGGCGAGGACGCGCGCGTCTCTCGCCGCGAGCCATCAACACCGAAGATTAATAATTCCGCGCTCATTGTCCGGCTTTCCGTCTCGTGCTGAAATTGCGTCCGACGCGCCGCCGTCCGCGCGCGCGGAGTACGTGGAAATCCCGGTGGAATCGCGGGAACAGAAAGACGCGCGACGACGAGGAAGACCCGCGCGACTTATACCTCGCGGACAGGAGACACAGGCTGAATGTTGTGTATACAGCTTTTTATGCTATCGTAATCTTTCCTCGGCCTCTCCGCGCGGCTTCGCGCGGTCGCCGCGGCGCGGCCTCGCGAAGCTCGACCGAGTCAGCGCGCACACATCGGACGTCTTAATTACCGGCTGTCCGTTCGCACAGCGCAAAAGTCTCTCGCACTGCCCACTTTCTAATGCAGCCGGGGCCTTCATCATCCTCTTCCTCATCCGTTACTGCATCGCTGTCATTTTTTTTTTTTATTTTTTTTTATTTTTTTTTTCTTCAATTTAATTTTTATCCCATCGTTTTTCTTTATTTCCCGTTTGGTGGACGTGAACTGCCGGGTCAGTGTGAAACTCGAGGCGATAAGAAGACAGCCGCTCTCGGCTACGGGACGAACACGCGAAGAGGCATGTTTATATGTACTGTTATTATATAGGTGCCTCAACAGTTATGGACCGCGGTGAGACGTTGCGCAATCCGCTCGGGGGAAGGCATAGGTACGGATCTTTTAAACTCAACGGGAGGCTGCTACACTGTGTTGCCCGGTTCCTTTGTACAACAGATGCGGTGTACGTGTACGGGTTGTACATACATCGATGCCCAGGCGGTGGCACGTTCGCCTGTCAATTTCTAAAACAAATATCTCGAACTACTCTCACCGCTTGTCCCGCGCTCGACGCTACGGGAGAGTGACGTGAGACTACGTGGAATACCGGAGAGGTACAACGGGTCGTTAATTTTTTTTTTTTTTTTTTTTTTTTTTTTTTGAGCGCACACGCCGTTGCGCGAGAATAAAATATAGACAGACAATGATATTTAGCGTTCCAGATATCGTGGCATTCGAAAGTACAGTTGCAACCGTGCGAAGGTATGCGGCCCGATCAATGCGATTGATCGTCGGTCATCAATATTAGCTGCGCAGGAAACAGCGTCCCGCTGGTCCGTTGGAATAATACGTCGATTACGGTGCTGGGGATGCAAAGGTGTAAGGTCGGGACGTTGCCTCGAAACATTTTCAACTAATTTGATTTATTTATTTATTTATTTATTTATTTATTTATTTATTTATTTATTTATTTATTTATTTAAATGAAATCGAGCTGAGCGCAATTAAAAATTGATGGGAAACTGTGAGAGTGACCAGACGCCAGATGATGCAAGGCGACAAAGTAAAAATAGATAAAATAATTAGCGAACAGAGAAAGCATACGAGATGTTGCAAAATAATTCGGGAGCTCATCATCTCCATTCGGGTAATAATGGGAGTCTTCGAGAACGCAAACATCTTCTCTATGTACGCAAAACGTGCAACGAAAATGACAAAGAGAGGAGGATGATAATTATCGATGAAAGATAACTGGTAATCATTTTTCTTGACGACTCGAAGAGATAATTTACGAACGTTGACGACTCCGCTTTTCATTGAATGATTGGGAGTATCTCTTTCCGCATATATTTTGTTTATTCGCTCCAGTAATAACTGGGAATTCCCGAAGAAGATGAAGAAGATGAAGAATCCGCTCTCGCCCTGTCAACGAATTGACGGTCGGCTATCAACATTTTGACAACGGAGCGAACTGCGTCTCTCTGATCCACTGTAAGGTCGGCCTTGCCTCGAAAAATGTCCAACCGATTTTTTTTTCGATTTCAAGTAATAATTCACCAACGCCGACGGTTCCACTTTTCGAAAGATCGGGATTGTATCTCTTCCCGCGTATCTTCCTTTGAATTTTTTCGTCATAGGTCTCATCTCGCGAATGTCTAGTTACTTGTTTCGCCACGTTGAGAGAAAATAAGCCGCTCTCGCGCGTCCTAGAGAGGTTGATGGTCACTCGAGGATAATGTAAATCATCCCGTGCTCGCACTCTTCCCGGAGCATTGTAACACGTCTTGGCGCTCGCTGCTAGACGTACGCCGCAAACACGCATCGCGAAACGCGCACATATTCATGAACAGGAGATTTACACACACACGCCATTTGCCGCACTTCGTATAAACATTGTGCGTGCGTTTGTTGCGCTCGCGTGCACGTATGCGCGCCGCGGATATGCGAGAGAAGCAGTACGTAAGTATTACAGGGTATACATAGTAGAGGTAGTTTACACGCGCATGCGGCACGTCTCGAATCATGGTCTACGAGCACGGTGTATAACTCCTTCTATGTTTTTCTTGTCCACTTCTCTTCTACCTCCTTATCCTCCTTCTCGTGCAGCCTCTATCATCTACCGCTCCTTCATCCCCTTCTTCTTATTCTTCTTCATCCTCTTCTTCATCCTCTTCTCCGTCCTCTTCTTCATCCTCTTCTCCGTCCTCTTCTTCATCCTCTTCTCCGTCCTATTCTTCATCCTCTTCTTCATCCTCTTCTTCATCCTCTTCTTCATTCTCTTCTTCATCCTCTTCTTCATCCTCTTCTTCATCCTCTTCTTCATCCTCTTCTTCATCCTCTTCTTCATCCTCTTCCTCGTCCTCTTCTTCATCCTCTACTTCACCCTCTTCTTCACCCTCTTCTTCATCCTTTTCATCCTCTTCTTCATCCTCTTCTTCATCCTCTTCTTCAACCTCTTCTTCATGTTCTTCATCTTCTTCTCCCTCTTCTTCGTCTACTTCTTCATGTTCTTCTTCTTCTCCTCCTTCTTCGTCTTCTTTTTCCACTTCTTCTTGGTCGTTCTCCACGAGGCGTACTTGCAGAATCTTCCTGTCTGTCCACCTCGTCTCCTTTCCACTTTACTCTCGGGCCCCGGTTCATCGGCCTCTCTCACTCTCTAATACCTCAGCGCGGCTAGCTAGCGTTCTTCTCTCGCCTCCTCGCACGCCTCGTTTATTCCCTTATTTTCCCGAGCGACCGCGTTATTTATCGCTAACGTACAAGCCGAGTGGTGAAAAAGGAGAAAAAAAATCTCGAGCCCATATGTACACTTCTCCCCCGGCAACGTCCGCGGCGGTGCAGTCGGCTATACGGAGTCGACCGGTGCGTCTTGTTTTTACACACGACCAGGCATTACAATGCTCGCGGCATGTAAGAGTTACACGAACGAGCTCGCGCGAGTATTCTCGCTCTCTTATGTACCCTACGCATATGTATCCTCTGAGGTATGGTCGTGTACCTCAGGTATATGTTTACTTCAGAATTGATGTAGGTATGTCCGAACCGGTGCGCAGTGTAATACGCGGTCCTTCAGTGCTGCATGACTCGTGACTCATCGTTCGCCGATCCTCATTGTGATGGCTGTTCCGTCATTCCCGATTTAAAAAAAAAAAAAATGGAAAACCCTATAATTGAGGA
This sequence comes from Ichneumon xanthorius, assembly GCA_917499995.1. Lineage (NCBI taxonomy): Eukaryota > Metazoa > Arthropoda > Insecta > Hymenoptera > Ichneumonidae > Ichneumon > Ichneumon xanthorius. Next base: position 17,702,834 of record OU824201.1, read on the forward strand.
AAACTTATGAGAACCCCTAGCAAGTGCGCTGGATTGTTCGCCGGATTTTCCATGTCAAGTTCAGGAAAGTTTCCGGGACGTTGGATAACACACAAAAATTGTAGTTTAGATACTTTCCTGAGGTCAGATTTTTCGGATAGATGTCTCGCAAGATCTTTGGGTTTTTGCTGAGACGATTGTATTCACTCGAGTACGATGACGAATTGTTCATTTCCTCTTTAGTATCGAGTAATTCTATCGTCAGAATTCGCGCAGTGAACACTTGTTGTTTACCGAACAACTCCGTTATCGCTCCAGATGATACAGCAGATCTACGGATCTACGGATCTACGGATTACCTTGCAGAATTCTACGGAAGGTTCCGGCACGTCAGATAACACACAAAAATGTTGTGCTTTCGATACTTTCCTGAGGGTTAAATCCTTCAGATACATGTCTCGCAGGATCTTTTGATTCATGCTGGGATGAGAGTATTGGCACGTGGAAGAATGTCAATAAATTACTGTTTCTTGTATTCCTGAGCACGTCGATGACGAATTATGCACTTCGTCTTTAGTATCCTCTAATCCTGCCATCAGAATGCATAATTGCTGCTAATTCCGTTAGCGCTTCTAGATGACACATCAGATCTCATGTTGCAGAATTCTACTTCGATACTTTCCTGAGGTCAAATTCTTCACATAGATATCTCGCAGGATGTTTTGGTTGATGCTGGGATGAGAGTATTGGCACGTGACGGAATGTCAATAAATTACTGTTTCTTGTTCCTGAGCGTGGCTATGACGAATTATGCACTTCGTCTTCAGTATCCTCTAATCCTGCCATCAGAATTCATAATTGCTGTTTACCAGCTAACTCCGTTAGCGCTTCTAGATGACACATCAGATCTCATGTTGCAGAATTCTACTTCGGTACTTTCCTGAGGCCACATTGTTCAGCTAGATATATCTCAGGATCTTTTGATTTATGTTGGGTTGAGAGTATTGGCACGTGAAGGAATGTCAATAAATTACTGTTTCTTGTACTCCTGAACACGTCGATGACGAATTACGCGCTTCGTCTTCAGTATCGGCTAATCCCATCATCAGAATACGCGCCGTAAACACTTGTTGTTTACCGGCCAGCTCCGTTAGCGCTGCCGGATGATGCAGCAGATCTCGTCTCTCAGAATTCTACCGTTGCATTCACTTTCCCACAAGCCCTCGTCCGTTGTTCTCCACCGGCTCGCATCGGGGAGAGGAGATTGTTTCGCTAGTACAGAAGTACATTATCCTCGATCGGCTCATCCGTTGCTGAATGATTGAAATCAAGGGAGAACTCTCGGCCGTTCTCTGCGCTAAACGTATAGCCGAGCAAGCAGCAAAGCAACGACAGTATCGGAGGCAAGAACACGCAAAATGAAGTTGCATTAACGAAACACTACGGGCACGGGGTATCATTTGTCACCTATCTCTTGGGGTCCCTCGCGGAGTTATCGGACCGGCTCATCTCGTGAGCCCGTGCACGCGCGCGCCCGTTCGCATTGCCATACCGAGTCCCGGGAGTCGCCCGGAGAGTTGTAAATCATGCGACACCCGACAACAGATCGAATATCTAATTCCCTTTCACTGACTCGTTACTGCCGTGGTACGCCCGCGCTCGTCCGATCCCTCGAGCGAGAACGAGCGAGACCGGCACAGGAAATCCTCTCCCTCTCGGCTCAACTCCGTGTGTAACTCTCGTAATTCTTTCGTTTCTTTTATTTATTTTATTTTATTTTTTTTGTTTTTGCAACGGAGCTCGAGAAAGAGAGAAAGGAACGAAGCCCATGGATTTCTTCGACGATAAGTACTCTTCAGGTATTCTTGTTATTATGAATCGTTTCGCGTCGAGTGAGCCGAGGAGTCCGCGCAACATCGCGGACAACTCCTCACCGAATGGACAATCGGCGGCCAATTAACGGCCATTAAAATCCCTCGTTAATCATCACGCAACAACCCTGTCGCAGCTGCAGTCGCGGTAGACAGTGAGAAACATTGCGTCGCGGTGAAGTTTGACACATGGGGAAAACGTCGTATCCGTAGGCTCGATAAAGCCTCGAGCGATAGACTTCTTGAAGGCTCAGTGAAATTTTGCGTGATGAACTACGGCACCTGCGCAAAAATTCCAGCGGACATCGGGTTTCTTAGTTTCGACGAATTTCTGTAAAAGTCACGCTGCTGTAGCAGTGGACAGTGAGAAAGAGTCGCTATGAAGTTTGATATATTGGTAAAACGTTGCATCCATCCTCGAAGGACCCTCGCGCCATGTACTTCTCGGAGACTTCGTGAAACTTGGCATGATGAGCTATTGCAGTACACCGTCGCAAAAATTGCAGCGGATATCAGCTTTCTTAGCTCCGACGAATATCATTATTACTATGGTTATTATTATTATTAATATTTACAAGAAGGAAATAAAATATTATATACTTTTCTTAAAAAAAAATATGATATCGAATGAACATATGAGGGTCGAGTCCGTTTTTAACCAGGTTCACTGTTTCAGCATTAATAATCGTCGATGTTGTCCTCGAGTCATTCTATCCTCAAGTCACTCCATCCTCAAGTCAATCCATCCTCAAGTCACTCCATCCTCAAGTCACTCCATCCTCAAGTCACTCCATCCTCAAGTCACTCCATCCTCAAGTCACTCCATCCTCAGGTCACTCCATCCTCAAGTCACTCCATCCTCAAGTCACTCCATCCTCAAGTCACTCCATCCTCAAGTCACTCCATCCTCAAGTCACTCCATCCTCAAGTCACTCCATCCTCAAGTCACTCCATCCTCAAGTCACTCCATCCTCAAGTCACTCCATCCTCAAGTCACTCCATCCTCAAGTCACTCCATCCTCAAGTCACTCCATCCTCAAGTCACTCCATCCTCAAGTCACTCCATCCTCAAGTCACTCCATCCTCAAGTCACTCCATCCTCAAGTCACTCCATCCTCAAGTCACTCCATCCTCAAGTCATTCCATTCTTAAGTCATTCTATCCTCAAGTCATCCATATCAATAAAAGTTACACGCAGTAACTATCACCTTTCGATGTCGGTCGCGATAATTCCGAAGGGTTTCACGCATTCCCTAGACAGATTGGAATTCCTCATAGTCCGTCAGGTTTCCTATCGAATATTCGAAACATTCAACTTTTCGAATAAAGCTGATGTTATGCGACAAATGACCCAACCTTCATTCCTCTTTGTTCTTCATCAAAGGAATCTACTACGACCTTTCCGAGCATCCGTAGAGAGTCATTCTCTAGCAGGCAGCTCTTAGTTCATCGGTCTCATCAACTCATCATCCCGGACACGAGGAACGAACGTGAAGTATACCAATCCCTTCTGATCATAAATTTCGTCACAGTCGGTAATCAACGCACGATTGGTAAACTCGAATGATTTGTTCATGCATTGCGTACCACATCTTCGATCCCGCTCGAACCCGAGTGCTGTCACGAATGCCGACTGGCTTTACATAGTCGCAGCTACAGCAGGTAAAGCGAATCCTACTGCACGCATACGTTCAACACATACGAGCGTAAACCGCGCTTCATGCGTGCGCCGGACTACACGCACAAAGACACGAGGCCGACAAGCGGTAATTAGATCGTTCTACTGTGTTACAATTTCCGCGGTTCATTCCCTTTCATCTGGTACCACGGGGGCCCCCCCGTATGGTTGGCAGTCGTAACGTGGTCCCGTTTCGAAGCCAGCACACGCCGTACCATCGTGGTATCCATCTCGCTCAATCGCAGATTCTTGTGTCCCACTATTGCTCCCTTTCCGTGCGTAGATCTCAAGTCGACCGAGGATTTGTGCGACCGAGCTCCCCGATGCTAGTAGGGGAGAGCGGGGCAAAATGGGACAGTGGGGCAAAACGGGACATTGAGGGCAAAACTCAATTTTCCAATAATTCTTGGATGCCCCATTTTGTCCCAACGATACATCCGGATTATCAGCCCCATTTTTCCCCACAGACGACCATTGCCACCATCCAAAAGTTATTGGAAATTTGCGTTTTGTCTCATAATCCCGTTTTGCCCCGCTGTGTCATTTTTCCCCGCTCTCCCCTACCCACTTCACCGGTGCGTATGCTACATCCTACATCCACAACGCAAGGTATGCTGACGCAGAGTGTACACCATACACCAGACACTGGTTAAGTACTCCAGTCTCTGGTCCCGTCTAGGCTCGGCTAGGACAGAGTCCAGTCTAGCCTGCAGGCCATCGGCATTGCAGTCAGGTGCCGCTTACACAACCGGTAGATTCCTTCTGGCTGCCCGAGACTTTTCTCCGTCTCTCATTTTCTGCACAACCATTGATGTACAGGATCCGCGAGGCGAGCCTGATTGGCCGACTACAATATCTGCCGAGGATATTCCGTAGCGGAAACTTTAATAAGCGGTTTAGCGGTTCGCATTGCGAGCCCCGGTCTAGGCGTTCGAGCCCGCAGCCTCGAAGAGGCAGAGAGTCTTAGGTACTCGGGAGCGAGCCGACGCACGCAACTTCATGCAACGCGGTAATGGAGAACATCTTTGGGAGACGCTGGCGCGGAACAACAACCACCACCAACACGGGGTATCACTTCTGTGTATTCCCATAGTCATCATGAGCCGCATCAGAAACGCGTGCGCACCGCGCGTTCTCCATTTTTTTTAGACCATCTTTCACGTACCCTCTCGGCACTCCTGAATCCCATCCACGTTTAGGTACATCGACGTACATACGCAGGCCGATTTCATCGAGCGGCCGCGAAGGTACGCCAGCAGCTCGGACCGACGCGGCTTCTATGCCACATGTCGATTTATAGTATCGTGCGCCATTAGAGATAATTGTTAGGGCAAGAATCTCCTCGTCGTGCGTACCAGGCCTGCGTATACCCGCCGTAGCATGATGTAAAGTTGTTTTTCCGCGGTCACGCACACTCCACCGTTCCCCCAATGGTTATTCCCTCACGCGTGTGCGTTCGCCATCGTCCGCAGTACCGCGGAACGTATTCCGCACGCTGATCCGGGAAAACCAGAAGATGGAGAAAGAAGGGAAGACTCATCTCGATCGCCATACGGATGCGTATACATATGTTTATATATATATATGTATATATATATATATTTCGTGCGTATATCGGTACACTATAATACCATCGTAAAGAACCCAGACGAATACGCCGTTTCATCCTCGAGGCAACGTCCCTGTACCACGTACATCCTTCTCCACTTCCACCATCCACGGCTACCCGTTTGTTTTATTACGTGCGAAATTTTTCTGCCCACACCTCCTTCTCCTTTCCATTATATCGTCTCTTCTATCTCGTTTGGTCGTCCCTCTTGTCGACTCTCCCTTATACCCGTGGCCTCGTCGTAGTCGAACGTTTGAACAAGCTAGTTTTATAGCGCGCAATAAACATGCCTCGCTCGCCCCGCTGCGGCGATGATCGCAATGATGGTGGTGGTAACGTACACGCGCGGCGAGACCCACATGGCGGGTTAATTGGAATGTTGCTCAGTTCGATTAAACTATTAAATGAGAAGGCCTCTTAACTCGGTGCGGCACGCCGCCTGCTCTCCGCTACGCCACCGTAAAACCGCTTGTCTCTCGGCTCATGCCCGATCCTGCTGCTGATTCTAGCGTGCGCACACGTCGAGGTTTTTCTATACCCCGTCCGGCGTCGAGCAAGAGAACGGGATGCCTCTTGTTCCACCGGCAGCCTCCGCTGACGACGACGACGGGACGCGAGACACAAGTCCGCGATCTCGGTTCGTATTTGGGAACTTGATCGTGTCGTCATGTGCCCCGTGTGTGTGCGCGCGCTCATGCCCGGCTAGTCTTTGAATTGTAAGATCCATTTATTTTGTTTTGTCCGCGCGGTTGCTTTGGCAGCGTCGATAAACCGGTATCGCGAAACTGTGGCAATTCACTTCGGGCAGCTCGGTGTACCAGAGTGCCAAAGTCGAGGATAGTTCGGACACTTCTGTTCCGAGCGGCTGCTTATACCACTTTGCACCGTGAATACTCGCAAACGTTTGAAGCGAAACACTTGAATGGTTTCAACATTGTTTTGGTTGATGTAAGAACGAGCCATTATCAATTTAATGAAGAACTTTATGTGCAGGTATGGTCAAACTGTGGCAATCCACTTCGGGGAGCTCAGAGTAGCGAAGTGCCAATGTCGAGGATAGTTTGGACACTTCTGTTCGAACCGCTGCTTAAACCACTTTAAGCCTTAAATACCCTGAAGCGTTTGAAGCGAAACGTTAGGACAGATTCAACATTGTTTTGGTTGCCGTAAGAATGGGGCATTACCAATTTCACAGAACTTTATGGGCACGTATAGCGAAACTGTAGCAATTCACTTCGGGGAGCTCGGAGTAGCGAAGTACCAAAGCTGAGGATAATTCGGATACTTCTGTTCGAACCGCTACTTAACCCTTTATAAGTTACACGTCTATTCCCACTCTTAGGCACTACCGTAGCAACGCATGGCTGCCACTCCCCATCCGTTAGTCCCGTTTCGGTACGGTTTCGGGCGGTGAGACTTATAAAAGGTAAAACCACTTTACGCCTTGAATACCCTCAAACGCTTGAAGCAAAACCTTTGGATAGTTTCGACATTGTTTTGGTTGCCGTAAGAATGGGCCATTGCCAATTTCAGGAAGAACTTTATGGGCAGGTATAGCGAAATTAGCACAATTCACTTCGAGGAACTCAGAGTAGCGAAGTACCAAAGCTGAGGATAATTCGGATACTTCTGTCCCAACCGCTACTTAACCCTTTATAAGTTACACCTCTAGCCCCCCTCTTAGGCGCTACCGTAGCAACGAGTGGCCGCTAATCCGTGCCCGTCAGTCTCGTTTCAGCACGGTTTCGGGCCGTGTAACTTATAAAGAGTAAAACCACTTTAAGCCTTAAATAGCCTGAAACATTTGAATAGTTTCAACATTGTTTTGGTTGCCGCAAGAATGAGCCATTAGGGTAAAAATTGTGAATATGGCCCCCCTCGATTAACACGTAAATCAATGATATATGGACCGGGCCATATTCCCCCCTTTTACCCTATCAATTTCACGAAGAACTTTATGGGCAGATATAGCGAACTGTAGCACAATTCATTTCGAGGAGCTCAGAGTAGCGAAGTACCAAAGCTGAGGATAATTCGGATACTTCTGTTCCAACCGCTACTTAACCCTTTATAAGTTACACCTCTACCCCCACTCTTAGGCGCTACCGTAGCAACGAGTGGCCGCTAATCCGTGTCCGACAGTCTCGTTTCAGCACGGTTTCGGGCCGAGTAACTTATAAAGAGTAAAACCACTTTAAGCCTTCAATGCCCTCAAGAATTTGGATAATTTCAACATTGTTTTAGTTGCCATAAGAATGGGCCATTATAAATTTCACGAAGAAACTTGTGAATACATCGGCAAAAGATCGGGCGACGTATCGCCGTTTCCTCCGCCTTCATGACTCGATCTTCTTTGAAGTGTCTCGGGCTTGTTGTGCAAGCCCGAGATACGTAAGATTCGAACCGTACGTGATGATCTTGCGCGTCTGCATCGCCTGTAGGCCCGAAGCACCGAGAGAGATTCTCATCCGGTAGTGCGAAGAAGTGAGCCATGTGGTAATTTTAGCTTAACAATTCTCCGTGGAACGAGAACGGGACGAGAGTCACGCGCACTCCGGTCGCCGGTGAGCCCGTCGAGCTCGTAAAGGGGCGCCGATTGATTGATATCCAAACGGCGGGGGCGAGAGCCAGTCAAGACAGAGAGAAACGGAGAGACGCCAGGCGCTCAACTCCGGTTCTAGAACCGTAAGATCATCCTCCTCCGAGAGAATCGAGATTTGATGTATTTCAATCTATCGCACCGATCGATACCGCCTGCACGTGCGATACCAAATTGGTTGGTGCGCAAACGCGCCTTCGCCTTTTTCCGACTCGCATCCGAGTCGAAAAAATTCTATTTATCTGGAACGACAAGCTTGTTCCGGAATTCCTGAAGTCACCGATCGATTGATCTCCATTCGCGGAATAGATCGAGTGACTCATTAAAGATGGCAATGTGTCGTCGTCGGCATCGAACCCTGTACAGAGAGATTCGATAAGGAAATCAAAGTATTAGGCGTATAAGGAGTCTCGTAACGATACGGCTCGGAGCCACCGCTAAATTCCGGCGATCTCCGGCGATCGGTTACCACGCGCGTTCGCTCTGGCCGATGCATACTATATCGTTCGTGCGGGTTTACCCGACTCTCGCCGATGCTGCTGACGCGGGCTGCCCGCGGCAATTTCGACCACATAGCAGCCTCTTCCAAGTGAGTTATACGCAATGGCGGAAAGAGTCGTAAGAGCCGTGAAGGATATCTGGCACGCACGTTTCCACGCCAGCCCCACCGGCAGCAGTAAAACCGGCCAACAGTGGCGCACCAAAGTAAATGTTATAACAAACAGCGCGCCCGTGGACCGGCGTAGCCTCGCGACGCCCCGCTATTTAACATTATTTAGTTTGCTTTGTGAACGTTTAAACAGTGCCTGCCTACTTTTTTTTTCTTCTTCATCTTCTCCCTCTCATCTTCATCCTACTCAACCTTTTGCGCACACGGACGCACACACGCACGGCTCACCGTGGATATTTGATGTGCCACGCTGCGCCGCGGAGCTCGTCTCATCGTGGGTATACAACGATCCCGGCATGTTTGTTTTCTAGGTGCTGGCGCGGTTGGTCCAAGCAAGTCTCTCGGGATCGCCGCAGCATCTTACTCGGCACCGTTACTGTTGTAGGGCCGTGTGTCTCCACGTGCACCATTGTGTAATTTACATGACATCGCTCTGATACAAGCGCTTGATGCTTCTCGCTTGAGAGATCTGCGCATCGCTGGAAATTTGATTGCAGGTCTCATATCGGCATGTTTGTTTTCTAGGCACTGGTGCGGTTGGTCCAAGCAAGACTCCGGATCGCTACAGCTTCTTACTCGGCAACGTTACTGTTGTAGGGCCGTGTGTCTCCATATGCATCATTGTGTAATTTACATGACATCGCTTGGTCCTTCCCTCTTGAGAGATCTGCGCATTGCTGGAAATTTGATTGCAGGTCTCATATCGGCATGTTTGTTTTCTAGGCGCTGGCGTGGTTGGTCCAAACAACACTTCGGATGACCGCAGCTTCTTACGTGGCAACGTTACTATTGTAGCGCCGTGTGTCTCCATATGCATCATTGTGTAATTTACATGACATCGCTTGGTCCTTCCCTCTTGAGAGATCTGCGCATTGCTGGAAATTTGATTGCAGGTCTCATATCGGTATGTTTGTTTTCTAGGCGCTGGCGCGGTTGGTCCAAGCAAGACTCCGGATCGCTACAGCTTCTTACTCGGCAACGTTACTATCTAGGGCCGTGTGTCTCCATATGCATCATTGTGTAATTTACATGATCGCCCGATCCTTTTCTCTTGAGAGATCTGCGCATTGCTGGAAATTTGATTGCAGGTCACATATCGTCATGTTTGTTTTCTAGGTGCTGGCGAGGTTGGTCCAAGCAAGACTCTCCGGATCGCCGCACCATCTTGCCCGGCCCCGTCACTGTTGTAGGGCCGTGTGTGTCCACGTGCACCATCGCACGTCATGTAATTTACATGATATCGCTGGTACAACCGCTCGGTCCTTCTCTCTTGTGAACTCTGCACATCGCTACGAATTTAATTGCAGGTCTCATATCACCCATATGCTCAATGTTGCACGCCACCTTATCGCGTGTCCCGCTGGATCCCGGCATCGAGCCGATCGTGCCGATCTTTTGACGACCTTGTACACGAAGTGACTTGCAGTTGGAACATCGGAAGCCTGTCGATGTCCAGCAGCGCAGCCCCACCGTCTGGTTGGATAAAAATCGAATCAGCAGCTGTTCCCATATCGGAAAGCAAATGGCAAATGGCAAACACTTATCTTGACGTTATACGACACCGGCTTTGGAAGATCACTTTGCAATGAAAATAGTTGAAAATTATATAGGGTAGAGCGGGGCAAAATAGGGCAACGGGGCAAAACGTCATTTTCCAAAAATTGTTGGACGCCCGAATTCGCCGTATCGGATACATCAGGCTTTTCTGCCCAATTTTGCCACCTTGTTCGATCCAAAAATGATTGGAAAATTTACTTTTGCCCAAAAACCCCGTTTTGCCCCGCTGCCCCATTTTGCCCCGCTCTACCCTACATATTTTTACTCTTAATTCTAAGTTGGGCCCAAAACGCAATACGCGCCGTTTAAATTAATGACGTGTGTGTCAACTATTATCTCATCGTATATGGCTGCGCTCGGAGGGCCGTCGCGGCTTCGGTGACTATGGTTTGAGTATAAAAAAAAGAGGCAGCAGGCAAAGGAGGAGAGGGACCTACTTTCTATCGTAGTTAGCCTACTGCCGAGCTCGGCCAGACCGCTCGAGCATCCGGCATCGCCCCGGGCGTCCACTCTCGCTGTCTCTCCGGCCACGTGATGCTGGATCTGGCTGGACCAACTTGAGATACACTGTGACCCGTCCAGTGTGCGCTGCGGCACCTCTCTCTTTCCATCGCGATGCCTTCTTCCTATTCTTCACTCGTTGGAGATTTACCTAGCTTTCATTGGTATGAGACTTTAGGTGTGCGGGACCGGCGGAGTGCGGCGGGGTTTGCTACAAGGTTCTCTTCGCCAGCTCAGGACTGAATGATATCTCGGGAGATTAGATGCAGAGATAGACTGCACAGGGTGGAGTCTTCGACGGGGCAATGTGGACAATATTGTCGAATGGAAAAATAAAAGTCAAGATTGTCGAGTGGAAAAATAAAAGTTAAGATTGTCGAGTGGAAAAATAAAAGTCAAGATTGTCGAATGGAAAAGTAAAAGTCAAGATTGTCGAATGGAAAAATAAAAGTCAAGATTGTCGAATGGAAAAATAAAAGTCAAGATTGTCGAATGGAAAAATAAAAGTTGGATCCCGACAATTTGTGACAGCTTCCATATGGAAGCAGTCACAAATTGTCGGGATCCAACTTTAATATTACGGGAGAGCGGGGCAAAACGCAATTTTCCGACAACTTTTGGAGGGTGACGGTGGTGGCAAGTGGGGCAAAACGGGGTTAAAAATTGGGACGTATCGTTGGAACAAAATTGGCCATCCAAAAATTATTTGAAAATTGAGTTTTGCCCCACTGTCCCATTTTGTCCCACTCTCCCCTACTTTTATCAAAAGTCTTACTTGGAGCGCATCTTCCGCGGAAACTTTTTAGTACCGTAAAGAGTGCAGCACTGGAATTGCCCATTGGTGAAGCCAAATGTTCAACAGCACAGTAAAAAAAAGTTCTTTTTACAACAATTTGCTGTTCAGAAAAGTCCACAATTTTTTATTCGTTTATCTCCGATCCACCAAACTAAAGTGGTTAATGACACGGGAAATAAAAGGACAGGATTGTATATTATAACCTGAATAATCAAATTTGTCACTTATTTAACAAAATTATTTTTACGAAACTTCGTATTCCGATTCTACGAAATTACTTTTCACTGTGCAGACTGCACAATGTGGGTTCTCCGACGTTGCAATGTGGACAATTATAATACCGCGAATAGCAGTGACACGCTGTAAGATTGCCGACCGTAAGAATAAAACTTGGAACCCGACAATTTGAGAGTGCAACTTCCATTCCACTTTTATCGAAGGTCTTACATTAGAGAGCCTCGTGGTCTACGATGTCGGATCGTTGGACTCTCACCCCGTATTGGTGCCCGCGAGTGCAGGCGCTGGAACTCAGAAGATACCGATGCATTCCCGTGTTGCTTGGATTGCCGATTTACGCTGGTGCTTGTTGCGACAAGAGCTAGAACAACGCAGGTACATCGCTGTAACCCGTTGTCTTTGGTCTCGGTGGTTTGTGACGGGCGGCCCGTACCGCAGTATTTCCATTGCTTCCTCTGCCCGTGTCCCCACACGTGTGTGCGTACTTGTGACCGATCGGCTCGGACGCTTACTCACGAGAGAGAAAACGGGGTCCGAACGTAAATCGAGTCGTCCCGGAGACTCGAGGCAGCATCCTCTACTCGTGTAACCGGCGCGACTCGATTGCACTCGACCGGAGAGTACGTATGCGCTCTTCCATCTGGTAATACGAGGTAACACTCGTGGAAAGTCTACGAGGAATCGACTTTCGATATAGTCAGGCTTCAATAATGTTCCTCACCTTGCGGAGAGGTTAGCCGAGGTTTCACTTCATTTTCTTTTTAATGATCGCCTGCATCTCAGCCAAGACTCGAGCTCGCAGCCTGAAACAAGCTTCGAGCGGTATCAAAGTACTGGATCACCCATTTTTTTTTTAGCCCTAACTAGTCTACATTGTGGGCGCCTCACGCGCGGCTGAATTTCTTGTGCGTTGAAACGCCGACCGTGTACTCCTTAGTTCATCAGTTTCAGTCGGTGGCGACTTTGGAGATAAATCGCAAATACATTTGAGACGTATCACTAACGTTCCTTCACCCACTTTCCTATATTTTGTCATTCACACGTTACTGTCACTGCATTCAAGACACATTCCAAAATTAAAAAAAATATTCTCTGTAACGTCACTTCCGGTTTCAAACTCTTGGTTTTCAACCGGAAGCGATATCACACGGACGTCACTTCAGGTTTAAAAATCTTGATTTTCGATCAGAAATGACGTTTTCCTCTATGACGTCACTTCCGGTTAGAAAACGAAAATTTTGAAACCGGATGTGACGTTTTTCCGGTTGGAAAGCTAAAATTTTGGAAACCAGATGTGACATTCTCGCATGTGACGGTCAATAACCGACGTTTAAAAACCATAAGTGCCATTTTCCTGTATGACGTCACTTCCGGTAAAAAACCGACATCTCGAAATCGGTAGTGACGTTTTCTCGCGTGACGTCACTTCCGGTTTAAAAGTGAAATATCCAAATCGTAGCTGACCTTACAGAGAATGTTTTTTTCTATATTTCTCCGCGGTCTGGTAATTTGTGACGAAAATGCGTGCATTCTTCCTCCACTCCGCGCCCAAAGTGTCGCATCGATCGTTCGATTACCACAGGCGCTGAGGAATCCGAAGCTATCGTAGATGCTAAATCCGCCGTGCCGCATCATTGGAAATCCCACGGGACGACGGTGGCGCGATGTCGCGCGCCAAACTGCGTTCAACACACTAGATTCTCCGAGTACACATTACACGCGCCCGATCGCGCGTGTTACCAGCGGGCAACACGCGCGTTTACCCGTGTACGGTCATTTTCCGAACGGGTTTACCAGACACTCGACCAGCTATCGCAGGCCGGCACGTATCGTGCGGCTGTCCTTCTCCGGAGCAACAACATCCAGAGTTCGCGGCGGATCCATTCTCCGGAGCGGCTTCACGTACGAGCAGCCTCGCGACAACGCGCGCTCGCTTCTGCTCCGCAATCCCGCGCCTCCGCACGCTCCATGTCCAAAGGGCTCGGCGAGGTATCAACTGCATTCGGAGGATAAGGTAAACGTACCAATGACTGGACACGTCCCAGTGGCCGGACAAGACACGAGTGCAAGAGAGATGGAAATACGATTGTTCATGCATGTTCGGGGACTGGGACTGCTCCCTGAAGTGTCCGGCCATTGGTACGTTTACCTTACCCGCTGCGGCGAGTGGCAGATGGCCGAGTCCAAGCAAGACTCCGGATGGCTGCAGCTTCTTACTCGGCAACGTTACTATTGTAGGGCCGTGCGTCTCCACGTGCATCATTGTGCAATTTACATGACATCTCTCTGGTACAACCGCTCGATCCTTCTCTCCTGTAAGATCTGCGCATCGCTGGAAATTTGATTGCAGGTCACATTCTCCGGAGCGCCTTCGCGTACGAGCAGCCTCGCGACAACGCGCGCTCGCTTCTGCTCCGCAACCCCGCATGTCCAAAGGACTCGGCGGGCATCAACTGCATTCGGAGGATAAGGTAAACGTACCAATGACTGGACACGTCCCAGTGGCCGGACAAGACACGAGTGCAAGAGAGATGGAAATACGATTGTTCATGCATGTCCGGGGACTGGGACTGCTCCCTCAAGTGTCCGGCCATTGGTACGTTTAGCTTACCCGCTGCGGCGAGTGGCAGATGGCCGTACAGTAAACGCACCTCACGTCACTTTTTTTCCGTTCCTTAATCCACTACTCCTGAATATTCCCGGCCGCAAGCCCATTTCAGCGACCGCAATGCTCGCTGAAAACTGCAACGCTCCATACGCTCCTGCCGTCGAACGCGCACGGTGTATCTGACCGGCCGACCATAGTCTCCGCCGCCTCGTCGCCGAAACCCCCGGTCAGCTTCACAGCGCCGCGTGCGAGCGTAATATGCATACACCGGACCGGCGCGCATCCTCGCGAAACGGCGATTCACCGGGCAAGTAGTTCGGGCTTCATGCAATATGCGCTCATGATACGTCAGCTTATGATCCATCCGGGGAAAATTTTCCCCGCAACCGCACTTATTAAGACGTCGTCGTTGCCGCGAAGGAATTTAAAGTACACGAGCGGGGAGGAATTGCCCGGGCAGGATCGTCCTCCTTGCCCGCAAGATGCATCGCGGTCGTACCCGGGCTTGTGCACTTCCACCTGCGAATGCGGCGTTACACCGACTCACACACGCGCGCGTATTGTGACGGTCGCCGAGGTGATGCGTTCGCGTGTTCGATGCATGCGCGGCGATGCGCGTGTATACAAATGCTACTGTCACTGGCCGGCGCATCAGACTTTACCGTTGCGTCAACACAGCGCGAGCCGCACAGGTGAAAGACGAATCCTCCCGTGTCACGAAGATTCAGGGAACGTGTGTTATAAACTCCCCTGCATGTTGCGCACGCGAGACTCGCTCCTTCTCCGCTGGGCTCTTTCTTCCGCGTGTTGCAACCAAATCCCGACGGCGCGGAGCCTCGCCGACCGAGCTCCGGCGGTGAGATGCGTGTGATTCCCCGTAAATCGTGTTTGATCGATTAGGGATAACGCTCGTATCGTAGCCGAGGCGCTATTGGCAAAGCTATCGATTTCACGAGACCCCGAGATACGATCTATGTTTCTATCGATCACAAACGATTTATGCATCGGCGGTGTGTGGCACTCGTTGTTCCGCGCGGCGCCTCGCGAAAACTATGATGAAAATTCTCGATGGGCTGTCGGCAAGCGGGATGCTCGGTGCCGAGAAGGACGAGGTGGCGATGACTTACGTGGACGGTGAGTCGGGAAGTACGCGAGCCGAAGTTCTCTTCCTGGTCGAGGTGGAACATCTTTGAAGTTTTTCGATCGTCGCCGAGCGCGGATGATCGTCGATGACGTTGTCGTAGGTGGACGTCGTTGATAGGACTGTAAAAATAAATTGTAAATTTGATGTACTGGAACTTGAAATTTGCTCACATTAGTTACATTAATTTAACATTGATGGACTTTTTTTCTGAAATAAAAATACCAGATATTAAAATGACAAATATTTTGACTGAAATTTAGAAAACATTTTGTTGAAAGTAAAAATTTTACTGTGAAATTTTAAGGCACATGTGTTTGGAATTTCGGAAACCGTTTATGTAAAAATCTTCCAATACCGTTAATTATTTTCAGAACCTCATTTTTTACATTGATGTTTCCCAAGAATACCGTCAGTTTTCTGGGGAAACATTTTAAATCGATCAAAGTATCTTCTCTCTCAGTATCGATTTCACGAGGTCCGAGATACGATCAATGTTTCTATCGCTCACAAACAATTTATGCATCAGCGGTGTCTGGCATTCGTTGCTCCGTGGCGCCTCGGGAAAAATCTTATGAAATTCTCGCGCGAACATCTCGGCAAGCGAGATGTTCGGTACCAGGAGAAACACCGCCGAGATGGATGGAGCGATGACTCTACACGGCCAATGATTCAGGAAGTGAGCGTGCCGAAGTATTTTTCCTGTCCGAGATAGAACCACACTGAGACAAGGATCTCGGAAAAATTACCAAGGCATATGGTAAATTTCGACCAGGCAACATGGTACACCAGCGCCACCACTAACGATTTGTGAAATTTTTACAGGGGCCTTAGCAATTTTTACCCAAACCATATGGCAATTTTCTCCAGAAGGCGGGTTGGTAAAATGTTGCGTACCTGGCCAAGAATTTCGAGGATTAAAACTGAGCATTTCGTGGATTGAATCTGAGAATTTCGCGGATTAAAACTGAGCATTTCGTGGATTGAATCTGAGAATTTCGCGGATTAAAACTGAGCATTTCGTGGATTGAATCTGAGGATTTCGTGGATTAAAACTCTGAATTCCGTGGATTAAAACTTTGAATTCCGTGGATTAAAACTCTGAATTCAGTGGATTAAAACTTTGAATTCCGTGGATTAAAACTCTGAATTCCGTGAATCAAAACTGAGCATTTTGCCGATCAAATTTTTTTATGTACTTATACATAAACAAAAAAAAATAGATGGACATAACATGCCAGGTAACTATATTTTCAACTAAGAAGAACTTATATTCTACCAAAAATTACAGGGCATTTGACGAGTATCTGCGACAGCGAAAATTACCATGTTATCTACCAGACTGTGTCAAGTTTAATACGAATGGTTGCCAGGATATCGCTGTATTTCCCATAAACCCGAAAGTTCTCTCACTGTTTCTCTGTTGTTGCGCTCTTAATGTCCTTCCGATATATTTTCTAATTTCTAACAATTATAATATAATTTCTACTCGCCATACCCGAGTAGAAATTTTCTAGCGTTACATCGGAGCCTGATAAAGCCTGGTCAGGTGTCCTCCGGACCCTGTCAGGGCCCGATGTAACGCTTAAAAATGTCTCCTCAAATAAATCCACCCATTCACCCTAAACTCGTCGTCGACCCCGTCCCTCCGCGAAACATTAAAAAATCCACCAAAGTATACGAAACCACGCAAGCAGATCAACTCGGTCTCTGTGCGCTCCCAACGAATCGCTTCGCACAGGCAGAAGCTGCAACGAGTCCGAGACAGAGAGCGGAACACATAGAAGGAAAAGAGACCCAACTAGAAGTCGCTTTGCCTGCAGTACATAGAAGAGATTCCCAGAGAGCAAAGTTAGGTGAGAGTGGGGGGATTCCTGTATTACTGAAAATAAACAGTGAATCTGCGAGAGAGCGAAAGAGAGCTGCGCGGCACAGAGCGGTGGGGAGCTCCGTTATGCGCTTCGGGATGCAGAACACGAAAGCACAAAATGGAACAGCATTGGAACGCAACGAGAACGCGATGATAGTAAGAGAGCGAGCGGAGCGTGGGGAGACCTTCAGTTCCTCTTTGCGTCTGTGGATGCGGAGTATCTGTCTCAGGGTCTCGTAGTTTATCTTTCGCCGTCCTCCTCCGTCTCTCACCCCGGGCGCATCCACCTGCCTTTCTTCAGCGGGCTCTTTCCCTGGGTCCACGTCGATCCTCCTCGCGGCTCGGTACATCGGGAACGAAAATCGGGGTGGTGGTAGCCGAGGCAGTGCGCCGTTTCCCGCTGCTGGAGGTGGAAAACCAGCACAAGCGGAAGAAGAGAGAGGCGCGAGGGGGCGAGGATGAGAGGGGTTCGGAGGGCAGCGGTGGAGAGAGAGAAGGTTGGATGGAGGAGCGAAGCGCGCGCGGGACCGGCAAAGCGCTTCACGGTAGCTCACATCAAAGAGTCAGCTTAATAGAAAGCCTTAGAGGCGTTTGTTCGAGTCTCCTCATCTGACTAAATATTCGTAGCCGGTCCCGGTGAGGGCGAGCGAAACGGCAATCGCCCGGGACGGGGTGAGGCGGCTGGTGCGGCGGAGAAGGTTCGGCGTAGGAACGCGAGGAGCGAGGGGCGGAGAGGTTCTGGCAGCGCGCATTGCTGATGATGTGCCGGTGGCATCGGAGGTGCCGGCGGAGACGAACCTCGGAATATCGACGGGCCAAGATACACAACTGGTCCAAGAGACGAGAGCGGGAGAGGATCGGAGAGTGACGGGCGAGCAGATCTTACGATTCCGCTCAACCTCCTCCGCCGCCTCCCTCGCCCATCGTCTGCCTACGGTTACACGACTATCGCCGCCTATAGAAGATAAACAGAGTTCGCGACGGAGAAAGAAAGCCGGAGATAGCGACGGAGCGAGACCGAGCGGCTGGCACAGTAGCGAAGAGACGCGACGCCTCCTAGACGAGGCCCGGCTTGAGACTCCGGATTATCCCGATCCATCCGCGACTCCCCGAGGTGAGTTTCTCCTCCACCTGACTGTCTGTTTGCCTACCTCGTGCCAGTCTGTACTATTTACGGGACGACGGGCTCTCTGTGTGCGTACGCCTGAAGGATAATTACGCGAGATACTGGAGAGTTTAGCGGTCGATCTAGTCATCATCGCTTCCAGATATCGCTCCACTTACACCGACCCGCGCCGCCACGACCATCGTCTCCTCCCGTCTAACCCCGAAGAGCCTTATATCGATTTCCACGAGACTGACTTGCCGAGGTTACGTCGCTTCTCGAAGGCGCTCCCACACTGAGCCAACCGCGCTCGTACGAGTTTATTGCTAACAGTATATGTATCAGAGGATATCTTGGATGGTAAGCCTTCCCCCCTTCCGGTATCAGAGGTTTATCTATGCATACTGTGTGCTCAGCTTCGCCGTTCGCCAGAGCCACGAAGAAGAATCCCGAGGCGCTCTCGAGGCTTCAACCCGCCGCGCTGGTAGCAACGCTTATGCATCTCTGACTAACATGTACAAACTACTGTAACTGCCGGGACTACCGGGACCGCCGCCCGGAGGCGACTAGGCTCCCTGGTTCACAAACTCCCCCGAAATTCGACTAATTAATATCTCTGTTGACGCTACCAAATTTCGGCCCTCCGCTCTCACCGTCTCCCAAGGTATCTTGAAACTTGTCTGCGAACTTTCGTGCGTTCCGGCTTATTTCAGCCGCCAAATGAGATGTTGGCGCCTCGTGTTAATAACGCGCTCCGCTCTTCTCCGATGTGTGTATTGTCTCACGTTCTTTTTTCCACTCTCCAAAAGGCCGTGCGCGCCCGCTCGGCAAATCAATATCGGACACGCCGCGAAACGCGTGCAACACGCGTATTGGCCACGGATTTTCGTCTTCGCCTCCGTGTGTCTATGCGCGACGGGAGGACGGGTGATGTTACCGCTGTCGCTTCTATGGACAGCGTACAGTGTATACCAAAGCCGCGATTAATACCCGTGAATTTGCCTACGAGGCCGAACGCTTTTGATTGATTTTGAGCTGCGTCAACTCCCGCCCCGCCGCCCGCCCCGCTCCTTCCCCTCTTATACCGCGACAGATACAAATGAATCGAATGCTCGGTTCCGAGAGCTGCTTCTATCGTTCGCTCCCTCTCTGTCGCTCACCCGCCGGTTTGTCGCTGAGCTCTGTATAGACGTAATCCTTTAAAGGGATATTTCGCCTGTGTTTCGCTTCGGTTAAGCTATATAAATAGACGTGGGATGTTCGCAATCAGTGTTGGTGGGTCCCCGGTCGGGCTATACCGCAGGGGTATGTACCGGGGACACGGTCATTTGGAAATGAGTCGCTACCCTACCCCGCTCGCGATGGCCCGCTCTATACGCAACGCAGATAGGCGAGCGCCGCTCCTTCACTCCCGCGCTTGATACATCCACCCCTTTGCCGATCTCTCTGTGTCGGCGTACTGCCATTATGACGGAACAGGGGAACTCCCGCGATTGCACTCATTGGCCCGTGCGGCGAACGAGCGGGGAAAGATGCGATAACTACGACTGTGCAGCACTCGAGGACGAAACCGACGAGCCGCTAAGTGTCTTTGCGCCGAGCGAGATCACCGGCATTGAATGGTCTATGGACTTCGTCTCTGTAGATCGATCTTCAGGTCGTTTAGCGTGATGAAAAAGGAGTGTTCCATTTTTTTTTTTTTTTTTTTTTTTTGTGATTGTATAGATTGTTACGTCGCATATGAAACGAGCTAGAAGTTAGGGATTAAATTTAGTTGAAAATTATTGAACTTGGGGAGTGCTGAAATTTCGTATGTAATTGCAAATACACACATCGTTCCAAGGGACGTGAGGCAAAAGTGACTCTGAGAGTGTTATCTGACTAGCTAGAAGTTAGGGATTAAATTTAGTTGAAAATTATTGAACGTGGCGAGTGTTAAAATTTCATATGTAATTGCAAATACACACATCGTTCTAAGGGACGTGAGGCAAAAGTGACTCTGAGAGTGTTGTCTGACTGGCATAAAGAAGGGGCCAAGTCCATGCACGGGTTTTCTCGACGACTCGCTCGCTCGATGGCCTGGGTGCATGGTAAGTCGACATTTGGCTTGCAGATACAACTTTTTCTGTTTTTATGCCTATGCATCGTTGGACAATAACAGCGTCTTTTAGGACATATGTGACACTTTTAATCGGTGCACTAATTTATCCCTAATAAAAGAATTTACCAGGCGTCCGCTCGACGTTCGAGTCAAGTATGGCAAAGAGTGCGTCAGTAGAATTGTCCGCTTTCAAGCCAAATGTTCAACAGTAGAGTCAAATCAAGTTTGTTCATTTTACAACGTATTGCCACAGACGTCACAATTATCTCCATGAGATAATCTAAGTGTCAAAAGACGTCCCAACTTTTAACTGATCGATGTAAATAATTATGAACAAATTAGTGTTTTTAAATTTATCTCCAATCATTTTCAACCAACCACCTTCACCACATTAATTAGAGGTGCGGGGGTTCACCATCAATAGACCACAGTGTCGAATCGCACGCGTTTGATTTCAGGATTTACGACCCTGATTGACGAGCCACATAAGTCGAGTCGCACTGCGACCGTAAACAGAACATAATTGGAGAATTGACAGGCAGATTCGAAAGCTTTTCCTTAAAGCCCGACCCGCCACTAACTTTGTCGCTCTCCGTCCCGAAGAGCGAAGCTTTTAATTTCAACATGGTACGTACCGTAGCCGGAAAAGAAGAGGAGAACATTATACTCGACAATTATTTAGGCAAACGCGGGGAAGCCAAGAGTTGATGTTCGGAAGAATCCGAAAGTGAAGGTTCGCCCCTCATCGGGAACGAGATAGCGAGAGGGCGGGTTGAGCTCGTGAATTAACAAGATCTATCAGTGCCGGGTGGCGCGTTTTACCGAGCAAGATCAGCAGTTGCCCGAATCCGCGGAATATCATTCCGACCGAGGTCGGTAACGGCGCAGTCTCCGTTTGTTTGCGAGTTGCTTACTTTGGCCCTCTCCCTTTTTGCTGTCCGCTTGTCCCCTTCATTGGGCCGCGTTGCCTCTACACATTTTCCATCGTTCCGTTTCTCTCCGGCTCTCGCTTCACCGTCGGGCACGATCTTTCTCCATTGTTTAAATACAATTTTGTCGTTTACTAATTAATGCGCTCCCGACATCAAAGAAGATGTTTATTGGTTCATGTGATACTAAAGAGACGGTAACGAAGAGGTAACTCGCTAAGGGAGCGGTTGAAGTAGTGACGGGAGAAGGTGGAGAACGACGAGGGACGGGAGGATTCAAGGTGGAGGAGGAGACAAGGAAGGCTGATGCGCGCGGGCTGG
Organism: Ichneumon xanthorius; assembly: GCA_917499995.1. Classification (NCBI taxonomy): domain Eukaryota; kingdom Metazoa; phylum Arthropoda; class Insecta; order Hymenoptera; family Ichneumonidae; genus Ichneumon; species Ichneumon xanthorius. The sequence goes on from OU824201.1 coordinate 17,724,406, forward strand.
CTCTCCTGCGAGGGGTCCTCAAAACCGCCCGTTAAATGTCTATATACAAGCGGAACCGGGCGGATGTTCGCGCTCTCGATTCGCCGTGCGTTCTCGCTCTTCCCTCTTGTGCTTCGCCGTCTGTACGCACGAAGTGCACTGACTTGCTCTCTCCTGCTCGCTCCGCGGCGTCGTGAAAAAGCGGTCGTGGAAGGAAGACAGCGAGGTACCCGATACCGACTCCCTTCTTCCCACCTTCGTCCCACCGTCTCCTAACTAACCCCATCCGCCCAATGGATAGGAGTAGAGACAGCGGAGCCAGATAGAGATGGAATCGACAACCACCCACAGACTCATCAGCTAACTTTGTTCCCCGGTCTCGGAGAGTTGCAGGACTCTCGGGTACCCAGCATCACGCCGCCAAATCAGTCGGAGTTAGCTACGTAGTTTCGCCATCAAACGGAAAACGGGAGGTACAAACATAGCCACAGACGATGCTTTCGTTTACGCGGTGACGGAGACTCGTCGGGAAGCCTCCTCTCGACCCGACGGCATCGACGATGTTCGATGTGTGCGAACACGAAATCTCGTGTACGACCAGCGTTGTTGTAAACGATGTGTCTTGGTTTTGTGTTATGCTCGCGTATCGCACGTGTTCGAGTAAAGGGCAAAACACAAAATACTTTTTCTCAAAAAAGTTAAAATGGTACGCCAAGCCCTTAAAATGGGTTTTCTCGTTCAGAAAATATATTTATCAAAACAATCTCTTTAAAAAAAATAATAACAAAAGTATATGATATTCTCAAAATAAAAAAATCTGCCAAAACAGATGTTTATTAAAACATTCTCTTATCAAAAAAATTCTTCCAAAAAGACGTTCATCAAAGTAATAAAAAAAATAAATAAAAATCGAAAAGAAATCAAATGAAATCAGCCAAGTAGTAGTACATATATTCGCGTATTGCACGTGTTCGAGTAAATGGTATTCACGGAAACATGAAGAAGACGAAACCAGCAGAAAAACGATAGAGGAAAAGGTTAGGGTAAAAGTGGTGAAAATGGCCCACCTCGATTAACACGTACATCAATGATATATGGACCGGGCCATATTTCCCACTTTTACCATATGAGAAATTGCTGAGAGAGATACGGGAACGAAGGAAAGCCTTTCGAGAGACAGCTAAGTCGTCTGGATTAATCAACATGTTTAGTTTGCTGGATCAGAGACTATAGAGATCATACTCTGGTGTGAATGTCTCAACTGCTAATCAGGTCGCAGTTGATGGAATCTGTGTTTTGATCTTGGATTACGATCCTCATCATTCTGACACTAAACCAACGACATTCCCAGCGTAGATAACTACGATTGGGCCATGGAAGTGTGCGTGCTTTTACGGGATGCAATGTCAATTAAAACCAAAGCAATACTCCACATGCAATTCACAACTCATTAAGCTGCATAGAAAGCTTCACATAAGATGTCTCATGTGGACTCTAGGACCGTCGATTAGCAATATCCAATGTCTGGTAAACCTGGCGGTCGATTTGGTTGACACCCATGACATATAACAGAGATGAGTTCGAAGAAGTGAAATCTCGTCAGGAGGTATCACTTCTTCGCACGGAAACACGAATAAACGGAGCTAGCGGAAAGACAATACAATGTATAGGCAAAAGTTGTGAGAAATAGTTGACAACGACGCAAGACAATAGAAAGCTTTCCTGCAGCCAGCCAAGTCGTCGGCCTGGGTTGGTCAAAATATTTAGTTTTCTGGATCAGGAATTTTATGGCATGAATGTCACAACTGCTGATCAGGTCTCAGTTGATATTTTCTATGTTTTCGGCTTGGATTACTTTTCTCATCACTCTGACACTAAGCCAACGACATTCCCAGTGTGGATGACTGCTTGGCTCATGGAAATGTGCATACTTTTACGCAGTACAAACACAATTAAAGAACCCAGCAATACTCCACATTCAATTCACAACTAACCAAGCTGCCTGGAAAGCTTCACCTAAGATGTCTCATGTGGATACTGCGATAGTCGACTAGCCAGGACAGTCAACCAAACTGAGCCTTCCGCTTAGTTTGGTTGACTGACACTCACGGCAATATAACATAGACGAGTTCGAAGAAGTGAAATCTCGTCAGGAAAACCATGGGTATTCCGTTTATTATAATGAATCCAGAGATCCGAAGGCGGCATCTATCAGGTTAAAGATAGCGCTTCTTTCCAGTTCAGTTCAACCCGAATGATTGATCGTCGGGACTCTCCGGCTCCTAGATCCGGCCTGTTGATACTGCTCCTCCTGGCCAGAAGCTGGAATTATGTACTCCCCTCCGCCCAGCGCTCTCCAGTTGTGAAACAGGATCACGGCGTCAACGGGACATAGGACGACTCGAGATCTCGTACTGGTCGGTCAGGCAATGACGGAGATGGAGCACTGGGGGTTTCTAATGATAGAGGAAGTCGAAGCAAAAGGGACACCGAGAATGACGGCCAGTGTTCTTAAATACAGGATGCGTCTGTTATTCATACGTGTGCGCGTGCATGTGCGGCGTGTACTCCAGTCGTAAGCATTCGTATCGGTCGGTTTGCATTGGGGTTCGATGTGACAATCGTACTACGTGGACCGTACAGAAAAGTGCTCGGCGAGACCATCGGCCGCTCTCCTCGGCACCCTTGTCGCATTATGTTCCGAGGGTCGGGGAAGTGAATGAGGATAGTCAGAATCGAAGAGAGATAAGGACATCATTCCCTACAACCTAAAGCGGGAAAGAGCGTGGAGGCTAATGTTTATGTCCTCGCCCGCCTTTTGCGCCCTTCCTGTGTCAATAGGCTCGATTTCCCTTTCAAGTTGTCAACTCTTTTTGTGTGCCTGGCAAATTGTCGGGCGGCCTTCGGAGGTGGGCCGGGGGGGGGGGGGGGCAGGGGTTAAATTAACATTATTGTTGTGACAAAGATGGGGAGAATCGGCCGGGACCACCGGAGTCAGCGAATATAGGCTGTATCGTTTGCCGAGGCAGAAAACTAAATCGCAACCCCCGGGGGTTGGAGGAGAAGGCGGAGACTCGTTGGGTAAACAATCCCTCTTGATGATCGTAGCTCTCTCGTTTGATGTCGCCTGATTACCCATCGTAAACAATCGTTGATTCAACGTACGGTAAATTTTTGCTCCGCGCTCGTTTCGCGTGCGTATATCGAACGCGAATCCACCCGGTTACACACGTAGGGTAGAGCGGGGCAAAATGGGGCAACGGGGCAAAACGGGGTTTTTGGGCAAAACGTCATTTTCCAATAATTTTTGGATGCCCGAATTCGCCCTATCGGATACATCAGGCTTTTCTGCCCAGTTTTGCCACCCTGTCCGATCCAAAAATGATTGGAAAATTTAGTTTTGCCCAAAAACCCCGTTTTGCCCCGTTGCCCCATTTTGCCCCGCTCTCCCCTACGTCATACACACACGTGTGTATCGATCGGAGAAATAGTTTGACGTTTATTATGTCTCGTCGGGACGTCTCGTTATTGCTGCTGAATACTCATTATCCCGGGCTCTCTGCGATATTAATGTAGCCACTACTCGTCGCTCCCGTAATCTTATCCCCGGCACGTAATCATTGATTGATTATCCGAACGCGGCCCGAGAGCGAGCCCGGCTCGCGAGTGCGCGCGAGCCTCCTTTATCCGCACCGTTCGAGCCGTTTGAGATGCCGGGGAGAGAAAAATTCGCGACACACGCACGGGGTTCTGAAGTCTTGTTTATCCGGTGCACGTTGACTGCCGGTTGTACAACTATCGTCAGAATTTTATTCTTCTTTATCGATTTTTCATTGGGTTCATGTTGTCCCCCCCCCCCTCCACCCCGCCCGCCCCCTCCACGCGACATCGAGCGAGTCCCGATGGCGTGAGCGTTCACCGTAGCTGGCTTATTACTACCGAGCGTAGAGCCCGATCGGTACCGGCTCGCGGTCGCGGACAGAAGAAATCTAGCCTGTGAGCATCGACGAGACCCGCTCGCGTGCACATTGGCCGCCGTCGTTGTATCGTGCAACCGGGGTACGGGGCTCCGTTTCTTTAAAAAAAAAAAAGCTTTCATCGGTCGAAGCAAACAGAACCGAGGAGAGAACCTGTTCCCTGTGTCAGTCGGTTGATCAATCTTGTTAATTAACACTCGCGAACCCCGGCGCTCGCCGTCGTCGCGTCCCGACGAGAAAGCCCATGGAATTTACATTGCCTCCCATCATTCATTCGCCGAACGGACGTTCCTCCGCGTGTACGCCGGCTCGGATGCAACTTTTGTTCGACAAAGAAACGACCGTAGGGGATGGAATCGGTTTCCTCTCGAAGCGGCCGCGCTCCTCGCTCTTCGCCGGACTCATGAAGCGGGAATTCGTAGGAAAAAAAAAACGTACTTCAAAAAATGTCCACGAACACATTCGGAATGCGCTGTTGGGAAAACAAGAACTTTGACGACACGCGGGGCCGGCAATGGCCGACGCTGGGCGAACACTGGCCGACGCTGTGCCAATACTGGCCTTATGTGGCTCCCACTATGGTCCGAATGATCTTAAAAAAACGATACCTTTAGTCGATTCGTATGGAATCGGTTTCCTCTCGAAGCGGCCACGCTCCTCGCTCTTCGCCGGACTCATGAAGCGGGAATTTGTAGGAAGAAAAAAATGTACTTCAAAAAATGTCCACGAACACATTCGGAATGCGCTGTTGGGAAAACAAGAACTTTGACGACACGCGGGGCCGGCAATGGCCGACGCTGGGCGAACACTGGCCGACGCTGTGCCAATACTGGCCTTATGTGGCTTCCACTATGGTCCGAATGATCATAAAAAAAAGATACCTTTAGTGGATTCGTATGGAATCGGTTTCCTCTCGAAGCGGCCACGCTCTTCGCTCTTCGCCGGACTCATGAAGCGGGAATTCGTAGGAAAAAAAAAGTACTTCAAACAATGTCCACGAACACATTCGGAATGCGCTGTTGGGAAAACAAGAACTTTGACGACACGCGGGGCCGGCAATGGCCGACGCTGGGCGAACACTGGCCGACGCTGTGCCAATACTGGCCTTATGTGGCTCCCACTATGGTCCGAATGATCTTAAAAAAACGATACCTTTAGTCGATTCGTATGGAATCGGTTTCCTCTCGAAACGGCCACGCTCCTCGCTCTTCGCCGGACTCATGAAGCGGGAATTCGTAGGAAAAAAAAAGTACTTCAAAAAATGTCCACGAACACATTCGGAATGCGCTGTTGGGAAAACAAGAACTTTGACGACACGCGGGGCCGGCAATGGCCGACGCTGGGCGAACACTGGCCGACGCTGTGCCAATACTGGCCTTATGTGGCTTCCACTATGGTCCGAATGATCTTAAAAAAATATCCCTATCGTCGATTCGTATGGAACTTTTTATCGACAAAGAAACGAGCATAGGGGATGGAATCGGCTTCCTCTCGAAGCGGCTACGTTCTTAGCTCTTCACTGAACTAATGCAGCGGGAATCCGTATGAAAAAAAGATGCTCAAAAAATGTCCACGAACACATTGGAATGCAATGTTAGGAAAACAAGAACTTTGATACATGCAGGACCGGCACTGGCCGACGTTGGGTGAACACTGGCCGACGCTCTGCCGATACTGGCCCTGTGTGGCGCTCCCACTCTTGCCCGAATGATCTTAAAAAAGGCACCTTTTCGACCCACACGCCTAATTAGGGAGCTGCCGAGGAAATTCGCAATCGACACATTTGAAGTAGACGCGAGGGTGGAAGAAACGAAACCATCCAAGTGTCGGACGAGCCACTCGCGCCCGTGACAATGGGCCGCGATGCCCCAATCATAAAGAGATTCGCTGTTCGCGGGCATCGTCTAATCTGAATAAAATATTCGATCGAATCGATAGATAAAGGACAATGCTCTTTTCACATTGCCCGAGAGTGAGGAGAGCTTCTCGAGCCGCTCTTTTATTCTCGTCCTTCTTCTCATTTCTCGTCCGTCTCGTTTCGTCTCGGTATCTCCCGCTCGCTCGCCTCCTTTTCTCTCTCTGTGTGTATGTGTTTATGTATATGTGTGTGTGTGTGTGTGCGCGCGCGCGCGCTTGTCTCTTTCTCCGCTTCCACGTCTCTCGACAAAGAGGCTCCTTCTATGCAAATTAAATGCTGTTTCCATAACCATTCGTCCGTTCCATTGAGTGAGGTTCGCCGGTTCGCTCTCGGTTCTTTGTCATCAAGGTAAAGGGAACTTTCACAAGGGGCTATGCCGCTCTCCCTCTCGCCGCTTTCTCTCGTTCACTCTTTCCCTCTTGCCGGCCTCCAACGGCCGACGCCACCCTCGCTCTATACTTCGCTCCGCGTACACTCTCGTTCCTTCCCTTTCTTTCTCTTTTATACCTCATTCACTTCTACCAATATTTCAATAACCGAAGCAATGAGAGGGCGGGTGGGGGGGGGGGGAGAGGGGGAATGAGAGAGACCGATCCTCTCCAGACTATCAATCAAAGGGAATCACTTTTTTGTTTTTGTTTGTGCTTCCATAGGGTAAAAGTGGGGAATATGGACCACCCGTATTAACACGTAAATCAATCAAATATGGACCGGGCCATATTCCCCACTTTTACCCTACTGCAAAACAGCGCTGTGCACTATCGTCGTGTGCAATAAAAACACATTTGCCGACCGGGAATACGTGACTTCTGATCCAGAAAACTCATTTTTCAAGCGGAAGTGAAGTCATGCGGGAAATACGTCAATTCCGGTTTGAAAGTCGCTTGATTCGACCGGAAGTGACGTCATACCGGAATTCCGGCACTTTCGGTCCCAAAATCTCATTTTTAGACCGGAAGTGACGTCACACCGGAAGTCCGTCACGTTCGGTACGGACATCTAATTTTTCGACCGGAAGTGAAGTCATACCCGAAATACGTCACGTCCGGTTTGAAAATCGCAGGATTCGACCGGAAGTGACGTCACATCGGAAGTGAAGTTTTCCGGTGAATCTCCGGAAATCTAAATATCTGGTTTAAAAAAACCATAATCCATAGAGAGATCGCGAGTCGCCCGAGCGACAACAGCCTGCCAGTTCGTTATAAACCGCGAAATAAAGCTTCGAAATATACGTGGAGGGGCAATATGGCATACCGAGTAAAAAAATGGGAAAAGAAATACCATGGAGCACATGGCGGTCTCATATTGTTGCAAAAAAAACATATAAGGTAACTATGTATTTTTAGCAATATAGTGAAAAGTGCCGATCGTACAATAATTATCTTACACATATATTGAAAAAATATATATATTGATATATACGTATATTTAAAAAAATATGCATGGTAAGCCAATTTTGTTGTGCGCGAAAACTGCTGCCGAGTCTCTTCCACTGACCTCGACTCGGTCGGTACGTCACATCGCGCAAATGAGTCGATAACCAGGACATCCACCTTGCGCGAAGCCATCAAAACATAACGAGCGTGCATCGAACCGTCAGTTCCGCAATAATCCTTATATTTACCGTATTTTAAGCAGTTTTTTTAGTAGTTTTTTTTTTTTTCTGTTTGTTTCTCGAATCTCATCGCATGCAGAGATATTATATCCCTCGAACATTCAGCAGTTCCCCCGGAGAAATGTCAATGCCGCTCGTTGCGGGCTTATTCGCCGGTAGGAGGATCGGTAGTCTTATTTAAGCACCTGATGGCAGCTGGAAAAATACGCGTAACGCGCCTCTCCGATAGCGAAGAAATTACGTCCCGGGTACAAAGAGTGCCGCGGGCCTCTCTGCGCCCGGTAATGATGCAGCATCGCGAGCGCGCCCGTTTGCTCTCGGAGAGCGGAGAGGAAGCGAGCCCGGTTTCGCTCATGGTACAGAGGTCCACAAACTCCTCGCTCACTCGCTTCTGTATCAACATCGCGGATATCTCTCGACGGGCGTACGATCGCGTTCCCTCTCCTCTCTTTCTCTCTCGCGTTCTCTCATCTCGCATTATATTATGGTCCGCTCGTATTGGCTAGCGATAGGTAGACGCAGGTAGTTCCAGTGGAGGAGGAGGCAGGACGGTAGGCAGGTCCACGGTCGTAAAGAAAACCGCGAGCTATGCCAACGGTGACATTAATAATACGTGTGCCGCTCCTGCTGTTGCCGCCGCTATTGCCGCTACTCGATTCTCGTTGCATGGGGGCTTGAAAAGTCTTAGCACCCAGATGAGAGTACAGTGAGAACCCCCGTAAGTTTCCCCACTGTCGCAAAGTTTGCGCCCCCCTGCGCAGGACTGCGAGACTTCCATCGGTGGTTGTGGACGGAGCGTCAACTTTACTGGGCTGCGGAAGAAGCTGAGAGATTCGACTGCGGTTCAGCTTGCAGCATCCGATGAGTCGACCTGTCAACAGTCGGATGACGAATGGCCTGGGTCAACTTGTTTTTCCTATCGGTAATCATTTTTAATTGATAGCTCGCAAGGAATTGGGGCAGTTGGCGATTCGTCGTTGTACAGGTCGTGAATCACTAATCGATGGACGGTGAAGTAGGACAACTTGTTTTGTCTATCAACATTCTGCTCCCACAATAAGGTACTAACTGCACTTGGGCGCAACTTTATGGAAAATTTTCACCGATCGTTGAACTCGATTGATCGTCAACTTTACTGGAATTTGGTTCAAGAAGTTAAGAGATTCATGTGCGTTTCGGCTGCAGCATCGGATGACTCGACCTGTTAATAGTTGGATGACGAATGGCCTGGGTCAACGTGTTTTTCTTACCGGTAATCATTTTTAATTGATAGCTCGCAAGCTACAACGAGGTATTGGGGCACTTGGCGATTCGTCCACTGAAAAAAAATATCATTGATTCAAGAGCAGTGACACTTGCGGACTGCCATGGACATACGCTGTTATTTCAAGTCTATTTTGCTTGACATAACGACGCATGATAATGAAACTATTACGTATCTTCTCATAAATTTCATAGACATTGGTTCATTTTGATATATAATTGTTAGAATGAAAATAGTAATTACACTGACTGCATATGTCAATGGCAGCCCGCAAGTGTCACTGTTCTTGAATCATTGATATTTTTTTTCAGTGTCGTTGTACAGGTCGTTAGTCGCTAATCAACGGACGGTACAGTAGGACAACTTGTTTTGTCTATCGACATTTTGCTTTCACAAGAAGGTTCTGCCCTTGGGCGCAACTTCCTGCAAAATTTGTATCGATCGTTGAACTGGATTGATCGTCAACTTTATTGGGATTGGGATTTTTTAGTTCAAGGAGCTAAGACATTCAACTGCGTTTCGGCTGCAGAATCTGATGACTCGACCTATGATGACGAACAGCCTTCACCTTGTTTTTCTTATCACTCACTTTTACCAAATGGCTCGCAAACACAACGATCAATTTGCCAAATCCACGCAAGTCATCAACGAACGGTAACGAAGGGAAAATAAATGACTCCTTGACCATTTTGCTTCCACAAGGTTAATTCACTCGTGATCGCTCATCCACCTATCTCTCCACTCTGATTTAATTTAAGCCGCGCTACGCAGCGCAACTGTTCTGGCCTGCCTCGTAAAGTTACGGAGGATTCTACTGTATCATGCTTCCAATTATTTTCTTCTCCCACCTCCGTGCTCTTCCTTCTCCTCATCGTTTCTCGTCTTCTCATCTCGTCCTTTATTCGACCATTATTTTTCTCTTATTTCTCTCATATCCCTCTTCCCATCCTCGCCGGCTCCTCGCGTCCTCAACAGTATTCCTGCTATTCGCCGGCTCTCTCGCCGTTCTTCGCCACCCCGATCACCGCTCTCGTATCGGCGTCGATGATCGACCGGTTGACGACCCACCTGCTCGGCGATGATTAACCGCTAATTGGTAATTAAGAAACAATGCCGATTTTCAATCGTCGTTCATCAACTCGAGAGCGCGCAGCTAAATTGCGGCTAGCCATGGTCGGATACCAAGCGCGCGAGTTCATCATCCCTCAGCGACGAGGATGGAATTCTTATTGGGGCATATAAAGCTGTTGCAAAACAAAGAGCCAAATTGCTCCGGCCGCAAGTGTCCAATGAGCTTTTTTTTACCCCGCTCGGCAGCGACGGCCGGAGCGTTGCGGTTACTTTAGTAATGAAGTCACGCGAACTCCGGATCGTGAGAACTTCATCAGAACGCTGGGATGATTCCTCGTAAGGAATCATTCTTGACGAGTATTCGCATCTGTAATACGTGTACGAAATTTATGCAGTGTAAAAGCAGACTCTGGACTGTCAGCCAGGTGGAGATCCGCGTCTTTTATAGCGTAAAATATTATGCAATAAAAATAAATAAAAAATACAATGGTGTAAAAAAGTTTGGAGTTGGGAAAAGTGATGGGAAGTCGATCGGGCAGTAAAGTAAAGTCTTTACGACGACGAGCATCAAAGTGCATCTATTAATTCACACGTTCACACTTTCCCCTACGCGTCTTGCCCAATGCGAGCTGGAATCGTACCGAGCATAGCTGGAATCAATTACTTTCAACGCACGCGAAACTTCGCGGATTTATCCATGTGGGTTTTTTTTTTATGGTGAGTCGCTTCTCGTCGACATGCAACGAGAAAAAAAAATTTGTTGGGTGAACCAAAAGTCGCGATGAGTTAGACTGATAAAAGAAAAGTAGTTTAATCAGCTAAAGATTCGGCAGGGACGATCAAATACATATTTAGTTGGTCAAACAAAATATTGTTATGCCTCGTAAATATTTCGGTGAAATTATCCAAAAAAATGTTTGAACTAAACAATCTTTTACCTGTAAAACAAAATATTTGTTTGAACGTCCCTGCCCGAATCTTTAGTTGACTCAACCTATTTTTTTTATCAGAGCAAGTTCAAAATTTGTGTTCGGTTCAATTATTCTGTGTACAACTAAAGCGTTGTTTTTGTTCAATGATTAGTCGCTTCAGACGATTAAAAAAATATACCGATTGAAAGAAATATTTTTGTTGTACTGACCAAGTAACGACTTTGAAGGTGTGTCACTGCGCCCTGATTAATCTAACCATTTCTTATTCTGAGTGTAGGTTTCACGTTCGGGTCCTTCGAGAAGCTAACATTGGACCATGTCAAGGTTTTCTTGAGCGTTCGGCTCATTAATTACAGCTCATTTTTGTCCGATATCATGGCGAATTTTTTTTTTTCTAGGCAACCCGCATTGCCAAACTCGTTATTATTCATACATACATTGACGATATATCAACCCAAGATGCGTTCGCTACTTGCTATTTGTTTTTAGTCCTTACGCAACACGTCATATTTCATATTTCATGTACAGTATTTCATACTTCATGTTCCAGCTCGCTCCGTCTGAGCTCCACCGTCCCGTGTGTTCTTTACCGGTTGTTAGATGTCAGTTTTACCGTGGCTCGAAGACATTATTAGAGGTACAGATATGGTATAGTTCGCACTCCGACGATATTAGATACTCGTCAAGCAGCAGTTCGCGCTCGCCGTCTGGTCGCGCCTATTCCAACGCTGTAACTTATCGCCATAATATCGTGACGACGACGAGCATCGAAGTGCATCCTTTAATTCACTCGTCCACACTTTCGTCATATCATAGCTGGAATCTATGACTTGCAACGCATGGGAAATGTTGTGGTTTTATCCCATGTGGTTTTTTTTATCGGAAGGCTTCACTCCTCTTCAACATGGGTTTCACGTTTGAATCCTTCGAGTATCTCGCATTGGACCATGCCAAGGTTAGGCTAATTAATTAAACTATATATATATATATGAGCGTTTGACTCATTAATTAAACTATATATATGCGTTTGACTCATTAATTAAACTATATATATATATATGAGCGTTTGGCTCATTAATTAAGTTCTATGTTTGTCCGGTATCGAAGTGAATTTCTCTCTCTGAGCGACCCACATTGCCATACTCTTCATACATTCATACACTGTAAAAAATCTGTGGTGTAAACCACCTCGGTGTAAGTGGTAAACAATGGCGGTGTTGAAATTAGCACCAGTTCAGTATTCAAATTACACCGGCCTATGTGGTTGAGAAGATCGTTGGGTCTTTAACCACCATTTTGTGTAAATAATATTTTTACACAAGATTTTAACACAATACGGTCGTAACGATTGGTGTGAGTTCTGTTGCATTCGCGGAGGTGTAACTGTAACACCGCCCTATGTGTAACTAAATACGCAAGGTGGAAGTAAAGCGTTCTCAATAATATTTGACACTGTCCCGTGTCCGCTTGCACCGATGTGTGTTAGAATACTCGGATCGGTGTTTTTGTTTTTTGCCTCCCCTTCCGATTCTGAGCCAATACGAAAGTCGCTTGAGTATGAATGCGATAGCGCTATGGGTATCGCGTGAAACTGACAGAGAGAAGTATTGCCTCGTCCAGCTCAGTGCCTTCAGTGGTTATTTCGTTCACGTGCTCTCGCGTACGGGCAGATGTTTCTCAAGGAAAATTGTGATTCAAGTGACACATTATTTACACGGGATGAGTGAAATCAGTGGTATTAATGACGAAGAAAACGTGGGCCCACCACTTAAAAAAATAAAAACCACCGACCTCGAAAATACTTGTAGTTAAAAAAATAGATTGTGAATGCTTATGTAGGGAAGGATTTTTTTTTGCATCACATCATAACGAAGATGACTTGCCAATTTTCCAAAGAATAGTTAAAATGTTTATCTATAAAAACCGCCCATATTGCGTTTCTAAAAAATGGGAAACGCTTAATTATAATGATTGTTTATGCGCCTTCAAAGTGGCGGACCTAACGCAAGAATACTGCGTTGTTAAAATAGATGCTGTACAACACAAAGTGATGTATGAAATACACCAAACGTACAACAGCATCGATAGTTATATCGTTCCTAAGTATTTTATACCAACAGTTGCGATGACAATAGCATAAAAAGATATGTTTAATCGTTTACGACGAGATTCTGATTTTCATTTGTTTCTATTTTTGTTCTGATTACAAATTTGAAAAATTACTTTATTTCGTTTACGCTGAGAGAAAAAGTTATGTTAATTATTCTTCGATCCATAACAAATGTGGAATGTAAAAAATGTTCTCTTTGTATTTTTTTTTTTTTTTTTTGAATGTTGTATTTCATCAGAAAAATAAATAAATTGTGATTAATATATGTATGTAGGTATGTTACTTTCTTGCGATCCCGACTTTTTATTGTGTGCTTACATGCAGATAAAAGGGTAAATACTCTTGGGGTTTATATAACTACATAGAAAATAATAGCAAGTATCATAATATTGATTTGATCACCGTTTCGGTCAGTCAATTTTGGGCAACACGGTACTGTGTGGTAGGAATCGCTGTTCGCACATTATAGTGTTATGGCATAGCACATAAACGTGTAAAGTAACGTTAGCACGAATTTATGTGTCAACACCGTTTGGTAAAAATCAAGTCCCTTCGTGGTGTTGAAATGTTACTTCTTTTGGAGTAATTTCGGTGTTACTTTACGGTGTTGAAAATTACGTTCCAAAAATAACACCGATTTCACACCGTACGTTTTACACCCACGTCTTACACCGCGGGTGACACCAAAGTAATGGACCTATATGGACCACATGGCGGTGTTAAAGCGGTGTCGAATTTAACACCGCTTTTTTTACAGTGTAGATACGCTGACGATGCAGTCGAAGATGCGTTCGCTATTTGCCATTTTTTTTAGTCCTCTCGTCATACTTCATACTTTACATTCCGTATTCTATATTTCAGATTTTATGTTCCAGCTCGCTGAGTCTAAGTTCTACCGTCCCGTGTATTCTTTGACGATTGTTAGATACCACAAATATCTATTTGGTTTAAGTAATCATTTATTTAATAAAAAAAAAAATTTAATCAATTTAAATAATAAATATTTATGTAATTTAAATAAATATATGTGAACGCTCAAGGTTCCCTTGAGCCGAATTAATGGGCCGAACCCATTAATTAAACTGTATTTTTGTCCGGTACGGAGGCGATTTTTTCTCTCCGAGCGACCCAAGTTGCCAAACTCTATATATTCACAGACACATCAATCCAGGATGCGTCCGCTATTTGCAATTTTTTTTTCAGTCCACACGCAACACGTCATATTTAATATTCCAGCTCGCTCGGTCCGAGTTCCACCGACCCCTGTGTTCTCAGCCGGTTGTTAGATGTCATTCTGACCGTGGCCCGAAGACATTATTAGAGATACGGTATAGTTCGCGCTCCGGCGATATTAGATACTCGTCAAACAGCAGTCCGCGCTCGCCGTCTGGTCGCGCCTATTCCCAATGCCGTAACTTAGGGTCGTAATATCGTGACGACTCGTCGAACGGAATATATTGGTTACTGTCATGCTCTCCGTGCCCGGACCAGTCTCCGTTTCTCCGCGCACTCGACTCGACGCCGAGCTATTCGAGCGTGGATATCTCGCACTCTATTATACACGCACTCTACGTACGAGCCGAACTCGCGCGCTCCCGTCCCGTACCCACAATCGCCCGTTAAGCTTCGACAACCGTAAACGTACATAGCGTATCGCAGACGAATGCAAAAATCCCCTCGAAACAATTTTCGCTCTGTCACGAGTTAAAAAAAAAAAAAAATTACACCCACACTGAAACTCGACATAATGCGCGGCCACGATAGAAACACACATATCTAATTCTCGCAGCGCTCGGTCGTAAGTTCCCGATTGTGCGGATCGGTGGGAAATCGCTCGATAGAAAGTTTAATGCTAATGAGCGTTATTATTTCGAATAAATATATCGCACCGACGTATGCTTAATCGAGCCACCTAACAGGGATTTAATCTCTCTCGATTCATTTTTTTTTTTTTTTTTTTTTTTTTTTTTTTTTACGAGGTTGTATCTCATTCGCGTATGGATATTCCGTGCACAATATCCCCGGTCGGATCGGATTTTCTCACGTTCGTGAGCTGCGCCTGTGTGCCGGGGCTCCGCGGGTAAAAGTGCCGATCGGCTTCGCGGCAATCCTCAATTTGGTTCGAGAGTGAGGATGACGGTAGAGAAAAAAAAAAAAAAAAAAAAAAACGGTGAAGAAAAAAAAGATTTTCCAGTAATAGCGGAGCGAGTGTGCATCGACGGCGAGTCGGGCATGAGCTCGTTTCATCGGTACGTAAAACGTTCTGCTCGCGTTCGTTCATTCGTCGCCCATCGCCTACCCTTGCACGGATGTGTGTACGTCGCAGAAGTGCCTGGATATATTTTTTTTTTTTTTTTTTTTTTTTTTTTTTTTTTGCAGCGTTCGAGTGCACACAGACCGATGCATGCGAGGATCGTTCGTTTCGTCGTGTCTCGTCGGTGTCCGTTTTAACCGCTCGCGCACCGCACTCGTCATGTAAATCCGCGACGGAGCCCAGCGCCGATGCTTGGAAGTGAAATGCCATTTGCAAAAAGAGCCATAACAATATCTGCATAAGGCATAATATGCGCGCGCAGCCCGACGATGCCGAGGTAGCTAGTTAGCGAGGCGTTTCATTAGGCAGATAAGGCAATCAAGCAGCGAGTCCCGGCCATCGGTAACGCCGAATGGTATGCGCGAGTGCGCTGGTGTGCAAATCGTAATGTGCGTGCTTACACGGGCGCGTTGCCGTGTGGCGTTGCTTATTCCGATCCGAGGCTCGCTTTCAGGGCGAAGTATTCTAATAAGCGGCGAAGCGCGCCGAGATCCCATAGTTTTCAGGAATCCGAGGAATCCGAGTCTATGAAAGGAATAATAAAAAAAAGAACATTAACAAAAGTCGCAAAGTGGTCGCTGCGAGATCGTAAGCAACAGATTGCTCGAATGGTACCTTGTCGCACCGACTGCGGCAATGAATCTCCGCGACTTGAGTACACTGGTAAAAAAGTACAGTTGAATCGACTGAGATTCGGGCGGGGACGTTCAAATAAATATTCAGTTGGTCTAATAAAATATTTTAATGACTCAAAGATATTTTTGTGAAATCAACTAAAAAATTGGTTTTTTTTGTCAGTGTAATACACGTGAGAGGGTTTCATTGTTGAGTCGTTTGTTCATCGGCAGACAACTGGCGAAATTATTTTTTTTGATACCCGAATCGATTCAACCGACATTCATACATTTTAGGGACTGATCTGCTCCCTTCGGTGCCGGCCTTAAGAGATTGCAGAAAAATTGTTTTTCGACCGGAAATACGTCAGCTCAGGTTCAGAGAACTTATTTTTCAACCGGAAGTTACGTCAAACCGGAAATGCGTCACTTCCGGTTTGAAAATCTAATTTTTTCGACCGGACGTGATACACGAAATTCGTCACCTCCGGATCCGAAAACTTAATGTTCAACCGGAAGTCATACCTCATATCGGAAATACGTCACTTCCGGTTTTAAAATCTCATATTTTCGACCGAACGTGACGTATTTCCAGTATGACGTAATTTCCGATCGAAAAATGAGTTTTCCAGACCGGAAGTTACGTATCTCCGGTGTAACGTCACTTCCGGTCGAAACATGAGATTTTCAATCCGAAGGTGACGTATTTCTGGTAAGTCTCTAAAAATGTAAATTACCGATTTTAAAATGCCTACACAGTAAAAAAAATGTGCACTTCTTACCGCAACTTATTGTCCACAAACGCCCACAATTTTTTATTTGTTAATTTTCCGATCGACCGGTTCTACTTTTACAATAAAAACTACAAACTAAAGTGGTTAATTACACGAGAAATAAAAGGTCAGGTTTCTAATATTCAAACCCAAACAAACGAGTTTATCACTTACACAACAAACTCATTGTAGCGAAACTTTGTATCCCAATTTTACGAAATGATTTTTGTCTCTCCACGAAATGATTTTTGACTCTCCACGAAATGATTTTTGTCTCTCCACGAAATGATTTTTGACTCTCCACGAAATGATTTTTGTCTCTCCACGAAATGATTTTTGACTCTCCACGAAATGATTTTTGTCTCTCCACGAAATGATTTTTGACTCTCCACGAAATGATTTTTGACTCTCCACGAAATGATTTTTGACTCTCCACGAAATGATTTTTGACTCTCCACGAAATGATATTCGACTCTACACGCACGCGGCGAAAGAATATTCACGCGCGTGTCCCGCGCCCCGTCGAGTCTCCCCGTCCCGGCAAGCAAAGCGGTATCCCGCCACAAAGTACTCGACGGCGAGTGAACTATAATAACAAGCGGCTTGCACAGTGGAAAACTAAAAGTGCATCGCACGCAGGATTCCGTGGAATTTTTGTGGTTCGTCCGAGAGCTAACACGGCATGCGTGCGCACGGTGCATTCGATATGTATCGCCCGGTCTCTTTGCCGATGTACTCTCTGCCCACGTGAACGAGTCACCCTGTCAAACGACTCCGGGTCTCCACGTCAACGAGCGTATTACCTCGGTGCACCGTCGCGGCCCTAATACCCGATGATCTCGATCGTCGGCGTTGCACCGCCGCACGGATGCCCGTGTCGGACTCTCCGACAACGCCGGACCGTATCGGAGAAGATTACACACGCACGCACTCATAAACGCTGGCATTTCGGTCGCGTTGCCGAAGCGCGATCACGAAGGAAGCGTCGCGGGAACGCCTCGATCGCGGAACACCGCCCGGCGTGGCCGCGCGTGGACTCGTATGCATACACGCACACGTATCGTTTAGACGAAATAAATCTCTTGATCGACTGCCACCTGCCGTCACGTACACGTTCCCTCGGTTTATTACACCGCACGCAGGTCTTCGCGGAGGTATTGCACGTAAATTACGTCGCTATCGCTTATCACGCGATACTCGATAATGAGCACCATTACGAGAATGACAATCTTTAGCGGACGCCGTGAGACTGCGCGGAAAAAAAATATATCGACGATTCGAGTACAATTTCCTTGCGGGCTGTTAATGAAAAAAGAATGTTTTTTCAATTCTACTTTCAATGAGTACAATTTCATACCGGGTGAAATTATAACGTGTCATCTTGACAGTCTTGCCGCCGATGCTTCAATGTCGTAAGGAATTGTGAGAATTGAAAGTAGAATTGAAACAAACCTTTTTTTGACTTTGGCAGCCGGCAAGCGATTTTTTTTTTTTCAGCGTGCCCGACCGATTACGGAGAGCCGAACAAGGGTATATGTGCAGAAACAAACGTTGCTTGTCGGGTGATCCGCAAGTAGATGTTTAGTAAAAATAATTTGATCGTTTATTAAAAACTAGTTTGTAATTTGGTCATTTATTTTTAATCCTTTGATAATTTTATAATTTACTAAAAATTATTTAATGGTAGTAGTAGAAGTAAAAGTGCATTTAGAGAATATCGTGTAGTTTATACAATATCTTATACATCTCTCTATGCAGTAGTTACAACGTTCACATAGACATTCCCAATGGGCCATCGACCGGAGACCTTCAGCACTTATTTTTTTTTATCTGCAAATTTGTATCTTAAAATTATTTATTAGAAAGAATTTTATAATTTTATAGTAGTATTAAATGCGGCTTGTTAGCGCCTCACTAATCCATCATTCGATGGTATTGGGTGTGTGCATGTGTGATTCTTTTTCCCTCAGGCTGTTGGTCCATTGACCGAGTATGGTACATATGAATTTTTTCAGAATTTTATGTAATATTAGAAAATTGGCTTTTCTTTAGGTTGAAATTTGTTTAAAATCGCAATTTTCAAACATAACATAAAATTCTGAAACAATTCTCACGTATTCAGAAAAATTAACAAATCATTTTCGTAACAAAAAAGAATTAAGTTGCCGGCTAACATCCCGCACAATTTTTTTTTTCAGTAATTTCTTAATAACATTTAAAAATTATAATTATGCAAAAACAATCTTTTCAGCACCTTCGATACGCCCGTTTTTTTTTCAGATTTTTATACCACCGAGAAATGTTCGCAATCTCTCTCATTCCTCTCTCGAACTTAGGTCCT
Source organism: Ichneumon xanthorius (assembly GCA_917499995.1). Lineage (NCBI taxonomy): Eukaryota > Metazoa > Arthropoda > Insecta > Hymenoptera > Ichneumonidae > Ichneumon > Ichneumon xanthorius. Next base: position 17,743,314 of record OU824201.1, read on the forward strand.
TCCGTCAGACATGACGCAAGGACTACCTTAACCAATCCCTTCTTTGCGGCTTCTATCCGTCGAACAAATAATTGTCTCTCGCGTCGACGGTCCTCCAACATGCAGCCAGACACCCCCATCGGGGCAGTTATCGAAGAATGCGTTAAAACAATGAAATCGACAATGAGCCGACGTTACTTTTGGTGAGCGCTAACGAGCACTTGAGGGCATTATTTACGCCATAATGCACTGGTCTGCCCGCGGTGCTTTAAGTTGCTCGCCTACAAGTGAACGCTCGCCTCTCGATCTCCCTCAACGCCCGCCGCCCGGTGCAGACTGCAGCATCGCCCTGCAGGGCCACAGGACCGATCGCTCGATCGGTGGGAATCTCGGAAATACCTTAAAGCATAATTAAGCATGAAACGCCGCCCGATCCTCGTCGGCGGAACGTTTATACCGGAGGAATCCCTTTTAATGCCGCGACGGCGTCGCGCCGATGCCGGCGAAGTCGCCACATGGCGTACGGGTGCATCATGCACACGCAGAAAAAAAAATTATTTGACGGGCACCGTTTATTTGGTTTGAGTAAAATATTTATTTAATTTAAGTAAATAGTTATTTAATTGAAATAAATATTTATTTAAATGCAATAAATATTTATTTAAATGAAATAAACATTTTACTTAAACTAAATAAACGATGGCCGTCAAATAAATTATTTTTCTGGGTGCAGTCACCGCTGTCACGACGGTGCCGTGCGTCGTTCGCACGCATGCACGGGACACGCGCGTTCCTCGTCGTCCCGAGAGCGGAAAATAAAGGCCGCACGATGAAGTTTCAGGTGACGGAATCTCCCCCCATTCGCTCGTCATTTCCGACGTCGCGTCACGCACTTCGTTATCCCGCGTTCCCTCGCGCACTCGAGCCTTGCGCTTAAGTTGATAAAGCAATTTGGCCCGATGGAGAGGGATATCTTCACGCGTGCCCGGCCGATCGTCTCGGCGACCCCCGGTCGTGGAGACCCCGGAACGTTTACCGGCCGCGGATGTGCTCGGTAACCCCGGGACGATGAGCGATGCGGTGTGCACTTGCCGAGAGACCGTGGACAGCGGCCGAGCGGGCACAGTCGTTGGCCACTCAGCGGTCATCGGGCACCGCGCGGCGAATGGACGAACACGCGGTGAACGTACCCGAACGCCGGTATGTGGATTTATCATGAATCATCGTTTTTTTGGAAGCAGTTCTAAAATTTCACAAATTCTGACATTTTAATATTCCAACATTTTTTAATTACAGAATTTAAAAATTACACAATACCAAAATTGTGAAATTCGAATATTTTGAAATACCAAAGTGTACGATTATTCATATTTCTTTTTAATTCACGGTCCTAGGAACGTAAGACAAAAAAGAAATATGAATAACGATAACTTTTTGCACCTTAGATCCATGATCGTCCGGTTTTACCTTTACTACACAGTAAAAAAAGTCTACTTTTTAAAACTACTTATCGTCTACAAAAGTCCACAATTTTTTATTTTTTTATTTTCGAGTTTTACAAGCAAAAGTGCAAACTAAAATTGTTAATTACATGAGAAACAAAAGTGCAGTTTTATAATATTCAAACCCAAACGAGTTTGTCACTTATTTTAAAAAATAATTTCTATACTAAACTTCGTATTCCGATTTCACGAAATTATTTTTTACCGTCTAAATTCAGTCTAAAAATATTTTTTCCCCCTCGACCGATAGTTTGCGTGGAATACGCAATGTGCTCTCAACAGCAGTATAAAAAAAAATGTATTGCCCATCTCACCCGACCATCATCCAAGCCACCTTGCAGTGCCAGCGACTGTGCGGTCCCTCCTCGAGGCCCGCAGGACCCGCGCGACTCGTGGCGAGAGAAGTAATCGCCCGACGCTTTACCGCAATCAACGGGCCCTGCGTGTAATTGGGGTTAGACGCAGCGCACACAGCACGGTAATTTTTCTTACAGCTGTATAAGTACGTACTCGTGTGTCCCGTCGGATCCGCGGACACACAAGCGTACGTGCATCCGTCTCTACACTGTAAGCGGTAAACAGGAGGGTAGAATTTTAAAGTTCGTCGACGCGGCCGCGGAATGCCGAGAGCGTTCTTCCCCGAACGAGGGGAGGAGGACGAAGGGAAGAGTTAATAAAGCAATTTGATAGATCGACGGAAATTATTTTAGATGCATCCAACCCCTCCCCCACCCCCCACCCCCCCACCCCCCTGCCTTTATATCCATGCACACGCTAATTTCTCGATGTTCACGTTTAGTCAGTGGGTTTAATACACCGTAAAGTTCCGTGCGGACGCGAGGCTATCGATCACACGCAGCGCCGGTAAATTAGTTATTGCTGGATGGAGGAAAATTATTCGATTGCGTAAAATTACTATTCCGGCGATGGTTATAGCCGGTGCATAAGAGAACGAGTCGTACGAGCAGCAGGTGGTACTACGTCGGGTATAATGTGGCCGAGGCGAGACGGAAAGGGGGATAAATAAACGAGAGAAACACACGAACGAGATTTAAAGTCAAGATGAAATTCTATCGAGCGGAGAGAGAAGGAGAGAGAGAGAGAGATTGCCGCGTATAGATATTCCGTGTGTGATACGCGGTCGGCTCGGTTGTCCCGTCGCCGAGGCAGCGGACCGATTACCCGCTTTTCCGGGACAACGGGAGTCGCTCCGCACCGGTCGCGTGTGCTCGTTCGACCATTGCGAGATATATCGTTGCGTTAATATTGTTGTTGTCGGAGATAGGAAAGCTCGACTTTTCTCCGACAGCCACCCGGTCTCCGGCGTGCCGCAGCTTCGAAAGTTTCCGGACTGGTTCAATTAACATTTTATTTTTTTTTTATTCTGCCGTCCGTCATAACGAGAAGGCTACTACTAGTTAAGAAAAAAAAAAAAAAAAAACAAGTCGTCGGCTTGCGAAAAATTATTAATTTCACCTGTCTGGCGGACACACACTCGCGCGCGTGGAGCGTTGCGCCCGGTGCTGGTCGGTCGAACGTGTGCTACGGTACCGGAGATAATGCCCGACGATTGACAGACTCATTCCCCGGCGAGGGCGCACACACTCGCAACGCGCGTTCCAGTGTATCGCTTATTATCGGGCGAGTTATACTTCTTGACATTTATCCTACCCGGGCGGACCCCTCCACGGCTCTGTCTCTGTGTGCTTTTATCGAATGCCGATCTACTATATGCCGTACGCGCACACGGCGAGAAAACGCATACAGTCGAGCCTCGATCATAAGAAGCTCGTTCGAAAGAAACTCGATTGTAAGAAGAACCTTGATCGTAGGAAGAACCGCGATTGTAAGAAGAACCTCGATCGTAGGAAGAACCGCGATTGTAAGAAGAACCTCGATCGTAAGAGGAACCTCGATCGTAAGAGGAACCTCGATTGTAAGAGGAACCTCAATCGTAGGAAGAACCTCGATCCTAAGAAGAACCTCGATCATAAGAAGAACCTCAATCCTAAGAGGAATCTCGATCCTAAGAGGAACCTCGATCCTAAGAAGAACCTCAATCCTAAGAGGAATCTCGATCCTAAGAGGAACCTCGATCCTAAGAGGAACCTCGATCCTAAGAGTAACCTGGATCCTAAAAGGAAAGTCGATCCTAAAAGAAACCTCGATCCTAAAAGGAACCTCGATCCTAAAAGGAACCTCGATCCTAAAAGGAACCTCGATCCTAAAAGGAACCTCGATCCTAAAAGGAACCTCGATCCTAAGAAGAACCTCGATCCTAAGAAGAACATCGATCCTAAGAAGAACATCGATCCTAAGAAGAACATCGATCCTAAGAACCTCGATCATCCAAGTTTCCTATTCCAGTGTCAATCCGCTAGTACACTGGCTTCCCCAAGTAGTTTTACCCACCCCAGCAAAGTCGGACATCACGCATCAGAGACTAATTTCAATCAAATCGTTTGAATCGCGCCTTGCATATGTAAATCACGCTAAAGCGACTTAGAAATTTCTTTGCTCAAAAGCGCGCAGCTAGCGTTCAACAATTAAAAATGGACGTTTCTATTTCACGGAACCCTTGAGATAAGTGTTCGATGTCGGAAACATGTTAAATATGTCTTATTTATATATGTGTTATAATAGTGTTAAATAAAATTTACGTTTCGATTATCCACATTTTTGATTATCCTAACTGGACTCGCTCCCGACAAGTTGGGATAATAATCGAGTTTCTACTGTACGTTGTCCCGCAACGTGTATCGCGTACTCGCAATGGTGTATCGGGTACTCGCAATCAGAGACAAAAAGTTTCAGTACGAGAAGGTAAAATATTTATCGTTCAGGATAAAGTAACGCATGCAGATCTCCGCGATGATAACGGCCGAGCGTTGTAGCGTCGCGATGTGGACTTACGTGTGTGCCGGACGCATTGTTCGTATCGGCGCGGGGAAATCGGTGCGGGACGACGTTCCAGTTCTAGTTTCTCGATTCATTCACGCGCGCACCGACTTCTGTCGTGGCCTGCCTACTTAATATTTTTTTTTGCTGCAGGAAATATCGGCCCGAGTGGGCGTCGCCTCAATTACGCAATTGTCTACCTTCCTCGGTGCAGAGTCGCGGACCGCGCGATCGTTCGGTACGGTCGATCTGTACCGTTCGATTTCTTTTCACACCTAACTCAACCGGCGCGATGATGAATCGGACGAATCGACGGTTCGGTAAATCACACGGCGCAATCCCGTGACGACGGGACCGTGGGCAATTATACATTTGACACGGACGATTAAGCATTCGCACATTGTGGGGAGATAAATTAACAGATGCAGATGCTTGGACTGGAAAGTCGTAGCGGCGATGCAGGCGCGAGTCGCTTCGATGGCGGGGAAACTTATTGCGCGCGTGGGACAGACGTCGCACGTACCGTTTGTATTGAGACATCGATGGATAGACACTGCATGGTTTACCGGAATATGAACGAGAATCGATTTGCGCACGAGTCTCTGGACATTTCAATAAGGTGTAACTGTCGTTGCTTTCGCAAAGTTTACAAAAGCCTCTGTTGGAATGAAAAAGGATTTTTGTCAAAGTGGAGAAAATTATTGTTTTATTTTTTAATGCCGGGTTGTCGAATGTGAATAGATGACCGGAAGGAAGAAACAAAAAAGTACGTGGAAGGAAAGGCACATTATTTTTTATGAAAATCTGGATCGCCAATGTGGAATCAGCGAGCTTTGATAGGTTTTAGTGGAGCGATTACGAAGATCAATGTCGGACTTTGAAAAGCTCTATCGAACTGATCCGACCGGCACATTTATGCCGGCCGTGGTACATTTATGCGCGTGCGAAGATGTCATCTTCATTGTCATCTTCCAATCTGGATAGTCAGAGCTTCGCGACGTGGATCGCCGAACTAGCTCAGGCTGGGTTGGAACATATGACACTTCACCGACAGCCGCAGTGGATAATCTCATTCCAGTGAGTTCGTTTTCCATCCGCTGCCCGCGTCCCTCGCCGCAGAATAAAGTAACTAGGTGGTTGACTGTTTGTTCAGCTTCCTCGCCCATTGCGTCATAACATAAAGGAGCCCATGAAATGGACTTGGAGTTAAGTGTTGAATTGTTCTCTTTAATGGGCCTTAGCAGGTTGATTACAGAAATCAATCTCGGACTTTGAGAAGCTCTATCAAACTCCGGCCAGCGCTGACACATTTGTATCCGTGCGAAGATGTCATCTTCCAATCCCCCACTCAAAGTTTCTAAATTTGAGTCGTGGTCTTGGCTAGCTCTGACTGGCCTGGAGCATATGACACTTCACCGGTAGCCCCAGTGGATGATCTCATTCCAGTGACTTCCTTTTCCATCCACTGCCCGCGTCCCTCGCCGCAGTATAAAGTAAGTAGGTGATTGACTGTTTGTCCAGTTTCCTCGCGTATTGCGTCTTAACAAAAAGGAGCTCATGACATGGACTGTTGAGTGTTGAATTGTTCTCTTTAATGGGCTTTAGTAGGTTGATTACGAAAATCAATCTCGAACTTCGAAAAGCTCAATCGAACTGCGGCCAGCGCTGACACTTTTGTACCCATGCACAGATGTCATCCCCACAGTCATCTTCCAATCCGCTTACTCGGAGCTTCGAGACTTGGGTCGCTGAGCCAGCTCTGACCGGCCTGGAGCATATGACACTTCACCGGTAGCCCCAGTGGATGATCTCATTCCAGTGAGTTCCATTTCCATCCGCTGCCCGCGTCCCTCGCGGCAGCACAAAGTAAGTAGGTGGTTGGCTGTCTGTCCAACTTCCTCGGCTATTGCGGGTTAACATAAAGGACCCCGTGAAAAGGACTGTGTGTCATTGAGCTACCGGCGAGAGTCGCAGCATCAGGGTACATATATTTCCTCCTGATCTGGAAAACAATAAGCCGGAGAAGCGGTGAGGCCAGTGGCGGTGGCAGTCTCGCGACCGGGGCGATTTATATGCACTGCTGGCACGGGGCAATAACTTACGGGAACTTGCAAGCTACCACTTGAGGTCTAGGCATTCTCGCGGAGAGACTGAGAGTCGACTATCTTGGCTCCGTCCTGTCCCGCGGCTCCCTCCACCGGGTCCCTCTCTATCCAAATAAGGACGGGACGGAAATGCCGTACCATTTCTTCTTTCCGCTCTTGCGACGGGGAACCAGGGATAATGCCGGATAGAAAAGTCGAGACTTACACGGGTTTCGCGAGAAACGACGTTTCGACTGACTCGAAAAATAAAAGCCGATCGGTGCACCCAATCCACCGTTAGAGGGCAACTTGGTTGTGACACACTTGAGACCATTTATTAGCCACGGGAGTTTTTTTTATCTTACGTCATCCTAAATGGATAGTTCCGGTACTTCAAAAAAGAGATACTTGATATTTTTTATTTTTATTTGCACATTTTCCAAAAAAATGGCGCGGTTTGTTGTTTGACCAGTGCACTGCATTTTTGTTAAAGCTTCGAAATTCTGCAGCAAAACAGGAAATTGTCAACTGTCGGCAGGATGATAATTTGTTTTTCTCCAGGAACAACTGAAAGTAAATACTTCGACTTTGCTGAGGAGGTTTTTGATAATGCGACGGTTATTTATGTCCGGAACACTCGAGCGAAGGGGCGAACGATAAATCCGTGCGATTGGGTGTGTTAATCTTCCGGTTCTTCCGGACTTGGTTGTGACACTCTTGGGACCATTTTGTAGCCACCGGAATTATTTCCGTCTAATTGTAACAATATAAATCATACTAAATGGATAGTCCCCGTGCTTCCCAAATGTTTGTCTTTAAGAATTACTTAAAGACATACTTAATAATTTTTATTTATTTACATATTTTCCAACAAATGGTGCATTTCCTTGTTTGACCGGTGCATTAAATTTTCGTTAAAGCCACGAAATTCCGAAGTAAAACAGAAATTTGTCTCTAGTCGACGGCAAGATAAATTTTTTCCCCAGGAGCTGCTGCATCGCCATTCTCCTCGATCAAGTAAATACTTCGACTTTTCGGAGTAGGTTTCGATAATGCGACGGTTATTTATGTCCGGAACACTCGAGCGAACGGGCGAACCATAAATCGGTGCAATCGTTTGTGTTAGTGTTCCAGTTCTTCCGGACTTGGTGATGACACACTTGGGACCATTTTTTAGCCATAGGAATTATTTTTGTCAAATTTCAAGACATCTTAAATCGATTGTTTCGCTGCTTCCTAAATGTCTGTCCGATAGCAGCTTTAGGAATGACTTCTCTCACGCTACAGATTGCGAAGACATATTTAATCATTTTTAATAATTCACACGTTTCCAAAAAATGGTGCATTTCCTTGTTTGACTGGTGCATTAAATTTTTGTTAAAGCCACGAAATTCCGAAATAAAACAAAAAATTGTCTCAACTCGACGGCAAGATAAATTTTTTCCCCAGGAGTTGCTGCATCGCCATTCTCGTCGATCAAGTAAATACTTCGACTTTTCGGAGTAGGTTTTGATAATGCGACGGTTATTTATGTCCGGAACACTCCAGCGAACGGGCGAACGATAAATCGGTGCTATCGTGTGTGTTGGTGTTCCGGTTCGAAGAATAGAGAAGAGAGTTTCCCGGCGACAACCGACGATTTGTCAAGAAGGGCTTCGGCGAATGCCCTCTCTCAATGGCAACAAGCGGAAGGCTCACCCTCGACGCGGGCCATTCCGCACCCGCACAATATCCCCCATGAATGGCGCCCCCGCGTCTTATCCCGTCAACAGCGCACACATCTCGGAGCCTCGAAACGCCGCATTGAAAGAAGCCTGAAAAATTTACTTACTCCCGCGTACGCGTAACGCTTCACCCACGAGGGAGCCCGGACACCGGACCTTACCGAAAAGGTGTATACCGGGGGGATAACTGTATTACGTTCCATTATACTTATATACCCGAGCGGGGACCGGCACACAGTATCCCTTTCGGATCGACGGATAAAAACATCAAATCTGCATGAATCGGCTTGTCGACCGACATAAAATACGTATGACCAATCTGTCCGAGATTGGGTACACAAGGTCCTTGGGCCATTGTGCCCGCTAACTCCCGCACGGATTTTATCGACGCCGGACAAATTCCGATGGGAAGCCGATACATTTTCTGAGAAACGAGGTTTTTTTTTTTTTTTTTTTTGGAGCTCTTTTCAGCACTTCACTGAGAGAAGGATCTAGTTAATATGACTATATCGCTTGAGAGATGTTACCGTACACTGTTAACATTAATTGTAAATATTAATGTACTGGAACTTGACATTTTCTTACATTATTTACAGCAATTGAACGTTAAGATACTTTTTCTGTAAAATAAAAATACCAGATATTAAAATTATCAATCTTTTACCTGAAATTTACAAAGGTTTTTATTACGAATGAAAATTGTACTGTACAATGGCACATGTGTTTGGAATTTCGGAAACAGTTTGTGTAAAAAAGCTTGTAATACCGTTCATTAATTTTCAAACAACACTTTTTTTATAGCGTAGCGCATAGTACACTGTAAGAAAAATTGTAAATTTTAATATACCAGTTTTTGCATAAAAACTTCCAGTCCGATACATTGAATTTCACAAGAATTTTTTTGACAGTGTAACCGATAGTTTTCATTATATCCTTCTCTCAGTGCACTCGTAACAGCTTTTCGCATTATCGAGGAGACCACGAGGGGGCATCGGCATCGCACGAGCATAGGACAATACGCTCTTCTGACGTTAAACAAACGATACGTTTCGATGAAATATTTAACTAGCAATAACATTGTTTCGTACCCGGGATGCTTAGGGCCGTTAACACCATCTCTCTACTTGACGCGTTGCGTACTCAGCTGACGTCGGACCGAGATGTTTATGCGCGATCATAAATTTTCCCAGCCATTTATCGATGAACTCGCCCGACTCCTCTGTCTCGTTCGGATGCATGCCGCAATGAAGGAACGTAAACAGGAATCTATTTTTAATTATTTAATTGCAAACTCTCGTAAGAATCTTTAGATGGCTACTCGATTTCTCGTATTATTGTTATTATGGTTCTCGTATAGTGTCTGAAGCGCCGATTTCGTAACGATGAACGACCACTCTAACGAAAAACTTCTCACGTTTATTACGTTCGGTGATTTGCGAACGTCTCTTAATTTTTTTGATTGATCCACCTCGGCTTTATCGCGAACTAAGATCAAAAGTGACCTCAGAGAGGAAAACATCACTTTCGGATTGAAAATGTCCGTGTGTGATTTAATTAATCCGTTTCCATCGCTACCTGCATTCGAGATGAATTCCAAATATATTTGAAACGTAAAGCAAACATTCGTTTACCTATTCCAAATTCTTTTCCTGTATTTCAAAATTCATACATTTCTGCGATTGGCTGCATTCGAGATACATTCGAGAGAAATGTAAAAAAAATCTGTCTGTAACTTCCGTTTTGAAAATCTTAGTTTTCAACCGGAAGTGACGTCATACCCGAATTACACCACCTCCGGTTTGACAATCTCATTTTTCGGTATGACGTCACATTCGGTCAAAAAATGAGAAACGGATGAATTGAGGAATACACTGTTTCAGTTTTCCACCGACAGTGGCGTCAGAGGAGAAAATGTCACTTCCGCTTTGAAAACCTCAGTTTTTCACGCGAAGTGACGTCAGAGTGAAAGACTTCGCCTCCGGTTTGGAGAATCTCAGTTTTCCAGCGGAAGTGGAAAGCGTCGACCAATCATGGCACAAAGTCTAAACATCCGGGTCGTCAACTTGGATACTTCGATTAAAAATGTCATCAGTCACAAGTGCATTGCATTTTGAGATCATGAATCGCAGGTCCGCGAATCTCCCCCCGGGAAACGCCTGATTTTTCTATCAAAAATTCCTTTTCAGGAGTGAAATAAAAGTGATCGACGTTCTCCCGTCGCGAGTTCCACCGCTGACAATAATAAGCCCTGACAAGTTAATGGCATAACGTAGTTAAAGACCTTACAGCGTCTCTTTCGGGTGGGGCGAGGCGTCGGGCGTGATAGAGATATAATGAGACTCCGACGGCAATTAATAATTAATAACCCGGATCCAAATTAAATGGGTTTAAGGGTCGCCGCGCGAGGGGTGCGTCGGCTGCCGATCCGACGAGTACAACAAGCCGAGGAACGATACGAATGCCGCAACGGGCGCGTGGTGTATCGGAAATGGCATTTTGGGGTTGCCGGAGGTGGATGGCGTTGGCGAAAAAGGGAGATGGTCGGATTGAATGGGATGCAGCCCGGGGTGCGAGCGAGAACGAGGGCGAGGAGGGCCGCGCAGTGTTCGAAGGGTGGCCCGATGCGCCCCGAGCTGCGGAACGAGCCTCCCGAGGCCCGGGGGCTGTTGCTGCATTATTTATGGCCGCCATCGATCATCGTCCGGCGTACACGGCCGCAACCGGGGACGACCCCACTAATCGCCATATGACAACCGTATATTTATTTTAAAGTCCTCCGCGTACACGTCAACATGGGTTACATTAATTTTAATTGTTTAACGCTCTGGCATGCCGTAAATGTCCGCGTTACACATTGATTCTGGGATTTCGGCAACAGCCTGTCAACGCTGACGGCGTATCGACAGGTTGGAATACATTGAAGGTTCGTCGATCGGGACAAGTGATGGTAATTCATTTAAAGTCCCGAAGAAGCTCGGCTCAGGAAGCTGCACTGACTGCATTTTTGCAGTGAGACTCGTTATCCATTTTTTTCGGTAGTTTCCGAACGTGACATTTTTTTTAATTTTTAATTTGGACGAACTCTTCGGTAGTTCCATCGTGGCCACCAATCACCCCCTTCGCGCCGCTGCGGTCTTTGCCTTGAGAACGTAGCGATTCGAGCTGGAGTACCGAAATATCAGAATGTCGTAGCGATCAGTTGTGACACATTGAACGATCATCGATCAGGACAAGTGACTGTGATTCATCATAGTCCATTTAAAACTTCAAAGAAGCTTGGTTTAGGGATCCGAGTAAACTTTTGGAGCGTTACATCGGTCCTTCACATGGTTGGGAGGACGCCTGACAAGTCCTTATCAGAACGTTATCAGGTCCAGATGAAACGCTCAAAAATGTACACTCGGGAAGTTCTGCGCAGTTTTCATCACAATGGAAAATCTCGTTATCCATTTTCCTCGATAGTTTCCGTGACATTTTTAATTGAGAAGAACTCTTCCGTAGCTCCATCTCGGTCGCTACCCAACCCCTTCACGCCTCCACGATCCAAATCTTGCGAGCATATTAAACCCGATCGGAGGTCCCGAATATCGAAATGCAACTTGTAACACGAACGATTGAACGATCATCGATCGAATAACAAAATACAACTTGCAACACATTGAACGAACATCGATCGAATATCGAAATACAACTTGTAAACATTGAACGATCATCGATCGAATATCGAGATACAACTTGTAACACATTGAACGATCATCGATCGAACATCGAAACACAACTTGTAACACATTGAACGATCACCGATCGAATATCGAAACACACCTTGTAACACATTGAACGATCATCGATCGAATATCGAAACACAACTTGTAACACATTGAACGATCATCGATCGAATATCGAAACACAACTTGTAACACATTGAACGTCATCGATTACAACAAGGGTATGAAATAAATTTAAATTCCCGAAGAAGTTCGATCCAAGAAGCTCTGCACAGTTTCCATCACAATAGGAAATCCCGTTATCAATTTTCCGCTAATTCCCGTGAAATTTCATCGTCAATTTTAATTAGAAAGAACTCTTCCGCAGCTCCATCTCGGTCGTCAGCAGTCCCCTTCACGCCGCCGCGGTCCAAACCTTGAGAGGATATCGATCCGAGCCGGAGCGCCGGAATATAGCATGCAGCACCGAGACAGATAGAGTTCGGTCAAAGTGCAACATGGTTCACCGTGCAGTGCTATTTGCCAGAGCTTCCTTCCGAGGGCAGAGAGACGAACAAGAAAGAGAAACCGATGGAGACGGTGGGACGGAAAGACAGAGACCAGATCCGCGCGCAGTCACAGTGGAGCAGCCGTCATAGGTACACATAGAGAAAGTTGAATGGGTGGGAAAGGGGGTTGTCGGGTGAGAGGAATAGAGGGAACGGGCGCGCGAGAGTTGCGCGATGAAATATGCATGGTTACAGGGTGAACGGGGTGGAGGGGAAGGGGGGGGGGGTGAGTGAAGGAGAGCTGGGTGTACATTTGTGTTGCATTTGAATCCGGGTAGGTTGGTGGCGGAGACAAGAAGAGCCATGTGGAAGCGTACAGCGAATGTAACCTCGACGTTGATGCGACGGTGAGGGTGGGCGAAGAGTGCCGGGGATTGCGGCGAGGAGATGCGAGAGACAGTGGTGTAGGTCGACGTAAGGGTGAGGCGAGAGGGTGCCGAAGCTTTTGCGGGGCTGCTGTTGCCTCTCCCCGTTGGCCCGATGGTTCCAGCGGCGCTGGAAAAGGTTGGTGCGCTCGATGCAAAGTCGTTCGCGACCAACCCCGTGGTCACAAACCAGGACGCCGTCGCTGGCCGAGCGTCGGGGTGTGCGCGACGACCGCCTCGGCCAGTCCGTTGACCCCGAGGCACTCCGACCGATGGTTCACCCGGCGTCCAAGCAAAACCATTATCTTCGCCGGACAAGGCGCGCATGCATGCGCCAGCGTTGCGGTGGCGATTATGATTTATGACGCTCCTACGGGATAAACCCGGGAACGGGGGGGGGGGCGAGGGGGAGGCCCTCGGACCTGCGCTTCGAGGAGAGGAGCCTTCGGACCTCTCGCGTCGTCGATGCCCGCGCGTACCCACATACGCCAAGACCGTAAATTAGATTTAACTTAAACACAGGGAAATTTTCATCGGCGGCTCTCGCGCGCTCGCGATGAACTTTCATAAATAACGCCACGGCCGGTGCGTGTTAAGCGAAACGTGTGCGTGGCTCGCGATCGCTAGGCGCGCACTCTCGGGATTTATTGCGAATACGCGCGGGCTGCGGAGCCGCGGGTTCGCCATTCGGCGGCAGTCGTCCTCGATTACGTCTCAACGATGGTCATGGTCTCGAGTGGATGCGAGAGCTCGGCGATGGTGCAACCGGCGGCCGGCTCGGATGCCGAGCGAGGAGCGAAAACGCGCTGGGAAGCGAGAGACCCCGAGAGTACGGGGGATTACCGTTTTCCCGGAGCGCTCTTCACGGTCGTACCGGGGGCACGCGTGCGGTTTCGCCAAGGTTGGGGTAATTGACGAACGGTAAAATGTTTCGGAGTGTCAAAGTACGGCATCAACGTACGAACTCTCGCCACGCTTCGCGGAGGTCAATCATCTCGGTGTTTTCTGGACGCTGGGCAGAAGCTTTGATCACGAATAGCTTCATCTCGTCGATTATCAGCGACTCGGATGGGGGGGATCACAATCTAGCCGATAATAAGGAAGAGTCGGCGATCCTATCAGGATTCTCGGATGATTCCACGTTGCCTCCTGCCAGCGCGGTCGTGCATGCATCGGGGAACACGTGCCAAGCTACCTGTTCGCCAGACTCGCACGGAATCATTTTCCGCTGACACCTTTTGGCGGTCACGCTCGATCGATCGTCACGCCGCCCCTTTCACCGTGAACGACCGTATCGTATCGCGACGAAAAAAAAAAAAAACCATAGCCGTTAATTCGTAGGTTTTTTGTACCAATTAAGCAACATTAGTAAATTTCACTGCAAGATTGCGCTTCGCGCAGTGGAAAACACGCCGGGGAACGATCCACGCGTTCGACAGCGATGGATTACAGGGTAGAGTGAAATCAATTTCCTGCAAGTAGCCTTGCCACGCTCGATCGACTCTCGGCGCGCCGGACGATTTGACGGATCGTGTTTCTCGCCGAGGCTCGCGGAGTTCTTCGGGTTCTCTCTCGCGCGGTATCGTTATCGCGAATAAGCCCCCTGGTAATCTTATGCGGACGAGATCTGTAAGAGTTGGCGGATCTGTGCGTTAACGTGGAACGGTCTTACTGCACTTAGAGTTATACCGTAGTATAATGCCACGGCGTTCGTGTTGTGTACATGCACGGTCGTCTCGTCGGGCCGCACTATCACACGTGCGTTGTAACTTGTTCAACGTGTTCCTAGCGCGCGGAGAGTCTACTCCGGCGAGGTCACCGCGTGCACCAACCACCGGGGTCATCGGAGAATTGCCGCTGCTCCCGCTGCCGGAGTCTCGGATCGGGTCAACATCCTGCCCGGTTTGGGATGCAGCGATCCAGCCGGACAATGTAATGTTGCGAGCCAGATCGATCGATATGAATCCGTTCGATCGATATGAATCGGAGAGTCGGAAATCACGATCGAAATGGCTCGCGCCTGATCGGAATCGGGGTAGTCGAGCGAAATCGGCGAAACCGGCCCGATAGTCGCGATCGACGACGGTTCGATCCAGCAAACTATGTGCAATGCGATGTTATCGTTGTATCTTGGGCATGGAAAACCACGTCTAACGACTACTATGAAAATCACATCATAGGGTAAAAGTGAGGAATATGGCCCAGTCCATGTATCATTGATTTACGTGTTAATCGAGGTGGGCCATATTCACCACTTTTACCCTATATATCAAAAGGAATCAAGAATGGTGTGCAATTGATTTACCTCGACCATTCTCCTATGTAGCTGCAGCGCTGTTGCTTTGATGGCAGATGCCTTTGAGAAACGGTGGAATGCAAGTTTGAAAGCAGCTCTCGGGTAATAAGGAGACCGAGTTCTCTGCCGTCTTGGCGACGGTTTTCTGCTGAATCAACGAGGCTTCGCACAATAGTATGGAGAATGGTCGAGGTAAATCAATCGGACACTATTCTTGATTCATTTTGATCTGTTTGATTTGGTTTTCATATGAATGGTTAGAAGTGGTTTTTCCAGCAAGCTATGTGGAATGTGATGATATCGCTATCGTTGTATCCTGGGCATGGAAAAACCACGTCTAACGACTCGTACGAAAACCACATCATGCATATCAAAAGGAATCAAGAATTGTGTCCGAAAGCAGCTTTCGGGTAATATGGAGATCGAGCTCTCTGCCGTCTTGGCGACGGTTTTCTGCTGAATCAAAGAAACTTTGCATAATACTATGGAGGTTGAGATAAATCAATCGGACACAATTCTTGATTCCTTTGGTTGATATGTATGACTTGGATTTCATACGAGTGGGTAGACGTGGTTTTTTCAGCAAACTATGTGCAATGCGATGGTATTGCTATCGATGTATCCTCGGCATGGAAAAACGACTTACACGCAAACCAAATCACACATCAAAAGGACTCAAGAATTGTGTCCGATTGATTTACCTCGACCATTCTCCTACGTCGCTGTAGCGCTGTTGCTTTGATGGTACATGCCTTTGAGGAACGGTGGAATGCAAGTCTGAAGGCAGCTTTCGGGTAATAAGGATACCGAGGTTTTCTACTGAATCAAAGAAACTTCGCACAATACTATGGAGAAGGGTCGAGGTAAATCAATCGGACACAATTCTTGATTCCTTTTGATGATATGTATGATTTGGATAATATGTATGATTAGTCTTTCATACGAGTTGTTAGACGTGGTTTTTCCAGCAAACTATGTGCAACGCGATGCTATCGCTATCGTTGTATCCTGGTCATGAAAAAACTACGTCTAACCACTTGCAAATCATACATATCAAAAGGAATCAAGAATTGTGTCCGATTGATTTACCTCGACCATTCTCCTACGTCGCTGCAGCGCCGTTGCTTTGATGGCAGATGCCTTTGAGAAACGGTGGAATGCAAGTTTGAAAGCAGCTCTCGGGTAATAAGGAGACCGAGGTCTCTGCCGTCTTGGCGACGGTTTTCTGCTGAATCAAAGAGACTTCGCGCAAGACTATGGAGCTCTTTGACGTTTTCCGTGGAATAAAAAAAAACGGACGAAGGAAGAAGAAGACCGGGACAAATAGGAAGAAGTGGATAGTCGAAGAAGCGGCGGAAGGAGGCCGACGAGGAGACGGGGAGGTGTCGGGCGGGATAATAGAGTTTCCTTAGTCGCGACTAAGGGTTATTCTTTCTAATTTGTCCTCGTTGCTTCCACTCACCCTCCGACTGGCTGCTCCTTTCGTATCGCCGCTCGCTCGGGCTGCGAGGCTGATGCCGATCCCGGAGGATAATATAAGAGTGGAGCAACGGAGCCAACAGTAGGGGCCCTCCATTACTTTTCTAATGATAGCGGAGCCGGCCCGACCCTGCGCAACGACAAAGCAGGGTAATGAGAGCAGAAGTAAATCATCGACCATTGTGAGGTAATCTCAGGGGCTATTGTCTGGTCGTGCGCGCGTGATGTATTATGTTATTGGGGCGTCTTGCGCACTGCGGACGCTCCGCCGAGACGCCCGAGGCTTTTCGTCCAACGAGCTATCGCTCTGCCGCTGCACTTGTGAGGTTCACGTTCCAATCGTTGACACATCAAGCGGCTTTACAAAATTGTACCGTCGAATCGGGAGATCGTGAGACTTCGGTTCGAGATGAGAGGAAGAAAAATTGATTGATGCAATTGATGAAGGCGCGAAGCCGATTGTCGATATCCATTTTTGTAGTCAAGGTATATCATTTTTGTAGATAAGGTTTAGTGACTGCAAAATACTTGTTGGAGTCCAACCAAATTGTTTGAAGAAAAAGAAGAAGAAATACTTGTTGCTTTCAGTCAACCCTGAGCAATCATGGTAATGACTGCCTAAAACAGCACCGAATCATAGTATTGTGCGAAGTTTCTTTGATTCAGTAGAAAATCAGTCGCTATCCATTTTTGTCGCATAGATGGGGTTTCCTTTTAACAATCTAAAATACTGGGAGGTCTTCGGATATGTATGGATTGAGCACGGTAGACGATCGGGAGAGTTATTCAGTAAGTTTGTTAACGCATGGTTCGTTTTGAAATTTGACCCAATCAAAGTCTGCACTTCCATCAAATCAAGATTTAGTGACTGCGACATACTTGTTGGAGTCCAACCAAATTGTTTGAAGAAGAAGAAGAAGAAATACTTGTTGCTCTCACTCAACCCTGAGCAATCATGATAATGACTGCCTAAAACAGTACTGAATCTCGGTGGATGGAACTGCATTAATTACGAACCTTTTTGTTGTTATTACGAATGACATCTGGAACGAGCAGGAATCTTTCATTGTACTGGCGACAAGATAGGCGAGTGAACTACCGAGTTCACCGAACCGCGGCATCGACCAACAGTCAACTATTTAAAGAATATAATACTAACCTCGTCTCCGCCATTCGAGTCGAGACAACGCCGTGGCTCTCTTGTACCCGTATCGTTCTATCAACCCACACGTGATGCCTGTGCCCATAGCATGTTCTCTAACGATCCTGGATAACGACGCGTCATATAACGATCTCTCGGCTGAACCGGCCACCAGCTTGCGGGTTCGGGCGATGAGACGGAGAGGACGACGGCAAATGCCAATCCGACGAAGATGGGACGAGGTCGCAGATATGTACCGTTAGTGTCCCGAAGAGCAACAGAATTTCCGTCTTTATCTTTTCGTCATCTTCGTCGTCGGGTCCGGGACGGGGGATGAGAGACCGTGTGTTCCCCGTGCAAAATTCACTTCCTCAATGTTTCTTGAACACACAGCCGGAAAATGGGTCAAGAAACTCGAGAATAGAATCTTTCTCATGGCTATTACTTCTCCGTCTCCGCCGTCTCCAGCTGCCGGACTAAGAGTCATAACGCTTCGATATTAATAATAGGAAAAATACTGAATCGCGACTATTCACCGTTATCTTACTAAAGAAGCAGAATAAAATGTCCGGCCTTATCTTTTCGTCATATTTGTCGTCGGCTCCAAGACGGGGGATGAGAGACTGCGGGTTCGAGTGCAAAATTCACTTCCTCAATGTGTCTTGAACACACAGCCGGAAAATGGGTCAAGAAACTCGAGAATAGAATCTTTCTCATGGCTATTACTTCTCCGTCTCCGCCGTCTCCAGCTGCCGGACTAAGAGTCGTAACGCTTCGATATTAATAATAGGAAAAATACTTCATCGTGATTATTCACCGTTATCTTACTAAAGAAGCAGAATAAAATCTCCGTCTTTGTCTTTTCGTCATATTCGTCGTCGGGTTCACGACGGGGGATAAGAGACTATGTGTTCCTCGTGCGAAATTCACTCCCCCAATGTTTCATGAAAACACAGTCGGAAAATGGGTCAAAGAACTCGAGAATAGAATTTGTCTTATGCCCATTACTTCTCAGTCTCGAGCTGCCAAACTAAGACTTATAACGCTTTAATATTAATAAAAAATACTAACTCGGGATTATTCACCGTTATCTTACCAAAGAAGCAGAAAAGAATTTCCGTCTTTATCTTTTCGTCATTTTCGTCGTCGGATCCAAGACGGGGGATGAGAGACTATGTGTACTTCATGTAAAATTCACCTCCACAATGTTTCGTGAACACACAGCCGGAAAATAGGTCAAGGAACTCTACAACAGAATCTTTCTCATGACCATTGCTTATCCGTCATAGCCGCCTAACTGAGATGCATAGCACTTCAATATAAAAAAAAAATTATTTGCAGATTTCGTCCTCATTAGTTACAATTTTGAGATCGATTTTTGGCTTCCGTATACAGGAAGCTATGCGCAAAATTGTAACAAATGAGGAGAAAGCAATGTGCAAATCACTTTGCTCAATTTTTTTTCATATGTATAAAAGTCAGTTTTCCTCTATGAACCAAGTAGAAAATTCTTTTTAAAAACCAATGATAATTCAAACATACTTTTTAAAAGTAAAAAAACACACAAACTCGCGATTAGGGTAAAAGTGGTGAATATGGCCCACCTCGAGTAACACGTAAATCAATGATATATGGACCGGGCCATATTCCCCACTTTTACCCTATTCGCCGTTCCCTTGCCAAAGAAGCAGAACAGAATTTCCGTCATCTTCGCCGTCGGTTCCAAGACGGCTGACGAGAGGCAGTGTGTTCCTCGTGCAAAACTCACTTCCTCAATGATCCTCGAACACACAGCCGGAGAATGGGTCAAGGAACTCGAGAACAGAATCTTCCTCATGCCCATTACTTCTCCGTCACCGCCGCCTCGAGCTGCCTGACTGAGTCTCATAATGGCTTCACTATTAATTACAAAAAAAAAAGACTTCGCGATTCTTCACCGTTACCTTACCAAAGAAGCGGAAGCGGCAGGAAAAAAAGGATGAAAATTGCAGAAGAGGAGGGTGCAGCACTCACGATGAAGCTGAATATAGAAGTGTAATATAATACTGTATATGTGCTACATCGACTGTATACAACTAACCCGAGATATTACAAGCCAGCGTGCTGCTGGCTGTCGACGCAAGTATAAAATGGAGGATTGCGAGTGAGAAAGAGTGAGCGAGGGGAGGGCAGGGGGTTTACACTGCCAGCGCTATAGAGACCTGTAAGGAGTACGTAAGAGGTGATGTTGGAGGATGAGGATGAGAAGGTGGAGGCAATCTCGACTCTCATCTCGCGCTTCGCTCCCGTTCCAATCGCGCCTCATCTCTTTCAGTAACCACTTCTTTTTCCTCACGATAAAATCCTCCGGGGCGAGCGCTTCGCTCCCTCTCCCTCTTTGACACGGAAGAGCGAGTCGGATTCCAAAAAAAAAAAAAAAATCATAAGTCGTCGTGCGAGCGGGTGGAGAACGAGAACTAAAATGCGCCGGTATTCGTAAAACTTACATAGACAGAGCGAGTCCTCGACGAGGAGACTGCCTCGACTTTATCCTTATCTGCGTGCTTCCATTGCTACTCGTGGCCCGCGGCGGCAGAAATAGCAGATCGAGTAGCGGAGAGGTGTGCCAATCTATTATACTTCTCAGAGAGCTGGTCCGAAGGTCCCAGAATTGCGCACAGTGCGGGACACCTCGTTTCCGTTTTTTTTATTTCCCTACTTTTACGATCGTTTCGGAACGAGGAGCATAATCGAGGATCTCCTTCCTATTATGCTTATCGGTGATCCTCCCGAGGCTCGAATGCACATAGGTGTGCTCCGCGAAGAGGAGACGGGGAACGAACGAGGAACCGGTGCGCAATTGAGTGGACCGCTGCACTTCTTCTGCACACTCGTCGGCTACTTTTCGCGAGGATAGGGGAGACCGGGGCAAAATGGCACAACGGGGCAAAACGGCACAGTGATGACGAAACGCAGTTTTCCAATAATTTTCGGATGCCCCATTTTGTCCCAGCGACACATCCAGATTTTCCAATCCATTTTGCCCCACGTGTCACCATCGCCACCATCCAAAAGTTATTGGAGAATTGCACTGAAAAAAAAATTTGCTTGCGGGCTGCCGAAGAAAAAAATGTTTGTTTCAATTCTTCTTTCAATTTTTACAATTCCATATGATAGTGAAACAACGACAGCAAGACTGTCAGGTGACATGTTATCGTTTCATTCCGGTATGAAATTGTACGAATTCAGAGTAGAATTGAAACGACGTTTTTACTTCATTGGCAGCCCGCAAGCAAATTTTACTTGATTCAATGATATTTTTTTTTCTAAGTGCGTTTTGTCTCAGTATCCCGTTTTGCCCCGCTGTGCCATTTCGCCCCGCTCTCCCCTACTCCGGAGGTGTCTCATCGTGAGAGGACTACAATAAAGGCGCGCACGTACACACGCTCACGTACCATAGCTGACCTCGTAAAGAACGGTCGTTTGTTGGAATCTGTAGGAGTTCATGGCAATCGGCTCGTCTTCTTTATGTAACGAGGAGAAAAGCTCCCGGCACCGGGCATCGTTTCCGAGGGCATACACGGACCAACGGGAGTCGCGAAAGTCCCCGTCGTTCCCGATCCTCCACCTCGAGTCACCGTGCGATTCTCAACGGAGAGTGACCAGCATCCGAGCTCCCGAGATTCATATCCTGTATCGAGTGTTTTTTTGCCGAGCCGATCGCGCGCTGTCCTCGTTGCATTATACTCGGCCACGGAATTGTGTATGCAAATGTTATTATGAGGATTGCGGGAATCAAGATTTCTCCACGCACGAGATTAAACGTCCGGTTATCGGCCGATATCGGCAACGACATCGCCGCTGACGGGCCTACACGAGATGAGAAACTGGGAATGGAACTTTGTATGGAAGTCGCTACTTGCCGGTGGTGAAAAAGGAGGATATTGTTGTTGATACGACTGCCGGTTCGCCGGGACCGGTGCCGATGCTGACCTCGTAAACAGCGGACCTTTATGTGTATCGTATTGGTATATCTGTCAGAACTGTTTATCCCCGTGTGTATTCGCGGATACCGGTCGTCGTCGATGGGTATTTTCTGCCGGAGAGCGAGCAATCGACTCCTCTTCTTTACGGGTCGAGTCGGATTCTCGGGAACGTCGAATAGCAACGGGCCCCGGCCAATCTCGGGCGTTCCAGTCCGGTAACACACCAGCGGCGGCAGAAGCACGCGGCGGCACGTCACTGCACCGGTCATGCACCCAGAGGCTGCAATGGTAGCGGGAGGGAGAATGGTAGTGGTGGCTGCTCGCGAAGGAGGATAATACAGACGCCTCTCCATTCTTATTATCGGGGATCCGCGTTTGAACGAATAGCCCCGAGAGAAATTCTCGTTTTCCAATAGTATATGCCTCGCCGGAGGAGACCTGTTAGCGAGGCGAGGGGAGCGGCGGCGGAGCGCGTGGGAGTGCGAGTATTATAAACGCGGGCTCGGATGTTGCGAGGGTGATACGTGCGCGGCGTATGTAACGGAATCGAATCGTGAGTCAATCCTTTAGTCGATACGCGTGTAATGCGGAGATCGGCGCTATCGGCTGCACGCGCTTCGCTGCGCCCTTTCGGATTGGTAGGCTGCTTGGTAAGTGGCTTGGGTTGATAGTGGCGACGATAGGGTGGGTAAAAATGTATTGGTAAAAAAATAAGATCCTTGTGGTATATGTGATGGGGATCCTTGTTGGAGAACGCCGGCAACTCGAGTTGCTGCTGGAGATGCTGGATCTTGCTCTTTTATGGTAAATGGAAAATTTCATTGGGCAAGAGATCATTGGCTGTGCAAGGAAACTTCGCGCCCATGGCGATTAACCATCAATCTTTCGCGGAAGTAATGGAATCGAATCATGAGTTAATTCCTTTACTGGATGCACGTGTAATCATGCACGCCTTTTTCGGATTGGCACACATTTTGGTAAGTGACTTGGGTTCTGCGAGCTTTCGGATTGGTAGGCTGCTTGGTAAGTGGCTTGGGTTGATAGTGGCGACGATAGGGTGGGTAAAAATGTATTGGTAAAAAAATAAGATCCTTGTGGTAAATGTGATGGGGATCCTTGTTGGAGAACGCCGGCAACTCGAGTTGCTGCTGGAGATGCTGGATCTTGCTCTTTGATGGTAAATGGAAAATTTCATTGGGCGAGAGATTATTGGCTGTGCAAGGAAACTTCGCGCCCATGGCGATTAACCATCAATCTTTCGCGGCGGTAACGGAATCGAGTCATCAGTTAATTCCTTAAGTCAATGCACGTGTAATCATGCACGCCTTTTTCGGATTGGCACACATTTTGGTAAGTGACTTGGGTTGATACTGGAAACGATAGGGTGCAATAAGTGTATTGTTGTCTCATCAGAAATATGATTCCATTGCTCCTAGAAACGAGCGCGTGGATACTTTTCTTCAATAATGAAGGTCCTCGTTGGAAGACGCCAGCAACGCGAATCCTCGACCCTCGGGACATCAGCACGAGGACTTTGAGGCTGCTGATGTTGGATCTTGCTCTTTGAAGGAAAATGGAAAATGTCTTTGGGCAAGAGACCATTGGCTGTGCAAGGAAACTTTGCGCACATGGCGTTTAGCCATCAGTCTCTCACATAAAGTAATCGAGTCATGAGTCAATCCTTTACTTGATGCGCGTATAATCCTGCGGAAATCGTCAGTATCAGCTTCAATGCACGCGCTTTGTCCCTTTTGGATAGGAGCACATATCGGTAAGTGACTTGTGTTGACAATGAAAACGATAGAGCGTAAAAACTTATTGTTGCCTCATCATAAATATGATTCCATTGCTCCTAGGAACGAGCCTCTGGATAGTTTTCTTCAATAATGAAGATCCTTGGATAACATCAGCAATTAGAGTCCTCAAGGAATCGACTTTGAGGCTGGCGATGTTGGATCCCGCTCTTTGACGCAAAATGGAAAATTTCATTGCACAAGAGATCAGCTGTCCATTAACATGGCGATTAACCATTAGTCAGTTCTCGGTAGCGCCATGAAGCGCTGAATGACCTCAGTGGCCATTGTAAGTTTGAAGCTCGTCATCTTTCCTCTCGTTGTTCAGACGCAGGACATTCAAGTGAGAAAAGACACCGTGCGAGTAGGAAACCGCACCAACCCCCGGCAATGCCGCCCCTTTGGCGAGGATCTCACAGGGTTAAAGAGACGTCTCTCGCGAACGTAGAAAGAACGAGAGAAACGCGTAAAGTTTCAGCGAGGACGCGACGGAGACGGAGCAAGGGGTCCGAGGGAGAGCGATGGGAAAAGAGGATACCGGAGTGTGAGGGCAACACACACGAACGGATAGACGGGCAAACGGCCAGGATACGGTATCAGTATCAGGAGGCGAGAGAGCACGGGTCGAAAGCACAGAGAGCAGCCGAGAACTGGTGCTTCGGCGCTGGTGGCTTCGGGGGGAGGCAGGGCGGACCCCGTAACGTGGGCTAAACTACACAACCTCGGCGGGTATAAGTCGGGCTATTATCGGGCTATGCGCTGAGAGCCCTCCGCTTTCATCCGCTAATGGGCAGCTCTCCGCCCGTCTGCTCCTTTACTGCGTCATTAATACAAGTTGCACATGTCGAGAGCCGGTGCGCTACAATAATTTACATGAATGGAATTGAAAATTTTCTACTCCCCGGAGGAGCAGAAAAAAAAGAAGAAAAAAAAAGGACACACACGAAAGATAGAGCGAGGGCAACGAGGCCGAGGAGAGGAATGGAAAAGGGAGAGAGAGAAAAATCTTCGTGGCATTTTATGTCAGTAATTACATGAAAGATGGTATAAACCACCCGCCCGACCAACCAACGTCCACCCTGTCGTTTTCTCTCTCGCTCCTTTTACCCTCCTTTTTTTATCCTCTTCTTTCTCTTTTTTTTTTTTGCTCCATCTCCTTTTCCTTTCTCCGCTCCCTCGCGTTTTCTCTTGATAAACGGGACGCTCGCGTTTCACCAC
Organism: Ichneumon xanthorius; assembly: GCA_917499995.1. Classification (NCBI taxonomy): domain Eukaryota; kingdom Metazoa; phylum Arthropoda; class Insecta; order Hymenoptera; family Ichneumonidae; genus Ichneumon; species Ichneumon xanthorius. The sequence goes on from OU824201.1 coordinate 17,768,031, forward strand.
CCACCTCGTTTCCTCTATCGCACTCGGCTTCCATCGAACGACCAACCAACACGCGTCCTCGTCTCTTTCGGTCCGAGAGCACGAAAACCCTCCGGTCTCGTCCACCCCCGTCGTCCAGCGGAGGCACCGCTGGTAGAGTGTACCCGACCACACACACACACACACACCAATAGACGGAACGGACGGTCACCCATCCCCTGTTTTAAACGCGGTACCACCGTGCCCAACTTTCGCGAGCCAGAATCTCCACCCGCCCGACTAAACTCCCGTCCGGCTCCCTTTCGTCCGGCAGCGCGCTCTCGAGGAGGAGAGATATTTTTTTATGCTTTAATTTGTGTACGGGGTGCGTCCGGTTGACTGAAGGATGCAGGTATGAGCTACCCTGAAAAAATGTCTGCTTATGCACGAGTACTGCGATCCAGCCAAAGCCAGGCAATATGGCGTATGGTGGACAATTGGAAAAATCTGCGCTCCAGCAATCCAGATATCGAGTTCTTGAGGTTTTTGATATCCCGCATCACAGTCGGAATTGCAGAAGAGCAAAAGAACGGACACTGCAGGCGTAAAGTGAATGTCCATAAAATGGTAATTTGTGCCACTGTCCCTTCAATCTGAAAGATGATTATTTTTTTAGTGTCAAATTAAGAGAAAACGGAATGACCTCTGAACTTTGTCGATCCATCGAGACATTCAATCAAAGCCCAGCAATGTGGCGTATGGTGGACAATTAGAAACTCTGTACTTCTGCAATCCAGATATCGAGTTCTTGAGGTTTTTGCTATCCCGCATCACAGTTGGAATTGCAGAAGAGCAAAAGAACGGACATTGCAGGCGTAAAGTGAATGTCCATAAAATGGTAATTTGTGCCACTGCCCCTTCAATCTGAAAGATGATTATTTTTTTGTGTAAATTAAGAGAAAAACGGAATGACCGCTGAACTTTGTTGATTCATCGAGACATCCAGTCAAAGCCCAGAAATGTGGCGTATGGTGGACAATTAGAAACTCTGTACTTCTGCAATCCAGATATCGAGTTCTTGAGGTTTTTGCTATCCCGCATCACAGTTGGAATTGCAGAAAAGCAAAAGAACGGACACTGTAGGCGTAAAGTGAATGTCCGTAAAATGGCAATTCGTGCCACTGTCCCTTCAATCAGAAAGATGATTATTTTTTAGTGTCAAATAAACAGAAAAACGGAATGGCCTCTGAACTTTGTCGATCCATCGAGACATTCAATCAAAGCCCATCAATGTGGCGTATGGTGAACAATTGGAAAATCTGCGCTCCAGCAATCCGGATATCGAGTTCTTGAGCTTTTTGATATCCTGCATCACGATCGGAATTGCAGAAGAGCTAAAGAACTGACACTGCAGGCGTAAAGTGAATGTCCATAAAGTGGCAATCCTGTCCCTTCGAGCTGAAAGATGATTATCATTTAGCGCAAAATTAACGGAAAAACTTGATGACCTCTGAACTTCGTCGATTCTTCCTCAGTCACTGGACGCGCTGGCTCGTAGTTCGCGTACATACGCAAGACCGATTTGTCCCCAGAAAGAAGAAACCGCCGCAAGGCGACCACGTGCGAGCCGAACAGAAGAAGAGATCCACTCTCCGGGTAGCGAGAGTACCGGTCCGGGTATTTAACCGCCTGGGACGAGAAAGACGTCGAGGGGGGGAAGGCTCGCCTATCGTTGACCCTTTGCACTTTATTATGCACGGTGTCGTGAGTTAGCGCAAATAATGTCGTCGTAAACCAATCACCCTCCGTTCCACGCCTACGCTACCCGTGGCTTCTTTCCCCGTCGTCCCTCTCTCGTTGCGCCGAAGTGCACCGGTCTCGCGGCAATAGCAATGCATCCTTGTGTACACTCGTGTGCTGAAGTTGTTGGTCCCGTAAGAACGGCACACGTGTACGGCGGTGCTGCGGGAGGATCAGGATCTACGAACGGCCGGGTTGTGAGGTAGACCGCGAACGAACGATTAACGACGACCGGCAATCTTTGGAATAAATTCGATTTAAATGTTCGAGCGTGGCCTCGACCCCTCACCCTTCTCTGTTCCCTGACGTCCCTCGGCGTTCTCGCTCCCACAGACGACTGAGAAATTCAAGCGACAGGATTGCCGGTATCGCCGCGCCACCTTACTCAGCGGCCGGCACCCTCGCCGGTGCTTTACCTTTGGCCACTGCGACACTCGTTCGCTGCGAGGCTCCGCACACTGTTAACTGTCGTGATACCGGCGCGAACAATAAGAACCCAAGCTTTACGATACGGGAAACGAGTCGGAGATATCATTTTTCGGATTATCCCTCCACCGTTTCCATCGTTGCGACATGGAAACCGGCAGCGAAGCAGCTGTAAGATTCTAGCTTCGGAGCCACGGGACATTGACTGTGAATGGCCAATTTAGATTGGAAAATGCAGCGAGGTAACATACCATACTGATAGGTAGTATGGTAGGTTAACGAAGTGGGATAGGTAGTATGGTAGGTTAACGAAGTGGGATGGTTAACGAAGTCTGATAGGTTAATGAAGTCCGATAGGTAGTGTGGTAGGTTGATGAAGTTTGATAGTCAGTATGGTAAGTTAACGAAGTATGATAGGTTAACGAAGTCGGATAGGTTAATGGAGTCTGACAGGTTAACGAAGTCTGATAGCTTAACGAAGTCTGATAGCTTAACGAAGTCTGATAGCTTAACGAAGTCTGATAGCTTAACGAAGTCTGATAGCTTAACGAAGTCTGATAGCTTAACGAAGTCTGATAGCTTAACGAAGTCTGATAGCTTAACGAAGTCTGATAGGTTAACGAAGTCAGATAGGTTAACGAAGTCAGATAGGTTAACGAAGTCAGATAGGTTGAAAAAGTCTGATAGGTAGTATGGTAGGTTGACGAAGTCTGATAGGTAGAATTTTGTAGGTTAACGAAGTCTGATAGGTGGTATTTTGTAGGTTAACGAAGTCTGATAGGTGGTATTTTGTAGGTAAACGAAGTCTGATACGAAGTATGGTACGTGAATCGTTGCTTCGTATTATCGTAATGAACAACAAGATTTCGGTTTTTAAATTGTATGTCACAGTGGGTAATCGATTTGGGCTTAGACGTTCGGTCGGGTTTACGTCCCCGTCCAAATTTCGATTAATTACACCAAACCTAATAACTTTAAAAAAAATGCATTCGACAAAAAAAAAGGTTTCTCGGTGCTTCAGGCTTCCGCGTAGGCATATCGCGTTCCTTTTCACTAGAGTCCCTTTTTCGCAGTCTTCATCCGAAGTTCTGCCCCAGGCCCACAGCAGCTTTTACCAGCCACTCTTCTCCGCTCAGCCGTTTTATATAGCTCCCATACGTCAACGTCCATTACATTTCCAGCGCCGGCAGTGGTACCGACGCCGGTAGGAGAAGGAGGCGAAGCGTGGGTGTTCGGAATACGACGGACCGGCGAGCCAGCCGCTCCAAGGCTTTTAATGTTTTCGACTCGTTCCTCGAAAGCGCAGCAACGGCGGCAGCATCCGAGCACTTTTTATCTCACCTTGCAGCTAATTAGCGCGAGCCCAGCAGCACATACCGGACGCGGACCTGGTCCGGCAGCTCCCATTCCAGCCTCAGACGCTGCCCTTTTAGCCGGGAATAGCTCACGCGAACAACGATCAACACTCTTGTGTAAAGCCGGCGTGGGAGTTTCGCCGTGTAGGGCGAACGCTATAGTTTCCGAACCTAGAAACTGGGCAATCATAGTCGTCATCACGTTGCTGGCTTGTCCTGCATGAAGCATTTCATAGGCCCTTGACAACACTGAGAAAAAAAAATTGGTTGGATTAACCAAAAGTCTCGGTGACATACGTTCAAAGCTCTTATTTGTTTGGTACAAATAAAGCATTGTTTTGTTAAACAATTATTTGCTTCGATTTATTCAAAATTTGTCGATCGAAACAAACATTTTTGTTGTACCAACCAAGTACACCTATGAACGTATGTCACCGCGCATTTGCTTCGTCGAATCATTTCTTTTTATCAGTGCAAAGACGGTCGGATGGCGATTCAGAATAGCCGACAGAGCTGCGATGACAATTATTACATGAAGCATTTATACCGACAGCGTTCGGTGCGCGGTCGGTGTGTGGCTTCGGCGGTCTCCCGGGTCAAGAAGCTTTGCTTGCGTTCAGTAGATGGATGGGTGACCGCTTAGCTCCACACCGGCTTGCACATCGAATGCTGAGCGGCAGGCCAGTTTGTCTGAGTTCTTGATGCTAAAACATCGAGGAATCAGAAAAATATAGGGCTGTCTGTACCGACACGGGTTTTCCGCAGTTTCCCCGTGTCCTCGGCAAATGCGGTACAGTGTAGCTAAGTCGGCTGCGGACGCACGGGAAATTAGGTAGCTTAGTGAAGTGCGGGTAGGGAGTGGTAGCGGGGAAAGGGACGGGTTACGTAAAAACCCGAGAAGGGTATACGATGGAACATACAAAAAAATTTTTTTAAATACATGAAGCATTTCATAGGCGCGTTGGAACAATTTAGGTATTTAGGGTAAAAGTGGTGAATATGGCCCACCTCGATTAACACGTAAATCAATGATATATGGACCGGGCCATATTCCCCACCTTTACCCTACTATCCTGCAGCGTATTGATATGGCGTTTTGGCGTTCAGCAGCCAGCGATCTGCCGTTTTTTCCAGATACGCCGAAACGCCACCTAGGAACTATAAAAAAATATCAGCGAACGCCAGAGGCGAACTACTGGAAATGGGTAAAAAAGAAAAAATCCTGTGACGAAGTCTATCGACGCGTCGACCAGGCCATTCAGAGAAACGCACGAGCGTCAGGGTAGCCTTTGACAAAATATGGACGGGCGGTCGAATCGGAATAACCGACAGAATTCCGATTAAAATTATTGCATGACGCATTTCATAGGCTCTTTACAACGGATTAGGTATTCACTATCCTGCAGCGTATTGATATGACCTTTTGGCGCGCGGCAGCCAATTTGGAGTCAGCGATCTGCCGTTTTTTCACTTGCGGCAGAATTCCACCTGGGAATTTAAAAAAATATGAGCGAAGACCGGAGTCGAATTGGAAACGGGTAAAATGCATGTGACGAAGTCATATGCATTTTTTTTTTTGCATGACCTCATGCACGAGCGTCGGGACGGCCTTTGACAAGATACGGCCGGGCAGTCGAATCGCAATAGCTGACAGAACTACGATTAAAATTGCCGTGAGGGTGAGGCAGAAGTATCAAATGAAAGTATGGAAATGGGTTTGCTCTGCAATGTAAATGCACGCGAAGATCCTGCATGCGAGCTCGCTATGCACGCGCTGAATCCACGACGGCGGAAAAGTCCGACGCATCGCACGCCCTGTGAGCAACATCACACACAGAGCTTAGCGCGCAGAACACTTCCACAATTATTCCAAACTCATTTTGACTCATTACCGCGAAGCGCCCCGACGATGCGTCCTCCGCCTCTTCCGCCGTTCCGGCGACGCGAGGCGTTTCGCACGCCGGAATTTGTCCGGGCTTCATAACGATGCTGTGTAACATGCCTCGTTGAGTGTGATATACGCAGCGCGGAGATATTCTCAGTCGCCAGTAAGTGCGTTTTATATCCCGGTATATCCGGAACAGCGCGAACGACGCTGCACACACCTCACTGTTATGGATAAACGTTGGGGTATGTTTTTTTTTAATTTTTTTAAATATGTTACGCAACTGAAAGGAGCAGAGAAATTAGGAAGCGAGTTCACCGCCCCGGTATTTTTTCGCGCGTCCCTTCGCAGATTAATTTTCATATTTATGTATCTTGTCCCCGGTATGTAACGGCGGAGAGGTCATTAAGCTTGCGGCATCGCCGAGCTGCAACCGCGATAACGACCTGTAATCTGCATGGTCTCGATCGTCCGATATGGTTTGGGCACGAGCGTGCAACTCGTTCCGTACCAAAGTGCTCGTGAAAGCCCGTCGGGTTACCATGGTTCCCGCGGAAATCGGGCGATACCGATCGTCGCGCCATTTATTTCGATCGGCGAAAAGGCTGTCCCACAATTCCACTTCGGGTTGAATTTTGTGACATTAATTTGAACTTAAGATCATTTCTTGAGGTCGAACTTAAGATCGAAGTTTGATCCGAACTTCATTGCGTGCGTAAGTTTGATCTTAAGTTTTGATTTAACTTTGATCTTAAGTTTTGATTTAACTTTGATCTTAAGTTTGGATTTAACTTTGATCTTAAGTTTGGATTTAACTTTGATCTTAAGTTTGGATTTAACTTTGATCTTAGGTTCGGATGTAACTTTGATCTTAGGTTCGGATGTAACTTTGATCTTAGGTTCGGATTTAACTTTGATCTTAGGTTCGGAATTAACTTTGATCTTAGGTTCAAATTTAACTTTGATCTTAAGTTCGGATTTAACTTTGATCTTCAGTTCGGATTTAACTTTGATCTTAAGATCGGATTTAACTTTGATCTCAGGTTCGGATTTAACTTTGATCTTAGGTTCAAATTTAAGTTTGATCTTAGGTTCGGATTTAACTTTGATCTTAGGTTCAAATTTAAGTTTGATCTTAAGTTCGAATTTAACTTTGATCTTAAGTTCGATCTCAACTTCAAACCAGTGTCTTCAAATTCGACTCTTCGAGACCTCTTGATCTAGCGTCCAGGCGTATTGTGATTCCCTCTGATCTTCGACCCGTCAAGAGTCATTGTCTCCACTCCATCAATATCCTCATCAACCCGGCCGAGCGTGCATGTTTATCCGCTCCACGATCGAATTTACGAGTGGAACACGTGAAATTAACTGCAAATACTCAAAGCGTTTTATTGTGCCGAGGAGCGTGGCAGTAAAACCCTCAGAGGCGAGTAACTTATTATACCAACCGAATATATCCTACCGACGACTTATAGTACATAGTCGTCGAGTGGACGGAAGCAATTTCTCATCGGGAACTGTGCTCCGCGCTCCCACAGGGTGCAATAAGTTTCCGCGTGCCCTCTGCTCCTCCCGAGCTCTCGTTAGACGTCTCTCGCCTCTCCCTCTCCTCCTCGACCCTCTTCTTCCGTATCTCCGCGTCTTTTCTTCGTCTCCCTCGCTCCCTCCCCGGTAAGTTTAGAAAAAGAGCCAATCCGCGGGGGTGAGGCGGGTGGGGTTTCATTAGGAAATGGATGAAACAGTGGTTATACAAGGATCGGGGAAATGTGGGAGAGGGCAAGGAGGCGAGGGTGAGGCACCACCATTACCAACTGCGAAAGGAGGGCCGACTGGGAGGGCGCGCGCCAGAGAGAGAAAGCTTTGAAGCTTGTGCAGTGCCCGCTTTTGCTTCTGCTCGCCGGCGATGACTCGGACTGATAATCCATTAGGATCCGTCTACTTAGAGTATAACATCTATTTGAATGCAAATCAATAGGGAATGGGGAAAGGACGCCGGCCAGTAATTGGTCCGGCTTTATTGGAGCTCTCAGTGTCTCAAAGAGCATCTCGTTCGGTCATCTCCTCCGGGTTCTCTCTGCCTTCCCTGCCGGTCCACGGCCCTCTTCCTCCCCCGACCCCGCCTCATCTGCCTCATCTTCTCGGCCTGTCCTCTGGTACGTACTATCGCAGGCCGCCCCTCTTCACCCTTCCGCCCCGTCGCACCGTCATCCGCGACTCCTGCGAACCGGCACAGCCATTGGCTGACAACTAGTTACTTGTCGTTTCTGCACAGTGAATAGTCGGAGAAACATCTCGGATCGAGAGAGATACACGCACCGCCGGTAGCTGCTTTGCGTTCCTCGAAGGTCCAACCGCTGTACCGTTTGTTAGGAATGGCACTGTGGCGGCGAGGCTCATCGGTACTGGAAAAAAGGTGATCTTCAGCGTAACTCCCGCTTTCTCCGCGCAGTACGCGTCACTGCACCGCGCTCCGTCTTCGACCTGCATGAGCGGAGATGCAAAGTGGAGACCCAAGTTTCGAAGGTAATGGTAGGACCTGTAGGTAGCCTGGATTCTTTCGACGCTGCATCTGAAGTACCAATGATGCTGCTCTTGAAGTACCAATGAACTACTTCCGGTGAATTTTGCTGAATAGCGATATCAGGAAAATTCTGTGTGATTGGGCAGATTGGAATTGATGAAGTTGCCATTGTGAGCTTCGGCGCTGATCTCATCGTGTCGAACACACGAGTGAGCTGTGTGTTGTCGCAGGAATGGATGTTCATCAGCGACGGCAATGGAGAACTCTTTGACATCACGCGGATTATCCTATCGAACGACACGTGTAAGCAATTTCATACTTGTAGAACAGTGATAAGGCTGACTTCTAATTTTATGAAACGATTGATGGAACAGGATTGAAATTGTGGCTCAATTCCTGCTCCTCGATGGGTTTGCGTAGATGAAAAGTGTTCAGAAACCTGTCATTAAGGATTTATAGCAGATTGGATTCATCGAGTAGCGTGGAATTAATGAATTTGGCATTATCAGCTTGCACGCATTGTCACAGGAATGGAAGTTCATCAGCGACGGCAATGGAGAATTCTTTGATATCACATGGATTACTCTATCCACCAATACGTGTAAGCAATGTCATACTCGTAGAATAGTGATAAGAATAGCTCGTACCAGAGCGTCATTGTTTCTCGATGGCTTAACGTAGATTCATCCAGAAAAAAAAAATTATTTCACGGCCATCGTTTATTTGATCTAAGTAAAATATTTATTTCATTTACGTAACTATTTACTTAATTAAAATAAATATTTATTGAAATGAAATAAATATTTTACTTAAACCAAATAAACGCTGGCCGTCAAATAATTTTTTTTTCTGGGTGTGGAGAGTGTGCAGAGACTCGGATTTATAGGTTTCTGCATACCGACATATATATTAGATTGTATCGATAAGGGTTTGACACAATGGAGTGACGAAACGGGACGTAAGGAAACGGTCCAGCTCTCGCGTATCTATGTGTACACGACAGGAGGCTGCACGTACACCAATTCACTTATGTCGAATGTACGCTGGCGCGGGTGAGCTTTCCAATGGCTTCTTTCCACCGAAGACCGCATGATTAACGATTGAACGCACTTGACTTCCGATCCAAGTCGCTTCAACATTCGCATTCGCAGCAATGGGCGCTGACCGAGGAGTGAGAACAGCACTCGGCCTGCTCTCGCTCGTCTCGCCAACACATTCGCCATTTATTTTATTTTATTTTCGCTTTTTTTTATTCACTTCTTCACCACGCTTCCCCGTCCCACCTTCTTCTCTCTCTCCTTGACACTACAACCACTGTACAACTATAGCTCGTGCCTCAAAAAGTTTCTCGTATCGCTCACTCACTTCATTGATTTATGAAGCCTACACGCCGATCCGTCCCGTCCACGCTCTGGCGCGCCCGCCATCCGAACGCTGCAACTATTCGTCTTACATTATTATCGATTGAAAGTGGAAAAAAAATAAAAATAAAAATAATACTGGGAGAAAGTGGTCTCGCGAACGGAAGATCAGGATTGTTGAATTCTACATATAAAATCTACATATAAATTTGTACGAAATTTGGGAAATAGGGCGATAGGGGCAAAGCGGGTACCTCGAATAAAAATAAAAATTGGGGGCAAAACGGGCACCAAGTCTAAAATATTATAATTTTGAGTTAATTGATTTTTCATGATAAGCCATGATATGAGCAACCTATTAAGAGGATAACAATACGAAACTTGCTCATACACAAAAAAGAAGGCCGTCGCAAAAAGAAAACGAAAAAAAGATTTCATAAAAAATCATTTGAAAAATGAATTGGAAAATCAAAAGAAAAATTAATATGCTCAACATATTTTCGAAAAAGGTTCTGAACGAAAATAGAATTTTATGTATTTCTTTTTTTTTTTATTTCTTAAGCCAAGCAATTTCTGTTAGCACTCCTTGATTAGTAATTCTCCAAGTTGCTGGCTATCTTTGTGAATACTCGCTAATGGAAACGCCGGTTTATACAACGGTATGAACGGATTAGCATTAGTTATCGCACGAGTGAGCCTCTCTCGGATCCTGAAATCGCAGCATTCACCTCGAGTAGTATAAGTAAACTTGCGCGATTATTCCACCTTCCTAATACGAGTATGAGAATCTCGAACGAATCGACATCTCTTCCATTTTCACTATCGCCAATCGGGTTCTCTGAATCGTGCGAAGCTTCTCACCGCAATGAACCGTTATACCAGCAGCACGATTGGGCGAACTTATCAAAGGCCATTGCAAGAAATTAGCGAGCAGTGTCGATTCATACAATTTTTTAAAGAATTTTGATAAACCGCTATCGACAAACGCGCCTAAGCAGAACTTGTGATGAGCCTGAAGAGCAGCACACTATATCACACTATATTTCATCAGTGTCAATGCACTGCTTTAGGAAGAAAAAATAATTGATCACATCTAAAATTTTATTCCCATAGCAAACTAAATCGTCGCAGAAACAAGAAAGTTTTGTTGTGAAAGAAATCAATTGCTTCTACGTAGTACTTTTGTTGCTACTTTTACTATCATGCCGACGTCGATGCACTTCTTCGTGAAGAAAAAAAAAATTGACTTGAAGAAGTTTATTCTCTAAGTGAATTTCCCCGAGCCAACTTGATGAAATGTAGTCTCATGTAGATATGTTCAGTGTCATAACGTCATGAACTTGAAGATATCTGCATGAAAGCAAATTTCCTCTTTGTCAATTGTCTCTGTCGATGAATTTCTTTGAGAAGAAAAAAAAATGGTTCACTTCAAGAATTTTATTCTCTAAGTGAACTTTCCCGAGCCAAGTTTATGCAACGCAAAACTCCGCCTTTATAACTTGATGAAATGCAGTCTAATGCAGATATCTTCAGGGTCATAACGTCATGAACCTGAAGATATATGCATGACAGCAAATTTCATCTTTGCCAATTGTCTCTTTCGATGCACTTCTTTACGAAGAAAAAAAAATTGTTCACTTCAAGAATTTTATTCCCTAAGTGAACTTCCCCGAGTGAAGTTTGTGCAACGCAAAACACCGCCTTTCTAATTTGATGAAATGTAGTCTAATGCAGATATCTTCAGGGTCATAACGTCATGAACCTGAAGATATATGCATGACAGCAATTTTCATATTTGCCAATTGTCTCTTTCGATGCACTTCTTTACGAAGAAAACAAAAAATTGTTCACTCCAAGAATTTTATTCTCTAAGTGAACTTCCACGAGTGAAGTTTCTGCGATGCAAAACACGCCGTTCGAACTTGCTGAAATTCAGTCTCATGCAGATATCTTCAGGGTCATAATGTTTCCATTCCGCGCTTCACGTGGCGACCGCAAAACTGTAAAACCGTAAAACCTTCAGTCGCGCGTGCGAAAACACCCACCCGCTTCGAAATGAGATACATCGTCGGGTCAGAAGACGAAGCAGGAACGAAGTCGAAGTCCGCATAGCGCGGATTTCCATGCATAGATCGCCGTACCGAGGACGACGTCCGAGAAACTTGACCCGACGAGCGTATATCTACGCACCGACACGAAATGAACCTACACACTCGACCGCACACACGCGTGCCCGAAGAGAACCCCGAGATTTTGCCAGCCTCGTTCCAGGCTCGCGTTTATCTCATCGTCTCGCGGGGCGCTGCAACGTGGCCACGGGGTTAAGCGTTACGTACCGATCGGCGGACTCGGTGCCGATCCGCGTTTATAAGGTATAGTCGCGCACGGAAAAGCCTGGATTCGCCAACCCCGAGAATTCACTCTCGGAGAACTCCTGGTGAAGCCGCGGAGATGCGTTCGCTTATGATAACGCATGCGCCACGGCAACTGCGCTGCGCTGAACGTACAAGAACGAGACACCGAAGATCTTATCGAGCTCTCTGCATTTATCTTAGCGGTACTAGAGTCATCTCGTTCGAGGCAATTCCTGGGTGAGATTGTAAGGAATGTATCTACGCATCGGTACGTCGAGATCACTGTAGTGGTCGAGGATTAGATTAGGAATGAGTTGTCCTCCTCGGGTCGGTTGGCATCGAACGTTCGGTCGCTGGAAATCACGAACTAACCTTGCGATCCCGGAGAAAACGTCACTTCCGGTTTCAAAAAGGCAGTTTTCAACCGGAAGTGACGTCACAAGGAAATACGTAATTTCTGGTTTGAAAATATGGATTTTTGACGGGGAATTACGTATTTCCGGTAGGACGACACATCCGGTTGAAAAAATGAGATTTTCAAACCGGAAGTGACGCATTTCCTGTTGAAACATAACATTTTTTAAATCGGAAGTGATGTATTTCCGGTATAAGGCCACTTCCGGTCTTAAAGTGAAATTTTCACACCGGAAGTGACGCCACAACGTTTCCAATTTTCCTGCGTCACGTCACTTCCGGTGTAAAAGTGAGATTTTTGCAACAGGAAGTGACGTCACAGAGACGTTTTATTTTACGGAGCTTTCTCCAGTTCACCAACGTATCGCCTTTTCGAGTGGTCGACCCGACAGACCCAGAGGGATCGGCGAAGTTTCTCCGCTCAGACCGTTTCTCCACGAGGGATTTTTTTTTCTCTTATCGTTATTATTGTACCTGTCGATTGGTTTCGAACGTGATGACTCGGAACGTCGTTAGTAAGGAAAGTAAGGAGTAAGTAAGTGAACGACGGGGTGCAATGTAAGTACACACCACTGTCAGACAGGTCGATCAGTCCTGTCCACATGTATGATTGCAGTCCCAGCGGCGCGTGTTAATCCGCACGATGGCTGGACGTCCTAATTGATAACCGCACGACTGTCGATTTACCGAGTTACGCATTTAGTATTCGCGCCTATATTGTCACTACCGTGTATCCGGGAGATTAGAACCGCGATATCGCTTTATCCCTGTTTATTTGTTTATTTTTTCACCGCTTTCGCTGCATCCACTTGGGAGCCCGCGCGGCCGGCGTAAATCACGTGATCGGTGAGCGGGAACGAGAGAGCGAGGCTCTCGGCTATCGGAGTCGGTCCCGAGGGTGCCCATAAGGTGTCTCGAGCGTGCTAATAATTATCCCTACCCTTGGACGCAATCATCTCGTAAATTACATTGTACGCAAATTTCACGTTCCGCGGGGCGGTTCGAGGGGGGGAAAACGAGCAACCAGTTTGTCCTGACCCGTACGACGTGCCGGTGACCGATCGACAGTTCACGCTTGCCCCGCGCTCGAGCCTGGGGGCAAAACGAGCCGAGTGAACTCCGACGAAGCTCTGCCTAGCACCGGCTTAACGCCACGTCCATAACATACTAGACACTTACCCTACATATGGGAATGTATATCTGGCGAAATTATGAAGTGCCATTAACGGTAGTGCAACGCGACCGGTTCCCTGGGTCTTCGACGCGAGAGGGTGAAGACGCGCCGGTCGCGGAGGCGGAGGGACTGACGGAAATATCGTACATTAATTTCCAGCTAATACACCAAACTCAATAAAGATCGCAACGTTATTATGTCTCGCGGATGGTTGTCCGTGCATCTCCGCTTTATCGTTTTTTTTTTTTTTTCTTTTTTTTTTTACTATGGCTGACTATCTCCGAGTGTATTTACAATCGATGCTGCTCTACCGGTGCACCCCGTGCAACCGAGATCGCTACCTGTCCGGCAGACTTCTCCGGCACAATCTTGCTCGTATCGGCGAAGAGAAAGTTCATACCTGGCACGAAGCTGTCATGCTTCTTTTTTTTTGTTTTAAGTTAACATATTCTTTTTTTTATTTTTTATTTTTCTTACTTTCTCATCGGATACATTCAATGCGCAATAATCATTGCATATTGTGTTAGGCAAAAAATTTTATTTGAACGTTTTAATTAGAATCGCTTTTCAACGTTGTTCAAGTGGAACCGCTCTGACAACCTCATGGAAAACTTCGGAACTCAAATAAATCGGACAGAGTAATAATAGTGCTTGGTTGTAATAGTTTTTATAACTAGTTGGAAGTATGTCGAAGTATTGCATGATCTTTGAGCCGATTGCGATATACGTTAGAACAGTGAATTAACCGACACGTGTTTGTCGAGGCAAGATAACATTTATAGAAAAAAAAAAACGAATAAAAAAGATACTGTGAAAATGATAAATTATCAGATTGCTTCCACGTTTAGAAATGTTCGAACCACTGTGTGGATTATTGGAATCGACTTCGAAGGATCAATTGCGCATGCTCTTTAGCCGGGTAAATTGAGAAGAGTGGGGAACAGGAACTGTCTCGGGAATACAATGAAATGTCTTAAAAGTATCAGTTTCGAGGCTCAATTGTCGCGATGAAGTCCATTTTGCCCCATATTGCAATATTTCCGTATTTCAATAATTCACCGTCTATCCAAAAAAATAATTAAAACAAATCTATTAGATCGTTATTTTTTAATTCAGCACTCACATTTATTAATTTTCACTGCAATTACAGATAAGTATTTTGCCCAGTCGCGTCAAATGACTCTGGTAAATTGATTTTGTGCCTTAAAATCTTACAATCAAATAATATCAACATATTTCAACAATTCATCTTTTATCATCGTTAATAGTAGTAAAATAGATTTATTGCCAAAGGCAATTTTTATACAGTTATCTTCTTAATGATAATTTTACACCTTGGCAGAGGGCCATTAATATTTTCCATTCAGAACTCAAATTTATTAAATTCCACTGCAACTGCCGGAAAGTATTTAGTCCAACCACACCAAATGAGTCTGGCAAATTAATGATGTATCTTAAAAAAAAAAAAAAAAATCTTAAAATATGTAATGCAAATCGATGAACGCTCCGAATCGCTTAGCTGGTCCACTTCAACCCACTTTCCCCCATCGCTCCGGAACGGAAAACCGGCGCCAGGTGTAAGCGCGGGTCAATCAGCATCCCGATAGCGAGGTCGTGCGAGACAAATTCTCACGCTGTTCCTAATAACACACATGTACATGGCTCATGTGCTCCGTACGGGTGTACATATGTTCATCCGCTTTACATAGAGGAAACTGGAGGATATCTCGAGCTTCGGGGTTAATAACGAGCGATACGGAGGCGTAGATTAAACGCTCGGCGCCTGTATCACATGCCGGTCATGGGTAATACGTACATAGTGCACAGTAGTAGAACGAAGTACTCTATCCTTCGTGAAGAACTTACAGACTCCGGCGAGGCTCCCGTGCGGACTCGAGCGAGCGATTCTTTTTTCCCGCGTTCCCGCTGTACGAGGCACTCGGTGGGTTCCCGGCTGGGCCAGCTTTGCCTGGCTCTTGAACACGCTTTCACGCGATGATCTACAGCTCGGCCGGTGCCAGAGAGTTGCCTCCGATATCCCGTAGTTCTATTGCTCGCTCCCTCGCTCCTCCGAGGCTTACGATCTCTCGGGTAATTATCGCGAAATTATTCCGGCATACTGAGAATGAATATTGAACGACCTGTGCTTTCGTTTATTTTTTATTATTTTTTATTTGTTTCTCATTTAACCGAGCATCCGCGTGCAACTGTACGTCGGGAGTACAGATAAATATCTTTTTATTATCGGGATAAAATTATCTAATAAATATTATTATATTTCGTTCCGAGATACCGAAATCATTAGCTCACTTCGCTCACTCAAGAAGTATTTTTAATATTTTTTTTATACTAAAATAAAATTGTTTAACAAATTGGCAGTTATGTTGACTCGCGCGCTTTGCGCCCTCGCGGTATCTGTCTGAGCATCTGTGAGTATTTTTGAGTGTCTGTGAGCATCCGTGAGTTTCCGTGTGAGTAACTGTGAGAAACTGTGAGTAGTTGTGAGCATTCGTCAGTACCCGTGAGCAACCGTGAGCAACCGTGAGCAACCGTGAGCAACCGTGAGCAACCGTGAGCAACCGTGAGCAACCGTGAGCAACCGTGAGCAACCGTGAGCAACCGTGAGCAACCGTGAGCAACCGTGAGCAACCGTGAGCAACCGTGAGCAACCGTGAGCAACCGTGAGCAACCGTGAGCAACCGTGAGCAACCGTGGGCAACCGTGGGCAACCGTGGGCAACCGTGGGCAACCGTGGGCAACCGTGGGCAACCGTGGGCAACCGTGGGCAACCGTGGGCAACCGTGAGCAACCGTGAGCAACCGTGAGCAACCGTGAGCAACCGTGAGCAACCGTGAGCAACCGTGAGCAACCGTGAGCAACCGTGAGCAACCGTGAGCAACTGTGAGCAACGGTGAGCAACTGTGAGCAACTGTGAGCAACAGTGAGCATCCGATGTGAATGTCAATCGAGATGAACTTTATTATTATATAGACAGATATTATGATATTTCTTTAGGATGTACCAAAAGCAACAGATTAGCGATTTGTTTTTTTTAGTGAAGTCAATCAGTATTCCAGTTCATAAAATTCAAAGCTACAAGGCGTGTTCATGGAAAGCGGATTTTGGTTTTCCGAATTTTGTTGTTGGTGTCAATCGAGAAAATTTCACCCCGGCATTATTTTCATACCGAGCGATGGACCACACTCGATCAGGGAAAACGAATGATCGTCAATGTTTCGAAGCGTGGACCTTGACGATTTTACGCTTCGATCGCTCGATCGCAGCCTGATACTCGACAGGATGTAATAACGTTGTTGCACGGCTCGGGTCGATGAGTCTGCAAATCAGCGATGTCTTGACGAGACTCGAAGGCAAACTTCCTTGCCTCTTGATAGTCAAGCTGACGTTTGCTCCCTATATATTAATGATAATTGAGACGTTTAAAGGAGGATAAGCGAGCACCGCGAGGGACACCTGCGAAGAAGTGGAAATCAGGCTGCGGTAATTGCCGCGCGCTTCTTTTTTATTTTTGTAAGATAATATCCTGACGTTGATACACTATCGCGTCTCTCGATCCTACAAATGTACTTAAATAATCAACTTTTTCCGTGGCAGACCCAGATCCAATCGTTAAAGAAATCAATTTCAAGGGCGGTTCCATTATCTATTCAGACAAGTGGATTTCTCTGTTAAATCTACACTGTTCGACTCAGTCGTTGATCTGATGGTTCTCGATGACGTATCATCCGAACGATTTTATTGGCACTCAACAGTATTGCAAATTTAGCACCCGAGCATTAAAAAACCGGAAGGATCGAGTGTTTTTTTTTTTTTTAGTAAAAATTGTTTTACGAACCAGGCGACATGTTTATCATACGATGAAGAACGTAGTTCCTTGAACCGAGGCAAAACCCCCGAGGTTCGGGGCGACGATTCAGGATCGAACAATCTCCATTTTCAAATCGAAATCCCCAAGAATAATTTAATAAAAACAAATATTAATTTTACTTAAATAAATGTTAATTTTATCTACACAAATATTTATTTAAATCCCCAAGTACGATTGGGCCGAGCTGGCTGCTACGTACCAGCACTGGCGCGAGACTGGCCAGACCTGCGAGCTTTGCGCCGCTCAAGCCAGTACCGGGACGTAACCACCAGCCAGACTCTCCCCACCCGGCAAGCGACCAACATTTAAATAAAATCGGAGATTCATCCGGACAATTGGTCTTTCCTCCGCGAAAGCACGAAGAGCGAGCACATTTTTCCCAGGAACGTCAGCGAACCGCGCATCTTGGGAGGTTTCGCCGTCCGCGCGTTTCGCACATCCGCGAGACATCTCCGGCCGCGGGTCGCGCTTTTCCTTTCCGCGACATCGGCCCAGCGCGTATGCACTTGGCCTCTTCTTGTGCATCGCGGAGGAGCGAAGATAGCGCGGAGAACGGACGTCGCCGCGAGCGTGTGGAAGGAACAGAACGAGTCGTCTGGCGCCAAGCAGATATCTCCTGTACCTGCTCGGACGTTCGCAGACGGTAACGTGTAAGCGAAGCGGAGAGGGAGATACGCGCACAGAACGAGAGGCTCTCGAGGCCCTCTCGGCCGAGGAACCCCGCACCGTCGCAGCCTCCCTTCTCGCGAGCGCTGGGTCGGCATGCCTTAGATTCCATCCGGCTAATTAACTCAATGTTATGCTAAGTCCCCTCTAAATTTAACCGGTGCATCGGGAACGAGCCGGTGGTGGAAGCTCGGAGATACGAAGAAGGAATAACAGCCGAAGGTAGGAGGTGGCCTGTCCCTTTAATTGCCGTTCGCCGAGGCGAACGGGAGAATCGGAGTCGCAGGCGAGGAAAAATCGTCGCTGGCAATGGGAACGTCAAAGAGCTGCGCCGCCATCGCTGATCGGAGCGTTTTACGCATACGCGCGCGTTTCTTCGTCGTGCGACTATGGGTTCGATACGGATAAGCGCGTATAGATGTGTATCGGTATCGGATATGTATATATGGATATAAAATACAAACCGGGGTATCCCGAAGGTATCTAATTGGTCTGCTCTCGTAATGTCTTACTCGGTGCTGATCTGAATTACTAATTACCGCAGGCGCCTCGAGGCTGGCTCTCGGTCTCTCGATCGCTTTGCACTTCGCGCACGCTAGGTGGATGGGCGCGCTGATCCGACGAGGCGGTCGATTACGGGAAATGGAAATGTGTCATACGAAGACGAGGAATTCTCGCGTCAATCGACGTTTGGAGCGACGGATCTATTATTTTTTTTCTTTTTTTTTGTTACTTTTTTTTCTTGGTAGACCGACGTGGAAATTGTAGAGTGCAATGTTACGATGGAATTTTCTGATTATTGCCGTATGGTCGATTATGGAAACGGAACGAATTTATAGCGGTTGGGGGAGATGTGAGAAACATTGGTAGGAGGAAATGTCGCGAATTTGGAGAGAACACATTTCGGTGCGGTATGATCGATTGTGGAAAGGGAACAAATTTGTAGATGTTGAAAAAATGAGTAGGTGGAGATGTTGCGAATTTGGAGAGACCAAATTTCAACCATCTACGCAACCACTTTTTTTAGTGGCCGCGGTTACCATTTGGACTTTTCGAATGGTCCAGACCATGTTCGCTGGAGGTTTGATATAATGAAAAAATTATTTGTCGAGTGCGCATGAATGATTATTCAAATTAAATAATTGTTTATTTTTTATTTAATAGTAGTAGTACAAGAATTTTATTGGCCGAAATGATTTCATGGTAAAGCGGTTATTTACAAATGCTCCGTTTGTGTTTTCCTTTGCAGAATGGCTCATCGGTCAATAGTCGGTCCGTCGAAAACGTCATGTCCAAACCACTCACACTTATGCAACGTAAGCTTCCTTGTAACCCCGTTTAGGTGACCAATAAAATAGGTGTACTACTAAATATTAATTTGATAGAAACAAATATTAATTTTATTCAAATAAGTATTAATTGTATTCAAATAAGTATTAATTGTATTTAAATAAGTATTAACATTATTCAAATAAGTATTAATTTATTTAAATAAATGTTAATTCATTTAAGTATATATTTATTAGCCTGTTACCCGTCGACGAACAATTTTTCTGGACGTACAAATAAGGTTCTTTGCCTTTCGCGGCGCAACGGGTGATTATTGTTGCGCGGATATCTCAATAAACCATCCGACGACGTAGACCGCGATGAATCCCGCGCCTATCGTTCGCCGGATCGCTATGCATCTCCCCGAGATCTCGGCAGTGCCGTCGGTAAATACAGAGAATAATGAAATTGGCGGTGGAATCGTGCATTAGACTGTGGCGCAGTGTACAAGCCGTGCGATGCGTTTGATGCGGGAGCGCGTAACGGAACAGAGAAGGTGCAATATCGTCCCCTCTATGGAAGTCTCGGGATCTTGTCCGAGAATCGCCGTATACACCGCCGTTGTTGTATTCTCTCTACAACCACCGGCGAACCCTGCGTGACTAACGTCGCAGCTTATTGGCTGCGGTTCTGTACGTAGTAGCTTCGGCACATGCAGCAGAAGAACGTATTCATTTCGCCTGCATAACATCTATAATGGTATAACATCATCCCGATCCTTTCTTGAATGAGTACAAAACATGCGATACCCGTTCGTAATATTCTTCTTTAAATACTTCACCGCAGCACGGCAAATCGCTTCGCGATTATGGCCTCGCGAGAGGTGATTATGATAGTTTTTTTTGCACTCTTCGAAACTTTTCGAAGTCTCGCGGACAAATTAATTTCAACAATAAATTTAATTTGTTAAACATAAATTAGTAGTGGCGGTGAATTTATTGGCAATAGATAACGTGGAACGTGTTTTTGATACACGACAAACTTAATAAGATCGAAATCCAAGGAAATCGAAAGTGCTCTGAGTAAATTTCAAGGCGTGAGCAATTGAGTAAAATTCTGCAAACCGGTCGGAGCAGTATATCGGATAGGCAAATAAGTAAATTTGTTCTGAGTAGGAGTTGAGAAAAACGAATTACTGATTTCCAATACCCAATCATTAGTGATTAGTTACTGGCATAATTATCAACCCGCTTGACGTCCTAAACGGCCACGGCGGTGGTCGTGATAACTGTACCGCATGAACCCTCTTTATCCGCGAATATTCTCCTTTAAATATTTAACCGCAGACGACAAATCGTTCGATTGCCATTGCTTCGCGAGAGGTGATTATGATAAGTTTTCCACTTATCAAAATTTTTCGATAGCTCGCGGTAAATATTTTTTAACCAATACAAAACAAATGGTATTAAATTATAATATTAAATTTTTCATTTGATAAAGTGTCGTTTGGTTACAGAATAAAAATATCGGACAAAATGTATTGCGAATAAAAAATGAACTATTACCATTAAATGATATCGAAATCCATAAAAATCAAGTGCTCCGAAAAATTTCAACGATCGAGCAATTGACTAAAATTCTGCAAATCCGCTCGGAAAGCCGTATATCGAATAACCGAATAAAAAATTAACTATTAACATTAAATGATATCGAAATCCATCAAAATGAAGTGCTCCGAAAAATTTCGACGATCTATCCATCGGCTAAAATTCTGCAAATCCGCTCGGAAAGCCGTGTGTCGAATAACCAAATCAATAAACTGCTATTGCTATTAAATAATATCGAAATCCATCAAAATCAAGTGCACTCCGACCAATTTCGATGATCGATCAATTGATTGAATGTTATTCTGCAAATCCGCTCGAACAGCCGTACATCGAACAATCAAACAAATAAATCAATTCCTCCGCGTTGTTGAAAAAAAACCGCTACCCAATCATTAGCGATTCCCCGATCCGATCCCGCCAGTCATTGGCATCGTTCCCTGCCCGACGTCCCAGCCTTGCTAACTGTACCGCGTGAACCCTCCGTACCCGCGAACAAAACCGCGTGAGAAACAAGAATGTTATAACAGCACACACCGATAATTTCTATTCTACGAAAAAGATCATCGGCATGAAAAAGTCCCCGGGGCAGAAATCCAGGCACTTTTCACGTCACTCCATGGTAACCCGGCTGAGAGATTGTTCGCAATAATCGAACGGTTCGGGCTTCTCGCTCTCTCCTACCGGGCCCCGGTGCGCGCCTCGTATCGAATGTACCACACACTCTTTTCACCGGGGAGCCGCTTTGCGCGCGAGATACACGCCGAGATAAGGCCACTCCACCACTACACCTGCCCCGCGGAGCCGTGAGCGCGCACGGCGATAATATGCGATTCTGATCCGGCGACTCTGCGGTCAGCATCCACCGGTCTCTCTCCTCGCCGTCCTCTTCGTCCTCTTCGGCTCCTCGCGCTCTCGCGGGTTCTCCGCCAGGTTCCGCAGGGACCGCGAGCGCGCCCGCCGCGCTGGAACATAATGCCGTGTAGAGCAGGTACTCATAACGCCCGGCGAACCTGTTGAGATATAGCCCGGGTAGTGTTTCAATCGCGGGGCTCAACCTTCGGCGAATGATACGTGTGTCTGGTCCTCCCTCGTACGTACGCGGGACCAACACACGCTGCGTCCCCCCATCTCGGATCTCTCGTGTGTAACGCCAAAGCCCTATTACAATATTCGTTACCGGGGCTATAGATCACGATAGTCGAAATAAATCTTCGGCGAACAAGCGGCACTCTAGTCGCTTATGCTTATGCGCGGCCGAGGGCCGCGCAGCGACCTGGCGTACATCGGCGAACTCCCCGGCGCGGAGGAACGGAGGCGAAATAATTTAGGTTCAACGTTGCATTTATTTTTTTATTTATTTTTTTTTTATTTTTATTTTTTTAATGATGTTTTTTATATAGCGTTAATTCCACGGCCTTGAGGTCAGAGCGCGGATTCAATCCTCACGTAGCATCGCGTATATGGCGCGTAGATGCTTTTCCACGATAGTTTGCTCATCCACCACCGGGCGCCCCCCCGAGAGAACCCTAAGTATACGTCCCGTGGAATATCCGAGTGTATTCTCGAAGATGCGGGGACTTAAATATATTACACGCTATTCACGCGTGATGAATAATACCTGGTCGTGACGGTGAATTAACGCTAAAAATCATGTGTATCATCCTCGCCGAGGCGCACGGAGAGGCTCGCGGGAAGGAATCTCTCGCGCTGCTCTCTCGGGCACAATGCGGAGCCGGGAAGGATGCGGCGCGGAGATCCGAGGCTGTAACTGGGGGAGAACGAGATTCGTGCGTAATAAAGAGGGCAAAAGACTTTCGGCCTCCCCACCCTTTCTCGACATTGAGGGTGCTTAACAATGGTGCACACCTGAGCCTGGGACTTGGAAAGTGGGGCGGATTATACATTTTTTTTAGCTTTTGTTTTCGAGGCAAGGAATTGTGGTTTATCTCTATATTTTGGAATGACATTTTTTTTCTTTCGGAGAGTTTCGTTGCAGCCAAAGGCGGGCGGGGGGGGGGGGGAGAGATTTCCATTGTATATACACTGAAAATAAATAAATTGTAAATTTTATTAAATTGTAAAATAAATTGTAAATTTTATTAAATTGTAAAATAAATTGTAAATTTTATTAAATTGTAAAATAAATTGTAAATTTAATGTACTGGAACTTGAAATTTGCTAAAATTACTCATATTAATTAAACATTAACGTACTTTGCTTGTAAAATAAAAATAGCAGATATTAAAATTACAAATATTTTGCTTGCAATTTACAAAAATGTTAATGAAAAATACAAATTTTACTGTAAAATTGCAACGCACATGTGTTTAAAATTTCAGAAACGCTTTATGTAAAAAAGCTTCCAAAACTGTTCATTAATTTACAAACCAATTTTTTTTACCATGCAGGGGTGATTGGGGCAAAACGGGCAGGGGGGGGGATGGGCACCGTTTTAACTTTCTTACAAGTGACTCGTTTCAGTTTTCTGATGTTTCTTGCCGCGAGACTCTCGCGGGAAGGAATCTCTCGTGGCTCTCTCGGGCACAATGCAGAGCGGGGAAGGATGCATCGCTGAGATCCGAGGCTGTAACTGGGGGAGAACGAGATTCGTGCGTAATAAAGAGGGCAAAACACTTTCGGCCCCCCACCCCCCCCCCCCCCCTCCCCGACATTGAGGGTGTTTAACAATGGTGCACACCTGAGCCATCGGTCGGTGCTTTTGAGGCGGCCGCCGCACCGTCCAAGGCTGTACCGTATGTATACCTGCAGTTATGGATGTGTGCGCTCATATGTGTGTGCGAGAGTGTCAGTGAATGTTGCCGAGATCCGGCGAGGCGGGCCGGGACGCGAGGACGTGGTAGCACACAACGCGCGCTGCCTGCATGCGTGCGCCCGCTATGAAATGTGGAAAGGATGAAGAAGAAGAAACGAAACGCCGGCTCGGCTGCAGGAGAGCTGCTCCTGCGAGAGAAACGCGAGAGGGGACAGAACAATGCTCGATCCCTGGCGGAATCCCCGAGCGCTCTCTGGCAGCTCAACTGCCTCTCGGTGCCGCTCTCGATGCTCACCCATTTGTTCGCGAAACACCGAACACTGAGTCAGGGCAGCTTGTCGGACACGCATACGCAACGTGTTCACCACTCTTAACGTATCGTGTATTATTCTTGTAGAGTAACCGGCGTCTTACGCGGCCGGGGAACACACGACGCTCGCGCTGCGACTCGGAAAGTGGAGGCGGATTGTACATTTTTTTTAGCTGTTGTTTTCGAGGGACGGATTTGTGGTGGATTATCTCTGTATTTTGTAATGACGTTTTTTTTTCTTTCGGATAGTTTCGTTGAAGCCAAAGGCGAGCGGGGGAATGGGGGTAAAATGGGCACCGTTTTAACTTCTCTATAAAGGACTCGTTTCAGATGTCTGATGTTTCTTTCATAAGAAAAGTGCGGAAAATGAGTCAAATAGTTCATGAAAACGGAACATTGGGATCGAGTAGGACATTTTTTAAATATTTGGTCAAAGCGTTTTTCGGAAATATTTTGAGCAAATTCATTTTTTTTAGATTTTTGATGTAATTAATTTTTCTAATGAGTTTTTGTGAAATCTATTTTTTGACTTCTTGCCACAACTTTATTTTTTGGGTTTGAAGACGTTTCTGTCTGCAACGATTGCCACTGTGTAAGCTCCAGACTCTAACAGCATCCCTTCACAGTTGGAGTTCCGTCAGTTTTCGACCACTCGGTGGCGTCTTTCTGAGTGTCGTGAAATTCGTTACGCATGTGGCTTACGACTTTGCTCAAGTGTAGGCGAAGTGGATGCTTCTATTGTTTATTTACAATGGTAGAGGAAACATGGTGAACATCCACGTTAGAACTACGAATAGACGTGAAGTCTGTTGTCGATGGGGCAATGAATTATACCGAAACCTCAGGGCAATTCACGGTTCCTTCAGCCGCGCTCCAGACCAGAGTACATAATTTCAAGGAAAAGTTACTTGAAAGAAGCACTAAATTATAGTTGAGGAAAAATAAAAGCGAAGACTCGATAACTTAATTCCATACCCTTCATTACAACTTGCCTCTTGTTTTAATTCTAATAAAATTTTGTCAGTTTGGTAATTACAACAAATAAGTCGATCAGATAGAATTGTAATATTGTAAAAAAAAAATTTCCGCTTATATTTTATTTTTCTGTACTCTTCTGTTATTATTGACAAAAAAACAGACGTCAACATACGATGAAAAATCATCACGACAATATTATAGTCTTCAGACTCGGTACCCATTTTGCCCCAATCTTTATCTTTATTCGAGCCACCCGTTTTGCCCCCCTGCCGTTTTCCTTTCATATCCCCGATCAGTCATCAATTACACAGTTCACGTTTTATCAAGAAATTAATTAAATTCGCAACCTATAACCATCGATATTTGTCAGCCTCCGAAATTCATTAATTTTCACACTCTGGAATGCAAAACAGTAAAACAGTCCAGATGGCTTCGCCTCTCAGCCCCGCCCCACCCGCAATTTATCCGCCTTGTTTCTGCGCGTGATCCGCGTGGGAGATTTTGCCTCGATAATGATTTATTTTCCTTCAGCCCCGCTTACACTCCACCTATCCGCAGCGCAGCTGCTTTATCGTTTCGTTCGGAATCTAACGGTCCTCGTCAGCGGTAGCAAATTCATAAGTTAATTTATTTTTATTTTTCACGGGCTAATGGACGTGCGCCGTTGAACGCGTCGGCGATCGAGAGAAAGAGAGCTGGACAACATTATTCTTTAATATGTCCGGTCGGGTAGATATCTCAAGCTCTTATAACGCGCTGCGCTGCCGTGCAAATACCGCTATGCACACGTTGGGAGAAGAGATTACGATTATCAGAGGACACAACGCACCTCTTCCGGAGTCGCTGGTCGGCGGTGCGTGGTTACGTGTTCTCGGCCTCTCGCGCCGGCTCCGAAAGGTGCATCGAGTCGCGCGTACGTGCGCGTGTGTGCGTGTGCATTAGGGCAAAACGAGGAAGGCGGTGCACGCGGCGCTGGACCGGACTCCCCGCTCCGCTCCGTCGCACACAGCGTCTCCTCTTTGCGATCACTTATCGACGGCTTCATTTACAAATTGGAATTCCTACGGGCGAAGCTAGTAGTCCTCGTCCTCGTCGCTCGACTCGGCCTCTCTTCCTCCTCGGCCGCTCGCAACGGGGAATCGAGCGCTCGAACGAGAAATTAATGAGGACGCCGACAGTTATTCGCTCAAAGTGGATATACAAGGGGGCAGGGATAAAGATAAGAGTTATCTTTTCGTGGTCGCGCGGGCTGTCAGGCGGCGACGACGTTGCCCCGGCGTGCGATCGCGACGGGAAGCTCGATCGCACCGTGCACGGGGAACGTCCTTCGGGTCCTGTTTCACCCGGGGAACGAGCAACTTTCCGTGCCACGGTCTCGTTACCAACGACTCGAGACTCCGCGCTCGACACGCGTCTCCACTCCGAGTGATCCCGAGTCGGACCGTACGCAGTGACAGCGAATTTCGCTCCTATATATCATGCGCTTTGTTATGCAAAGTCCGCGATTGCACGCTGAAGTGCTTTTGGGTTTCGGAATTGAAATCCGTCGCGAACGCACCTGCCGATGGCATCTCGCGAACTCGTGTTGGCTTTTTTTTGGTTCTTTATGACCGAGGTTTCAAAATCTCACTTTGCGACAGGAGGCGATGTCATGCGAAAAAGGGCCACTTCCGGTTTCAACATTGCTGTCTTTTGCCGGAAGTGGCAGATTGAAAATGTCAGTTTTAGACCGGAAGCGACGTCACACAAAAATACATTACTTCCGGTTTGAAAATCTCATTTGCTGTATTTTCGGTATGACGTCACTTTAGCTAAAAACCAAGATTTAGAAACCGGAAGTGATGCTTTCCCGTAAAATGTTTATCCATTGTCGGTTCTCAATCTGAATCAACTAACAACTTCGTTAAAAAATGCAGTTGCATTTATTCTGCCGTGCGTTAAAAGCTCAACACAGCGTGGCCTGTAGATGCGTGGGGTAGGAATAGAATTGGTCCACATGGTATCCGAGGTCGATGACATCAAAATGAATTCTTCATGACCGAGGTTTCAAAAATTTCACTTTGGAACCTAAGACAACGTCATACGAAAAAGGGCCACTTCCGGTTTCAACATTTTTGTCTTTTGCCCGAAGTGACGTCACAGAGAAATACATTACTTCCGGTTTGAAAATCTCATTTGCTGTATTTTCGGTATGACGTCACTTTAGCTAGAAACCAAGATTTAGAAACCGTAAGTGATGCATTCCCGTAAAATGTTTCTGCATTGACGGTTCTCAATCTGAACCAACCAACAACTTCGATAAAAAATGCAGTTGCATTTCTTCTGCTGTGCGTTAAAAGTTCAACATAGAATGGCTTGGAAATGCGTGGGGTAGGAATAGAATTGGTCCAGATGGTATCCGAGGTCGATGACATCGAGCTGAATTTCAGTTGTGTGCACGACTGCGTGTCGGTGTGTGTGTACCGGGTATCGATATCGCCGGCAGGAGCGGTGTAAGTATACACATGCATATCTACCTCCAGGGTATGATGGTCACGGTCGTGACGGACGCACCATCCGACTCTAGACCCAGTGGCTCGGGAACAGGTGATTCCGCTCGGCGCTGTCGGTGATGGTGGTCTATGGTTTAGACTCGGCTCCGACTTGTCTCGAAGCTTCGACGATCCATGACGGGTGTTCGTGAGCGAGCCAGGTAAAAGACGATCTCCCCGAGAAAGATAGACGCTCGGATGAATGAATGGGAACGCTTCGAGGACGGTTCGGTCATCGTCGGAGCTGATCTCGTAGATCGTTATTCTCTCGATCGCGGTTCTCCGAGCGCCCCGTTCGGTGCGGTAACTTTTAAGGTAAACGTACCAATGACCGGACACGTCCCAGTGGCCGGACAAGACATGAGTGCAAAAGAGATGTAAATACGATTTTTCATGCATGTCCGGGGACTGGGACTGCGCCCTTAAGTGTCCGGCCATTGGTACGTTTACCTTATGGACCCCGGTGGCGATTGGACGCTCCAGGATCGGTCGACGCTACCGCGATCCGACAATGACTCGATGATGCAGGCTGGAGACCAGCCTGGAGGACGGACGGATCAAAAATCCGTGCGAGACGATCGGAGTCGTTTCGCCATTGGTCGTTTCGAGAACGGCCGAGACATCCGGATACCTTTGTCACTTTTTGTCATTCAAAGGGTTTAATTTGCCATTCACGAAAGAGTGCCGATAACTGTATAGCCCGCGTGACGTACGAGCGTATGGTACGAACACGCCACGGCGAATTCGTCACGCAGGTCTCGGTCCTCGGGACATCGGGAGTCGCGTGACTGAATGTTTCTCAATAATTATACGCTGCCGCGGTCGTTTTCTATATCTCGTTTTCTCGTTCGTCATTACATCCTGAGCGAACGTGCTGAGCGTCTCGTGTCGCTTCATTCAGAAATCATCCGAAGGAAATTTACGTATCGAACTTGCCGCCTACGAATCAATTAATGGGATATCGAAATGACATTGATGATAGAGTAGTCTTGATTAGACTGCGCTCAACTGGCGAGCGACCAAGATTTCCACAAACTACTGGACGCATTTGGAGATTTAGGGGCGGTTCATTAAATCCTTGATGGAAGAGATTCGTGTTTGCCGTCGAGAATGAACGAAGAATGGGGCAGGGGAATGAGAGGAGGTGGATAATGGTTGATGCAATATCTTTGATGGTTTCGCATTGTGTTATGATGGATACAAAATCTTTGATTTGAGTCAACAAAATGAGCGCTTACGGTTGGCGAAATAAATGTTTGGTTGATCGAACGAAATAATTGTCGTAGTAAATGAAGAACATTTGATTCAATGGCCTGTTAGTTCGATCAACGAGGTATTGCTTTCGATCAACCAAACATTTGTTTCGCCACCCAACATTTGTTGACGCAATTGATTTTTTTTTCTCTGTGCACCTACACCTTATGGTACGCATTTTTCACATTCGATTATCGATATCTTTTGTTCGTATTCTCGCAGGTCGCAGATACAAACCGAAACGAAACAATCGATTCTGAATCAACCTTTAAATGCACTGCAAAACCCCCCAATATTGAACAGAATATCGAAAATCTGAACAAAACTACCAAAAAAAAAAAGAAATCTTAGTAATCCGTCATTACTATCAAATGCGCATTTTAGCATCAAAGTAGGGCGGGCGTAACGATTGGGCAACAGAATAGGGCAGAGAAATGGGAGGAGGTGGGTTATGCTCGATGCAATATATCTTTGATGGTTTCGCAGCGTGCACGATCGGCGCGGTCGTTGATAGGTAAAATCAAGGAACCCGATATGAGGGTCCAAGGGCTGCGGCATCAAAAGTTCCGTGCGGGACCGGAGTATGCGGCGGAATAATGGAGACCTCGCGGTTCTATACAACAATCGAAACGAGTGAAGCTCACTCCGAGGCCGTCGTCTCCTCGTCTTATATGTCGAAGAATATCGGGGCTTTGTCGACTACACTACAGCCCGAGAGCCCGGGAGTCCAACGCGCATAGGTCTGTGAGTGATCCGAAGTGCGCGGTACGTAGGCACACCGATGATGACGTACCGGCAGCACAACTGCGTTCTTTCGCCCACAATGGGAAGCCCGGTCGGTGCCGTAATCGTTGGGCCCGAGACTGCGGGGAACTTGAGACACTGCCGAGAACTTGGGAACGAGACTACACTTGGCATTGATTCGCATCCCGACGCGAAGCTGTGAGTGTAAGTCCCAAATGTATGTACACTGAGAGAAGGATCTGGTACATATGACTATATCGCTTGAGAGATATTACCATAGCGCATAGTTGTAGGGAACTAGGGCACCACCTGTGGTAGGAAACACCGGATTTATAAGAATTTTTCGTAAATATTGTGATAAAAATTGTTGGAAAATCTGAGACTTTCTGCCATAGGTGGAGCCCTAGTTTCCTACTACTATGTGCTATGGTCATTTTTCTTAGATGATCGGTAGTATTTCACTAGATCCTTCTCTCAGTGTATATGTATTTGGGACTTACGCAGAAAAGTACCGAAATCCCAAAAAAAAAAATCA
Source organism: Ichneumon xanthorius (assembly GCA_917499995.1). Classification (NCBI taxonomy): domain Eukaryota; kingdom Metazoa; phylum Arthropoda; class Insecta; order Hymenoptera; family Ichneumonidae; genus Ichneumon; species Ichneumon xanthorius. Next base: position 17,797,835 of record OU824201.1, read on the forward strand.
TTGGTAACTCTTGAGGCAAAATTCTTGGAAAATCTGAGACTTTCCGCCATAGATGGAGCCCTAGTTTCCTACTACTATGCTCTTGTGCTATGGTAATTTTTATTAGATGATCGGTAGTATTCACTAGATCCTTCTCTCAGTGTGTATGTATTTGGGTCTTATGCAGAAAAGTACCGAAGTCCCAAAAAAAAATCATTGGTAACTCTTCAGGCAAAAGAGGTCTTCCGGATATGGTCGTACGATCTTCGAGGGAATAACACAATCCCGTTATGAAACCAGTTGAATGCGTTAAGATTTTAAACTTCACCTCGCGGCGCGATGTACTACATCATTGCCTCGATAAAAAGAGGACGACGACATCCAGCCACAATAAAAAATTAACCATCAAACGTCAACGACACGGCGCAATATCTCCTTTTCTTCCACCGATTCATATATCCTCCCATCGATTCATCAACTTGTCGTACAGTGTAGAGGCGCTTATTAACGCCTCTCAGATTTTTACCTGCCCGGCAAAGAGGCATCGCACGACGCATCGAGCGAACCGGAGAGCCGGTCAGCGCTGTATCTTCTCTCGCTCGTCCGAGCTAATCCGACGATCGATCGGTATCGACGTCGATGATCGGTCATCCAGTCTGGAGAAAAGCGTTGAGAATCCTGTGAGAGTCTGCGCTCGTACGATTCACTATGTACGCATGAAAGTCCGCCGAGAAGAATGGAAAAACGTGGGAATTATTATATCCTGCACGCTCAGGGACACAGATAGACAGTTCTAATTCCATCCTTCTAGACGCATCTGATAAAGGCCATATCGAGCTAGTTTTAGGGTCACTGGACTTTTTTTGGAGGGGTGATCTAATGTCCTATCACCCTGGTTGAAATTTGTTGGGAGTTACATCGGGCCCTGATAAGACTTTTCAGGACCTTATCCGCCTCCGATTTAACGCTCCAAAATTTCTGTTGAGGCCGCAAATTCGCAGATTCGCACTAGGTTCGGAATACGCGCCAATGTATGCAACGATCCATTGCTGACCACGGAGAGTACAAGAGGAACTGCAGATATGGTTCCCTCCTCCGTAGCTCTGCGCCCATTGAAATAAGGCAACGTCCGCGATATGAAATATACCCCCTTGTACAACTTGATAATCCGTGGTTACCATAAATCCTGAGTGATTATCCGCGCGTCTATTTATAGGCTCTCATGCGGTGTGGCGTCGAGGGCTGCTGCACCAACATCAACGAGAGCGAGCAAGAAGCGTCTCCCTCCTTGAGTTCTTCTTCTTCTTCTCTTCTTCTTCTTCTTCTTCATGAATCCAAGTACGCGAGTGTCTTCTCCCCGACGCTACGGTTCACCGTCACGTCCGGTCTGTGGGTTACCTCGCACCCGCTCTCGTCCCGAATCTCTCTTCTGTGCGTTTCTCATTCTCATCTTTCCTATCCATGCGCTGTTTAGTTTCGTGAGGGGAAACTACCACAGACTCACACGCGCAGCATCACCGAAACTGAAGGCCGAGATGGTACCTCGGCCGGGAAGGTTTGTCGGCAAGGCATTCCCGTCGGAGATTTTCCTCGTGACCAAACAGCATTCCCCGTGTGACGTGTTTGGATCCTCCAGAATTTCAGACATCTCTGGGAAACTCCACTAACGTGTGAAGTCTTGATTGTGCAATGCAATGAATCTCTTGGAAATTATCCATAATTTACGGGGTTTTCTGCATATCAACGAACGGTACGCTGCCCGTCATTGATTCTTCTGGTTATTCTGATTCTTCTGGTTATTCTGATTCTTCTGGTTATTCTGATTCTTCTGGTTATTCTGATTCTTCTGGTTATTCTGGTTCTTCTGATTCTTCTGATTCTTCTGATTCTTCTGATTCTTCTGATTCTTCTGATTCTTCTGATTCTTCTGATTCTTCTGATTCTTCTGATTCTTCTGATTCTTCTGATTCTTCTGATTCTTCTGATTCTTCTGATTCTTCTGATTCTTCTGATTCTTCTGATTCTTCTGATTCTTCTGATTCTTCTGATTCTTCTGATTCTTCTGATTCTTCTGATTCTTCTGATTCTTCTGATTCTTCTGATTCTTCTGATTCTTCTGATTCTTCTGATTCTTCTGATTCTTCTGATTCTTCTGATTCTTCTGATTCTTCTGATTCTTCTGATTCTTCTGATTCTTCTGATTCTTCTGATTCTTCTGATTCTTCTGATTCTTTTGATTCTTTTGATTCTTTTGATTCTTCTGGAAAGCCTTCTCGATTTATTAATGGAATCGAAGATATCAAGCAGAACTTGATGTCTCGCAGGATGTCTCGCAGGATGGCTCGCTGGATGTCTCACTGGATGTCCAGCTGGATGTCTATCTGGATGTCTAGCTGGATATCCAGTTGGATGTCAGCGAAACATCCAGCAAAGACCAGTGTACAAAGATCTTGAATTCCAACTCTTGACTCAATGACACTGGACAGTATGAACGATCGGTCTTTGATCTCCCGAACCCAAAAACCTGTCCAATCGGGAGATAAGGATGATACTGGACTCCTTTTGTTTCCAATACAAAACCAATGATGACCCCAAAGAGAATGATGCCCCGAGTGACTGAGAGAGGACAGAAATCGCGAGGTCGTTCGATGGCTGAGAAGCGCGTGGTCGTGGCGCGTTGAAACCTTACGGCTCCGAGCGCTAAGCTTCGGAGCTATTAAAAACACGGAGTTATGAATGAGAGCCGCGGTGTGCTGAAATAGAATGGCACACACGAATAACCGTGGAGTTGTTGCCCCGCCCACGGGCACACACGCGGACGTCGTGTTGTGCGAGTCTCTCGCTGCTGTTGCAGGTACCCGTACGCAAAAGGTCCGGCGGAGAGACCAGCGGCGAAACGACCGAGAGTCGATGATACCGCGGATGTGTAGCGCTGCCGTGGCTACCGGGCATCGGGTCTCGTCCCTCCAACCTGCAGTTAGCATCCAAAGTGGCTACAGGCTCTCCGGGGCTTGTCGACGGATTGCCGGAGACCCGGAGAGTCGGGATTTCGCCCTGACCCATCGAGGGTCTCTCTGCGGTCGCCCGATGACTGTGAGGACTGCGATGTCTGTCACATTCTCACTGTCGGCAGGGTTCCGACTTCAGGGCCTCGGGGACGATTCAATTAGGATGCGCGGCAGTAGAGCGGGACAGAAACTGGGACAACATCCCGATTCTACGCATTCCTGACACCTGCACATGCAACTCCGCAGGAGCGTAGTTGATTCAACTTTCCACCCATTTTCCATCGGGGTGTCTAGCTTTTCCGAAATTATTTTTGTCCCATCGGAAGAACATTGAGCAGGATTGTTCCTCAGCTTTGTGTGGCCCAAGTAACATTATTCTGAGAACCTCACTGCCGACTGGCAATGCGTTTGGGTTCATTCATCAATAAACTCGAATTCGATACCCAACTCAACTTTCCACCCACTTCCACGGAGTTTCTAGCTTCTTCCGCAATTATTTTTGTCCCATCGGAAGAACACTCAGCAGGATTGTTCCTTAGCTTTGTGTGATCCAAGTAACAAGATTCTGAGAACCTGGCTGTCGACTGGCAATGTATTTGGTTCATTGATTAATAAACTCGAACTCGACACCCAACTCAACTTTCCACCGGAGTTTTTAGGTTCTTTCAAAATTATTTTTGTCCCATCGGAAGAATACTGAGCAGGATTGTTCATCAGCTTCATGTGGCCCAAGTAACAAGATTCTGAGAACCTCATTGCCGACTGGAAATGCGTTTGATTAATTGATTAATAAACCCAAACCCCAACACCCCAAAATTCATTGATCAATTGTCCAGCACGACCAGTCCTATCCAAAAACTTCCATCCATGTTCTATACAACTGCGACGTTGAGCACGCAGTACCGCGGGGTTCCACAGTGGCAGCTCTGTGCGGTATTTCGGTTGTACTCGTAAATACCACCAAACCACGCTGCCAAGCGCCGTAATTATTTTTTGCAATCAAGAGCTGCACAAAGTGAGAGTTTCCCTCTATAATCATAATTTATCTGATTGAAAATTATCTGCATGCAACGGAGTTTCGAAAGGAACATTCCCTTGTGTATCGACGATGGAACAGAGCAGTGTATCGACGATGCGCTTTGCTCCTCCGCATATTTCAGCAATCTCGCGGGCGAGAGAGAGGCAGAGAGAGAGTCGGGACAGGGCAGGGGATCTCCGGGTTACCGTGCAGGGCAACGATTCAATTAGGATGCAGGGGTCCGGAAGGAGGGGGGAGAGTCCGAGATCCACCTTGTGCCCGGCTGCTGCGGACCGGGTCAGGTATAATCGATCGCCGATTTCGACGAGGGATCCCAGTCTCGGAGGTTCGCGTGGCCGTTGCGGAGCCAGTGATAGATGAAGATCCGAGGAACCTTCGTGTATACACGGGCCAACCTCCCCGGCCGAGCGCGCGAGAAGTCACGAGGATTGAGCCCGGCTTCCACGAGACTCGGAAAGATTGACCGGGCCCGGAGGCGTCGCGGGCTCCGCAGGAAGCGAGGGACGATCAGTGATTTAGATCACGAATTTAATTGGCTCCGCGGGGCGGGCGTCTCGTGTTTGTCACGAAACTTGCCGACGCTTCATAGCCAAAAGCGAATCACAGTATCCCGAAACGTTCGCTTGTCTTCCCGTCGCGCGGTGCACGAAGCTCGCCGACATTCGCTCGGAATCTCGGGAAACGTGTGGAAACATGAATATGGAAGAGAAGCTACCATGGAAGGGCAAAATCGATGACGAAGGGTTTCCTCACCGGCAAATTGTACAAGTTGGACGGTGTGACATGAAAGCGTCTCCTGGTCGTCCGAGCGTCGGTTTCTGGGTGTGGAAGTGTAGGTTGGTATTGGGAGGCGGCCGAAGTCGACGCGTAGCTGCAGCCCGGTCGGTTTACCTAGAACCCAGAAGAGAGGAGCCGACCGAAGGGTACGGAGACCGGAACGACGGCAAGGGTTGAGACCTCACTCCGGCGAGGCCTCGCCGAGGAACCCAGCGGAGTCGGGACAATGGAGCAATCAATAGGCTAATGTGAGGACACTTTATCAAATTATCGAAGCGACGCGGTCGACACCGTGGCTCTTGGACACTTTGCCCCGCGCGCGCGCCTACGTACGGCCACCTCACCGTCGAGTGATGTAGTACGTGGTTGTCCGGCGTCTCGTGCAGAATCCGGACCAACATCGACCCCTCTTTACACTCTCAGCCATCGGCCTCTCCGGGTATTCTCAGCGGCCACTCGCCCGTCTTTGTTGCCGCTTCGATCCCCTTTCCGCTTCTCCGATATCATCGTCGTCAGAATATCTTGTCCTTGGGTCAGTCGCGTTTGACACCTTCGACGTATCGCGCCTTCCTGGCGATCGAGTTCGAGACCGATGTAAGCCTTTTCACCGGAAATCCAACCGAACCGTCGCGAGGATTTACCGGTGCGGTCCGCAAATGGCACGAAAGTTACCGTCTATTTTTTCGCGATCGGCAAATACCCGAAGTGAATTAATGACACCGGTGTCTTTCCGAATGCAACGATAATTCGTACGTGGTTGTCCGGCGTCTCGTGCAGAATCCGGACCAACATCGACCCCTCTTTACACTCTCAGCCATCGGCCTCTCCGGGTATTCTCAGCGGCCACTCGCCCGTCTTTGTTGCCGCTTCGATCCCCTTTCCGCTTCTCCGATATCATCGTCGTCAGAATATCTTGTCTTTAGGTCAGTCGCGTTTGACACCTTCGACGTATCGCGCCTTCCTCGCGATTCCGATATACGCCTTTTCACCGGAAACCCAACCGAAGCGTCGCGAGGATTTACCGGTGCGGTCCGCAAATGGCACGAAAATTACCGTCTTTATTTTTTCGCGATCGGCAAATACCCGAAGTGAATTAATGACACCGGTGTCTCGTCCCGAGAGAGTATGCAAAAGAAACAAACTATCTTTCCGAATGCAAAGATAATTCACACGTGGTTGTCCGGCGTCTCGTGCAGAATCCGGGCCAACATCGACCCCTCTTTACACTCTCAGCCATCGGCCTCTCCTGGTATTCTCAGCGGCCACTCGCCCGTCTTTGTTGCCGGTTCGATCCCCTTTCCGCTTCTCCCATATCATCGTCGTCAGAATATCTTGTCCTTGGGTCAGTCGCGTTTGACACCTTCGACGTATCGCGCCTTCCTGGCGAGGCCGATGTACGCCTTTTCACCGGAAATCCATCCGAAGCGTCGCGAGCATTTACCGGTGCGGTCCGCAAATGGCACGAAAGTTACCGTCTTAATTTTTTTCCCGATCGGCAAATACCCGAAGTGAATTAATGACACCGGTGTCTCGTCCCGAGAGAGTATGCAAAAGAAACAAACTATCTTTCCGAATGCAAAGATAATTCCATCGAAGTCGCGACGTTCCCGCATCGCTCGAATGCTCGGTACGCTACGGTATGAGAGACAAAAAGAATTGGAATACCGGCGACGATGTACGAGTGACGATTATCATTGTCGGGGGAGCCACGTTCGGCAGCCTGGCTGGCACTAATAATATCGCATTCCTGTTCGAGCGAACCGGCGAGGGCGACGCGGCTCTCGCGGAATTCCGAGCCGAGAAAATAACGCTCCGTCGTGTTATTAATTCCTGAAATTTCGATACCTCGTCGCTCGTCGGAGTCCGTCTTTCGATTATCGGGCCTCGGTCCCTTTGCCGCGGGAGAGCGCAACGAGAGTCGCCAGTGCCCGAGTGAGTTTTCTCCGGTGCCGGAGCTTGTGCGCTGTTCCCACTGCTGCAGGCTTTAATGGGTACGCCGGTGGGCAGGTACGTTCGCGCCGTAAGCGCTCGCATATTTCATGTCACATCGAGACTCTGCCCTTTTTTTTTTTTTTTCTCCGCTTCTGTCTCACGTATCGAATCTTTATCTCGGCCGTACGAAACTTGTTTGTATACCCTGGCGGGGAGAAGTCATGCGACTCTTTTCTCTTGCCACCGCACGGTCCTCTCCAACCTCCGGCCGCTTCGTCGGTCTCCTCGTCGGCGGCCGACGTCCCGTTGTAATTGCAACGACTCGTTCGCTCCGTCTCCGTGCGGCGATCTCTTCAGCTTCCTCCGGGTATTCTTATCTCTCCGGAGCTCGCCTAACTTGAGAGAGAGAGAGAGAGAGAGAGAGACGGAGGGAGAGACGGTGCGTTCGCTCTGCTGCCGGTGAAGCATGTACGATTGACTACCGTACGCCGGTCACGATATCGCACTGGAAATGACTTATGACGCTGGGAAACGCCGATCTGCATACCCACTCATTATAGGGACGGTGCGAGCGCGCGTTGGCTATACAGTGAAATAGGGACCAATGTTTCTTGTTCACAAATGTCCGCACATGGCCACAAATGGCCATGAATGGCCACAAATGGCCACAAATGGCCACAGATGTCCACAAATGGCCACAAATGGCCACAAATGTCCACAAATGTCTACAAATGTCCACAAATGGCCACAAATGTCCACAAATGTCCACAAATGTCCACAAATGGCCACAAATGTCCACAAATGTCCGCAAATGTCCACAAATGTGCACAAATATCCACAAGTGTTCACAAATGTCCCCAAATGTCCCCAAATGTCCCCAAATGTCCCCAAATGTCCCCAAATGTCCACAAGTGTCCACAATTCTTTCCATGTTCATTTTACAAAAAAATCTTATCCATTTTTGCAACAATGTCCGTCAATTTTACAAATATGTTTTGTCAAATTAACAAAAAAAATAATTGTGGACATTTGTGGACAAAAAAGGTTTGTTAAATGTACAAATAATAAGGATGCCTCTTGGATCCTGAGCGAAATTTGCAGAAATCTGCATCCCGATTCGTTCGATGACCGACGATTCGTTTGTTCGACCGGAGGTCGTCGTTGGCTGAAAATTGATGTCGGGTGGCTTCGAGGAAGAGGTGGGTACCGGCTCGATCGGCGATATTGGGCCGCGTACGGTTAATCCTTATGTCCTCGTAGAGTGCGTTGACGCGCGAGCGTGTCACTTAATTTGTCAAGTGAAACCGTCGTGTTCGAGAAGTCGCGGTAGGCCGATTATACGAGAGTGACCGTACGTATATACACAATAAGAGGAACGAGAGAGCCGCGCGAGCGGGGTGATCGGTAGATACTCTCGCCCGGAGGAGAATTAGAGAAGGCGAAGGACGAGGGACGAAAATGTCGAGAGGGAACGAGGAGTGAAAAAAAAGGAACGTCGGGAGAAGAAAAAAAAATAAAGGTGAACGAGAAGAAAGCCGAAGGCCCGTGTCCGTCTCTCGGAGCTCCAGAACCAGCCGGTTAGATGGATGGACGGATTGTACCCGATAAGAGGAGATGACAGGTGAGCCGGGCGAGGCAGCTTGGCAAGGGTCGCCACCAACAGATAAAGCAGTCCCCGAACAGTCCTACAGCTGCATTTTGCTCATCGACAATTCGTTCATCCCTACTCCGGCCTCACGATTCTCCGCGGGTCTTGCCGAAGATCTTGTTAACATAAATTCATCTACATAACACAGATCATGTCGTTCGTCTTTTTCTCGGGGATGTCGCTTCCACGTTTATAAATCCCCAGTTGCCGAGAAATAAGTTGCCGGGGAATGGAGATTTTTCCCGTGTGGATTCCACGTTGCTCTGTAATCCTCGATAAAACAACACCTGCCGCTTGTCTTCGTCACTGACGCATTCAGCGTTCGATTAGTCAAAACGCACCGCATGAATGACGGAAGGTGGTAAGAGTGATCCGAGCGTTTGCCTTATTGTTCCAATTTCTTTCACCCGATTTCGTGGTCCACCGATTTCTGGCGCAAAGGGCGTGCGCTATGCAAACTTATGATATTATTCGGGTGAAATTCAACCATAAAAAATGTCACTTCTGGTTAATCGTTCCGGAAAACGTCACTTCCGGTTTGAAAATTTCATTTCAAACCGAATTTCACGCTCGGTTTCAAAGTTTACAAAAGAAAAAGAGAAAAATGAATTTATATTTTATATATTACGATGTTATTGTGTTACACGTGCCACATACTTTATCTTGGTTCATGCCAATATTGTCATCTGAACTGTTAAAATGTATATGTAAAAGGGTTCGTCCCGTCAAATAAATAAAATAAATAAATAAAATAAATAAATAAAATAAATAAATAAAATAAATAAATAAAATAAATAAATAAAATAAATAAATAAAATAAATAAATAAAATAAATAAATAAAATAAATAAATAAAATAAATAAATAAAATAAATAAATAAAATAAATAAATAAAATAAATAAATAAAATAAATAAATAAAATAAATAAATAAAATAAATAAATAAAATAAATAAATAAAATAAATAAATAAAATTCTCGAGCGCAAGTTACATCATACCGGAAATACGTTTTTCCCGGTTGAAAAGTTGAATTTTCTGGACCGGAAATGACTTATTTCCGGTATGGCGTCACTTCCGGTCTACAACTGAGAGTTTCAAACCGAAAGTGACGTTACAGGAATTTTTTTTTAGTTTTTCTCTGTCAAGCAGTCGCCTAGCATTACTCAGTGCTTATCACTGCTCGGAATACGGTCGGCTTTGCTCCAGCTACGTCCGAAGAGGGACCGATGTGACGTTTTAGCATCCGGCAACCAGTGTGTAGCCAGCGCTCCGCCGTTTTTCCAGTCACATCAGAATCCCGCCCGAGCATATATACCTGTGACACCCAGCGTGACGTCGTCGTTCCTCGATCCGGTAGCCGAGGAGCTTCGGGTGTTATTATTGTGAGGACATCAGCGCCGTCCCTCAATCACCGTTTACTCTCGCTCTCTCCGTAATGACGCCGTAACCAAGACTGAAATGGGTTCTCGCGTGGCTAATCGTCCGGTCGAACGATCAGGAAGAGGAGCGAGCGATCCTCAGCCTCTTCCTTATTCTTATCGTCGGATGACGCCTGGCGGGTTGGCCTCGTCCCTCGTCCCGTCCAGAAACGGGGGCCCAGCGAGAGCGCTGCCGGACGAGGAAGATGAACTCGGTGTACGTGTGTACCGTAGTCCGTACGATCTCGAACGGGAGTAGCGAGAGACAGCGAGCCTCGGGGCTGCACAAGAGGGCAACGGACAGCGGCATCATCGACTGGGCCAGCAAAGCGGGGAACAGCGGGTGCATCGCGGTGCACCAGTGGCCAGAACCACGGGCGTCGGGCATACACCCCTCCACCAGTACTACTTGTTCATGGAGAAGACAAGTCTTCTCTTCTGCCTCTATCTTCCTCCTTCCTTCTCGGTCTCGTTCCTCTTCATCGTCCTTCCTCCTCCTCTTCTCATCTCTTCCATGCACCAGCACCGCAGCATCACCGGTGGTGCTTGAGTCCCCGTTTTTCCTTCCTACCCGTCTATCTCTCTCCCTCATCTTTGGGTCTCTCAAGTTTTGTGCGCTACCTGCCTCGCGGCCGTATGCCGTATCGCTCCGCGCAAGTGAGGCCAGCTGGAGCGGGGAAGAGACGGACCCAACAACGGTGGACCAGGTGAGCCGGAGTATGTCGCCTCGGTGTCACCGTCTGCGCCCGTCTCGGTGGCGTTTTCTCCACTTTTACACCCATCGGAGCCACACGAGCGCCGTTGCACCACGAGTATGTGTACCTGCCGTACCCTAGCTCTTTCCGTGTACCTTTTCCTCATCCTCGCCTCGCGCGCCTCATCTTCCCGGTCCTCTCTCCATCTTCCGCGCGGCTCTCGCGTCTCGCCTCTGTCGCGCTCCCTCCGGCTACCAACCCGGCCTCGGAAGCGCATAGAGAGCGTGTGTCTCTCGTCCGCCTCTCGTATCCCACTACGTCGCGCGGTCTCCGCGTCGACTGTGCGGGGCTGCCCCGTGTCTTACCTGTTACCCGCGCGCCTCGGATCTCCTCAGGTATATCGTTCCCGGTCCGCGGTGTTGCGCACCGCTGTACACACGAGCTCCCCTGTGTTCGGGTAACACACGCGAGATTCTCCCTCTCCCTCGTCCCCCCCCCCTCGCTCCGTTCGTCTCCGTCTCACCGGCACCTCGTCCTGCGCCTCGTTTATCGCCTTCTTCATCTTTTCCATTCTCCGCCTCGCTCCGTCTCTCGTTGCTGCCGTTTCCACCGCGGCCGCCGCCGCTTTAACTCGGAGAGCTCTCCCCACTCAGGGGCCTCGATCCGACACTCCACCTCCTACCTCCACGGCCCACAACCTCCTTCCATCTACCTGACGGGGCCCCGGTCCCGCGAGAGAGGTACGCAGCTCGGCACACACGTGTGTGTGGGTAGGCCGGGGTTCCTCAGTGTACGATCTGAACCAGCGGAGAACGCACGCGGCTATTGTTATATCATTGTAATTGTCATCCCGCGAACCGCGACGCGCCCGGGGAGTGGGACAGCCCAATTACGCACCCCCGCGATAACACGCCGTATTAAGATCGAGGTCCTCACGGTCGGAAACACTCGTCCCGCTACGTCGCGCCACGTTTATCGCAGCGCGGGAACCAGCTGACGAGGAAAACTGTCCGCCGACACCGCGAACTTCGCGAGGCTGGTGCGCGACAGCAACCGCGATCGGGGAAACGGCCTTGCGCGAGGCACGTGGGAGTTACCCGGGGGGTGGTGATATTTTTCCGAGCGTATCGCATGTGACAACGGAAAGTTTCAGTGGAAAATCTTCAGTGAGAATAGGGAAAGGTGATCTAGGTCCCGGATTCGGTGGACTGGGTTCTCGAGGATGATCGTGGTGAATTGTGATGAGAATTTGGATAGTCGCCAGTGAAACGTCCCGCTGATGTCCCATCGAACCGTCCAAACTCGGAGGGCCCGTCGACGCATCTCCAGAGTGGCGAGTTCGGTTTTGGTGGGGGTTTGTCAGGTGTCGGATCTTCCGACATCCGTGAAGTGAAGTGATTGATTCAAGGTGGCCGAGAGTCGGGTGGGAGTTGCCGAGGACCAAGCCGAGGGCCGCTGTCGTTGAGCCCGGACGGCCGAATGACGGACCGTAGGCGACTTCGCATCGCCGCCGCCGACGGATAAGGAGAACCGATCGAAAGGAGGCCACCGTTGACGCCTAATTAAATCGATTAGACTTTGGGGTTAATTGTTCTGGAACGCCAGGCTCGAAACATACACATGCACGCCGTACAGGAGGGACTGCATACCGCATTGCCTGGCTGAACCTTTCGTCGGACAGCGCCGATGAGAACGAGGGTTGCCCCGGCTCCATCCAAGGGACTTCAAGGAGAATGATCCACGGGGACGCTTCGGGCCACAATGAAAGCGTAGTTGCTCGCCGCTCTGTAACCGAATCAAACGGTCTTGGAAGGTCGAGCGGAAGATCCCAGCGAAGACACACGAGCGTCGAAGTTTCGAAGCCCGGAGCGGCAACGGTGTCGTCTTCGACAGTGCCAACCTGAGGCTCGACAAGTGCATTCGCCCGCTGTCGACGGCGCGTCATCTTCGCGTTGAGGAACCATCGAGTGTTCCGTCACCTGCTTTACGCACCTCGCTTCGACCCTTCCACCTTTCTGTGCGCGATCGGTTCCTTTGCCATTCCTGTTGTTGCTCTTTCTTGTTCTCGCCACCGATCGTCTTTTGGGATCAACGGAATCGCCCGAATCTCGTGAATCTCGTGAATCTCGCTCATCGCACTGATTCCTGGCGTTGTCAACAGCTTCGTGCGTCGTTCGCAGTGAAACGGTTGGGGTTTCGCGGCAAGAGCAAACAGTCGGACCGCGAAAAAAAGAGTGTGCTCTCGACGGTGAGAGGATTTCGCGCCGCAGAGGATGCCGTCGAGCACCTCGTGGGTTCGCCGCTCGTCGCAAAACAACCATCCGAAACTCGACCGGTACATCACGATTTTATTCGCGTGACAGACCCGAGTCGGCGTCGTTCGTCGAAAGTTACCGAAGTGAAAACTGTTTTGCGCCGCTGCTAAACTAAAATACACATCACGCTGAATGATTGCTCAATTAGGATTTTAAACGGTGGTGAAAAGACGGCGTACCGAGATCAGCGAATCCGGTCGTCCAAAGCTCGGGCGATTGTGGTCGAGTACTTGTGAATGTGCTGGAGAGGTGATTGTTTTTTCATGATCACGGTTCGCCGCTTGGTTTAGTCGGACATAGGATACGACAGCGGATTTCCAACGCGGGCTTGGCACAGCCTGCAGCATTCCTTTTGGTCCAGCTCCTTGCGCGACCAATCAAACCCTCGTGCACCAGAAACTAAAAATCCCCGCTGGAATCCCGTGGACTGCTCTGCGCGTGACAAGACGATCATCCGGATTCACCGAAAGTGAACGACGTTGGGTCTCTTGTCGTACAGTGAGATCCGATCTGACTTTGCGCATCGGTCTTCGATCGAATCTCTACTTGGAGTCGGAGAGACGACAAAAAAAAAAGTCAGGCGTGGTTCGAACAGGTGCGCAGGTGCGTCGAGAGCGCAGCATCGTCGGAAGATCACGAAACCGATCCTATACGCGTTTTGTCGTATTGTCCCGAAGGCCTGCAATTGTGTGATGAGAAGTGACTAGTGCTACGTACGGTTTACTTACATGGAAGCTGCTATTGCTGCGACTACGCGGAATTGACGGTGAGTTTCTTCCCGTTGAGATTTTCTCGCGGAGTCGATGCGGGGACGAGCGGGAAGCCGGTATACTCTTTTGTGATGCTCTGCTGGTCCAGGATGTGTGTATGTGTGCGCCACTGCGATGCATTGCGGACTACACGATGCCGTTTGTAGGATACGATCGTCTCTGTGGCTGCTCGATTGTCCGCATACCGTTTTCTAGAATGCACTCGTGTGCAAGATAATACGTACCAATCAACCTGCCGAAGCCACGATCCCGGTTCGAGATTATGCGTGTAACGACCACGTTTCCTCGTATGTGAGAGAATACACACGGGGAGCGATTATTCATTAATCCCTGCGAATACGGTCAAACGAACTTTCTACTTCTTCTTGGATTCCCGTAGATAGGTGCAATGCGAAAAACGTCCTCTTGATTAATTAGAATCGAACGATGCGCTCGTGACGTGTGGATGTCGTTAGAAATTTACCGACCGCCTTTGTGGATCTAGAAAAGTTTTCCGATGGGTCGTTGATGTCGCTGGAAAATTAGATCGTTAGGGAAATTTCTGTTAGGCGGAAAATGTCCTCTTGATTAGTTGGAATCAAATTAGGTACTTGTGTGTGGATGTCGTTGGGAATTTGCGAAAGGCTTCGTGGGTCAAACTTCGACTACTTTCGGAGAGTCGAAGAGGTCGCTCGATGATTGGACTGTTTTGGAAATTTCAGATTGGCGAAAAATGTCGTCTTGATTTATTGGAATCTGTTGAAGTACTTGTTGCGTGTGGATGTTATTAGACGCTTATCGAACGCTTCGTGGATCGAAATTCATCGAGTTCGAAGAGTCGTAGAAGTCGCTCAATGATTACACTGTTTTGGAAATTTTAGATTGGCGGAAAATGTCTTCTTGATTTATTGCAATCAGTTCAAATACTTGTGGAATGTGGATGTTGTTAGAAATGTTCGAAAGGCTTTTTGGATCAAAGTTCACCGAGTTTCGCAAAGTCGAAGACGTCGCCCAATGATTAGACTGGTTTGAAAATTTCCGAATGGCGGAAAATGTCTTCGTGATTTATTGCAAGTAGTTAAAGTACTTGTTGCGTGTGAATGTTTTTAGAAATATTCGAACCGCTTCGTGGATAAAAATTCACCGAGTTTCGCAGAGTCGAAGACGTCGCTCAATCATTAGACTGGTTTGAAAATGTCCGAATGGCGGAAAATGTCTTCTTGATTTATTGGAATCAGTTAAAGTACTTGTTGCGTGTGGATGTTGTTAGAAATGTTCGAAACGCTTGTTGGATCAAAGTTCAACGAGTTTCGCAGAGTCGAAGACGTCGCTCAATGATTAGACTGGTTTGAAAATGTCCGAATGGCGGAAAATGTCTTCTTGATTTATTGGAATCAGTTAAAGTACTTGTTGCGTGTGGATGTTGTTAGAAATGTTCGAAACGCTTGTTGGATCAAAGTTCAACGAGTTTCGCAGAGTCGAAGACGTCGCTCAATGATTAGACTGGTTTGAAAATGTCCGAATGGCGGAAAATGTCTTCTTGATTTATTGGAATCAGTTAAAGTACTTGTTGCGTGTGGATGTTTTTACAAATGTTCGAAACGCTTCTTGGATCAAAGTTCACCGAGTTTCGCAGAGTCGAAGACGTCGCTCAATGATTAGACTGGTTTGAAAATTTCAAATTGGCGAAAAATGTCTTCTTAATTTATGGCCATCAGATAAAGTACTTGTGGAATGTGAATATTGCCAGAAATTTGTCAAACGCTTCGCGAACCAAAGTCCACCAAACTTCGAAAACTCGAAGAGATCGCTCGACTGTTTGGAAAATTTCGGTTTGGCGAAAAAATTCCTCTCCATCAATGGGAATCGCATGAAGTACTTGTGGCACGTGGATATTTCTTGAAACTTGCCAATCGCTTCGTGGTTCAAAGTCCACGTAGCTTCCAAGAATCGGCTCGCTCGCTCGACTGTTTCGGAAATTTTATAGTTTGGCGGAAAAAATCCTCTCGATTAATGGGAATCGCATTAAGTACTTGTGTCGCGTGGATCTTGCCACAAAGTTGCCAAATCCCTCCCGGATCAAAGTCCACCTACTTTAAAACATTCCGATGAGCTCGTTCGACGCTCCGACTCGTTAGCAAATTTGGCGGTACCAAAAATCTCGCAACTTTAATCGTAACCACACCGAAGTGACTCCAAACCGTTGATCTCTGGCAGATGCACTTTCGATCGCGCAGCGAGCGGTCTTCGTCGTCCAAAATTGAATCACCGCCGCGACTCCACGAGCCATGTCCGTAAGTCGAATCGAGTGAGATCGCGGCGGCGAAACGATCGAGATTTCGCAGAGGAGTTCGAGTAACCCGAGATCGACGAGCGCAGATTACTTTAATCTCCGTAACTTCTTTAACACATCGGGCCCGTCGCTGAATTAGAATGTCATCGGGTTCTCTCGAGAGTGCGCGTGTCGACGATTATCGATGTATCCATCGAGATCTAAATATATATGCACTTGAGCAGCGAGAGTTCGTTAAGTCGACTCGGCAAGAGTCAATGTACGTACACGCCCGTATGAGAGATAGCAACATAAAGTGTGCCGGAATGTTTTTTTTTTTTCTCAAATTCTTTTTTCTCCGTTGTAAATCAAGATCGACTCGGGCAGAGCGAACTCGAGTATCGAGCCACGATGTAATAAATCTCGCGATTGTTGCCAGTCGATAATTCGTTTGTAACACCTACGAACGATGCCGCGCGATAACCGGAGGGAATATAAACATTGTACACACACTGTTATCTGTCACGAATGATCGAGACATCGAAAATGTGTTGCCGAAGCTGCCGGCACCAGCTAAGCAGACTCGCTAAAAATAAAAAATAAAAAACTGTGTTCATGCGTCAATCACGTTTTCAGCGCGGCTCGAAAGCGGCGGGCGCGCGCAATTTCTTCGTTTACCGTCCGCCGGTAGAAGGCAGCTGCCCGTACTCCGAACCAATTCTCGTGATTAAACAATCGATGCCTCCGACGCTTTCGCGAGTCTCTCCCCGTCTTTCTCGGAGGTGTATCCGTGTTAATACACTGAGAAAAAGGATGGTATTTCCTACTATAACGAATAGTTCCCAGGGGGGGACGTCTATATAGATAGTTTCTGATACTGGGTCAAAAGTGGGGAATATGGCCCGGTCCATATATCATTGATTTAGTGTTAATCAAAGGTTAACACTAAAAGTGTTAAGAAAAAGGATGGTATTTCCCACTATAACGAATAGTTCCCAGGGGGACGTCTATATAGATAGTTTCTGATAGTAGGGTAAAAGTGGGGAATATGGCTCGATCCATATATCATTGATTTACGTGTTAATCGAGGTGGGCCATATTCACCACTTTTACCCTATATACTCGATTGATTAAACTATAATTATAGTTACAACTATAATTTTTGGTCATTGTCGTAATTGTAAAATGTAGACGTCCCCCCTGGGAACTATTTACTATGTAAGTTTTTCTCAGTGTACGTAAATCAATGAAGCATGGACCGAGTCATGTTTCCCGCTTTTACTCTATCTGGCATAAAAAGCCATATTTGCACGTATCATGCGCACCCGCATGTGTCCATTCTATCATGTACACTGCAATGTGGCAGATTCGTGAAAGGTGTTGAAAGTAATTTCCAAGTGCGGACAAATAGTGATTTAATAACTGGAATCTTGTCTGTGAAACTCGTAGAAAATAAATAAATTAATAAAAATTTATTGCTATCCGTACCATACGAAGTCACGTAAGGTAAAAGTGGGGAATATGGCCCAGCTCAGTTAGTACCTACATGAATGACGTATGGATAAGGTCATATTCCTCACTTTTACCCTATCTGACTATGTACAGTCATACATGCACATATCATGCACATTTGCATATGTCCACGCTTTTATGGAAAATACAATGTGGCAGATTTCTGAAAAGTGTCGAATTTCTGCGTTTACCGTCCGCCGGTAGACGGCAGCTGCCCGTATTCCGAACCAATTCTCGTGATTAAACAATCGATGCCTCCGACGCTTTCGCGAGCGGTCGCTCTCCGTCTCTCTCTTAGGTGTATCCGTTGCGCAACTGTGTGCAGACGAAAAGCCCGCGCGCGGCCTGTTAAATGAAATTGCGGTTACGCTTGCGGTTATGTGCTCGGTAAACAACCTGTCATTATTTTTACGACGCCGAGTGGAAACATCGGGGGGGAACAATTGTTTCGCGACTCTGTTCGCGATAGTCCCATTTATCGGACAATTATAATAATGAACTGAAAGAAGAGAAAGAAAATCCGTTGTTCCATTTTGGCTTCCTCATAGAGGAAGCTGTAATTAAAATACAATTTTCACAACAAAAAGTATTGAAAAATCATGTGCAAATGATTCACCTCTTTCGTATCATAGAAAATGTCTACATTTCATAAAAGTAAAACCGTCAAAATTTACCCCAGAATTTATTATAGAATATCGCAAACTGAAATTTGCAGATTGCGTCGTTTTAAGGCAATTTTTATTCTATTCCTCAGCGCTGGTTACGAAACTATAGCTCATTTTACTCTTTGCGTGGTATTCGATTCAGAAATCCTGATCAATCGGGATTGTGGCATTTTGAAAAGTTTCATTTCAGAAAAATTGCAAATTTTCAAAATCCCAGAAAATTTAAACGTTTGGAACGATTTTTGACAAATTTAATACGAAACATTGTACAGTGTTAGTCCATTCCCATGCCAAATTTAAGCTCGGTATCTCCATGTTTACTCAAATTAGACGTTTTTTTGGTAATTTTTGAGAAAAAAATCAAAATTCCATAAAATCTGAATATGAAAACATAGCTTCCTCTACGAGGAAGCAAAACACGGGTATTTACGACGCTTCGTCATATCTCGTTTCCGCACACAACGATGTTATTGGACTCGTCAGTGTCTGCTCTTTCGGTTCGGTTTGACGCCTCGCTGAGTGGAGCGTTTTTGTTCATCGCGAAACGGGGAAAGATCGTCTTTGGCTAGGTGAAACGGAAGCCGGAGCAGATGTGAGAGCACGCGGCTCGCCTTTCCGGAGACTCGTGCGTTTCCGATGTAAATGGAAATTCTTGGCCTCGCTTTGGTCTCTGTTTCTCTGTCTCCGTCGATCTCGTTCCGCGCGTTGTTTCGTGTTGATCGGTCGATCGCGTGACTGCGAGAATACCCTCGCGGAGCAATAGCTGCGGATGGATCGAGAGTCACATGTAACATCGGTTTTCTAATGAGCGATGTCGGAACGAATCGCGACCGATGCCGATGTCGTCCCGATGAACCGATGCGCCGCGTGTCAAGACGCTCGATTTCTCGTTTAAATCAATAATGCAAATAACGGGAGACCGATGCGCCGTGATAATACTGAGATCGACCACGATCGCCTTACAAATGGTCGAGGCGATGGGAAAACGATTGCGGGGCTGCATGAGAGACTCTTTGCCGCGAGACAATGTCGGAAAGTGCGCGATCGGACTTTCACAAATGATCGGGCTTTCTTCGAGTTCCTACTCTCGTTTGCAGGCTCCTTTTTTGCTGCTGAGGCGCGGGTTCGAGAGAAAGCATTTTGTCGCGATACTGAAAAACTGAATCTTCATTGAAAAAAAAAAATCAATAAAATTAATTTATTATTGATTTATTGAGATGAATACGGAAAATGGTATGGAGGAGCTAAAACATATTCGGAGGCTGCCTGGTGCGAAGAGGTTGATTGTAATGTGGGATTGCGAAGATAATATCGATCGGAAAATTATTTGTTGATAATCGGGTATTCTTGTAGAAAGACAGAATTTTTATTGAAAAAAAATTAATTAAATTAATTAATTATTGATTCCCTGAGACGAATACGAAAAATGATATTCAGCATCTACAAAAAATCCCCACCCTACTCGGAGTCAAGGAGTAAACTGTTATGTGAAATTATAAAGATAAATATCGCTCGATAAATGATTAATCAATAACCGGATATTTACGTAAACAACACCGATCGCAATAGAATGAGAGAATTTTCATTGAAAAAAATAATCAAACTAACAAAAATAATGAATTATTAATTCACTGAGAAGAATACGAAAAATGGCATTGAGAATCAAAAACATATCCGAACGGTACTTTGTGAGAAGGGGTCAAAAGTAATGTGAGATTCCAAAGATAATATAGCTCGAAAAATGATTAATCAATCACCGGATATTTCCGTAAACAACACCGATCGCAATAAAAAGACAGAATTTTCATAGAAAAAAAAAAATCAAACTAACAAAATAATGAATTATTAATTCACTGAGAAGAATACGAAAAATGGCATTGAGAATCAAAAACATATCCGAACGGTGCTTGGTTCGAAGGGGTCAAAAGTAATGTAAGATTGCAAAGATAATAACGCAAGGAAAATGATTTGTTAATAACCGGGTAACAACACCGATCGTAGTAGTGACGGTTGCCGGTAGAGTCCCGTTACGACTCGTGCATTTGTTCTCTCTCCTTCCACCTCGTTCCCTCCCGTCCGCGTTCTCGCAATTACGAAATCGGAAGTTTAATTACAAGTGACCGCGGGTCGTTACCGTACCGCGCGCACCGTGCGCGGACCAACTCCCGACTCTCGATTCGCCACTGGCGACAGCGTTCCAGTTTTCACGCTTCCCGTACGCAAGCGTCGCTCTTAACGGAGGCTGGGCTCGGAGTTACCGGACAGCGCGGCAATAGCACTTCACGCTCGTTCCTACATATATCATTAATTTATCTCTTTATATACACGAGTTGAAACGTTCCATTGCAATTTCCTTCTCGTCGGCGAACGAGTACGAAAAAAAAAATAAATCGAAAAGTCACTTACTCCACTTCGAAAAATCCCGTTCCGGAATGCATTGTTTGGATTTATTTCATGTGAACCGTAACATGCTCAGATATATTTTTATTATATTTTACGTTCTCATTGTATTAACGTAAAAAAAAATCTCGACTAAAAAGGAAATTGTTTCGATCGACTTTCAATGGAGTGATTCTGGACCAGAATCGTCATATCTTTATGGCAAGGATAGCTAAGTGCAATAAAAAAATATATAAATTAAAACCCATTACAATCCGGGATACCATACGAACTGACATAGAGTAAAAGGGAATATGACCCAGCCCTGTTAGTACGTAAATGAATGAAGTATGACCGGATTATATTCCCCACTTTTTCTCCATCTGGCTGCACCCAGCTATATATAGGTAAAGGGACCATGGACACTTGCACGCACTTGTGGCGAATGAATAAAAAAAAATTAATCGAAAAGCCACTTAGTCCACTTCGAAAAAATCCCGATCTGGAATGCATTATTTGCCGTTCTCATTGTATTACCATTTAAAAAATCTCGATTAGGAAAGAAATTGCTTCGTGAGACTTTCAATAGAGGGGTACTGGCCCAGAATCGTCCTATCTGTATGACAGTAATAGCTAGGTTCGGTTTAAAAAAATATGAATTAAAACCCATTCGCCTCGACCTCACATGAGGCGTAAGTGGGGAATACGGCCCAACCCTGTTAGTACGTAAATCAATGAAGCATGGACCGAGTCATGTCTCCCGCTTTTACTCTATCTGGCATACAAAGCCATATATGCACGTATCATGCGCACCCGCATGTGTCCATTCTATCATGTACACTGCAATGTGGCAGATTCGTGAAAGGTGTTGAAAGTAATTTCCAAGTGCGGACAAATAGTGATTTAATAACTGGAATCTTGTCTGCGAAACTCGTAGAAAATAAATAAATAAATAAAAATCCATTACCATACGAGCTCACGCAATCCATGCCATACGAACCCACATAAGGGAAAAGTGGGGAATATGGTCCAGCGCAGGTAGTACCAACATGAATGAAGTATGGATCAGATCATATTCCCGACTTTTACCCTATCTCGCCGTAAACAGCGATCACGCACATATCATGCACACTTGCATCTGACCACCCGATTATGGCCATATTACAATGTGCCAGATTTTTTAAAAGTGTTGAAAGTAATTTCCGAGACCGGGCAAATAGTGCTTTCGTAACTGAAATCGTGTCTGTGAAACTCGTCGAAAAAAATATAGAAATAAAAACCCATTGCAATCCATACCATTCGAACTCACATAAGGTAAAAGTGGGGAATATGGCCCAGCCCAGTTAGTACCTAAATAAATGAAGTATGGATCAGGTCATATTCCCCACTTTTACCCTATTTGGTTATGAACAGCCATACATGCACATATCATGCATACTTGAGTCCACCCGATTATGGCCATATTACAATGTGCCAAATTTTTGCAAAGTGTTGAAAGTAATTTCCAAATCCGGGCAAATAGTGCTTTCGTAACTGGAATCTTGTCTGTGAAACTCATCGAAAAAAAATATAAATAAAAACCCATTGCAATCCATACCATACGAACTCACATAAGGTAAAAGTGGGGAATATGGCCCAGCCCAGTTAGTACCTAAATAAATGAAGTATGGATCAGGTCATATTCCCCACTTTTACCCTATCTGGTTATGAACAGCCATACATGCACATATCATGCACACTTGTGTCCACCCGATTATGGACACATTACAATGTGCCAAATTTTTGAAAAGTGTTGGAGGTAATTTTTAAATCCGGGCAAATAGTGCTTTCGTAACTGGAATCTTGTCTGTGAAACTCATCGAAAAAAATATATAAATAAAAACCCATTGCAATCCATACCATACGAACTCACATAAGGTAAAAGTGGGGAATATGGCCCAGCCCAGTTAGTACCTAAATAAATGAAGTATGGATCAGGTCATATTCCCCACTTTTACCCTATCCGGTTATGAACAGCCATACATGCACATATCATGCACACTTGTGTCCACCCGATTATGGACACATTACAATGTGCCAAATTTTTGAAAAGTGTTGAAAGTAATTTCCAAATCCGGGCAAACAGTGCTTTTTGCAACTGGAATCTTGTCTGCGGAACTCGGCGAAAGGAAGACACAAAAGTGAGGGAAACATCGAAAACGTTCGTTTGACAGACCCCAAGAGTAAACACGGAAGTACCGCACATATACCATAGTCGGCTATACGTGCAGACGGATTTCCCGCGATGCTCACGACCCCGAAGCACCGATGCGGAGGTTTTGCTGAAACCCTTTACGCGCTGCGTCACAAAGGAGAGCCAGTTTACAGGGTTCCGCGTACCGCAAGATCCTCTTGCAAACAGCAGCACAAGCGGTAGCAGCGCGGAACTCAACCCCGTTCCAACCCCTCGGAGCACCGCAAATTTTTCTACCTTCCGCCTTCGTCCTCCTCCCCCTCTCGCACCGCCGCTATGTTTCTCGTTCCCGTGTATCTCGTTTCTTTGAAAGAATGTTACGAGGATAGGACAAAACTCTTTCTCTCCCTCACCCTTCCGTGCTCTCTCGTAAATCTTCTTTACCCTTCTTTTCACCGAGCGAGCTCGCGAAGTTTCCGTGCGCCGGCTCTTCGCTCTCGCTCGCTCCTCGACAATGTCTCGTCCCACGTGCATCCAATTAAGCCCTGTTCTCTCCCCGTGCTTTTCTTAAAACAAAATCTCGAAAAGTCACCGCGAACCCGCTCTCCTCTCCACTCCTTCACGCGTCCCTGACTCGATCTCATTTTAATACGGGATATTGAGGGAACACTCGTGTCTTCTTGGTTTCTTTTTTCTTCTCTCCATATTTTTTTTTCTTTTTTTTTTGGAACACGGCATTTTGTCGCGCGCCGATGCTGAGACCATCAAAATTTTTTTTTTGAATTTTTAATAACGGCAAAAAAACATAGCGGAAACAGTAAGGAAAAAGTGAACGTTTACGCATGAGTTCCTGCCTACTTTTACAAACGATAATACGCATCGAAGGGGACGTTTTACCGACGATACTAGAGTCGAGTCGACGCCAGGAAAATGCTCGTGTGATGGAGATGCGTGGAGATAATTGTCCTCGCGACTTAAAAAATAGATAAAATGTTTGTCGATATTGTTCTGGAATTGATGATTCGGACCGAATAATCTCACATTACCGTACGCGATAACGGTGTCAATTGCATTCTCTCTCGTTGGTTTTCAAGGAGAAACCATTTTTACGTCTCAGTTCTGGAATTAGTTTATCTTTTTTATTCGATTTTTATTTATTTTATTTTTAATTGTTTTACTTTTAATAATTTTATTTTACACGAGCAGACTGTACAGTTTTACCGATTACACTGCAGTTCATTCGACGCCAAAAAAATCGTCTCATGACGGAGACGCATGAAGATAATTGTCGTCGTGAAAAAAAAGAATTCGTGATGTCGTAAAAAAAAAAAGAAAATATCGAATGATCTCACATTACCGTACGCGATAACAGTGTCAATCGCGGCCTCTCTCATTGGTTCTCGAGGAGGGACCATTTGTATGTCCCAGTCCTCGAATTAGTTTATTTTTATGTATTCTATTTTTATTAATTTTATTTTTGTTTGTTTTATTTTTATTAATTTTATTTTTATTTGTTTTGCTTTCATTAATTTTATTTTACCCGAGCAGACTGAACAGTTTTACCGACGACACCACAGTTCATTCGACGCCACAAAAATCCTCACATGACGAAGACGTGTGACTTAAAAAAAAAAAGTTTTCCGGTATTGTTCTCGATTGTATGGTTTCGAAATCTCATGATCTCGCATTGCCGTGCGCGATAACGTGACCAGTGTCGATAGTGTCATCTCTCATTGGTTTTCGACGAGAGACCATTTGTACGTCCCAGTTCTGGAATTAGTCTTTTGCGAAACAGGTGGTTCGCCGATCTGGGCAATAGGCCGCTGTCGGGTAACAGAAAAGAGTGGGAATGGTCTGACTGCGGCAGCTCGGCACAATGGGACGTGTCCTATTGTGGACCATAATCCGTCTTCCGAGCGAGAGAGCCTCGCCAGTCCAGCGGTTCGCCTTGGCATGGAAAATCTATGCTAGACCTAATAGAGTTCTTTGTCCAACCACTTCGCCCTACTCCTCGCCGTTGTTGCGAGACACCCAGTCCAAAGAATGGCTGTTCGCGCAATATCCCTCCGGTGCCTCGTGTGCCTTTGCGTGGCCACGTGAATTTTAACATTGGATTTTTTTTAATTCTCCCAAAGCCTCTCGTCGACAACGGCGCATTCGACTTTCTCGCGGCGAGTATTCAAAATCTGCTCGTCGATGGAGAATACCCGCATTTGCCGAATGAGGACAGTTCTTCCCTCGCTCGCTCGGCCATCGAAGGTCCTACGGGAAAAATTACCTACGGGTAAAAATACCTGCTGGAAAAAGTATCTATGGGAAAAAGTACCTACGGGAGAAATTAACTACCGAAAAAATTAACTACGGGAAAAATTACCTATGGGAAAAATTACCTTCCGAAAAAATTAACTACGGGAAAAATTACCTATGGGAAAAATTACCTACGGGAGAAATTAACTTCGGGAAAAATTACCTATGGGAAAAATTACCTACCGAAAAAATTAACTACGGCAAAAATTACCTATGGGAAAAATTACCTACGGGAGAAATTAACTTCGGCAAAAATTATCTATGGGAAAAATTACCTACGGGAAAAATAACCCTTGGAAAAAAGTACCTACAAGAAAAATTACCGTCGGAAAAAATTACGTACGGGAAAAATTACCCTCGGAAAAAACTACCTACGAGAAATACGAAGGGAAAGCAAGTAAAGAAACACGCGAATACGACCGCGAACAACACTGCCGGCGTTTTATGAGTCACCGTTATCAGACGAATGGACAGACGGACAGACTTGGCAGCGTGCAATGTGTCACGCACATTTCTCGGATGCCCCGGACTCGTTCGCCCACTTAAAAATCATCGAATCCCAGCATCTTTCGTCCCCCGGAATGAATATTAAAGGAGGATCTCGCGTCGGGTTTAACGCTCGATCCACGGTGCGAAATCTCCGTCTCGTCGATAGTTTCAAGTGAATTAATGAATCTCCAATTCGGATCCGTATACACAATAAAAAAAAGTTTGTACTTTTTACAACTTATTGTCCAGAAACATCCACAATTTTTTATTTGTTCATTTTCCGATCGCTCTATTCGGCCCTAGTTCTAAATACAAAAGTAAAAACCAAAATTTTTAATGACACAGCAAATAAAAGGACATTTTTGTGCATTAAATTCTGAACGAACGAGTTTGTCTCTTACTTAACAAAATTATCTTAACGAAACTTCGTATCCCAGTTAGAAAAATAATTTTTTACTCTACCGAGAATCGGCATAAAAATTTTTCTTCACCAAAAACGCGCCTTCGTGAAATTCAATTCCTTAAAGATCGAAACCGGCTCCGCGTTCCTTTACCCCCGCGCGCGCTGCAGCCGCAGCCAGTGCAGCCCATAAACCGATTTTCATCTATTTCCGATCCAGCAAAAATCGCAATTACTCGTTACACATTACGCGCCGCAACCCCCACACATCCGACCGAGCGAGACTCCGAGCGGAGCCGAATCGGCCGGCGGGGGGGGGGGGGGGGGGAGGGGGAGGGGGAAACACCTGCCAGATCAACGGATTGACAACAGCTTTCTCTTCTACCTACATAACGTACCGGTCACTCGTTTATCCCTTTTTTACGATTATTAAATTCGATCTCCATACCGACCGCCCGATACCAGAAGCGCGTGTCTCGTACGGTCTCGTGCGTCGAGTTACGTCCTTCCGATCTTGAGGCTCCGATCTATCACCGACCGGATCGATCGCATTTCGTACCGGTAATTTATACCGCTCTGCCTCCGCTCCCATGTTCGTGCCTCCCGGCTCTGGTACTACGCTGATAAAGGATTAGTGAATGACTCGACGGAATGAATTTTCCATCGCGTCATACAGGTAGCAACACCGATGTACTCTAGCTGGCGATCGCGCGCGTATCTCCTCGGGCCGATCGTCGAGTCCGCTACCGATCCGCAGCATCCGCGGCGATGACCGGGAGATCGAGCGATCGCCACGGCTCCGGCGCGCTGCCGGTATGACGTCGGACACCGCCGAACCGTTAACGATCGACGATCGATCAGATCGCGACCGAGGCGCGTTTAACGATCACGAAATCGCATTCGTCGCCGCTCGACCTCCGGGAATGTTACGAGGCACGCAGGCCTCCGACGGGGATCCGGCCCGAGCGCAGATCGAGTGACACTTCGGGGGAACTCATCGCCTCGGCGACCGGGAACGACCGCGATACCGATCTTCCTCTCGCAGCTCGTTGAAATTCCGTTCGAAATGTATCGGATGCATCTCCATCTCCGCGAGGCGCTCCTCGGTTCCCTCGACTGCGGGCTGTTACCGGACCAACTACGATATTTCTCGTGACCGTTAATTAGCTATGAATATAATCGGAGGATCGAGCCTCCGGAGAGTCAGAAGTTCGGAGATTGAAGATAAAGGAGAAAGGTTATGGGTTCTTGAAATATGAGTATTTCTGGAAATGGGGAAAAACATAAAGGTTTTTTTTTTTCGACGATCGATGTGGGCAAGAGAGGATTGAGCGGGGACATTGTATGCGAGGGACTGGAGGGGGAGATTCCGCCATCGTCGGTGAAAGGGCGCGGTTACCGAACTTGTTACCGGAGCGGCGAGTGCGATGTTTTTCATGACCCTTAATTAGCTATGAATAATCAGAGGCTCGAGCTTCGGGAGAGTTAGAAGTTCTGAGATGGAAGATAAAAGGGAAAGGTGGGGGAGAGTGGTCCAAAATGGGACAGTGAGGCAAAACACAATGTTCCAATAACCTTTGAGTGGGGCGAAATGGGCCAGTGGGGCAAAACGGGATAATAGGGCAAAACGCAATGTTCCAATAACTTTTGAGTGGGGCTAAATGGGTTCGGAAATCCGGACGTATCATTGGGGAAAAAATTGGGCATCCAATTATTGGAAAATTGAGCTCTGCCCGACTGTCCCATCTTGCCCCTCTGTTCCATCTTTCCACGCTTTCACCTATAGTTTCTTTAAAAATGGAGTATTTAAGTAAATGGGTAAAAAAAAAGGAAGGATTTTTCGTTCCACCGATCGATGGGGTTCCTCGGCGGAGCTATGTGTGCGATGTTGGCAAGAGCCAATTGAGCGAGGACAATTTGCGAGGGACCGGGAGGGCAAAATTCCGCCATCGTCGATGAAACGGGAGAGTCACCGGGCTCGGTTACCGGACCGGCAACTACGATATTTTTCATGACCCTTAATTAGCTATTAGCTTAATTAGAAGCCCAAACTTCGGGACAGTCAGAAGTTCTGAGATTGAAGATAAAAGAGAAAGGTTAGGGGAAACCGGCCAAAATGGGATAATGGATTAAAACGCAATGATCCAATAACTTTTCTATGGTTCCGATCGTCGTGAATGGGGCAAAACGGGTTCGAAAATTCGGCCGTATCATAGGGAAAAAAATTGATCATACAATTATTGAAAAATTGAGTTCTGCCCGACTGTCCCATTTTGCCCCACAGTTCCATCTTTCCCCGCTTTCCCCTACAGGTTCTTGAAATATGAGTATTTAAGGAAAAGGGTTAAAAAAGGTTGGATTTTTCGTTCCACCGATCGATGGGGCTCCTCGTCGGAGCGATGCGTGCGATGTTGTCAAGAGCCAATTGAGCGAGGACAATGTGCGAGGGACCGGGAGGGCAAGATTCCGCCATCGTCGATGAAACGATGAGAGTCACCGGGCTCGGTTACTTTGGCCGGAGCGAGGTAAAAAGAGGTACACGAGGGAGGAGCGAGGATGTCCCGGGGCAAGAGCAAACGCACAGGGGAGGAGGGGGGCAGCGCCCAGGGCCTAATTAGTCAGGGGATATATCTGGAATCTCATGAGGCGAGTTTTGTAGGCCTCCTTCAGTTTTATGGTAGGTGCGCGAGAGAGCGAACGACCGAGGAGGATTTCTCGGTGGGGGATTAGCATACAAATCGATTCAAACTCGAGATAAATAGCCACTCAAAGGCTTCTCACGTGGAGCCGACTTCGGGCATTATCTTGTCCAGCGTCGAGATTAACGCTTAATGCTTTATACTTTACGGGACGCGCGACGACGAGGACGATCTTCGTTTGTACGCCTGTCGAGAAACTCCGCGATGTGTTGTGTACTTCGGGGTTGGGGTTTTAAATTGTCCTGCACGCGAGGAACTGAAAACGACGATAGTTTGCGGTTCAATTATAGGAGCCGGATTGTCGGCGACAGCAATTTCTGCACGGGTAGTTTGCTCAATGCTGATCTCTTGATCACTCGAGTTGTTTTGTTATCAATCTTGCGAACGTAAGTGCATGATGTTCCGCTGCAAGTGGAGAAGTTGGATTCAGTGAAAGTGCGCACTTACCTCATAGTTGGATAATCGCGTTTTCTGCACATCGCGTCGATTGAGCTGCGAACAAAAAAAATCGACATCAAGATTGAGTCTGCGATCGCCAGCTCTGGCTCGATGGAATGGAAATCGACAGCGGGATTGTTTCTATCGACCACCAAAAATCTTCGATCTTGGTTCCAACGAACCATGGTCGAGATGAAAGAATTGCAAATTTTAGCTTACCAGACAGTAAAAAATAATTTCGTAAAATTGGAATGCGAAATTTCGTAAAAATAATTTTGTTAAATAAGTGACAAACGAGTTTGTCATTTATTTGAATATATGAACCAGTCCTTTTATTTCCCGTGTCATTGACAATTTTAGCTTGCACTTTTGTTTGTAAAACTAAGAAATTGACAAATAAAAAATTGTGGACGTTTGTGGACAATAAGTTGTTGTAAAAAGTACAAACTTTTTTTTACTGTGCAGGACCTTTGGGTTTCTCTTAAGTACTCCGTTTTCCGAGATCGGGGCAATCTGCAAAAGAGCTTCGAAAAATGTCCGAAGTTTCTAGGTGACTTTTCTCCAGAAAGTCACGTATGCTAGAACTAGGGTAAAAGTGGTGAATATGGCCCACCTAGATTAACACGTAAATCAATGATATCAAGTGGGCCATATTCCCCACTTTTACCCTATGCGGTAACTTTTATTCAATAATTGTATGCCAATGGTTGTTTTTTTCCGCAATGTGTCTCTCGTCTTTCACGCGTTTATTTCCCTCTTCCACTGTTCGCCTGAACGGGCCAATGAGCCTAGAATGGGTAGTTTTGTTCTCTGCTTTTTTGTTTCAACAACGCCCACGGACACAGGATCAACAGTCTGACGCACGAGGAGCGCTCTTAATTGGCAGTTACGTAAGGAAAATATAAATTCAGTATATTGGGCAATAGTTTTTAATCTCTAGCTTTGTTTACGACGCTGCTCGGCGTTCCAGCCGTGAGAGATACCTGGCGCCTGGCGAGTTCGTTAAGCCCGAGCTGAGAAAGAGAGACAAGCCATTATACCTCGGGCCACTCTGGCTAATCGTTCGTTCACGAAAGTTCCTCAACCCGCCTGCGAAGGCAACTCTGACAATTAATTACAGCCAGATTCTAATGTTCTCCTTGTGTCGTGGACTGTAGAGCTCAGCTGATTCCAGTAGATTCAGCCGAGAAATCCAGCGACAGGCTTGACAGCGAAGCAAGAGACTTCGAGAGTTGCTCGCGCAGCCATCGCTAGATCTTCGACAATACCAATTAACATCCTCAGGCAACTTTTCTTACATGTTGCAAACAATGGTCCATATCGTGATTCGTGAGATGCAATAACTCGCATCTCGTCAAATCTGGCAGATGATCTTTTAGCCAAGCTGCAGTGAGAAAGGTCAGATCGGTTGGATTTGTATCGATCAATGTGCAAAATACTTATCTATGCGCACACACATTGACATCATCCAGCAACACTTCTAACATGTTGCGAACAATGGTCCACAACATAATTCGTGAGATGCGACAACTCGGATCTCGTCGAATCTGGCAGATGATCTTTTAGCCAAGCTGCAGTGAGAAAGGTCAGATCGGTTGGATTTGTATCGATCAATGTGCAAAATACTTATCTATGCGCACACACATTGACATCATCCGACAACACTTCTAACATGTTGCGAACAATGGTCCACAACATAATTCGTGAGATACGACAACTCGGATCTCGTCGAATCTGGCAGATGATCTTTTAGCCAAGCGGCAGTGAGAAAGGTCAGATCGGTTGGATTTGTATCGATCAATGTGCAAAATACTTATCTATGCGCACACACATTGACATCATCCGGCAACACTTCTAACATGTTGCGAACAATGGTCCACAACATAATTCGTGAGATGCGACAACTCGGATCTCGTCGAATCTGGCAGATGATCTTTTAGCCAAGCGGCAGTGAGAAAGGTCAGATCGGTTGGATTTGTATCGATCAACGTGCAAAATACTTATCTATGCGCACACACATTGACATCATCCGGCAACACTTCTAACATGTTGCGAACAATGGTGCACAACATAATTCGTGAGATGCGACAACTCGGATCTCGTCGGATCCAGCCGACGATCTCTTCATCAAGCAGCAGTGAGAAACGTCAGAGCTCTCGGGCCTAGATCGACCAGTCTCACGAAAGATCCGTCCCGATCTCCGCCCAACGCGCAGAGCACTTACGTACGCGCATAACACATAACGCGTTTGTGCGACAGTGGATCTCGTATGATGCGTGAAGCACAGAGCCGGAAAGACGAGAGGCGCGCGGCGGCAAGTGGGACACTCTTGAAACGGATGAGCAGGTGAGCGGGTGTAAATCTGGGTGGACCGGGAGGCTCGCGCCTCCCGGCGCGGAAGGCGCGGAGGCATCGGAGTCGGAACGAGCCGGTAGCCCACAAGGGGGCCTGGGAGGTGAGGGGCTTCAAGAAGAACGACGGAGAAAGATTGGGCGAGCAGAGAGAGATCGCGCAGAGAGAGAAGAAGGATATGCAGCGAGTTGCACCCGAAGTTGCTGGACCCGGACCAGCTGCTGTCACCGACCTGCCTGCCTTCCGTGGTCGCCCGCTGGCCAGCCGACCGCCAGAATTACATCCCGGCAATGCGTGCACGTGCACGCCACGGCCCTGTCGATCTTTCCTCGGAGTACACACCGTTCCAGTCCTCACCGTTCAACGGTGTGTTATCCGGCGTCGCTCGTCGGTGCTCTGTTTTCTTTTCCCCAACAGAAACGAGATAGCCCGGCGTCGTGCCGGCGAGAATTTAATGCGGGAGATATTCTGCGCGCGCCACCTCCCGGTCGTCGATCGCCAAAACTGCGTGTCCCGTTCGTTCGGTTGTTTCGAGACCGAACGCCGGAGAGCCTTTCTTCGGGAGCGATCTCCGCTCCGCCGTGACTGGAAAACGCACATCGCTGGCTCCGCGCTGGCTGCCGAACGCCAGAACGCCATATAGGTTCTTCTCGGGTCGGCGTAGCCGGAGTAGAGCAATGAGTAATGCTTACTGAGCCACTGGTTGGCAGAGATACGTTACAAAAATTGCTCTTTGACGAAAGTTCCGGGTGGAAAGATCTTGATTTTTTACCGGAAGTGACGTTTATAACGGTAATGTGTGACTTGTGATTTTTTAAATCTCACTTTCCGACCTGAAGCGACGTCGTACCGAAAATGTGTCACTTCCGGTTTGACAACCTCATTTTTCGATCGGAAGTGACGTCATACCGGATATTTGTCACTACCGATTTGAAAATGTCACTTTCCTACCTGAAGCGACGTCGTACCGGAAATGTGTCACTTCCGGTTTGGCAATCTGATTTTTCGACCGGAAGTGACGTCGTACCGGAGCTTTGTCACTTCCGGTTCGAAAATCTCATGTTTCAACCGGAAGTGACATCATATCGGAGATTTGTCACTTCTGGGTTGAAAATCTCATTTTCCGATCGGAAGTGGCGTATTTCCGGTATGACGTCCCTCCCGGTCAAAAATAAATTACGTCACTTCCGGTCGGTAAATTTTCAAATGACGTTTTTCCAGTATGACTCTACTTCCGGTAGAAAAAAATCAGATTTTCAAACCGGAAGAGACGTATTTTCGATACGACGTCACGCTCGCTCGAAAAATAAAATAAAATCCGTTTTATGGGAACGGCGAACAGGGAATTTGTTATTTCAACTTAACGATCATTCCCTCGCGTTTATCTCGCCGAATTCGCGCTCGAGCACCGCGAGTATCAGCACAGTGCGACTGCACAATCTCTGCCACGAATCTTCGCACCCAGGCGTCGCGAGGGAAATCGCATCGCGAGTCGGGCGGTTCGCGCGGTTTTATGGACGGGCCTTGGGCGCGAAGTGCGAGACGTCGATGAGGCTGAGGGCCGCAAGTTCATAACGGAGGGGGGGGGGGGGGAATTTCATATTCGACAAGAGATCGCAGCTCGGGATGCTCCTTTTGCCGGATGAAATTTAATTTTAGAATCCTCCTGTGTCCACAAGTCCGCGCCGCGTCGTCCGGCGAGTCGCCTCGCCGATGCCCAAGGTTTCCAAACCTCTCGACGCTCCTCCTTGCGTTCCCTACGTTGAAGGCGCGTCGGACGCAACCCGCGGATGAAAAGGTGTTGAAGTTAAAGGGTCGTATTTTTTTTTTTTTTTTTTTTTTTTTTTTCTTCAAATATGTTCCGAAGCATCGTCACGCAGTTTTGTCCGACGGTTGGCCACGAACGGTAAAAGCCCTTTTTCGTGAGCCGCCCGGATGAGCGATAAATTCCTATCTTTATTAAATGGCATCAGCGCCGGCAGCCGCGGGAGCCGGCAACGAAACTGCTCGTCTCCCTTTTTAACGTCCCTCATTCTTTGCCCCCTCGTCGTTCGGCTTACGCGCCCGCGGCGAACGAAGAATCTCACGAGTTGCCTTTTGTAAACGATCGGGTATTTATTCAACGGTGGAGGATTTTCGACATTAGGTAGCGTCTCTTATACTCGCGGCTGCAGAGACGCCCGACACTCCGCCCGGTGAGTCTCTCCTCCGAGATCGTCAATGCTGCGAATCGAAGGATATTCTTTATTGTCCTTTATTCGCGACACACAATGAACGCGATGTATCCAAGGCTAATCGTAAATAAAAATCAAAATTTACGACACCCGGCGAACTCTCCGCCGGCCAGAGGTACAATGTGTGTTGCAATAAAAAAAATTTTATCTGCATATACGAGCGGCGAGGGATTGCGAAATGAGCATGCTTGCCGAATGGCCAAGGCGTTCGAACCGCTGGAGAAAATCAATTTTCGAGGAATCTTAAGAAGCGCGGAACCATTCGCTTGCCGTATCTCGAAAACTGTCCCGTACAAAAATTGCACTCGCGCTTTTAGCTGAATAAATTCTTTTTTATTTATTTATTTATTTTTTTTACCGATGAGTCTTCACACAATACAGGACCATTTAAGGCCGAAGTTTGGTCCATTGATATAAAAAATTGTGAGCATGATAGATGTTGAATTTCGGACTGGGTGGATCCGAAAGATTGCTGTTGAAATTCATGATCAAATTTATGTTGAACTGCAATAAAAAAATCGTCGACCATACCCGGGCCAATCTGGCATAGATTTGATCTGCAGTGTGAAATTTTTCCCACGTATGGTCGAACGGGTGCTCAATTTCCGACGAATTTTTCGAACCCAGAAACTTTCACGCCCTCGCCATGTCTCAAAGACTGTCACGGTAAAACTGTACGCGCGTTTTATGTAAATCAATGATTTTTTTTAATACATTTTTTCCCCGATGAGTCTCCAAACACTTCCGAACCATTTAAGACCCAATTTTAGTCCATATCGAAATAAAAAAATATGAGCAAGATTAATATTGAAATTCGGTTTGGATGGATCCAAAACATGTGTCTCAAAATTGTGATACTGGTTCGATAATCAACATAAGCCCAGATTGCCATAGACCTTTAAAAAAAAGATCATCGCCCTACACAGTAAAAAAAGTTCATACTTTTTACAACAGCTTATTGTCCACAAACGTCCACAATTTTTATTTGTTAATTTTCTATTTTTAAAAACAAAACTCCAAACTGAAATAGACAAACTGAAATGACACGGGAAATAAAAGCGAAGGTTCTCATATTCAAATAAGTGACAAACTCGTTTGTCACTTATTTAAAAAAATAATTTTTACGAAATTTCACATTGCGATTTGACGAAATTATTTTTTACGGTGTACTTGGGCCAGAATAGGCCCGGTTCTACGCTATGAATTTTTCCCACGAGCCTCCGCGTCTCGCGGAGCAGCGCCGCTGCACCGGCAGGTTCAATTCTGTCCGATACCTTTTAAATTTCAACCACAGCCGGAGCGATCAACCGGTAGTTGAGTACATTTGTCGTCGTTTGGCAGCGATTCCCTCGCTCTCCCACGGCCGACGGTGGAGCGTCGGTCCCGAAGTCACAGAGGCGTGTCAGCTATGCGCCCGAGTACGAGAGATACGCCCTTTCGATTTTTAACGGACGATATTTATATAGTGAGCTCCCCTCGTGACGATCCAATCTTATCGGTGGCGAAGGGCCTCGAACGCGCATAAATTATCTCCACGAATTTCGAAAGGACCGCTCCTTCTTCCTCCGGCTCGCTCCATTCCTTTCTCCGCGCGCACGCTCGGCCCGCGAGCCGCGCGGCGAGCTCGGGAGATGACCGAGAAAATAAAAGAAACGGGAGAAGATATACCGAGTAGAGGAAAAAAGATCTCGTAGGAATTCACGCGTTATTCCGGTCGTCGCTCTCGCGCGCGCATGCGCGCTCCCATCCTAGCCCGTCTTTCCTTCTTTTTTTTTTTTTTTTTTTTTGTTCCCTCCACTTTTCTTTCCCAACATACACGCACACGGCAACAATGCCTATAAACTATAGTATAAGCGGGAAGCTAATCAAAGAATGGCGGTAATCACCGAAAGTAATGGGCCGACGTTTCGAGTAGACCTTTTATATACGCTCGGTTAGTTTTCTCTAATACCCACGGTTCCATGTGTGCCCCTCATCCGAATCGGTGTCCGTGAGCCTCCGCGTGCATCTCCGTGTAAGCTCGGACTTGGGCAACCGCGCGCGGCAAGCCGGGACGACGAAGGGCTATAAATTATTGGCACCTACGCGCAAAGTGCTGAGGCCGCTCTCCGGGATATCTTCCCCCACCGATCTCCTTCCATCTTTTCTCTTCTCTCACAACGCGGCTTTCGGGATAACCCTTCCGTCCCGTTGTCAACCGCGCTGCCTCTCGTGTGTTTTTTTTTTTTTTTTTTTCGTTCTAGAGGAAACTATGTTTTCGTGAAAAAATAAAATTTCGCAATTTTAATGTCACGATTTTGGTATTGAATTTTTTAATGTCGCGATTTTGGTATTGAATCTGGCCGAAATCTACCGAAGGGATCAGATTTTATGTAATTTTGATTTTTTTTTTTTTTTAAATTACTAATAATAGTTTAATTCGAGCTAACGTGTAGATATCGAGCTTAAATTTGACACGGGAATGGACCAACACCGTACAATATTTCGTATTAAATTTGGCAAAAATTGATCCAAACGTTTACATTTTTTGGGATTTTGTGTCTGACACAAGTTTCTGAATCAAATATCACGCAAAAAGTAAAATTAGTTTATATTTTTGTAATCAGCAGTGAAGAATATATTAAAAATTGTCTTAAAACAACGAAATCCGCAAATTTCAGTTTGCGATTTCCTATAATAAACTCTGGTGTATATTTTGACGGTGTTAATTTTATGAGATGTAGACATTTTTTTATGTTTCGAAAAAAGGTGCAAAGTAATTTGCACATGGTTTTTTTTTATATACTTAACTCAAAAATACAATTAAAAGGAGTTGTAAATTGAAATTTTCATATCGCTTTCTTATAATGGACCTTTATTTTTATTTTTTGTTAAAAATTGTATTTTAATTATAGCATCCGAACAACGAAATTTATAATAGAGGAAGTTATGCGCAAAACCGTAAAACATGAGGATGTAATTGTGTAAATCACTTTGCACGCTTTTTTTGTCGCGAGTAACCGATATAGACAATAATAAATGGAAACGACGGTGGTTTTAATATCGGTGCGATAACGCGCAGAGCTAGGAGTTATGAAGCGTGACCAATCGCGATTAATATGCAACTCTACGTGGACCGGTGCGCATCCCCGATGCATCGCGCATGCGCGGAGATCGCGAGGCCCGCGGTCTTTGCGTCCGATTGACGTGAGGCCGGGATGAAGGAGGAGAGAGATAATAATCGAGAGACGCTCGTCGCTGTGGCACGCACAGTGTAACGGGAATATTTGGGTCACGACGACGATGAAACCGAACGCACACTCGACGGTATCAAAGTGGCAATAAAATAATGGAATTGCGTTCTTTTTTCTTTTACTCCGTTACGAATGTCCAACGTATCCGGAAGAATCTGTGAGATCCACTCGAGAGAGGGATATTAACCCTTTGGCTCCGGCATTTACGATCCGGTGGTAAAATAAAAATTTCTCTCGACTGAGTACCTTTCACGAGATATCTTGAAACGGGATAAATTTTATGTTATTTTTTTCTTAAAATCAATTGTTAATTAGCTTTTAGGAATTTTTTGTAATGATGTGGTATCGTTCTTATCAAAACTTTGGGCACCGAGCTATCCTGGTTGGACAGAAAATTAAAAACATGGGATAAATTAGCCTTCCACGGGTCGGATTTTTAGACGTTATTTTCAACTTAAGATCTCTCTTGAGATCGAACTTAAGGTCGAAGTTTGGCCCGAACTTTATTGCGTGCTGAAGTTCTATTTTAAGTTTAACTTGATTCCGTGCTTATGTTTGATCTTAAGTTCAAACTTAAGATCTGAGTCCCAAACGCGGTTAACGTTGATAACAGTATACTGTCATGAACAGCTAATTTGGCAAAAGAAATTCTTGCATCCCGTTCTATGGAATCATTCCTAACTGTTCTCCTCAATGACATGATCAATGGTTGCAAATATGGGTGAAAAACGATACGTGGAGGGCGATAAGAAGATTTTTTTGATATCTTTTTGTCGCTTCTTATTAGTTTGGACTTGAGATCGATCTTAAGATCAAACTTAAGTACAAATTTAAGAACTAAAAACAAACTTGAGCACAAAATCAAGTTCGACCTCAGGTTCGAATTTAAGAGAAATCTTAAGTTCCAACTTAAGATCGGTCTCAAGCACGCAATGAAGTTCAGGCCAAACTTCGATTTTAAGTTAGATCTTAAGTTCAAAATAACGTCTTAAAATTTGACCCTAAGAGCTAAAGGGGTAAAGATTTTTTATACGATTATTGATGATAATCCAAGGCTTATTTATTATCCAATTATTGTAGGTAGATTGGTGACAAGGGTCGATCGTGTTCTGCGTTGATACAAAAGTGGTATAATTGCTTGACACAGTGTGACTCCCGCTGGCACGGCTCCGCCGGCCAATCTCGGCCCGATAGAAGAATTTGTAATTTGGAATAAGACGTGGAAAGAGGAGCTGATACGATGAAAAAAAAAATATAATAAAAATGGACCGAGGAGTTGTAGGACGAGGGGCGTAGAGGCGGCCGATACCGTTACAGGCGCCTTAATAAAGTAAATAAAGAGCCTGCCGGACAAGCCGCGACTCTCCCGCTGAGGCGAGCTGTCCCTCTTCATTTCCTTCTTCTCTCGTTCGCTCCCGGCCTCCTCTCCTCCTCTCTCGCTTCTCGTATTATACGAACCGACAGGAAGAAAATTCGTGGCCTAATTGTGAGTTTAAAAAAAACCAGTTCGGTGCCCCCGGAGAATACACGGACGTGACGCTCGTGTGCCTACGCCTGTTTTGTTGGCCTCGTTACCCGCACCGAACTGCTTCGCAATTGTCATTATCGAAAACTTTGCACCGAAAACAATTCCCTAAGATATCGAGAGGTGGGCTTGATCCTCCGCGGATTTTCCCCATCCTCACGACTTTTTCATGTACGATTACCTCACCCAGAAAAATAATTTATTTATAAATTAAATATTTATTTAAAGCAAATACATATTTATTCGGTTTAAATAAATATTTAATTTATCTGGCTCAAGGACTTAGGTCGATGGCCAATTGGCAATATGTATATTTTCTCACGACAATCTACGTTATTTCATGCCATGCTCATAAAGTCAATAAATCCACTATTATTGGTACTACTATTGAATTTAAATTAAATAAATATTTATTTAAATCAATTTATTTAATTTATTTAAATTAAATAGATATTTATTTAAACCAAAGAAATATTTATTTGCGAGGCGGCTGTCAAATTAATGATTTTGGATCTGATCTGGGTGGATGGTGAAACATCAGACTTCCCATTTTTAGTTCCCTATTCAAATTTTTGGTTAGTCGAACGAATTAATTGTCGTAGTAAGTAAAGAAACATATTCGATTTCACTGTCTGTTAGTTTGATCTACGAGTCATTCCTTTCGTTCAACCAAACATTTGTTTCGCCACCTGTAAGCGCACATTTTGTTGACTCAATTGTTTTTCTTCTGTGTGCTTAAGCTTGCCATTTTTAGGCTATTCTAAACTCTTCATAACCGCTGATTACAAATCCGTAAAGCGTTTTACTCTGACAATTGATTCTAAAACTCGTGTCAGACAAAAATAAATATACAAAAAAAAATTCAAAAATGTCCAAGTCTTATAAAATCTAAATGGTTGAATCCAAATGGTAATGCATTTCGCCAAATTTAATACCGTTCAATTTTTTAATATTTCTTATTCTTATTATTTTTTTTGTTTCTCTTATGAACTAGTGTGAATTTTGTACAACTTATATGCGGCGGATCTGTCTCTCACATCGTTCATTAGACGAAGGGTTTCCCATCGTCCCTGCAACTGCGACCAGCCCGTTATTAAATAAATAAACAAATAAATAAACAAATAAATAAACAAATAAATAAACAAATAAATAAACAAATAAATAAACAAATAAACAAACAAATAAATAAACAAATAAATAAACAAATAAATAAACAAATAAATAAACAAATAAATAAACAAATAAATAAACAAATAAATAAACAAATAAATAAATCCGTCTTTCCTGCTCGCCGGCCCATTTTTTAGTCCGCCGGCGAGCAGCCAAAGTGAACCTTTCGGACCGCAACCGGCGCGTCTCCGCTAAGTCTACTTAGACGCAATCGTGACAGACTTACTCCGCTCGAGCGTTCGGCATGCCGGGTATCGCGCCCGCGGTCTCTTCCAATTATAACCGGGAATACGCGCGAGTAAGGGCCGCGACGCCACCGATGGATCGAGACTTCCTGATAAAAACGTTAATGCCAACCGGGTACGAGAAGCTCGGATGGAGTATCGCATTGTTCGCGTCGTTAAATAAGCGGGACGGAGGGAAGCGAGCTGAGGGCTCGGTCGCGACGATCGCGCATTGCGCTTCGAGTCCCTTCGGTCCAGTCCTCTTGCATCTGCATACAAACACGCTAGGGGAGATCCCCGTTGGCGGTCAGACCGAGCGGCCGCGCGACGCCCGACTATAAGGAAATCACTCCGTAAATGTAAACTCGAACGGCCGGCGAAGCGCGGGGTGGGGTGGGG
Source organism: Ichneumon xanthorius (assembly GCA_917499995.1). Taxonomy (NCBI): domain Eukaryota; kingdom Metazoa; phylum Arthropoda; class Insecta; order Hymenoptera; family Ichneumonidae; genus Ichneumon; species Ichneumon xanthorius. The sequence continues at coordinate 17,837,866 of OU824201.1, forward strand.
GGGGGGAGGGTAAAAAAAACTGGGTAGCGGAGTCCGCGTTTGCGAACGAACGAGGGAAGATCGGCGACGCGCCATCCGGGCGACTCGCGGCAGTGCCGGTCGTCCGCGCTGCGTACGGCAAGACTTGTGTCCTCTCCTCCGTACCGCGCACTCGCGACGCCCCATTCGCGCCGCTGCCTCTTCTTACACCTCTCGTCTCGTTCTGCTATCCTCTGCGAACGCGACACTGCACCTACTCTCGTCACCGTTCCGTCCGCGCGTCCGCTCCTTCGCGCTCCGATCGGGAAAGACCTTATTTCCCCTCCGCGTCACTCGGCACACACCGGTACCAGGTGTGTGTACACTCGCTTACATTTTCTTGCCAAGACGCTTCGGTTTGAAAATGGCACTTCTATAAGTGTCACCTACGATGGCACTGAAATTTGAAACGTTACGTTGTGACGTCACTTCCGGTTTGGAAATATTGCGGACACACTCGCCACTGCGATTATCGCTGCATTCTACATACATTCCGGGAAAATAAATAACACATTTTCTCGCCAAGACGCTTCGGTTTGAAAATGGCACTTCTATAAGTGTCACCTACGATGGCACTGAAATTTGAAACGTTACGTTGCGACGTCACTTCCGGTTTGGAAATATTGCGGACACACTCGCCACTGCGATTATCGCTGCATTCTACATACATTCCGGAAAAATAAATAACACATTTTCTCTCCAAGACGCTTCGGTTTGAAAATGGCACTTCTATAAGTGTCACCTACAATGGCACTGAAATTTGAAACGTTACGTTGTGACGTCACTTCCGGTTTGGAAATATAGCGGACGCACTCGCCACTGCGATTATCGCTGCATTCTACATACATTCCGGAAAAATAAATAACTAATTTTCTCTCCAAGACGCTTCGGTTTGAAAATGGCACCTCTATAAGTGTCACTACAATGGCCCAGAAATTATAAGCGTTACGTTGTGACGTCACTTCCGGTTTGGAAACATACCGTACACACACGCCACTGCGATTATCGCTGCATTCTATATACGTTCCAGAAAAACAAATAGCTAATTTTCTCTCTAAGACGCTTCGGTTTGAAAATGGCACTTCTATAAATATCAGTACAATATCACTGAAATTTGAAACGTTACGTTGTAAAGGTCACTGCCGGTTTGAAAATATACATTTTCAACCGGAAATGACGTCATACCGGAAATACGTCTCATCCGGTTAAAAAATGTCAATTTTCAGCCGAAAGTGAGACGTCACACGGGAGAAGGTCACTTTTGGCTTGAGAATCTTATTTTCCGACCGGAAGTGAGCTCGTACCGAAGACTCTTCCGGTTTAAATATCTTAATTTTCAACCACCATACCGCCATACCGGAAATCCGTTAATTTCGATATGAAAATCGAATTTTTCGACCGGAAGTGACGCTGTACCGGAAATGCGAGACTTCCTGTTTGAAAATCTCATTTTCCGACCGGATGTTACATCATACCGGAAATACGAGACTTCCTGTTTGAAAATCTCATTTACCGACCGGATGTTACATCGTACCGGAAATACGAGACTTCCTGTTTGAAAATCTCATTTACCGACCGGATGTTACATCGCACCGGAAATACAATGAGCTTTTACATTCTCCTCGTCCTATCCACGTCCCTAGTCGACTCACACTTTCAGTGTCAGTTTCTGCGAATGCAGAGTTAAATTTTTCCGCTCTCGCGTCTAACCGGATGCTGCGTGGCATTCGACGGTCTTCCCTGAAGGCAGTTGTTTTAATGTTTTATTACCTGCGAGCTTAATGTTCGCCAGTCTCTTCAGCAGCCTGATAAAACACCTCGCTCGCACATCCGCCGAAACATTGTTTCGCATAATACCGTGAAATAACTTTTTTTCATCAGAACATAAATACCGCTCCGAGTCCGCAAAGAGCGAGAGCTTAGCAAGAGTTTCGCTTGTGCGATAGGAAATAAAGAGGAGCGGATAGAAACGAAGCCCGAAAGAGCAGGGAATTAGAGACGTTATCTCAATGAATGCCAGAGAGACTCCAGCCACCTAATGCGTAACGGTGAAGCAGGTATCAAGAGTTTATTTTTTCAACATATCATTTTTTTTTATTTTTTTTTTTTCGAGCTCGTTCTTCGGGCACGCATGAATGGTTAGCATGGCCGGCCCGCCCATCGTCGGCCTTTTCTCTTTACATACTTTATTAACTCTCCCCGCAAGTCCGCTCGGCGAGAGCCGCACATGCAGTACTTTGCTGGCTTGCTGCACAGGCCCGGTTTCTCTGGCGGGCTCGAGCGCTGCACACCACCGGAACCACCGCCGCTCCGCACACACGAAGGGTACCCGAAACAGAAGAGTTACTGTGTCCGGCGTGTGTGCAATCAGGGTCTCGATATTTTTTTTTTTTTTTTTTTTTTTTTTTTCTTCAATTCTTTTTACCAACAGTGCGCGAACGTTGCGTCTGGGCTTCCGCGGCCCTAATGAAGAGCGCAGGGTGCTCCGGACACGCCTGTATCAGCGCAACCGTGAATGTCCAACGCGTATAAGTACACCACCGAATGTATAGCTGTTAACGCGCTTTTTTCCGGCTCTTCCTCACTCATCACCGCCGCTCCGCAGTTATAATTCTTCGGCGGTCCGACACGGGCCGCGGCGTTTAGTTCACATTCTCTCGTACGTTGCCTCACGTAAATTTCGGAAAGGAGCTTTTTTGTGCGGACGCTGAAATGCGGTCTTTACCGTAGGGCGCGTAACCAAAGGCTCATTTTTTTGGATCTCATTTTACTCGGTTTATCGCAGCTTTTACGGAAGAAAAATGAAAAATTGGTCTTGTAGGAGAAACCAGCGTGTTATTCTTCAGTTCAGGTTAAACAATTTATAAGCCTATGAGAAACATGTTTTAAAAAAATGGCAAATAATTATTCACTGGTGTGCTCTTAAGTCCTTTCGCTCAAAGGATTTCACCTCTGGAGAATCTGTCTTCGTGCTCGAACACCATCGCACTAGCCTTGTAATTCGGCGCCGAAGAAACTGTTCGAACCGCGCTCGGTCGAGCTTGTATATAGAATACAACACAACGATCGCTGACGACTGCAAAGATTCCTTTTCAGATTTCTCGTTATTCAGCTCATCCTACTTTTTGCGAAAAAAACGAAAAATTGCTGTTATCGGACCAAAAAATTGCTCTCAATGGACGAAAAAATTGCTCTTGTCGAACAAAAAAATTGCTCTTATAGGACGAAAACTTCTTTTTTTATCGGAAAGATAATGAAAAGAATAATTTTGCATAATAATAATTTGTCGAATAATTTTATTTTTCATCAATTTATTAATAACATTTTGGAGTCACTATAATGGAAAAATTAATCTTTTCAGCACCTTTAGTATGCTTGATTTTTTTTTTCAGATTTTTATACCATCCACAAGTGTTTGCAATTCCCGCTCATTTCTCTGAAACTTATGCGAAGACAACACTATTCGCAAGGACTACCTTAAATCCGAGGTATCGCACAGGTTCGACGGCGCTGCGCGTATCGCAGAGCTTTTCGCTCGAAAGAAGATTTCCCTCCGGAGGATCCTTTTTCGAGCTGGAGCACGATCGCACTGTCCCTGTAATTTAGCGCCGACGAAATTGTTCGACCCGCGCCGGAGCTTGTGTAAAGAATGTAACACAACGATCGCGAGACGACCGCGCGCGCGCTGTTCGAGGATTTCATGAGATAAAAATATCCAGTGTGCGTGCGCGCGATTTCTTGCGTCTCGCAGCCAAAAAGAATCGAATATAGACGGTTGTACGTAACACCGCAGATCGACCGACCGAACCGAGAGGCTCGGTGGTGGAAGAAGAAGCTCCCCAATTTCTTCTGCCCCTATCCAGACAATAATTATTCGATGACAAAAACACACACGGATCGGAGGTGTAATCAGTCTCCGTCAGAGTCCGCGGCGCCGGGCATCGCCGCCACTTCGACATCCGTGGCTTGTAATTTAAAACGACTTACTTTAATGACCGGCGAGCAAGGCGAGCGGAGCGCGTAAGTACGGACATCGTATAACTCACACGTGGAGTCTCGCGAGCGTGTACTTCGGTAAAAAAACGGCGCACCTCGTGCTCGGGGAGTTCGCTCGGGCGCGGACCATCTCGATTTTAGGGTGTTCGAGTCGGGGAGGGAGAATCATCTTTCTCCGCCAGTTGTTCATACACTTGCGCGAATCTCCGCCGAAGAGCGGAGCGCCGGTGCAACGACTTTTTTTCACCCTCGATTACGACACTCGCAATCGCGAGCTCCTCAAGTATTCTCGTGAAAATACCGATCTTTTTTTTACCCGACGAGTCACTCAGTTTTGGACTCAGTTTTCACTCTCTTCTCGGAGGAATGACATCAATGTCGACAGAAAAAAACAATGCTTGGATATGATTAGGGCGAGAGGGGTGAATATGGTCCATTCTGATTAGCAGATAAATCAATGATAAATGGACGATTTTTAGCCTGTAGTGCGGAGCGCTTGTACATAAACTTTTTTTCGCTCCATTACGACACCCCCAATCGCTAGCTCCTCAAGTATTCTCGTGAAAATACCGATCTTTTTTTTCACCAGACGAGTCACTCAGTTTCAGTTCGGGGCCACTCAGTTTCAGAGTCTGTTTTCACTCAGATTCAGAGTCTGTTTTCACTCAGTTTCAGAGTCTGTTTTTATTCGGTTTCTGAGTCAGTTTTCACTCAGTTTCAGAGTCTGTTTTCACTCAGTTTCAGAGTTAGTTTTCACTCAGTTTCAGAGTTAGTTTTCACTCAGTTTCAGAGTCAGTTTTCACTCAGTTTCAGAGTCAGTTTTCACTCAGTTTCAGAGTCAGTTTTCACTCAGTTTCAGAGTCAGTTTTCACTCAGTTTCAGAGTCAGTTTTCACTCAGTTTCAGAGTCAGTTTTCACTCAGTTTCAGAGTCAGTTTTCACTCAGTTTCAGAGTCAGTTTTCACTCAGTTTCAGAGTCAGTTTTCACTCAGTTTCAGAGTTAGTTTTCACTCAGTTTCAGAGTTAGTTTTCACTCAGTTTCAGAGTCAGTTTTCACTCAGTTTCAGACTTAGTTTTCACTCTCTTCTCGGAGGAATGACATCAATGTCGACCGAAAAAAGCAATGCTTGGACATGATTAGGGCGAGAGGGGTGAATATGGTCCATTCTGAATATCAAGTCAATCAATGATAAATGGACAATTTTTATCTTATATCCAAAAGAACGGGGCAGTACAGGATATTGCAAAAAATATACGGGAAAATTCATCGGAACAGAGAAACCGCCCTGAAATGCGTGTGATCATCATGGAGTACCTTCTGCATCGATGCGAAAAAAGCAGTCCCCCTAAAAGAGTTAACAGGCTGACAGGTGCAGCATTTTACCCGAACCGACATTTTTCCAGCGAAAAAATTATTTCCAGCAGGCGGGAGCATCCAATATTGAGACTATCGTCTCACACATCGTCTTGCACACCGGAAGTGACAGCCATGACAGCCCTACAGACATCTCGCTCACATCCCTCGAGCTTCGACAGCCACCGCGACTCGTAATCACGTCCTCTTCGCCTCGCTTCAAGAAACAAAGAACAGCATAAAAAAAAAAAATAAAAAAATAAAAAAATACATCAAATAAAAAAATAAAAGTTGCTCACTCTCCCGCTTCCTCGTTGAGCATCGGCGAAGAATGAAAGCTCCGCGAGGGTTGCGGGACACTCGTAGGCCCGTCGACGCGACGGGGTAGAAATCTCGGCGAGGCCTCCGCGAGCCCCGGCAGTGGCCACATCTCGCCGAGTGGCTCCGCACGCCTCCTCGCGGGCTTACAACCTCGACCGTTGCGAGCAAAGGCCGATGCGCATGCCCACCAGCCGAGAGTGTTTGTCCGCGGGAGGGAAGAGGGCATTCGGTGAATTGAATTATTTAAAGCTTCCCGCGGAATACAGGAGTCTTTTATGATTGCCCCGTGGGCCTCCTCCGCCACCGGTCGACGTCACAATGAGGGCTTTGTGAGAGGGACGTACCTGGCGCGCGGGAGAAACACCCGGCGAAGCCGGTGACCGAGGAGCGTGAATGTGCTAATAATTAAGGTAAATTTGTCCCGAGGAGTCATTAATTAAAGTTATAAGGCGAAATATAATACGCCACGAGGTATATTATATCTTTACATAAATTTTCATGTATGGAGGCGGCGGGTGAACCACGAGCGTATCAAATACACCCGCACACCCTCGCGCGCATTACACGTGCAAGACCTCCGCACACAATGACACACTGTACGCGGCCTCCGAGGCTCCATCACTGTATAGCGTAGACTCGTATTTCGTAACAAGGCTACCTCGTGTATTTTATTCCTTTCCGCAACGACGAACGACCACGACGAGAAGCCGGTCCATGGAGGAGGAAAAAGAGATGGGGAAAAAAAAATATGGCGTTCATCTCGTCGTTCGGAGAAAGAGCGATGCGCGGTGGGGTGGGGGGTGGGGGGTGGGGGGGGGGAAGTGAAGAGCGGGAAAGCGAGTCGGCAAAGGCGGCAACGGGGGAGCAAATAAAGACAGCAATCATAGAATTGCTAATGTTTCAAAGAGAGATATTATTCTTTTCAGAGATACGACGGGAGGGGGAGGGGAAAATGGGAAGCGCACAAGAGAACGCGAGAGCTTTCAGCTGATAGCACGGTTGATACCTACGGGAGGCCGCACTGTAGCCGCGCTTCCGGCCGCCCGGAGAAAACGAGGCGGGCACGACACGGAAGCACCAGACGTGGTTGGATGGCTACTATTACTACTTCTGATGCTGATGCTCCGGCGATGCTGCCTTTGGCTCTCGGGCATCGCTCGAGAGTCTGTGGTCGTCGACTGAGACCCGCGCACTTCAACTCTCGACGTGTATGTGGATGCGTGTAGTTTCGTGCCTTCTGGCGGGTTTTGTAGCTCGCTTGTGTTATCTGTTGGATTGGCTTGTATCTGTTGTATGTGGATTGTTATTGTGTTTATATATATGTAATTGGAAAAAAAGGTTGTAAATTTAATGTAGCGAAATGGAGGTTTTTGTGCAAAAACTGGCACTTTAAATTTAATGTACAATTGTGACGAAATATTTATATACTTTTTCATTGATATTAAAGTAAATTATTAAAATTAAAGTGCTTGAGAGCAAAGGCGATGCTGCCTTTGCTTTCAGGCATCACCCGAGAGTCTGTGGTCGTCGACTGAGACCCGCGCACTTCAACTCTCAACGTGTATGTGGATGCGTGTAGTTTCGTGACTTCTGGCGGGTTTTGTAGCTCGCTTGTGTTATCTGTTGGATTGGGTTGTATCTGTTGTATGTGGATTGTTATTGTGTTTATATATATGTAATTGGAAAAAAAGGTTGTGAATTTAATGTAGCGAAATGGAGGTTTTTGTGCAAAAACTGGAACTTTAAATTTAATGTACAATTTTGATGAAAAATTTATATACTTTTTCATTGATAGTAAATTATTAAAAACAAAGTATTCTCGATGTTTTTAATGCACTGAACATTTTTCATCACAATTGTGTATGAAATTTAATATACCAGTTTTTGCATAAAAACTTCCGGTTCGGTACATCAGATTTTATAAGATTCTTTTTACAGGGTGTATGTGTATGCTTGTGGCTTTCTATGAAGAAAATGGAGTCGGATGGAACTTATCTGTATTTCTGTATAGATTGGAAAAATAAATTTTGAACATTAATGTACTTTTTTGTAATACCAGACATACAAATGAAAATTCTTTTGATTGGAATTTACAACAATTTTCATTAAAAATAAACATTTTAACTGTGAAATTGCAACGCACGTGTGTTTGACATTTCGGGATCAGTTTGTGTAAAAAAGCTTTCAATAACATTCATAAATTTTCAAACAAATTTGTTTAGTCTATATAAATATACATATTCAAAACTCCACACGCGCATGCAGTACTGTACATACTAAGGCACGGGAATATAATGCGTCTATCCTACATATAGATTGTAATTCTATATACATATATGTATGTGTGCATCTTCGGTTGAAGAAAATGGGAGTGTTCATGCGGGCCTCGGCTGGACCACTTGTATGGACCGTATCTGTATTTCTACATATACACATATGTAAATAGTAATTGTGTATATAAATCTGCGTGTGTACCTTGGATGAAGAAAATGGGAGTGTTCGTGCGGGACTCGGCTGGACCGTATCTGCATTTCTATATGCATATATGTATATACATTTAAAGCTCCACACGCGCGTGCAATACTGTACATACTTATACGCGAGAATATAATGTGTCTATACAAAACAAGCGGCCTCCGGGGTAATTCAAAGAAACCCATTGAAACTCCTTCTTCATTCTTGGGGGGGGCTCCCACATTTGTAAACCATTTCGTTTGCCGGCCTCGCGGCACTCGAGCCCGCACGGCCACTAATAACTAATAAGCATTGCCGGGGCTCTCCGCTCCGCCGACACCGAGACCGTGTATTGTGTATGCTCTTATTATTCGCGGAATACTCGCGGTTACGCGAGAATAATAAAAAAGTTCGAGCTCGCGTGGACGAAAATATTCCGTTCTTTGTACGTCGCTCGCGGAAGTCGGGGGGACCTCCGGAGGATCGTCGGTCCAGAATACCGCCCCATACAAGGTTGGTTGTATTCTGGCGATACGAAGAAATGCGCTCGCCTCCATTAACAACGAACCTTTTCGTAATAATTGTTATTTTTTTTTCTTTCTAATTTAATTTCATTTGTCTTTTGATTGGACTGAATTGCAATTAGACGGATTCGTTCGGACCTCGAAAGCCTAATAGGGAAGAGCGGGGCGAAATGGGACATCGGTACAAAATGGGACTGACAATCGGGCTCCATCGAAGGGGTAAAATGGGACGTCTTAAAACTATTGGAAAAAACATTTTTAAAAACCAAATTTTCCAATCATTTTAGAACGTTCCATTTTACCCCATCGATGCATCGCGATTGTCAGGCTAAATTCGGTGAATGAGCGAAGAAAGTTCGGTAAATAGCATCAGCACGCGTCCTTTCGGACGCGGGCAGATGCAGAAGTCGGAGGAACCTCCGGAGGATCGTAGATCCGGAATACCGACCCATACATGTGTGGTTGTATTTAAACAATATGAGGAAATCTTGTTTTTACCTTCTTGTAATTATTATTATTTTTTTTTATTAGTCTAAATTGAAATTAGACCCGATTTATTGGGACCTCGAAAGCCGATACACCTCGTCTCGTTGGTGTACTCGGGTTCGATAATGAGCGAAGTTCGGTAAATAGCAGCACGGATATCATCGTCAACATCGTCGGTGCCGATGAAACGAGATAGTCAATGAAAAAAAAAAAAAAAAAAAAAAAAAAAAAAAAAATACAAAAAACAAGTGACTACAGTAGTCGTCCGAGGCGCCCGGAAGCGGCCAGGCACACTTGCCCGAGCGAAAATCTCGATAGGCTCCTCTCGACCTCGCGGGGGCGAGTCGGCGCGGCGGAGAGGGTGTGCGACGGCGGGCCCGCAGCGTCGCACACCCTTCGCCGGCGACACCCTGGGGGATCGACGTCAGACAGAGGCAGTGAGACACACGGACACTCGTCCTCGAATCTAGTGATTGTCATTTTCCGGCCTGCATCCGTTCGTCCCGACTTTTTTTCCGTCGTCGGCCGCGTCCCTTTCGTCGGCTACGTCAGCTTCTCTCGGCCAAACCCCTTCCAGCCGCCTCATTCCTTCCTCCGACTCCTGTACTTTCAATTATTTTTCACGATCAAGAGTCCCGGACGTCTAGTGCCACACACACACACATGCAACACACGTGCTCGCGCCCCGAAGAACTGCACGGAGACCGACACACCACACTCCCCCGCTCGTCTTTCTCGTCGCTCGTCGTTTGTAACGGCAATTACCTATCGATGAGATCTCACTCGGCTCTGCCCCCCTCCCCCCTCCCCCCCCCCGGCTGCCCCCTTGATTCTCGAGGCAGCGGCCCACGCTTATGCTCACTGCGCGCTCTGCTGAACCCGCACGAACGTCATACACCAAGTGCCCGGGTAATTCGCACCCGTTCGATTCACACCAGTGCAACCACCGTCTGGTAACTCGACAGACCATAACTACCCTACGCCGAGCGTAGGGCTTGAGGGGTTGAGCATTTTAGCGGATACGAAATGTCCACGATTGTCATTTTTATTAATCTTTTTAATTTTACATTTTTTTTTGTAATTATACGGTTCATTGACGAAGAGCATTATTAAGTCGAAAAAAAAAATTATGTGGGGCTTGCAGATGAGAAATCTGAAATATGACATGGTGATCAGAAATCAAGAAGTCTCAAATGCCAAAACCTTTTTTTACTGTGTACTGTGTAGAGAGCGCTAACAGCGTTTGGTAGCTCGACAGACTTGGGGGTTGCGCATTTAACAGACATTTCTGGTCCATGAAATATCCACATTTATTATTTTTTTCATCTTGTTAATTTTACATTTTCTTTTTTAAGATACGTTTCATCGACGAAAGCATTGTTAAGTTCGGAAAAAAATTTGGTCCACGAATCCACGGTTATCATTTTTTTTATCTTGTCAATTTTACAATTTTTTTGTCAAAGAATGCGGTTCATTAACGAAAACCATTGTTAAGTTGACAAAAAAAATAACTTGGACCTCACGGACGAGAAATCTGAAGTCTGAAACTGGGATAAGAAATCAAGAAGTCTCAAATGTAAAAACCTTATTTACAACAACTACAATAGAAGTCTGACGTTTCTGTAATCAGCTACGCATCGCCGCAATTACCAGATCTTTCGTTAAGGGCGATGAAATACTAAGACAATAACACAGCGCCGATCCTCTTCGCTACGATTTCATTCCACCGCAGCTGTAATAATTTCCCACCCAAAATATCCTAAAACGCGACGGTGAAAAAAAAGTTTCGTCGCGCTTTGATATTCCGCTCGACCAAGCCGAGCCATTGGCGAACCAACTCATTTTTTCTTTCAATCACTCCAACCAACAGAAATCCATCCAAAAGTCCATAAACGCAGGTTTCGGGCACCCAACCAATTTTTTCCTCCTCTTCCTCGGAGCAAGTGCGTGGCGGAATCCAGCGGCGATTGAGATAACGCACAAGCTCCGTCGGGGGTTCTGAAGTATTTGCCTGTTGTGATATACACGAGTGGAAGGAGCCATCGAGCCCAAGTGCGGTGTGGTTGTTTGTTGTGTGCGGTGGTTCGAGGCGCGTCCTGCATCGGCAGTCAATGGAAAGGCGCCCCGCAAACGGAAGATCGGAAGGCCCATAAGTAACCCTCGAAACAAGGATTAACAACCCCTACTCGCGGGCGAGGAGGGGGGGGAGCGTTCCGTTTCATTGTAAATTAATTACCTGGAAATGAGAAATCTCCGGTCGGCTCTTTCCTTCCAGGCTGGGGTGGACTACGTCGTGACCCCTGCCGTAGTCAATGGAAGGTAAAAACTGTCTTTTGATCCGCCGGGGTTGCAGAATCGAACCCCTCGACCATCTCACCCCCCCCCCCCCACCCCGCCGCCCCGGAATTGCCGAACGAGTTGAGCAGCAGAATCTTGTTGAGTTTCTCGTATTCCTAAGTGCTCTCGCCCTCTTGGACATTGTCCAGTCTCGGAAAGGCGCGGGGTGCGGGAGGTTAGTCTTGAAATCGCCAGCGTTTCTTCGCTTCAGACAGTAAAAAAAAAAGTTCTACTTTTTGGACGAAGTTCTTGTCGACAAAGGTGCAGGATTTTTTATCCGTTAAATTTCGGATCGCAGGCTTCGGCTGTGATTTTGCGAACAAAGTTACTAAGTGACGTTGCCGATGAGACGGGAAATGAAAAGAGAGGTTTGCATATTCGTACCTGAAGAATCGAGTTCGTCGGGTATTTAGCACAATTATTTTTTACGCAACTTCGTATTCCGATTTTACGAAATTATTTTTTTACTGTGTAGACTGTAACGATTCTTTTTTTACGCTGTAAAAAAATCGTGTTTAATGTACCGGACTCGAAGTTTTTATGCAAAACCTGGTACCTTAAATTTAATGTACAATTGTGATGAAAAATGAATATACTTTTTCATTGAAATTAAAGTAAATCATTAAAAATGAGGAATTTCAAATGTTTTTAATGCACTTAAAATTGATTTTCCATCGCAACCGTACATGAAATTTAATATACCAATTTTTGCATAGAAACTTCCAGTCCGGTACATTAAATTTCATACGAATTTTTTTTACAGTCTTCAGTGTATTAAAAACACTGGAAATACTTTATTTTCAATAAATTACTTTAATTTTACTATAAAAGTGCTTTAATTTTCGACATAGTTTTTTCCGCTCTACCGTCACGAATCGAAGCCTTTTCACTTTGAGTGGCCTCGGTATTATTGTCGCGGTAGGAGTAAATCGTCTGATCACTCGTTGCCGCGGGTACGCAGAGAGGCGTCGAATTCGTACGAGGCTTCATCCAAAGTCCAAGAGTCGCGTCGTTCTTAAGAACAACCGGCAATATACTTGCGTCTTCCCATCCTGCCAACCTACGTGGAGACGGTCGTCTCGAGCGTTTCACGCCAATGTCCTAATTGCATTAGAAAACCATTGTCCGGGCATATTACGGCGCGAAGATGCAAAAAAAAAAATAACGGGCCGGAGACAGTCTGCGCGCGGATGTGTCCACGGTAGGACAGAGCGGGGCAAAACGGGCAATGGGGTAAAACGGACCACTGTAATAAAAGTATTCAATAGTCGTTTAATTCTTGAAGAATTCTCGTCGCGACTTTTATTCTTCAAGAACGCGTGAATTACCTCGGTCGGTAACGAAATCTGTAATACATTTTTCCAAAAACGCCGGCCCGATACGTTCGAACAAAAATTCTTACGCGAAGATGATTCGATACCCGCGTCGCGTAAGAATTTGCTTTCCACCGGAAGTGGTTAGACTCCACGAAAAAATTAAATTGCAGTTTCCGTTACCGACCGAGCTTCAGTTGAGCGAAACGGCAGGATCGTCACATCGCCTCAAGGACACGTACCGCGATAATTTTTATCTACAATCATCACCTCTAATAAAAGTATTCAACAGTCCTTTTAGTGACATGTCTGACCGAAAGTTCCAATTTGTGCCGAGACGAGTCTTCTTCAAGAACTCGCAAATTCCCTCGGTCGGTAATGAAATCTGTAATTAATTTTCTCAAGAACTTTGACCCGGTACGCCAAAACAATAATTCTTCCACGGAGCTGGATCGACATCCGCCTCGCGCAAGAATTTCCTTTCAACCGGAAGTGGTTCACACCCTTAAAAAAAAAAATCAATTACAGTTTCCGTTACCGACCGACGGTCTTCGAATCGCCTCAAGGACAACCCCGTTAATTTTTCTGACAATCGTCCGTTTTGCCCCTCGTTCCGCCCGCTCTCCCCTTCAAGTAGGCAAATACGGATAGATAAATACCGCGTTTAACTGTATTGCCGCGCGCGCGAGGATGCGAGCTCGTAGCTCGGCGATTCGCCGCGTCGCGCACGGTGGAATTTTCACCTGGTCAAACAAAACCTGTAACCAGTCGAGTCTCTCGCCTCCGTCCCTGCCGATATTTCCATTCCCTCCGTCGCCGTGACTCCCCGTCATTGTATTTGCGTTATTATGTTAATCACAAAGAAGGCGGTCACAATGCCTCCAGCCGCAATTTAGGAAGCGACTTGAAAGGAACATGTGGCTGAACAAATATTAACTAAACAAATCATTAGTTTCTCTCCGTGAGTCGCTACCACCGGTAGCTCACCCCGCTCCGTCCCTCGTGTGCCGTCCTCTTTACCCCGATAAACATCGTCACACCACACGAGCCCGACCGGCGAGCACACTGCGTTGTATCGGGGCGTTATTGGCGAAAAGACAACAGGTCGATCCAATCGGCAATATGTTTACGGGTCACGTGTTTACCCATTCGTGACCATTTCGTGGAGAGTCGAATCGTGGAAACTTGCTAATTGTAATTACACATTGCGGAAGGGGGGTCAAATGAAGCCGCGACATTGAAAAACCCACACTAAAGTTTGGAAGAATAAAACCATCCCTGGCTGACATATTGTCCAATAAAATATTGTATGGGGACGTTATTGGCGGAAAGACATCAACCCTGGTAGAAATTTTAGGGCGTTATTGGCGAAAAGACAACAGGTCGATCCAATCGGCAATATGTTTACAGGTTATATGTTAACCCATTCGTGACCATTTCGTGGAGCGCCGAATCGTGGAAACTTGCTAGTTGTAATTACACATTGAGGGTTGGGGGGGGGGGGGGGGGGGGTCAAATGAACCAGCGAGATTGAAAGACCCACAGCAAACTTTGGAAGAAAAAAATCCTGGCTGACATATTGTCCAATAAAATATTGAATCGGGACGTTATTGGCGGACCGACATCGGCCCTGGCAGAAATTTTAGAGCGTTACATCGGGCCTGGCCAGGACCTTGTCAGGCCCCGATGTAACGCTCGAAAATGTCTACTCGGGATATTTACGCGTTACGCGTTTACCCATTGGTGACCATTTTTTTTTACAGCGCGATCGGCGAAACTTGCTAATTGTAATTACACATTGCGCACGAGAGAGGGGGGTAAAATGGACTCGCAACATTGCTAGCCGCACAGCAAACTCGGGATCAAAAAAGCATCCCTCCCTGACATATTGTCTAATAAAAGGCTAACGAACAACTAAAAAGAATCACAGAAAAAAAATCCTCTCGAGTCGGAACTGCCTCGTTAGCCGGTTCGGTGCGAAGACAAAAGAGGAATAAACAATAAAAGACTCTCCACGAGTGTGTGTGTGTTTGTGTGTGTACGCGATTGCCGGCCGAAATTGGCGGCCCCCACGTGCGTCCCGCGGAGGTTCTCCCACCGGTAACGATTCCCGTCGCTAATAACGTTAGCGTGCACGCTCGCGAGCGCCGGTGGTCGAGTGGAAGATCGCTGAGTCGAAAAGTGCACTCTCCTCTGTGCGGGCCACTCGACGACGGCTCTCCGGCTCCACCGTTGCGGTTTCGCATCGACGTGTTCCCCGCCGAGGCTTTCCGGGACGAGTGGAGCGCCGAAGCGCTGCCGGGCCTGGCCCGGCGTCGGCTCGGCACCGGGGGCAACGAAAGCGAAACGCGTGCGGTGGTCGTTGCGTCGGGTCGGGCTTTCCCATGTCACGGATCACGAGTCAATCGGCATGCAGGCAAACGCGTGCCGACTAAATCCGTCGGAGCCACGGCGAGGCCGACCGGGCCGACGCCGGCCGACCGGCCGGCTTCGTCGCAACCAAACGGAGCTCCCCCGGCCCGGCTTCTAACGCAATTACGATTGTTGTTTGAATGAACAATCAAGCACCCTCCAGAGGCACTCGCACCCCCCACCACCCCCACCCCAATCATTCAATTTATGTTCAATCGACTTTTCGCCCTTTCGCTTATCCGTACGAGCGCGAGAGAGTTCCTTCTTCACGCATACGCCCGTAATAGCTGGCGGCTATGGTTCTCTCTTCTCGCACCTCCCTCTCTCCCCTCCTCCGTCCGCGACCCCTTTAGACTTTCGATTCCTTCTCATGATTCTTTATTTCCTGAATTTTAACGCTCTCCCTCTCCTCTCTTCGGTCGCTGGGAGCGGCGGCCCTTGAGACTAATCCGCGCCCTCCGGATGCCTGCTCGGAGCATTGTAGTGATTGTGCCTTTATGCATGTGCGCATACGCTGAGAGAATGATCTAGTAAAAAAAACCCGATCAGTTAAGAAAAATTATTGTAGCACGTAGCGATGAAAAAAAATTATGAATTACTCAAGTGAAATTCGCTTGCGGGCTGCCAAAAAAATAACATTGTTATTTAAATTCTTACAATTCCATATGAATTGTAAGATTTGGAAGGGGAATTGAAATTTTAATAAATTTCTTTAGCTGGACGCAAGCGATTTTCCAAGAATTTCAGATTTTCCAAGGATTTTCACCATAATACAGTTCTTTACTACTATGTGCTGTGGTAACATCTCTCAAGCCATGTAGTCATATGTACTAGATCCTCCTCTCAGTGTACATATATATATATATATATATATATTATTGTCATGAATGTAGAGATGAGGATGGACCGAGCCATACGATATTACATAGCTGACCGGAATAGCTGACCAAAGACAAACGGACAGAATATCGAATGACCGGATGACAACAGACTTGATCGGACTTTCGGAGAAAACAGACTTTGACAGTTTGTGCTCGAGATATTTAGCGATTGTACTTAATGAAATCCGCCCCACAAACGAACACGCGCGTTATTTATTCCACGAGAATGTAACAATACATACATACATACATACATATAGGGTAAAAGTGGGGAATATGGCCCGGTCCGTATATCATTGATTTACGTGTTAATCGAGGTGGGCCATATTCACCACTTTTACCCTACATATCTCTAATAAAAATATAGAATAATATAGAATAATATAAAAAGAATTCGCCGCCGTGTGAAGAATCGGGTGGGGGGTCAGCAATAGGGACGTGAGGTTGGCTAATAATAAGACCGTGAAGGGACTTGGAATGACAAGGGCTTAAGACTATAAAGGGGTGCGAGCGAACCGCCAACTCCGCTAGTACATTCATGTAATATATAATGTATATATATGTATAAAATATATGTTGGTGTGCTGCGTAACTGCAAGGTAGCGGGAAAGTATCTTGGAAACTTCCTCTTATTTTCTGTCGCTGACAGGACAAGTATTACGAAAAAGAAAGCTAATAACAGTTCGGCTCTTGGGACGCGAAAGAGACTCGGAGTTTATCAGGCTCGGCGGCGGCGGAGTGTACGTGTGTAGTCGGAGACTTCGCTTACAGCCCCGTCCGCTCGTACACGTGTTGGTCCTGGCAAGAGATCGCGAGGGAGAGAAAGTAACGCGAGAGCGCGGGGCGATTTTTCGATCCCGTTCATCGCTGCGCAAGGAGAACACCCGGCTACGAAATTCGGTTATTAGTTCTCTGCGGGAGACCCCGAGGAGAAGCCGGGGCTTTCCGCACACTACTTCGCCACTGTGCGCTGACGGACTTGCCCGAGAACCTCGTCTGGCATCCCTCGAGCCATTCTTCGACAATTCGTTCATTCATTCGACAAACTTTGTGAGGAGACGAAAAAAAAATAAATAAGATTGACTTTTTTTGTCGCGATAGGCGAGGGCGGGGCGAAATGGCACATTGGGGCAAAAAGGGATAATGGGACAAAACGCTATTTACCAATAACTTTTGGATGGTGGCGGTGATGGTAAGTGGGGCAAAACGATGTGGAAAATCCGGATGTGCCGTTGGAACTAAATGGGGCACCCAAATTATTGGAAAATTGAGTTTTGCCCCCCGCCGTCCCATTTTGCCCCGCTCTTTCCTACGCGGCGGTGCGCGAGACAATCTGACGAACGGTTAACGCTGCAATCGCTGAAGGGGTTTTGGCCCGATTGTTTCCGCTTCCCTCGCGTTGGGTGACTAAGTTTTTACGGTTTTTTTATAGCCTTTTTTATTAACATGCTGGTGTTTAGCAACTTTACGAGGAAATGATTGATTTTAGGCGTTAAGCTGTCTTTTATTATGGATAGAGAATTCTTGAATTATAAGTCGGGTATTTAAAATTAAATATAAAAATAAAAAACACAATTTTTTTGCCAACAATGATTGATTCCGATGTTTCAGCTTTAAACTGTCGTAGCTCTATTACAGATAGAGAATCCTCGTATTATAAGTCGTGTATCTAAAATAAAATATAAAAAAAATGTATGCCAACAATTTACCGTAAAGTCTTCCGTTTTCCTCAGAGTTCTTAAAAATAATCAAGAATTTCGTTAATATTTCGGTCGAATATTAATGAAATTCTGGATAAACAGGAAGATTCCGTGACGGATTTGATTGATGGTGGCGTCTTCTGTGACTCTGCTTCGGCGAATACCTACGAGGTCGATAAATTGGCGTGTACGAGAGAAATCATCGAGGTCCGCTATAAACAGATTATTACGTATGAAATTTCGGAGCGGGAGTGCCGGAACCCGTTCGCATACCGTCGTTCGTCCCGGCTTCGTCTTCGTTCCTCTTAATCTGCCGGGCGTTGCAGGCGTGTATATCTATACATAGCTTCGAAGAATTTGACGCAGATCTCAACGTGACTTCGGCCAAGTGTGAAGTAAATCGAGTTATAATGTGGCCGGCACGGTGGGAAAGTCCACCGGGCCGGCGCTGAAGAGAATGGGAAGAGCGGAGAAAGGGAGTGAGAAATTTTTTGGGGAACCGACCGGGTCTCTCGACCTGGCTGTTGTCCCCGTGCTGGCAGCGCGGCTACTGCTAAAAGCCGGGTCGCCCGAGCGAGGCTCGAGACCGATCCCGGAGTTAACCGCACCGTGGCGGGCGAAAGGGTGAACGGCCTGGCGCGTCCTTGCGAGCCACCTGACCGCACCGGTCGTGCCGCCACCACTCGGACTCTCCAGCATCCTTCGCGGACCGGCAAAGCGGCCGCTCTCGCTCGCCTCTGGCTCGGCTCTCGCCGACCGGCAAAGCAACCGGCTCTCCTTCGCACCTACCCACTATACGCGGACTCCTACCTGACCGATTGTGTCCTCCGAGCGACGATGACGCGCACATTCGAACGCGATCTATACGAACGCGTAACCGGAGATCGAGCATCCCGATAACAGCCGATCGGAAAAAGTCCTCTTCCGGTCTGGCACTCGGAAGACCCGGTTGGAGTGCAGGTGTAACATAATTTCGAAATTGACAGACTATTTGTTTTTTTTTTTTTGTTGTGTCATTTCCCTATTTTAGTATGATCTATGATTTTTTCCCCATTTTGGAATCATCCATGATTTATTTTCCCCATTTTAGTATGATCTATGATTTTTTCCCCATTTTGGAATCATCCATGATTTATTTTCCCTATTTTAATATGATCTATGATTTTTTTCCCCATTTTGGAATCATCCATGATTTTTTTTCCCTATTTTAGTATGATCTATGATTTTTTTTCCATTTTAATATCATCGATGATTTTTTCTTTTTTCATTTTACTATGATCTATCATTTTTTTCCGTTTTGGTATGATGTATGATTTTTTTCCATTTCAGTATGATCTAGTAATAGTAGTGAGTACATTGACAATCCATACATGGACAATTTTTTGATACATAAAAAAACTTTAAATCACATACCTAAATACTGCTAATTGGCCATCGACCAAAGTGCTTCAACCACGGTTTTTCTTTTCCATTATTCTAAATATTATTTCAAGTATCGATACTTAAAGCTAAATCCCTCAGTTTATTTCTTCGTCGATCACGATCTATGTGGACCGATCTATAAGGAAACACTAACGATCGAGCGGATTTGCATTGGATCGGTCCGCTCGTGGTAAACAACGTAAATACCCGTGTTACGTGTCCGACAGTCCCGGAAAACAAACTTTTGATGTTGTTGATAGATCAGGATCTAGCGTAGATCAGTGAATTTTGACGTTGAGATTGCAGAACCGCTGCGTTTCTTTATCCTTACCGAATGAGCGGCTGCTCTTACTTCCTCATCTTGCATCACGCTCTCCGGCCGCATCACTGCTCGATCGCTTTCGCGTGGGTTATATCGCTACTGGATCTTGATCGCGCTCGTAGTGCGCCTCTATTTATAGCCCCCGACCACCTGCGGCTTCCGTGGACCGAATGACTGGATACCGTAGTACCCGTACATACGAATGCACCGATCTTACACGGCAATCCTGTAACCATAACTCCGACCCCATCGGCTACATCATCTTCGTTGAATTTACGAGCTTATCGCTACATGGTCTCCCTTACTTTTGTATTTTCACAGAAAAACGAGGAACCGCCCGATGTTTCCCGCTATCACTCGACGCTGGGTGGGCTCGTCCCGACCGTGAGGTCGATTCACTGGAAAGAGATACGAACCCGGTAAGCACTCGGTCTAAGTACATTAAAATTCATATGTTTCTCTTTTATCGTTCCCCTGTTCGATGATCCATGGACGAGCTACTAAAAACCACGCGGAGCGGAAAATGCTGGTGGAACAGTTGGCGCAAGTTTAGTGCACATTTAGTACCTGCGACTGAGCACTGATACGAGTTCCGTATCTCCAATGATAGACTTGCTCCGGTAGAGATAAGCCAAAGGTGTACTGGATATTGACTAGAACTGACGAAATACGCCACTTCCGCGGAAAAATACGAGAATTACTCAACGCCGGTTAGAGGCTTGGGTTTGCGGTGTGTCGTATCTAATCGGTGGAAATATTGTCGGTTAGGCGAAGGTGAAACTGGAGAATGGGATGGAGGGGTCGCAACTGTCAGAAACAACCGGTAAAGCCGGAAAATTACCAGGCAATCTTAAATGCTTTAAGGAAATTGGGGGAATGTCAGGGAATTAACACCCTTATTAGGAGCGCACACAAAAAGTTTCTACTTTTTACAACTTATTGTCCACAAACGTCAACAATTTTCTATTTGTTAATTTTCTAGTTTTACAAACAACAGTACAAACTAAAATTGTCAATTGCACGATAAATAAAAGGGCAGGTTTATAATATTCACACGTGGACAAATGAGTTTGTCACTTATTTAACAAAATTATTTTTACAAAACTTCTTATTCCGATTTTACGAAATTATTTTTTTACTGTGCAGCAGCGAGTTTATGGCACATTGAAGTTCAATTTGCGAACCGTGCTGAAGTTGCGACTTCTGTCCGAAAGAGGACGGCACTCGCAAGTTCTGGTGACAAAAATCGCGAAACCCCACCGATGAGTCTCTAAATAACTCAACCACTAAAACTCTTAATCCCATAGACATTGACCTCGTGCTGCTGATGGCCGCTTCATCCTACCATCAGAAATGTCATCCAGGTTCAAGCGTACGGTTCCATATTTAGTCCTTTTACCCAGTCGCTGTCTTCAAAGTTTCGCCCGAAAATGCGAGGTACTCGAGTTATGCGAAGTACTCTCGTACCATATCTGATGGGCAAAAATATTGTCGATTACCCAAAAGTGCGCCCAAATAATAGGATGAACAGTTCTGCCTCCGGCCAATGTGGTCGGGAATTACCTGACAATGTCCCAACTGTCAGAAACAACCTGCAAAGTCGCCAAATGTCCGTAAATCTTAAATTACGTCAAGGAAATTGGAGGCATGTCAGGAAATCTTAAATATATCAGAGAAATTGTAGGGATGTCTGAAAATCTTAAATGGGTCAGAAAAATTGGAGGAATGTCGGAAATTAACGCCCATCTTGGTAGCGAAAGAACAAAAAAAGAGGACAGTACCATATCTGATGGGCAAAAATATTGTCGATTGTCCAAAAGTGAGCCCAAATAATAGGATGAGCAGTTCTGCCTCCGGCCAATGTGGTCGGGAATTACCTGACAGTTTACAAATGTCCGAAAATCTTAAATTGCGTCAGGGAAATTGCAGGAATGTCAGGAAACCTTAAACGGGTCAGAAAAATTGGAGGAATGTCGGAAATTAACTCTTCTTGTTAGCGAAAGAACAATAAAAAGGGGACTCCAACTTCTGGCGCCAGAAATCGCCAACCCCGCCGTCGAGTCTCTCCCTCAACCACCAAAACTCTTAACCCCACAGACATCAACCTCTTACCACCGACAACCATTTCACCCAACCATCGCCAACATCGATCCAGGATCAATCGCCCCGTTCCCCACTCGGTCCTTTTCCCCGCGCAGTCTCCAATTTCTCGTCTGCGATCCACCACACACCCAAACCTACCCGCGCCACATTGAAACTCCTCTCGTACAATCCCACCGTCCCGACGCCTCTCGCGAAATAGCCATGCACTCCACACACAGCGCCCAGTGATGCATCTCGGTGCACGGATCAGGTAAAGTGGTAAAGTGTGCGCGCTCTCTCTGCCTCTTCCTACGTCCCGACCGGCCCAGTCCTCCAACTATACCGTACAAGACATAGGTATTTATCCCCCCCGTCACCCCGTGGAACAGTGTGCGGAACCTCGCGGGCTCGTTTCACCTACACGTCGAACATAGAGCGCATACGAGCCTCCTCGTCTACAAGTCGGTGCGGTTGTCTCCACCGGCGGACAAACAAACACACACACACGCGTCGCGTACACACAATCCCATCGTATAATGCAGCCATTGATAGCCGTCCTCTCTTTCACGCACGCGATCTGTTGCAGTCGCTGCAACCCGTGTCCGGTGACAGCGTCCAGTGTCCAGTCTACTCTCCCTCCCGGTGAGTGTCCACAAGATTTATTTTCCCATGCTATGTACGGGGTGGCTCAGCGTGAAAAGTGGTCGGTCCTTCGGTCCCTCACGGCATTGATATTCCCTCGAGCTATATAATACCGCGACGGCGTCCTCGCCCGGCGATCGGAGCGAGACGCGAATATCTCCGCCGGTCGGGACCGAGGCGGGAATCTTCCCCGAAGAGATTCGCGCGTCGTGTCTCACCGTATTTCCTATCGCTTGGCCCCGCGGCCCGCTTCTGCACCGCGCCTCTTGTCTTATTCTTCTCGCGATACGTTCGGAACGATCCTCCATCTGGAAATAATTGCGAGCAACGGGCGGGATACGCCGTGGCGCACACTCGCTTTACTCCGCGCTCATACTCACTCGCCTATGGTATTATATCTTCTCGATCCTCCCGGCTGCTGCATACCGGACGCGAAGGTGAAACGATCGTCGTGAGAGAGAAGATACTCTAACGGGTGTGCCGCGCTGGTGACTCCATCGCCGATTGGTATGAGAAAAGGACTGGTGATTGTGATTTTTTTTTTATTTGTTTATATATTTATTTATATATTTTTTTTTATTTTTTTTATTGTTATAATACTGTTCGAGAGAAATCGTGCAATGAGAAAAAGGATGGTATTTTCTACTGTAACGAATAGTTCCCAGGGGGACGTCTATCCCGAGTAGAAATTTTTCACGCGTTACATCGGCCCCTGCTAAGGCCTTATCAGGACCCTATCAGGGCCCGATGTAACGCTCGAAAATTTCTACTCGGGATTATTAAATTGAAAATAATGTGGGGCTTTCAGAGGAGAAATCTGAAGTCTGAAATGGGGATCAGAAATCGAGAAGTCTCAAATGTCAAAACCTTTTTTTACTGTGTATTGTGTAGAGAGCGCTACCAGCGTTTGGTAGCTCGACAGACTTGGGGGGTTGCGCATTTAACAGACATTTCTGGTCCGTGAAATATACAACTATAATTTTTGGTCATTGTCGTAACTGTAAAATAAAATAAAAGGGAACTATTTACTATGTAAGTTTTTCTCAGTGTGTTTGAGAGAGTGCGTGTCGCGCGTGGCGGACGATCGTGGCGAGGAGTTCGGACCGGAAGGCCCGGCGAGGACTTCCGAGGGCGCCGTTGACGGACTTTCGGGTGTGATGATTATTCTTGCGTGGACATTCTTGGGAATCTCGTCCGATCGCTGGTGATGTACGGGGAGGGCGTTCGTCGAAGACGGAGACGCTCTCGTTTCTCGTTGACCGATTGGCAAAAACCGGCGTTCCGAGACGCTCGAGAGGGAATTTAATTACCGGGCTACGGAATTGATTATCGTGAGGTTGGCGAATCTTTGAGATAGGTGAGGTATTGCTTTACTGCAAACGATTTTCTGTGATACTCGCCGATGCGAACGATCGGTCCATCGATTTTCTGAATCGTACTCCTGAAATCGTTGTCACTTTGGTACTTTGTAATTATTGAATTTTATTCTATTGCTAGCTGGTGTGACTTGGGCGTTTTATGCCCTCGCCATGGACTGTGAAATTAGGAAACTGGTAATTGAAATTTTCAGAGATTTATCGGAAGTACGTCACTTCCAGTTTGGACATCTCATTTTTCGACTGAAAACGACGCCAAACCGGAAATACGTCACATCCGGTTTGAAAATCAATTTTTCGACCGGAAATGTCATCGTACCGGAAATACGTCACTTCGGGATTTAAAAAAGAATTTGTCAACCGGAAGTGACGCCATATCAGAAATACCTTACTTCCGGGTTGAAAAATCTGATCTTTCGACCGAAAGTGGCGTCGTAGCGAAAATACGTCACTTCCGGTTTGAAAGCCTAATTTTTCGACGGGAAGTGGCGTCGTAGCGGAAATCGGTCACTTCCGGTTTAAAAATCTAATTTTTCGACCGGAAGTGGCGTCGTAGCGGAGAAACGTCACATCGTGTCGAGAAATGAGATTTCCAAACCGGAAGTGACGTATTTTCGAAGGAAAATATTTTCGTTAGTGCGTCCATCGTGTAAAGAAAAGATACTCGAATCTCTCGTGAGTCATACAGCTACCAGCTATGCGAGTCTAATCAAATACAATGCTGAGTTACAAGTAACCGTATCGATGGCCCGTACCGTCAATGTACATAGAGGGCCCCCGTGGTATCGCATATCCGCCGAGTCAGATAAAGGATTGCGTTGTCGACAAGTCTCCCCATAGAGACGCAGATAGGCCGAGAGTAACAGATACGAATTCTCGGCGATCTCGTCACCGGGCCGCGAACTACATAATTTACTTACAATGATCGACTCTGTGTATGTAACACTACGGCGCATGCGTGCACATTCGATGAGATACGTCGATTGATTATGATCAAGTTTCTCACGGCTGCGTGCGTCTGACGTTGCGCTCCGGTCTTAAAAACAAAAAAACAATGAGCATCGCTCGGGAATGTTCTCACGAAAGCACAGATCGAACGGACCATCGCTCCAGCGATATCCGAGTGCAAAAATTGGCACACCCAAAAAAATCTTTTAGTTGACCGGCACCCGCAATTTAATATTTATTTCGTTTAAATCAATATTTTGATTGATATAAATAAACATTAATTGAAATTTAAAAAATAGCAGTAAAAGACATTTATTGACCTCCCTTACGATGCTAGTTCAATTTTTTGTTCGTTTCCCCTTTTTTTGCACTTACTGTGTCATAGGGTGGGACAATTGACCAAAATCCTTCAGCCTCTTAAATAAATATTTATTTAAATTAAATAAATATTTATTTAAATTAAATAAATATTTATTTAAATTAAATAAATATTTATTTATATTAAATAAATATTTATTTTTATCAAATAAATATTTATTTTTATCAAATAAATATTTATTTTTATCAAATAAATATTTATTTTTATCAAATAAATATTTATTTTAATCAAATAAATATTTATTTGCGGGGCGGTGGTAAAATAAATTATTTTTCCGGGTGCATCGACTTTTAGATCTTATATAGATCGTCGATCCAGGGTATCTAAAAACACAAGCATGCGGAGCGCAGCGCGTCGCCGTGTTGCAAGGTATACAGACGTCAGGAAGCGTGTGCGGAGACCTCGTTAATTCAGACGTTGTATTACGGAGTCACCACAAGAGAGAAAGTAGTTTAGCGACGAGAGAACGAATGCGCGAAGCCGGTCGGTGAGTCGCCATCTTTGTTGCATCGAGAGAATCAAAAAAAAAAAAAAGAAAAAAAAGATACGCGAACCTTTATCAAAGGACGAGATGGCACGAGAGAAGCTCGCTAGCGGAAAAACCGAGCGAGATTACTCGCTCGCTGGAGCATGTAAAGTACAAAGTTAGTGCACCGAGAAGAATCCGAGAACGAAAGATACACACTCCAGTGTATCCAGCACAGAAGGGAATGAAATGATAGAGGTGAAAATCTCGTTGAAGAAATACTCTTTTGTCGGCGAACCCGCCATTATACGACATCCGGCCAAGAGCTCGCTTTCTCTCCGTCCCGCTCGTCCTTTTTATCTATAACCGTTCGCTCTCTCTCCGCCGCGAACAGACGAATAGCGCCGCAGTCGTCGTCGTTATATCCTACACTACGCCACCCGGTGATGATGCTGCGCTGATGCTTTTCGCGCTTGCTGCCAGCCGGTATTTCATAAAAAAAAATAATAAAAAAAATTCATATATGTATATATATATATATATATATATATATGTGTACGTCAAATAAAACATGACAAGAGTGTGCGAAGATATTCGTGGAGCGCGCGTCTCGGGTTGTTGCCGTCGCACCGTTGTTCTCGCTAAAAATATTAAGAACTGCCGAGCACTTTGATCAAAGAAATATTCATATGGAATTTACAACTGCTCGCCGGGCTCTCGAACAATCCCGCTCGTTCCCGAATTAGAAAAAAGCAGGGAGAAAAAAAAATGAGAGGTGAAAAAGGGGAAAATAATAAAGACGATGTGGAATATGATGGAGAATGTGGTCGACTATGAAGCCAGTGAATTATTTTATCAACACGCGGTATCAGCTGTCTCGTTCAATCGGGCCGAACGCGTGTGGATCGAAGGAGGCGCGAAAATAGATGGGTGGAAGTGGAGGAGGCGAGGTTTTGGGAGAAGCGGCTTTTATTTTTAAAGAAAGGTAGCGGGGTCGATGATAAGGCGGCGTGACATTCGTCATAATTCATTTCGAGTACCGCGTGTTGCGACCCGAAATGGAATTGAAGGAAGTGAATGACACTTTAAAAAATGACGACAAAGAAATTAATGGGTCGGGAAGATTGAACTGTGACGGTGGAACTGCTTTTAATAGACTGTGTGGAGCTGAAGGAATAACGGCGAGAAACAAACCTCTTGACAACACTTAAATTTCACTAAAGTCACTGAAAAAGAAATAGTTGGATTAACCCTTTGAAACATACATATATTTTTTTTTAATTTCTTTCTATGAGGCTTTCTATGAGGAAGCCAAAAATATAGAAAATGCTTTCTCTAGATGAAGCTTTGCGAATAAAGGAACATTATGAGAAAGTCATATGAAAATTTTTATTTGCGTCTTTTATGAGGAAGCGATATGAAAATTTCAATTTTCAATGTTTTTTTTACAAGTATGAAGTTTCAAATAGATCGGTTGGTTATTAATACATTTTTTCTGAATTCAAACAGGTCTATTATCACCTATGATACACCGTGCTTCAAAGGCTTACCCAAGACGCAGTGACATACGTTTAAAGATGTTATTTGGTTGGTCCAACAAAAATGTTTGTTTTAATCGATTGAAAACCATCGATTACTACAAGAAAATCAACATATACAGAAAATCTTAACCATCGAATCCAGAAACCCGCAGTAAACATGTATACAAATGGATCTTATACAAAAAATGTTTTTCAAATATTTTTTCCCCGTAAATGATCACTAATCATCTAAATGTTGCTGCCCCTCTTAAATAAAATAAAAAGAAAAAATATTGAAAACCTGACGAGTAGCAAAACCATCTCCAAAAGTAACGCGAATTACATTTTTTGTTTCAAATCTATCGATAATAAACGCGAATTATATTTTCATTTAAAGTCCGTCGACGATAAAGCAACATTTCCGGAGACAAAATTTACGTTCTTGAGTGTCTTTTCGTCATCGAAGTTGTTTCAAACCACTCCGCCGGCCGGCGAAGCGATTCCAATGAAGACAAAGAAGCAACACACATGCTTCCCTCGGTCTGAACCATCCCGACTTTCCGGACAGAGAATTTCATCCGCCTTATGTGTAAAATGAGCGCGAAAAATTTGAATAATCTTCCCGACACAATTGACGTTCCACTTTCCGCGGAATGTCTCTGTGCTCTGATTCGGCGCTTCGCGATAACCATAAACACAAATACCATTCAGCAGCGCCGAGTGCCGGGCGGCCGGTCTAGGTGAGGATGTGAAAATTCGGTCTGCACGAGAGCGAGAGACCGGCTTACACCGCCCACAATTTTCCTTCGTATTAAAACACGGGTTCCCTCGCCGTGGGCCTGCTCAAAGAGAAATAATGTCTCTCTGATTACTCGCCTCAGTGGAGTTCACTACTCTCTCGCCAGTCGTTCACGAGCCCATCCCTCCGGGTTTTCTCTGCGCGGGTGGTTCGAGGCTCTCAGTGCCGGGAGCTCCGCAGTTGTCCCGCAGAATCCGGCACGATGAGCGCGTCCTCTCCCCTTCCGGTGCCGCTCGGCTCCTCTCCTCCTCGTCTACCGGGGATTAAAATGATGTTTGCGTGAAAGCCAAATGCTTCACAAACTTTATCCTCTGAAGTGCGCGAGCGAGCGAACGCGCACTGCGCTTCTGTATTAGTCTTCCTTTTATCTCTTATCTTGGGCGCGCATGCGCATGCGCCCGGTCCGGGGCTCGCCCCGCGGCCTGTTTGTATTCCTAATTTCGCAGTCGAACGTGCAAGAGCGATACTTATTTCCGAAAGAGCTCCGAAACCTCCCCCTCGGCTCCCTTTCCGCGAGATTCTCCTCGCTATCTACAAAGCCTCATCGAAATTGAGATGTGTATTAGCGGATGGTTTAAGAATAAGGGGACAAGTGTTATTTCACACGCTACGGCGTAATATCATCGGCAAAGATCTAGGCTTGACGATCTCTCGTTCTGAGCTATGTAGATTTTTAAATCGATGGTCTGAGACCACACGGTAAAATTGGTACCGAGGTTTCTCGTCCACAAACGTGCCAATTGTTTTCGTTTTAATTGGACAAAAAAAAATAATAACGTGTGGAATTCTTTTCGTGTTAATTACACAAAAAAAAAATAATTGATTTTAGACAAAAATTTCAACGCATCTCAGTTTCGATGTGTATTAGTGGATGCTTAAAGAATATGGGGGACAAGTGTTATTTCACACGCTACGGCGTAATATCATCAGCAAACATACGTTTAGGCTTGGCGATCTCGTTATGAGGTATGTCGATTTGTAAAACGATGGTCTTAGAGCACACGGTAAAATTGTTACCGAGGTTTCTCATCCACAAACGTGCTCAATTGTTTTCGTGTTAATTTTTTAGAAAAAAAATCATTGATTTTACACACATTTTTCAACAAGTGTTATTTCACACGCTATTGCCTAATCTAATAATATCATCGGCAAACATAAGGCCTATGCGTGTGTCAAACATGTATCGGCAAACATACGGTTATGCTTGACGACCAACTCGTCTTCAACTTCCACTTTTTATATTACAAAAAAGAAAAGTTCTTGATTTCACAAACAAAACGAAACATTTATTTTCCAAACATGATTCTTAATTTTCCAAAAACGTTTGTTCATTCTCCAAAAACATTTGCTAATTTTCCAAAAACGTTTGTGCTTTTTCCAAAAGTATTTTTTAATTTTCTAAAAAAGTTTGTCGATATAACAAACATTTTTTTTTTTTTTTACATGAAGAATAAAAGAATTGGGAACGTTTATGGACAAAAAAACGTTTGTTGAAACTACAAACACCTTTACCTTTGCAGAAGGGCGTACAAGCCATGCTTGTACGAATCCTTTACGCCCTTATGTCATCGAGCCATCGACATCTAACGGGGTAATTTCATGCCGCGTTTAACCCCGATAACAATCTCGTTGGTACGCACGCACGAGGGGGAACGTATCCACGGAGCGTACGCAACAGATTAAAAAAAAAAAAAAAAAAAATCAAACCCACGAAGCTTTCCGCGAGACGGTTTTGTTCCGAAGGTAGCTCGGGGGCCTGGGGAGAATCGCAGGTGCGAAAAAATGAAGTCGTTCGTGCCGGGCAGCGGCGGCATTCTCTCGGCTCTAGGGGCGTGGGCGTCCTGTCGATGGCTAAAAAGGCAACCCACAAACCTCAAAAAAAAAAAAAAAAAAAACCACCCATTCGCACGAACGCTTGAAAAAGGGACCTAACTCGCCGGGAGCCGAGAAAGCGAAGCGCAAGAAGAGAAATAAGAAGAAAAAAAAACAGAACGGCTACCGTTCCTTCATAATATATGACGTCCGGGCGACATAAAATTCTCCAATTGCAAAATTGATGCGGCTTATGTTACTTCTCCATCTCCCCCCCCCCCTCGCCCCCCCGTCGAGCAAAGGGAGTTTGACGATATGCCTGCAGAACGCCCGCATAGTTACACCATCTCCACTATCGTATATCTTCCCCGTGTCCTACGGGCTCTCCGCTTCCTTCTTATCAGGCTCGGTCCTTCCTCTCGTTTTACTGTAAAACAACTCCTCATATTGTACAGGGAGACGTAATTCATTTTTTACCGGACTCGGCTCAATTATTTATAAATTGCTGCTCCCAACGGGATCGCTCCCGGTTGGAACGGTTCGCAGCGCGGCGGATAAAACCCACCCTTAAAACTACCACCCGCCCGCCTCGTCGTCGTTTCTCCTTCGATGGAGTGTCCCCGGCTCGAATGGCATCTCGACGACTCTCACACACTCCCCTCCACCCCCCACCCCTCTTCGCCCTCTCCCCCCTCCGTGCCCAACTCAACCCCCTCGATGCACCTTCCTCTTCGTTCGGCGCACCTTCGAGCGGGCGAGACGAGGACGAGGCCACACGAACGCTGCACCCTCGTGCGGCGATCGGGGATGAGAAGAGCAAAGGGAGGAGGGGGCGAGCGCACGGTGCACGTGCAGTATTCGATGCGATCACGTTCACTCGCGGCGCACGGCGAAAGGGAGGAAAAAGAAGCAATCACTAGAGTCGAACAAAAAAATGGGAGACGGAGAAGGGAGAGAGCGATAAAAGCGAATAGAGTCGGGAAAAATATAGTTTTCGACGAATGTGGAATATGTTTTTTTTTTTTCTTTTTTTTCTTCTTTTTTTATTCTCGATCAGCCGATCCACCGCGGACGAACGGTTTCGGGCGCGCTATTCGAGGGACTCGCCCGTGAGAGAGTGAACATTTTTATCGACTATTTTATTTATTTTGTATCTTTATCTTTGTATTTTTTTATGTTTTGCTCGCTTGCTATGCTTTTTTGGGACCGGAGATTTTTGATGGTGGGATGTTGCTTTGGTAATTTGAGATTGTAGATAATTATTTGAAGCACGTTGCAACGGCGTTTCAATGTTGAAAAGGTAAATGAAAGTTGAAGAAAAGAATTTGACAATTTTTTTTAATTTAATTTTTTCTCTTGCCGTATCTTTTTTGTAACATGACCTTTATGAAAGTGGAAACTCGTCTTGATCTCCTGAACTTGTAATTAATCATTTGAATGCTGCAGCGACGTTTCAAAATTTAAAAACAATAAAAAATATAACAAAAAAAAATGTGTGAATTTATTAAAATTTAATATATTATTCTCTTGCCATATTTTTTTGTAACGTGACATTTATGTAAAAGGGGTCTTGTTTTGATAATTTGAACTTGAAATTAATAACTATAAGCATGCTAGAAAAAAAAAAAAAAATTGAGCCTTTTGTTTACTGTCCAAAAATGTGTTGGGCCACTGAGTGGGAATAATTCCTGAGGCGGAAAGAGGGACTCGAATTTCATTTTCCATTATTAAGGGTGAAGCCGCCGATGCATAACTGTATATCACGCGAGTGTGCAGGGGGTCGACTTACCGTCGGTCTATATTCTCACTGTTTACGACGTGCTACTGTTGCTGCTGGCTGCGCTTCTCGAGCTAACACCTACTTCAGCAGCGGCCGACCGAGGCCGCAATCTGTGATCTTAATGACGCGCTTCGCTCTACATAAATTTGCATGAAATTGTAGGCTTTTCGTAAAACATACAATTTGAGGCTCGCTCGGTAATAGAGAGAGAGAGACGGAGAGAGAAAGAGAGTGAGACAGGAAGAAAATGCACTCAGGCGGGGCGTACTTTGCAAGGTTTGTTTTACCTTGCGCCGTCACCGCCCTCTCATTTTCCACTTCGTTCTTGCAACTCCTATGAAAATTCTCCGTACAGCACGCCGCGCCTGCTAACATGTGTACGCGTTTTTTTTTTTTCATCCGAAGTTAGGTTATTCAATTACACGGTTGCATGATATCTAGAATTTATCGTCGAAACAAAAAGAGGAGAAATCTTGCGGCAGCGAAGCGAGAAAACGACAGCAGAGGAGTAACTAAAAAGGCTGAGCAAAAAATAACTCTGGAACTTTAAGGTTTCAAAATTTTTTAATACTTTAGATTGATGGAGATTTACCGGAATCTCGTCACTTCCGTACGAAAAATCATACTTGCAAACCGGAAGTGACGTATTTCCGGTACACGTCACATTCGGTCGAAAAATTAGGTTTTGAAACCGGAAGTGACGTGTTTTCGGTATGACGTCACTTCCGGTCAAAAAATTATATTTTGAAACCGGAAGTGACGTGTTTTCAGTATGACGTAACTTTCGGTAAAAAAATTATATTTTCAACCCTTAATTGACGTATCTTCGGTATGACTTCATTTCCGGTTGAAAAATGAGATTTTCAATCCGAAAGTGTCGTACGTCCGGTATGACGTCACTTCCTATCAAAAAAATAATTCGATTTTCGAACCGGAAGTGACGTATTTTCAGTGTGACGTCACTTCCGGTCGAAAAATGAAAGTTTTCAAACCGGAAGCGACGCATTTCTGGTACAACGTCACGTCCTCGCCACTTGCCCGTTCCGCCGCCACGCGACACGTTGCCGCAGTCAATTAGCGAATCGTGTCACGCGCGTGCAGCGTGAGAGTTAGGAATCACCGCTCTGCCCGTTCCAGCAACCATCGCCAGTGTGCAACCCGCGGCAGATCCACGTGAATCGGCTTTATTAATGGGGTAAAAAGTGGACGCTCAGTCGCTCTTGTGTACTTTTCGGGGAGTCGCCCTCCCTCGTCCCGACTGGGAGCTGGGGCGGCTTTACCCATACTGCAAGTATTACACGATAACGTAACACAGAACGGCACGACGACGTGTATGATTATACATTAGGCTGTCGGGGCGCATCGTAAGTAGCCAGATACCCATCTCTTCGCCTACGCGTACTATCCACATACACACACACGCACACACATGTACACACACACATACATACATACATACATACATACATACATACATACATACATACATACATACATACATACATACATACATACATACATACATACATACATACATACATACATACATACATTCATATATATATATACATATATTTATGTATAGTCTATTTGGCGTATAGAACAGTATAGAGAACACAAAGTACGTCCGGGTATAGCGATAGAGAATGACAGAGGGAGACAGAGGTGGAAAAGGGCGTCGGGGGCTCTCGCGAGCACGCCGCAAAGCAGCATCAGCTTGTTTGATGCTCAGATCGTCATGGCAAGGGCCACGCGCTTTGACTGCTCCCCAGAGAACAAAATCTCTCTGTTCCCGGGCTCAGGCTCTGTCCCTTTCCCTATATATCCCTTTGGCGCGTTTCCTCGTCCCCGACGACCCGACCTCGATGCCAGA
Organism: Ichneumon xanthorius; assembly: GCA_917499995.1. Lineage (NCBI taxonomy): Eukaryota > Metazoa > Arthropoda > Insecta > Hymenoptera > Ichneumonidae > Ichneumon > Ichneumon xanthorius. Next base: position 17,871,082 of record OU824201.1, read on the forward strand.
ACAACCCCCCCCCCCCTTCCATGTCCCCGGCTGCCCCTCCTGCCCTTCACCCTCCGCCTGCGGCCCACCCTCGACGAATACGACGACGACGACGAGGATGAGGACGGGAACGAGTCAGTCGACCCATACCACTTTGAATAGCTATAGAGAGCGAGATGCAGCCTTGTTTGCAAATCGGCCAAAGCACCATAACTTTTTTTAAAAGGGACGCCCCCGACCTGTACCATCCGCTTTTTAATTAGCTCCTCCCAATTTACCTCGCTCTCCTTCGTACTTTGCACAACTCGTGTTATTATTATTATTATTTGATTTTTTTTTTTGTTTTTTTGATTTTTGTTTTTTTTTTATGGTCGTCCCTCTCGTTCGGCTCTTATTTGTTTATTTAATTCTGTGGTCGTGCGGGGATGTTCGATCGCTTCGCGGAGAGTCGCAGCGACTGTGCGCGAGACGAGCGACGGAAAATCATTGGGTTGGAAATCATTTTTTTTTTCTTTTTTTCTTTTTTTTTATCAATTTTATTTGCTCAGCGTCAATAGCTTGGCGAACTTTCCAGATGTATTGTGGGGACGAGATGTGGGATAATTATCGAGCCATACTCGCGAATGTTAAAGGTATGGAGAACAAACATTAGTGTCCCCGATGAGACTTCAGGCGTATGAAGAAAAACAAAGAAAGCAAAAAGAAGAAATTCTGGACGCGATTGAGCGTTCTGTTATTCGCGAAGAATAATCGCTCGCGATAATTACAAAAACGCAGAATCATCGTTGTTACGAGTCGTTAGTCTGACGTTAATTAATCAATTATTCATCGATGTTTGAGCCGCGTCGACGCTAATGAGACAGTTTATTATTGATCTGTATTTTGTCGAACTCATTGCATATGTAAGGCGATTCATCGAAAGTTTCTAGCGGATGCGAGTCGAAGCGTTCATGCGAAAGATTCTGTGGATTTGAATATTAGACGTTTTAGGAGGGGATCCATTTTTTTTTGTATTAAAAAAAGTTGAACCGATGCTTACCATTTTTTATTATTCGAGTCCGGGAATTTTTTTCGCATGATAGAGGATTTCTGTCCTAATTTATAATAAACGTGATAAAAAATAAAATATTGGTTATTTTGCCAGAAATTTGTAGATGCCAAACTAATGAAATAATAATATAAAATACATTAACATTATCTTAAGTAAGAAAAATATGCACAGTGTACACAAAACTTTCCCCGAGCATTTGAGCACACAGAGTGTAAATAAAAGCAGGATTTTTATCCCAATTTACAATTAACGAGATAAAAACTAAAAATAGGTTATTTTACCAGAAATCTTTCGATCCCTAAACTAATAAAACAACGACATAAAATATAATGATATTATGCTAATTAATAAAAAAAAAATACGTACAACGTAAACAAAACTTTGAAACTCTCCCGATGCGAACAATCGCTAAAGCGTCCCCGAGCGTTTGAGCTACGGCCTATCACGCAAAGTATAAATAAAAGCAGCATCATGCGAGCCTTCAAACAACCTTGATATTAACCAGTCGTTGGAGTGGCCATTGTCGGACCGAGAGGACTATGGACATTGTGCTCTTTGAGGATCGACAAAGAGATCGGCGAGGGACCGCGGGCGGGGGACCGCAGAGGCGGAGAGTCGCCGCCGCCGCTGGCGTTTATTCAGACGGCAAGAGATGAGGCCCCCGAAGCGGTACCCCGAACGCACATAGAGAACGGCGTTAGATTGCCACTATGTATAGCGAACGCCGTTGCCCATTGTGAAGACGCTAAAATACAAATGCAGATTACACCCGAGCCTCGGACGGTAGGAACAACGGAGTGTTTCTGAGCATGCGCGATATTGCGCAGCAACCAACCGACAGAAAACACGGTCCACTTGAGATGACGGGCACCCAGAAAAATTTCTTATTTGACGGGCGCCCCGCAAATAAATATCTATTCAAATCAATTAAAATATTTATTTCAATCAATTGAAATCTTTATTTCAATCAATTAAAATATTTATTTCAATCAATTGAAATATTTATTTCAATCAATTGAAATATTTATTTCAATCAATTAAAATATATATTTCAATCAATTGTAATGTTTATTTCAATCAATTGAAATGTTTATTTCAATCAATTGAAATGTTTATTTTAATCAATTGAAATGTTTATTTCAATCAATTGAAATGTTCATTTCAATCAATTGAAATGTTCATTTCAATCAATTGAAATGTTCATTTCAATCAAGTAAAATGTTTATTTCAATTAATTAAAATATTTGGTAGGAGATTTTAACATATGGATTTCCCTCAAATAAATTTCCGATTTATTTGAGAGAAATAAATATCTATTCAAGGTGTTGTTTTCGCCAAGCGATTGCTAATACTCCAATAAACTATTTCGTTACCCTGTGAAAATCAGCACCGCTGTGCTTTGAATATATTTTTTTATTAAACATGAACACCGCCTATTACTCGAATAAAATAAAAATATCCTCCAGTAAAATAAAATCATAATAAATAAAAATAAAAACTATTTTAATTACCGATTTTTATTGATAGTTAATAAACTTCTTTTCCGGGTGTTGAGATTCCGAGTTTCGATTGTATCGACTCGAACGAGAAACTGACTCACTCCGGCCGAAGAACACCGGAAATGAATCACACAGTCTCAAATCCCGAGGAATAGCCGGTGTGAAAACCCGGCCCCGGTTTCTGAAAACGATCGCCGATCGGGAGAGAAAGAGCCCGGTCGGGCACAATGCCGTTGGGCCGGTTCTCCGATGCGAGGACCGCGCCGAGGAATTTCCAGCCGAGATTAATTAGTCACGTGGAATCACGGCCGAGGATTTGTCCCAGTGAGCCGAAGAGATTTTCTCGGCCGCTCGTGTGGAGACGACGACAGAACGGGAGAGGAGATCTCGGAGTCGGGCCGGAGTCGGGCCGGCTCCGGCCCAGTCACGGCATCGGCGGTCCAGCCTCGATCTCGTCGCCGGCCGATCGGGCCTCGATCTTTCGATTCCGCTCTTTTAAGCTCACTGTCGGAACGGTACGCGTCCACGCATGATTTTCGGGACTTGCTCGCCTCCGCAACGGCTCCGGACTTTCTCGGCCGGGTCCGAGCGGATGCTGCGACGCGCACAATGGATCGACGCTCGCTGACGATCCACGCCGAGTGTGTGCTCGTTTGAATGTGAGCGTTAAGAGATTATAACCATCGGATTCGTACGAATAAATGGTTGACAATGGGGCGAACGCGGCGTCTTGGCCCGTTGAATGCACATGCGTGTAGTCGTACGATGTGTGATCTCGGCAGCCGCAACGGTGGCATCTCGATTCTTTCACGATTATCGCGGCCCACGACCAGTCGGCGAGTCGTGGGATCCCCGAAGACTTTTTCATCCGCACGTCGTGGGCCTTTAATCGATAGGAATAAAAGTGACTCCGGAGGCGTAAAAATTTCACGTTATCGAGATCAGGGTACGGGGTTTAAGAATATAGTGTGGGACCCTTGGAACAGGTAATGCACCTGTTCCAAGACTGTTTCGATCGGTATGTACGGCACTGATGTCGAGAAATCGGAGGGTGGAAATGCAATTGACCAACTTCGAGCCTGTACTTTGATTTTTTGGTCTATATAGAAAATGTATAAAGAAAATGTATATAGAAAATGTATATAGGAAATCTATATAGAAAATCTATATAGCATATTTTTGGCTGTAGCGATGAAAAGGGCCAACTTTGTCGGTTTTAGTTTTTGAGAATGCCGATTTTTTGGATGCCGGTCAAAAGTGAGCGTCTTTTAATATCAATTGTTCTATACCTTATTACTATGTTCTATACCTGTTAAATGCGATTATAATTTAATGGAAAACCTTATTAGTCACTTATATCGACATAAATGAATCGATTAAAAAAATTACGACATAAATTTGACACATGTTTCTATACTATAAAAGCATCGTTTCGGTTTTTCGAGGAAATCTCCAAACGAATCCCGACCGTTCGCGCCAAAACTAAAAAACCCCACTATAGATATTTGGTCGTCCAATCAAATATACCTCATAACAGTTCGAGTAACCGAGCATCCCGATCTCCCCTCTACAGCGAAAGAACCAATACGTTTCTTTGCGAATTTTTTGGATGACGGTCAAAGGTGACCGTTTATAAATTATAATAAAATTTGTCACAGTATAAAAGGTATGGTAAAAGGTATAAAATATATATATTTTTTTTTTAAATTAATATTGAAAAAAACTATTTTATACCTTATACTGTCCTTATACCTTTTACACTGTGGCACATTTGATTATAATTTCATGGAAAAACCTAATTAGCCTCATATATCGCCATAAATACATACCAATGAAAAATCTCAATCGATATTCAAAAAAAAAGTTTCCTACGCTATAAAAACCCCTCTCCGTTAATCCACAAGTAAGAAATCCCACAATAAATTTCGGCTCATCCAATTAACCATATCTCATAACAGTCCCAGCTAACCGACCATCCCGCTCTCCCGTCGAAAGAGCCAATACCTTTCTTTTTCCCCTCCCGTATACATTTGAGCCGCGGGTACAAATAATTTATTGGGAAATACCGCGGGTTGCGAGAGCTCCCGCGAACGGGACGCTTCTGGGAGCGTTGCCCGGCAGAAGCGGTCGAAGCGGCAGCAGCTCCTTCTTCGTCGCTTCCGCGAATAAATGCGACGATAACGACCGGTCCGCGTGCGGCCGCTAAAAGAAGTCGACTGTCTCGCGGTACGTTCGAGAGAAGAGATGCGTTCGCCGAGAGTACGGGAACCGGACAGAGGAGAACCGGAGAGAGCGGTAGCCGCATAGTCTTCTCTCAACGGCGGAGGGAAAAGAGAAAAAAAAAAAGGGAGATACGAGATAGAGTGAAAGAAGCCCCGTGGAATCGGTCGTTCGCGTTCGGCCGGTCGTTCGGTCGGCCGCGGACCATCTATCATGCAGCTGTTGCTTCCATTGTGTTGTTAGTCTTACGTTACGTCGTTGCACCGCCGGACCCCTCGCGACTTGCGCTCTCCGAGTTTATCCCTCTTCCTCCCCGTCGCTCCGGCGATCCGAGAGAAAGGGAGAAGCTTTCCGAGGCCCGCAGCGCTCTCCTCCGCGACCGCGCACCGAGACCGCTAGGACCGTGTGTGCAACATGTGTCCGTCCTCCGGTCCTCTCCGCTTTCACTGTGTCGCTCCCCTTTGCCCCTGTTTCCTCTCCTTCGCCAGAACAGCTCTCTCGAGTCTATCGTCACCCCGCCATTCGTTTCCCTCTTCTTTTTTTTTTACCCCGAGCTTCGAGGGAGAGAGAAATCAGGAAAGCTGCGGGGAGCTCGGGCTTTGTTTCTCCAAATTGGGGAACGGACGGTAACGATCTTCGAGCTTGGAGGAATGGGCGGACGAGCTGGGGAGACGTCGGGGTTTTTGGGTGAAGCTTTGTTATCTTAAGGGTTTTTTTTTTTTTTTTTTTTTTTTGGCGGGGAAAAATGGATTGGCTGGGACAGTTGATATGTTAGTGTTCTGGGAGTTGGGCGATAAATTTGCTGTGGTTGAGGTGAAGACATTTTTTGGTTCTGTTGACAAAATTGATTCTCGGTATTGGAGAGCGATTTTCGACGTTGGATGAACGACGAAACGATCTAGGGAGCTGACGGGATTTTTGGATGATGCTTTGTTATCTTAAGGGATTTTTTTTTTTGGGTAGTGAAAAAATGAAGCGGGTGGTGCAGTTGACGTTTTAGTGTTCTCAGAGCCGGACAATGCATTGGTTCTGCTAAAAAAATGTAGTAATTCTGCTAAAAACAATGTAAAAATTCTGCCAAAAAAAATAATAGATTTGCTAAAAACATGTAATAGTTCTACTAAAAAAATGTAATAGTTCTGCTGAAATAATGTAATAGTTCTGCTGAAAAAATGTATTGGCTCTGTCACAAAAAGTATTGATTTTGTCCAAAAAAATGTATTGGCTCTGTTAAAAAAAAGTATTAATTTTGCCAAAAAAAATGTATTGGCTCCGTAAAAAAAAAGTGTTGATTTGGCAAAAAAAAAATGATTGGTCCTGACAAAAAACGTGTTGGTTTCGCCAACAGACTAGTTAATTGCAAGCCTATTAAACAGTTGTAGCAGCCATTTAAACGTTCCGCACCGTCGATTTCTCGCGAAGCGCAGAAATTGGTTGCGGCAATTGAGTCTTTTTTCCGTGCTTTTGGGATTTTTTTTCCGGCGGTTCTGGCGATCGATCCAATAAATCGGCGGAGGTTTATAATCGAAATGTGATAAGCTGCAGATAAGAATAGTTGCAGCGGGGATGAACAGCTCTCGCATGAAACCGAGACGGTGCTTCCAGACGATCGCGAGGGTCCGACGGAGACGCGGCGAGCGCGTGAACCGGCTCGATCCTTGCGCGAGGAGAGCGCAATCCTTTGATGTCTAGCGCAGATACGATGACCGGCACGGGAGCACCTGCCGCATCGATCCGGGAATTCCAATTAAAAGAGAGAAAACAAAAGCGTTTCTCGCGTGTTTCGACCGAATAAACGGATAAGGGGGAGAGCGAGAGAGGACTAAAAAAAATGAGAGATAAAGCTGAGCACCGACGACTTCTCGCATCATTATACGATAAGGCGTACGGCGGATTATCTCGGACACTGTGTCTTCCGATCCGGCGATCCACTCCCTTCCTGCTCGATGATCAACGCTCCTACATGCAAAAAAAAAAAGATTAAAAAAAAAGGAGGAACGAGAATGTTTCATCGAGGCTTCGATTGTTGCTCGATACCAACTTATCGCGCTACTCTTAGGATTCTTCGCTTTCCCATCGTGAAACTCGTTTGTATATCTGGTCCCTCTTCTCGGGCGCGGCTATCCTCGGCTCTCGTGCAACTGCAGCGCAGCCCAAGGTACACGTGGGATGCGTGGCAGGTGACGCGCTTTTATTTCCTCCCGTCGCAGCGCCCCGTTAAGAATCCTTCGTACGTTTGACAAACTTTTTTTTTTCATAAAGTACCATGATTTCTGGAGCTGTTAATTTTACAAGTTTGTTTAGACAAAAATGAACCGTCTTTGTTCCTATTAATTTTACCATTTTTTTTTTTTTTAGTCAAAGATGAACCGCATCTGTTGCTGTGAATTTTACCATTTTTTAAATCAAGGATGAACCACATCTGTTTCCGGTTAATGTTACAATTTTTTCAGTCAAAGATTAACCATACCTGTTCCTGTTAAATTTGCAATTCATTTTTGTCAACGATGAACCGTATCGATTCCTGTTAATTTAAAAAATTTTTTAGTCAAAGATGAACCATATGTGTTCCTGTTAAATTTACAATTCGTTTTAATCAAAGTTGAACCGCATCGATTCCTTTTAATTTTATAATTTATGTAGCCAAAGATCAACCATAACTGTTCCTGTTAAATGTACAATTCGTTTTAGTCAAAGATGAACCGTATCGATTCCTGTTAAATTTACAATTCTTTTTTATCAAAGATGAACCGTATCTTTTCTGGTTAATTTTATAATTTTTTCCATCAAAGATGAACAGTTTCTTTTCTGGTTAATTTTATAATTTTTTCCATCAAAGATGAACCATATCTTTCCTGGTTAATTTTATAATTTTTTCCGTCAAAGATGAACCGTATCTATGACTAAAAAAAAAATAAAAGCATACACAAACCATACATATTACCCATCCGCCATTTCTACATCTCTCTTTGGTCCTCCGCGACTTATCCTCCACCCTCTCCTTCCTCATTCTCTATCCACTTATTAACAACATATTTTCATCTCAACCTAATTGTCGTTATTTCCGTTCACCGCCTCCCGCTCCCGTCGCCAGTCGTCATTGTTTCTTCAATTCGCCCGAAAGAGGCGTGCACGCGCTCGGCGGATGCAGAGAGGCGGAGGCGCGTTAAGAGCCATCAGCCTCGCCGTGCGTATGGTAGCATCGCCCGAAGAGATCCGCGGTCGCGGGCACCGCGGACACAGGTAGGTATACGGAAGGAGATACGGTGGCTTCGCTATCGGGGCAATAAATTGTTTGCCGTGTGTGCTGTTTTGCTGCGTGTGCCCGCCTGGTCGCCCTCCCTGCTCAACCCGATGTTTTCTTTCTTCTTGCGCTGCCTTTCCGATGGATTTTTTTGGCTTGTCGCTGCTCCTCCTTTTTACACATACCACGGGACGACTTCTCGAGCGAGATAGACGGATAGATAGGACCAAAAGAACGAGAGAGAGAGAAAAGGAAAAGGACACTCCGGACACGCCGCTTGCGTTCCCTCCGGGCAACTTTTTGCCCTCGTTCGACGTACTCCTCGTTCGAGGCTGCCCTCGGTCTGCAGAAAACAGCGGGAACGATCGAGCTCGCCGGCGGGCGATCGGGAAGCGACGCAACTGCGGATGTGCACAATGCACGAGACGATGACTCGTCGTCTTCTGGGTCCGTCGTCGTGGTCGTCGGCGAGGAGCGGCGGCGATGCTCGCGGGTACGCGGCGCGCAAGAAGTGCGTCCTGCTTTCACGCAATCCAATGCGGGCTCGAGAAAGTAGCCGGTCCATCCGCCTTTATACATACCAATGGAATAGAAAGCCCGAGATAAGTTTATAGGCAATCGAAATCGTAAACCGGGATCGAGGAGGAGGCCGGTGAGCCGGACCGGGGAGCGTATAGAATTTAACGATCGAAACCGGGGAACGCGCGCCCCTCCTCGACGGGAAAGGATGCATCGCCTCGGCGTGTCTTTTCGTATCGGTGGCATCGACCGCGATACCAGACAATTACTATCTACGGGACGCGTGGAGGACGGAGGAGGATGAGGCGAGTGTCGTTGTGTTGGCTTTGTGGGAGAGTTGGATGGAGCCTTGATGGGTTTCTTGGTTCGTTTTGTCGGGGCCGATGCGACGGCTGGACGGCAATTGTTCGATGGAAGAAGGTCCGTTGGTCGAGCCGTCACTTCGAGGAATGAAATGTTGGGGGGTTCACCTGCAAGTAAATTATCGAGCGTTGCGTTAGGCCCTGATAGGGACGGATGGAACGCTTGGAAATTTTTACTCGGGAAAGGATTGGCTGGGGTAATTGGATTCCTAGGTTTCCTGGATCGAGCGGCTGGAAGGAATGACACACAGGACCTGGCCGACGTTGGGTGAATACTGGCCGACGCTGCGCCAATACTGGCTCCGTGTGTCGCTTCCATTGGAAAAACAGGATTAGCTGGTTCAGCTGGGTTCTTGGTTTTCCTGGAGCTAAGACACACAGACCAGTGCTGGCAGACGTTGGGTGAATACTGGCCTGTGCCGATACTGGATAGGTGTATCGCTCTTACTGGAGCGCTAGATTGATTGTTTCAAGAAATTGTTGTGTCGACAACTTAGTGAGCTAGAACCAATTGATCAGTTGCACACCCCATTTAAGTGGTTGGGACGATGGATTTCTTGTGTGGGGTCTTTTCGTATTGGCCTGAGGGCATCGACCGCGATACCGTACAATTACTACCTACAGGACACGTGGAGAACGGACAAGGATGATTCGAGTGTGGTTGGTTTTGTGAGAATGGGATGGAGCCTTGAAGGGTTTCTTCATTCGGTTCGCGCGGGTCGATGCGATTGTTCGACGGCAATTGCTCGTTGGTCGAGCCATTGGTCACTTCCGGTCGGAGAATGAAAATTGGTGGATTCTCCTGGAAACAGAAGGATTGGCTGGTCCAACTAGATAGGTACTGGCTGAAGTTGGTCGAACACTGACCGACGTTGTGCCAATACTGGCTTCGTGTGTCGCTCGAACCGGAGCGATAGACTGATTGTTGCAAGAAATATATTCGCTGCGTCTTAACTTAGTTGGTTGCAAGCTAATTGATGAGTTGCACATACCATTTAGGTTGTTGGGACGCCGGATTTCTGGTCCGGCGCAGAAGAATTTTGACTAATTTACCTAATCAGTGCAACCCACTCAGCGACCCGTATTTCGATGCAGCAAAAAAAAAAACAATTTCCCGCATAGTTCGCATAGCGACGTCATCGGGACCAAGAAAAAAAAATCATGCTGATGACAAACCCAGTGCAACAGTTCGAAACTGGCGCGGATTTTGGGCAAACTGTTTGTTCAGCAGTCCTTTGATTTATCGGTGTCTCCGGGCCCGGAGTTGGTTGAGAGGGCAGAATACCGTCCAAAGTAAATTTCCAAAAGTGGCCACTCGTCTGTGCCCGGGAATTTCGTACTTTTCCCTCCAGCAGCGGCCCGAAGGGGCAGCGTGTCTGGAGACCGTCAACCGGGGCAGAGCCGGACCGCGACTAGCAATGTGGTTTCAGCCCGACACACACACACACACCCCACACTTCATACACTAATTCGTTTCAAAGGTTTATTCTGGTGCACACTCTGACGTACCCACAGCAACACTGCACGTGACCACGCGCTCTTCGTGACCCTCGATTATCCGGACCCTCGAACCACTCCCGAAACATCGGGATTTTTTATTTTTCCGATCCGAATTTACGCCACGGAAAACAACTCTCCCGTGGCAAGCTGCACGTGCTACGACGGAGCCGCCGCACGGTGTGCGTTACATTCGGACGTCATTACTAAAACAGTAGACCGGCCCGATAAATGGCCGTAATAATTCCGCAGATCGACCCGCCGCTGCCGTTCTCGCGCGCGATTGTAGAATAAAAAAAAAAACGTCGGCGAAACTCCCGCTCATCCTTGTCCCTCGGCTTCTCCTCCGAACTCCGATTCCGGCCGTCTCTCCCGGGCGCGGGAGAGCGTCCCGATGCTGCACATAAATGATCGCCCTTCTTCCACGATCGTGTGGCTGCGGCTCTATACTCTGCGGGCCGATAAATACTGGTCCATTCCCGGGCATTGAGGGTGTGCCGGAGATAGGGCGGCGAACGACCACCCCGCCGCCCGTTCGATCCGCCAACGTCGGCGAATTATAGGCGTTTTAAAAATATTGTACCATCTCTTATTCAACGACCCGGCCGAGCCACTGAGCTATTGCTTTCCAATAGTAGCGCGCGATCACAATTTCTCCGCTTCTCGAAACTCTACGAGTCTTTCTCTATTATTGAAACAGCTCACCCTCCCCCCCCCCCCCTCCCTACCGGGTCTTCCTCTGTGTGAGAAAATTCAAAAATAGTGGCTTGGAGGTGGAAGAGGCGCGTCGTTACTTTTCAATCGGATCGTTGGTCGGCATATTATATTTATTCGATTTATTGCAACGTGGTGCAGGAAAATCGGCTAGGATGGTTCGGTTCTTCCGGTCGGTGGAAGACGCGAAGACTGAAACTGAAGTGCATTAGTTATGTGACTAATGTTTCGAGGAGTTTGTAGTCTGAAGAGAGTTTTGTGTGCTTTGAGGAGAAATACTTGGAATGAAAGAATCGTGAGATTTCTTAAGGCGAGGTGAATGAGAGTCAGTTGGTAGCAAAAACTGTAATGAGTGGCATTTGGAGATGGTAGACAGCTCGCGGGAAAGCTAAGTATTAGCTCATGTGGGAGTCAATAACGTGTCCGATGATACTTCGCTTTTATCCCAAATGTCGACCATTTTTACACGGCATTGATTCGAAAAATTCAACCATCTCTTTTGCACTAATATGTCACATGGTACATGTTTTACCTCGCCTTAACACGATTTCTCGCTCTCTGACTTTTTCTCTATTATTGAAACACTTCCGGTTCCAACCCTCAGTGTGAAAAAATTAAAAAATCGTTACTTTTCAATCCGATCACTATATCGTCATTGATATTGATAATTTATCAACGGATTGTTCCTTTTACAAATATATAAAAATAGAACATTTAAAAAGCTATATGGCGTAGTGTGTGATCACATGTGTTATTTCTGGCTTCAGAACAAATGCAAAATGATATTATTATAATATTATTTGTCGTAGAAGTAAAAGGTATTTATGGACCTCCCTTTCATTGGTGGTTCATTTCCCCCCCCCCTTTTTTTACACAGTACAATGCCATATGGTGGGCCAATAGCCCATTGACCAAAGTAATTCAGCCATTATATTTATTATTATTTATTCGATTTATAATAACTGGATGCCCGAAAATCGGCAGAGAGGACCGTTCGGATCTTCCGGTCTGTGGAATTCGCGGAGGCTTCGCGATAGTAAACGGCATTCGTTATCTGACCGCTATGTTTCGAGGAGTTCATAGTCCGGCCGAGTGTTTCGTATGCTTTGAGGAGAAATACTAATAACAGCAGAATGGCGAGATCTCTTAAGAAGATTTCGCACTTCGTTTACCAAGACGGGAGTTTCGGAGCATTCGATGCCACCCCCTCCGTGTAGATAATCCCGGGCGCTCTCTTAATCCCCGTGAAAGACTCTCGCAAACGAACGAGACCAATCTCGCCAGTTTCATTAAAAAATGTCGGTATATAACGTCTCGTCGTCGCGCGGTTATCAACTCTTTTATTAACAAGTACCGACATCTGGAAGAGCTCTTATGAAAATTTTCATATATCCAACCCACGACTGGTTCATAAGGTTTTTTTTCATAAAAAAAAACTACATAACTATCGTTCATAAATAAATCTTCCCAACCATAGCGAATGGAAAAATGCTCAATTTTCCCCCAAACGAACATTTTTCTTGAATACCCGAAACAATTATCACCAAGTCCATTTTCTGCCTGCAAACAACAAATTTCTATTATTTACTCTGCAGTTTCATTTTTTTAAATGTCTCGTCGCGCGTTTATCAGCTCTATTATTAACAATTATGAACATTTCCATATATCCAACGCACGTCTAATGCGTACGGTACATAGTTTTTCCGCATAAAAAAAAAAAAAATGCACAACTATCATTAACAAATAAATCGTTGAGAATCACCGCGAACTGAAAAATGTCCCATTCTGCCCAAACCAGAAACTTTCCTCCAATCCCCAAAATAATCATTACCAACATCCCTCATTCTTCACCGGCAAACCATAAACGCACAGCTCCCAAAATTGCAACCATCAGCACCAAACAATTCTCCTCCCAGACCGAGCGATACATCAAACCCCAAAGTCACAGCCACCGTGTACCAAAATTCTAAATCGGTCCCGAGCAGCCCGTGCGGCGCTATCAGCCAGCGCCGGACCCTCGACTCTTCCACCAAGCGCTATCGGAAATCAGTCGCCGTGGTATTTTATTTTCCCCCGGTGAGGCCGCGAGAGGCTCTCGAGAGGCCAGTGGACAAAACATGAGGTCTATATTCGTGGCCCTTTGGGCTCTCCTCCCGCCGGTCGAGCGGCCGAGTGGTCTTCGAGAACCTCGTCCGGGGATCGAACCGGGCGTTAATGAGGAGGCTCCCTCGACCGGGGGCTTCCGCTGCTCCCGCGGCATTACGCATACATTAGGATCCGCCGATCACTCCCTCAGATCGGATCAGCGAGACTCCCGCTCGGCCGGCTCCGCGCGGAATAAGCGGCCGCGCATACACGGTAGGGGAGAGCGGGGCAAAATGGCACAGTGGGGCAAAACGGGATAATGAGACAAAACGCAATTTTCCAATAACTTTTGGATGGTGGCGATGGTGGCCCGTGGGGCAAAACGGGGTTGAAAAACCAGATGTATCGTTGGGGCAAAATGGCACAGCTGGGCAAAACGGGATAATGAGACAAAAGGCATTTTTCCAATAACTTTTGGATGGTGGCGATGCACACGGAAAAATAATTTATTTGACAGCCACCGTTTATTTGGTTCAAGTAAAATATTTATTTCATTTAAGTAACTATTTACTTAATTTAAATAAATATTTATTTTAATTAAATAAATATTTTACTTAAACCAAATAAATGGTGACCGACAAATAAATTTTTTTTCTGGGTGTGGTGGCCCGTGGGGCAAAACGGGGTTGAAAAACCAGATGTATCGTTGGGACAAAATGGGGCATCCAAAAATTATTGGAGCATTGAGTTTTGCCCTCACCGTCCCGTTTTGCCCCACTGTCCCATTTTGCCCCGCTGTCCCCTACTCTAGGGCTATGTGTCTCGATCGGCGGGTCTGAGCCGAGGCTCCTTCGGGGCCGATCGAGGAGCCTGCAAGGAGCCACAAGTGCAGCCGCAACGACGACGGGGACGAATAAGACGACGCGAGTCTATACGCGGCCTCCACAAGAGAACGACCGCCGGCCGACGGTCGCAGCCCTAGCCGATCCGCGCACGGCAGCCCGGGAATGGGAATGAGAAGCTCAGCGGCGCTTTCAATTATTCCCTGAACAATCCCGCCGCTTGTTTCCTTCAGCGATTACATCTCCAAGTATTTATTCGCAGCCTCACCGCTCCCTCCGATCCACCTCGCCAACGGCACCCGTTCACTTCGCCCGCTGTTTGTTTTGCGGCCAACTTCAACGAGTCTTATCCTTCTCTGTTTCAGTTTTTTTTTTTTTTTAATATGTTTTTACGGCCAACTTCAACGAGTATTATCCCTATAGGGTTCGATTTATTTTTTTGTGGATATGTTTTTGTCGGATGTAAGTGTGTGTGTAGCTTTCTGCGCTTTTCATTTCTGGAGCGGGCCTTGTCGGGGAGGATCCCGCGGGCAATACGGGTCAGGTCTGGGAAGCGTGGAAGGGAGGCTGTGATGTTCGATCTGGGGAATGGGATCTTTAGACACATTTCAGAGATGATGGAAGAAAGTCTACTTTAACTGGTTGTTGTTTCCGCGGAGGTAGAAAAAGGTTAAAAAATTGTTGAAATTTTAGCTCATTGATCGAGTTCATTTATTGATTGTAGATCGAGACAAATAATTAATTCGACGGGCCCCCCTCAAACAAATACATATTTAATTTAAATCAAATATTTGTTTGAATTAAATCAATATTTGTATGAATTAAATGAATATTTATTTGAATAAAATAAACATTTATTTGAATTAAATGAATATTTATTTTTATTAAATCAATATTTATTCACAAGTCACCCTCGAAATAAATTACTTTTCTGGGTGTGCATGTGTTAATTGAATGAAATTTTTCCGTACGATCATTTTTTTTTTTACTACAATTGTTTCTAATTTGTGCGTTTAGAAAACTTATAAAACTGATATAAAAAAATACTTTAAAAAAAAATGTCGTTCGGCGATGAATCATCTCGGGTTGGTTACTCGCGGTTACGATAATTCGCGCGGTGATCGAGGGACAAAAAGGGAGTACGCTCGATACTCGAAAAGAATCGAAGCCCCTTTGTAGCGGCAGTGCTGGTAGTATGTCAGTAAATTACTGGGAGTAGTTGGGTACACGAGGTATCTCTCGTTGCTATGTATTTTATAAGCTCGGTGAGGTTTACGAGACCGCGCCGGATGGAAACGACGAGAGACCCCCGGCAGATCCGAGACCCCGATAGGACGCACACGAATTATCGAGAGTTAATTGTAGACTTAATTAAGTATCCCCACGGTGAGGGGATCGGAAGGCGAGCCGGACGGTGAATTTGTAAATCAGCAGAAGCCGGACTTACCTTCGTTCTTCTCCGTAATCTCCCTCCGGCTCGGTCGTTCCTTTGCTTGTCGATCCTGACTCGTCTTTTAACTCGCATCGCGAAAATGGGTCGAGCAGTTGAGATACGTGTTGTCCTACGCAGGTACCTGATGAATCCCGTATCGAGTAAACAGCACTTCAGCCGTCACTTGGCACTTCGACATCTATTTTCGTTACTTGGTACTTTAATATGTACGTGAAGCACTTGGTACTTCAATATTTACGTGAAGCAATTGGCACTTCAATATGTACGTGAAGCAATTGGCACTTCAATATTTACGTGAAGCAATTGGTACTTCAATGTATACGTGAAGCACTCGGTACTTCAATATGTACGTGAAGCACTTGGTACTTCAATATGTACGTTGAGTACTTGTTACTTCAATATCTACGTTAAGTTTTTGGTATTTCAATATCTACGTTGAGTACTTGTTACTTCGATATCTACGTTAAGTTTTTGGTACTTCAATATGTACGTGAAGAACTTGGTACTTCAATATGTACGTGAAGCAATTGGTACTTCAATATCTACGTTGAGTACTTGTTACTTGAATATGTACGTAAAGCAATTGGCACTTCAATATCTACGTTAAGTACTTTGTACTCCAATATGTACGTGAAGTATTTGGTACATCAATATGCACGTGAAGTACTTGGTACATCAATATGTACGTGCAGTACTTGATACTTCAATATCTATGTTAAGTACTTGGTACTTTAACATGTAGTTCAAGTATTCGATGCATCTGCACCACTTCGCTCCGAAGTGTGGCACTTTGGACACTGAAAGACCTGAAACACAAAAAAAAACTATTATCAATAAATTTATTTTTTTCACTGAGCATGATTTACAAAATTGGCAATGTTTTATTTCTATAATGAGTCAGTGTTTTATGAGTTATAGTTGATAATATAACTGATTAACTATATGAGTTCATGAGTTCATAACTATAACTCATTTTGTAGTTACTATAACTATAACTACATTTTATGAAATATAGTTCATGGTATTTCAAAAGGTGCCTTTAAAAATATTGAATTGAACCCTTCATAGCCGATAACGTTTTCGTTTATAATTGACTGTGGATATTTAGAAAAAATCACAAACACAACAGAACTAGTAAACATTCGACTATGCATATTTAAAAAACTCAAATAAATTATACCACGGAAAACTAAATTGGGAACCAAAACAGTAATAAAAAAAATATTATCTTAATTAAAGTATTTATTAAAAAATATTACTTTATCAATAACTTTTATCAAAAATAATATATTTGTAATAAAAGTACTAAAATAGTCGTCGGAGGTCGGGGTGTCGAGAATCGTTCAAAATATTTTGTATCACCCAAATGGTCCAACAACGCATGAGAAAAGAAAATAAAGAATCGCTTCCACGTATATCATCGGCACAGTCGAGTACGAGTCGACGAAGGTGCAAGGGAAAGGACGTATGAGAGGCGGTAACGGAAGGGAGCAAAGCCAAGGTGTCATCGTTCGCATCCGCGGCACATGTGCCCCGTCCCGTCGAAAGTCGAAACCGAAGCTGCGGATAATAACTCGCCTCCGCACAACGCTCGACAGAGTTCCGTATAGAGGGCGAGGATAAGCCACGGGCATAACCGAACGGATGGACGCAAGAACTCACGAACAGAGGAGTCGCTCGGAGCTCTCAGCATCAAACTCGCGCGACCCTGTTGTGTCTATCCTCGATCCTCCTCCGCGAGCACGTATGGCCCACACGTGTCTAAATTATTATTGTCTGAAATATAACGCCACCGCGGGTCCGCGAAGCCGGGAGGCTGCCGAACCGTCGGGAACGGGAGAGAGAAAGACGAGCGCCGCATCTAAGCCGTAGAAAACTCTCTTCCATCTTTCCCTCCACCCGTTCCATCGCTTCCTTCACCGAACAGCCCCGGCCGAACCTACTACAACGTTGTTCCATTAAATTATGACACGTTCCATTTATAAAACGGCAGAGGAAACTAAGGAGTGATGAAATGAGGCTGCGGCACGAGTTCAATTTTTTTTTTTTTTTTTTTTTAGTCTAACTTGGGAGAGAGCATTGATAATGACAAAAAGAAAGTAAGATTAGAAATGCTCCGAAACGAGATTTGTATTTTCTTTTTTTTTTAGAACCAAAATTACATTGCTTCGATTTTTGATGATTTTTGATGATTGGGGGATTTTTTGGGGTGCGCCGATGCAAACTGGGGCTCAGTTTCGCTGTGGTTTCAATTCGTTATCAATTTTTTTGTTTTTTTTTTTTTTGCATGATTGTTGAATACAGCGAATCGATTCAGGTCTCAGTTTCTAAGTTTCTAAATTCTGAGGTCCAATTATGAGGTACTTCGCTGAGAATTCCGGGACGTGCTGCTCCGATACTTCCGGGTGAAGTTTGTTTTGCCACGTTTCCGTCAATTTTATGGCCCCACCGACCTGATTTTATCCTCGACACACTCGGATCATCCAACTTTAACTGCGATTTAATCTAGTAGGTTAGAACGAATTTTTTTTGAAAGTCTATCTTGAGCGAGAGAATTGATAATAATAAAAAAAAAAGAAAGAAAGATTAAAAATTCTCTGAAATAACAATAAAATTTGTTTACAAAACAAAGTAACATTGCTTCGATTTTTAATCATTGGTGCATTTTTTGATATATGCAGACTCAAACTCGTGCAGGAATTCGCCATACTTTTAATCCCTTATCAATTTTGTCACAATCGTTGAATCCAGCGCATTGACTTAGGTCTCAGTTTTTATGTTTCGAAGCTTCTAAGTTTCTAAGTTTCCAAGTTCTGAGGCCTAATTTTCTCGTCGCCGAGAATTCCGGAGCACGCTGCTCCGATACTTTCGTATGAAGTTTGTTTTTCCACGTTTCCGTCAATTTTATGGCGTTCCCGACCTGACTTAATCCTCGACGCACTCGGCTCGTCCAATTTTAACTGGGATTAAATCCTTTTTCCGGTTACGAATGCGCGCAAGTGCTGCGGAGCTAATTTTGAGCTGCCGGTCCTCGCCGCGAAGTCCTTGCAGTGTAAATCGGGGTTAAGTGAATAATTGTCGAGGGGTCGCACGTGTGAGCCCGGCTCGATGGCGCACAACAGGGAAATGCCAGACAATCGTGCTCTCCCTCCTCTTCTGGACCACCAAATTTTCTCGGCCCAAGCACGTGCGTTCGATCACCGGATATGCTTTCGTGAGTTTCCACGAAGCGCTTTCACGCTCGAGTCGCGCTGGCCGGAGATGCTTGTTATGCCAGAGGCTCAATGATGAAGGCTTTCGGTGTGACGTGAGAGCATAGAAAGCTCGGATGCGATCACGACCGCGGATCAGTTCTGTACCGGTTGGGGACGATTTTCCAGCGAGCCTCGTTAACACTTATTTCGCGACACAGACGCGGAACTGCGGATGTATCAATCAATAAGAATTTTTCATAACAATGATGACTACTTCTATAACTATGCGGCCAATTATTCATAACATAATTATTAAAACATCACAGATTTTTGTAAAAAAAAAAAAAAGCTGCTGAAAGTCATTCTAAATCATTCAAAATCTCAAGAATTTTTTATAAATATGATGATTAATTCTATAACTATGCGGCCAACTATTCTTAAGATAGTTATTAAAACAAAGCAAAATATCACAGATTCGCGTAAAAAATTAAAAACAATATATATAAAGTCATTCTCGATGATTGAGTCATTAAATCCCAAAGTCATTGAATCGGAAAGAATTTTTTATAACTATGGTAATTGCTTCTATAATTGTGCCGACAATTATTCTTAACACAAATGTTAAAATATACGATTCTCTTAAAATTGTTTTGTTGTTAATTTTTTAAACTAGTCAAGTAATTCTGAGATATTCAGCATTCGGATTTCACATTATTCCCACACAATAAAAAAGTAGCGGGTCCGTCACGAAACAAATAAAAAATTATTTGACATAAACATCCGTTTCTCAGATCCAAATAAACATTATTAACAATAAGAATAATTCTATCAAACAAATAAATATATTAGAAACCAATAAACGCTCTATTAGTTTATGGAGCGAATAAACATTTTTCTTCGTCCTTAATAAATTTTCTTCGATTGCAATAAACTTTTTACTGCATAGAATCGATGCGGATCGGATCGATTCAGGACCGTGCGCGTGTGTCTGCGTCGATGCACTCGTTGCGCAAGGATCGGAGGCACCGGGGCAAAATGGCACAGCGGGGCAAAACGGGACGGTGAGGGCAAAACTCCCTCCAAATTATTTCTAAAATCATTTCATATCTAAAATTATTTTCCAATAATTTTGGATGCCCCAATTTGCCCCAACGATACATCCGGATTTTCGAACCTATTTTGCCCCACGCACCATCATCCCCACCATCCAAAATTTATTGGACAATTGCGTTTTGTCTCATTGTCCCGTTTTGCCCCGGTGTGCCATTTTGCCCCGCTCTCCCCTACGTACGGTACCCGAGTAATAAGGAAACCGTGAGCTCCACATGCGACGACCGTCCCGGGCTCGGACGCGACGGCCTCGTCCACATTAATTAAGATTATACAGCTCGGGTGATTAAAATTTTCTAAGCCGAACGAGAATCCATCGGGAGAAATTGTCGGGCTCTACGACAGCGATTACAGTAAGTACGGTAGGAGGATTGCATACGCCGAGGCGGACCGAGAGCCGAGCGTGTGCAATAAAACGACGGTCCCGGCGCTGTGTGCGAGCAAACAGGTGACATCCGTTCGCCGGGGAAAATACGAGCGGCGGAAGTGAGGACGTCGCTCGAGATACCTCTCGAACGTACCTCGGAAGGTGCGAGATTTCATGCCGGTCGTCGAAGCCGCGCACTCCGCACGTACGATCACCTCGCCAGCCAGAGACGTTTGGCCCGGCGGCTGTTTAACGAGCAATCGTCAAATTAAATTTCAACGACGTCATGCGAAACGTTAAAAGCGAATGTGCGCACCGTCAACTCCCGTCATGCATATGAGGAACGGTGCAACGCGTACCCGATATGTACGTGTGTTGAGGGAATGTCGGTACGGACGAGCGACCCGGGAAATCGCGGAAACGTAACTGGCGAAGGTTCTTCTTTTCCTTTTCCTGCTCAAGTTTTCCGACGGAGCGGCGAAACTGTTGAATCCACACGTCTTGTTTTAGGTTGGGTCATTTTTATTCGTGTCCCGGAAAGTTTTTTTATGAGTCGATAAATGTAGATCGATAACCGATGACGATCGAAGCAAGACGGTGTCTTAGTGAGAGATAGTGAGAGCGCCGTAGAGGACCAGCGTCCCGCATCGGCAAACCAAAAACTTGCGATTTATTGATAGCTGGATGATTTACATGAAATCGGCAAACTATTGATCGGGAAACTATTGATCGGCAAACCATCGATCGGCAAACCATCGATCGGCAAACCATCGATCGGCAAACCATCGATCGGCAAACCATCGATCGGCAAACCATCGATCGGCAAACCATCGTTCGGCAAACCATCGTTCGGCAAACCATTGTTCGGCAAACCATTGATTGACAAACCATTGATCGGCAACCCATTGATCGGCCAACCATTGTTCGACAAACCATTGTTCGGCAAACCATTGATCGTCCAACCATTGATCGGCCAACCATTGATCGGCCAACCATTGATCGGCCAACCATTGAACGGCCAACCATTGATCGGCCAACCATTGCGAATCATTGATAGCTGAATAATTGCTATGAAATCAGCACACCAACGATTAGCCAAGATGCTTTATCGACCGACCATCGGGAAAAGTTGGACCCGATCATCGTACGTCCCCGTTCGATCGGTAAAAGCTGCATGGGCCTCGCTTATCGACAATCACCTAAACGCCGTTGCAATTTCCGCGCCGGGAAACATCTTCTCCCCATCTTCCATAATCCCTCGTATACACGGGAGTTTCGGTTGGAGAACAGAGCGTTAAACTTTCATCGCTTTCTCTCCGCACTTTCTTTGTGGTGGCAATTAATAGTAGATTAACGACTGCGACGAGGGTGGCGGAGGGCTGCGACCGGGGTGGCGCCGAGGGTCACACAGAGAATCGGAAAGAGGCTGAGAGAGGGTTTAACCCCGGTGTTGGTGATAGTGGGGTGTGATGCGAGAGAAGCTGTTCCGGGGGTTGTAAGGGGGCTCGCGAAACCGCGTTGACGGAAGAGGAGTTGCGTGTTACACGCGCTTGGGATGGGTTGATGGGCAAGCGGATCGTCGCTTCATCGCCGACTAGGACGGGCGACCCGGGGATGAGAAACGACGATCTGTGTGTATGTTGCCAGGAGGGAGCGAGCGAGCTCGAGGCACGAGATTACGCACGCCGCCTGAGGGATTACACCATTCTGATTCAACGATAAGAATGTCAAAATAAGCTGGCTCTCGTGGCCGTGGATGTTACAGAGAGCCGCTGCCGAACGGTACATCCTAATCCCTGGATGCCGTATAGGTTCCCGGGCCATCCCGCCGCGACCCGAGTAATTACATTGTGAGTACTCTATCCTCGGGCGTGTTAAGGCGCAGTTCTGGCGTGTCATCATCGTTGTCGTCGATGTAGACGCCAGCTTCCATCTCGGAGACGAGACACATCTCTCTCTAGGACTACCGGCAATCATCCGGATAAGGCTCATTGAGTCCGTGTCAAGACTGGTTATGGACCGCGTAATGCACGCTGGCGAGATGACGTTATGAGGGAAGATCATACTTTGGCGATGATGAAGGTGAGTTTCGAAGTACGATGATAGAACTTTCGGCAATCTTGAAAGGTGCGAATCCGGACTGAGATTCGGAAAAGCCAAGATTCGCAAGTCCGGTCGATGGGAAAATTGTCCCTGGCTCACGACGAGCCAGCGAATCATATCTATTTTTCGTTTATACTCGACAGTGAGGATTTCGAAACAATCACGAACTCACAATTACTGGTGAACATTTTAGTGCTTCTGTTCATAAATTCAAATTAATTCAAGAACCACGATGAGCGAACTTTCGTCAATCTTGAAAGGTGCGGATCTGGACAGAGATTCGGAAACCCCACAATTCGTAAATCCGTTTCATGGTAAAATTGTCCCCTCCGCATGACAAGCCAGCGAGCATCATTATCACATGGCGAAACTCATTCTCGCTTATCCGAGCCAGCGAATCAAATCTCTTTTTCGTTTATATTCGACAGTGGGAAGTCGAAACAATCACGAACTCATCATTACTGATAAACATTCGAGTGTTCAGTTTTTAGAAATTCAAATTAATTGTATTTTTTAGAAATTCAAATTAATTGTATTTTTTAGAAATTCAAATTAATTGTATTTTTTAGAAATTCAAATTAATTGTATTTTTTAGAAATTCAAATTAATTGTATTTTTTAGAAATTCAAATTAATTGTATTTTTTAGAAATTCAAATTAATTGTATTTTTTAGAAATTCAAATTAATTGTATTTTTTAGAAATTCAAATTAATTGTATTTTTTAGAAATTCAAATTAATTGTATTTTTTAGAAATTCAAATTAATTGTATTTTTTAGAAATTCAAATTAATTGTATTTTTTAGAAATTCAACTGACATTCGGAAAAGCCCGGATTCGCAAGTCCCTTCGATGGTAAAATTGTCCCTGGCTCATGACGAGCCAGCGAGCATCATTATCACATGGCGAAACTCATTCTCGCTTATCTGGGCCAGCGAATCAAATCTCTCGCAGCAGCTACGATTCAAACGATCTTAATCTCCCTGCGTAACTCATCTACGTGCGTCGGATAGATTAGAAGGGAGAAGGGTGGGGGGGGACAAAAAAATGTCATTCACCATCGCGCGGATGGAAGTCTCTGGGGGATGGTTGAAAGACAGGAGGCAGAAGAGAAAGGGACGGTACAGTGGATCCTGGTTTCCCGATGCTGACGAATACTCGTTACCCATTGACACACGTGAGTGTAGGCTGACTATGCGGATGGCTCGAGCGGTTATCCTTACTGCGGCATCGGCTCGGGGGGAACTCTCTACTTTCACTCGTCCAAGAAACGATACAATGGCTCGCGGAACGACGATCGTTCCAGTCGGGGTGGATTATAGGTCGCTCATTGAGGCTGCCTACTTGTGTCCCCGATGTAACCGAGGCACACACTGCGGAACTTTTGTTCATGCACACATGGGAGTGTGGACCACGCGGAGAACCTATGCACGGATTTGTAACGAGCGCTCCCATGTGGGATTCAGACACGTATCAGAAACGCGAGTGTCGCGTTTCGATGTGCTGAGAACTCGTGTTCTCTGCTTGGGCAAGGCTGGTCGTAGTTTTTTTTAACGGAGATCCGAATGTGATATCTGTTAGGGTTATGAATTTAAACAATATTCGGTATTACAAATAATCCTAACCACTCTGGTAGAAATTTTTAAGTGTTACATCGGGTCTAGTCAGGCAGCGATGTAACGCTTGAAAAATTGTCCTGCGGTACTTTGCGAGCAGCAAGTGAGTAATTGGTCCGGTTAAATTCCTTCGGAGATTCCGGAAGATTTCTTAGTGTTTGGGACCCTGAATTACCCTACAGGACCGACGTTCTCTTATATATTGGGAGAAGGATCTGATAGAAATTACCATAAATCTGGTGAAACCGACAGAGCTTTCAGATGTACGAGGACTGCAGTAACATCTTGGCAAATATTCGTATTAAACTTAACACATTTTTCTAAAAAACATGGTAATTTTCTATATCGAAGATATTGCCCGAATATCCTGCAGTTTTTGCTAGAATATAATTTTAGCAAAAATAAATCTAATAAATCTAACAAATTTGCTAGAATTTGATTCTCACTAGATCTATAGCAATGCGGTCGCAAACCGTCCGTTTCAGGTGTGTAGTTTATATCGATATAGTATCCTGATTAATTTTTTTTTATGTATACATGTGTAAAAAAATTTGGTCGACGAAATTCCCAGTTTTAATCTACGAAATTCTTAGAGAGATACGCAAAATGATGTCAACCCGGCTTTTCCAAAAAGGTATCATATGAGTTGGGCGAAAGTTACCATGGCTCCTGTAGAATTTTCATATAGCGGTGGCGTTGCTGTATCATGTTGCCGATCAAAATTTACCATATAACTTGATAGTTTATCCTAGATCCATCTCTCAGTTTAAACAACATAAACATTAATCGGTATTATAAATAATCCTAACCACCCCGGTAGAAATTTTTAAGTGTTACATCGAGCCTGGTCAGGTCCGAATGTAACGCTCGAAAAATTCTTCTGAGGTACAAATGAGTACCTCATCCAGCTAAATCCTTTCGTAGATTCCAGAGGATATCCCAGTATTTGTCACCCTGAAATACCCGACAGGGTTGACGTTCTCTTACAAGGAGGGATAAACTCACTAAAACATAATACGCGTACAGTGTTACAGTCGTTCGGCTCTGCCGTGGCAGAATCGCCGTCTACCTATCCTGGCCGATGTTGACATTAGCAGATCCGGTCGTGGATTAAAGCTTTGTACCTCGGTACAAAGCGTCGTCACAATGGACCCTAGCGCGACCCACTGGTCCGCCCTCGCGACCTCATGCACTCGCCGGAGCCGGACCAACGTCGTCCCGACTTCCCGCTTCGTCGTAATAACTTCGCTCGGTTTTTTATGGCTCCACCGGCTCATCGCTCCGGTCCACCAACCAGCAGAGCATACTCGTCGATCGGAGACCTACATGCTCGTAAACAGTCATTCGCGCACAAGTGCATGAATCCCCACCGTCCGTATGTCGAGATACTTGACACCCTCCTCATTCCCACCTAACAGAGATTAATTCACCCCCAACTGCGCCAACATTACCCAAGCAACTTTCCTCTTGAGCCTCCGAAATCCTCGCAATCATCATTCGACGCACAACCAGACGGACTCTGCAGATTAATGGAGAACGGACAATACGGAACACCAACTGAAGTGAGAATTTTTCTTCAACTCCCACAAAGCAAAAAATGACCGAGGGTCCATTTTGCCCCTTGCTCAGCCACCCACCCCTCGACTCCCCCTCTTCCCAGATTAATGGAGAACGGACAATACGGAACACCAACTGAAGTGAGAATTTTTCTTCAACTCCCACAAAGCAAAAAATGACCGAGGGTCCATTTTGCCCCGTGCTCAGCCACCCGCCCCTCGACTCCCGTCTTCCCAGTCTCATTCCTCTGGTACATCACGTACATCATCTCAAACCCAGCGTACGCCACCAGCGCCCCCGAACCGCAAGACTGCCCCAAACTTCCGACCAACCCTGGCTCTTTCCCGCTTCTTTTTTTACAATTCTCGAAATGAAGTTGCAGATGGCACACTGGCTTGAGTTACCTGTGTAGGTGTCTGGGTGCGGGTTATGTTTGAGATGACGCCGGTGGGGCTTTCACGGGAGATATGCCGCGATCGCTGCGACGTCGCCGGCGATGCTTCACCGGCTGTTCCACTGACGCTCCATCCACCGACGGTCCCGCGGCTGTGGTGGTAGGTAATATCTTGGTAAGCTCCGTCTTTTATGACAGGACTAGAGCGCCTCTCAAGGATATTGGTAATCTTCGTGCTGGCAGTAATATTGGCGGCGCAGTGATCTCTCGCCCTGAAGAGCCCGAGACACAGAGACGGACGTTCCGTACGTGTCTGCATGTGTCTTCCGTGTGTGCGTGTCGCTCACAATCTCCATCTCCGTTTCTCTCCTCGGTCCCTCATCCCTTATTCCTCCCTTCCCCTCGATCGCGCACGTCGTTTCTCTCCACATCGGGTCACCGCAGCTCCGGGAACCAGAACCATACACCCTGCGCGCGCGCGCGCGCCCCGACGACCAAAGTAACCCTCCTATGAGAAAACCAACCCTGCGCCCGACTCACGTCGCAACGTCGCTTCTCCTCCGGTCCGGGCAAGCGTATTGACGCGGCTTTCCAGCCACATTCCGGGTAAGAACCGTACAACATACGTATACATCGTCGCGACCCAACCTGCCCCGCGCACCTTCCGAACAACCCCCGCTCCACCGCGGCGACCACCCGGATCCGGCGACCCCGCTTCCGCCACCTAAGACAGAATACCTTCGCCGCAACCCTCGAACCCTCCCACCGGATCGACGCTGAAAGGAGAGACACTGGCGAGGAGACTGTGTACAATAACGGCGCGGCTTTGATCATAACGATTGATGGGGATGGCTAATAAAGAAAAAAAAATGATATTCGCGTTGTTTTTTTGGGGCATTGGAGGATGTGGATTATTGAAATTGGTTTTGGTAATGGTGGGTGGGGTTCTCTGGTTTTTGTAGTTTGGGCTGGAGATGATCAATCGCGAGTAAGGTTGATAGAAGTTGCGCGTTGCTTGGGTCGCTTCGTGAAGAACGGAACGAGGCGCGCTCTTCTAGGGTCAAATGAAGTCGTCGTTGGTTTTGTTACTCCGAGATGATCATTTTGATGGATGGCCGATGTCGTTCGGGGGTCCTCGAAATAATTGTCAGTCCATCCAGCCCAAATTTTCGGTGCCTTGAATACATTCTGGATAACCGGAGCAAATGATTCTTCAGGACACTGGTTTCTCAGTTGGACCAAATAAAAGTTGAAACGTTCTGAAACGAACAATTCTTGAGCGTACTTTTTTTTAGTTGTACCATGTAAAAGTCCCGTCGAATTTTTACTCGGTGCCCAGCAATGCAAAAAAGGGTTAACAATCGTAACGATTGATGGGGCAAGTTAATGAAAAAAAATTATATTCGCCTTGATTCGAGGATTGAAATTGATTTGTCGTACGTATGTGAGGAGTTTTCTTTTTTCATACAATTTCATCTGGAATTGCCGAACTCCGAAGTGAGTAACTCTGGAAGAAGTTACGCCGATCTCGAGTCTCTTCATAAAAACCAACCATCAACCAAGCGCGCTCTTCTGGGGTCAACAAAAATGACCCCGCCTTTGGTTTTCTTACACCAAGATAATATTTTTCTTGGATATCCAACGCCCGCTTTCCGGGATTCTCATAAAAATGTTCGGTCGATGCATCCAAAATCTTCGTTGCCTTAAATACATTCTGTACGACCGAAACCAACAATTCTTGAGCTCACTATTAAATTCCAGTTTTACCATCTCCAAGTTCTTCCGATTTTTTTCCCAATGCACCGAAACGCAAGAAAAGGTCGTGAAAGACTCCTGTTCGATCTATTCTCACTTGCAGAAGTATGGAATAAAAAAAAAGTCAAACCAACGATTCCAAACTCTCACCCCGACGACCTCGACCCAACTTCCCGCCCAGCCCGCCGCAGACACACCTCCGAGTGCATTTTGGACGGTTCAATCAACACAGCACCGAGTCTTCGCCACGGTGCAGTAACGCGCATTAACCCCGCTCAGTCCTACCAGCGAAGCATCCAATAAATCGTCGATAACGTGTCCGAGTCCAGCCTCGGCGCTTATCGCCGATAATTCAATTCTTCTCGGTTCCTTTCCCGCGCCGCGTTCGTCCGAAGCGGCACAATGCGCGCTTGAGGTCAGCCTCTCGCTGCGGGGTGTCCGAGTCGGATCCGTGTGTTGCCGATCTCCTCTCGCTGCGCCTCTATCGGCCAAGAATTACAGGCCAGCCTGCCGGTGCTGGCACCGTGCGGGGTAATTGGCTCGGTGCAGGAGTGAAACGCGCGAGGCGACCCGGCGATGATACCGAGCCGACGGGAGAAGGACAAGCGCGCATACGAGCCTGGATGGATGGAAACGGCAGCGACGCGTATATACATTGAACACACGTATCGACGCTACACGTACATACATTAAACACACGTATCGACGCTACACGTACATACATTAAACACACGTATCGACGCTACACGTCCATACATTAAACACACGTATCGACGCTACACGTACATACATTAAACACACGTATGGACGGTACACGTACATAGGGTAAAAGTGGGGAATATGGACCGGTCCATATATCATTGATTTACGTGTTAATCGAGGTGGGCCATATTCACCACTTTTCCCCTACATTAAACACACGTATCGACGCTACACGCACATACATTAAACACACGCATCGACGCTACACGTACATACATTAAACACACGTATCGACGCTACACGTACATACATTGAACACACGTATCGACGCTACACGCACATACATTAAACACACGTATCGACGCTACACGTACATACATTAAACACACGTATCGACGCTACACGTACATACATTAAACACACGTATCGACGCTACACGCACATACATTAAACACACGTATCGTCGCTACACGCAAACGAGCCATCGCTGCCCGAGCCGTTGCGCGGGCGATGGCAATTATCGTTATTGGACAATGCTAAGTGGACCATGTAGAGAAACGTCGATGATATGTGGCTCCGGTGTGCGAGGGGCGCGGAGGGAGATCGAGCCGGAGCCGCGAAGGCAGTGAAAACCGGGCGAAAGAGAAGGCCCGAGAGGCCTCCGAGCGATCCCCGTGGCCGGTGCGGCTCGCGGTTTAATGTACGAGCGCGAGCGCGCGGTCAGCTCCAATCGTCATTAAACAATAGAACGCTGTTATACGCGCCCGCGGAGCCCGGGGGCCGCGAGGCAGGATAATAAGTCTCGTTAGTCTCAAATTGCATAATCAGCAATATCGCGACTCGCAAGCGAGCGCGGAGTTACGAGAGGCGGATAATGCGCCACGCATTCTTAAGCCCGAAGAAGAAAAACGCTCTCCGTCGAAACTCTCCGATCCCAACCGGGCGTCTCTCCGCGGCGCGGATTCGTCGGATTGTCGCGCGTAGTCGGGTAATTCGTGTAATTAAATCCGAGAGTTGAATTAACGTCGCGGAGTGGCGGGGCGCGTTCACAAGGAGGTCTCGCGCCTCGAACACCCCTTTCCGTCCTCTCGCGGAAAGATAGAGGAATAAAAAAGAGAGTAGAAGAAAAGCCGCGCGGAACGCCGGGGCTGGTCGCCGCTTCGGGTTTACACGGAGAAGATAATAAACATAATTCCTGTACTTCGCGCGTGAAGGCTTTATGTCGACGCGAGATCTCGAGACGCGGATTGTGGGCTCGTCGCGCGTCAACGGGGACAGCTTAATAAATAACTTTTTTCATCCCCGATGCACCCTCGCCGCACCGCCGAGACAGCCGACGCACAGCCGCGAGCCTCGCGGGGCGGTTAATTGGAAAAAATTAACGTCATAACCTCGCCCGAAGAGCCGGCCTCGTCTCTCTTACCGATTGTTGAAAACTAATTAGTGGCCGAGTTCTTTTATCTTCCCGGTCTCCCAGCATAATACTCGTATTTTCGTGCAGCTACGCCTTTATGCATATATATATGTATATATATCTTTTTTTTATATTATATATATTTATGCAGGTTACGATGGGTATTTCACAGTAATAAAACTCTCGCGGACCGGTACGCCATTATGCCCGCGTTATGGAGGCATAAAGTCCTCCGCCACCCTCTCGTCGACCTTTATTTCGTCGCGTTTCTCCGCCTCGCGCTCCTTTCTCTCACCTCGGTGGCGTAGAGGCGAATGTGTCGCGCCGGGGGTTAACACGAGAGAGAGAAAAATAAAGGCTATTGAATCCCTTCCAGAAAGCCACCCCCTTCCGCGCGACCGGCGTCGCACCGTCCCGCGGCAATACCCGGGCTCGCCTCCGTGAACAAAAATAGCCTCCAATGAGAAAAGGAACCTTACAGTTTCCTTTCAGCGCTTTCATATAAAAAAAAAACGAAGCGAAAGAAAAAAAAAAAAAAAGAAGAAATTCTGAAAACTAATTTTCCTCCTAGCGCGACCAGCGCGCCGGTTCCGCGGATGTGTGTGTGTTGTACGAGCGAACGACGACGGGGCTCTTTCCCGTTCGCCTTCTTCTGCTCTCCCGCTTATCCACCTCCTTTTTCTTCTTGTTCCCCTTTCCGCTGCCTCGCACCTCCGTCGCCCTCGTCTTCCATTTCCACCTTGTGCTCCTTCCTCGCCGACACCCCCGGCCAACCCCTTCCTCATCTTCGCCTCCTCGCGCCTCCTCGGAGACTCGCTTCTTCGTTTCCTTTCTCGGCTCCCCCCCCCCCACCAACCCTCTCCCTTGTTCCCCCCCCCCAGCTTTTCTCACCGACGCTTTTGCTCCCGATCTCGCGGGCTCTTTCACCCGCGGCCTCAACCCCCGGCCACCTGACTATAGAGGCACCTCTCGTTCCCGTTTCACCCTTCGACTATACTCTCTCACTTCGTTCCCACTACAGCACTTTTATACGAGGTGCTAATCTTCCAGACAAGCCCCCCCCCCAACCTCCCCCTCTTCCCACCGCCGAACCTGCAATGGCAGTCGACAGCAATCCCGAGACACAGCCCCATCCCCAACCTATTTGGCCCCGACCTCGCACAGCCCTCGTGTAGAAAATCTCGCGTATTAGAGCGCACCGAAATCCCTCCGACTCTCTATGCTTTTCTTCCTCCTGCGTTATAGGGAAGTGTGACTATGTGCGGGGCGGATTATAATATAATATCCGGCGCCCTGCGGCGATAAAGCTTGGGCGTTCTTTCGCAGAGGATTGTCGGAGAACTGGATGGCGCAAGGTCTGTAAAAGAATATCAGAGTGTGGAGGGATCAATGTGAGATCTGATCCAGGGACGGTATTGGATACGAGTGTCATACTTCGGAGGTTGTTTGAATAATGATCCGTCGTGGAAATGACGTCGGCCGAACACTGGCCGATGTTGTGCCAATGCTGGCACTTGTTTGAAAAATGATCCGTAGTGGGAATGACGTTGGCCGAACACTGGCCGATGCTTTGTCAATACTGGCACTTGTTTGAAAAATTATCCGTAGTGGGAATGACGTCGGCCGAACACTGGCTGATGCTGTGCCAATACTGGTACTTGTTTGAAAAATGATCCGTAGTGGGAATGACGTCGGCCGAACACTGGCCAACGCTGTGCCAATACTGGCCACGTCTAGTGGATGTACGTTTAGAGATGGTTTTATGAAGATCCTACTGGTCATACTTCTGGGCTAACAGTCATGGCAAGACCTACTCTCGCCCATACTTGAGCGAGATCAATGCCAGACAAGCTCCGATTCAAAAAGGTTCGACGTATTTTAATACAAGTGCCATACTTCGAAAGTTATTGGAAAAATAACCCCTAGAAGGAATGACATACAGGACCTGGTACTGGCCCACGTTGGCCGAACACTGGCCGCAGCTGCGCCAATACTGGCCTTCCCTTTAGAGATGGTTCTATGAAGATCCAACCGGTCATACTTCTGAGCCCCCAGCAGTGGCAAATCTCCCAAGACTGGTCCATACTTGGGCGCGACCAATGACGGACAAGCTTCGGTACAAAAAGGCTCGACGTATTTTGTTTACTGCGGCGGACTAAATAATTCACCGATCGTTTTGCGGCGAGCATCGATAACGGCATTGACTTATTCAGGACTCCGGAGTTACGGTTTTTTTCCATCCCCGTTGTACTCGGTAAAAATGAGGTCCTCCGGTCTCTCGCGGCGTTATCGAAGAATGCCTACATGTCTGTTTATAGGGTGGTTAATGCGATGTTGTTTTTATGCCCGTTCCCCGGTGGTGGGTTCGATTCCCGGGGGAGCACGGGAGCCGGAGGTATTCCGTCAGCTCTCTTTTTCTCTCGTCCTGGCGAGGCATGCCCTTAGTTGATCCTGGAACAATGCCGAGCCGCGCCTCTTGAATTATTCCCTTTGATTGCTCTCTTTCGTCTCGGGTCGGTGGCTCGCGCAGTTCATTCGTCGCGGGAGTTTCACCGCGTTCCATATAGCGACGGCGGAGAGAACCGAACGTATACATAAGCACGTCGACCAACGCCGCGTTTTATTATGTACGAATCGTTGTAGTATTGCGAGCGAGAGAGCCTTTTCGCGAGTCGTCACGGGGTTGTTCTCCGGTGTTGGCGCAACCGTGTGTGCCCCGTACAACCCCAGGCCCGGCCGCTCCCTCACCGATACGTCGAGGGTGGTCGAGCGGATCCTACCCACGGGGTACATACATTTCCAGCGCCGAGGGTGGACTTTCCTGCCTCTCTCAAACACGCTGAAACGACGATGGACGACGGCCAGATGGATGGATCGTCCGGCAATCGAGTTCGCGTTAACGCGACTAAGTGGGGACAAACCTCTCTCGCTCGGATCGTCTCTATCAAACGCTCCGGACAGGACGGGAACGATAGCGCCGATCGAACCTACCAACTCGGGGCATCGTTCGCGTGCGGAAAGTCACTTAATCGAATTCGCGTTTCGTTTACGAATACTACAGCGGCCACGTCGAATCGCTGATTCGTCGAGGCGAACTGTTCGCTGCTGCACGACAACGAATCGTGATCGGGACTGTTCTGTTTATGAGGATAGGGTATTTTGGCGGTGGTTTATTGAAACATAGGGGTGGAGATGTATGACCTAAATAGATCAATAGGAGATCTATATTAGGTGACCCGATGAGCGTCAATGTTGAGGGTTTCAAGCGGGAGATTCGTTTTGAAGCGATACCACGAGTTGCCCTATAATCCTGAATTTCCCTAAACAGAACACAGTGGAGAAGTGGAGAAGTGGACTTTGTTAGAATACGATCGACGTATTACCTAAACAGAGTAACTAGACATCAAAAGTAGGTGACCCTGCAAACATCAATGGTGAGGATTTCATGCAGGAGTAGCCCTATAATCCTGAATTTCCCTAAACAGAACACAGTGGAGAAGTGGAGAATTGGACTTTGTTAGAATACGATCGACGTATTACCTAAACAGAGTAACTAGACATCAATAGTAGGTGACCCTGCAAACATCAATGGTGAGGATTTCATGCAGGACATTCGTTTAGTGAGCAAATCTACGAGTGGCCCTATAATCCGGAGTTTCCCTAAAAAATGACATAGTGGAGAACTTTACATAGTGGACATAGTGGACATAGTGGACATAGTGGACATAGTGAAAGTAAACACTTCCACTATGTAAACATAGTGGTAGTAATCACATAGTGGAAGTAAACTTTGCTAGGAACCGATCGTTACTACCTAAACAGATCGACCGGACATCAATAGTCGGTGACCCAGCGAACACGAATATTGAGGTTTTCATGCGGGAGATTCATTCAGAAGCGATAGCACGAACAGCCCTATAATTGGGAATTTCCCTGAAAAGAACACAGTGGACAAGTGGAGTTTGTCAGAATCCGATCGATGGATCACCCGCAGACCCGTGCGACAAATTTTTCCAACGGAATGCAAGCTTTTATGGTGTCTTCATATTGATTGGAGGGATGATCTCGACACTCTCTCGTGCGAAGGGCCCTGAGAGCCCAGAAACAGGAATACACGGGGAGGAAAAAAAAGAGAAAGCGATCTACCACAGGCCACTCCGTCATTCCGGGTACAAAAAGACCTTCATCGGGACGACGTTAGGAATTATATTAGGAACACGTGATCCATCTCCCGACGACGTTTCGACAATGATCGCCGTGGCTGTTGAGCCTCCGCAGCACAGCTTCGCTGTGTGTAACGGAGGACTCTCGTCGACACGCAGGAACCAAGAGTCGGTACACACGAGTTCGGCCGAGAACGGGATCGAAAGTGGCTTCGCCTGCGGAAAGAGAGGGATGAAAATATTGCGGTCCGATCGTATTAGAATCGAAACGACCCTTCTCCCGACCACTTTGTGCGATCCCGGTACGCTCGCAGTGATTCCTTCGGCATGCAACGATAAGCGGACAAAGATTCGATGACTAAGCGCGAAACTGGCGGCTGCGGAATGACTCGCGACTTATTCGATACCGGCGTGAAACGCGTCGCTGGAGTATTATCTAAACGACGAACCTGATTCTTCCGGGGGGGGGGGGGGGGGGGTCATTAATATTCGTTGACGAGAAGGAGACAACGGAACCGAGGATTTAGGGCTTGTACGATTCCGGTACAAAGCCGCTCATCGCCACCTACACTGGCACAAATTTCACAGCGTTACATCGGGCCCTGGTAGGGTCCGGAAGCCCTGGCAACGTCTCTGTGGGACCTTCTCAGACCCCAACGGACGCTCAAAAATTTCTACCAGAAAAACGTCTCATCCAGTCCCGAAATCTCTCGGTCCTAGGATAAATTTTTCCTTCAAGCCCACACGATTATTTATTTTTTTTTTTATGGAAGTGGCGAATCCGATTGATAAAGTAATAACGGTAACACTCCAATTTACTTAATTATCCATAAATCACCTCCTCAGCCGCTGTATTAGGTTCATCGGGGCTGAGCTTTGAATTATAAAGCATGAAACGAGGTTGGCCCGAAACGGTAGGTTTGGTGAGCCAGAACCAGAAAAACGTCTTATCCAGTCTCGAAATCTTAAGATAAATTTTTCCTCCAACAAGCCCACGGGATTATTTTTTTATTTGTATTTTTTCATGGAGGTGGCGAATCCGATTGACGAAGTAATAACGGTAACACTCCAATTTACTTAATTATCCATAAATCACCTCCTCAGCCGCTGTATTAGGTTCGTCGGGGGGGTGAGCTTTGAATTATAAAGCATGAATCGAGGTTGGCCCGAAACGGTAGGTTCGGCGAGCTTGACACGCCGGTACGTCGAGGGTCGCCCGGAAACTTCTCTCTTTCACCCTCTCGCGAGTCGTGGCGGCTCTTCCGGATCTTGGAAACTCGGGAACAGCCGCGAAATATGTCGACGGGCGTCTCTCCCGGCCCTCGGTGCAGGGCCAAGGGTCGGGCCACGGTGAAAGCCCGTTTAATATTATATTTATTAGAGAGGCTGGCTCGTGTCGGTCGAGTCTATCGGGATGACGGCTCGTGAATGAGAAACGAAACTCGAACGACGCCGCGGGAACGAGAGAGTCGGGGCGAAAGATAAAGAGGTGCGGGGGAGCGTTATTCGGCGAACGACAAGGGAACAAGAGAGGCGCGGGAGGGTCGGCGGGGGCGCGCGGTACTCACGTTGCCGTGGCTGATACGGTGTGAGAGAATGAACCGAATGAAAGCTCCGAGACCCGGTCCGACCGCGAATAGACCGACGAATCAATCATCCCGCGACTCATTAGCCACGTTACCGACCGCGTCCCGCTTCCCACCGTGTCGGCGCGGCTCTCTCCTACCCAATCTCTCGCATTCAATGCGCGCTTTGGTGTCTCTGGACCCTGTTTTCCAGAATTCGAAAAATTAATTTTTTTCGTTTTTATATTATTGGCTATAGGGTAAAAATGGTGAATATGGCCCACCTCGATTAACACGTAAATCAATGATATATGGACCGGGCCATATTCCCCACTTTTACCCTATTCGTGACGCAGAAATGCTCCGCTCGCAAGTCGAGGCTCGCAGGCTCTTTGGGAAGAAGCCGAGCAGACATTTTCGAGGTCCTGACGAGAGCCTGATAAAGCCTTGTCAGGCTTTGTTCATTATTGTACATTATTATAATTATACGTTATTATTCGAGCCCCGATGAAACGCTCGAAAATTTCTGCTCGGGAAGCACGGTTATTGGCTTTGCGCGATTTGAGTTCTCTCGATTTAAAATAAGATCGTAAAATCATTGGATTATCTGTTGATACGGTTACAAAAAAAAAATTCTCGATATGCGTTGATATCGATTTTCTATAATTATAAAAATAAATTTTTAAAATCTCCGTATTATTCACTTTATTTGTGACACAGAAATCGTCCTCTGGCCGGTCAAAGTTCCCAGCCTCTTCCGGAAAAGGCATGGGTATTGGATTTGCGGAATTTGAATTCTCTCGATTTAAAGATATCCGTAGATATCAATTTTTTCATAATTATAAATATAAATGAAAAAGTTTCCTTATTATTAACTTTATTTGTGACCCAAAAACGTCCTTTCGCGAGTGATGGTTCCCAGCATGGAGTTTGCGCTATTTTAATTATTTCAATTAACATAAGATCGTAAAATCAATGAGAGATCCGTCGACGCGGATACAAGAAAATTTCTCTCGATATCCGTAGATATCGATTTTCCATAATTACAAAATAAATAAATACATAAAAAAAATGCCCTATCATAGACGTTACTAGTGACAAAGAAACGGTCCTTTCACCGGTGAAGCTTCCCAGCATGGGGAATTAGACTCCCGATTAGAAAAAAGATCGTAAAATCAATCCCGTCGCCTCGTTTGCAATAAGATTTCCCTCGATATCCGTCGATGGAGCATTTTTCTCAAAAATCCACTCCGAACGTAAGCCGAACGATAACGGTCTAACGAGTCTCGCGCAGGTTCAAGTTGGGAGGCAGGTGATGATCTCCGCGTTAATATACAGCATCCGCAACGGTAACCGGTGCGTGATTGAGTTCGATATTGAATGGGGAATTTAAAGCGAGGCTGACCGTTATCGAGACGCGTTCCTCGGAGTGGAACACTTCCGAGCGATCTTACTCGACTCTCGTTGAGTTAATTAGCCGCGAAATAATAAACATTCGTTTTACGATCGATCAAACGATCTCTCCTACGTCTCGCGCTCACTATTTTAATGAGGGGGAGCTCCTTACGCACTTAGAGGCGCGGAGATTTTTTTTCTTTTTTTTGTCTTCGATTCTCAATTTTCTTTCGCTCATTTTTTTTTTTTTTCTCGAAGAATACGAGCTTAACGACAGAGCGCTGAGAGGCATTGCGTTTAAACGGTAGCGGGTCGATTGCCGCGCGCAAATAACACAAGACCACTTCGTTAGGCACTTTTCTCCCGACTTCCTGATGGCGATCGACTTAATGGGTTAATCAACGCTTTATGGGATTTCGCTCGGCGCGCTCCGAACGAGTCCGCTCGCCAAGGGTTTCGCCGTTCCGAGGCCATCTCAGGCAAATACAGTAGAACCCCGATTATGGTAAAAGTGGGGAATATGGACCGGCCCATATATCATGGATTTACGTGTTAATCGAGGTGGGCCATATTCACTACTTTCACCCTA
The DNA here is from genome assembly GCA_917499995.1 of Ichneumon xanthorius. Lineage (NCBI taxonomy): Eukaryota > Metazoa > Arthropoda > Insecta > Hymenoptera > Ichneumonidae > Ichneumon > Ichneumon xanthorius. The sequence continues at coordinate 17,908,468 of OU824201.1, forward strand.
TCCGAGCTTATATGCGGAAAACGGGGCAAAATGGTACAGTGGGGTAAAACGGGATTGTGAGACAAAACGCAATTTTCCAATGACTTTTGGATGGTGGCGGGGATTGTAAGTGGGGCAAAACGGATTTGAAAATCCGGATGTATCGTTGGGAGAAAATGGGGCATCGAAAAATTATTGGAAAATTGAGTTTTGCTCTCGCTGTTCCGTTTTACCCCGCTGTGCCACTTTGCCCCGGTCTACCCTACGTCGAATAAGTAAAATCTCGGATAAGACGGATAACTCAATTCAAACTTGTACTACTATTATATATTTTTTTAAATGACACCACTTCATATAAATATTAACTTAATTAGATCATTTAGTTATTTTTTAAACATAATTGTGATTTCGTTAATTAAGATTAACTTCACGTAAAGATAAATCCCTTTAAATCATTGACTCTAAAATATAAGCAATATAAAGCAAAATTGTACAACTTTAAGCGCCTATGCAACAAAGTTGCGTTTTCATCCAGGAAAAAAATTTGTTTTACGGCCACCGTTTATTCGGTCTCAGTAAAATATTTATTTGATTGAAATACATATGTATTTAAATCAAATTAATATTTATTTTAATCAAATAAAATTTTTACTTAAACCAAATCAACGGTGACCGTCAAATAAATTATTTTTCTGGGTGTGCGAACTACCTTACACCTCGCGTGGGCATCGATGCTCAATCCGTTTTAACCAAGTCTTCCATATTATCCGAGCCAACACGGTGGTTAACGCGTCGACCTCGGACGAATTGAGTGCTTCGGCTAAGGCGTAGGCTCGTTTAATCGACGGTCGTATAAGCGAGGTTCTACTGTATAACGACCAGGGTGTCCCATCGGCTAACGCAGAGAGGGGGAGAGGGGGGGGGGGGTCATTAGAAAGTCCGGAAATTAAGAATTCAACGAGCACGCGTCGTCGAAAGTTAGTCGAACGACATTATAGGTTTTTATTAATAGCGACGCTGTTGCAGATACGAGTATGAATAAATTATCGAACCATCGGGAGCAATCGATTGATCTGCGAAATATAATTACCCCCCCCCCCCCCCACCCGCCCCGCCCGGCCCGGCCCGACCCGATGCATGGATGTAGTTAACCACGCGATTCCCGACCGAGCGATGCCTTGCGACCCGGTGGGATTTTCCCGATGCCGAAGTTGGCCCAGCTCAGGCAGCGACTCCGGGCCATTAGCGGGAGCGCGTCCATCCCGGAGGATGGAACTCGGTATCGGGTTCGTCGGGAGCCACCCCGGCATTAACCTCCCGTCGCTGTAGCGCCGGACTCAAAGGGCAAAGATAACTGCTTTAGAGGAGGCCGCAAGCTCAAGGGTTAAACGTCGAAGAGCCTCCGTAACGTTTTGCCCGGAGCCGCCCCGCCGGACCCTCGCCAGCGCTGGCCGCGCTCGGGCCGCACGCACCCCGGTTGCGAATTCGGCCGCGGAGAGCCGGAACACCCCCGTGTCGTCCCGTCGAGCGCCACTGCGGCAAAGGGCGGCGTGCGCCACCGACACCGGAACGAGCGAACGTCCATCCCGGAGGATTGATTCGGTCTGAATATTTCATAGCCATCGCGGCCGAACTTGTCGGCCCCCCTCTCGTTCATTAAGTTCATTATTGTTGCGATGAGTTTATCGTACACACATGGCCGGGGAGCTACGGTTGGTCCGGGGCCGATGCACCACTCCGATGCGAATCGGACGTATCGGCGACAGGGGGGATTCCCCCGAAGGGCCGAATTCGATAAGCCGAGGCTCCACGGTCTGGCACGGTGATATTCGAAGTTCGAGCTCGAGGGTTTTGGTACTCGGGTACCGGGTAAGGGAGAGCGGGGCAAAATGGGACGGTGGGGGAAAGGCATTTTTTAATAACTTTTGGGTGGTGGTGGTAAGTGGGGCAAAATGGGGTTCAATAGGGTAAAAGTGGTGAATATGGCCCACCTCGATTAACACGTAAATCAATGATATAGGGACCGGGCCATATTCCCCACTTTTACCCTATCCGGATGTATCGCTGGGAAACACTCGGAAAAATAATTTATTTTAGGAAGACCGGCAAATATATGTTTATTTGGTTTAAATAAATATTTTAATTGATTAAAATAAATATTTAAAACAAATAAGCATTTATTTGCGGGTGCCCGACAAATAAATTATTTTTCTGGCTACAAAATGGGGCATCCAAAAATTATTAGAAAATTGAGACTCTCTACGGCCTGGCATGATGATATTCGGTCGGCAGCGCGACGATGTACGGATCGGGAAGTTCGGGCTCGAGGGTTTTGGTACTCGGGTACCGGGTAGGGGAGAGCGGGGCGAAATGGGACGGTAGGGCGAAACGGATTTTTTAATAACTTTTGGATGGGGGTGGTGGTAAGTGGGGCAAAACCGACTGGAGAATCGGTATCGTTGGGACAGACTCAGAAAAATAATTTATCTGCGGGACACCCGCAGATAAATATTTCAATTGGTTTAAATAAATATTTTAATTGATATAAATAAATATTTTAATTGATATAAATAAATATATTAATTGATTTAAATAAATATATTAATTGATATAAATAAATATATTAATTGATTTAAATAAATATATTAATTGATTTAAATAAATATTTTAATCGGATAAATATTTATTTGCCAGTCAAATAAATTATTTTCCTGGCTGCAAAATGAGGCATCCAAAAAGTGATTCGAAAATTGAGACTCTCCACGGCCCGATGATATTCGTTCGGTGGTATTGCGACTATATTCGGGAAGTTCGTGCTCGAGGGTTTTGGTACTCGAATACCGGGTAGGGGAGAGCGAGGCAAAATGGGACAGTGGGGCGAAACGGGATAATGGGGCGGAAGGCATTTTTTAATAACATTTGTATGGCGTTGGTGGTAAGTGGGTCAAAACGGGCTTGAAAATCCGGATGTATCGTTGGGACAAAATCGGATTATTGGAAAATTGAGTTTTGGCCAACCGTTCCGTTTTGCCCCACTCTGCCCCACTCGCGCTCTCGGCGATAGGGATGGGATTCTAGCCCAGGATATTTGTTGGGGCGTAACGAGCATCGACAAATTTCAGGATGACTTTCCATACAAATCATTCATTAATTCATGTAATTCATGCAGTTATGAATACCCGTACGATATCATTATGATATAATGAATTATTGGAGTATGGGTACGGTGTAATAAATACGAAAGGATCGAAATCCTCCCGTTCAATCATCGTCCATTCAGCGCACTCCTTTTGTCGGTTATGATGATCAACGATGACGGGGAGCCGCGGTTGGTTCTCCGGGATTATCGAGACGGGTCTATCGGGTATGTCTATGGACACTGTGTAACGGTACAGTCGTCGGCCTCTCGATCACTCGCCGCGCTCCACATAGGCCTCGAGTTTGTGTGCCACACGTCTCCGTCGTTGTACCGCGATCCAGCGGGATCGTCGATGACGCCGACGTACTTGCACTTGTGGCTGATCGGTCCGGATTTCGATTCGCGTTAATGATGTACGAAATACCACGGTCGGTAAGGAAGAATGTAATGACACTTTTTTCGAGGATGTCGGAATTCTGGCCTTAAAGGGACTTAGTGTCGGGTTTCCAGTCGAATTTGAAGTTTGACCCGAATTTCATTCCGTGCTTATGATCTATCTTGAGTCTGAACTTACGCCTGAACGCCAATTTGATTGTAGTTCGAGTTCAATATTAAGTTCAAACTCAAGTTCGAATTTAGGATCAAACTTAGCATGAAATCAACTTCGATCTTAAGCGCGGATCTTAAGCGCCGATATTAAGCGCCGATCTTAAGCGCGGATCTTAAGCGTGGATGTTCAGCACAAATCTTAAGCACAAATCTTAAGCACAAATCTTAAGCACAAATCTTAAGCACAAATCTTAAGCACAAATCTTAAGCACAAATCTTAAGCACAAATCTTAAGCACAAATCTTAAGCACAAATCTTAAGCACAAATCTTAAGCACAAATCTTAAGCACAAATCTTAAGCACAAATCTTAAGCACAAATCTTAAGCACAAATCTTAAGCACAAATCTTAAGTACAGATCTTAAGCACAAATCTTAAGTACAGATCTTAAGCACAAATCTTAAGTACAGATTTTAAGTAATGAAGTTCAGGCCAAACTTCAATCTTAAGTTGAAACTAACTTCGATGTTAAGATGAACCTAACGTCTTAAAATTCGATCCTTATAAAAGTTCCACAGTGGTCTTATTTCCTTCGGAGACCAAAGATTCAGGTTCCTTGGAAAGAAACAAACTTACAGTTTTCTTTACCGACCGCGGTGCTTCACATGCCCTTGAAGGTTTACAAAAAATTGAAGTTCAAGTACAACGAGTCTGTTTTTTTTTGTCCCAATTCCTCGCGACATCGCCTCGAGAGATCGCTCGCTCAGACGTAATTATCATCGCTCAATTCCCTCCGATCTCCATCCGCCAGACTGACTACGCAGTGTGAGAATCTCGAACAGCGTGTAGCACAAACGCGTGCATAATGGATCTACCGGTGAAAGGCTTCTGTTTCGTTGTGCCTAGTCCTGTAATCAATATTAGCGACTAGACGTACTTGCGCTGGAATAATACGACCCGATGTTGCAGCCGCTGTGCGAGCGTGGGTAATTATAATCATTAGGTAAACACACATACGCGCGGCGAAAACGTGGGCGCGTTGCGTGTCAGTTTTCCATCGGAGCGCCGCGGCGCATTCATCGATGCAGTGCAACTCCATACGTTCATGCCAGTTCTATAAACATTCCCGTTCACGTATAGTATGCATATATACACATATGCATGCTACGTATGTATATAGAGCGACGGTTATTTTCTCATTGGTCGACGAGCCGGTTTCGAGTCGATACTCCCTAAGCCCTCTCTCGCCTATTCAATCCTCTAGTTTTGTATCTGTGCCGATATGATTCACCGTCTCGCTCCGGCACTGCCGTTTGTTGCGATCTATTAAGCGAAAATATTCGGTGCTTGAATGGCATACTCACGCTCCCCTTATTTTTCCGGTATCGAATGCAGAACCGATTGCTTTGTAATAAAAGTACCGTAAAAAAAAATTGACCGATTCCTTCTTCAGTGCAACGATGTAAAGATATTTATAAATTTTTATCCCAAAATATATCTAATATATCCGATATATCCAACATACCCAATATATCCAATATATCCAATGTATCCAATATATCCAATATATCCAATATACACCCAGAAAAATCATTTATTTGACGGCCACCATTTGTTTGGTTCAAGTAAAATATTTATTTGATTAAAATAAATATTTATTAAAGTTAATCATATAATTACTTAAGTGAAATAAATATTTATTTGAATCAAATAAATATTTTACTTAAAACAAATAAATGGTGACCGTCAAATAATTTTTTTTTCTGGATATATCCAATATATCCAATATATCCAATATATCCAATATATCCAATATATCCAATATATCCAATATATCCAATATATCCAATATATCCAATATATCCAATATATCCAATATATCCAATATATCCAATATATCCAATATATCCAATATATCCAATATATCCAATATATCCAATATATCCAATATATCCAATACATCGAGTACATTGAGCATATTGAGCGTAAAGAATATGTATTTCGAACTTTTCTATTACGGAAGCCGACTTTGAATTCCGAAAGAAAAATTGACGACTCGAATAGCCGGTGTATTACAGTCTACGTCGAAAAAATAAATAAATAAACGACAAAAACTATCGCAGCAAAAGTATGGCTGACTGACGGAACGGCTGGTGGGTTTTCAGCCCGACACGTGTATGGATCGCATTGGGGTACCTGTATTCGCGGACCAGCCAATTTGCCACGAGCCAATGAGCGAGGCTAGACGCTTCTTGCCGCCATCGAACCTCCTTTGAGCGCGATCGGTGGCTCTGTCCGCACGGAAAGGAGATCGGGGCTAGCCGCGGCGCTAAACAGCATCCCCTTTCTCATTAACTTTTTATTTCGAAAAAAAAATAAAAATAAAAAAAATAACCACCGAAGTCGAGACGTCGGAAGGAGTTTGCTCTCACCCGCTCCGCTCATCGATATGAACAAAAAAAAAGTTAAAGAAGACGCCAAGGAGATGGAGAAGAAGAAGAAGGAGCCGTCCGTAGAACGAAGAGGGTCGAGCGATGAAAAAAAAAAAAAAAAAAAAAAAAAGGAAAAAATCGACAGACAACGTCGTCGACCTCCGAGCAACACGAAGCTCGTTCCCGAGAGAAACCCTGCGCGAGGAGGAAACAAATGCGCGAGATCAAAGTGCCACGGGGAGGAGAGGACTCACCGGCTAGTTGATTATTTTTGTGACATGATAGCGGCGTCGACGCTGCCGGCCAGGAGATGAGATGCCTCATTCCCCGCCACGATCGTCCCGTCTTTGCTGCAGCCCGTCCACTTCCACCCTCGCTCATCGGGGGGCGCACGGGGCGATCCCCGCTCCGGCGGGAGGAGAGCGCGCCCCTGTGGGTGTTCCACCCCGTGACCGGAATACCTCATCGTCGTCTCGGCGACGCTTCTCAGCTTCCCCGAGCACCGAGGCTTCTTTTCCACTCGTCCGCTCCCTTATTTCGAGGGGTTATGATAAAGCCGACGGTGACAGTGAGTCGCGCAAAAAAAAAGGAAATTATGGATGCAGTCGGTGACCCTGGGATTGAGATTAAAAGAAACGGGAGACGTCGGGAACGTCGCTGCGATTCGGGTGGCGCTTAAGCGAAACCCACCTCAACGATCGGGGGGGAAATCGCGGAGGAACGGTAATTTGCACTTTTAGGGACCTCGTGGTCTTGCGATTGATTCGACATTTGTTTTTAACCCTTCGACTACTGCTGGGGCGACGAAAACGGTCTCGCTGGGACGGCGAGTCCACTCTGTACACCCAGAAAAATTATTTATTTTACGGCCCACCGAAAATAAATATTTATTTGATTTTAATAAACATTTATCTAAATCAAATAAATCTTTATTTAATTCCAATAAACATTTATTTAAATCAAATAAATCTTTATTTAATTCAAATAAACATTTATTTAAATCAAATAAATCTTTATTTAATTCAAATAAACATTTATTTAAATAAAATAAATATTTATTTTCGGTTGGCCGCCAAATAAATTATTTTTCTGGGTGTACGATATGGAACCAGTTGGTTCCATATCGTACATCATTTTACTCCGATTTTGTTCTTCATATTTTCTTATCATTAGGGATAATTTTTCAAATATCTTCAACCAAAGTATTTCTATTATATGAAACTATTTTCAATAGTTTTATATTTTTCTTATTATTAGGGACAGTTGGTTACTGCAAAAATCGATGAGTTTTTTTACACCCTGACCAATAATTATTTTTCTCAACCACCCGCCAGAAGATTTATCTCGGACCAACCAATTAATTATTTGCATGAAACGCTATCCTCTGAGCCAGCGAATCAGTTCATGAAGCCAACGAGCTGATTGCTGGCTGCATCAAAACCGATATCCCGGCAGTTGGTTCGACCAAGAATGCTTTTCTGGAATGCGGGTTGGTTCCAAAGAAATCTCGAATTTTTCATTACGACTTTAAATTTAGATGTTCCACAGTTTTTAATTTTTTACAAAGCCGGTAGCGACCGCTAAAAAAAATGCATTAATTTCCCCCTTGGCCCATCGCATTTTTATTTTATACCTCACGATAAATACAGGCTGGCTCCCAAAAAATAAAAAAAAATGTTCAATTTAAGGACCACCCATCCACTACTATCCATATATCAAAATACGGCATAAAACAAGTATTCCCTGCTCGAATCGTCTCTCGTCATTTGAGGATCAACAGAGACAACCTCTCGTCTGAAGCCGCTCCGTTAGTTCACGCAGAACCACTCGACGCGTTCTCCAAGTGGCGGAACCGGCAGGATCACCGAGAGGCTTTGTGCTTTTTCATCCGGCTTCCCTCCCGGCGGGCGTTTCTCCGCAGCGTATCCTCCGTCTATAAGTATTGTATAGCCGAGTGAAAGAAAAGGCACTCGCTCTTGGCACCCCGCGCTGCCCACACTGCTCGATCTTCGTCGGAGCGCGGATCGGCGGAGAAGCTCGACCGTGGTTGGGCAGTCTCGAAGCGCGCGCGAACTCACCCGCGCTTCGAGTACGGAAATAAAAAGGACTCGAGAGACGCATGTGCTCTCCTTCTTTCTCGGCCCTCGAGGCCCGCGAAGGACGGCCGGAAAAAAACGTGTGGGTGTAGGCAATAGTACCGGTATTCCTCGTCGCTCCGGGTGCCGAGCAGCCGAGGGGGAATCCCCGAGCTCCTCTTTTCGCCGCGACCCTCCATCTCCGGCGAAGTCGCCTCCAAGGGAGAGCGGGGCAAAATGGGACGGGGTGGCTGAACGGGACGGGATTGATGAGCGTCGATATGCATCGATACGCAATCGTTATGCATCGATGGGGCAAAATGGCACGACCTAAAATTACTGGAAAACAGCCTTTTTAGAAACGGGATAATTTTATAAATTATATTATTAGAAAATTGTCGCGTTTCTAAAAATACTGTTTTCCAATAAAACGGCGTTCGGTAAAAAGTCCGCACGAAATTTAAGGAGATTCAAGGACAATTTTCAGGACATTTCCAGGTTGTGTTGGGACATTTATAAGAAAAATGAAAATATGATATGTAATATATGAAAAATGAAAATATGATATGTAATATATGAAAAATGAAAATATGATATGTAATATATGAAAAATGAAAATGATATATAATATATGAAAAATGAAAATATGATATATATAATATATATATATACGAAATAACATTTAGTTCGATAACCGCTTTCGATTACGTTGAAATGGGTTCAGAAACCAAAACCACTCACTATGCGCGAATGTATATATGTATCTCAGCGAAACTGAGATACACATTTTTTTAGGATTGTCACTAAACAGACACGCTAAAAAAACGGACTAAAAAAGAATTTGATCGCGAATATGACGTTCATTTTGCTCCAAACCCAATATTTTCCATTTAAATCCCAAAAAAATACGATTTTCCGTGCACAAAATCGCGACTTTCAATGTCTCACTGTACCTTAGCCCGAAAAAGGCCAGCGGATTCGTGTTCAGCGGAAAAAACACGTCGAAATACGTGTCAGTTCATTAAAAAAAAAGACAAAAACAATTTTAAACAAACTCAAATTTTCGGGGAAATAAACAATTCAAGGCCGTTAGGTGAAATTCAAGGACATTCCAGGACTTTTTCAAGGTCAGACAAAAAATTCAAGGACAATTCCAGGACTCCAAGGACTTCAAGGACCGCTGGACACGACGAATAATTTCAGGTCGTGCCATTTTGCCCCGCTCTCCCCTACCCTGACAGAGAATCCCAGGGTGGAATGCAAAGGGCACAGTGATCGGCAGCCCAAACTGACGAAAGAAAAAACGTCGATTGTCATGCTCGCCTCTCGTTCGGTCCAACGGAACTCCCCGCAATGACCGACAATCGCTGAAGGGCGGCCAATCACTGAGTCGCTCCGATAATCGTCCGGTTCTCGCAATACCCATCGTTATCCCGTGCAAGCAGCGCGAAAGAACGGGAGCTACGAGAGAATGAATAAAAAGGGGGAGGGGGGGGGGGGTTAAAGGGACGAGGGAATCGAATCGACGCGAGAGAGCGAACCAACGGGTCGACGAGAGCTGCTCGATATAATTGAGCGTGCGGTCACTCGACGCTCGACTCTACAATTCATACGTAGACAGTATACATATACATGTGTGTGTATGTGACATGCAGGCGCGGCGTGTATGTGAGAGCGTATAAACGATTTGTTTCGTTGGCTCGATTACGAATACCCAATAAGGAACATTAAAAGCTGCTTTCTTAGGCTTCTTCGTGGTTTCCGTTTTTAATGCTCGAAGCGAGAGGCTCGGCGGTTCGGTAATTGTAGAGTTACTTTCAGCATTTGTCTGTATCCGATGTATCGACTGATTCGGTCAGAAGAAAAACAATTTTTTTTTTTTTTTTTTTTGGGCATTTTACAGCCGGATGTTGCGACAGACTATTTGCATCCCTCAGGAGTGCAGCACAACGATGCACACAGTATACATATGTATGTACATGTGTGTGTATGCAGATATTTATCTCGGAGCGTATGTGAGAGCGTATAAAGGTTTTGTTTCATTCCCTCGATTACGAATTAAAAGCTGCTTTCTTACGCTGCTTCGTGGTTTCCGCTTTTATTGCTCGAGGCGAGAGGCTCGGCGGTTTGGTAATTGTAGACTTACTTGCAGCATTTTTCTGTATCCAATATATCGACTGATTCGGCAAAAAAAAAATGCTTATTTGGTTTCTTTTTTTGCATTTTACAGCCGGATGTTGCGACAGACTATTTGCATCCCTCAGGAGTGCAGCAAACGTAAGTACACAGTAAACATATATAAGTGTGTGTGTATGTGCAGATATGTATGTGAGAGCGTATAAACAATTTGTTTCGTTCCCTCGATTACAAATACCGAATAAGTAACATTAAAAGCTGCTGTCTTATGCTTTTTATTTTTAATGCTCGGCCCAAAACACTCGGCGGTTCGGTAATTGCAGAGTTACTTGCAGCATTTGTAGTCATCTCAATGTACCGACTGATTCGGCCAGAAAAACAGAAAAAAACCCAATTTTTTTTTTTTTTTTTATTAACAAAATTAATTTGTCGCATTTTACAGCCGAAAGTTGCAACAAACTATTTGCATCTCTCAGTAGTGCAATACACGTATACCCTCAGTATACAGCTATATGTGTATGTGTACACAGATACGTACGCACAGTGTGCATGTGAGAGCGTATAAATTATTAGTTTTGTTCCCTCGACTATAAATACCAAACAAGAAACATTAAAAGCTGCTTTCTTATATGCTTCTTCGTGGTTTCCGTTTTTGATGCTCGGGCCAAAACGCTCCCTGTTTCGGTATTTGCAGAGTTACTTTCAGCTTTCTCCATATCTCAATGCATCGACACATCCGACCAGAAAAAACCCAACATATTTGTTTGATTTAAAAAAAAAATGTCACATTTTCCGACCGGATGTTGCGAAAGATTATTCGCATTCCTCGGTATTGCAGCAAAGGCTTCCGCGGACCAACATCTCGAATTTCGGTCGTCCGAAACCGATGTAAATTCTCGCGGACTTCTTGTTCCACTCATAGGGCCATCGGCCCTACAGAGTCGACGCGCATCGCGCCGCTCGCTCGCCCTCCGTTCGCCAATTTCGGCTAATTGGTCCCACGTGTCTTCGGCGACAGACGCGAAAGAGGATGACGATCGGTGAACGGGAGACGCGATATGTGTGCGCTCGGTTCCTCGGAGTGTCCCGGAATGGCATCCGATTCGTGGGTGTGCCGATGCCTCGTGGCCGACACGTGTAACCTCCGGCTCTCTCACAATTCTCCTCTTCGTCCCGACCTCGACCTCCTCCCCTCCGTCTCTTCCTCTTTCGAACAAGCGCTAACCGACCCTCCGTCCCAGATCCGACCTTCTGGGCGTCGAACAACAGGCCCATTGTGCTCGATCCTCCTCTTCGTACGCCGACTTTGTGTTCGAAAAGTCTCGACTCTCAGCGCAGCATCTTGGCTCTTGTCTAGAGATGAATAATCGGTTATCCCGGGACGCGCATGCGCGCACCGCCGAAATTGTCGGGGCACAATTCGAAATAGACTTTCGGTGCGCAGTCGAGGCACGGATTAAAGTCGCCGCTAAACGCGCTCTCCCGCCGACTTCTGACGATTAATAATCTGGAGAATGTAGACATTTATCGACGTGAATGTATTTTAAGTTTCAACAATTTGTTTTTATTTATTGGGAATGTGGAGGTTGTGTAAAACAAGTTTTTCCACGCTTTTGAGTTCTTAATGGAGGCATTTTGTTCTTTCTTTTCCTAGTCACTCGATTTTTCCGAGCGATTACGAAATGCCGAGACTCTTTCCCGATTTGTTTGATCGATTTTTTATTCGCTGACACTTGTAGATTTTCAAGTGGAAAATATTTAAAGGCTTTTGAGAGTTAAGAGCCTTTTGAAGGCTGTCCGGAGACTCCAAGGAGAAGATCTCTGAATCGCCGAATCGAACAACATATATTATAGAGATATATATATAATAATATATAATATAATTATATATTGTCTATCTATAGATGTAAAAAATATGTGTACATTTAACAAACATTTTTGGCCCACAATTTTACAAAAAATATTCAAAAATGGACACATTTTTTTTGTAAAATTAACAAGAAAAGGATCGTAGACGTTAGTGGACAAAAATCGTCCACAATTCTTTTCTCGTTAATTGTACAAAAACAATTTGTATATTTTCCGAATATTTTCTGTAGAATTAACAGCAAAATAATTCTGGACGTTTGTGGACCAAAAAGGTCTGTTAAATGGGCGAATATTTTTTACATCTGTAGACAATATATAATTTCATTATATATTACTATATATATCTATATACACCCAGAAAAAAAAATTATTTGACGGCCACCGTTTATTAAGATTAAGTAAAATATTTATTTCATTTAAGTAACTATTTACTTAATTTAAATAAATATGTATTTAAATCAAATAAATATTTTACTTAATCTTAATAAATGGTGGCCGTCAAATAATTTTATTTTCTGGTTGTAATATATGTTGTTCGATTCAAGAAGATCTCCGAATCGCCGAATCGCACACCACACATTACAATCTCCCAAGCCAAAGCACCTTTCTCTTGTCCGGAGACGAATAATCGCTTATCTCGGTTCGCGCACGCGCGGACCGTCGAAACTATCCGAGCACAATTCGAAATGGGCTTTCGGTGCGGAGTCGAGGGACGGATAAAAGTCGCCGCCGCGCTCTCCCGCCGACTGTTCAGCCGGGATCGCGGCTCCACCGCCGGATTCCTTTATACGTATCGAAAGTTGAAGACAGAGGAGGAAAAGGGGAAAATCATTCCTATAGAAACTTTAATAATAATAATCATAATAATTTCCCTTCTCTTTTCACGAATGTCTGTTCGGCGACGGGGCTGCCTTTTCATCGGTGGATATGAATGGCTCGAACGAGTTGAGCCCACATCCTCTCCGCTGCTTCTGCGATCCTCCGGTTATGCCTGTCTGCCTCTCTCGCTGTTTTTCTCTATCTTTCTCGCATCTCCCTTTTACCCCCCCCCCCCCCCCCCCTCGCCCCCTCGCCCCGCCGACCCTTTCCTCGTTCTCCCGTGGCCGACGTTCCCGTTTTCCTCCGATCCTCCATACCGACTCTGCACCTTCGACCGCCCACGCAACCCCCGACTGCCGCGCAACCCCATTCCTCGTTCCCGGATCCGTCGACGACCTTCCCGACAAGGAAGACCCCTGAGCCAGGTTTCGCTGTACCGATGACTTTTTTTCCCTCCGTGCACCATCGGCTCGTAGAGTCGTTATCTTTTTTACGGCTCTTCTACTGTGCTGTACGCACATGCTGGTTCAGAAGGCAACGATGGTTTGATGCCGGAAGGGCTTATAGGGTGTGGTACAGAGCCTGTACGGCCTTGTGGCATTGAGTCGGCGATGTGTTTGGGCGGTAGGGGGAAAGTGGTGAATATGGTCCGGTTCTTGTATCGTTGATTCAGGTAATTGGGGTGGGTGGTGTTTTTGTACTTTCGGCCTATATGCAGCGGGTTCGGGTGTTGACTTCATGCGGGTGTAGGACTTTTGGGCTATAAGTGATGCTTTCAAGTATGGCGAAGTGTGAGGTCAAGTGTGGTAAAGTTTTAGGTCAAGAATAGTAAAATTTTAGGTTAAGTATAGTACAGTTTTAGATCATGTATCGTAAAGTTTTAGGTCAAGTATGGTACAGTTTTAGATCAATGATGGCAAAGTTGTAAGTCAAGTATGGTACAGTTTTAGATCAAGTATAGTCAAGTTTTAGGTAAAGTATTGCCAAGTTTTAAATCAAGTACGGTAAAGTTTTAGGTCAAGTATTGTAAAGTTTTAGATCAAGTATTGTAAAGTTTTAGGTCAAGTATTGTAAAGTTTTAGGTCAAGTATGGCACAGTTTTAGATCAATTATGGCAAAGTTGTAAGTCAAGTATGGTACAGTTTTAGATCAAGTATAGTCAAGTTTTAGGTAAAGTATTGCCAAGTTTTAGATGAAGTATGGTTCAGTTTTAGGTCAAGTACGGTAAAGTTTCAAGTTAAGTCCGATAAAATATTTACGTAATACTTCAATACGGCCCGTATTTCAATAGTTTTGGCCGCTACACAATCAGCGTGTTGGGGTGTTCAGGTTATCAGAACCTATGACTCTTGGGCTACAAATGATGCCTTCAAGTGCGGCAAAGTTGTAAGTGGGATTTGTGGATTAGATTGTATGCGAGGTCGAGTCACGTAAACAACAACCGAAAACAATCGAATTTCTACCATACAAATGTAAACTGCCTAACTAAGTCTATATAATTGGCACTTAACAATATTTTTATTTTGACTCTTCCGGTTCCTCCGGAACCCCAAAAGAGAATTTTCAATTTCAAACTTTAGCGACCAATTCCGGCCCAACCAGTCGACAGATTTGATTCCCCGAGTTCTCATTTCGTTCGCAACAACAAATTCCATCAAAGCCATGCACTATTCATTAATCATCGAAACCCTTCCTCCAGAGATTCCTTTCTCGATTACCCCCACTCAAACCCAACAATGCAATTACCATCCCCTTTCTCCCAAAAAAAATATACAAATTTCGCTCTCCCACCGACAACCCACGATTACCATCCCCTTTCTCCCAAAAAAAAAAGATAAAAATATCTCTCTCCCACCGACGACCCACGATATTTCCCCGTGCCTTCGTTAGTATCAATTCGTCGGTACAAGTGGCCAACAGCGTCGTTGTGCACGGTACAGGTGCCCGAGAGAAAAAGGCATTGAGTCTCGCATCCGGCATAAAGAATCCCGTATTGGTTCCACACGAGGGCGAAGTGCACCGGGCGAACCCATTATACGGAAGGACGGATCTATGGATCCATGGTCTATGCATCGCTATAACGTAATTCAATCAAATGCCAAAGTGGATAGCAACAAAAAAATAAAATAAAAAAAAGAACACTAAAAAAAAAAAAAGAAAGACGATTCCGCTTGCTCCGCAGTCTACATGTAAATGCATATACACACGTAGCGTTGGACCGGGTCCCGGACCAGACCAAAAACCATTCCAGGGTACTCGTCGAATTTCAATACTGCACGAGAGAACGATGTACGTCGGGCTCGGCGCACGGCCGGATAACTACCCATCCCTTTTCGCCCTGCGACTCCGTACGTTCGTGTCTACGTGCATGCACACGTATCCGCTATCTCGCCCGCGATAGGCCGTCGCGGACGCGCATATTTCCGTACCGGGAATATGAAAAGGTGTTCGGCGCGGGAGACGAGGCTCTCCGCTGATGTTCGTGCAGGGTACATAACATGAATGCACGCGCCCCGGCAAATCCACAAGGGCGATAGTCGACCTCTCGAAATCGGTCTGCTCGTCGTGCAAGTGCCCTCTGCCTTAATCCCGTTGGTTCGCATTGCCGTTCCTCCGCCTGGCCCGGCAAACCGTGCGCAGCCCCGATCTACGGTGGATGATGCAGTTCCGGTATCGCCCGCGGATCGCGAACACCGTCGAAGCCTCCGCCCTCATCCGTCGTTGGCTCCGTTCCATGGAGCAGTGTCGAATAATGTTCCCTCGCGATTGAGAGCCGGGCGAGTTATTATTTTTATGTTTATCGCCAGCCATCGACCGCTCGTCCCGTTTATGCGGAGCTCGCTTTGACTTCGAGGAGCGCGCGGGCATCGTCGGTGCGGTCCGTGCGGTGGATTATTGATGCTGCGTGGAATTACGCTGGATTTTAGATGGGAGTTTTGTGATCCAAGGGTCGGATTTTGGGACTTTTGGTTGAGGGCGAGATCGCTCTTGAGATCGGAGTTATGATCGAAGTTTGACCCGAACTTCGGTACGTGATTAAGATTTGTCTTAAGTTTGAACTTAAAATCGAACCGGAGTTCGAACTTGATTTCGTGCATAAGTTTGGTCTTAAATTCGAACTTAAGTCTGAAGTCGAAGTCGATCGTAAGTTCGAACTTAATATCCAACTCGAACTACAATCGAATATGCCTTCAGACTTAAGTTCGAACTTAAGATCAAGCTTAAGCTCTTGAGATCGAAGTTATGATCGAAGTTTGACCCGAACTTCGTTGCGTGATTAAGATTTGTCTTAAGTTTCAACTTAAAATCGAGCCTTAGTTCGAACTTAAAATCGAAGCGCAGTTCGAACTTGATTTCGTGCATAAGTTTGGTCTTAAATTTGAACTTAAGTCTGAAGTTAAAGTCGATCGTAAGTTCGAACTTAATATCCAACTCGAACTACAATCGAATATGCCTTCAGACCTAAGTTCGAACTTAAGATCAAGCTTAAGCTCTTGAGATCGAAGTTATGATCGAAGTTTGACCCGAACTTCGTTGCGTGATTAAGATTTGTCTTAAGTTTCAACTTAAAATCGAGCCTCAGTTAGAACTTAAAATCGAACCGCAGTTCGGACTTGATTTCGTGCATAAGTTTGGTCTTAAATTCGAACTTAATTCTGAACTCAAATTCGATTGTAAGTACGAACTTAATATTCAACTCGAACTACAATCGAATATGCCTTCAGACCTAAGTTCGAACTTAAGATCAAGCTTAAGCTCTTGAGATCGAAGTTATGATCGAAGTTTGGCCCGAACTTCGTGGCGTGCTTAAGATTTATCTTAAGTTTGAACTTAAATTCGAACTTAAGTCTGAACTCAAATTCGATCGTAAGTTCGAAAACTCAATATCCAACCCGAACTACAACCGAATATGCCTTCAGACTTAAGTTCGAACTCAAGATCAAGCCTAAGCACGACACCAAGTTCAAACCGAGATTCTATCCCAAGTTCGATCTGAAGAATGATCTTAACTTCAGATTAACGTCTTAAAGTACGACCCTTAGAAATTTAAGCGCCATCGCTCTGAGCCTTCACTCCCCAACCCTGAATCATCCCCGTCGCCCAGGACAGCGATCCTGGTAGGTATTCCATACAGCCCCGGTATTGGCACAGCGCCGGCCGGTCTTCGCCCAGCGCCCCACCAGTACCGGTCCGGTCTCTCATTCCCACCAGCTGAAGGGCGCAGGATTGATGTTTCTATAATGCGTCCCAGCAATGGCCGGACAGGTATTATCAACCTCCCGACCTACTGTACAAGTTTCTTCGCTGAAAAGTAAAGAAAAAAAAAAAATTGTTTTGCACCACCTCAATGCTATCTCGCGCCTGTCGAAACTCTCGCCCTCCCAATTCCCCTTCCCGCTTTCCCGTCAACCCCCGAAGACGTGAAATCGAGACTCACCCTCCGGGCGATAGCTTTGTGCGCGAGGCGACGCGTCGAGGATTTTGCACCGGGGTTCGGGGCGGTCTCCTGGGAGGTTTTGCTGCTTAGTCGTCGAAGACACCCCCACACCCCTGCACGCTCCACCGTGGCTCTTCCACTCTCCTTTCTTCCCAGGCGAGCTTCGCTCCTCGGCGATTGACGAAGATGCGTTTTTTTGTCGAGGTGCGCGCCGTCTCTTCGAACGGCTCCTTCCTCCCTTTTCCCTTTTTTTAATTCTTTCCTCCCTGGCGCCTCTTCAGCCCAACCTCGGTTTCTTCGCCCCTCGGCATTCCCTTCCACTTCTTCACCCCTCGCTCTTCTTGGATCCACTTTATTCGATTTTTCGGTCGCCTCGCCGAAGACGCCTGAAGGGGGTTGCGTTTAAGGAAGCTCCACCCCCCCCCCCCCCACCACCACCCACCCGGCGAGAACATCGCCAAAAAAGAGCCCTTTATTGCGCCGGATCCTTCTCTCCTTTCATCGCCTGCACCCAGAAAAAAAATTTATTTGACGGCCACCGTTTATTAAGATCAAGTAAAATATTTATTTGATTAAAATAAATATTTATTTAAATTAAGTAAATAGTTACTTAAATGAAATAAATATTTATTTTTATCAAGTAAAGATTTTACTTAATCTTAATAAACGGTGGCCGTCAAAAAAAAAAAAATTCTGGGTGTGTAAGCCACACTAAAAAAAAAATATCATTGATTCAAGAGCAGTGACACTTGCGGGCTGCCATGGACATACGCTGTTATTTCAAGTCTATTTTGCTTGACATAACGACACATGATAATGAAACTATTACACATCTTCTCATACATTTCATAGACATTGGTTCATTTTTATATAATATATGATTGTCAGAATGAAAATAATAATTAAACTGACTACATATGTCAGTGGCAGACCGCAAGTGTCGCTGTTCTTGGATCAATGATATTTTTTTTTAAGTGCAGGAACGCGTTGACGAAATGACGAAACCATCGTCGCCGCTTGAAGCGGAGCCCTTCGGGGTCGCCTGCGGTCTTGGGACTGTCGGAGATCGAGGAGGCTGGTGGCCTGTCGTTGCTACCGAAATCAATGGGCGATGTAGGAACAGCCAGCGAACGAAACGGCTATATGCCGAGGAGCCTCGACACCCTCCGCGGGAGGATTGGCCGAGAACGGTTCGCGGGAGCCGCGCGATGAGAAACGTGTTTGTCAATAGCCTGTTAATGCGTTAAGCCATTAATCATTGGGTGGGCTCTCTCGCTCGCTCGCGATCGCCTGTCACCGCAAAACCGAAAGCCTTCCCCTGCTACCGCATCGGGACCGGCGCTCGCTACGGCCGGGAAGAGCTCGCCGAACTGGCGTTGATGGCTCGCTGGTTTAAGGGTGGGCATACACGATGGATTATTCCAATGGGTTTTTTTTCTTCTTTTTCGTGGAAGACAGCTTAGTCAATTCTGGAAAATTCTTTGCCTGAAATGGGCGATTCTTGAAGGGCATTTTTTTAATACTCGAAATGGGACAAGGGTCCGTTTTTGCCGTTGTAGAAGGAAGTAAGGAACTGCTCATCTAATATCTACCCCACGTTATGCTGCATCTAAGCAATATTATTGCAGCCTCAAGGGCATAAGGGCGTAAGGGTGTAATGGTATAAGGGAAAATGGCAATGCCCGTATGTTGCCATTTTTCTGTTCGACCATTTCGTTCTCATTTACTTCTCTCATTTTTCGCTGACATTGTTTAATCCACCGGACCATTTTCGGTTCCATCGAGCCATTTTCGTCAAGGCAAAAATGGCTCGATGATAACGAATTTTGTAAGGACCATTTTTGCTTCCACATAGAGGAAGCTTTTTTTGCATTGTGCATTTTTGAAATAATGGGAAAACGAAGCTAAGGGAGTTTGCGATGCGGATTATACAAAACGCCGCTTAATCTGCCGTTGGAATAAAGTTTGTCCATTCAAAGAGCTCAGTAATAGACGCTTTCGTTACGAGAATGCGAACGCTTCTCGCTTACAAATCGCCGAGTGAAGAGTGCCCTTGTTCATTCCATACCCTTTCGTGGGCATTAGGGCATAAGGGCACAAGGGTATAACGGTATAAGGGGAAAATGGTAACACCTTTACATTGCCATTTTTCTATTCGATTATTACATTCTCATTTTCCCCAGGAATCGTTTAATCACCCTATCGGCTCGTACCATTCCGCGAACAGTTGAGGTACCAAACGTGACCATTTTTGGCAAGATAAAAATGGCTCGATGAGACCGAACTTTGTGAGGCTCCTTTTTATTGTTTGCATTGTCCATTATTGCGATAAAGGGAAAACCAAGCTAAGGGCGTTTTCGATTCGGAGTGTACAGAGCAGAGCTTAATTTACCGTCGGGATAAAGCTCGTCAAATTTAAAGCCTCCGGTAATAGTCGCTTTCGTTACGAGAATTCGAACGCTTCTCGCTTACAAATCACCGAGTGTAGAGTGCCCTTGTTCTTTTTATACCCTTTTGTACCTTATTGCTTAAGAGCACAAGAGCATAAGTGCATATAACGGCTCAAGTGAAAAATGGCAACATCTTTACATTGCCATTTTTCTATTCGATTATTACATTCTCATTTTCCCCAGAAATCGTTTAATCACCCTATCGGTTCGTACCATTCCGCGAACAGTTGAGGTACCAAACGGGACCATTTTTGGCAAGACAAAAATGGCTCGATGAGACCGAACTTTGTGAGGCTCCTTTTTATTGTTTGCATTGTGCATTATTGCGATAAAGAGAAAACCAAGCTAAGGGCGTTTGCGATTCGGAGTGTACAGAGCGGAGCTTAATTTACCGTCGGGATAAAGCTCGTAGAATTTAAAGCCTCCGGTAATAGTCGCTTTCGTTACGAGAATTCGAACGCTTCTCGCTTACAAATCACCGAGTGTAGAGTGCCCTTGTTCTTTTTGTGCCCTTTTTTTCCGCATCTATAGGTGCACACTCTCTCGTGCGGCATGCAGCATCAGCGCGAGCTTTCGGCACGGTTGAGTTAAATTTAAATACCAAGCTCCGGAGGAGGAGGGCAGGGATAGAGACGGGTACAGTGAAAAGGAAAGAGAGAGTGCCGAGATGCTGGGCTGCCGAGCTTCTCATCGCGGTGGCATCGAGCAATCCCGGAGTTCAAGGACGGGCCGCTCTCGATTTATACTCGACACGCTGATCCTCCTGACCCGACGAGCCCAAGAAATCCCAACGTATTGAGTTACTACCCTCGAATCTCCACCGCGCGCATTCCTCGCTGCCTTCGTTACACGGCTCGGGAAATGGGTACAAAAAGGGCGATGGTATTGCGCAACAACCTCAGCGCGACCCTCGAAACATGTACGAATTATTTTATTTTTGTTTCTCATTTCGGTTCGTTTATCCGAGGGCTGCGGGAGAAATATTGCGACATTGGCCCCCAAATTTTGTAGCAATTTCATCCGTAATAAAATAATTTCACCCTCGAAACATGTACGAATTATTTTATTTTTGTTTCGTTTTTCGGTTCGTTTATCCGAGGGCTATGAGAGAAATTTTGCGACAACGGCCCCGAAATTTTGTAGCAATTTCATCCGTAAAAAAAGGCACCACGATCGTAGGGGGAGGGGCAAAATGGGATCAGATGAGACTTTTTTATCGTAAAAAATTGATAAAAATGGTCCGTTTTACCTCGCTCCACTGTATTGATGGTCCAGTCATAAGCGCTTATGTTAAGTGTAGCAAGAGCAGCCTGTGTAGATCTCTGGCGTCTCGTATACTTCTCATAATGTTCGGTCGCGAAATTTTTCAAACATTTTCCTTTTAATACCGCACCTACATTTAAATAAAAATGAACAAAAACAGCTCAACTTTCTCCTCTGATAAATCAATCCTCGCGAAAAATGTTGTTTACGTTCTTCTCTGAATATCACACATACCTATATATAAAAATTTCAAAAAAATTGGCTCGACTTCCTCCTCTGATAAATCGAACCCCATAAAAAATGTATTTAAAAACATCAAATAAATACTTTGTTGGCATAGTTGAAATAGTGGTTAGTTCAACAATTTTTTGGATTATTTCACCGAAATATTGTTGAGTCCTTAAATTATTTCTTGCGACCAACAAGATGTTAATTTAAACGGCGCAGCCCGAATCTTCAGTCGACTCAAACTCACTTTTTTTTATTAGTCTAACGGAATATCAGCCCGCAGTTTGTCCCAAACGAGCGTATGCACTAGAGTCGTAAAGAAAACCTACAGAGATTCGCTGTTCTGAAATAACCGGACAACATCACAAAATACGGTTGAATTAACTGAAGATTCTTGCAGGGACCTTCAAATAAATACTTTTTTCGCACAGCTGAAAGACTAATCAGTTCAACCATTTTTTGGATTATTTCACCAAAATATTTTCAAGCCATTAAATGTTTTCGATTATTTCACCAAAATATTTTCGAGGCATTACATTTTTTGGATTATTTCACCAAAATATTTTTGAGTCCATAAATGTATTGTATTATTTCACCAAAATATTTTCGACGCATTACATTTTTTGTATTATTTCCCCAAAATATTTTCGAGTCCTTAAATTATTTCCTGCGCCCAACAAGATATTAATTCAAACGGCGCAGCCCGAGTCTTCAGTGGGCCCAAACTCCCGTTTTTTTTTTTTTCATAAGTCCATCGGAATATCAGCCTGCATTTTATCCCTCACGAGCTTACGCAGAGGAGCCCAAGAGAAAGCCGACGGAGATTCGCAATTCTGAAATAACCGTGCAAAGCTCAGCGCGTCGCGGAAGGCGAGGGTGGAGACGAAAGCGCGTACACGCGCTTTCGTAGGTGGCCGCGGTAGTTCGTCGTTTCGTGCAGGCCGACCACGATGACGACGATCGGAACTTTCGTTGAAGCTGCTCGGGACCGCGGCCGAAAGAGAGAAAACGGAGAGCCCGCGTGG
Source organism: Ichneumon xanthorius (assembly GCA_917499995.1). NCBI lineage: Eukaryota > Metazoa > Arthropoda > Insecta > Hymenoptera > Ichneumonidae > Ichneumon > Ichneumon xanthorius. Next base: position 17,930,869 of record OU824201.1, read on the forward strand.
CGTTACAGTGACGAGAGTTATAAAGCCCGTTCGCGAGACGAAGAACCCCGAGGAAGCCAGAAGAGATACACGGGAGAGAGATTCACCGATGGAGAGAGTCGCGCGAGAACGCGCGTGCGAGCGCGAGAGGACGATCCGCCGCTCTATTTATAGAGTCCCACACGCTCGCGATGGATTCGGCCGCCGTATGCGCTATCCGGCGCGGGGTTGGAAGGCATTATTATGGGTAAATCCGGGGAAAGGCGCGCGTGCCGCGAAAGCGCGAACCCGCGAAAGCCGGATTCGTTTATTATCACGAAGTTTATTGTGCTTCCGCGGCCGATTAACTCGTCCAGTCACGAGATCGAAACCGTGCCTCGCGCATGCGCACGCGCGACGAGCGACATCGGGGACGGCGTCGCTCGGCGCAATGAGCCGAGCCGCATTCGCCTCCCCCGCAGCGCCGAGGCGATTTATGCACGGATTCATTCGACGCCTTCGATAGAAGGGGAATAAGTACACGCACTGAAAAAAAAATATATCAATTATTCGAGTGTAATTTTCTTGAGGGATGTCGAAGAAAAAAAAATGTTACAATTCTACTTTCTATTCGTACGATTTCATACCGGATTGAATAGATAATATGTCTCGTTGGCTGTCTTGAGGTTGTTGTTTCAATATCATGTGGAATTGTAAGAGTTGAAACTAACTTTTTTTTTTTTTTTTGCAGCCCGCAAACGAATTTTGTTCAGTGCTGAAATTCGCTTGCCGGCTGACGAGGATAAAAATGTTTGTTTCAATTCTACTTGAGATTTTTAGAATTGCATGTGGGATTGAAACACCGACGGTAAGGCTGTCAAGGTGCCATGTTAGAGGTTCAATCTGGTATGGGATTGTTCGAACTGGAAGTAGAATTGAAAGGATACTGTAAAAAGAAATTGTAAATTTCTTAAATTTATTAAAATTAATGTAGCGGACTGGAAGTCTTAATGCATAAACTGGTACATTAAATTTCATTGAAATTAAAGTAAGTTGTAAAAATTAAAGTACCTTTATAGTAAAATTAAAGTAAATTATAAAGAATTAAGAATTTCCATTTTTTTTAAATATACTGAACATTAATTTTTCATCGCAATTGTACATGAAATTTCATAAACCTGATTTTGCGTAAAAACTTCCCGTCCGGTACATTAAATTTACATTTTATTTTACAGGGGACATTTTTTTTCTTTGGCAGCCCGCAAGCAAATTTGACTTGAATCATTCATTTTTTTTTTTTTTCAGTGTACTTTTTCTCTCGCACTTTTCGGGATAAAAATTAGTTTGGGACGAAACAAATTTAGACTTTGCAGATCAATGAAAAGATGACTTTTTTGTTTAGTTATTTTTTTTTTTGGGTTGTTGACAAATGGAATCTTTGACATTATGTTGTCATTATTTGTGGGTAAAGTGCGAGGGAAGGATTAGTGCAATGCACCAGCGTGCGGAGAATGGATAGCGGGGCGAGAGCGCGTTTCCGAGCGGCGACGGCGCGGAGTCCATTCATGAATGCAACTGCGTGCCGCGTGCACAAGGTTTGCATACGCGAATTTGCACACTGTACGATTGTCAGGCCGATGGAATCCGACTTCGCTGGTCCGCGCGATTAACTGGTGTGCGAAGCCGGTGGCAGACTTTTTTTCACTGGCACGGATTGTTGAACGTGTTATTTTCAATGTCCACTCGCATTTCTTTATCGTGTACGACAATCGAAAAATAATTTTTCAAGTAATAAAATACACAATTATTAAAAAATTGATAATTAAAAGTAATTATTAAAAATAATTTTGAATTATTCATTTTTAATGAATTGTAAATTCGAGATTATCCGGCGTACAGATTAATGGTCAAATTATTATATTTTTAATATCGTCACCCAGAATTTGCCGGAACTTTTTGCTTCAAAATTTATTTTTCTTTACTTCGTTACCTTTATCGTGTAGGACAATCCAAAAATTATTTTAAAGGGTAATAAAAAACAATTATTAAAGAATTAGTGATTGAGAAATAATTTTATTTATTAGTTTGAAATGAATTGAAAATTCGAGATTATGCGGCTTGACTAATAATGCCCAAATTATAATATTTTTGAGCCAGAGAATTCAAAAAATTCGACATTTATCTTTACATAGTAGTTCGATACAAATTTCACCTTTTCCATTTCGAGAACAAACGCGGTGACGTCACCCGGACCTTTCAGTTAAAAAATGTCTTATTCTTGACTTCATTACCTACGTGACTGGCTGCGCGGGACAAACGGAACGTAAAACTCTCGATAATGTAGATATAACAATTAACCCGTCACGATCGAGTGGATTCGCGTGGAATGCGGTGCGCTGTTCGATTACAAACGAGTGTCGCGAGAGACACCCTTACGGTCGCACCCACGACAATGCCCGCGATCGAAGCTGCACGCAATCCGAAGAAACACACACCGATGACCACGAGGTCTCGCTTGATTTCGCTCGACCACCATTCTTTGGCCGCTCGCCCGCGCATTGCTTTCGTTCTCTCGACGCGCGCGTTCGTGTTAGCGAAACGCCGTAACTCACACCCACGTCAACGTGACACGAGTATCTGCAGCGTAATACATAGTTTTCGATCTATCTGCCCACAATCCGGCGCACTATAGCGCAGCGATCCGAGCGTAGACAACGGGTGTGAGTATTTTACTCGCGTACGGTTTTAGCGTTCCGCAAGTTATTCCGCAAAAGCGCGATGGGCTATGTCGTTGCTCATCCAAATACCTGAATATTTTCATGATGAAATAAACCTTTTGACTTTTTTGCAGTTAGGAATTTTGTAAATTTTTTTATGTGCCAAATTAATTTTAATTTTGAATGAATTTTAACGTTTGATGATTTTCTATTCTGAATTCATTTCAGTTCTGAATTAATAAAAATTCTCAATTCATTTCAATTCTCAATAAATTTCAATTCTCAATAAATTTCAATTCTCAATAAATTTCAATTCTCAATAAATTTCAATACTCAATCAATTTCAATTCTCAATCAATTTCAATTCTCAATCAATTTCAATTCTCAATCAATTTCAATTCTCAATCAATTTCAATTCTCAATCAATTTGAATTTCCAACCAATTTCAATTTCCAACCAATTTCAATTTCCAACCAATTTCAATTTCCAACCAATTTCAATTTCCAACCAATTTCAATTCTCAATCAATTTCAATTCCCAATCAATTTCAATTCTCAACCAATGTCAATCCTCAGTCAATTCTCTGTTCATTTCAATTGGTAATTTTTTGCAAATCTTGTATCGCGTACTTGAAACTAAAACTTGTCCGTCGCGATACGTGAAAGCTACTCCACGGAGACTGACACGCTCGAGTAATTACAAAGTTCTGCGGAGCGGATCCGAGAATCTTAATCCCCGGTCGTGCACAGTTCGGATGTTAGTAAGTGTCTCCAGGCGAGTCCCTTGTTGCTATCACTTATATACAAATCATTTTTTTCAAAATAAATACCCGACCGGTATTGTCACCGTTTACCCCGTACAGCCTGCCTATTATGGGCCTCGCGCCGGTTGCGTGAATTTTAATTATTCACCGCCCCGTTATAATGCGCTGGTCCACGAGCACAGCCAGCGCACTTAGGACACGGCGCGCGAGCGCTCTTTCTCCTTCGGACACCTGTCACACATATCAACGGAGCGGGTCTAACACGCGTGCGTAACTATATTTATACGGTACGTCCACCAAACGAACAACTGCGACTGCACGCACCCGGCATACCGGTAGACCGAGGCATGAACCGCGCTAGCGAGCGCTCGAGTGCAGCTCGACGGATGTAAAGTGTGCTCCAGCGCGGGCGGTCGAGTCCGACGCGCGCTAATCAGTCGCAGCACGAATATCAAGACGCACCCTCGACGAGCCGGTCGTCACATTAAATCCCCCTGCAGCTCGCCGATTCACGGACTCCTCAAAGGAACAACTTTTCGTTGTACAAAGTAATTGGACTGCAAAATGTATATATATATATATATATGTGTGGAACATTTTTTAAAAGAAAACGATCGCAGAGTCGTTAACTTCCGGTTTACTTTACTTCGATAGTTCCATGAGGATTAATTATACATTTTTTTCGCGAAAGTTTTGAAAAAAATGTTGAACTAGGAACTAGACCGAATCCGATTGGATTGGCCGAACTAAAAGAATCGGTCGATGGCCGATTAGCGGCCTCTAATTTATTGTATTTTTTTTTTTATTTGAAAATTGAAATTTTCATATCGCTTTCTCATAAAATAGCGATTACTCCATCATAAGCTTCCGGTTGGCTTTTCTACGAGACTTGCACGAGGAAGATTAATAATAATTTCTCGTCAAAAAATATTGAAGTTTTTTTAATAATGTAAATAATGTATTCGATTAAAAAAAAAAATTATCGCGACATTTTTGAAAGATGTTTAAACCACTAATTACTCCGAACCGTGCTTAATTGACCGCACTGAAGGTCTTCGTTCAACGGCCTCTGATAATATATTATATCAAAAAGTAAGAACAGTTGACTTTCCTTCGATACTTCCATAGGAAGATTAAAAATCAACTTCCGCGAAAAACAAACTTTTATTAATTATTTTTTTTCTTAAAGACTTCGTTCAATAATCTGTTCGCCTAAATATATTATATCGTATAAAAAAATAAGGAAATTGAACCAAACTCTACAAATTGTAACTCCAGGCCAACAAGCTTCCACCACTGTTTCAACTTAGAATTTTCTTAATTGAACTGCAAAGCGTCTCGAGTGCGCGTTTGAGATATAATTGCTTTCTGAATTCTCCGGGAAATCCCGATAAATTCTGGGATAACGAGGCTAGCAAGAATAAGAGTGCAAAAGAATGAGCGAGAGAGGCGCGTGCTGTTCGGAATTGTCTCGTCGTCGGGTCCACAAAAAGCTCGGGCTCGAACGTTCGCACTCCGGAGGGCTTTTCATTTTGTCATTCAGCGTTTGTGGAACGCGCACGCGCGCATGCGCGCACACGGTTGAAAGCTCGGCAAAAGTCGAACGGAGAGCCAAAGCGTGGTGCGTTTCGAGTCGCTAGACGGGTCGGACAGAAAAGTCAACGGAGACAGGGAAAGAGGTAAGATAAAGAATGAAGAAGAGCCGCGAGGACCAGCAGCCAGTACCGACAAAGGTTACTATTTATAATCGCGGTTACACTCGACACTGCGGGACGTGCGCGACCGGACGCGGGAACCGCGATGAGAAGAAACCCAAAGGGATTTGTTTCTCTTCTCTAACTGATGCGGAGCCAACGGGACGACGATATATTAATAATGGAAGCTGCGAGAGACGGGCCGGGATAAAGAAGAATAAAATAACAGGGCGCGAGGAACTTAAGAGCCGGAAGGAACAAAAATTTATTTTAAAAAAATTTACCAGTCGCCGATCTTTGTGACATCTCGATAGAATTTTTTCTCACTCGCAGAAAAGAAATTGTACAGGGAAAAATTGAAGGTTATAATATAGGGTTGGAATTTTTGGAGACGTTGAAAAATATTTTTTAAAAATCGGAGTAGGATGGATAAAAAAAATTGAGCCTAAGAATATAAAAATTTGGAAAAACCGGGAAAGCATATGGAAAGTGCTTGATTTTGCATAATAATAATTCCAAAATGTTATTAACAAATGAATGAAAAGAAATGTTCAACGAATCCTCCGGCAACTTAACTTCTTGTTCATATAAAAAAGATTTGTTCGTCTTTTTGAATCGTTATGAACTTTTTCAGAATTTTGTGCAATTTTTGAAAATTACGTTTCTTTATTAACTAATAATGCAATTTTCAAAAATTACATGAAATTCTAAGAAAATAACAAATCGTTTCGTTTTTTTCCACACACATCAACCCGTAAAATTGCAAACTCCGCAGACTCATGCAAAAGTTCGGTCCGGGAAATTCGCGTCCACATCCTCGCTCAGCCCCATGTGTCTCTAAAACCCAAACCCAACCAAATGAAGTGAAAAGCACAGTACAAGTTCCTAAATTTTATTTCTCAAATAAAAAATTTCTAAAAATCGATCTAGTCTCTCTCCCAAAAAAATCTCCCAAGCATTAAACCGGAAGTTGAAAAAGCTCTCCCAATCCTCAAAGAGCACCCTCCCCCCCCCCCCCCCCCCGCAAAATTGCAAGCTCCGCAGACGCATGCAAAACTTCGGCCCGGGAAATTCGCGCCCACATCCTCGCTCAGCCTCATGTGTCTCTAAAACTCAAACCCAACGAAATGAAGTGAAAAGCACAGTAAAAGTTCCTAAATTTTATTTCTCAAATAAAAAATTTCTAAAAATCGATGTCGTCTCTCTCCCAAAAAAATCTTCCAAGCATTAAACCGGAAGTTAAAAAAGCTCTCCCAATCCTCAAAGAGCACCCCCCCCCCCCCCCCGCCGCAAAATTGCCAGCTCCGCAGACTCATGCAAAAGTTCGGTCCGGGAAATTCGCGCCCACATCTTCGCCCAGCCTCGTGTCTCTTTAAAAGAAGAATAACCCTCAAAGCAAGGAAGAAAAGGAGAGTAAAGTTACGTCGCCCTGGAGCGCAGAGAGGCAGCCTCAGATGCGCCCACACATCCAAAACCACAAACACATACACACATACACACCCAAACCCAAACCCACAAACACCCGTCAAACCCCGCGCGGCTTTCTAAATCCGTAGCGCGCGATTCGGAGTCTCAATGTTCTCGTGCGCGCGATCTTCTGCGCACAGCGCTTCATCTCCCTTCCGCCCTTTCCCTCCAACCAGCGCACTTCGCCCCTGCCTCTTCCGCCTCTCCCTCCGCGATCTCCTCCGTCGCTCCTCACAGTGCCGCGTCCGTCGTTTCCACGGCTTTTCTCTCGCGCTCTCCCCGCGCGGTCCGACGACTGTCGACTCATTCATAAGAAGAACAGACCGAGAGAGTCGGACCGAGCGCCCGTTCAAAGCCGGCGTACGTGGCCAGAGAACGAGAAAAAGGGAGAGAAAGTTGCAAGCGCGGAGCCTCGAGCGGAGCCGAGCCAGACGAGGAGCGTGGCGGAGGGGGGGAGGGGGAGGGGGGAGGGGGGAGGCAGAAAGAGGAGGATAGCGCCGGAAACGCTCGCGAGCCAATGTTCATTCACAAGAGCATCAGCCCGGGGCTTTAACTCCGCGGAGCTCTCGTCGTCTTCCTCTTCTTCTTCTTGTTCCTCCACCTTCGCAGCTTGGCGGTCTCCTCGGCGGCTCGGGCTCTTCTATTTGTTACCTCGTACACGGGCTCGCTAGGGTGGCGTACTGTTTTCCGCTCGCTCTTCTTGGCCGGAGATCGCCGTCCGAGAAACGGGAGCAAAAGGTCCGCCATTGCCGGGCTTCTGAACCGCCGCCTGCGAGCATAAATCTCCTCGTCCTTCCGACTCCCACCCGCTCCTCCTCTCTTTTTCCGCTTCGGGCTGGCATTCTGCGGGTCTCTCGCCTTGGCGACTTCTCCGTCGCTCCGCACCCACTGTAGATCGGGAGGGGTGCGACGCTAGTGTGTGATTTTGTAACTTCTTGATTTATATAAAAACGATTCGTTAATCTTTTTCAATACGTATGAATTTCTTCAGAATTTTGGGTAATTTTTGAAAATTACGTTTTTTCATTAACTAAAAAAGCAATTTTCAAAAATTTTATAACTTCTTGATTTATATAAAAACGATTCGTTAATTTTTTTCAGTACGTATGAATTTCTTCAGAATTTTGTGTAATTTTTGAAAATTACGTTTTTTTAATTAAATAAAAAAGCAATTTTCAAAAATTACAAGAAATCCTGAAAAAATTCATACGTATTCAGAAAAAATAACGTGTGAATAAAGTTATGTTGCCGGGTGATTTATTGGGAATTTGTCTTATCATTAATTTGTTAATAGCATTTTGGAATTATCATTAATAATTCTCTTCTCGTTCTTCCGACTCTTTTTCCGTTTTGGGCTGGCATTCTGGGTGTCCCTCGTCTTGGCGGCTTCTCCGTCGCTCCGCACCCACTGTAGATCGGGAGGGGTGCGACGCTCGTGTATGACTTTATAGCGCTGGCCGTAGTAAGCGCGAGAACGACGTCGCGAGATGGAACGGCTGCCGCAGCTTCGTTCTCGGTGTGTTGCTCCGGGGCTTCTCCGGTAATGTCGCGGAGAGCGGCACAACACTCATTGTTCTTGTCTGCGTCCCGGGTGGGACCGGAATAGAATGGAGAGCTGGTGCAACGAAGGCGCGTGCGAGCGAGCGCGGGTGAGGGAGGCTCAGGGCGAACTTGGCGATACGCGCAGGCGGGTCGACATGGTCGGAGCGCGATGGGTTTTTTAAAGGGCAATAATAGAACGAGGCGGTAGGGATTAATCGCTGTCGGGTGATGCATTTTGTTTAGGGCGCGGGAGGTTGCGAACGGCTCTGGACGCAAGGCCGCTGGTCGGGCGATCGCTCGGGAATTTTTCGGTCGTGTTTCCTTTTTTTTGTCGAAGACGAAAACGGGGAAAGATTGTGCATTGTAAAAATTGATCCTGAGCTGTGGATGGGTTTTCGGAGTGTTGAATCGAACCCTATTGAGGCATTTTTAGGACCTTTTCGGGACCCAATTTATAACTCTAAAATTGGTGGTTGGATGGTTGGGGGCGACTACGGTTTTTACCAAATTGGTCAAAACAGATAGGACCGGTGCCGGCCGACGTTGGGCGAACGCCGGCCGGCGCTCTGCCAATACTGGCCCTCTATGACGTTTCCACTAGAGGCCTTGATTAGGGGTGGTTGTATGGAAAAGTGTTACCGAGTAGCCGAATCACCCAGATCGCTGGTTGAGACAAAGGTTGAAGCTTTTCATATCACTTACACCTTATTCCATTACCATTATCTCCATTACCCTTTAATACCTAAGTCAGTTTCCGATATTTACTTTGTATTAGTTTTTCATCTGCGCTATTTACTCTATATAAGTTTTTTATCTTCACTTTAATAAATTTTCATGTATCTACGATTGTTTTCCTACATGTGATACGCAAGCCGTCATCGACAACTGTGCACTCAAACTCAAACTCGTTACAATTGAATCGCCTTTCTGTGTTGCTTAGTCCTTAGGAAATTTTACCCAACACCCAGAAAAAAAATTATTTGACTGCCACCGTTTATTTGGATTAAGTAAAATATTTATTTGAATTAAAATAAATATTTACCTCATTTAAGTAACTATTTATTTAATTTAAATAAATATTTATTTAAACCATATAAATGGTAGCCGTCAAACAAATTTTTGTTCTGAGTGCAGGACAAAGTAAACAACATATTCCATTCTCTTCTATTCTCATTCAGACTAACTTCGTTCGCCAAATGTTTTCGCGTCGTCCTTTCCGTCTCCCAAGAAGATACCGAATGAGGAACAGAAGGGCGCATCTCCCGTCTTAAAGGATGCGAGTTACGCCCTTTTGTTTCTCAGCAAACGCTACAACAATTGGGCATGTCAACGTCAATCAGCCCGACCGACCGCTGCGCTGAGCGACTCCGATTCCGCGAATTCTTCCAAACCCTTCGCTCGAACCGTCCCGAAGTCCCGATTTGTTTAACTGATAAATCGATCCGATAATTTTCGGCGACGAAAATACGCGGTCGAATCGGAGTCGCCGGACGCGCATGAACGGACTCGGACTTCCCGAAGAAGTCGCGTGGGTTTTGTACGCTATAATTATGTGCCGAGAGAGAGAGAGAGAGTCCCTGACCGTAGCGTCGTGAAACGACGACGACGAGCGCGACATTCCGGCACGAGGAAATGCGAGGATCTTCGCCGCTGCCGCGGCTGCAGCTGATTGAAACTGCCACGCGTCGAAGCGAATACGCGCCTTGGTCGGACGGTGGATGGACCGTAACTGGTTTGATTGCTCTCTTTTCCACTACCGTGCCGGGTCGCGCCGGTCCGAGATTCACGCGGAGGATATCTGAATGAACGTCCCGTTTCGGCTCGCGCGGCGACGCCGGGAACGCTCCCTTGGCCGACGCACTGCTGACTCGTTTCACTTAGCGCGAAACCGAACCGTCGCCGCTACTTCCGAGAGTCGGTGCATATGTGCGGTTAGGTGGAAATTTTGCGGGCGCTCCGATGCAGATTCCTTGCGGGTGATGATGGAACGACTGGGCGCGAACTCAGAAACATCATTTATTTGACCGGTCCGCAAACAAATATTGATTTAATAAAAATAAAGATTTGTTTGAATTAAGTAAATATTTATGTGAATTAAATAAATATTTATTTGAATTAAATAAATATTTATTTGAATTAAATAAATTTTTATTTGTATTAAATAAATATTTATTTGAATTAAGTAAATAGTTACTTAAATGAAGTAAATATTTATTTGCATCAAATAAATATTTTACTTAAATCAAGTAAACGGTGGCCGTCAAATAAATTATTTCTCTGTGTATTATGTTCTGCGTCAGAAAGTTACCAATATTTATAAAAAATAAATGAAGAATTATTCGAAACGAATACCTATTTATTTGAATTAAAAAATTATTCATTTGCGGGTCGTCTGTTAGATAAATAATTTTCCTAGAAACGCGACAGGAACAATCCAGCGCATGGCATTTTCGTCGACGACAAAACGATCGTCCTAAATGGACCAAAAAAAGAAAAATCAATGCATCAACACCGTTCAACACTCGGAATGTCGATCACCAGCTCACAACCGGTGATTAGTCGCTTATGTCCCGCGCTTCCAGCCATTCGATAAGTGGCAGTTGTGCAGTCGCAAACGATGAATGATGACATCAAGAACAAGTCCCTCTTACGCACAATCCACCCGCAAAAAAACCTCGATAGCTTCTTCTCCTTGTGCCTATTTTTCTTTTTTTTTTTTTCTTGCTGCATCGAAGCTTTGTTTTTACGAAACAAAAAAAAACAAAAAAAAATGATGGTTAATTTTCGCTCCGTCACTTATTTACAATTGCAAATATATAAATATATTTACATCTAAAAATGAGATGAAAAGAAAATTACGTGGAAGCGCCGTGAAAACAAACAATTTCCAGGATTAATTTTTTTTTTTTCTCCCACCGCGTCACAAAAGGTCGAGTCGTTGGAATGTTTTTTCGCTCCGAACTCGATTCTCGTCGGTATTGAAGGATAATCGATTTGCAAGATTAAGTCATAATGTACAACTTAACGAAGCCGATCCACGCCAGAGGCTCTCGCGATACCCGCGAGTGCGTCTGCAGCGGAATATTATTGATACAGTTCGTTCCCACTCGAACCCGTTCGACAACGCGAAGCCTCCGAGCGTTTGCGGCGACAAAAAAGTCGTTCGACGTCTAATTGGATGGTTCGTGCGTGAGTGATGTTGTTTCAGAATTTTTATATATATATATATTTTTTTATTCATTATTATCTTGTTTCCCGGACCCTCCTCGCCCCGCGGTCGGTGTCGCTTTAACTCGTCGCGGTGATAATCGTCGTCGCGGATACCTCGCGAAACACAATCGTTCGGCGCAAATTAATTCCGCGCGCGTACATACGGCGAATACGTGGCTAGGCCGCGAGCGACGATGAGCGGCAACGACGGCAATAGCGCTTCGTCGCTCGCGTACCGCTCGGGAAATGCACGGTTTTTTTTTACACCTCGCAGAAACGAGACGCGCGCTGCGAGAGGACAAATAGAAAGAAAAAATTAGACACGTAAAGTGCCGAGAAAAAAAAATTATGAATATATAGATGTATGTATACATATAGGTATAAATATATGTATAAATATATGTATAAATATATGTATATATATATGTATAGATATATGTATAAATATATTTTTCACATATTAAATACACTTTTTACGAAAAAACGTATTTTTCGATAAATTTTCGAGCCAAAAACACTGGGACGCACTCCGAGCTGCAATAATTGAATCCGAGTCAATTAACCAATTTAAAAACAGACTTGATAAATGTAAAATACAAGATGGGGATATTATATGTTGTAAAATTCCTTTCTGTAGATATTAATAATATAATCATAAAAACAGCTAATTTCGGGCTTTATTGAAGCCTCGAGAAACTTTACGGATGAAAGTAAAGTAAAGCATGAAATGTTTGAAATAAGTGACATACATCATATAACATATTTTTTTTTGTATTTGCTATGTTGAATTTTGCGCGGACATGAACTGCTCCGAATCCATTCTTCGCCAGGTTTTCCTTTGGAAAAACACAAAATATATATATATATATTTTTTGTATGTCGAACATCCGATTAAATCCGTGCATCGCGAGCGTGTCTGCGAAGCCTCTGCTTTGATTTCCCCGGGACTTGATAAAGTAGCATTCGACCTCTCGAATGACAACGAAGCTCGCATCGAACGAAGCGTCGTTCAATGCGAGCAGCTGCGGCTTTCGCACTCTTTGCCAACCGGACAATTTTTTTCCTCCATCCATTCTCGCTCGCGAACAGCGATGACGAGGAAGCGGAGTGACAAGAGAGCCGAGAAGAAAAAAACCGAATCCGATAGAAAGAGAAATGCGAGAGACCGGACGGGGTGGCGAAGGGGAATGCGAGAGAGCGCGGAGAAGTCTGCGTTCCGTGCGAGCCATCCGGCGATAACGGGGGCGAAGGGTGAAGGGTGGTGACGAGCTGGAGGGAAAGGTTTGCGGAAGACATGAAAGGGATGCGCGCCGACGCCATTCTCGTCAGGTTCTCTTGCGTTCCGTGGTGCACGGAAGGTAGGGAGAGACGGCGCTCCGCACTGTTCCGCGTCTACCTGTGACAATGACCGGCACCGGTGGTCAAGTGGCTAGCGTGCTAGCCCAGTACTGCCGGTGATCGGGAGGCTCCGGTTCGATCCCCGGTTTGGGCGAAAGATTTTTTGGAGCAGCAGTGCGCTGACCATACAGTGTATGGTGCCGTAAGTGGTGCCATGCTGTTCGCGAAAATTCTTGAGCTCCGGGGGTTGGCCTGTAGCCGGCTGCACTCGGCGTAGGTTTTCTGTGGTTTCCCTGCGTCTTAGGCGAATGCGAGTGCTTCTATCTCCATCTTAAGTCGGCCACAGCCGCAAGTGCACGTTACCCAAGTTCTAGCATTGGCACGGAGTGTGATGGATGGGACTTGGGGTGCAAACGAAGTTACAAAAGGGATACGGCCCGTAGATACATAACATAACATAACATAACATAACATAACATAACATAACATAACATAACATAACATAACATAACATAACATAACATAACATAACATAACATAACATAACATAACAATGAGCGGGGTTCACCTGCGCACTTAGATAGAGCCGAGGACAGAGGGAGGAAAACCGATCGGCACATTGCTCTGGTTTCGTTCTGGTTTCGGCCTCGTAGGTTTCTTTTGGAATCCGTGGCAGACGCAGAGGTCCGAACAGGGGTAAAGTAGGGAGAGACGCTGCTCGGCAGCAACCCTGTGCGCATCCCCTGTTCGGCGTCTACCTATACAATGAGCGATACATTGCTCTGGGTCTGCTATCCTCATATTCTCTTGGTGCACGCACCCTTCCGAACAGGGGTAAAGAAGGGAGGTTGTTCCGCAGCATCCCTGTGCGAATCCACTGTTCCGCGTCTACCTGTACAATGAGTCGGCTTCACCTGTGCACTCAGACAGCGCCGAGACTCCTGCATTGGTAAGACAGAGGGAGGAAAACTGATCGGCACATTGCTCTGGTTTCGTTCTGGTTTCGGCCCCGTAGGTTTCTTTTGGAATCCGTGGCAGACGTAGAGGTCCGAACAGGGGTAAAGTAGGGAGATTCCTATAAGCATCCACTGTTCTGCCTTCACGTATACAATCAGCCGCACATTGCTCTGGATCTGCTATCCTCATAGGTTTCTCTTGGTCTCCCTGCAACACGCAGCTTTCCGAACAGGCGTAAGGTTGGGAGAAACGTTGCTCCGCAGCATTCCTATAAGCATCCACTGTTCTGCCTTCACGTATACAATGAGCGGCACATTGCTCTGTGTCTGCTACCCTCGTAGATTTCTCTTGGTCTCCCTGCAACACGCAGGGGTAAGGTTGGGAGAAACGTTGCTCCTCAGGATTCCTGTATGCACCCACTGTTCCGCGTTCACCCGTACAATGCAGACGGATTCCACTGTGCACTTAGACACTGTCGGGACTCCTGCATTAGTAGCACCGACGGAGGAGAACCAAATGGCACATTGCTCAGAGTCCGCTATCCTCATAGATCCGGAACAACCCATCAAGACAGTGTGGGGTAGTCTTTGATGTAGACGACTGTGTGCGTGCGTGGAACGGAGATGGTTCCTGGCGTCAATTTGCGCGGCACATGGGTCGTATCTGTAGCAAAGGGCGCGAGGGGTAAACGATCCTACATGTCACTCGCTTAACGTTATCTTTGCCGATTGAGCATCCGAACGATACCGGTTGCTCAAACGCAATCGGCGCAATGACTAAGTTTTCGCTCCTTTGCAGGTTCACGTTTCGGAAAAATCCACCTAGATAGAATAGAAAATCTATCTATTTATCTATCTATTTATCTATCTATTTATCTATCTATTTATCTATCTATTTATCTATCTATTTATCTATCTATTTATCTATCTATTTATCTATCTATTTATCTATCTATTTATCTATCTATTTATCTATCTATTTATCTATCTATTTATCTATCTATTTATCTATCTATTTATCTATCTATTTATCTATCTATTTATCTATCTATTTATCTATCTATTTATCTATCTATTTATCTATCTATTTACCTATCTAAGTATCTATCTATCTAAGTATCTATCTATTTATCTATCTATTTATCTATCTATTTATCTATCTATTTATCTATCTATCTATGTATCTATCTATTTATCTATCTATTTATCCGTCTTTATCCGTCTATTTATCCATCTATTTATCCATCTATTTATCCATCTATTTATTCATCTATTTATCCATCTATTTATCCATCTATTTATCCATCTATTTATCCATCTATTTATTCATCTATTTATCCATCTATTTATCCATCTATCTATCCATCCATCTATCCATCCATCTATCCATCCATCTATCCATCCATCTATCCATCCATCTATCCATCCATCTATCCATCCATCTATCCATCCATCTATCCATCCATCTATCCATCCATCTATCCATCCATTTATCCATCTATTTACCCATCTATTTACCCATCTATTTACCTATCTATTTATCCATTTATTTACCTATCTATCTATCTATCTATCTATCTATCTATCTATCTATCTATCTATCTAACTAACTATCTATCTAACTTCCTACCACGCGAAGAAGGACGTTCCGGTCCAGACAACCCAACGCATAACCCATCAAATCGATTTCCCATCCGGCGAATGCCGCCACAACATCGCGTTAAATATTGGTAAATATTGGTATTTACCTCAACAAAAAAAACCTAAAAAAAAGGGGACACAATATTTGTAGGGTTAACGGTGCGGCGCCCTCGGGTAAAATGGGGCACCGCGCCACGGGGAGGCCAATCGTGAACAGGTGGAGGCGCCGCAGGCCGTCGCACGGCTCTCCTATACCTGCGCTCCTCACCCGTGCCGTTCCGGGGCAGAGACTGCGTGTGCAGCGGTATAACTCAACGAGTCGCCGTAACAGCGCAGCGAAGTGAACGACGGGGGAGCGTGGGCGGACAGCTCGCGACAACAATGAGCATTGTGATTTGTGCGGGTGTACCGCAACTCCGATTGGTCCATCGGCGGGTTTCGACTCCCACCCTCGCGGCTTCCATTGGATCGGGCGACCCGTCCGGGGGTTGCGCCGCTACCGACGCCTCCGTCGGCCAAACAATAGACAATGCGCAAGGCACCGAATCGGGCACACCTGATATCCCCGACGACCCGAGACTCGCCTACGTACCTCGCGCACACCAACGGCAAAGAGGATTCTCGGAAAATGTCCGCCGAGGAATATTCCTCCGATGAAAAAAGTCTCCGGTTTTTGCGACGGAAAGATTCAGATTTTTCATCATTTTTGTTTTTTTTTTTTGGGCAGAATCACCATTTTTATTAGATTTAAAAAAAGAAGTCAATTTGAGGTCCTTGTCGATTTCGTTTTGTCTAATTTGCTTATGTTTGACATGAAAATAGTAATTAATAAAAATAAGAAGTAATAAAATTTGTATGCATTAAGGAGGGTTCGATATGATTGTATGGAATACTCGGAAAGTGCGGATGAAATTTATAGTCGGCTTGTCGGTGACGATCGAAAAAGAAACGCATAATCTTGTAATAAGAATTCCACTCCTCACATATATACAACACCTTAACACCTTACGGATTAAAAAAACTATTAGCGTCGCTCGCTCTCATGCGTCAAAATAATTTGAACGCGTCCAACGATTTGTTTTTCTCGCCAGCATAGAAGCGACACTTGAAGGTCACTCAAAGGGCATTTCTGTTACCAATTTTTCGAGACGCGCTAAAAAAAAACTGAAGTTCGAACATCGACCGCACGGTCGACTATCTTCGTCGAATGTTCCTCATAAAACCCGATACAGCACGACGAGACGTGTTGTATCGCGTAATTATTACTCGACTACGCATATTACGCCGCCAGACAAGGTGCTATTTATAATCTGTTAAGGAGGTTGGAGCGATTCACTCAGTGCCTCATATTTTTTTTAAATCTTGTGTACAAGTTTTCACGCATCTATTGATTACAGTAAATGGTCATTTGTATTACAGCAAATGCCCTTAGAAAAAGCTTAATTGTAATGAATTTGCAAAAATATTACCTGGTTTATGCTAATTTTCGAAAACGTACATATTCAAATTTCTCATCAAGCAATCCGCAATTTTGCTCGATTTTTGATGTATTGTATTGTACGGTCCATTCCCTTCAAGATGCTCAACCGATTCACCACCTACCTATCCGTTACTATCATCCGTTAAAAAAAATGGCGTCCTTTTATTTACCCATCGCCGAGATTCCTTCATAAACAAAAATCGCTCCAGCCTCCTCATCCTCGCATCCCCGATAGCATCGGCAATGGCCTTAGTCGACGGTGGCGCCAACTAGCGTCCACCTCGCCCCGTCGAGACGGTTAACAACAAAGTCGCCAGTTAACAAAAAAAAGTATTCAAACGACATTACCTTCCCATTACTTCTCCTCCAATACAGTCCCCTTCTCTACAATTCAACGGAACAAGCCTCCGTCCCGGACTGCATAGAACGAAACAATAAACATCCCTGCACGCGCCTCGATCGAACTCGCTGCGTCCGAGCCTCCGCTGTACGCGAGAGGCGTCTCGCGTCGTCTGAGCGCCGAGCCGCAGCGCCACAATAGCCGAGAGTTATATATCGCGCGCAGCCCCCGGTATACGCGCGCGCCTACCTCGTCGCTTTGGCGTCCCAGTCTCGTCGTTGCGCTGCCTCGGGGTCTCTCCTCGTCTCTTCGGTGGGGAGAGTCCGTCGTCGCCGCGGCGTGGGTGTAGGAGAGAAAGGAGGCGTAGCCGTCGGTGGCCGACAAGGGCGTGGCGAACGGTCCACCGGGGACTCCGGTGAATCCCGAAGAGAGAGCGTTGGCGCACGCTCGACTTCGCCTCGTACACTACACAGTTACACCGGGGCGAAACAGTACGTGAGCGCGCGGGACGGAAAGATCGAACGAACGAGGGAGAAGCCCTGCGTTAACGCGCGAGTAACGGGGAGACGGCGGGAGTAGCGGAGAAAAACAGTGGCGCGAGAGAAGGGGGGGTGGGAGGGGGGGGGGGGGGCGAAACGATAGCGAGCTCGGCGAGAGAGATTGCAGCGCGCAACGCGCCGTTTGTACCGATGCCGACGTTGCCCGACTGACTGTGTGCGCCGGATGGTGGTGGGAAGTTATGTTGGCACGAGTGGGCGCGAGAGAGAGAGGCCGAGCGTCGCGACGGCGTTGTACGGCGGCGTGGCGGCGGAGAGGTGTCCCCCTGTCGTGCGGAACCGGCGGCGCCCCGAACTGCGCCGGAGCCAGAGGCACCCGCCGAAACTCTCCTCGTCGTCCCGCCGCGCGCGGACCTCGTAGCCCGCGCGCTCTCTTCAGTCAGTCAGCCGACGCTCCGTGGCCGCGGTGATTATCCCCATTGTATACGTAACCGTCGCGACACAGAGCGCCTACTACTCGTTTCGATCCGGAATCGAGTCATTTTTGTTGTTGTTGTTGTTGTTTCCTCTCCCTCCGTCGCCGCTCTCGACCGATCGTCGCCGATCGAAGGCTCGTGCGAGCGTTGCGTTACGCGAAAGGAAGAAAACGCGATCGAGAGGAGAGATCGAGAATAACAAACACTGAAAATTATTTCACGCGCGGACTTGTGGACTCGTCGGGGGAAGTTCGATCTCTCGATAAATCGAGGCGCTCGCGCAACTTAGAGGCCGATGTTGCCGCTGTCGATGTCCGGCGAATGTATTGCTGTCGGGGATAGCGAGGAGCTCTGTTGCACGCACGAGAGTTCTCGCGCGAGATCTTAAACGGGGAGACAGCGGAGATTGTCGGTTGGAACCGGAAGTTCTCAAACGCCCGAGGACGTTGTTAACGAGACGAAACGCGTGCAATTCGGCGCGCGACACCTGCGGGTGTCGAGTGAGGCTCTCGGCCTAGTGGTGCTCAACGGAAAAATTACCGCGGATCCGGCGATCGCAACGACCGATCGGCCGCACGATTTTTAACATCGACAGTTTTTGTCCTGCGACAACCGAGCGAGCGAAATTCTTCCGTATCGGAGCTGTCGTCGTGTTCGAGCTGTTCCGACGTTAAGACAACGAAAAAAAAGCTATTTCCATAAGAGTCGAAAGACAAAAAAAAATAAAAAAATATAACGACCAGTGGTTCTCATATGCAGTGACGGTATTCGAACGTTTAATGGACACAGTGCGGCAGCGGCTATTGTGATTAACTGTGCGCGACGAGAATACACTGACGTGTTCTCTGCGTGATTTGTGTCTACGGAAGTAGAATAAGAAAACGAAAAAAAAAATACATAAAAGAAAAATCTTGAATAATCAACGGTCTCCCGAGATAATAAGAAACGTACCGGGGAGAGGATGATATGAGCACGATCAGCAGGTGAGTGTGGCTTCGAGAAATCGAGCGTCGTTTAGACACGTCGATAGTTGTAAGATAAATATGAGAGGAAAAAATAAATAAGACACGAGCAAAAAGAAAAAAAATTAATTGAATGGTTGCCTTCTCGCCAAGGCGTTGAAATCTCGTAGCGCGTGTCCGACGCGTTTCGCTGTACGGGGATAATGCAAACGTTAACGAGCAATCGTATCGACACGTGTGGACTGATCGGCGTCAGCCGGCGCACTAGCCGCGCGAGGCTTCCGCTCTCACGGCTCGCCAACGAATGTCCGGACTTTTTTCCGAAACAATTAAAATTAAAAAAACTCTCGAATGAAAATAATAATTATCGTATCGCAATGCGGGCTGGGCCGATGGTTACGATAGCAACGCTGTCCAAAAAATTCGTATGAAATTTGATGCACCGGTGCTGGAAATTTTTATGCATAAACTGGTATGGTAAAATTCATGCACGATCGTGATGAAAAATTATTGTGCAATATTTAACTTTTGAAATACTTTACTTCCAATAATTTACTTTAATTTTTCACTGTAAGAGTTCATTCATTTTTTTTTATCACAACTGTACGACAAATCGAACGGCTAGAATAACATTGTAACTATTTATATGGTAATTCGATAAAAGATGTTACACTGTTGTTTTAGGGGTGCGAAATGTTATGAACCGGTTTTTGCATACAAACTTTCAGTCCGCTGAATTAAGTTGACCATTTTTTTACAGTGTTACGATTGTTTTCATCCAAAAATATCCGAAAACACTTTAATTCCAATAGTGTAACAGCGCAAAAATCCGTATGAAATGTAATGTACCGTTCGGGAGGTTTTTATGCAAAAGCTGGTATATTAAATTTCATGTACAATTCTGATGAAAAATGATCGTACGATATATTTAAAACTCTTGAAACACTTTACTTTTACTAATGTACTTTGATTTTCCTATTTATAGTAAAATCAACTAAATTATCAAAAGTGAAGTCTACTATTAAAGATAATTTAAATCCAACAATTTATTTTAATTATTAATTGTAAAAGTTCATTAATTTTTCATCACAGTTATTAAATGTTATGGACCATTTTTGCATAAAAACGTTCAGCCAAGTGCATTAAGTTTACAATTTCTTTAAAACAGTATTATTACGATCGTCTTCATCCGAAAAACCCGAAAACTCTTTAATTCCTATAGTATAAGATAAACATGAGAGAAAGAACTGATACAAACAACAACAACAACAAAAAAGTAATCGAATGGTAGATTCTCGCCAATTCGTTGAAATCTCGGAGTTGCGTCACCTTCGAGTTTTGCTGCACGGGGATAATGTAAGCGTTAACGAGCATCGGATATCGACACGTGTGAACCGATCGGCGTCCTCCGGCGCACTCGTGCGAGTTTTTTGCTCTCACGGCTCGCGAACGAATATCCAGGCTCTTTTACGAAACGATAAAAATAAAAAACTCTCTCAAATGAAAATAATAATAATCGTATTGTAATCTGGGCCCGGCCCTGATTACGATATTATTATGATTGTCTTCATCCGAAAAGTCCGAGAAAAAGAACACTTTAATTCCGACGATAAGCGAAATAATAACTCGAGAGGCCAGAGCCGAAGATTCCGGGCCGTTAGGTCAATAAGTAGCGTAGAACGTACTTAAAAGAAAAGGAACAAAAAACAATACCGTCATAGTGAGACGCTATCGCCCGGACAGCGTGTTCCATTGTACATTGTTCCATTGTCCAGGCGTTTAATCGAAAACTGAACGAGGGGAAATAAAAAGTATTTAAAAAAAATCTCCGATCCGATAAGAGACTATTTTCATCCGAAAAATCGGAAAAGACTTTAATTCCCGATAGGTTAGAGCCGAAGATTCCGGGCCGTTGGTTCGGTAGTTTAGGCAGAAGGCACGTAAAACAAAAGTAACAAAAAATAATAGTCATAAGTCCCGGCGTACAATCAACGATGGGATTTTATTACCGAAAACTGGACGAGGGTAAAAAAAAAGTAAAAAATAAATCTTCGTTCCATAAGAGAACATTTTCATCGAAAAGGTCAGAAAACTCTTTAATTTCGACGCTTCGCAAAATAATAAGCCGCCACGCTAATCTTAGATTCCGAGCCGTTGGTTCGGTCGTCAGCTTCGTGCGAAACCTAAAGCAAAACCAACAAAAAACAATACCGTCATAGTCAGTTCAGGCGTACAATCAACGACGAATTTTATCATCGAGAACTGGACGAGTAGAAAGAAAAAATATAAAAATAAAAATCTGCGTTTCGATAAGAGAACATTTCCATGCGAACGGTCAGAAAACACTTTAATTCCGACGCTTCGCGAAATAATAAGCCGCCACGCTAGAGCTTTAGATTCCGAACCGTTGGTTCCATAGTTAGCTCAGAACGCACCTAAAGCAAAACGAACAAAAAACAATACCGTCTTAGGGTCGAATTTTAAGACGTTAGTTTGAACGTAAGGTCGCCCTTGAGAACGAACTCAAGTCTGAACTTAAATTTGATCCTAAGTTCGAACGTAAGTCTGAACTTATATTTTATCTAAAGTTCGAACTTAAGTATGAACCCAAATTCGATTATAGTTTCAGTTCGATCTTCAGTTCGAACTCAAGATCAAACTTAAGGTTCGATCTTAAATTCGAACTGAAGATAGATTTAAATCCGCAATGAAATTCGCGCCAAAGTTTGATGTTAAGTTCGATCTCAAGTTCAAACTAATGTCTTAAAAATTCGACCCTTGGTAAGGCGCTATCACCCAGACAGCGCCTCCCATCGCCCGGGCCTGCAATCAACAACGGATTTTATAATCGTAAAATAAATTGGGCGAGTGGAGAGAAAAAATGAAGCCAAAAAAAATCTCTGTTTCGATAAGAGAACATTTAAGCGTTTTTCCGGCTTCGCGTTGTCCCGAGCGTGCAGGGGTCCTGCGTAAGGCACGGACAGACACTGCTGGGCCATGTGTTGCTCGAAGGGGCGATCCACGGGGTACGTGAGAAAGCGAGAGAGCGTCAGCGAGTCCGACGACGCGGAGTAGAGCGAAGGGACGGTGAAGTTACGCTGGCGGAGCGGGCAACGCATCTGACCCAGTGACCTTCGCCTCGCTCGTTCTTTCTTCCCCCCCTCCCCCCTCGACGGCCCCCCTCGACACAGGCAACGTGGAGAAGAAACGAGCGAGGGTGCCGGCCGGGAATAAAATGGGAATAAAAAATCCTAGCGACCCTCGCGAATACCGAATTATTGTAATACACAACTCGCTCGGATTCGACGTCTTCGTTCACCGACTTGAGTGGCGAAACGAGAATCCGGTGCGGTTTTGCGGCAACTCCCGAACACGATCGTGTTAGACAGTATCGTACGTTGATGTAAAGAGACGATAGGAAAATTAGGTTCTTAAAAAAAATACTTCGTTTTTATTATTTTTTTTCTTTTGATGAACCCTAGCGGGACAAAGGGCGAGAGGCGAAGTAAGAATCGGTCTTATATGTAGGGATACTTTTTTTATTATTATAGCACAGTTTTCGTGATTTGGGCAAAGGTTTTCCGAGTCTATTACTAAGTTGCTTCGACAAATGTATGTTCATCAATGGACCTCGATGAATACTTTAGCGACGAAGTTTATTAAAAGGATTACGAAAAAAATTGTAAATGTGTGAATTTAGATCCCTCGCACTACCAGATGCGGACAGCAAATTTCCGGTAGTTCGATTAAAATTGGTTTTTTAATAATTAAAAAAAAATATCACTTCCACTCGCGTCTCTGAAATTTTATAGTTGCTCGTCGCGGATTCTTCAGTGCGATGTTTACCGACAACCATTTTCATTGTCCGCGGAGCGAAATTCGACACAGTCTCGCGAAAAGTTCTTCGAGGACAGAAAAAGAATTTAGTATTTTTTTTTTTTAAAGTAAAAACTGTGG
Source organism: Ichneumon xanthorius (assembly GCA_917499995.1). Classification (NCBI taxonomy): domain Eukaryota; kingdom Metazoa; phylum Arthropoda; class Insecta; order Hymenoptera; family Ichneumonidae; genus Ichneumon; species Ichneumon xanthorius. The sequence goes on from OU824201.1 coordinate 17,953,867, forward strand.
GAACCGAATTTGCGTCACCGCAAAGCTGAATAGAGAGCGTCCCGAAGAGAATTACGACTTTAACAAGACACGCAAGCCTCCCGAATTATGCGGTATTATGTATTATGTCGTCATTATGTAGATGGCTATTGGAATCCATTAGTTTTGGAATTCTTCGCTCCTCTGGCAAAGACCCGACTAAGAAACTTATAGTATGGATGAAACACAGTAAACTTCCTCTCGTACCGGCGGTCCCCTCGAACGGGCTTCTGCCCGGTTCTGACGCTGGAACTTGCTACTCCGCACTCCTCGCTAGCGTTGTTTTAAAATAGGCCAAGGATCGTAAAAAAGAATGATGACTGCAGTGTACAGTGCGGATGCCCGAGCGTTTATACATACACGCTTCCCTACTCTTTTTTTCTGTATCGGTATCTTCTTCCCCCCCCCCCCCCCCCTCCTACCCGCTCCTCTGCACCCTTCGCAGTGTTCTGGACCGGTTAATCTCTTTCTCCCTCTTACCGTGTTTAATGCGCCGGTAGCGGGCCGTTTCAAACAATTCTTGTTGGTGAAAACTGGTCGTAAAATTCTTCTGAGTGGCCGGTATGAATCCCGAAAAACTCGCGTAAGTGTGCACCACGGAGTGGTCGGGAAAATTGATAATGGACCGAGCCACATGTTGAGTTTTTTTTTTTTTTTTTTTTCGTAAAATGAGAATCAAAAGATGGGATCGAGCACACTGTAAACAAAAAATCGTATGTAATTTCGTGTACAATTCTGATGAATAATTAATGTTCAGTTTACTAAAAACATCGGGAATACTTTATTGTTAACAATTTTCCTTAATTGTACAATGAAAGTACTTTAATTTTTAGAATTTACTTTAATTCTTAGAATGTACTTTAATTTTTAGAATTTACTTTAATTTCAATGAAAAAGTATATTAATTTTTCACCACAATTGTACAATAAATTTAATGTACCAGTTTTTGCATAAAAACTTCGAGTTCGGTACATTAAAGTTTACAATTTTTATACAGTGCAAGTTGGGATTTATATATCGAGTGAGATAATTTTTAGCTTCAGCGGCCGAAGTTTTTTATTTATTTTTTTTTTTAATTCATAATTCTTTCGACTTTCTCGTGAGGCGAGAACAAAAAGATGAGAACGAGCGTCGCTGCTCGATCGCGTAAGCGGAATAAGGCTGAAGTGTTGCCGCGGGAAGTTGGGATATTTATCTCGAGTGACAAGATTTCCCAGCTTGAGCGGCCAAAGCTCCGTCGAAGCTCACGACCGAACGACCGGAGACACCATTCTTCTTTTTTCCTGTTTCTCTTGTTCTCGTTCGGTCTCCTGTTCGTACGACTTGTCCGTCTGTCTCTCGGCACGAGATTAGCTCTCGGGTTCACAATGACAAAAGGCCTGGCGTTTCGGTGAGACGACGATCTCACACGGCCCGACCCCCGGACGCGACTCCGCATACAATTTTACTCTCGTCGGGTGATTAAGGAATTAGAAAAGTCTCCTCGACGCCGACACTTGCGCAATCGGATTATACCATTAATTTATCGGGACCGCTAAATTGTCCCGGTAATCTCGGACCGAGATTTACAATCGTTCATTCTCACACCCCGGACTCGGCGCACTCGCCTCATGCGCAATGTTAAACATCGGGGAATTTTCACTGTCGAAGGCATTCGTTGAATAGGTGGCGAGAAAGACCCGACTATGCTGCAGCTACGCCGCGCAAGATTGATGCTTCCCCGGTCATTGACACATCAAGGTTGTATGCGTGCCCAGCTATTTTCGAATTCTCGATTCGCTTCGGAATATTCCTGGCGCACATTGTATTTTTTATTTTATTTTATTTTATTTTATTTCTCTGTCATTTTCGTTTCATAGGCGCACACTTCCGATTCGATTGACATATATTATTATACATATATGTATAATATATAGTTATCGGTATCTTATTAATGTGCTATTATTTGTATTTTTGTATCGGCTACGAAACGTCAACAAATTTTTGGGTCATGTGTTTCGATACATTTTGGAAAATTTTTGGCCCAACCTCCAAGAATTTTTACCTTTTGCATTTTTTCAATTCGATAAAGTCTTGTGTACAGTCTTGTAAACACTCTCAATACCGTAAAAGCTGCTTGTGTAGAGCAGACACGGATTTCATTCTAAAATCAGGACAAATTTGTTCGCGGTTTTACTGTACAAAAAAGTTTTAGGTATTTTACAATAACTTTTCTTCGCAGTGCGCGTATTTAGTTTTTTGAATTATTTGATTAATGTTAATGTCTTGCGATTCAAACAACGTTTCTGAGCCTCAGGACTCTCAAATTTACTACGCTCGGGTAAACTGAACAAAACTTTGGTATAATAAATTGTACAACAGAAATGCGGATTGGACAAGCTAAGCCGATAGATTTTCGATACATTTTGGAAAATTTTTGGCCCAACCTCCAAGAATTTTTACCTTTTGCATTTTTTCAATTCGATAAAGTCTTGTGTACAGTCTTGTAAACACTCTCAATACCGTAAAAGCTGGTTTTGTAGAGCAGACACGGATTTCATTCTAAAATCAAGACAAATTTGTTCGCCGTTTTACTGCACAAAAAAGTTTTAGGTATTTTACAATAATTTTTCTTCGCATTGCACGTATTTAGTTTTTTGAATTATTTGATTAATGTTAATGTTGTCTTGCGATTCAAACAACGTTTCTGAGCCTCAGGACTCTCAAATTTACTACGCTCGGGTAAACTGAACAAAACTTTGGTATAATAAATTGTACAACAGAAATACGGATTGGACAAGCTAAGCCGATAGATTTTCGATACATTTTGGAAAATTTTTGGCCCAACCTCCAAGAATTTTTACCTTTTGCATTTTTTCAATTCGATAAAGTCTTGTGTACAGTCTTGTAAACACTCTCAATACCGTAAAGGCTGGTTTTGTAGAGCAGACACGGATTTCATTCTAAAATCAAGACAAATTTGTTCGCGGTTTTACTGTACAAAAAAGTTTTAGGTATTTTACAATAACTTTTCTTCGCAGTGCGCGTATTTAGTTTTTTGAATTATTTGATTAATGTTAATGTCTTGCGATTCAAACAACGTTTCTGAGCCTCAGTACTCTCAAATTTACTACGCTCGGGTAAACTGAACAAAACTTTGGTGTAATAAATTGTACAACAGAAATGCGGATTGGACAAGCTAAGCCGATAGATTTTCGATACATTTTGGAAAATTTTTGGCCCAACCTCCAAGAATTTTTACCTTTTGCATTTTTTCAATTCGATAAAGTCTTGTGTACAGTCTTGTAAACACTCTCAATACCGTAAAAGCTGGTTTTGTAGAGCAGACACGGATTTCATCCTAAAAACAAGACAAATTTGTTCGCGGTTTTACTGCACAAAAAAGTTTGAGGTATTTTACAATAATTTTTCTTCGCATTGCACGTATTTAGTTTTTTGAATTATTTGATTAATGTTAATGTTGTCTTGCGATTTAAACAACGTTTCTGAGCCTCAGTACTCTCAAATTTACTATGCTCGGGTAAACTGAACAAAACTTTGGTATAATAAATTGTACAACAGAAATGCGGATTGGACAAGCTAAGCCGATAGATTTTCGAATGCAGCGAAAGTGATATAAATACAAATGAAGATTTTTGGTGGCCGGCTCCATTGAGAGGAAAGGATGCTGGCTGACAGTGTTTCTGCCGGTTTGGATTCCGAATTAGTGTCCTCTCTTCGAGGCCTCGACGGTTAACGTATGCAGGCACAGACTCCCGTGACACGCGTCACGCTCGATTTCTCGTTCGCGCGACGCCTCGCAACGACGTCTACGAGCAGGCCCCGGAGACTCTTTCTTCTCTCGTTATTCTCCTCCCTTTGGCCATCGCCGATTCACAATATGCGCGTACAACTGTCGTACTGTCCTGCACCTCATTATTTCGTTTTGTCGTCGTCGGCGACGGGCAGCGTTGAGCGGCAGTTTCCAAAATGAGGAAATCCTCCATCTGGCGCGCTTCTGTTCCACTGTGTTTCTTCTTATTCTTTTATGCTATGGTTTATTCTACTGGCGCGCGGCTTGATGATCCGTGCGCCGCGGTACTCTCGTCGCATTCTCGACCGCCGGCAGCTTTCGCTCTCGGTTTTTTCAGTTCTTTTTTTTTTACCACGTTTGACACTATCCAATTAAAAGGCCCTGACTTTGGCCATACTCCGGCCACACCGTCGGCGGTCTATAAATAATTTTTCAACCCGTTTCGACGAAACACTGGATGTATCTGCGTATCCATGAATGGTGGCACATTGACGATTGGGTGAAAGTCGTAATCGATGGATTTTGAAAAATCAATATATCTCGGCTAGTGCATAATTTACGAAAGTGGGACTTTGCGCGTTTCGAAGTGTAATCCTTAAGCTTCGAAATGAGCGGTTTTGCAACTGTGAGCGAAATGTAGTTGCTGAGATATGGCGATTTTTCATTCTTTATCGATAACGAATTTTTTTCAAATTCAGCGTCAGAGATCAAAATCGATGAATTCTGAAAAATCGAGATTTCTCGGCAATTACGCAGCTTATGAAAACGGGACTCCTCTCATTTCGAAGTGTAATCCTTAAGCTTCAAAATGAGCGGTTTGGACGAATTTTTCCCAATTCAGCATCAAAGATTGAAATCAGTAAACTCAGATTCACCATCAATTATCATTGTGCTCACGTACAGAGAATTACAAATCTTCGAATTAACAAAAAGATCCCAAAAAAACGTGAAAACGACCACTGTATTGCTATTATCAGTATCTATAGTTTGATTTTATAATAATTACGATAACTTACAATTACTCGTAAATACACATTTTGTTAAGCAACCATTTTTTTTTTTTTTGTGAAAAGGATGATAATTTTTAGCATAATATTTTTCGTCGCTCCCATTCACGCTGTCGGCTAAAATTATTTCTTCGCTATCGTAAGTTCAAAAGAAAAAAAACTCAACATTGCGCACTACCGTACGTTTCGCGGGAGCGATAAGAGTCGTTGCGCGCAAAAAAAGTGATAAACTTCTTTGATTGAGCTTAATCGGAAGATTTTTCGAGTACTCAAAATTTTTATTAAAAAAACATAAATACATACTTTTTTCGGGATTTATTTTCATTTTTATGAATGGATAATGACTGGTCGAAATTCGCCCGTTGATTATTAAGTCTCGCCCAATCTCGAACCCAAACGAAAAAAAAAGAAGAAGATAAGAAAAAAAAAAGAACCGCGTCTCGACACAAGAGCTTCGCGCGATAGAAAATTTGTTTTCTCAATTCGATTCGGCGGTTCCTCCTCTCTGTCTCTCCTCCACGTTCCGTTTGCCCGTTGCTAATGGCTTCCAAGAAATTCCCGAATAATTACTCTTTGTTCGTTGTGCGCGCGCGAGGGCGCGAGACCGTGGATGAGTAATCGCCCGGCAGTAAAGCAGTTCGGCATCGCGGCCGAAAACCGCGACGGGCAAGCACATGTATAGCGGCAACGTGCGTAGCGCGTACAGTCGAACCTCGTTAATCCGAGGCAACGTGGAAAAATCGTACGCCGACTGAATTGAATCTCAAATGAGATAAGGAAAACATTCGCAATCGGCGAATGCGATTTACCGCGGTCGGTAACAAAAACTGTAATCAGTTTTTCTAATTCCACTGACAATTTAAGACCAACAAAGAATTCTTACCCGATAGTGCATCGACACAAGCTTCGTCTAAGAATTAGTTTCCAAACGGAAATCGTTGGCACCGATGAAAACAATTGATTACAGTTTTCTGTTACCGACCGAGTCTGAGTTCGGCGGAGCGTGGAGCGCGTACAGTCGAACCTTGCTAATCCGAATCAAGGTGGAAAAACCGTACGCCGACTAAGTTGAATCTGAAATGATACACATGAAATATTTGCAATTAACGAATCCGATTTACCGCGGTCGGTAACAAAAACTGTAATCAATTTTTCTAATCCCACTGACAATTTACGGCCAAAAAAGAATTCTTACCCGACACTGCATCGACACAAGCTTCGCCTAAGAATTCGTTTCCAAGCGGAAATCGTTGGCACCCATCAAAACAATTGATTACAGTTTTCTGTTACCGACCGAGTCGGAGCGAAGCGAACGCGCTCTCGCACCGGCTTTGCGCTCGGACGAATTGACTTGAATCGCGTATAGTCGAGTTTCTACTATACAGCAGCACGTGCATCGTGCCGAAGCACAAGGCGCACGCGAGGTGCCCGGACTTTCTCGGCGTAACGCCGAACGCCGTAAATTCGTGCGAAACTGCCGTAACACGAATCGTCCCCGAAATCATTGCTCTCTCGCACATTATCGCGAGTCCGAGATGTTTTGACGAAACGACGCAGGCGGGTAAGACAAATACGAGCGATAAAATCGTCGCCGCTATTATAACGGTGATATAAACCGCCGAATGATTCACACTCGCCGATCTTTCGACACTCACCGAACGCCGATCACCCCCCTTAAGCTGCTCGCACACAAAACTGCGTACACTAGGGGTCGAATTTTAAGACGTTAGTTTCAACTTTTGAGATCGCTCTTGAGATCAAACTTAAGATCACAGTTTGGCCGGAACTTCATTGCGTGCTTATCTATCTTAAGTTCGAATTTGATTTCCAACTTCATATTGAACTCGAACCTTAGTTCGAACTTAATTACGAACTTAGTATCGAACTCCACCTACGTTCGAATTTGAGTTCAGACTTAAGTTCGGACTTAATATTAAGCTTCAGCACAAAATCAAGTTCAAACTTAAGGTAGATTTTAATTTTAAACTTAAGGTAGATCTTAATTTTAAACTTAAGGTAGATCTTAATTTTAAACTTAACATAGATCTTGAGATTAAACTTAACATAGATCTTGAGTTTAAACTTAACATAGAACTTAATTTCGAAAACTCGATCTCTCTTGAGTAAGAGAGATCTTAAGTTCAAACTTAACATAGTTCTTAAGTTCGAACTTCCGTCCTACACAGTAAAAAAAATGTACTTTTTAATTACAACAACTTATTGTCCACAAACGTCCACAATTTTTTATTTGTTAATTTTCCGATCGCGTTATCCGGCTTCTAGTTTTACAAACAAAAGTGCAAACTAAAATTGTTAATAACATGGGGAATAAGAGGACAAGTTTCTATATTCAATCCTTGACAAACGAGTTTGTCATTTATTTAACAAAATAATTTTTACAAAACTTCGTATTCCTATTTTACAAAATAATTTTTTATTGTATAGTGTACGGAACACAGACGGATCGCGCCGGCTTCACACACAGCCGTTATTGGCTGTTGCTCGCGTTTTGGTGTCCGATCTGGTGCGATCGACGCGTCTTTGTGACGCAAAACGGCAAACGTTGTTTTATGTGCGAGCACCTTTACCCCAAAATCCTATTATCATATTCGACTCGGTTCCGCGGCCGGATTTAAACGTTGACAATGTTGCAACCGCTCGAACAATTTCAAAATCCTCGGGTCGCACATTGCCCCGGATATATGCGTGTCCAACTGGGCGGCCGTTTATTCCCGAGAGAACTGTGACGACTGTCCGCGGAATAATACCGCGTCGTCTTTCGGCGTGTGTGCGCGCGCGCGCTCAACTATGTGTGCATACGTCAAGAGAGTTCCGCATCTCGACTTGGTACTATTATTAAGTCTGACATCTTGATGCTAACGGACTCTCGGGAAGAGCCGCGATCTCTAAAACTCGCGACAATGTGCCGGAGAAATATTAATAAGTAAATTTAATAAAGCTCCCTCTTTGGGGTAAGAAAAGGGAGACAAAAGACACGCGCTCTGCGCTCGAGATCCGCGCGGGTTTGTCGGCGAATGGAAGAGAAAGCTGTGAAACGGAAAATCGCTGGGACGATAAAAAGTTACGATTTTTCATGACTCGCAAAGCGTTGAAACTTAAAGTCCGTAAGTGATGTGAAAATACGGTTAAAAAGTTTTTTTTTTTTGGGTTCTAAGGGCCGAATTTTAAGACATTAGTTTGACCTTGAGATCGAACTTGAGATCAATCTTAAGTTCGAACTGGAGATCAAACTTAAGGTCGAACTTGAGATCAAACTTACGTCCGAACTTAAAATCAAACTTAAGGTCAAACTTGATATCAAACTTATGTCCGAACTTAAAATCAAACTTAAGTCTGAACTTAAAATCAAACTTAAGTCTGAACTTAAGATAAAACTTAAGTCTAAACTTAAGATAAAACTTAAGTCTGAACTTAAAATCAAACTTAAGTCTGAACTTAAGATAAAACTTAAGTCTGAATTTAAGATAAAGCTTAAGTCTGAATTTAAGATAAAACTTAAGTCTGAATTTAAGATAAAACTTAAGTCTGAATTTAAGATAAAACTTAAGTCTGAACTTAAGATAAAAGTTAAGTCTGAATTTAAGATAAAACTTAAGTCTGAACTTAAGATAAAAGTTAAGTCTGAATTTAAGATAAAACTTAAGTCTGGACTTAAAAATCGCTGGGGCGATAAAAAGTTACGATTTTTCATGACTCGCAAAGCGCTAAGAACCGAAAATCCGGAAGCAATGCAAAAATTCCATTAAAAACATCTTTATTTCGTTTCTCATTTGAAGTTTTCTTTTTCTATGAAAACGATCGCTGCCACGCAATAGTCCGGGTCGCGAGGCGGAAGAGCGGTCTTAATGAAACAATGATCCGAGTAACGAATCGCCGGAGGTTGATTTATAACCGTCAGTGATAGTGAATGAAACTCCGGCCGGAGTGTGTTGGGCGGTCGGGCGGCGGCGGCGGCTTTCACAGTCGCTAATGAACTTTTCGTTAGGGGGGGGGAACTAAGTGGGGAGGAAAGCTCTCGCGGTAGCAGGAAGCTCCCAGGTATCTGTAGCACGCCGTTGCAACGCCAGGGCCACCGCGGCTCCCGCTTAATGGCAGGAGGATGAATAGGAGCCGAAGATATACCGAAAGTGCCGGCCGGAGAAGCACCGAGCGAAAACCCGGCTCGTATCGTACAGCGGACGCGCGCATTAGCCTACCGCGCTTTGTTCTTGATGTATGGAAGGCAGTTACGCGCGTTCTCTTAAGTTCTCCTCTTTCTCTGCCTCCGTTCTTCTCTCGGCCGGTATTCCCGTTCTCTTTCACGTTAACTCTCTTCACTGTCCGAGATACGCTATATACTATACATGTATTTATATACGCGTCTATATATATACGTACATATGTATACATGCTTATATATATAGGTATATATGTTTATATATATGTATGCATATATGTTTATATATATGTATGCATATATGTTTATATATATATGAACATATATATATGTGTATATATATATATATGTATATATATGAGAGTGGGCAAAGTGCGTACGCAATAAGTCTTTCGCTCAATGTACGTGTACATCGTCTTCGAGCCGCTTACACGCTCCTAACGCTAATTCCCATCCAGTCTCAGAGTGCAGGACTCCTTTCCGGATTCCCCGAAGAATAAAAAATCCCTGATCGAAGCATAAAAAAATGTTACTTTCATTTTAATTCGTTATTGCATATTATTCATTTATTAGTACAATGATTTTTGTTTAGATTCGTGATAGGAGCTTCAATTTGTAGAGTGGAACGAAAGTTGTGCGAGTAATTTATTGTACGTAAGTTGTAAGTTGTCATTATAGTGTTACGAAAAGTTTTAGTCTTTGGCGCAGGGCTACGTACACATGTATAGTATACATGTATTTATATGTGTGTGGATATATACGTATATATATATATGCGAGTGGGCAAAGTAATTGTAATTGTATATTATTCATTTATTATTACGATACTTTTTTTTAGAAGGTCATAGCACGAGTTTGAATTTATAAAGTCCAAATAATTGACACGCGAAGTTTTAGTCTTTGGTGCAGGACGGCAAGGTTTCCCTTGTTCCATATTACCCCCTCCCCCTGCCCGCTAATTCCCATCCAGTTTCTGATTGCACGGCTCCTTTCCGGATCGAAGCATGAAAAAAAAAAGTTTCAATTTTAATTCGTAATTGTATATTATTAATTTATCATTACAATCATTCTTTTTAGAAGATGATACAATGAGCTTCAATTAATAGAGTGCAAACAACAGTTGCGAGAAGTTTTAGTCTGGCGCAGACCGCAGGGTTTCCCTTGTCTCGTATTACCCCCTCCCCTCCCCTGCGCAGCGTTGATCTCGCTTTCGTGTTGCACCGCGGAAGCCGCGACGCGAATAGGTCGCCGATATTTTGTGTATTGGTTAGCGACTCAAAGAGGCGAAGAGCAACGAAGATTATCGTTCGTGTCTCAGCGACGGCGAGTCCGAGTGTAACGTCAGTTGCTCGTCGGGTCCGGCAACTTGACACTGAACACATGGCCCCACTTCTCCTTAAACCCACACTCGGTCCAGAAGGCCCTCTCCTTCTTTTCTTCCTCCTCCTCTTTTTTTCTTCCTCTTCGTCCCCGCCTCCGCGTCGCTCCTTGCGCTCCGTCGCTCTCCGCCGCTTGCTCGTCATCTCCGATCGGATTCGTTCGGTCCGTCGTCTCCGCGCTCGGCTGTGTACGTCGGAGCGCCGACGCGACGACGGGGCGAGGAAAGCGAGAAGACGCGGCGCGCGGGCCGATTCACCGGATGCGATCGAGTCCGAGCCGCGAGGCCACGTGGTCGACGCGCTCTTACACCCAGATAAAAAATTATTTGACGGCCACCGTTTATTAAGATTAAATAAATATTGATTTGATTTAAATAAATATTGATTTGATTTAAATAAATATTGATTTGATTTAAATAAATATTGATTTGATTTAAATAAATATTGATTTGATTTAAATAAATATTGATTTGATTTAAATAAATATTTATTTCGTTTAACTAACTCTTTACTTAATTTAAATAAACATTTATTTAAGTCCAATAAATATTTTACTTAATCTTAATAAACGGTGGCTGTTAAATAAATTTTTTTCTGGGTGTAGCTGGCGGCGCAGCATCTCTGAAGTTTCGGATGCTGCGTGCTTTGCGTCCAGTCGACATCGACCTATCTCGTTCCACTCCCCGAAGAGGCAACGGAGCTATTTGTCTGACGGAAAATATCTTGGCGGCTGCGGGGCAAAATGGACCGTTTTTTTTTTAAGATTTCATCTCGTAAAAAACAAAATATCGTTGTAGGCAAAAATGTCAATATGGAGAGAGAAATTGAGAAAACGGAATAGAATAGAGCAATCGGTTTTCGACGAGCGATGTAGCGATGGAGGGAAATACTGGAGGAGAGGTCATTTTTTTTATCAATAAAAATAAAATGTTTGGGCAAAATGTATTGACTAAGTTTATATTATTTTTAAAAATATGTATACAGCAATTGACAAATCGGAATACAATAGAGCGGTCCGATCTCAAGGACCGATATAGCGATGGAATAAAAATCTGCCTTCTAAAATTCAAAGATTTCATCTCATAAAAAAAAAAAATTTAAGTGAATACCGCACAGTAAAAAATAATTTCGTAAAATCGGAATGCGAAATTTCGTAAAAATAATTTTGTTAAATAAGTGTCACTTATTTGAATATACGAACCTGTCCTTTTATTTCCCTCGTCGTTGACAATTTTAAATTGTGCCTTTGCTTCTAAAACTAGAAAAATAACAAATAAAAAATTGTGGACGTTTGCGCACAAAAAGTTGTTGTGAAAAGTACAAACTTATTCTACCGTGCGACAGGGGAATTGACAAACCGGAATAGAGCGGACCGATGCAGCGATAAAAAACATACCGTGAGAGGTAATTTTTTTCACAAAAAAAAAAAAAAAATGCTGCGAAAATATTACAAAAAAAAAAAAAAAATGAGAGATTGACATGAAAAAAAAGAAAAAAAATGGTGAACCTTCCTGACAAAAAAAATATATGTTTCGTAATAAATACGGATCTTTTTTTTTGCCGCTCGGTAGTGAGGATTCGATATTTCTCCTTTTTCCCGTGACATTTGGTGTCATCCTCCCGACGTTTTAATCCGCGCTCCCGAGGATAAATTCGAATCTGAAAATACACGCGGGGCGAGCTGGAATGCAAGGTACATGAGTTATGTGGATAAACGGTCGTGCCCGATGCTCCGCACTGTCCGGGGAGAGCCGCGAGAGACATATCGACTCTGGTCACGATTCACCCGCAATCTCCATCCCGTGTGTGTACCGACTCGGGGCGCTCCCCCTCGACGAAGTTCACCGGTAGAAGTAGTACTATTACGATAGCTCGCCGCTCTCGTGGCAATCGACCCGATGATTAATCCCAATCGGGCCGATTTCCCGCAGCGCGAATTAATCTCACCGAACCGCCGCCGCGGCCTCTTATATTAATCGATTTGCTTGTTAGCGCGCTGATATAGCAGTCAAACTAACGCGCCGGCTCCTATCCACCTCCTTCGCCTTCACACTATCACCCGATATTATTAATCTCCCGCCATTTCTCTATGTGTATGAGGAAAAATCATTTTTTAATTTTTTTAAAAATATTTTATTTATTTATTATAATTTTTTTTTTTATGATTATGCAATGTCACTGACGATCTTTTTTTGGGTGGGGGGTTGAAATCGGTAATCGATTTGCTTGTTAGCGCGCTGAGAAATCAAACTAATCTCATCTATTGTATAAAAGGAAAAATAATTTTTGAATAAAAATAATTGTTACATTTATTTATTTATTTATTTCTTGTAATTATTTTTTTTACGTTTATGCAATTTCTCTTTGACGATCTTTTTTTGAGGGGGTTGAAGAGAGACGATTGCGTCCGAGACGTTGGGATGATCGGTCTTCGGAAGGGCCATCTGGTCGAACCGAACGACTTCCCGACCTCCGAGAAACGGTCGCTACTCGTACGTGTGAAATTTGATCTTCCGAACCGTCAGCCCTTGCCGTTCAAGCTCCGCACAGTGGGCATCGTCCGAATACCCCAAATGTCGATTTAAAACGGTTCCACAATGTGGTGGGCAACATCTTTTGGGACCAACACTCTGCGCCCGCGGCTTTGCAATGTCACCGCTGCACTGTAAAAAAACAAAGCTTCCTCTACCGGGCAAAAACTGTTATATTAAATTTCATGTAAAGTTACGATGAAAAATCACCATAGCACATAGTAGTGATATCTAAAAATAATTCTTATAAATTCGGTACTTCCTACAATAGGTGGCGCCCTAGTTCCCTACTACTATGTGCTATGGTAATATCTCTCAAGCGATATAGTCATTTTTACTAGATCCTTCTCTTACCATAGATCCTTCTCTCACTATAGATCCTTCTCTCACCATAGATCCTTCCCTCACTATAGATCCGTCCCTCACCATAGATCCTTCTCTCACCATAGATCCTTCCCTCACCATAGATCCTTCTCTCACCATAGATCCTTGTCTCACCATAGATCCTTGTCTCACCATAGGTCCTTCCCTCACTATAGATCCTTCCCTCACTATAGATCCTTCCCTCAATATAGATCCTTCTCTCACTATAGATCCTTCCCTCACTATAGATCCTTCCCTCAATATAGGTCCTTCTCTCACTATAGATCCTTCCCTCACTATAGATCCGTCCCTCACTATAGATCTTTCCCTCACTATAGATCCTTCTCTCACTATTGATCCTTCTCTCACCATAGATCCTTCCCTCACCATAGATCCTTCCCTCACCATAGATCCTTCTCTCACCATAGATCCTTCTCTCACCATAGATCCTTCTCTCACCATAGATCCTTCTCTCACCATAGATCCTTGTCTCACCATAGATCCTTGTCTCACCATAGATCCTTGTCTCACCATAGATCCTTGTCTCACTATAGATCCTTCTCTCACTACAGCTCCTTCTCTCACTATACATCAGAGCTGGGAAAAAACACTAAGTACTTGAAGTACGTATTAAAGTATCAAGTACTCAGTACACAGAGTCAGTGCTCAGTACACAGAACTTCAGCAATTCAGTTCTGCCAGTACTCAATACATTAGTACTCAAGAACTACCCAGCGCTCACTACTTCAAGTACTTGATACTTCAATACATAATTCAAGTACTTACGGTATTGCCCAGCTCTGCTATATAGGGTAAAAGTGGGGAATATGGACCGGTCCATATATCATTGATTTACGTGTTAATCGAGGTGGGCCATATTCACCACTTTTACCCTATCCTTCCCTCACTATAGATCGTTCTCTCACTGCACATCTACGTTCATTTCCCCAACATCCCCACTTACCTTCCAACGACTTCGATGATACCTCCGACGCATCCCTCCAGAAAACGATCTTCAACAGAAGCGGAAAGGTGTTTCTTCCAGCCAATCCCGAACGGGTTCGCTGATAACCTATTCCGCGTGAGGGCAGAACCGATGGAAGTAAAGATTGCTTTTACATCCGCTGCCATCATGGATGTTCTCCAGGCCCGTTGCTTTCCGGCCTCGCCGTCGTCGACGCCGCTGGAAACCCCGAGGAAACCAAAGTACACCCGCGGTTGCCAGGAGGGGCCGGGGGAGGGGACGCTTTCGTGGACATACAATAATCCACCTACGTACGTACACGGAGGACGGACGTGTTGGAAACCATCTTTCGTCGTCGGGCCGTTGTCGCCCGACTCTTCCTCCGCAGTGTTCGTGCGGTCCGCTCCGGCTCTCATACATAAACAAGAGATCGGCCGACGCCGCGGCATCAAAAGAAGAGAGACTCGGGCGCTGGATGCTGAGACTCCATTATGTAGAGCATATACCGCGCGCGCCGCTTCCTATAAAGAATACTAACGATATGGCTTTCTCTACACCGTCAGCCTTCCACGTCGACTCTAACGTCTTTCGCACTCCTCGTCTGCTTCCTCCTCGGACGCCTCGCACTACCCCCCCCCCCCCCTCCGCCCCCCTCCCCCGACACTCCTCCCATTCCCCCACTCGGAATCTCGCGGTACCGCAATGGGGAAAAAAAATATGCAAGCGAAATATATTTAATGTATTTTTTTTTTTTTTCGAAAAATATAAGACACTTTTCGCGCGATTATGTATTCCGTATGTAGATTTTTATACACCTTTCGGATGGGGAGAATATGTTTTTTTTTTTCATATTTGCTCGGAGGGACAATTATTTTTTTCATATGTGAATTATTTAGAATTTTTTGTTGTACATTTAGTATATCAATGTGTATGTTTTAGGAACTGAAGCCGGAAATAAGGGGCTGGTCCGTAGAGATAATTGGATTGAGGTTGTTAGACATAGAGTTGAAAATTGTCGATCGTGTGGGGTTTTTTCTAAGGTTTTGCGGGTGGAGGAATTCGAGGGAAAATTCATAGTCTATTGTTTCGAGGGGGGAAAAATCGAATTTGGAGAAAATTTTATTGAGCACGAAAATTTTATATCGCAAAGGCAATAGTAAATAATCGAGTGGTAGATAATAAAATAGCAATAGTAGATTTCGATATAACTAAATAGGCTTTTGGTCCATTTTTTCGACGTTAGTTATCTCTGCCACTTCACATTTATTTTCCTAATCCACCGCTACGAACACACTCCCACATCCACATAACTAGCCAAATTCTGTCCTGAGATATTGAGCCGTTCCGATAAACAGTGGAGTCAAAGAAAACAACAAAATCGGTGAAACGCATAAATCCCGTCTTTTCGCCCTAGCGGGCAGTCGGGAGTTAAAAATGGTCGGACAGTTTTCGGTGAAATTTGTGAGTTTCTGGAACTCCTTTTCCCAGGAATTTCATTTTAACAATTAACCACTAATTTCAAAAATAAGGAAGGAATTATTCTTAAAATTCCAAACTTCAGTCTGAGAATATTACAAGATTAAAATCCTTTTTCCAGGAATTTCATTTTAACAATTAACCACTAATTTCAAGAATAAGGAAGAAATTATTCTTGAAATTCGGAACTTAAGGCTGAAAAAGATACAACATAAAAAAAAATTCTATCGGTGAGAAACGACTCAATTACGCAACATTAAAAAATGGTATCGCTCAAAAACAGCACTTTGCGAATATGAGGTAAGACTACAACGACCTAATAAAAAATAGTCGGACCCTTTTCAGTGAAACCGCATCGTGAAAAAAAAATTATTTGACGGCCACCGTTTATTAAGATTAAGTAAATTATTTATTTGATTTAAATAAATATTTATTTAAATTAAGTAAATAGTTATATAAATAAAATCAATATTTATTTAAATTAAGTAAATAGTTATATAAATGAAATAAATATTTATTTAAATCAAATAAATATTTTACTCAATGTTAATAAACGGTGGCCGTCAAATAAATTTTTTTCTGGGTGCGAGTGAGTTTCTCGAAATCCTTTTCCCAGGAATTTCATTTTACCAATTAGCCTTGCGGTCTTCTGGACGCTGCATGGAGAAAAATGGAACGGGAGCGTCGTGGCATTGCATTGGATTCTCTCGTAGCGGAAGTCGAAAGTCGGGCGTCCGCGGGTCTCGATTCTTGAGATCTCGCTCTCTTCTTTCGGACCCCCGAAGCTCGGTTCGGCTGCTGGCGGGCGCTACTTGAGCCCGAACAGATGCCGCACCCCAAAAAACCACGTTCCCATTGTGCCACTAATAGAAAGTCGGGCTTCGGCTTACGCATACACGACGATCGCTGTCCCGTGTTGTAACGCGTAAAACAGAGGGCTGGAAGCGCGTCCGGAGCGAACGAAAAATCTCTCTCTCGGGTTGCGAGAGAGCCGTCAAGATGGATAACTCGTGTGGGGAAAGAAATTCCGTGAGTAACGCGCCGGTGTCCTCGGGTGCTCGTCGTGTCGCGAACATTATACGTTTGAAATGTTTTGGCCTCCGGACCCAAACCAGATCGTATTGTTCGTGTTTTATGTGGGATATTTTTTTTTCGCTCCTGCTGAGGGAAACTCGAGAGAAACGCCAGACGTCGATGACTCCGAAACACCCACGGCTCGTTCCACTGTTTATTGGGCGATCTAGCGTAGATCTTTTTTTTTTCCTCGCCTCTGTCGATAACGCAACGTGGGAATTTTTGGACATAAAAAGAGGGAGTAATTTAACGCGAACGAAGGAACCGGTGATTGAAAAATTGGCGCGACTTGTCAACTTTCCTGTTTGACACGTGTAAGGGTTAACAGAATTTTTGTTGATGTTTCGACAAATGTAAAATCCACGATCTGATACACATATGTCGGAGTAATAAAAATCTAACGGTCCGTTAAATTTTTTTTAATAAATGAATAAAAATTGTGGATACAGTGAAATTTTTCAATAGTCAAATTTTCGAGGAATGGAGCGACGTGAAAGCGGAAGCGCAGTCGAGTTTTCCGGACTGTCGTGAACTTTCACTGTATATTGTCGACAAAAAGCTCTGAGAGCTTGCATCACATGATGAACGAGATACACTGGTCGAATTGATCGAATTGATCGAATTGATCGAATTGATCGAATTTATCGAATTTATCGAATTTATCGAATTTATCGAATTTATCGAATTTATCGAACTGATCGAACCGATCGAACCGATCGAACCGATCGAACCGATCGAATTAATAAAAATCTAATAGTCCGTCTTAATAAAAATAAAAAAATAAAAATCTACATTAATCTATATAAATAAAATTTTTAAAAAATGATAGATATAGTGAAATTTTTCAATAGTCCAATTTGGAGGGGCAAATATGCTCTAAGGGAACGTCATATCGAGGGATGAACGTGAAAGCGGAGGGTCTGTCGAATGTTCGGGATGCCGACCTGCACAGTCGTGAAGTTTCACTGTACATTGTTTAGAAACGCTCCGAAAGGTTGCATCACGCCGCGAACGACGTACACTGTTCGGAACGTACCGACCAAGAGGAAGAAGTACCGCAGACGTAAGCCCGCGCTCGCTACCGACGGATTACAATGCCGCGTTAACGACTCGGTTCGAGGAGCACGTACGACGCTTGGGTTTAGGCAGTTTAGCAGTTTAGTTACGCCGGTGTAAACACAAGGATCGAGAGACGCAGCGAGAGAAACGTTTTCAATGACTGCCGGTCGTTACGAAACTGGGGTCATTGGAGACATGAACAAGTTGCGAGTTGCAGGGAAGAGCGGGGCAAAATGGGACAGTGGAGCAAAACGGGACAGTGAGAGCACAACTCGACTTTCGTCCCATTTTGTCCCAACGATACATCCGGATTTTCAACCCCGTTTTGCCCCACGCACCACCATAGCCACCATCCAAAAGGTATTGGAAAATTGCGTTTTGTCTAATTGTCCCATTTTGCCCCGCTCTCCCCTACGTAGCGCCCGTAGTGCCAAGTAACGTCGCGGTATTGACAATGAAAACATTACAAAACAAAATACTGTTAAAAAAATATATATTCGTATGGTTAAAAAGCCCGAAGAACTTGTCTGTGCGCTTACACCCTGAAAAAAAGTTTATTGAAACGAAATAAAGTTGACTTGGAACTAATAAAATTGCTCATTTGGACGTGCTTTATAGTTTTATTGAAATCAGGGAATTGGTGTAAATTGGTCGACGCAGGAAAAGACAATTTTCTTTTTCCTCAGCTATTCGTATCATCCATTACACCTTGCTTATCGAGCAAAGCAGTTAAGAAAAATTGGGATCAAAGAACGAAAAAAAAGATTGGAATTATATTTTAATATTGTAGCGATTATAGAGACATAGAGATATAGAGCGATTATTTAAGACCATGACCCTAGCGGGAGCATCGTACTGGGCCAGTATCGGCCAGTCTGCGGCCAGTCTTCGGCCAGTCTTCGGCCAGTCTTCGGCCAGACTTCGGCCAGTCTTCGGTCAGACTTCGGCCAGACTTCGGCCAGTCTTCGGCCAGTCTTCGGCCAGTCTTCGGCCAGACTTCGGCCAGTCTTCGGCCAACGTCAGCCAGCACCGAACCCAGCGGTCCAGGAAACCTCGGAAACGGAATCGCAATCCTTGCCGCAGAAAAAACAATAACGAGGTCTCTCACAGAGGTATAATAGAAACACACTAAAACCAATGCGTCTCGGTGTGATTCAGGATTACGCGCTCGAGTGCGCGCGCACGCTGAGATAACGAAAGCGCGGGCATTAAATATAACATTTCTCTCAATGATACTATATCGCTCGCGAGTAAGTGTAACCGGGATGTTCGACCTTTTACGATAAGAGACGAGCCGCGTGTGTGTGCGCTCGTTTGCGTACAATCGAGCCACACCGCGATCCACGGTGCGCGAGCAATCGCGACCGGACTCGCTATATTATTATACAATATAGGTTTGTGTATAATCCGCGTCTAGCGGCAAGTCCAAGGCAGGAACGATCGGCTTTCCCCCTCACCGTGCCGATCCGTTCCGCGCGTTATAATGTTGCAATTTCATAACAAATGCGGCACGGCGCGATAGTCGTAACAAGCGCTTAACTAACGAACAAGATAAGAGGGACATAATAAGTTACCGATTGCACAGCATCGATGAATCGTAAATCGGTACGCGCTCACGCGCCGAACACTGCAACGCTGGCGTTCTATCGAAGATAATCTTTACAGAATGGATCATTATTTCACAGAGACGGAAAATGGATAACGAGAGGTTATTACAGCGTTTGCGAATTCATTTTTTTTTTTTTTTTTTTTTACATTGGCGGTTTTTAGAAAGAGAATTTTTCTGTGAGAAAATAAATAAATGTAATCACTTTTTTATGACACAATGTTTTACATTATATTTTTATAGCAACTAATCGGAGGTGTGTCTCGCATCGAGTTAGTACACTGTACAAAAAATCGTATGGGATTTAATGTATAGGACTGGAAGTTTTTATGCAAAAACTGTATATTAAATTTCATGTACGATTGCGATTGAAAATTAAAGTTTGGTGTATTAAAGGAACATTGGCAATACTTTACTTTTTATCATTTAATCTAATTTCGGTATGAAAGTGCAAACATTTTCATAATTTACTTAAATTTACTTAAATTTACTTCAATTGTACATTAAATTTAATTTAGCAGTTTTTGCGTAAAAAACTTCGAGTCCTGTACTTTAAGTTTACAATTTTTTTTACAGTGTACAGATTGAATGAGATTCATAAATGAATTGTTAAAGTGATACGATAACATTAACAAATTTAGAAAATATTCTAATTATTTGTAATTAATGATAACTCGTGAAAAAAAATTCTGAATAATTATTCATCATTTAATTACAAGAATTGTACCCGACTGGGTATAATTATTGGTAATAATTCTCCCGATGATCGTTTTTCACTGAACACGGAAAAGCCGGCGTTCGACCGAAGACAATCTATGTAGAATAGATAATTATATCACAGACACAGGAAACACATAACGAGAGGTTAATACAACGTTTGCGAATTCAATAATTTTTTTTGACATTAGCGACGTTTATAAAAAGACTTATAAGAAAAAAAAAATTCAATAATTTTATTTTTGTGTAACGTCACATCTTTTTACAATTAGGGTAAAAGTGGGGAATATGGACCGGTCCATAAATCATTGATTTACGTGTTAATCAAGGTGGGCCATATTCACCACTTTTACCCTAGTACAGATCGAACGAGATTTATAATCAACCTATTAAATTGATACGACAACATAAAAAAAAATTTCGAAAATATTCTAATTATTCCTGCTTATTTATTGCTCGTTAAAAAAAAACGCCAAATTCTGAATATAAATTACGTCTTCTTCCGTACGCGACTTAAAAAAAAAAAAGTTATTCTTTCGATAACACTCGAGTAGTTCGAGGCGAAACACGAACGAGAAATTTACAACCCATAATCGTGAGAGTCTCGCGTTCTCTCCGGTTCGTGTCTGCGATATAAGCCGATAACAAACGGCCAAAACAAAACGCCGTTGTTCTCCGCCCGGTTGTCAATGGAGTAAGCCGGCGAATGAATGAAGATTAGCCGGCGGCGGTGCCTGATCGAGGGTACTACCAGCGAGGGGAAAGAGAACGAAAGACGCGGAGTCGCGTCCGTGGGCAAGAGATGTCTTCCTCTCGAGTCGGTGACTTATCGCGTCCGCGACGTACGGGCGAGAAACTAGAATGAGGGAGTATCGCCGCTCCGCTGTATTGTTTATCGATGTCAGTCAATTATCGGACGCACCGCCGCACACATGGAACACTCGCTCTCCGGCACCATGCCGGACTTTACATTTTCAGCTGCACGAACTTTGCACCCGTGCGATTCTTCGTCTCGTTTCGCCGGAGCGCGTACGTAACACTCGCGCACCCTGAATTTTCGTCACTCGATCCGTTCAACACAGCTCGATGTCGCAGAACACTCGCATCGCGTATCGCTCCGTTTTATGTAACTCGGCGAAGGGTCATTGTTAATTAGGGAAAAAATAATTGAATTACAATTACAATTACAATTACAATTACAATTACAATTACAATTACAATTACAATTACAATTACAATTACAATTACAATTACAATTACAATTACAATTACAATTACACGATTACACGATTACACGATTACACGATTACACGATTACACGATTACACGATTACACGATTACACGATTACACGATTACACGATTACACGATTACACGATTACACGATTACACGATTACACGATTACACGATTACACGATTACACGATTACACGATTACACGATTACACGATTACACGATTACACGATTACACGATTACACGATTACACGATTACACGATTACACGATTACACGATTACACGATTACACGATTACACGATTACACGATTACACGATTACACGATTACACGATTACACGATTACACGATTACACGATTACACGATTACACGATTACACGATTACACGATTACACGATTACACGATTACACGATTACACGATTACACGATTACACGATTACACGATTGATTAATCTAAAAAAAGAACAGTCATTAAACGGAATGGGAGAAAAAACAAGTCCAATGTTAAGATAGACGGAGGATGAGTTTTCTCGGGCGTGTCGTATATAGTAAATTTATCGTTTTCTTTTTTCGCTCGAGGCACCAATTGGTAAATTAGAAAACGTAAAGAAAACAATGGGGCTCGACGGTGAGAGAAAGAGAGGGAGTAAAAAAAGAGAGCGATCCGAAGATAAGCACCGACAATAGGGAGCCGCTCGTACTTTTTTATTTTTTTTTGTCGGCTATGTTTATCCGTCCCTTAAATTACTCGAGTTACGAGACGAAGCGCCCACGGCATCTGGTTGTCTGTTAAAAATATTTCATTCGGCAGTGTTTCTGTTGTTTTTTTTTCCATTCGCTTGAGTCTTTTTTTTTTGTATGTCGTCTTGACTTTGTGGACACCGAACGATGGCAACGGTGACGGTGGGAGCGAGTCACGGACATCCTCGTCTCTTGCGAAGCGATTACGGCTGCGGTGAGAACGAGGGGGAAATTCCGGCGAGGGTGACGGAGGGGAAAAATTTGGAGAATCAAAAGCGTCACCGAAATACTACCTGTTTTTTAACAATTAAACAAAAAATCTCTCTCTTTCTGATGAGGATTGCATTTTTATACGGTCGAAATGTTAACCGGAAGCTTTAGTGTCCACTTTTTTTTAAATCGTACAAATGGCCTTAATTTGACTATCTCATAATAACTGGAACAGTACACTGAGAGAAAGATATAGGGGAAAAGTGATGAATATGGCCCACCTCGATTAACACGTAAATCAATGATATATGGACCGGGCCATATTCCCCACTTTTACCCTAGTGAAAACTACCGGTCGTCTAAGAAAAATTACCAGAGCTCATCGTAGTACGCAAATAGCTCGCCAACTAGGACAGACAGGCCCAGATTTTCCAAGAATTTTTACCATAAATTTTACCAAAACATTAATTCCCTGTCTTGCAGTGATTGCAACAAATAACTTACAAAAAGGAAATAATGAACATTATAGTTAATTTTATATACTACGATGATATGTGCACATATTATGCACGGATAAAAATAGTTCTGTTTCTCTAACAAAATGTAGATCGTTAATAATTTATTGTTGTGGTAGCAAAACATTTGTTGCCACAGCAAAATATTTTGATGTCCCTATGTTAACCAGCTAAATCAGTTATAGTAACAAAATGCTTGTTGTCCCAATAATTTTTTTTTTCTCCGTGTGGGAATATATCGGTTGTTATCTGAACTGTAAATCCAATATGTAAAAGAGTTCGTCCCGTCAACAAAATAAATAAATAAATAATATCTACGAAAAATTCGGAGATGCGCTAATTCCGTATTGCTATGTGCTATGATAATATCTCTCAAGCAATATAGTCATATTTACTAGATGCTCCTCTCAGTGTACCTTTACTTTCGGTATCGCAAATAATAGCGTTCCCCACTGACACCATATCAATATTTATCATTAAATAATAATGATTAATATTAATATGGAGACTCCATATCGATATTTATCATTAATGATAATGATAATGATAAATATTGAATGTGGAGTCAGTTGGGATGAAGCCCTTCTACTCTAGACAGTATAATGGTTGAATCGAGCAGCCGTGTCAAGACTATTCTTAATTTGTCTTATCACGCACGTGAAAAAAAACGATCAAGTCTAATTTCATCTTTCCAACTGGTCCAAAGAAGTTTCCAGAGTGATTTGTAGATTTGTTCAATTTTTTCTTCAATTTAAGAATTGCCATGTGAGAGGCGATTTTTCAAAACAGTTGACCTATCTTAGACTACAAGTAACGACGATAAAAATGCCAAAGAAGACAAAATGTCGATCAATTATAGAGGAAAACTTACGTTTTCTGACCGGATGACATCGGCTCCAAAGTTTCTTTCTTCATTGTTAAAAATAGTTACTTATCTATTGCGTAAAACTATCGTCAGCGAATAGAAATCCGAAACAAACTTCGTACCCAATAAAGATAACAAAAAAAAACTAAAAGTATCCAAAATATTCAAGTTTTCTCGCACTTGCAGCCTCACCAAGTCCACTCACCTATGCCCGCGTTCTCCGCAAACACCTGCACCCAAAATGACGTTTGCAGTCGAAAAACTCGATCGTAAACGAAAAAGCAATTTCAACAATTTCGCCGGGCGATTCTTCTCAATGAGTTCAAGCCGAGGCGATTATGGCGACTTTTCGTCGGAAAGTTTTCGACAAAGTGTCAACCGTATCGGTCCGACTCGTCGCGCTCTGCGTCCCATTAATAAAAAAGCCTCACGAGGAATGTCAAAAGACGCGCAATATCAACCACCCGTCCATCTCGTGACTCTCACCCCTCCCCTCCCCGACAGCCCCGATTTCTGCGTTTCCTATCGGCAACGTTTTACATTGTTGCCTATACGTTACACTTCAAGAACTTCGCCAAGCGATTCTTCTCAATGAATTCTCGCCGGGGCGATTATGACGACTCTTCGTCGGAAGGTTTTCGATAATGTGTCTACCGCATCGGTCCGACTCATCGCGTTCTGCATCCCATTAATCAAAACGCCTCATGAGGAATGTCAAAAGTCGCGCAATATCGACCACCCGTCCATCTCGTGATTTTCACCCCTCCGCGGCCCGACAAATCCAATTTCTCCGCCTCCTATCGACGATCTGGATTATCGTCTCGGCTCGTACGCCTTACATTGTTGCATGCATGTTACAATGTCGTGCATATGTAGGCGAACCGTGAAACTAATGCGTGTACATCCCTCTCGATAGATGCACGGAACCGACGAGCAAGATTATGACAAAATCCATCGAGAGTAATAAGCCGTCTATCACCGACCTCGCGACCTCGTTTTCCGCGATAAGCAGATAATGGAATATGAACACGCATTATCCGAGGAGGCTGTGTAGTACGATTGTGCCGAGAGACGGTCCGAAATCCTTCCTCCTTGCTCTCACAATCGCTCTTCTCTCTTACGGGTCTCGCCGGACGATATCAATGCGAAGTCGTTACGAAACTCTCGTACAACAATTATAGTTGTCTGATAGCGATAACGGCCGGATTTAATGCGCAATGCGGACGTTATGTAATTTATATGTACAACAAATTAAGGCGGTATAATATTATATACCATGTCGGTGCGGCGTCGTTTATGTGAAAAGGTCGGTCGGGGAAGTTTTTTACACTGAGAAAAAGAAATGGTTGGATTAAGCAAATGAACGGTGACATGCAAGGTGTATTTTGTTGGTACAACAAAAATGTTCGTTTCAATCGACAAATTTTGAATAAATTGAACCGAATAATCGTTTAACATAACAATGCTCTATTTGTACCAACCAAATAACAGCTTTTTGGTTAATCCAATCAATTTTTTTTCTCAGTGTAAGAGGCATTGCATGTAACTTTAGGGGAGAGTGGGGACAGATGGCACAGCGGGGAAAAACGGGATAATGAGACAAAACGCAATTTTCTAATAACTTTTGGATGGTGGCGATGGCGGTCCGTGGGGCAAAACGCGGTTGCAAATCCAGATGTAGCGTTGGGACAAAATGAGGCATCAAACATTTTTTGTAAAATTGAGGTTTGCTCTCACTATCCCGTTTTGCCCCACTGTCCCATTTTTGCCTCGCTCTCCCCTACGCATTGTGCGTGACTTGTCATTATATTCTGGCTGCTTATGAGCAATTACCTTTTTTTTGGGTTTTACATTATTGAGGCTGTGGGAAATTATCGGGTCTTGTATAAAGTTCAGTGGAAAAAGGGAATGTTGGGCAAAATGGGGCAAGCGGGATTTACCAAAATATCCCGAAAAGAACACATTAAGGCAGTGAGTGTGGATTAAAAAAATTGTTTGTTTTGTAAAGGAGACACTTTTGAGAACGAAGGTGGATCTGGATTAAAGGCTTCCCACTTTATGTAAAAAAAATGTACAACTATGAATTCAACCCGGCTTATGCCAATAAATGCACGGCCATATTTTTGCCTAGATTTTGTCAAGTCAAGTTTGTAATTTGTAAGTTTGTTTAAATATGTTTTACGAATTCACCGAATAATTTGCTTTGTTAGATTCTCAATCAGAAGAAAAGTTTAGTAAACGTCGTAGCTCTGCTTTTTTCACAGACTTCTCATAGTTTTCCGGTTAATTCGTAAAGAATCTATCGAGAAACAGAATGTGCTTTCACTCGTCGAAATCAAACGAAGATAAAAAATTTGACTTCACAAAAATAGTCTAAAAAAATGCCCGTAAATTAATCGACCTAAACTGAGATATTTTTCTGTACATCAATTGTTGCACATGTTTTTTTACATACAGTAGGAACTCTTCCATCTAGCTCAGTTTCCACTAACCATCCCCTTAAAATATGTGCAACCAATCTTTTAAATCTTGGCATTCAATTGACTTGACTCTACCACAAGAACAACCCGAAAAACCCCGAAAAAGAAAATCTTAAAGCTTAAAACTATTTTCCCATCTGACCACTGGATTTGTGTTTGGATGAAAAAAAAGGATTATAATCCATTCCCCGTAAGTTAGGAAAGCACTGATGGGTTGGTCAACTGCGTTCTGGTCCCACCTACGAAAATGACCACCAGAAAAAAAGGCGTTGATTGCCATTTTGCAAGTGAACATGCAAGTCTCGGGATTCTCGGACCCGAGATCGTTGCGCTGCTGCACAGGCGCGACTTCAGCGCCCGCGGTCCTCTCCCGACTACGTGTCGGAACTCTTGCACACATCGAGTCGGGAGGCATGTCGCGAAATTCCTCGTGTCTAATTGGACGATTTAGATTTGATAATTTGTAGACGGAAATGAATGAATAACCCGCACTGGTAGGATGTTGCTAAATTAACGGCGTCGTCGTCGTCGTCGTAACGGGCGAGCCGGTGGTAGTTTAGACGCCGTGTCCGGTGGCATCGAGACGCCGGCTGCTAAACACCAACACCGACGCGACGATTTATCCTCGCCGCGGAGACGAAGTCGTAGGTGTGCCGTTTTCGCACACCTCCGGTTCGCCGGTACAAGCGCTACACGGAACTCAAGGAGGTGGACGTCTCCTCGGCTCGGCTCGCAACGCCCTTTCCCGGCCAGGTTCGCGAGAGACAAGCAACCCAATTTCCGACCCTAGATTGGGTCACCTCTTCGCCCGGGAGCAATCTTCGATACTCGGCGATGTTTTCTCCCGAGCGACTCTGTGAGACATCCTCTCCGTAGGTGTAAGATCCTTGACCCGACATCAACATCACCGGAACAGACATGCGAACCTCTTCTACGACCAACTCCACTAGGGTAAAAGTGGGGAATATGGCCCGGTCCATACATCATTGATTTACGTGTTAATCGATGTGGGCCATATTCACCACTTTTACCCTATCCATCTCGCCATCGTCATCCATCCACCACGCATTCCCGACCCTTAACGAACCCTCTGGGGCAATGTCTCTCCCAAGATCGCAAGAGGTGTTGCACCGTTGTTCCAGGGATGGGCGCAAGCCGCACGTAATGATAACCATATGTAAAGCTATGTAGAGTATATGACGTGGTCACACCTCCTCCTTGGGCCACTGCTATACAGTCGATTCAAAACAAAACAAAGAACAATGTCATGAGACTCTGCGAGACAACCTCTCCGTAGGTGTAAGATCCTTGATCGGACATCAACATCACCGGAACAGACATGCGAACCTCTTCTACGACCAACTCCACGATCCATCTCGCCATCGTCATCCATCCACCACCCATTCCTGACCCGTAACGAATAGCATCTCTGGACCAAGGGTGCAATGTCTCTCCCAAGATCGCAAGAGGTGTTGCACCGTTGTTCCAGGGATGGGCGCAAGCCGCACGTAATGATAACCATATGTAAAGCTATGTAGAGTATATGACGTGGTCACACCTCCTCCTTGGGCCACTGCTATACAGTCGATTCAAAACAAAACAAAGAACAATGTCATGAGACTCTGCGAGACAACCTCTCCGTAGGTGTAAGATCCTTGATCCGACATCAACATCACCGGAACAGACATGCGAACCTCTTCTACGACCTTCTACGACCAACTCCACGATTCATACCGCTATCGTCATCCATCCACCACCCATTCCCGACCCGTAACGAACAGCATCTCTGGACCAAGGGTGCAATGTCTCTCCCAAGATCGCAAGAGGTGTTGCACCGTTGTTCCAGGGTTACGCTCAAGCCGCACGGAATGACAACCATATGTAAAGCTATCTAGAGTATATGACGTGGTCACACCTCCTCCTTGGGCCACTGCCATACGGTCGATTAAAAAACAAAACAAAGAACAATGTCACGAGACTCCGCGTTTCAGTCTTTCCATTTAAAGAACCAATGTCGCTAAAGATGACTTAACGATAAAGAACGAAACAATCTAAACTGAGCTCTCGTTGCACTTGTTGTTGCAGACTAAGGATGTCCTCAAAGAGGAAGTCGCCACCAACGAAGCTATCGGAGGGCGGGGGCGGTGCGGGAACAGTGGCGGGTGCCGAGGAGGAGGAGGACACCACCTCATCGGTGGCGGGTGTGGGTGGCGAGATACCGCCTGGCGGAGAAGGAGGTGGATTAGGCGGTGTCGAGAGGATCGACGCTCTGGAGGACCCGTCGGTGAGGGTCGATCGTCTGGAGGAGCCCTGCTACCCCCATCAGCGGGTGGTCGGCGACTGCGGAGCCTCCTCCGGTTGCTCGTCACCGGCGACGACGAGCGAGCCGGAACTCCGGGACTCCCCGTCGCCGTCGCCAGCCTCACCGCCGGCCGCCAAGAGGCAGAGGCTCCTCTTCGTCGCGACCGGCAACAACCAGCAGGACAACCTCTCCTACACCCACCATCATCATTCTCACCACCAACACCACCGACCACATCATCACCATCATCACACGAACGCCACAACCGGCATCGGCCAGGAACCCGCCAGCTCCTCCGAGTGCGGCTCACCGCCGACCCTCCTCAACGACCCCTACTACCCCCATCATTCCCACAACCCCCATCACAACAACAACAACAACAGCGTCACCCAGAACAACAACAACAACAACGGCGGCGGACCAACAGCGGCCGGCAGCAAGAGGTCCATGGACGACGTCCTCAAGAGGCTCACGTGCAAAATGAACAGCGGATCACTCTCGCTCCAGGACGACGCCAACACCAGGAGGACACCGCCACCCTCCTCCACCCCAACCAGTCACAATACTCATAGGTCAGTCAACGTATTGGGGTCTTGTTTTTTGGTGGTTCTCTTTACTGCCTGGAAATTTTGGATCTGACTTCGCGGCCTCATTATACGAGGGTTTTGGATAAGAGACACAGCGCCGGAGTCTTGAGGTTGCGAGGGAACACAATCGGCTATTATGAACGGGATGGAGTAAATCAGCGATAAAGATGGGAAATAAAAGTACTTTTTTTTAGGCATTCTTTTGATTGCGGGCTATCGTCGGGACTTCGATAGGCGGGTGGATTGGGCGCGTAGCTCGTCCGGGCGCATAATGGGGGTCATTAATACACTGGTTTCGAGCCGGTAACAATTATACTAGGAAACAAGATTATCAATGGGAGTCCATTTTTTATGGGAGCGGAAAGCCGGTATCGCTCGGCTCGGCTAATCTGGCGTATGGTCTAGAGAATTTTTTTTTTAATTCATTTTTTTGGTACTTTATTTTTGTATTCTCTCATCGAGACCGCGGGAATTTTGACGGGAGATTTATTTCGAGCGGGAAGGCGAGTCGCGAGGAACGATGATAAAGCTGAACGGAAGCCCGGGAAAAGCTTATAACACAACGCGCCGACTCGATGCGCGGATGGAAATACGGAGTCGAATCGTCTCGCTTCTTGTTTTGTTTTCTCCCCCGCTGGGAGCGCAGAAAGACTCTTATTATTCCTCGTCGCTTCCGTTTCTCTCGGGCTGCGATTACCGCGCGCGATCCAGACCGGCTCGGATCTTGGAATCGCTTCAAGGTAATTCGATTCGTCGATGAATCGATTCCTTTGTGTGGCGCCAATTTGCACTCGGCATTTGTAGCGCGAATTGAGCCGCAAGTGCGATCGTGACACGCGTCGAGCGTACAGTGTTTATATTATTTTGTATTAGAATCAACGGATGTCCAGCGCGCTATCGAGGACGCTCGAGCGATCGGTTGATAATCCTAACGGTTCATTTCCGGGAAACTATACGAGTAAACTTTAAAGTTTGGCTTCTCGCAGGGAGCGTGAGAAAGGGAAATCTCGGGAAACCCGCGATGAAAACGAGTCTCATTTTTTTTTGGAAATCGCGACATCGATCTTCACTTTCCGGGCTGCAAATTGATCGGACTGGGGAAATTAATTCAGGTACAAAAAATTCTCGCTCTTTTAGTAGTGTACTTTCTTTTCCGTACGGATCTTCCGTTTAGACTCCATCGAGGCAATTTCCACGCGTTTGGGAAAAGTCTGATAGCATCGGAAGGTTTCAAATTTTGAATTCCGAAAAGAAAAAAATGGCCAAAGGCACTTCGGCCATTTAGACATTTAGGCACTTCGGATACCAAAGCTCTGCTCGGGCTCTAACGATTCGATGTTCTCGAAACTAAAAAGTACTGTTCACTTTTCGTGCTGCAGCTGACCGTTTCCCTTTTACCAGGATTAGTAATTGGTAATTAGCGGACTAGGACAAAAAGAAAAAATTGGTAATTAAATAGTTGAGGTAATAAAATTCATGCTGTCACAGTATATTTTTTTCCATAGGCAACTTCCGTTCATATTCTATCGATAGCATCGAAAGCTTCCAAATTGTGAATTTCCAAAAAATAAAAATAAATAATAAGGACCGAAGGAACTTGATGTTAACCCTTTGAAGCACGGTTCATCACAGGTGACACCTTTTCAAATTCAGAAAAAATATATTAAAAATCAACCGATTTATTTGAAACTTTTTGTGAATACTTGTGAACATTTTAAAAAAAAATTATAATGCGTGCTTCAAAGGGTCAAAGCGCTACTTGGGCTTCACGATTCGGTTCCGTTTTAAACTTCATACTAGTAAAAAAAAAGTGTGCTTCAAAGGGTTAAAGCGCTGCTTGGGCAGTGCGATTCGGTTCTGTTATTCTACAAAACGGCGGCTCGCTCTTTCTGGAAATCGTTCAACTCTCTCGTCATCGGTCCTCGAGGCTCGTGCGATGCGTCCCGAAGAGCCGCGATTCGTCTTCGCGTCATCGAAATATAACGTACGCGAGGCTCTCCTCGCGCCGTGCGGCGATGCTCGTCGTCACGGAAGTTTCTAATAATAAATACACGTTATTTTAATACAGATACCTGCGAGGACCGAGTCGTTCGGAGTGCGAGAGCCGCGGCGAAATTTTACACAATTATGCGCGACGAAATTTTGAATCGATGGATAAAGAGATGAACGAAGGGCAAAATAGGGACGGATCAGTCGAGGTGATCGCGGGGTGCGTCTTGTTTATTGCCAAATTGTTCCTTCATCCATTTATGTTGCAATCGTTTGAGAGAAGAATTTCTTGTCGTCTTACGATCTCTTCCGATTTTGCCAATAAATTTTTGACGTCAAATTTTAAAGGGTCCATTTATTGAGAAAAAAAAAAATCATTCCGAACTCAAATGCCGCGGATCGTTCATTAAAAAAACAAGACGGCCACACCTCAACGTCTTCCATACCAGAAAAAGACTATAAGTATGAAACTAGAATCAACTCTATCTAATGACAATCTCGACAATTAAAAAAAAGTCACCAACTTCCGATCTCTTCCCCTTTTACCAAATGCATTTTTTACCTCAAAATTTCGACGACACCATCTCTTAATAAAAAAAAATCATTCCGAACTTAAACCCCGCGAATCTTCAATTAAAAAGAAATACCACCCGAGCCCGAGTTTCAGTTGTTTTTTTTTTTTCACTTTTTTCATTGAGAATCTCTCGGATGCAGATGCGACAAAACGTTCGAAATGAAAGCGAGAGTTATATATGCCCTCTTACAAATGAAACGAGAAGGAAGAAGATAAGTATTGCGATACACAGACAGCGCGCAACAGAGCGTACTGTAGTGTTATAGTATGTGCTTTCCGGATTACAAAGTGACTGGATGCACGGAGCCGTTTTTCATATCGCCTTATCCTACCAGCCCCGCCATGTATCCTATATACACATACATACATACATACATACATACATACATACATACATACATACATACATACATACATACATACATACATACATACATACACACATACACACACACATACACACACATACACACACATACACACACATACATACATACATACATACATACATACATACATACATACATATATACATATGTGTGTGTGTGTGTGTGTGTGTGTGTGTGTGTGTGTGTGTGTGTGTGTACATCGGAGTGAATAGCATAAAGTGAAGAAATAAGCCCTTGGGCTTTCTTAACGCGCAATAATAATAACAGAATGAGGCTTTTGTTGGTCGGCGAAGAGCTGACCGGGGTCACTGGGCGCGAATAGAGACTGAAGCCTCCGGCTTCGTTCTCACCATTGATATTATCGGTCCAAAGGATGTGGCACGGTTCAGACCGAGAAACAGAGACGGTAAGCGAGAGAGATGAATAACTATAGCGCAACTACACACAGCCAGGGCCTTTCATGCGTGCCACGGCATAAGGAGCATTCTTTGCTAATGACCGGCCAAACGGAATAAAATATTTATTCATAGACACACAGGATACACACGTACAGCGGACGGGTCACATCAATGGCTCCTAAGTGTATCACATGGCTCCCCGGTATAATACAATCTGTGACTTAGTAGCGAGCAGAGCCGACGCGCCGATGCCTCATCGCTCCCTCTACGGCTTTCCATCTTCCTGCTCGCACTCTCCGTCGCGGACTCCCAAGACCATGCGGCTGAATTATGGTTTTCTTTACTGTTCGCAAAAAATATTTCTTGTTCGCTAAGATTCACAATTTTTTTGTTTGGTGTTTAAAAAAAAAAATTTAATTAAGTGACGAATTAATTAAAATCTGGAGGTTTGTGGGCAAGAAATGTTCGTTTGATGTACGGAGCTTTTTTTTTTTTTTTTTGCTAAGTGCTATCTTGGAAAACCAAGCGAAACTCGCTTGGAAAATCCTTCAGATGATCAGAGATTGATGGACCAGAAGCTGAAATATATTCTGGTAATATTTTTTGAAGCGTTACGTCAGCTCTATAATAATAATAATAATAATAATAATAATAATAATAATAATAATAATAATAATAATAATAATAATAATAATAATAATAATAATAATAATAATAATAATAATAATAACAATAACAATAATAATAATAATAATAATAATAATAATAATAATAATAATAATAATAATAATAACTTTTCGCCTTCCGGTCAGCCCAAGCGCCAAAAATCCGCCTCGCCGGAAGAATTCCCGTCGCTAAACAACCAAAACATCCGCAACCTTCCGAAGCTTCATCCTCAGTGGTAGTCAACGTCCCGCAGCGCCGCGATGACAAGGCTACGTAGCGCGCAAGTGTTCAGCTCCCGCGCCATCCGCATACTCTCTTTCGCACAATGGCACCGGCCCTATCACTTATTCGTGTTGCCTTTTTTTTACCGTTCCACGAGTGCGCCGGATTCGCGGGACGGAACCCTACGGGTCCGGAATCGAGAGGAAAAGAGATGCAAAAAGAGTTCTCTCTCGCCCTTTAAAGAGAAGCTCTCAACAGTCGGGTCTGGGGGGGTGGGGGTGGGGGGGTGAAGGGGGGGGGGTGGTTGGGTTTGGCCAGGCATCCGGGGACCCATCACCGGTGCAAACACTCGCCTCGCCGAGATTGCGTGGCCGCGACCCTATCTATTATTCACTAACTCGGCCGTAGCCTGCTCGCGACCTCCCGCATTTTTTTTTTTTTTTTTTTTTTTTTTTTTTTTTTTGTGCCCCTTTTCTCTCACTCGCGTGCGATCCACCTTGCCGTTCCCGCGGCCGCCGGTGCGGAGGGGGCGCATACGCGGCGGTCGGTCGGCAAAGCGGAAACGAGAGCAACCGTCGGCCAATCAACGGGCGGGATCGGAGCGCATATACGCACAGATAAATTGACCGAGGCCTAATGGTGTTCGTTTCAGCAGCAGCGGGAGCAGCAGCGTATCGAACAGCGTGGCACCCTCGCCACCGGGCAACGGAAGGCTACCGAACACGGACGGACAGCAGGACGGCGCCGCGGCCCTCCACAGGGTCCTCTGCGCCGAGAGCTTCGTCGAGAAGGAGCGCCGCCTATCGGAGATGATACTGCAGCTCCAGTTCCTTCGGGAACAACTGCTGCAGCAGCAGGACCAGTCGAAGGTAAGAATTTTGCAAGATCTTTTCCTGTCTGGAACCCTTTTTTTAATAATATACACAAAAAAAAATCAACTGAGTCAACAAAATATGCGCTCACGGGTGGCGAAATTAATTTGTTGGTTGATCGAAAGGAACCTCGTTGATCGCACTAACCGGCCCTCGGATAAAATGTTTCTTTAGTTACTAAGGTGAAGGACCTGGTTTATGACACTTCTGCGCAGGGCTCTCACTTTAAGCGTGTAAAATTATAGGGATGAACGAGGAGGACCAAGAGCCGCAGTTTCTGAGCCCCCGAACGCGCGCTCCCCATTGGCTGCATATCAGATGGTGGGGGGAGCCGACTATGCTAGAAGTGTATGTCACAAACTGGGTCCGTGTCATAAACTGGGTCCTTTACCTTACGACAATTATTTCGTTCGATCGACCGTCAAATTTATTTCGCCACCCGTAAGCGCACGTTTTGTTGACGCAATTATATTTTTTTTATCAGTGTAGTCATTTACGATACTAGTGCGATAAAACTTTTTCCGACGAGTGTGGCTATGCACGAGTCGAAGGCGAGTGCTGCAATCACACGAGTTCGGAAAACGTTTTTCGCACGAGTATCGAACAAAATTTTATTTCACAAGGTGTGAAATAATAGCACATTTCGATACGAGTGCGAAAAAACTTTTTCTGACGAGTGTGAGTTTGCAACACGAGCCGAAGGCGAGTGTTGCAATCACACAGGTTCAGAAAACGTTTTTCGCACGAGTATCGAACAAAATTTTATTTCACAAGGTGTGAAAAGGGGGGTTTTCGCACGCGAAGCGTGCGCAAAAACCCCCATTTTCCCACCGAGTGAAATAAATTAATAAATAGATGGGTGGATAAAATGAAGAAGGTAAAAGTGATCGGGGTGGGTCATATTCCCCACTTTTACGCCGAAGATATTCTACATTGAGGCGACAATGAGACCTGCGTAACGGGGGATGAAATTGATTCTTGACTAATTGAGAGAAACGATATGCAAAAAAAGAAAAATTTATTTGCAGTCACTTTCGTTTTAGTGATCGTTTTTCTGGTCTCCGTCAGGGTCGAGCCGGAATTTAATCGGCGAGTATGAGTTGCTCTGTTTTTAATTTTCGATCACTTCTGATCAACGCAAGGATTAACTATCAGCGAAACAAAAATAATGAAAAAATTTCATCGAGAGAAAAAAAAACTGAATAAAATAAATAGCTTGATATAGGGTTGGGCCATATTTCCCATTTTCGCCCCAACCATATCTACATCGGCCTAAAAATTAGACCAGCGTAATAGCGGATGAGATTGATTCTAAATTAATCTCGGCAAACCGAGATTCAAAAAAAGAAAAACCAAAATAAAAATTGATTTCCAGTCAATTCCGTTTAGTGGTCCTTTTTCCGGCCGTTTCAATCGCCGAACCCGAGTTGCTATTTTTTCATTTTATTTTTTACCTCTCTCGATCGACCAAAGATTCACTATCAGCGAAAAAAAAAAAAAAAAAAAACAAAAAAAGGCCATCGAGAGATAAACATCGTAGAATTTTATAGCGACGGGGCGCTTTTTCGCTGCGACAGCGTTTCGCAGTTCTGGAATCGCGGCCTCCACCGATTCGACGTCATAACTGCGTCTCGATCGCGGTGACCAGCCGGTCCATGCCCTCGCGCTTTATTTCGCAACGTCTCATCTTTCCCCCCAATTCGCGCCTCAACATACTCGCCGCTCCGACTCGCTGAAATATCACATCCGATCGTATAACGCCGGTGAGATAACACACAGCCGAGTCACTATTATGCCCGACGCTTCGGGACCGGGTCATCACACGCGAAAAGACACGAAACGATAACAAAATATATACGGTTTTTCCTCGAGCCGGGGATTTATTGATCCGTCGAATTGTTAATAAAACGTCGAACTGACGCAGCGATGCGAGCCCCGACGAGAGACTGGCACCTGTCGGCACACTGACACTTTTCGTCTATTATTTTTCGTTTCTATAAATGGAGTGAGGACGGCTCGGTCGATACGTTACCGACGCGGATTGATTCTCGTCGGCGTTTTTTTTGCGCTAGAACCAGTCGTAAAAAAAATGATTCGAAATTTCGGAGGCAGGTCGTTTGTTTGAATGTGTTTACTTGGCCGGAGGCACTTTGACGAAGAAAATAATTTCTCGGTCGATAAAGAAGACTCCGGACGAGAATTCGAGGGCGACGATGGGGAAATTGTTAAACGAGACGATTCGGCTGTTTCTTCTCCTCGGGCTCTTGTATCTAAAATAAAATGCGTCGGAGAGGAACGAGACAGAAAATCTTATCAGAAAAATACAGTATTAGAGAATTGTATCGGATACAATTTTTTGAAAATTATTAGAAAACATTGCACTGCAGAAATCGAGTTTGAATTGTAGAACTATAGAACTAAATTTGTTTATTAAATTCTTTTTGCAGTTGGAAACTTTTTTTTATTTTTGTAACACTTATTTTTCTTTTTTCATCCTATTTAAACCAAAACGCAAAAACGCAAAGATTATAAATTAATTGGTAGTAAATAATAATAAATTAAAAAACACGCTTAAACAAATTTTTTATATATAAACAAATTAGTATAGACGCAGCGTGACGCGTATTTGAGGTTATACTATACGTTGAGCGAATTCATTTGCACTATAAAATGCACGTACACTGTACAGCATTTTTATAACCGACGACAAATAATCGCAATAACGGTGGTCGCCTTTCGAAATATCTGAACAGACTTTTAGCGCGTTTTTTTCGAAGTTAGTTATCTCTGCCACTTCACATTTATTTTCTCAATTCATCGCTCCGAACTCATTTCCACATCCATAGAACTATTAGTCATTGAGCCATATATAGTCATTGAGCCATATATAGTCATTGAGCCGTTCCGACGAACGAAAACAGCAAAAAAATCGCACTGATAAAAAAACACGGATTAATCGACTGAAGATTCGTACAGGAAAGTTCAAATGAATATTTTGTTGGTAGCGCTAAAAAAATTGGTTTATTTTTTAGTTGGGTTATTATTTCTTCAAGATCGTATATTCAAACCTGACCTTTTATTTCCCGTCTCATTGACAATTTTAGTTTGTAATTTTCTTTGTAAAACCGGAGCCGAATGCTGCGATCGAAAAATTAACGAATACAAAATTATGGATCTTCGTGGACAATAAATTGTAAAAAGTGCAGACTTTTTTTTACCGTGCACGGCGAATGTGTAGTTTGTCCGCAATAATTGGATAGAAGTCCGGGATTCCTGGAAGGCGCGCAGGAAAGTGAAAAATAATTGAAGCTTCATGTATGCCAATTTTGAAATGCATCTTATCGCAATCGTCGAACACCGAACGATTCTCGCCTACTTGTTGACCGCCGAGCCGGTGCAAGTAAGTATTTATCATATCGTGCGGTTCGACTAACGATGACGGACGAAAGTGTACAACTATCACCGTGGAATCGTTATAATTGGACATATTAAATCGCGGTCCCGTCGGCCGCAAACTCGATGACAGGAAAATTGTTAAATGACACGTTTCCGCAGTTTCGAGTTTTCTCCTCGGTCTCTTGTATTTATTATCATTCCGCTGTGAAATCAACCACGACTGACGTGCACCGATGACCCAATCCTTTTGCTCGACGCGATTTCGAAATTTTTGTATTAAAAAAAAAATCAATCTAAATCTGCCTAAAATGAAGGTTTAGATAAAGTAAATATGACGGAACATCGAATGTTTCAAATTGCTAAGCACGGCCAAGATTCTACGGTCTTTCAAAATAGTCAAAATGAGTAAACCAATTTTGACAATTTAATAATGTGCCTTAATTTGATTCGATCGATAAAAAAAAAAAAAAATCTGCCGAATTTATTAATTTATTTACGGCTATAAATTATCATTCCACTGTGAAATTGGACGTGACTGACGTGCGCCAATGACCCTTTTGCTGGATCCGATTCCGAAATTTTTATTGCAATTATTATGAAATATTAATTATTAAAAAAAAATACTTCAAAAAATTCTGCCTAAAACAAAAATTTAAACAAACTAAAAAAATGACCAAATACAGAATGTTTGAAATAGCTGAGTACGGCCAAGATTCTATGGTCTCTACCCATTATTTCAAAGATTCAATAAAGTGCCTTAATTCGATTCGATCGATAAAAAAAAAATGAATCTGCGAAATTCATTAATCAATTAACCGCTATAAAAAGGCATCGAATCTTCCCTACAATGAATGTCCATTGATCAGTGACTCGTAAAAATTTCACTTAAAAATTTACCGTGAGAGAACCGTGAGGTTTCCGAATTCGCAGAAGTTCGAAAAAAAAAATGCACACTCGTATGCAACATGAAGAATAATAATCGTTACACAAAAGGGAAGAGTGAATCGAGTGCGGAGAAAACCAAGTCGGGGAGTTGCACCCAGCATTCCGGAGTGCACGTACGGAAAAATATTTCATCCGCGTGCAGATAATGTGTTCGACGTTTACGTTATAACCGTTATTACGTGAACCGAGCGCCATTTACATGCGGTGTTGCTGCCGCTGCTGCCGTTGTTGCTCATGCTACTGCGTTTGTTGTCTTTCTTTCTGTTTATCTCACTTCGGCTCTCTCGCCCGATATATCAACCTAACGGAGACGCCTTTAAATGCAAATTTCTCCGAATGCAATTTATGCACAATGCACAAAGAGCCGCGCTTTTTTTTTGCGCAGTTTCTCCCTCATTATGTTACATACATGCGCCGATGAGATGTACGTGAAACGAGCATTTTTATTTTTATTTTTTCACCAAACGGGAAAGAAGGGTTCTGCTCCGAGAGCAACGATTACCGCAGAAGTTGCGCTGCTCGGTTCCCAAATCTTTCACGCGACGCGCATGCGCCAGTGATCGACTCGCGCCCGAAGGCGCCGGCAGGCGGCGCTGCGAAAGAAAATCGGTAAATTGAGCAGCGGAAAAGAGAAAAAGAAAAATAGATGGAGGAAGAATTTCTTTGTTTATTTTTTAAGGGTTTTCATCTTACAATGGCTCGCGCTCCTAATATATTTGTATATAGCGTACTACGCATGGAGAAAAAAATACATAGTAACAGCAACAATGCTCACTTTTTACCATAAAAAATAGTTCCCAAGGGGAAGGTTTTTATTTTATCGTTTCGACAATGACTAATTATATTCAAGCCAATTGAATATAGACTAGGGATGGGGGGGGGGGGGGCAAAACGGGATTGAAAATCCTGATGTATCGTCAGGACAAAATGAGGCATCCAAAAATTATTGGAAAATGAAGATTTTCCCCCACTGTCCCGTTTTGCCCCACTATCAGAAACTATCTATGTAGACGTTACCCCTGGGAACTATTCGTTATAGCAAGAAATACTGTCTAACTAACTGTCTTTCTCAGATGCTTTAGATCTGTTGAGTCGCTGTTGAGTTGCCCACAAAGTCTTACTATATTTTTGTAGCCTGTGTACTCTTTGAATAAAAAAAAAGTGGGCAGCAGCGCTTCCACAACTTGCGCAAAGTACGGCCGCGGTAGGAAAGATCAAGAGTGGTAATCGCTCGCGGAAGTTTTAGGTTTCATAGCTCTGCACCGCGATGACCCCGAGCGTAAGAGGTGTACACTTACGGAGGTACTCGCAGTCGTGAATTGTTACTTGCGTTCCCATGGAAAAAGGATGCCTTTCAACAGATCTTACCAAAGTCTTTCGTGACCACTTTTCCAAGTCTACTTGGCCTCTTGGCTCCCCGATACCTTTGTGCCGCTTCCTGGATGACGAAAGGCCGGTGGACTGCCAGCAGGTGGAAAAACGGAACCCTGGAGTAAAATTATGTCACTCATTTTTTTTTTGTTTTTAGATAAAAAAAACGTGTTAGCTTAAAAGACAAAAAAAACTTATTAAATTTAATGTACCGGTGGTGGAAGTTTGTATGCATAAACTGGTAATTAAATTTCGCGTACAATTGTGATAAAAAAAAATCTTTAGACAACTTTAGAAAAACTTTAATTTTAAGGTCCAGTAATTTTTTATCACAATTGCACATTAAATTTAATGTACTAGTTTTTGCATAAAAAAATGACAGGACAGGACATTAAATTTACGATTTTTTAAACAGTGTAAAAAGGTCCACGGATCTCCCGCACGTTTTCGTGCGTAGAAGTCATAAAAACAGTCATCGAACTTATCTTATTCGTCGGAACTCTTGGATACCAAGACCTCGATTCTCTTTCGTTCTCCAGTATATCTTCAACCTCCCAAATTCGACTTCCAGCCGGTGGACTGCCAGCAGCTGGAAAAATGGAACCCTGGAGCAAAATGACCGTACCCATTTTTTTTTAAACAAAAAACATCCCATCTTAAATGGAGATTCCTTTTTGCCCCACTCCAGCATCTTTTTTTCCTCTCCAGCATCTTCCGGTAAAAAGGTTCATGGAATTTCCGTACGTTTTCATGCCTGGAAGAACAGTCATCGAACTTATATTCGATTATTATGCAATAAAGTCGCTAAAGCGTGTTCCTATTGGTCGAAACTCTCGCATACCAAAAACTCGATTCTCTTTCGTTCTCCAACATATCTTCAACCTCCCATCTTCGACTTCCAGCCTGTGGACTCCCAGCAGGTGGAAAAATGGGACCCTGGAGCAAAATGACCTTACTCACTTCTTTTTAGATAACATTTTTGCCCCGCTTCAACATCTTCCAGTAAAAAGTTTCATGGAGCTTCCGCACGTTTTCATGCGCGGAAGTCACCAATCATCGAACTTATCTTCTCCGATTATGCGGTAAAGTCGTTAAAGCGAGTGCCTATTCGTCGGAACTCTTGGAATACCAAGAACTCAATTCTCTTTGCTGCCCCAACACATCTCCAACCTCCCAACTTCGTCTTCCAGCCCTCGGTTCCCAGATTCACAGTTGAGAGTCCGAATTCTCGCTCGCCTCTCATCGTTGATTTAAACCGCTCTCAATCTCCGCGCAGCATCTCCGCCAGCAACTAAGTCGCAGTCCCAGAACCGGAAGTCGACGCGCTCGATTTTCTCGGTCGCAAATCAGAGGTCTCTTCTGGGCCGAAGCGAGCCTCGAGGAACCAAGAGACGGTTCGTGCCCGAAAGACGCGCTTCTTCGCCGGGACGCGCGGCGGACCGGAAGTGCCGCTGCACGCTCTCTGGAAATACCGCGAAGAGGGAGGAAAATAAAAAGGGCGAGCGCGACGCGGAATGGCAGTGATCGACTCGCGCCCGAAGCCGCCGGCAGGCGGCGCTGCGAAAGAAAATCGGTAAATTGGGCAGCGGGAGAAGAAAAATAGATGGAGGAAGAAATTCTTTGCTTATTTTTTAAGGGTTTTCATGTTAGGAAGGCTCGCGCTCCCAATATGAGTGTATATAGCGCACTACGCACGAGGAAAAAAATTACATGGTAACGCCAAAAATGCTCGCTTTTTACCATAAAAAATAGTTCATGATTTACCAAAGAAAAATCGGTAAATTGGGCAGCGGAAAAGAGAAAAAGAAAAATAGATGGAGGAAGAATGGAGATGGATAGATGGAGGCCGGCAACTAAGTCGCAGTCCCAGAACCGGAAGTCGACGCGCTCGATTTTCTCGGTCGCAAATCAAAGGTCTCTTCTGGGCCGAAGCGAGCCTCGAGGAACCAAGAGACGGTTCATGCCCGAAAGACGCGCTTCTTCGCCGGGACGCGCGGCGGACCGGAAGTGCCGCTGCACGCTCTCTGGAAATACCGCGAGGAGGGAGGAAAATAAAAAGGGGGAGCGCGACGCGGAATGGCAGAAGAGGGCGCGTTCCTTGTCGGACAGCGAGGCTGGACCGGAGCTCGGCGTCGCATAGACGGATAGAGAGGACGACGAGGAGGAAGCGGGACACGGAGATGGAGGTGGATTATGAGAATAGGAGGGAGAGTGCAAAGGTTGGAGAAGGAGAACTCGTGGGAGGAGGGGAGGGCGGTCTCGAACTTCTCCTCCTCTCAGGAGCGGCCGCGGCTCCTCGAGGGCGTATAATAGTCGATGTTCGAGCTCCCTCGCGAGTTAGAGAACACTCGACGAGTGGGGGAATTTCCCTCCCGTGTTCTCGCGCGTTCCTCCCGTCCCTCGCGCGGTCGCCCCGCACATCTCGGCGTCCCTCTCCATCGTCTTCCACCTGTTATGCGATGCTGTGTGCCATGCTCGGCGCACTGGCGCAGGTGCACTCTCACGTATATATAGTCGTCGCGGCTATCTCGACATTTTTCATCCTCCTTCCCGGTCGCGCCGAGGACGCCGCGACGGGGAGGAGAGGCGCCGAGGTGAGAGCGAGGTCGATGCCGAGTGCGCATCTACGACCTTATTGTAAACCGAGGTTACTCTTTAGGGATCTTTGGCTCAGCGGCCGAGTAACTTTTTATTATTTTTTTTGTTTTTTTTTTTTTTATTAATTGCTTCGCTTCGGTTGTCTTTCGTTAATCGTCGATCACCGGACGCATGCGCTGGAAGAGATTTTGCGAATATTTCTTGGCGACTGTGGACAACCATTTTTTTTTCTCGTTGATTTTTGCGATGAAAGTTTTTTTTTACCTTTGATTAATCATGAAAAAATTATTTTTTTCATTGTTGATCACATGTAAAAAGAAGATGTTAAGGTGTCATTGCAGACCTTGGATGTTGTTAATGATCATTGGGAGCGAATTTTATGTGGCAATATACGTTTGAAAAAAATGGATTGTGAAAAGCATTTCAGTTCGTGGACCGCTTAATTTTAACCGGAAAAGTGGCATTTCAACTCAGTTCCTCTTTAAGAATCTTCGGCTTATCAACTGAATAATTTTTAATTTTTATTTCTTATTAATACATTGCTTCGCTACAGTTCTCTTTAACTAATTGTCGATCATCCTCCGCATGCGCAGGAAAACAGTAAATTCAACGAATATTTTTTGTCGACAATGGTCAACCATTTTTCTTTTTCTTATTGATTTTATAACTTTTTTTTTTTGTTCATCATATAAAAAAAAACCTTTTTAACGTGTCATCGCAGACCTTCTATATTTGTGATAATCGAGAGAGAATTATATCCGGCAACATTCGTTTAAAAAAATTGATCGCCGAAAGTATTCCAGTTCCTGGACCGCGTAATTTTAACTCCGGAAAGGTGGCGTTTCAACTCGTAGAATTTGTTGCAAGAGAAAATATCTCGGTGGGCGATATCCGTAACTTTTGCGGGACGAAAGTGTGCTGAGAGAGAGACCCGTCGCATCAATCTTCCAGAAATCGTCTCCAACCTCGTTCGTCACGCCATACACGTCGTGATACTCTGTATCTCCCCATCTTAATCCGTATCCTCGTGAGCGCGGTGGTGCGCGATCGCGTGGGCGTTGGCCCGAGATCGTCCGGTCGTTCGCTATTTGTTACGTTTTGTTCCTCTTGGCTCTCGGGCAGCGTTGCGGGCGCCGGCACGGGGCCACCCCTCCGAAAATCCCGAAACGCGGAGAGGTTGTACCTGCCCGGTTCGCTAATGGTGCACACGCAGCTGCACCTGTGCGTGCGCGGATTGTCACGCCCAGCCGCGTAGTCGCCGAGTCGACTTG
This sequence comes from Ichneumon xanthorius, assembly GCA_917499995.1. NCBI lineage: Eukaryota > Metazoa > Arthropoda > Insecta > Hymenoptera > Ichneumonidae > Ichneumon > Ichneumon xanthorius. Next base: position 17,997,660 of record OU824201.1, read on the forward strand.
AGAGATTCGGAGGGGTGCGCGCTCACGACCACAATAATCACGATTAAACCGCGAGTCACACATCTCAGCGCACCTTTTCTCCTCGCGGTGGGCACCTCGATTACCAAGTGGCCCCGGATTCTACGTACTCGAAGCTAAAGAAAGAGACCAGAATCGTCGCGGGACCATCGCGGTAACTGTTTCTTTTCAACGCCCCGAAATAAAAAATGGAAAAAAAATAACAACAAAAATTGCATTTCCGAGTAACTCGCTAATACTCTCTCGTACCTGCGAGCGTACACTGGGTCGAAATTTACATGACTTCAATGCGTATTATATCCCACGAGAGAATACAAAAAAAAAAAAAAATAAAAACCGTGGTATTACCCGGAAGAGAGCGCATAATACTCTGCAGGCTATCATTGTGCGCTCCGTACGGTATCGCCATCATCCGCGGCTCAATCATCGATGCGAATTGCGACGCAGGTGCATGGACCGACGAAATTACTGGTCGGATCGGCAAATACAATTTCGGGTATACTGAGCACGCGTACCGTTGTTGTTGTTATTCATGCGTGTGTGTACACCCCATATAGAATGCGCTGTGTACACCCGGCGCTCTATATGGACGTTTATAGACACACAGTGTATCCCCATGTCCCCGTTCGCGCATTCCGGTGTACGCACCTGTATTCCGGGTGAGCTATGCGAGTTTATGTCCGCGGATACATATGCGCGAAACACACATTGACGGAAAGCCGCGAGGCGTACGAGATAGGGGGGGGGGGGGTTGGAGTGGGTGCAGTAGTTGGTTCGAGGCGGATCGGCGGACCGCACCGGGCTCGCTGTTTGTGCAGCAGCGTGCGTCCGTTTGTCCATTTGCGTATCGGGTCCGGTGCTTTATGGGAATTAGCGGTGTATTGTGGGTTGGCTGGTGGGCGGGCGCGGTGTGTGCGCTGGTGCGAGAGAAGCGGCGAGTGTCGGCGAACCGATGGCGTTCCCGGGGGTTTGTAGAGACAGTGGATATGCGGAGGACTCGTGAAAGAGATACCGGACAGGGGTCGCAGGGGGCGGGTGGGGGGGGGGTGGAGAACGAGGTAGGGTGAGATGGAGCAAGAGGGAGATAGATTGGGAGACCGGGATTGAGAGTTGGTAACCAGGGGTAAGCCGGGAAATGGGAACTGGGGGCGGGAGGGAGGGGGGAGACCCAGGGATAATTCTCTGTGCGGCTGTTTGTCAATATGCGAGCGATATAATCACCAAGTATAATCACTGGCGGAGCTGCAGAGAGACCGAGAGATGAAGAGAAAGCTAGCTTTGTCCTGGGCTCTGTTGCCGCTGTTGCCACCGCATCCAATTCTGTAGCGCGCTGTATGTCGACTATATGTATATGGGAATAAATATATATATGTATGTATGTATGGAACGCGGTGTTTCTATCACTGTGTTCGGTGTGTCAATAGAATGCTACTTTGTGACTCCCCAGGACACGCGACTGTCTCTCTGTATCTCCGATATTGTGTACGTATGAAATGGGAGAAAGAGAACCGTCAGGGAGAAAACGGGCCGAGCTGTGTATAGGCGAAACCCTCCCCGGTGAACCTGGCGGCCTTTCCTGCACTGGATGCCAATGTTATTAGGCTGGAGATATGATACGCTGCGGATATCCACGGTCCGTACACGATACTCGCTGTGCACACGAATCAAATTGTCCTGCTTTTATGACTGAATTCGCTGCTCAAAGGATCGTGCGATAGAGAGCAGGCGAGCCGTGCGGAGCCGTGATTCACCGGGCCTGAGTCGTCAGGCTCAAATGGGGAAAATTAAACTTTTCGTGTCTAGGTTCGAGTCGGCGATATAGCCGCAGGACGAAAAAAATATTTTCAATTTCGCGCGATTTCGTCAAAGCCGTCTGAAGCCAGATTCAAGATTCTTCGCCATCGGCTGGATAAGAGATAATCGTTAACATTGAAAACAGGTGCTGGCGGCGTCAACTTCTGATCTGGCGATACTCACCGGAATAGTGGAGAGATCTTCCAGCTTACAATCTTTTTGGACCAGCTAATCTGAATGGCGAGTGAGGTTTGCACAGAAAGATCAACCTCTTAAGTTTGCTCCACTCCCAAGGCTTCTTCAAGCCCCCAATTTAGCGCATATATCTGGTTGCTAGTTTTATTCCTCAAGTCGCACGCGACACCAGACCGGGGTGATTTCAACCCCGTCACAGATCTCTCGCCCGACGGCTAACGTGATCCAAATCAGCCTCTTAAGTTTGCTCCTCCCATAGCAATTTAATGCACTCATCCAGTTTTTAGATTCCTGTACCTCTCTTTATTTGTCGCCAAGTAAAACCCAACCATAGAAACGCTCTCACCGGAAGTGAGAGTGGACAAATCCGCCAGCTTACAATTTTTTTGAACTAGCTAAACTGAATGACGACTGACGTTTGTAGAGGAAGATCAACCTCTTAAGTTTGGTCCACTTCCATAGCTTCCTCAAGCCCCCAATTTAATGCACTCATCCAGTTTTTAGATTCTTGTGCTTCTCTTTATTTGTCGCCAAGTAAAACCGAACCATAGAAACGTTCTCACCGGAAGTGAGAGTGGGCAGATGCTCCAGCTCCCAATTTTTTTGAACTAGCCCAACTAAACCATGACTGAGATTTGCACAGGAAGATCAGCTTCTTAAGTTTGCTCCACTCCCACAGCTCCCCAAGCCCCCAATCTAGTGCGCCCATCCGGTCGTTAATTCCTTTCCTCAGCCCGGCACGTGACGCCACACCGGGGTGATTTCAACCCCCCTCACAGCCCCTCGCGCTAACGTGATCCAAATGAACGCCGCGTTGCTCCACCGCCTACGCTCTCCTTTTTTCTTCAATTCCAGTGCCTCTCTTTATCTGCCGTCGAGTAAAACCGAAAGGTGCGTTCAGCGAATCAAGTACACTGTATGCACTTACTCCAACGTACGTTCGCTAACCCGCGGACGAGATGGCTCCTCACCAGGGAGAGACACACATTCGCAACAGTCGGAGGGATTCCGGGTGTTCTCCCCCCGACAGCTTCAGCGAGAGGTTTCGCAGAGCGGCATCGCGCCGGTTCTCTCTCACTCGGGGCACACACCAGTGTATCTTTCTGAGCGATCAAAGAATTATCCGAGCAGTGGCATCGCCCGAGCGCGACAACCTCGGCGTCGGTGCCCGTCCTGTTTGCCGTTTGATCGTGGCTCAACGATGCGTGGATGTACTCTCGGTGCTGGCGCAACCGGCAGCCGCCGGCTAGAGAGCCTTCAAAACCCTCTCGCTTAAACCTCTGTGTACCAGCACGTTTTCGTCTGTACAAACGACGCAGAGAAAACAGCCATCATCCCTCACGAGTCAGACTATGACACGTTAACGGTTAACGCGTTAACGCATTTCACTGAACTCCCAACACCCCGTGCGATGCCACCGAAGGTATCCTTCTCTCGCCCGCTGTTCCGAAGGCGCGACGAGGGACTCTTCGTTACTCGTTTCACCTCGCTCGCTCTGCCGACCTTGTCGTCGAGGCTGGTGACGTTATTGCCGCGGTGGCATCAGCATCGGCTCGTGGACGGATCTCATCGCGTCGTCGCCAATCTACTTCCTTCCTTCCTTTTCTCGTTCCAGTGAGCTTTTGCCAAGCGGTGGCTCGTGGATGTGGTGGCTGGCGCGGTGGAATTGGTAGAGTCGAAGACCTCGTAACTGGGCCATTGATTCTATCTCCGAGAAATGGGAGACTGCGTTTTGGATCACCGGTCACAGACGCGTCTTCTGGGTCGGATGGACAGATAAAGGATTGGTGATCTTTGGGTTTGTGAAGTAATCGCGGTGCAATTGGTAGAGTCGGAAGCATAACTGGACCATTGATTCTATCTGAGAGAAATGGGAGACTGCGTTTTGGACCACCGGTCACAGACGCGTCTTCTGGGTCGGATGGACAGATAAAGGATTGGTGATCTTTGGGTTTGTGAAGTAACCTCGGTGCAATTGGTAGAGTCGGAAGCGTAACTGGTCCATGGATTCTACCTAACAGAAATGGGAGTCTGCGTTTTGGACCACCGGTTACAGACGCGTCTTCTGGATAAGATGGACAGATTAAGGATTGGTGATCTTTGGGTTTGTGAAGTAATCGCGGTGAAATTGGTAGAGTCGGAAACGTAACTGGTCCATGGATTCTACCTGACAGAAATGGGAGTCTGCGTTTTGGACCACCGGTTACAGACGCGTCTTCTGGATAAGATGGACAGATTAAGGATTGGTGATCTTTGGGTTTGTGAAGTAATCGCGGTGAAATTGGTAGAGTCGGAAACGTAACTGGTCCATGGATTCTACCTGACAGAAATGGGAGTCTGCGTTTTGGACCACCGGTTACAGACGCGTCTTCTGGATAAGATGGACAGATAAAGGATTGGTGATATTTGGGTTTGTAAAGTAACCTCGGTGAAATTGGTAGAGCCGGAAACGTAACTGGTCCATGGATTGTAGCTACCTGAGAGAATTGGGAGACTCCGTTTTGGACCACCGGTCACAGACGCGTCTCCTGGGTCGGATGGGCAGATAAATAATTGGTGATCTTTGATTTCGTGAAGTAATCGTGGGACACTTTAGGATAGATACGAGAAGGTGGTAGCAGGAGTTGGTACAGGTTGGTACATCCTATCGAATGGTAGGAAAAAAACCCAGATCCGCACTTGTCACTCAATTATTGTTCAAATTTGCATGGGAACTATTTTGGTATTTTTTTTTTTTTTTTTTTTTTTCATTGTGTAATTCGGGTGACTACATTACATTGGCCTCAAAGACGTCATGAGACGTCGCTCACGGGAGTTTCGACTGTATCTCTTCTCTTTCCCCTCTCTTCGTCTTCCTCTTCCTATTCCGATTTCTCTCTATCTCGAAGCGCCACTCCGAAGGCCGAGTTCAGCAGCCGTCTGAACTCTCTATCCGATGCTTATTCTTTCGCATTCCCTCGACACTCTCTCTTTTTCTCTCTCCACTCCCTCGCGTTCTCTTCCTCCGTCCACCCACCGAGTCCTCTCGAGTCGTGTCGTATACACTAATGCATGTAATTGCAGCTAACATCATTAAACCCGGCGACTGATGCCACTCGCTCAAATTGCGACCCTCCCTATCTCGCCTCGCGTTTTCCACGCATCGCACCCCCTTCGGCGCCGAAGCTTCCGCGCGAAGTGGATAACACACTGCCTTCTCTTCCAGGCTCGTCTTGCATTTCTTCGCCTATTTAATATTATCGATACACCGGATTATCGAATTTTATTTATTCTTTTTATTCTTTATAAATAAACATTTTTCGAACAATATTTGTCAATTTGTAATTTTTTGCTATATTTGTCAATTTGTAATTTTTTGCTATATTTGCAAAATTTGTAATTTTGCATACATGCGTATGTTCTATTTCGTGATAACACGTTGTCTTTTCTCCCCGGTTGGTGTGGGATTTCTTCGCGTATTTGAAATGATCAATACCTCGGATTATCGACTTTTATCTATTCTTTTAATTTGTTTTTTATAAATGAAAAACGATAACAATATTTGTTATTTTTTTTTCAATTTTTTTTTTTGCTTACATTTCGCGATAACACGTTGTCTTTTCTCCCCGGCTCGTCTGGCATTTCTTCGCCTATTTAAACTTGTCGACACGTCGGATTATCGAATTCTTAAATTGCCTTTATTTTTTATATTTATTGAAAAAAAAAATATCAACACAATATTTGTAGTTATTGAATTTTTGGGGAAAGGAGAAGGTGAATAATGGTCGCTTATCGCCGGGTCTCCTATATCCGGTATTCCCGTCACGCAGCCCACGCAGGGGTGGCCGTACGTAGTACCTAATAATACGTATACATCGGGATATCGAGTGCCAGTCACGTAGCACCGATTCATCAATTTATCGTCGTCCGGTGTCTTTTTCACTTCTGATTCGGGCTGGCAGGTCGCAAAAAAAAAAAAAAAAAATACATTTCTCTGGACTACCCATTGAGATTCCCGCCGCCTCGCTCGTCATGCCGTATCGTTATTCCGTGTTAGGCTATATAAATACCCAGGTATTTTACTCCAATTTTTTTTTTATACACAGTAACTCCACGCATTAATAACGGCGTGAAAAAAAAGTTGCGCTTGAAGTACTCATTTTTTTCACTCTACGACGAGCCTCATAAACCCGGGAATAATATTTTCCTCAGAATTCCTTACCGACCGGCAGAGCATGGTCGGTAACCGCGAGAGGAAAAACCAAGTGGTTAACGAGTCGATTAAGGTAGTCCTTGCGAATGGCGATCACTTCGCATAAGTTTCAGACAAATGAGAGAGAATTGTAAACATTTCTCGATGGTATAAACATTTGAAAAAAATCACGCATATTAAAGATACTGAAAAGATTAATTTTGCATAACAATTCCAAAATATTATTATCAAATCGATGACAAATTTAATTGCTCAACAAATCTCCCGAAAACATAACTTTTTTTTAATGAAAATTATTCGTTGATTTTTCTGAATGCGTATGAATTTTTTCAGATTTTTAAATTCACCCGAATTATGGGACTTTCTACACGTTTTTCCTGTATAAAAAAAAAAATGCAAAGTGAATTTAAAAACATGAAAAAAATTAATACATATTCATAAAAGTGAACGAAGCACTTTCATAGAAAAAAAAAAATTACGTGTCCGAGAGATTTGTTGAGCAATTTAATTTTTGATCAATCTCTTAACATTTTGTAATTATTATTGTGCAAAATTAATATTTTCAGCCCCTTTAATACGCTCGATTTTTTTGCACATTTTTATACCATCCAGAAGTGTTTGCAACCAGCCCTCATTTCTCTGAAACTTATGCGAAGCGAACACCATTCGCAAGGGCTACACTAATCGCCTTCGTCGCCGCTCGCAAAGTAAATTACGAAAAACCAAGAAAAAAAAAAAAAAAAAAACTAAACATGAAAAAAATTAAATTAAGAAAAAAAAGGAATATTTCTTCAATGTCGAGAAATGGAAATTAAGTTCTCTCGTTCCTTCGCTCGGCTCAAAGTGCTGACAAACGTCTTGAGGCTCGAGCTGTGTATTTCGCGGTTCGTTGCAACACGCCATATGAACCGATGCGTGGTCATAGCTGCGGCGCTGACGCTAACCTAACCGAGGGTTAACGCCGAGGACCGGGCAAATGCACGTAAATGTACGTGCATGCAAGTTGCCCGGTGCAACGTCTGGACCACTTGGCACTTACATTATATAAGCAACTCCCCCCCCCCCCTTTTCCCTCCGGGCTTCTTGAGAGTTCGCGAACTGCTACTACGGAAACTCACCTTTGCCACAGACATTACCTGCGGTCGGCACACAGCACGCTTTTCCACACCCCTTTTATTTCTCCGCCCTTCCGATCCTTACTCTTCCGGTCCCGCGAGCGCGCTGGAGGGCGCCCGAGGGCAGCCCCCGATTCGCTTCTGGGAGAAAAGTCTCACATAATTACTTTTCTCATTAACATTGTGCGGCTCATTGTTCGAGCGATCGTTAGCGTGGCCGCTCAACTCGCTGGATACGCCGAGGGACTCTCGCGATTCGAGCACACTCGACGCGAATAACAAACAAGCGGCTTCGGACTAAATTGCACGTACTCGTCAATTATCATTATTATTTTGTTTCGAGTTTGCACGGTTAATTTTTTTTTTTTTTAATTTTTTTTGGGAAATTACGAACTTTGTTTATTTATTTGTGGATTTGTGTATTTATTAATTTATTTGTTTATTTATTTATTGGGGCGTGAATGGCGTATTATTATAATAATTGGAAGCCAAGCGCTTCTGATCGATTTTAATTGCCAGCGGAGAGCAAGCTTATTATTTGTTCTCATGTGACAAGGTTTGTCACACAATTTTTTTTTTTTTTCTAGCGGAGCCTTTAGAGACTTTCTGGTAGTCGGAAATCATATTTGGAAAAAAATGTCTGAATATTCATTTATATACTTTTTTACTAGGACTGAATTTAGTGATAATCGGTGTGGACGATTTAAGCAAATAATAAAATAAATTATCGGCGAGTCGTAGATTTTCCGTCGAAAATCTTCGTATGAATGAAAAATTCGTCGATCGAGAAACCGAAGAGTTTGTGTTCGCCGGTCGTGTTTACAATCGTCGAGAACTGGAAAACAGGAACTTCGTCGTTCATTGTCTCCGGCTATTATAACCAGAGTCAGCGAGATATAACACAGTGCCTCGCATTGTACTCTCTCCCGTTTTTCCCGCTGCGCGATTACCGTTGTCTGAGCATACACAGCAATTTTTTTTTTTTTAATCGTCATTCTGTCTCGTAATTCTCGAACCGCCTCGACAGGCGAGACGCGCTTACGCGCATTGTAGTTTCCATGTGTTCGTCTCAAACGTAGCGTGCGACACCGATGACTTTGTCGATCAAGAGACATGCATTTCCGCCTCGTCGAGCGTTTATCGTCCTCGCAAAATATTCATTTTACGGCCTAAAATTTAATTATACATTTTATATAAAAGAAATTTTATGTCTCCTTTTTATTTTTTTAATTCTCGTATGCTTTCGTCGGAGTCATCAACGGCAGAGAATTTTCTTCGTGCAGGAAATTTTTTTTTTTTGATTGTTTTAAAATCCCTTCAAAAAGACTGCACGTTTATCGGTCAGTTCGTTCGAATCATTATTATCGTTATCACAAAGTCAACGTCCGCTAATAACTTGGTACTCGTTCGATGAGCGAGTAGCGGAGAGCGGGGCAAAACGGGACCGACAATCTGGATGCATCGGTGGGGCAAAATGGGATGAACCAAAATCATCGGAAAATTGCATCTTTAAAAACCTTTACAAATACGATTTTCCAATAATTTTGGGACGTTCCATTTTGCCCCATCGATGCGTGCTAGACAGGAATCGAGATGGAGTACCGTAAAAACCCGACATGTTACACGGTGGAAATGGAACAACAAATATTTAAAAAAAATACAATTCAGTTTCCAGAAGTTATTTCCCAAACGTAAAAAAGAAAAAAAATCAGTAAACTGCCTGAAAATCGTCGCTACGGCGAATGACAATTTCACAAAAAAAAAAAGATTTTTTTCATGTTCTTGCAGTTATGTACAGCTACATAATTCACAAAATAACATCTTTAAAAAAAAAAAAAAAATGTACAACATTAAAAAAAAAAAAAAAAAATACCGAAGTCTGACGACTCTCGCTCCGAGACCGAAACGAAAGTAACAAACCCACTTGAATCGGTAGATAGTTTTCTGTGAGCATTCGCCGGGGTTTACTTATAACTCGGGACGGAACGACGGGGAAGAGCGAGGCCCTATGGGGGAGAGGCAGTTCGTCGGACGTTTCGTCGCAGCAAGAGCATAGAGAAGCCGCATATGAATATGCACCTACTATAAGCCCATTCGCTCCCGGCTCTCGGCGGTTAGAATCCGCGTGCGCGCGCGCCGCTATAGTAAGGAATTCCAGCGCGAGTCAGAGAATGTGAATGAGTCGGGCAGCTGCTGCATTCCCGTGTGCCGTCACTCCGCGAATTTCTCAACCCCGTCCTCGTGCGCCTCGACCATCCCCCCCGTGATTTTCTTCGCCTTTTCTTTAGTGTGCACCGAAGCCGCGATACGTTGGCCGGCGAGCGTCCCGCGAGTTCGCCGCTTCTTTCAGTATCCGAGGGGGAATCTCGATCGTCCTGTCTCCGCGGCGCGGCGCGCTTCTGGTGAGAATCCCGCGCTCCCGAGACAGCGGAGAAATCGTCGGGATCGATAACGATGCAAGATTCCCTTTTAATAGGTCCTATCTTCGAGGAGCCGGGCTGCCCGGCTCGCGCGAGACACCGCGATTGCGCTGAACACTTCGCGACCTGAAGTATCCTTCTCTCAATCTCTCGCGCTCGCTCCGTGCACGCAATCTGTGCATCTCGCGAAATTCCTCGTTTCGAAGGTAAAAGAATATCCTCGCTCTTACCTGTTCTTCGCGGAAAAAAACGTACACGCGGAAGATTTAGTTTTCATGTGTCTTATAAACGCGTCACTTCCGGTCTGGAAAACGCATTTTTTCGACCGGTAGTAACGTCATACCGGAAATACGTTACTTCCGGTTTGAAAATCTCATTTATCGACCGGAAGTGATGTCATTTTGGAAATACGTAACTTCCGGTTTGAAAATCTCATTTTTCGACCGGAAGTCATGTCATTTCGGAAATAGGTCACTTCCGGTTTGAAAACCTCATTTCTCGACCGGAAGTGATGTCATTTTGGAAATACGTCACTTCCGGTTTGAAAATCTCATTTTTCGGCCGGAACTGATGTCATTTCGGAAATAGGTCACTTCCGGTTTGAAAACCTCATTTCTCGACCGGAAGTGATGTCATTTCGGAAATAGGTCACTACCGGTTTGAAAATTTCATTTATCGACCGGAAGTGGTGTCATTTTGGAAATACGCCACTTCCGGTTTGAAAATCTCATTTATCGACCAGAAGTGACGTCATAGCGCAAACACGTCACTTCCGGTTTGAAAATCTCATTTCTCTACCGGAAGTAACGTCATACCAAGAGTATGCAATATTCCGGTCGAAGGATGAGATTTTCAAACCGGAAGTCTCGTGTTTCCGGTGCGACGTCACTTCCCGTCGAAAAATGAGATTTCGAAATCGAAGGTCACGTATTTCCGCCTCGCTCGCGTTCCTCGATATCGAGTCGCGAGCCGAACAGAGCCGCCGCTCCGGTAATGGAAAGTCCGTGCCGGATATCTATAAATTCGCGATCACTCGAGGGTTCAATGTCATACGTCGCTACGGCGCGAAAGAGATACGACAACTCTCGACGGCCCTCCTCGTGCACGGCGGCGCGAGGGACACACATGGACGACACCTGCACGCCGCGAGAGACGCTCATTAAAAGGCCTCTTCCTTTTCTCCCACCTCGCGACGCAGCGCGCGTCCCCCTCGAGACCCGCCGCGCGTATATTTTGCACTCGCCGCGGTGAGATTTTCGTGCACTCGCGGTGCATCTCGCGCAACGCGCGCGATCCTTCCAAAAGCGTCGTACGCGGCCTCGTCCCTCTTGCGCGACTCGCGGCCCCGCGCGCAAACGTTCCCCCCTCGGCTTCGTTCTTCCGCGGCCGCCGCGGCGCGGTGTATATTTCTGGTTCGCGCGGATACCGCCCGAGCGAGGGCGAACCTTTATTTCGGTTCTCACGTTTCCTCCATGAGGCGCGCGCGCGAGCGCGGGCTTCGCCGCTCCTCGGGATGCGAAAATCTCGATTCTGCGCGTCCCTGGACGGGAGAGCGCACGACACGCCGCGGCAATAAATACATTTCGCGGGTCCCCGACGCCGATCCGTAACTCGAGACGACTTCTGTTTTCGATAGGAGCGACTCGGATCGCGTTTTGGAGAGGAATGAGTGGGATCTTGGGAGTACTTTTTTTGTGTACGGTAAAATAGTATTTTTAGGCTCACTAAATATTGGAGAGTAAAATATTGTAAAAGTCATTAATTGAGAAATTATATGTTAAATATAAGACGTCGAATTTGAGAGTTTGGAAAATACGCTGTCCAGTATCGACCAGTGGACCGCTATTGAACACCTTGATATATTTTTTTTTAAGCAGCAGCTGATTCGAAGGAGTGCAAAGTGCACTATTCATTGTGCACTAGATAGTGAACAACGATAAAATTTATTGGTTAAAAAATAGAAAATTAAAAGAAACATTGAATTCGAAAGTCTGGAAAGCTCACCGGATGTTGGACCACGAAAATATACCTCAATAAAAAAAATTTAAAGAAACATTGAATTCGAAAGTCTGGAAAACTCACCGGATGTTGGACCACGATAATATACCTCAATAAAAAAAATTAAAAAACAACATCCAATTCGAAAGTCTGGAAAATCCACTGGATGGTGGACCATGATAAAATACCTCAATACAAATTTTTAAAAAAAACCTCCAATTCGTTTGACTGAAAAGTCCACTATGCACTGGATAGCGGACCATGATAGAATTCATTAATAAAAAAAAATTGAATAATAAGAAACACCTAATTCGAAATTCTCGAGAGTCCACAGGACAGACCAGGAAAAAGTCCCTTTAAAAAAATATTAAAAAACCATCGAATGCAAAAAGTTGGAGAGTCCACCCTTCCTCCCCGTAAAAGTTGACTATCCACTATACACTGGATAGCGAAACATGATAAAATGCATTAATAAAAAAAAAATAAATAAATAAATAAAAACATCCATTTCGAAAGTGTGGAAAGTCCACAGAATAGAATACTCAAAAATAAAGTCCTTTAAAAAAATGAATAAAAAAAGCATCGAATGCAAAAAGTTGGAGAGTCCACCCTTCCCCCCCGTACAAAACATTCGCGATCTTACTCCATCGAATAGCGGTTCTACCTGCCTCCCCGCTTAAAATTACTAAAATAAAACATGCATCCGCCTCCTCGCGGGCTGTTTTTTTTTTCAATGACTGCACGAGCTGTTACTTCGTAGGATGCACAGATGCGCCTCGTCGGCGAGTCTCGCCCGTTCCGCATTCGAGACTCTCGAGCTTTGACATTCGTCGGTTCACCTTGTAATTTGCTTACAATTAAAATATGTAAGCCGGCAGGAGAATCGACCCGAGCGATTCCCCGCCGCGCGCGGCGCCGGGTGAGCCAGCGAGCCGTCGTAAAAAAATCCGACTCCGCAGTCGCCCGAGAGCGCGCCTAGAAAGTGATTAATTCTTAACAAGGCGAGGTTTGCACGGTACTTGAGCGACCACGCGGCTGGCTTGCGGCCCGAGCTCGTGTGCCACGAAGAATGAGGACGTCGACGCTGATTCGCGGGAGCGAAGGGAAGAAGAGCGGAAAAAAAGCTCGAAGGGAGACACGCCGAAGCCGCGAGAGAATAAAAATGACGAAGAGAGAGGAGCGCGAAAAGAAAGCGAGGGGCGCGGACGGGGTGAAGGGGGTGAGACGACGACGTTGGAAAAAAAAAGAAAGAAATTAAAAAGCGGCAGCGGGAGAACACACAGGGGCGCTGGAAAGAAAACGTGTGTGTTACAATAGCTCAGGTGTGCCCAATCCTGGAGGCCGTCGGAAACAGTGCATCTCCGCGATGCGGGTTGTACACGGTGGTTCTGAAGACATGAATTTCGTACACGATGAATGGATGGTACTCTGTAAAAATTACATTGTATTACACTGCAAAAATTAATTGCGGATTCAATGTACTGGTATTAGAAATTTGCTTACGTTACTTACATTAATTGATAATTAATGTACTTACACTGTGCTGATTTTTACATTGGAAAAATAAATTGCAAATTTAATGCGCTGGTATTTGAAATTTGCTTACGTTACTTACATTAATTGGTCATTAATGTACTTATACTGTACTGATTTTTACATTGCAAAAATGAATTGCGAATGTAATGTGATGGTATTTGAAATTTGCTTACGTTACTTACATTAATTGATCATTATTGTACTTATACTGTACTGATTTTTACATTGCAAAAATGAATTGCAAATTTAATGTGCTGGTATTTGAAATTTGCTTACGTTAATTACATTAATTGATAATTAATGTACTTACACTGTACTGATCAGTAGAGTGTATTACACTGCACTGGTTTCTACATTGCAAGAATAAATTGCAAATATGATGTGCTGGTATTTGAAATTTGCTTACGTTACTTACATTAATTGAAGATTAATGTACTTTTTTTGTAAAGTTAAAATACCGGATATTAAAATTACAAATATTTGGCCTCAAATTTTTAAAGGTTTTAATTAAAAATTAAAATTTGACCGTAAAATTGCAACGCACATGTGTTCGAAATTTCTTTTAATTCTTTTAATTCCGCAAACTTTCTTTTAATTCGGCAAACGAAGCCTTCTTTTAAGCACAAAATCGGTACGGATGTTAGTAACAAATTTTCTTCTCCCTTATAAAAAAAAACAACAACACTTCAAAGTACGTCCGTGAATTTTTTCAGATTTTTCAGATGAGTGATCGGCTCTTACTCAGGATGAATTCATGCCCATCGGGGCTCGGCCCGGTGTTCTGAATCTCCCTGTAGGTCGCTTCATCTCGTCCTTGGCACCCCGTGCTCCGTCGGGGGGCGGCGGGGGGTGAGGAGGGGGGAAGGGGGTTGGTTTTCTGGACGGACAATATAAACGCCAGGGCAACCGCAAGGGCAACAAGAGCCGGAGAACCGTCCGGGCTCCGTGCGCAGACTTTAATTAATTTTGTATGTGTTGCACACGCCGCCCCGAAAGAATAAAGTCATCCCGGCGCTCTCGTCTCCGCGCTGCTGCGGACCACGAGGACCGACTTTGCGCCGCTGCCTGCGCCCTCCCGACGTACAACAGACTACAGACGTGGCACCAAGCCCGAGATCCACTCGAAGAGAGAATAATGCCCTCGCGAGATGCACGTGGCTCGAAACAATTCCTCACCCTCGGCATCCACCGCGCAGCCCCCGCCGCCCCCGCCGCCCCCCTTCATCCTGCGGTCTCGCGGTCTGTCGCCCTCCCCCGATTCCTTTAAAACCACCGCGCGGTTTCTCTCGATTTTCTTTCTCGTTCGACACGGGCGCATCCCCGCCTCGTCGCAGAGCCGAGGTTCGCCACTCGAATCTTAATTCGATAGACCGGAAGATCGAGACCGTAACAACCCCCGCTGCAGCCCGAGTGCACGCGGAGGTCGGGCGGAGGGATGAATATAGCGGGTAAAGGGTCGATCGGGAACCAGATTTTGGTTCGGGATTTTGTTCTGTTCTCACGTGTCGAAGAATTTTTGTATATATTTATTTACATTTACTGATTATATTATATATTATATATTATATATTATATATTATATATTATATATTATATATTATATATTATATATTATATATTATATATTATATATTATATATTATATATTATATATTATATATTATATATTATATATTATATATTATATATTATATATTATATATTATATATTATATATTATATATTATATATTATATATTATATATTATATATTATATATTATATATTATATATTATATATTATATATTATATATTATATATTATATATTATATATTTGCCCTGGTGTGGCGCTATTTAAGGTGCCAAATGGTATTGACAAATTGAGGGAAAATAATAATATTCCTAATTGTTCCTTGAAACCTAACTTTTTTTTATGAAAATGATTCGTTCACTTTTTTGAACACGTATGAATTTTTTCAGTTTTTAAAATGCACTTTGAATTTTTTTTTTATATGGGAAAAATGTATGTAAAGTCACAAAAATGCCGACGTTCAGCAGTCGAATCTTAATTCGATAGACCAGAAGATCGAGACCGTAACAAACACCATTGCAGCCCGAGTGCGGGCGGAGTTCGGACGGAGAGATCAATAAGCGAGTGAAGGGTCGATCGGGAACCAGATTTCGTTGCGGTTTTTGTTTGGTTTTCGCGACTCAAAGAGTTCTTTTTGGCATCGTGTGTTACTATGTAAATTGGTCCACGAATTGCCACGAAGTTTGCGATCGAACCGACATAGTTTTCTTTTTTTTTTGCAAAGTGGAAAACGGAATTTACGGATTTAAAATATTGTAAACTGGCGTAAATGTGGTAAATTTCATAAACACCAGTCTCGACTGTTTCACGAGAAAAAAAAATTGTTGCGACAACAAGAATTTTGGTACCATAACTGATTTACCTGGTTAACATAAGGGACAACAAAATATTTTGCTGTGGCAACAAATATTTTGCTGTGGCAACAAATATTTTGCTGTGGCAACAAATATTTTGCTGTGGCAACAAATATTTTGCTGTGGCAACAAATATTTTGCTGTGGCAACAAATATTTGCTGCCACAACAATCAATTAAGGTAAATGTACCAGTGGTCGCACACCTGAGGGCGGAGTCCCAGTTCCCGTACATGCAAGAAAAATCGTATTTGCGTCTCTTGCACGCATGCTTTGCGCGGCCACTGGGACGTGTTCGGCCACTGGGACATTTACCTTATTAACGATCTACATTTTGTTAGAGAAACAGAACAATTTTTCTCCGTGCATCCGCAGCCCGATGAAGCCAATTCGCCACGAATAAATCGTCCGAGTTCCGAGCGCGCCCAGAAATTCGGGATCGAACGACCCAGCGATAAGCAAACGGATAAAAAAAAAAAAAAAAAAATACAAAAATGTCAAACATCTCTCGAAGCCACATTTCTCCAAAAACAAAAGAACCTTAGCATCTTCCACGAGAAAGCTACAAAGCGTACGACACTTGCTCGACCGTCGGCCCGAGCGGTTCGACCGTCGACACAGAGCGACGAAGCCCAAAAAAAAAAAAAAAAAAAAAAAAATGTGAAAAGGCTCCACGATGGAAAGACGCGATGCAGAAGAAAAAGGAAGAAAGCCACTCCGAGGTGACGCGAAGCGAGAGACCGTCGTGTTCTCCGCTCCTCGATGATCCTCGCGACGTCGTTCGTCCGGGCGTTCTACCCTCCCCTTTCTCCGCGACTCTCCCGTGTCCCGAGGGAGCTCCTCGGCGTCTCGGCCTCTCTCTTCCCATCAGCGTCGTCGTCCTCTCCGAGCACGCTCCGCCAAGCCGGCAACGCCGCAAGGACGATATCCTCGAAGGACTCCTGGCGCAGATAAGAAGCCGAAGACAATAATCCTTCTGACGGCTCGACGGGCTCGCCGTGTCGGCTTATTTCTTCCCCGGCCCTCGCGGAAGACGCGAGAGAGAGATATCTCCCGTCCCGATCCCACGCGCGTCACACACTCGTCATATCCACACACGCTCGAAGGCCCCGGGCCTCGTATGGGACGAGGGTTCGAGCCCTCCTCTCGCGTCCTCTCGCGCTTCTCGAACATTGGATTTGATGCACTTAAGTGATCCTCTTTTGTCCGATGCGGACGCGCGGCTCTGATATAATTCGGACTGATCTCTCGCTGGCGAGTGAATTATTATTTTATCGGGATGCGTTTGGTCTTTCGTCTCTTTGCGAATTCGCGGCGGTGGATGAACTTGCGAGGAGGTTGGATGTCTTTTTTTTTTTTTGTTTCTTTTATTTATTTCGGAGTGGATATCGAGAAGGTTTCGTTCCATTCGTTTCCTCAACCAGAAAAAAAATGTATTTGGTGGCCACCGTTTATTTGGTTTAAGTAAAATATTTATTTGATTTAAATAAATATTTATTTAAGTTAAGTAAATAGTTACTTAAATGAAATAAATAAACTCAAGATCAAACTCAAACTACAATAGGATTTGAGTTCAGACTTAAGATCGAACTCGAACTGCATTCGAATTTGAGTTCAGGCTTAAGATCGAACTCAAACTGCATTCGAATTTGAGTTCAGACTTAAGATCGAACTCAAACTGCATTCGAAATTGACTTCAGAATTAAGATCAACCTCGAACTGCATTCGAATTTGAGTTCAGACTTAAGATCGAACTCAAATTGCACTCGAATTTAAGTTTAGACTTAAGATCGAATTCAAACTGCATTCGAAATTGAGTTCAGACTCAAGATCGACCTCGAACTGCATTCGAAATTGAGTTCAGACTTAAGATCAACCTCGAATTGTATTCGAATTTGAGTTCAGACTCAAGATCGACCTCAAACTGCATTCGAATTTGAGTTCGGACTTAAGTTGGAACTTAAGATAGATTAGGGTAAAAGTGGTGAATATGGCCCACCTCGATTAACACGTAAATCAATGATATATGGACCGGGCCATATTCCCCACTTTTACCCTATAAGCGCGCGATGAAGTTCAGACCAGCTTCGATCTTAAGTTCAAACTAAGGTCTTAAAATTCGACCGCAAGTGTCCATCGCATCGAACTGCAATCTCCTCAGCCGCATTAACCGATATCCGCTCGGTCTCGTTATGTCAGCGAGTCTCCTGGACAAAAAAAAGTCGGCGTCCGGAACAACGCCGATACATTGATACCAGTTACTCCAGCGAAGAGTTCCGGACGTGTTATCGTTCGCCGCCGTAGATGACGCAACGACGAAACCCCGAGACAAAGTCCTCTTTGTGACGTTCACCGGGTTCGCCCATCGCGCATCTCGTCGTTTCGAATAGCCGTTCGCATTACTCTCACGCCGCGCTCGCACAGAGTTGCACCGTATTCGAATTCAATGCTAACAAGAAGTCGGCCAGAGTAGTTTCATTAGCCATAGAAATCGTCGCTGCGAATGGTCCGCGCGCAATATTGTGACCTATTATCGGTGCCAAAGAGGATTATTAATATTATAACAGCTTACGTGGAAACCGCGGTGGGAAAATCCGATTTATGTAAGACCGTTCCTATATTCATGGCGCAGAGGGAGTTGCAAATCGCCGTTCGGTAATCGCGCAATTTGTTTATTCATCGAATGCACTGCGCGTGCGCACGCGCGTCACGAGACGCGACGGGCGCGCTCGCGCGGGCTGCAGCGGATATCAAAAGGATTAGAGACGGGCGTATGGATAATAAACATTGACCGATAAACGATATACGGGAATATCTCCGGGAACATCTTTCTATACATCGCGCTATTCCGATATACTCCTCCTCGAATTCCCCTTTCTTGCAGTCATATCTTATGTACACATGTGCATATACATATGCATATATATATGCATATATATATGTATATATACATGTATATATGTGTATGTATGCATGTATGTATGTATGTATGTATGTATGTATGTATGTATGTATGTATGTATGTATGCATGTATGTGTGTGTATGTGTGTATGTGTGTATGTGTGTATGTGTGTATGTGTGTATGTGTGTATGTGTGTATGTGTGTATGTGTGTATGTGCGTATGTGTGTATGTTTGTATGTATGTATGTATGTGCATGTATAAGGGGTGTCTGTGTACAGAGAGACAGAGCGTACCTTCGTTTCTCTGATCTATGATTATGGATTCCTTGATGTCCGTGCGGTTCGCTGGAAAGACCACAGTACCGAGGTCCAATAGCATACAACCGTCCCCGGGCAACCGGAATCCTTCCGGCACGTATATATGGCTGCTTATATACTCCTCGTGCCTTTCCCCACCTCGACGAGCTCGACCTAATGTAGGATTATCTCTCGGAGCCTTTGCTGAGACAATATTACGAAGCTTATGATTCGGGTGTTTTTTTATTTATTTATTATTCTGTTTCATTGTTATCCATTAGTCGTGAGTAATCCAGATTCTCCGACATTCTCCGTTTGTCGTGAGTAATCCAGATATGGTGGCGATGATTATTAATAAATTTAAAAAATACATAAAACTGAGGATTCAAATGGAGCGACTCTTTGAAGTTATTTGGTAAAATACCCTGAATAGATAATCGTTAATTTTGCACAATAATAAATCCAAAATGTTTATGAATAATATTCACAAATTTATGAATAATAACATTTTTCGACAAATCTCCCGGAAAGCTAACTTTTTTTCATGAAAGTGCTTCGTACCCTTTTCCGAATACGTGTACATTTTTTCAGATTTTTAAATTCACTTTGAACTTTTTTATATGGAAAAATCGTCCACAAAGTCACAAAATTCGGAGCGAATTTAAAAATCTGAAAAAATGCAAATGTATTCAGAAAAAAAAAATGAAGGAATAATTTTTATTTTTTTTTAAAGTTATATTTCCGAGAGTTTTGTCGAACATTTTATTTCCCATCAATTTCTGAATAACATTATCGAAATAGTTATTATGAAAAATTAATCTTTTGGGTATCGTTAATACGCTTGATTTTTTTTCACATTTTTGTACCATCGAGAAGTGTTTACAATTCCGTCTCATTTCTCCGACAACCAGAAAAAAAAATTATTTGACTGTCACCGTTTATTTGGTTTAAATAAAATATTTATTTGATTTAAATAAATATTCATTTGATTTAAATAAATATTCATTTGATTTAAATAAATATTCATTTGATTTAAATAAATATTCATTTGATTTAAATAAATATTTATTTGATTTAAATAAATATTTATTTGAATTAAGTAAATAGTTACTTAAATGAAATAAATAGTTACTTAAATGAAATAAATATTTATTTAAATCGAATAAATATTTTACTCAAACCAAATAATCGGTGGCGGTCAAATAAATTTTTTTTCTGTGTGGAGACTCATGCGAAGTGAACATTATTCGCAAGGACTCCCTTAAGTGAAATGGCAATCGATCGATCGCAATTGATCGCCGACGGTGTTTCGCGCCGGTGAAAAAAAAAAAAAATTGCCGGCGCGATCGGGCAGGTCCGTCGGGTTGTAGCGAGGGAACGCGGAGTGTAGCGCGTGTGCCCTCGAGCGGTTATGGGGGTAGGTATGTTTCGGTAATTGCGCGGCTAATTTTAGTCGGTGCAGTTGGCGTCAATGCGCGGATGCATATTCAGAACGGCCTCCTCATATTCTTATGCCCACTCACTGAACCGGCGGCTCGGCGAGCCTCGGCTCGTTTCTCTCCTCTCCGTCTTCCCTTCCGCCGCCGCGGCTCGCGTTTCTCTCTCCGTCCGACGCGCGGCATCCCTCGACGGTGGCGAACGCACCGGAGGCTCGCTGTGTAGGTGAATGTGAATGGAACTTGCTGGCACCCCGCCTGTTTATATTTAGCCACTGTGGGCGGTATAACTGTCATGGATACGTATCATCGGCATAACTGAGCTTCACCCGGATGAATAATGAAGCCTCATCGGCTGTAACCCCTTTCACCCCCCCCCCCCCTCCCCTCCACCCACCCGCCCACCGATGCACCGTCGACTGGCCGATTATCGAACGATCGTTCGGATTCATTATCGTTACTATTAAGCTGTTGAGGTTCATAAGTGGTCGAGGGATGGTTGTCATTGATGGAGCTCTTTGCGCATGCGCGGTGGATCGGACTGATTCGGAAATTCGTATTATCGGCATAACCGAGGTTCGACTGGATGAATAATAAAACTCCATCGGCTGTAACCCCCTCTCTTCCCCCTTTGCGACTCCTCCACAAATGCACCGTTAACTGGCCGATTATCGAACATTCATTATCGTTACTATTAAGCTGGTAAAGATCATAAGTGGTCGAGGGATGGTTGTCATCGATGGCGCTCTTTGCGCATGCGCGGTGGATCGGACTGATTCGGAAATTCGTATTATCGGCATAACTGAGCTTCGACTGGATGAATAATGAAACTCCATCGGCTGTAACCCCCTTTCATCCCCCCTTTGCGACTCCTCTACAAATGCACCGTTAACTGGCCGATTATCGAACATTCATTATCGTTACTATTAAGTTGTTAAAGATCATAAGTGGTCGAGAGGTGGTTGTCATCGATGGCGCTCTTTGCGCATGCGCGGTGGATCGGTGCGACCTAGAAATGGTCCAGCACTGTGCACTGGTTTGACATTATTGTGCATTTCATCTACGGGAACTTCTTGCAGCTGTTTGCCTACTTAGTTTGTAGACTGGGATTGAGGTACTTACTTGATAACTGATAACGTATACGAGCTGGCAACTTGTTGTTATCGGTAATAGCTTTTCATTACCAGCGCCACGATGCGGCGACTCTGTCGGTGAGAAATTATTATTTTTTGGGCGTTAATATACACTTTTATTTCAATTGCAATAATATCTGTATAAAGGACCAAAAATATCAACAACAAAGTTCAGCGATTTTTTATTTTTATTGACGATGTCGGAAAAATGTCGGGACCGAAAAAATATTTGAGGAATCTTTTTCTTTTCATGGACCGTCAAGCCTATCAGAATATCGATGGAATGAAAAAATGTCCGGATCGAAAAAAAAATTCTTTTTATTGACCATTAATCCTATCAGGATATCCGTGGAATGAATTTTGGGTTAAAAAGAAAATTGGAGAGATTTTTTTCATTCATTGGCCATTGAGCAAATTTGGATGACGATAAAAAAAAGCATTGGACTGACTCACCGATAAAGTGAACGGAAGAAACGGTTCGATCTCCAAACCGATCGGACAGTCGATCTTCCCCTGAGGCGATGCGGTGTCTCCGATAGTGGCGAATCCGCAGCCTCCTTCCGGTAGGCCGCGACGCGCCGCTGCTCCTCGCGGCTCGTTCGTGTCTCGGCCAGAACCAGCTGGGATTAATAATTCGGATTAAGGTGCTGTGGTCTATAAGCGCGCGTATGTATGTACCGACTGTATGACGTCTTCCCGGGGTGGACCCGGGGGCATCGCTGGCGGATGAATAAACGTCTTCCTTATAGTCCGAAATAGACTTTAAACTTCAAGCGTATCTGGATCACAGCCAGAGTAGTTATACGCCGGTGCGCAATTATGTTGATAGGTGGTTAAATAAAATGTTTTCCTTAACACAATAACGATCATTACATTTTTACATTATAAAAAGTTTATCGGAAATTACCCAATTTTCGAACAGCTTAGTTCAATCGATCGTCAAATTTGAAACTTTAATTCAACGAAACTTCCTTAGCTTTCGCGCGCAGTTACACTCAGAAAATAAGCTTTTTTGTTAATCGTGACGAATACTTTTTTTCGATTTATCGCGTTAAGTGAGATGCAATCAATTCAATATTTGGTGAATGCACCGGCAAGTTTCGCGAAGCATTTTTCGCCTCGCGCCGCTATTCATCGTAGATTCTGAAGACTTCGGGTTTTACTTTCGCTAAAATTCTTCACAAAAATGGTGCAGAAAAATCTTATAAAAAATTGAACCAAGATTATGTTCGATTTTTTTAAAGACACGTAAATGATTTATTCGGTACAAAGTTAAACGCGCTGTTTTTCACGAGGCCGATTATTAAATCGAGCCCGTTAAATCAGAAGCTTTAATTCAACGAAACTTCTTGGATGGAATTTGTTTTATTAATCGATCGCATAGACAAACCAGCGATTTATTCGTTCCAAAGTTGAACGCGCTATTTTCCACGAGGCCGACAACTAAACCGGCAATCTTTGAAAATTGATATAATCGAAACGTCGCGTGCGATCCGGTGGAAACTTTGAGCTTTCACGAGGGCGCGACTAAGAAAGGTGCCGTCAAAATTTCAAAGAGCCATTAACACATCGAGATAACAGAGGAGTCCTCCTTAAATGAGCGAGCTTAGCGATGAAGGCTCTCCTTTGAAACGCTCGGTTTGCGCTCAGGAACGCGAAAATTGAGAGGACCATAAAATTTTGCTCGCGAGGGAGTTTAACGTGTATGTAAACAACGCTTCCATTATTGTAGCGTGTATAGAAGTTCGCTCTATAATTGTACTGTAACGTTCGCCTTTGCCACTTTGCAGCCGTACCCGAGTCACATGGCGGTCGACTCGCAGAAGCAAATCGAGATGCAACGGTTACAAACGGAACACTTGAAGCGACAGCAGGAGCACATTATGCAGCACAACATACAAGAGCTCCAAGCGCAGATAACAAAGGGCCAGCTGAACATGCCCGGTCCACAGTCTATCTTGTTCCTACCGTTTCTCGAGCAGCTACGAGGCCTGCCCGTTACGTCGATGCCACCGCCAACATCCACGGCTACCACAGGCAACAAACATATCAATTCTATCGCTAATGTAAGTAAAAACATTATTATTCAAATTTAAACTATAATTATGATTATGATTATGATTATGATTATGATTATGATTATGATTATGATTATGATTATGATTATGATTATGATTATGATTATGATTATGATTATGATTATGATTATGATTATGATTATGATTATGATTATGATTATGATTATGATTATGATTATGATTATGATTATGATTATGATTATGATTATGATTATGATTATGATTATGATTATGATTATGATTATGATTATGATTATGATTATGATTATGATTATGATTATGATTATGATTATGATTATGATTATGATTATGATTATGATTATGATTATGATTATGATTATGATTATGATTATGATTATGATTATGATTATGATTATGATTATGATTATGATTATGATTATGATTATGATTATGATTATGATTATGATTATGATTATGATTATGATTATGATTATGATTATGATTATGATTATGATTATGATTATGATTAGCTTTGAACATTTTTTTATTTTTCATTTTTCGATTATCCAACAGATGATCAGCAGTCACAGAGATGGACAGAGCTGGGCGACCGCCCATCTGGCTCAGATGACGACGCAAATGGAGAAGGAGAGATCGCCGACTCCCGTGTCATCGGCCGTGGCGCCGACGGCGGCCCCTCTCCAGGATCCGGACGCACCCCTAAATCTCACCAAGCCGAAGTCCTCGTCGTCGGGCGCGACGGCGTCCTCGTCGCCCGGAAGCGACTCACACTCCACAGGGGCCGGAAGCAGCGGTCATCAGGAGCAACCACTCGCAGCTACAGCGCCGAAACTCTTTCCGCCCGGTTTACCAATGCCGAGAAATTACTTGCCAACCCTACCCTACGCCGGACTACCTCCTCATCTAGGATCTCTCTCATCGCCAAGTGAGTGTCATGGAAATCCGCTCAGAAATACGAAACTTAAAAAAAAACACAAAATAATTGCGTTTGATCAATCGCCTTTACTTCACTCGGTACGAAAATGACAGTTTTACGCACGCTGGCGTGTGTAAAACTGCCACTTTCGCACCCAGTGAAGTAAAAGCTTGTACGATACCCGTGCGACATTTTTTTTCTTAACTCGTTCGGTTGCAACACTCGCCTTCGGCTTGTGCTGCAAACTCACACTTGTTTTATGAAAACAAGAAAAACAAGAAAAAGTTTTATGTGACTCATGCATGAAAAGTGCTATTTTTAGGGCCTGCCGAGAGAGGCGTAAGTGGCGCTTTTACCAAAGTGTACGACAAATACTCGGCGAGAACGCACATCGAGTCAATTTTACTTTACGCACGCTTCTCGTACTTTACGCACGCTTCTCGAACTTTACGCACGCGTCTCGTACTTTACGCATTAACGCTGTACAGCACTACAATCAGCCGGCACGGACTAGCACTTCTGTAACTTCGTTACAGAAAATATTATGCGATACTAGTGCGGGATAACGAATATCATACGCGGACTGTTAAGTGTCCAAAGCCCGTTTTACCGCACTTGTATAGTAGATTACTATTATCGCACTAGTCTCGAAATACTATTTTGTGTCGTTCGTTTCCATTTATTAATATTTAAAATTTGTTGCTTTTTTTAGTGGGCAAAATGTGCAAGGACGAAACCGGTGGACCGGGCGGTTCGGCGGCTGCGGCCGCCGTGGCCGCGGTCGAAAAACACTTCGCCATGCACGGAATATACGGTTTGCCACCGAATCCGGGGGCGAACGCTCCCTCGCAACAGGCGCAACGACCGATGAAACATTCCGGTGGTCGAGACGAGCCACAGCAGGAGGAGCAGGATTATCTTTCAGCCCAGCACTGTAAGTAACAATATATTGTTACCATCGGGCTTGTTGTGGCTGGGCTATTCGGCCTTACCGAAATGTCGAACGAGGTGTAAAAAAAATCGGATGCACTTTTAAAAAAATGTATTTATATTGTTATTACCATCGGGTTTGTCATGGCTGGGCTATTCGGCCTTACCGAAATGTCGAACGAGGTGTAAAAAAAAAATCGGATGTAAAAAAAATCCCACGCTCTGCACATTAAAAAAAATTTTAATATACTTTTTTTACGTCAGACTTTGAATATATACAGGCAACGAATAACCGATGATGTTTGTAATTTTTCAGTGTGGCGAGATCCTGGCTACAAAGTCCCGGAGGATATTACGGAAAAAGGTAAAAACCGCCGTCTGTGCGATATTTTATATCTCGACGTACGGGGAAAACTGGCCCGCGTAGTATCTCGAACGTACGGTACATGAGAGCCGCAAAAAAATTGTTTCGAATTGTATACGAGAAGTGACTCCCATGTGCGCCGTACGCGGTTCGATACAGTGCGAATAAGCGATTGTCGGGTGTGTCGCCTTTCTCTGCCCGAGACGGAATTTCTTTAACACAGTAACAAGAATTATACATTACAAGTACTTTAAAAAAATGTCTTAATGTAGTCCATGCCGTACAGCCAAGTCAATCGAGCAGTCGGATTTCGAAAAATTGTTTGTACGCTTTTTAAGGCAGACAATTGGGGTCTCAAAAACTAGCTTTTTTTCTTTAATCGTAACGATTAAAATTAAAAACGGTCGGGAAATCTTGGCTACAAAGTCGCGAAGGATATTTTTAAACAAAAGTTGAAAATAAAATTATTAACGACACGTGAAATAAAAGGACAGATTTGTACATTCAGACCTGAACACAAGAGTTTGTCACTAATTTGACAAAATTATTTTTACGAAATTTCGTGTCCCGATTTTACAAAATTATTTTTCTACTCCGTATGTAATCCATTTAGATCACTTTTTCATACCAGATATCTTTTTGCTACCGGGGATATTTTTTATATCTCGATATACCGAGGAAAACTCGAATACGTACGTGCCGTGAGAGTTGCAAATAAAAATTGTTCCAAATTGCATATGAGAAGTGGCTCTCGTGTGCGGTGTACGCGGTTCGATATAGTACGAACGAGTGTGTGGCCTTTCTCTATCCGAGACGGAATTCCCGCGGGACGAGGCGAGAAGTTGACGCGCGGGGCTTCCCCTTAAGGGAGGAACAGAATCGCTTCCGACGCTGTTCCACCGAGCCGTCCCGCTTCTCTCTCTCTCAACGTCCTCGAAGATCATCCTTCGTCTAACACGAGCTTTCTTTGTCTCTTCCGCACAGCGAAAATGGTGAGGCAGCAGAAACGAGAAAGCGAGAACAAGCCGCACATCAAGCGGCCTATGAACGCCTTCATGGTCTGGGCAAAGGACGAGCGTAGAAAAATTCTCAAGGCGTGCCCGGACATGCACAACTCCAACATATCGAAGATACTCGGTGAGTGGCGTTGAAATATTATTAAAAAAAGGAATTTTTAAAAATTAAAAAAAGGTTTGTTAACAATTTAAAAAAAGAGTTTATTGCACTCGGTGCGAAAAGGGCAGTTTTACGCACGCTTCGCATGCCCAAAATCCTCCTTTTCCCTCACACCTTGTGAAGGAAAATTTGCTACGATACTCGTGCGAAAAACTTTTTCTGGACTTGTGTGATTGCAGCACTCACCTTTGACACGCGCTGCGAACTCACACTCGATAAAAAGTTTTATCGCATTAGTACCGTAAATTACTATTTCAGACATTAAAAAAATAGTTGTTAAAAATTAAGATAGCATTTTTATGAATTAAGGTAGTCCACTTGGAATGGTGTTCACTTCGCATAAGTATCAGAGAAATGCGAGGGCATTGCAAATACCATTCGCAAGGACTACCTTAAGGAAGAATTGAAAAAAAAAAATTAAGAAACAATCTTAAAGAATTAAGAAATAATTCAAATGAAACAATCTTTTCAAATTAAAAAAAAATCTTCAATTTTGCAAATCTAACGTTCGACCTTTTATTCTGTTCGTCGAAATATCGATTCAGGCGCCCGATGGAAGGCGATGTCGAATTCGGAGAAGCAGCCCTACTACGAGGAGCAGTCGCGGTTGTCGAAGCTGCACATGGAGAAGCATCCGGACTACAGGTACAGGCCCCGCCCGAAGCGCACGTGCATCGTCGACGGCAAGAAGATGAGGATCTCCGAGTACAAGTCGCTGATGCGCCAGCGTCGTCAGGAGATGCGACAGTTGTGGTGTCGGGACGGTGGGCCGGAAATGGGTTTTCTGTCGCCGGTCAGTTCGGATCTGAGCTCGCAGCATCATCCGGCCGGGCCGGGACCGTCGGCGAGGCCGTCGGCGTCGCCGCCGGCGAACATGCTGAACGGCGCGGCCGGACCGAGCCAGGATCATCCGTCCTTCTACTATCCCCAGGACAGCCTCTCGCCGACCGACATGATGAACTTTTCGCCGGACAATTCCGGCTCGATCGGCGGCTACGACGCGAGTCCGCGGCAGCACCACGACGAGGATTGAACCGCGGCTCCGGGTCAGCCGATCTGGCAACCCGGAGCATCAAGACTAACCCGCGAACTCTTCTGGTAGAGCGTCAACAGTTGACGGCGCTCGGTCGACGGTCCGGCGTTCGATCGACGAACGAGGCGTTCCGAAGAAAGAAGAAAATCGAAGAGAAAAAAAAAATAAATAAATAGATTTTCCCTCCGTGCCCGAGCCGTCTCGCCGATTCGTCGGGAGATCGCGGGACCTCGGAGGGTCGCGCAGACCCCCAGGTAAAACCACCAATTTTTTCCTCGCAACTGGAACAACCGAGTTTGGTTTTATTTTTATTTTTTTTTTGTGAGGAAAAATTTTTATCCATCGGGGGAGCCGCGCCTTCCGAGAAAATGCATGGAAGTTCCGAGCTGGTCGGTGGCTTCTCGACGGCCCCGAGAGCCCTCGAACGCCGAGTTCGAGCGCACTCTCCGGGAGTCGTTGAATGAAATACAACGGATAAGAGACTCTAGGTATATAAACTTTACCTAAACTATTAGTACATGAAAATCATTTAAAATAAACGTGACGCGCACGACCCGATCGAGTACGCACGAGAGCGTACAATCTTTTTCTTTTTTCCCAAAGACCGTCAAAATTCTTAGGTACGCGTAAAATTAAAATTTTCTAAAAAAATTAATAAAGAATTCACGGTCGCGATTATATCGTCGACGAAAGGTTTCGACGAATTCTCACGCTGTACGCGTATATCTGTCGGAGGCGCCGAGTGATCCCGATCGAGGGATCGAGCGAATTCCTCGGTGCCCGGCCAAAAGTCTTGTTCCTATTCCTATTATAGCGTGTCGAGGCGACATCGAGGTCGTCGCAATACACCGCGGAAACCGGTTACACGCGCCTCCCGAGTGTCGCGTGCCTGAAGCGCGAAAATTATTATACATAACGAAAGAAGAAAAGGAAGAAAAAAAAAGAATCGAGCATACAACACGCGAAATGAGATAAAAGGGAATAATAAAAGAACGGGTACGAGGCGTAACGTAACACCGCAATCCTCGGTCGTCCAGTGATCGTGGGAATCGACAAACCGCACCCGACGCGCACACTCACACACACGCGCGCATACAATATCGCAACGCGTACGAGTAAACAGATAAATAAAACCAATAAGAGAATGAAAAAGAAAAAAAAAAAATTGTAGGTTTCTTCAACCTCTCCGATGCGTAAAGGGCGTGAACGACTCCGTACGAATTATTGAGAGAAAAGAGAAAAACAAACAAAAAGCTTAGTACTTATAGTATTTTCATCATTAATTTATTGACCCTCGTAATTACTACGAAGATAGCTGAGACGATAGCTGGAACGGCCAAGGGGTGAAAGTTCGCGGGAGAACATGAGGAAAAAAAACGCGAGCGAGAGATACGGAGCAACTATTTAGTTTTTTTTTCTTCGTTAAATTGTTATTCGGATTATTTCGGGAAGAGACATTAGCGTTATTTATCGAGCGGCGCTTAGCTCCGTCGATAAAATTATTAAGACCGTGTATTGTTCGTTGCTTCCGTCTCGGACTCGCTTTTTTCTCGCGGTTTTTCGAGCTTGAATTTTTAGATCTGAAATTAAAAAACAACAAAAAAAATAAGGAGGCCGAAATAAAGGGGAGTTCGAGCCGGATAAAACGTGTTAACCGGACGGACAAGGATGACATTGGGAGCTTGATGTGATAATACTTATGTGCCAAATAGCGCTTTCGTGGTCGGGGGGTTAATATCGAAAGGCCTCCAGTTCCGAGTCGCCTCGTTGGCTCTCGACGTGAAACTCGATGTTAATAACTTTTTACGCCTCCCTTTTCTTCCACCCTTATTATTATTATTATTCATCATTATTATTACTATTATTACTATTATTATTATCATTAATATTATTACTAATATTATTTTTTTCTCTGTTATTTATAATCAGTGCAATTTATATATACAAGGTACCTAATATAATTTTATAAAGAGAGCCAGTATCCTTGATGTAACTGCGCGTATATCCCCGTAAAAACGCGCACAGAGATGCTCACACTAATGCGAAGGAGATAAAGGGCGCACGGCGCAGGGTAGGATAGCTTAATGTTGATAACTATTTATTTTATGTATATAAATGGAGTTGTACAATGCACCCGGCTAGATCAATGATTTGACTCTTGGATGGCCCCGATGCAGGGCGTCAATATTATTAAACTGTACAGTGTAACTATATTAATTGTGATGTACCTACGTAGCTATACGTGTAATTACTCGAAATACATAGATAAAATCATGTTAATTAACGATAAAGAGAAGAGAAAAAACACACAGAATTATCGTCTTTAATTAATTAATTAATTAATTAATTTCATTATCATTGTACTGGATTGTATGACTTTTACTTTCGTTTAATTGTCCACCGTTATTTTGTCAGCGCTGATATTCTAATTACCGGAGTGGTACCATTATTTAAGTCATAGCTCTTAATTTTTAATCCTTAGCGGTAGAAAAAAGGTTGTACGTGCCAGTCTTAAGGGGGGAGCGCGTGCGTTTGAAATCTTGAAAAATCGGCGTCGTTAACGAAAACGATAAACAATCAAGAATTTCGTAACATGTCATTTATAGTCCGTTCTTTATGATTTTATTATTAAAAAAAATAAAACTTTGAGATATTGCAAAGAAATATATTTTATTTTTTATTCGCATCGAATGCAGCACGCGAAACGTAGCTTCGCGACCGCTGGCGTTTTTTACCCACCGATGACAAAATCGTGTATCGAATGTATAGAGAAAAATATTCGAAATCGAGTTTTTTAAATGAAATTTTCTTTCTCTTTAAAAAATATATTTTAAAAATATTACGCAAATATAGTGAAAATTTGGTAGTTTGGGTGTAAAAAATTACACTTTTTTTTAAATTCAAGGTTTCAAACATAAGTGCACCCGCTTAACGAAAGACGATGTTCGACGGGAACTATACGACTATTAAGACTACAACAGCGAAAGGCCGAGCCAATTTCGTCTGTGGCTCGTCATTCGAATACTCAAACGAATTCGCTTTGCTGTCGCGTATCGCGAATCACAGTGCACAGAACCCCAATTTATTATCTTCATCTACCATAATTACGTTTGTCATACGATAATTGGATTTTACGTACGCAATTTAATCAAACTTCAGGCCCAATTGCCATTGCCAGTTATGTCCAAAGACCCGTATTCTCACTTTTTTTTTCTTTCCCTTCCGAACGTTTTTTAGTATTGTTGAACTTTTTTTTTAATCAGCAACTTCCTATCCGGTGTAATTTTTTTTTAATTAGGCGAGCGAAAAACCTGTCGCTAAATTGTATCGTATAGAAGAGCCCGAACTCGTCTTGCATTTTACTCGTTAAATGTGCCATATTTTATTCTCTTCTCCCGAGTGCACATGTTTGCCACAAATATATAAATACGAATTAAAAAAAGAAAGAAAAAAAACTTCGACACGATCTAATGTTGCCATTTGCGATTTATCTTTCGGTTCTGGGCACACCCCCCCCCCCCCCCCCCTCCCCATACAGTTGTTTCCGAATAATCACGCATCGCTCACTTTTAATTTTTATCCGGCTTCGAAGAAAAAAAAAACAAAAAAAGAAAACGAAAAAAAAACAACCCAGTGGAAACGCAAATCTGTAAGAATAGTAAATTGTAAATCGAATACGCTACTAATATTATGATATACCTAACGTAACGGAAAAAAAAAGTGGAACTAACATCAAATCTCAATATTCCAAGCATTCACTTCATTTACATGTACGTTGTTGTTAATGATAAAAAAAACAAACAAACAATTATATATAAATATATATAAAAAAAAATTAAGTAAATGCTTTAATGAAATTCGGACTTAGTCGTAGGTACGACGTTACTCGTAGAACGATCTTGTATGTATGAGCGGTGTAAATAGTTATGCAAAAAAAAAACTGTGTCTGCGCGAGCGCGATCTCGACGAAAGAGCGAGTGTGTGTGTGTGTGCGTGTGTGTGAGTCTGTGAAATGAAAAATAGAGAATCGAATGCAAGTATTGATGCTATTAACATTCTCACGGCCACCTTAACACACCTCGGATGGATTGCACGTTTATGGAGATATAAGTATAATAATATCAATCGATATCAAATGCATACAATCAAAATATAACTATTAGATCGTTCATTAAACCAAAAAAAAACAACAACAAAATGAAAAAGCCTCTGCTAATTAAATTTCAAGGACCGAGGTAAAAATAACAACACGTATAAAAACGCTGGACGGAAGGCGAGGCTTATTTGTCGAAAGGTGTTAAGGTGAGCCGGTAAAAAAAAAAAGAAGAAAGAAATATAAAAGAAACAGATAGCATATGGCTGAACAATGGAAAAGTCACCGCTAGGAACGTTAAACTTCGTAAGCTTTTCCGCCATTTCGGCTGTTTATACAAAATTATTAGCTACGCGATAAACCGTAATTAGAATTGTTTGAATAATTGGCAAAGGTGGATTTTTTGTGGCGGTGGTGTCGATTGTTCAACTGTCGTGTGCGATCGAGCTTGGAAGGTAGCGCTATTCGGCTGTGACCAAACGATAGAGACGCGCTTGTTACGATGCGAATTCTCTCGAGCGTGAGTGAAAGAATTTAAAAAAAATAAAAGAAAATAAAGCAAACTGTATTTATTGTCGCAGTGAAGTCGTAGTTTGAAGTGAATCGAGTAGATCGTTAGAGAAGTATGATTAATAATAAAAAAAAACTTCCCGCATCAGAACGAAAACGCCAGTCGTGACACACAACTATCCTAGATGTGACTTTTCCTCGTGGATAGGTGACATCAAAACGCACTGTATCACATAGATCGCAGCGCTATTATAAACATAGATGTATCATTATATTTATTATAATAATTTAAAAGTTAGGTACTCTTTGTTGTTTGTATTTTACAACCGTAATCATTATTATATATAAATAAACGACTATATAAATGATTCTGCATTTTTTTCCTTTTCTTACCACATTTATTTTTATTCAATGATACCGCTGGTACATCTTTAACAAAAACAGTGTTTCCTCCGACTGCAATTCGGCACCGCCCAACTTGTTGATTACAGTTTGTACTTTGTCCAGTTGCTGCTTCTCGGAAGGAGTCATCATTTCCGCGATCTGAAATATGGGAGAAGGTTAATATTTCAATAAAGTAGAAAGTCCGAATATGGAAAGAATTCAGTGTTATAACAGTTACAAAGCTGGGCAAAGTACCAAAAAATACGTCAAGTGTAAAGTACAACGTTTCACAAGTACTTTTGAATTATCAAGTATTTTTTGTACTTTTTGAAATATTTCTCAAGTACTTTTCGCAATCAAGTTCGTAGCGTTGAGCGTTCTACGCTTAAAAATAACACAAACAAACATTAATGGAAACCGGATATCATGCTACTCAGCGAGTATCCATAATGCAAGCGTGTAATCAAAAAGTACTTGTACTTGGTACTTTAATTCGCAAAAAAGTACTTGCACTTGGTACTTTAATTCGCAAAAAAGTACTTGTACTTGGTACTTTAATTCGCAAAAAAGTACTTTAAGTACTAAAAAGTACTTGAAGGGCCAAACATGTTCCCGATATTTCAAGTGTGCCCTCTGAACAGTTATTTATGAAATAAGAGTCAAGTTAGTACTTGACCCACCTCCGTCAATTGTTCCTCGGTAGCGCCGTGTTCCTTCAGATTGCTTGTCAGCGTTTGCATACGCATTTGTTTGTCGATCATTCGTCTGTTAACGGCGGACTCGTGTTCCCGTCTGAACATTATATTGTACAGTGCCTGATAACAGTGCTCTATTTCCATGCGAACGACTTGATTGAGATCGATGTGAAACAAGAAGAACGCTTTCGTCGGAGCTGCAGCGATACCCACTTTCTTCATCTCTTGCATCTGCAAATAGTTCTCTTGCAGCAGTGTGTACGTCAAGTGTTTCGATTCCTTGGCCGGTATCATCGCCAATTGCTGAATCTGTTCGATCTCCACGAATTGTCTACTCCTCACTAATCTGGAAGTCGAGGTAAACATTTATTCAGCGTTGAGACGTTTGGCGATTGAATAAAAATGTGCGGCACCTGAATATCCTCGCAGCTTTCGAGCCAAACCGCTCCATCACTATGTTACCCACGGTCACCCATGCCAATTGGGCGAAAGCCTCCTTCATGTTGACGCTGAATTGTCCGCCGCCCGAATCGCCGACTCTTTTCAAAAATTGACTAGAGTCCTCCTCTGCAATTCAATCGCATTCATTTATTTTCAACGATTCACGTTTGTTCGACAATTTCTAAAGGAAGCGTCGTTTACGATGAGTTCAGACAGATTCTCGCTGTGAATATCCGTATGAACATCGATGAGTATTTGTGAGTAGCGTGTGAGTATATTATTATTATTATTACTATTTACAGAAAGAAAGTTACACTTATTTAATCTGCTTCAAAAATATTTGTACATTTGTACATTTGTACATTTGTACATTATATGGTCAAGTGTACGTGTAAGTATTTGTGACAATGTGCGAGTATCTGTGAGTACCGATGTGAGTGTCTAATCGACATGAACGTAATTATATTAGATTCTCAAGAAAGGAGCTCAAGATAAGGTCGTACCGATAAGACGCAAGTATTGATCGCTGTATTGGTACAACGTCGGAATGTCCAATTTTCTAACCGAATCCTTTATCTCCGTAAACGGTATTGGGTTGGAGGTGTCCGCCCAAGAGGCTGTTCGAATATACATAAGAAACAGTAGCTGCCTCATTAGTTCTCCCGCATTCTCATCGAGTATTCTCGTTGTTGCCTGAACTATTATTTGATCCCTGCAATTAATTAAATTCATTAATAACAAAGTTATTTTTTCATCCATCAGCAACATATCCGTTCCATCCAGGCTACCTTAGATCCTGTATGAGTCTGTCGAAATTTACTTTCCAGTAAACGTTACCGTCGCCCGCGTCGGCCGTGTTCCCCGCTATGATTTTATTCATCGCTGCCAGATTCAAATCCGGCAGATCGTAATCAGGCTTATCCGTCGGCACTTCCGCCACCGTGTCGGTGGACAAGCTTCGCATCAAAAATTGATTCTTAACCAGCAGCTCGAACTTGTCCTTCAAAAATTCCACAGTGACTTGTTGCTCAGCTGTAAAAGACAAATTCGTTTTCTTTTTTTCTTTTGCAGAGACGAAGAGAAGGTACTGCCAAGCCACGAAATAACTGCTTAACATTAAGGTGATGCAAAATGCCAATAACAAAAACTGCTCTCAATGCCAAAGAAAAAGAAAATTGTCTTCCCGTAGGGAATCGGCAGACGCAGGGAAATACAATTTTCTTCTTCCTCGGCAGTCTGCGGTCTCAAAACGGCGTTTTTGATACAAACTGGGCAGGCGATAGATGGAGGGGAAGAGATTTCGCATGCTCTCAAATATGAAATATGAAAAAAAAACGGTTGAGAGAAGTAGTTCACACAAAGTCCCAAGAGGCATCTGGACAATCGAATCAGCCCCCAATTATCTCGTCCACAAACTTTTTTGCAACTATCTCATCCACGCATCGTCCAGACACTTACGACTGGCTTGCTTCAATCTCTGATAAGTTCTTATTATTACTTTGGACGCGCTATCGCATCCGTGCCTCAGTATCTCTTCCAGTATCATTTCTCCCTCGTCGCCGCAGCAAGTTTTAACAAAATACATGTATCTGAAAGAAAGAAAAATTAGTAATTGATCGTAAATACTAAATTAATTATTAAAATGAAAATGACCAGCTGCGCACCAGTTTCAAAGCAAAAGCTGCAAAAAATAATTACCTGGAGTAACGCAGCATCATTGTAACACGATCGTGATGAAGCGTGTAAGTCATGCCCTTTTCGGTTTGTTCGTGGGTGACCAGGCCATGTTTTATTAACACGCATAACGATTCTTTCACCTGCGCATAATAAAAAAAAATTTAATACAAAAAATCTGCAACGCACATCTGAATTCTCGGGGCTTTAGGGGCGGCGATAAATTGACTCATTTACAGATTGTGCGTACCTTGGGAACGGGAAGCCGGACTGTGCTACGAATAAAGCCCAGCGTCTGCGTGCCATTCTTGAACATGGAATCTCCGACGGTTTGAATTATCGAGCCGAAGTGTTCGGCCAAAATCAGGGAGCACAATTTGCCGCAATAGAACGACATTGCAAAAAAGTCTTTTTTTTGCGTTAAAATTCTTCAGGCACAATATTTTGAAACCTAACCTGGAGCATCTTTGTTTTTTTTTGTTCCGCTGTACAAAACAGCTGGATGTATGAAACTTGCTGATCAACGATTTGAGGCAAAAATCTGTGTCAAGGCAACGGCATTGTCATTACGATTGTAGTACGGAATGAATAATTGACAGTAACAAGAGCACGGGGAAGCACGTGTTCGAAAGCTTTCAAAGTAAATAAAGCCGAATGCCGACAAGCGATGTGAGTCGGTAAATTAACGGTCAAATGTCCGGTTACTTATAACCGGTGACGTTATACGCGAAAACGTTACTTCCGGTTTCAAAATATTAGTTTTTGAGCGGAAGTGTCGTCGTACGGGAAAATGTCACTTCCGGTTTCAAAAACGTAGGATTCGACCGGAAGTGACGTCATACGGGAGAGTCGCTTCCGGTAAAAAAATTAGATTTCGAAACCGGAAGTCACGTTTTTCCGTATGACGTCACTTTCGCTCAAAAAATGGAATTTTTAAACCGGAAGTGTCGTTTTCACTTATGACGTAACTAGTTTCCACGTATGACGTAACTAGCCGTCGGAAAGTGCGATTTTGAAACCGCAAGTGAAGTTTTCCTGTATGACGTCAGATCCGGTCGGAGAATTGGATTTTTTAACCCGAAGTGACTTAACGGAGATTTTTTTTTTCATTTTGCTCGAAAACTTTGTGCACGAACGCACAATGTTTGCGGTAGGGATCTTTGGTAGGGCAGTAATTATCATTTGACTCTGTTTTCCAACTGTCACTTCCTTGTTTTATTATATAATAATTTATTTACAAAAGTCAACGTAAAGATACACAAGATGTTGTTGTACATCAATATATATATATGTATATATTAGCATCGGAAATCGATTCTACTCTCGCCTCAAGGAATCCGAACGTATCGATCTGTGACTCGTAAAGGAATGATCGATTGCACGATTTCTTCGCGCTGACATTTCACAAACTCACGCTTAATTTTAAGATCGGCTTCGTTCGTTGTTACGTGCAAATGAGAGAGCTTCGCCAAGAGCGCGCGCAACTCCGTTCACAAATTTATTAGATTCTATATATAAATATTGCATGAACAAAAAATTGATTTTTTTTGTTTCGGAAAAAATTGATAAATAAACTGAGACGGAGAGATCGGAGACGATACGTAAGAATCGTTTCGTCGGTATCTCAGCGCTTGTCGCACGATGAATCGTAAATTGATTAATGAGGTGACGTGATAAAACGTTGGGCGAACGCGAGTTTATGATTCAAATTCGGCTGTGTCTTCTGGCTTGCTGAGAGTGAGAGTGATTTACGGCAGCTGTCGTACTGCCAAGAACCTCCTCTCAAGACTTGCCACCGAAACCGCCCATCAGATTGCCTAATCCACCCGCGGCTCCTTGCTGAAGTTGCTTCATCATGTTTTGGAGCCCGGACATTCCACCTGTGTTGAAACATTTTTTTTTTTAATGTCATCAAAACTATTTTACTCCTAGCACACCGAACCGTCAAGAAACAAAAGCAAATAAGCATGCAAAGTAATTTCTACATGACTTCCTCATAGAGGACGCCATAATAAAAATAACATTTCCACAACAAAAAAAAAATGGTCACTAAAATCCCCAAATTTTGGTTTTTTACGAAAACACAGCTTCCTTTATAAGGAAGCAAAATAAAAAATTTGCATTAACGAATCGCAGCCCCGATTTTTTTTCCGTTCATCGAAGACGCTGCTGAACTCACCCATTTGATGGAGAACGCGTGGATCCATCATCTTCGCCATTTGTTGATTCAACTTAGCCATTTGCGTAGGATTCACGTTCTTGATCGCGTCGCCGCCCTTGAACAGCCCCTTAATACCTCCCATCTTCTTCACGACCGCGGCGAATTTCGTATACTGCGATATCATATCTTTCACTTCGGACTCGGTGACGCCCGAGCCGCGGGCGAGCCTGACCACTCGTCCCGGTTGTTTGCTGAACAGTTTCGCCCCGTCCCTGCTATCCAACTCCGCGTCGTTCATACTGTCCATTATAGTCATCAGGCGTTTCAATCTCGCCATGGATTCTTGCTCCGACCCTTTCGACATGAAGTCCTGACTGAAGCCCGGTATCATGCCCTGAAATATCCGATTTACAATCGATTTATTAAAGCTTTGAAGCATTCGGAACATTTGTCCTACCGTAACTACTCACTTACCATTATTTGCGAGAACGGACCCATTTTCATTATATTCTGAAATTGCTCGTACATGTCGCGAAGGGTGAATTGGCCGTGTTTGATTTTCTCCAGCAATTCCTCGTTGTCGTCCATATTCAATTCGTTTACTTTATCGATTAAACCCTCTATGTCGCCCATGCCCAATAATTTACTGATAAACGGCTTAGTTTTGAACGGTTCGAGGTCGTCTATGTGTTCACCGGTGCCGACGAATATCACCGGACTCTGCGTTGCTGCGACTCTGTATTGTCGGACAAAAATTAGTTTTTTCACACATTTGAAAATTTCGTGAAGTAATAGTATGTAATGTTACAAGGGAGGGAAGTGCGCTATTTTCGCCGAGTACGAAATTTGCTGCTCGAACGCAACGAGGGCAGAAATCACACGAGGTGAAAATCCGCAACCTCCCATATAACGTACGATACTTTTTTCGACTTCGTTAAAATAAGCACATTTCTTGCGTCGCCAAATTCGTCATATTTGCCAATAGGGCAAATATGACGATTTTGCTAATAGCGCATGCGCAAAGGTTAATAGTGATCTTTAATCAATAATAGACGTTTTTCCTCCTGTGTTGAACGCAAGGAATTTGCTTGTTTCAGTGAAGTCGGAAAAATAGAATATTATGCCACAAGGGAGGAAAGTGCGTAATTTTCGCCGAGTG
Source organism: Ichneumon xanthorius (assembly GCA_917499995.1). Classification (NCBI taxonomy): domain Eukaryota; kingdom Metazoa; phylum Arthropoda; class Insecta; order Hymenoptera; family Ichneumonidae; genus Ichneumon; species Ichneumon xanthorius. The sequence continues at coordinate 18,036,717 of OU824201.1, forward strand.
TGAAGTTTGCTGCTCGAGTGAAAATCCGCTCCCTCCCCTGTAGCATACGATACTTTTTTCCGACTTCGTTAAAATAAGCACATTTTTTTGCGTCGCCAAATTCGTCATATTTGCCAGTAGGTCAAATATGACGATTTTGCTAATGGCGCATGCGCACAGGTTAATAATGATCAATATTAAACAATAGGCAATTTTTTAATGGAACTTGACCAAGCGGCATAAATCCAAGAAAAAAAAGGAGGAAGAAGAACAGGCCCTTCGCCGCCTGTCTTGCAAGGAACGTGGTTATTTTAGCAACGTCGGAGAAAAAAATCTTTCTTGATCGGGAAATACTCACGCCGATAGGGCTCCACCACCCTTGGCGTGTCCGTCGAGCTTCGTTATTATAATTGAGCCGACATTCACGCGTTCCTTGAATGCTTTCGCCTGAGACTCGCAAGCTTGACCTATCGTTGCGTCCATCACGAATATTATGTTGTCCGGTTGCTAGAAGAAAAAAAGGTTACCGTTTCGTGTTTCTGGTACAGAGGCGAGATTACGCCTGGTGTAGGAGACAAAAACGTACCACGGCATTGGAGACTTGCAACATTTCTTCGAATAACGATTCTTCCTGTTTGTGTCTACCGCTCGTGTCGACGATTATTATTTCGTAGCCCTCCTTCTTGAACATGTCCACACCGTCCTGGGCGATCACCACGGGATCGACTTCCGTGTAACTGAAGAACAAATGAGAAATTAACAAAATGTATATCGCAGGGGACTGTAAATGAACGAGGGTCAAAGAACAAAGTGCTATGATGTATTTTTACTCCATCTTTGACATTCGCACGTTTTTCTTTAGTGAATATCCTATGATATGAATAGAAATATGGAAGAGTTTCCTCGGCAAAGCGGACGCGGATAATTAGGTTTTTCATTGGGCTTTCCTAAGGTCTTTCTTTTATATTTGTATATATTGGGTGTATTTTTTAACAAACAATTTTAGTCCTTATTAAGTATTATGTTGTATTCTGTATATTCAAATTGTATGTCTCGTGTTTTCGGTTCACAACTTTGAGTCCTGCGTAAAGGAGTTACTTTGTCAATAAAAAAATATAAAATATTTTGTTTAATGTGCTGAATAGGTTCGTGGATTGTTTGGATCTTGTTATGAACTGCGAGAACAGCAGCTTTATCCCCTGATTAATACGAATGGCGAATGAGTTCACCGACATAAACCAGATTTTCGGCATTTCCGGCAAAGTGTTTAGGACGGCTCTTCCTCTGCGTCCGGCTCTTCCTCCGGCCGACGTTAAAGCAGATTTAAAGTTTAAAAGTACCTCGTTATTGTTAGCAATCTCATACACCAAACAACTCTTCTGTATGTAATTACCATATAAAAAGAGCTTTGTCCTGTATACTTATATAATAAATAAATAATGTATTTCACTATAGGTAAAAAATGCATAGCTCTGAAAAAAAGACCTCCAAATTATAAAAATGCTCCATAATTAAATTATCAATTTTTAATTTTTTTCATCTAAAAAAATTCGTCCCGGATTCCACCTATTTCCGCATCAAATTAGGAAACCCCAAGCGATTTTCAGCAATATTTTTTTGAGTCCCTCAGACCTTCCACAGGTGTAAGTTTACCTTCCATAGAAGGGGATCCTGGCTTTAGTGGCGTTCTGTTTGATTTGATCGTAGGCTCCAGCTCGAAACGTATCAGCGCAAACCAGGCAGGCTTTCCAATTTTTCTTGAGATAGTGATAAGCCAATTTGGTACAGGTGGTAGTTTTTCCCGAACCTTGCAGTCCGACGAACATGATAACATTTGCTTTTCCCTTGACCGGCTGATAAGCCTTCACTCCCGGATCGATCAACTGCAAATGCAATGCAATAAAGTAAAAAAAAAAAAATTTAATGCTCTCCGTCCTGGACGATCTCACGCCTAATTTAAGGAATGGAAAATCAACGCACTTTGACGAGTTCCTTGAAGACGGCGCTCTGTATCATTCGCCTCTTGTTGAGGCCTCCGGCCATGTCATCGAAGTCGATGACCTGCCGCACATTCTCGCGAAGTTTCTTCACGAGTCTTATGTTGACGTCGGCTTCGAGTAACGCCGCGCATATCTCTTTTAGCATAGAATTCAGTACCTGCGGGTAAAAAAAGTTCGCAAGCGTTAGCGACTAAATGTGACAACTTTTTTTTTTGAGTAAAAAAAAAGAAAAAAATTCGCGTCATCGTCGACGATCGAGGGGATCGAGAGGAACTGGAGGGATTAGTTTATTGACATTGACTGGCGCGATATCGACGGCGAAGTCGAACGCAACGAGAGTGACGGTGGCGAAATGTTTCCATCTGTTTACAGTCTCCCTCGAGCGAGCCGCGATTACCTCCTCATTGATGACAGTCGCGTTGCTCAGTGACCGTAGAGCGGACGTAATTTTACGCCCTAGGTCGGCTAACACCATCTTGACGACTTTGCCAAAGACACGGACTTGTTTGTTTCAAAATAACGTCAGACAACTTTTCACTTCTTCTCTCCTCGTTTTTTTTTTCACTTTTTTTGGGGTTGAGAATTTCTTTTCACGCAGCCAAACGGTGTGTATTTCCGAGACTATTTGGCCATCCCCACTCGGCCAACGCGACACGACGGTGTTTCCGGTGCGGGCCGGTTCTCATGTGAGCGACGGCCGCTGCTCGCTTCTGCTAGCGCTGCGAGAAAGAGGAATAGTGACGGTAATTTTTTTTAAAGCGTCAATTGACCTTTTTTTATTTTCAGAAAATGTTCGATATGCCATGATTGTCATTTTTTTTCGGGGTCATAAATATTGTCAAAACAGCGAAACATCTGACTAGTTCGGATTTGACCGTCATTTTTTTTTAGTCAAAAATTCACCCAACTTTTTAGCAGTCTGGGTTTGTTTCAAAGGAATTTTTCTCCCTCGTTCATTTCGTAATCATTCATGCCAATCATTACAGTTTTTGTTACCGGCCGAGTCTGTTTCACCTCGCCTTAAGGGGAAGCGAAACAACTGTGCTTGCGAGAGAGATAGCTGCAATTTTTAAATTAACTTTATTCAATGGTGCTAATTTTTTTGAGAAAAAAAAATGGATTTTCCGGCCAGATGCGAAATTACCATGCGCATCCGGCTCGAATCTACGTCTACGAGAAAAGTTCATTACAGTTTTCATTACCGACCGCGATATTTCACTTCCCCTTAAGGCCATGTGAAAGATGTACAACGTGACATATGAGTGCGAGAGAGATAGATGCATTTTTCGAATCAATGCTATTTAAAACCGGCGTACTTTTCGGATAAAACGGAAGCATCATCGGACGCGGTATTAAATTGTGCATCCGCTAATGCTTTTCTTTTTCCCGAAAAGTCTACGGTCTCCGAATCGCATTCATTACAGATTTGGTTACCGACTGAGTCGCTTCACATGTCCTTAAGAGCATGTGCAGTACCGCGGTCGGTAATAAAAACTGTAATCAACTTTTCTCGCGGATTCTGGAAAGTACTATGAATAGTTTCGCGGTGCATCAGTTTCCCTCCCCGCCTTCCGTACAGTCCGGACCGGAAAGCGATTTCGGAATATACTCGGAGTGTTTTTACGCCTCGAGCTTACGCGCAAGTTTGGAAACTAGCCCGTTAATGTCGCCGGTGAAGAACATTCGAAGCAGAATCTACGAATATATTCAAAAATAAAACCGATTTATATATTTTTACGTGAAGAGCATTATATAGAAGCCAATGTAAAAAGTGAAAACTTATCTTCTGTAAATAAATAATAATAATAATTCGCTCAGCGGCAGCGAGCCATTGAAAACGCGCCCTTAACCCGGACGTCACGTTGGCAAGCCTGCCGCGACGAACTACAGCGCCGCTACGAGAAAGCGCAGTTACCGAGCAGAAATATAAATAAAAAAAATAAAAAAAATAGTTTTTTTTTCTTCGACCCTGAATATGATTGCAATTAACCTCTGATGAGGGTAAATACATGAAAATTTGTTTGAAGTTTGTTGAAGAATTTTGTTCATAGCTTGATGCGCTCGCTTCGAAGATTTTTTTGTGTTGGTTTGTGCAATTACCGAGGTAAAATTGATTCTACGTCTCGGGTTCGTGTCATTATTTCGTTTATCGTGCGATCGAAAGATCGGGCCAATGATGACAGGATAATTGAAAAGATTATTCGTCGTCTCTTGTGTCCCACTGTGTTCGACTCGATCGATTAATCGGTCAACGAGTTTGTACTTTTTTTTTTAAGGTTAGAACGGAATTTCCGTACCGTTCTCACGATAAGCGTCCAAAATAGTGCTAACAAGTCAATATTCGTAGTTTCGGCGTTCGCGTGTCAGTGGGAAGAACTTTTTTTTAAACTTTTTTTCTTTAACTTTATTCCCGTATTATTGTCACCTTAAGCGCCGAAAATAGTGCTAATATTCGTCCCAGTCAACATTCCCAATTTCGGCATTCTCGTGTCAGCGACGACAATGTTTTCTTAGTGCTTGTTTTGTTTAATGCAATTCTCGTATCGCTCTCACGGTAAGCGTCCGAAATAGTGTCAACGTCCATGCCTGTCAACATTCGTAATTTCGGCGTTCTCGTGTCAGTGCGACACGACACGTGACAATGTTTTTTTTATTGTTTTAACGGAATTGCTTAACTCGTCTTAAGCGCTCGACGTAGTCTCAACATCCGTTGTTTCGGCGTTCTCGTGTCAGTCGGGACAATTTTATTTAATTTTTTTAATAACATTGAATTTATTTGTCAGATTTCTCCTTACACAACCAGTAAATCGTGTCAGCGAGGACGATGTTTTGTTTTGTTTCAACTGAATTTCCGATTATTCCCACCTTAAGCATCCGAAAAAATCAACATTCCTAATTTGGGCATTCTCGGGTCGGATGGGACAACTTTAATTTAAAAAAAAATGTAATTTTAGTTATTCCTTTTACAACAGTCATAATTTACGATAATAATTACAAAACTCACGGACAATTTTTTTAAATTCTTTTTTCAACTGAGTTTTTTCCAATAGTGTCAATTCTCGTAAATTCGGTGCTCTTGTCTCAGTAAGGACAATTTAAATTTTTTGTCAATTGAATTAAATTTACTCGATGGATTTCTCCATTCGCAACCAGTAAATCCTAATTAGGAGCTCCGAATAGTAAATTAAGAAAGCAAATTACAATGAGATTATAAAACACTCGGACAATGTTTTTATTTTTGTTGTTTTTTTTTTTAAAGGAATTTCCTCATTTTTACGGTGTCAACATCCATCCTAGTCAACACATGTAATATTCGGCTTTTTTGTGTCTTTGGGGACAATGTTCTCTTTGTTGTTTTCTTTATTTTCAACTCCTGTTTGTCCAACGTTTCGAGGTCTCTCAACGATACGGCGAACGTCGCGCGAACGCCGAGATAAGAGAATCCTTTTGTTTGATCGACGATTAATGTTTGAGAATCGCTTGAGAGAGAGAGAGCTGCGTAGGCTCGTAACGCAGAATGTTGGACGCAGACTTTGCTTTACGCTCGTTTGTTTGTTAATTCGCTCTCGCCGTTGCGTTTGCGACGATACGATAATCTTTTTTTTTTTTGCGTTTTAAATTGTGTTTAATGTTTCGCATCCGTATTCCCGTAGCTGCAACGATCGACTTCAAATGGTCCGGAAAAGCGCAAGCGGTAAGACGACAAGCAGGAAACTGTGGAGAAGATACCATTTTTTCTTCTGAAAATTGGAGCGATTCAAATTCGACGGAAAATTCTGAGGGTAATCTGGTTTAATTTTTATTTGCAGGTGGAGCTAATTCCTTAGGGAAGGGAGGGGCGATGCCCAGCAACGAAGAATGCGGCATTAGAGATGTTTGGGGTCACAACTTGGAGGAGGAGTTCAGAACCATTCGGCAAGTCGTCCAACAATACCAGTACATCGCTATGGACACAGAATTTCCAGGAGTCGTCGCCAGACCTATAGGTAAAACATTTGTTTTTTTTATTCTGCTGAGGTAATTCTGTTTTATTTGATTTTGTTTTTTTCAATATGCAACACGTTGCTCCAAGCATTTTTATTTGATCTTTCTCTTCCTCAATACCTAACACAATGCTCCGATAATTTTCATTTTATTTTTGTCAACACATAACACAATGCTCCGATAATTTTTATTTTATTTTTCGTTTGCTCGATACACAGAACAATCCTCTGATAATTATTACAAAACGATTCTGATATGGTATCAGATATGATGCAACATGTTAATACAATAATCAGTAATCAGTATAGTTCACTGTGAAGAATGTATGAACGTAGTAAAATAAAAAAAATTCGTTCGATATTCGAAATAAAATGTTATTAATTTTTTATATTTTTAAATGATTTCAGGTGAATTCAGAACGAGCGCGGATTACCAGTACCAATTGCTACGATGTAACGTCGATCTCCTAAGAATCATACAGTTGGGTCTGACGTTTCTCGACGAGTCGGGCAACACGCCGGGTGGAAGCTACACAACGTGGCAGTTTAATTTCAAATTCAATTTACAGTGAGTCGATTCGCAGCTTCGTTTTGTAGATCGACCTCTTAGAGTGAAAGAACAACTTGAATGTTTCTGCTTTACCGAAAGTAAAATTTCGCGCGATGCCAATGCTGTAATCGCATTATCTTCGTTCCAGAGAAGACATGTACGCACAGGATAGCATAGACATGTTACAAAACAGTGGCATACAGTTCAAAAAGCACGAAGAAGAGGGCATCGATCCGTTGGATTTCGCCGAACTCTTGATGACCTCGGGAATCGTACTCGTCGACGACATCAAATGGCTGTCGTTTCATTCCGGCTATGACTTTGGATATTTACTCAAACTGCTGACCGATCAAACCTTGCCACACGAAGAGAGCGAATTTTTCGAACTGCTGAGGATATACTTTCCAACGATTTACGACGTCAAAGTAACCAGACAATTTTTCTTATTCGTAGCTCGTCGACACGTTCATCCGTACAAACTTCACTCGAGTCAAAAGTTGTTTATTAAATTTTTTGTTTACATAAAATTTGTGATTTACAAAGTTTACGAAAGTATCGGACATTGCGTCCGCAGGTTTATTTTTATTTGAGGAAGAGTACAATAGATCAGAGAAGTGCAATGCCATTGCACTCATTGAGTAATCCAATCGGGTACGCGTGTCGTACTGTAGTGGATTGTTTAATGTTTCACTGGTCGGCATTATCAGTATTGGAATTCATTTTACGAACTTGTTGATTTGATCCCCAGTACCTCATGAAGTCTTGCAAGAACTTGAAGGGCGGTCTACAAGAAGTTGCCGAACAGCTGGAGCTTCAACGAGTCGGGCCACAGCATCAAGCGGGATCCGATTCGCTTTTAACTGGAATGGTCTTCTTCAAAATGCGAGAGGTACTTTCCTCAGAGATGCGACATCGGAGAATTTTCATAATTGGTTCATTATCTGAGGATAAAAAAACGATACATAAATTCCCGATAAATAGTACTTTTTGCACTAGTGTCATAATATACTATTGTCGGATACTCGTGCGAAAAACGTTTTTTCGGACTCATATAGAAATGTACTATTTTGTAACCAGTGCACAAAAACTCCAACTTTATATGTCTGTAGCGTGGCGAAAGCGTGCGAAATAATAACTGCAGTGTTAAAAATGTGTGCGAAAAAATAGCTAGAGTGTTGAAAAAGTGTGTAAAAAATTAACTAGTCTAATCTGCGCATGCGCAGTATTTTTCTCGCACACTTTGCTGAAAAGCGTCAATTTCTCGTTTGTGACTATCGATGAATCCCGTTAATCGCCGATTTGCCAATTGTTTCAGATGTTTTTTGAGGACAACATCGACGACGCGAAATACTGTGGGCATCTGTACGGTCTGGGCACATCGTTCGTCGTCAATGGCTCCGGTGGTTATCTAGACAGCAACGGCGACAACTCTTCACCTTCGTAATGTTCAAACTAAACTCTCCCTCGACTCGACGATAAAAAAAAAACAAAAAAAAAAACAAAAAAAATGAACAAACAAAAATTATTTCACTACTCAAATAAAATATAATGAAAATAACGTTTTTTTCCCTCTTTGATATGTAGATATTATACCGATCCCATAATTCGAAGAAACGTACTTTAGACTAATAATTCAATGTGAGTATAGAATCGTTTTTTAATGTTCAAAATTTATATTAAAAATCGAGGCGTCTCGTAAACTGCTCCGATCTACTTGTTTACCCCGATGAAGTTTACCCATCGATATCCGCAATGCTTATCGTGTGCCGAAAGCACGAAAAAAATTTTTTGCTTCCTCATAAAGGAAGCTGTGTTTTTCGGTAAAAAAATTTTTAAGATTTTAGTTTCAGAGTACTTAAAGTAGTCTGAGACGTCGAGGAGTGTTTTAACTGGCGTCGGGATGTATGTGTGTGTGTATGTACACATTCGTGTATGATAGTGCATTCCCGTATCAAGTTTAAGCTCGATACTTCCATGTTTGCTCGAGACCGTTTTTAGTAATTTAAAAAAAATCAAAGTCCCATAAAATCTGAGCGCTTGGATAGATTGTTAAGAAATTCAATACCGAAAATATTATATTCGTGTGCCGTTTTAGGCCGAGAGCTCAAAATGTATGCCTGTTAGAGATACCAGATATAAAAAAAAATCGCGTAAAATCTCCAATCCACCCGCAATTTGCATAAAAATTGCACTAACCGAAGAGACCGAATTTCAACTGGTTAGCTCAAACCGTTTCCGAGTTATAGTCGTTTTAAACGATACCAGTCTGTTACGCACACACACGCACACCCACATACATGCATCTATGCATTTTTTTTAATTCGATTTTTTGGAACATTCTGAACACGTTTTCATAAAAATCTCGAAACATTTTTGTTTTTCATGAAAACAAAGCTTCCTCCATGAGGAAGCAAAAAATAAATATTTTATTCATTAAAGCATGAACCCATATAAGTCAAACTCTTCAAAATTAATAATAGCAAAACCATTCAAAAAAACCCAAAAAAAAAGATCGTCTTAATCTATTACCATACAATTTATTGAAACATTTTATTTCTTCCAAAACCGTTCATTTTTTTTTGTTCTGTTTCCAGCATATAGAACGGAAAATTCCTTCCGGAAATAATCGCTGGTGATGAAGAGTACGAAGAAACGCACCGTACACATCTACCCAGCACGAGCCCACGAATTCCCGTAAGAAAATGTAGGCCAAAGGGTCCCTCGTGCATTTTCGTGTGTGTAACTCATCGGGCAGCGTAAAGATACGAAGATAAGGGGTCTCCGTTATCGTAGGATAGCGCGTGATGATATCAGTCAAGCATTATCTTCACTCGTACCTGTGAAACCGTGAGCCTCAGTCACACCGTAAATTTGCTGGTCCGAAGACGAGTTTTTTTTTTTTCCTTCCGTCTTAAAATGCGGTGGAGAAAAATTATCGACGTTTCCTCGCCGTGCGGATTGGGAGGATTCGCAGTGTTTTTGACGGCGATTCTGGTCGTCGCCGGCGTCGAAGGACAGCACGAGAATGAGACTTTCAAGAGTGTGTACGGTTTGAGCGAATCGGGAGAAAATATCGCGCTACCGGAAGAGAAACCGGCGGACGACCTCAAGGATCTCTCAACGTCGTTGGAACTCTCCGATCTCGTCGAGGAAATCCCCGAGGACGATTTGTCTCGGGCAAACGGAACGGACGTCGTTGTCGAGCCGTCGAGCGTCGATCCTTCGACCGACCAGACGAATAATCCCGGAGGCTCGGCGTCTCAGGGCACCGCGGCCGGCAACGTCCACAGCAAAGCGAAACCGGAAGTCGCACGATCGGCGAATCCGCCCAGAATCTCCGGACGGATCGCCGGTGCGAGAAGCGGGAAGTATGTTAGCTACGGTGAGTAATTCGTTATCAGTGGGCGTGACCCAGCGCTTTATCGAATTAAGATCGATATATATAAATTTATACTCTTTTTTTCTTATACATTTTTCATTCAAAGAAAAAAAGAAAATTGGAGGCTCCGAAACTTAATAAATCGAAAAAAATATGTGACTGGGTAAATTTTCAGCATTTTTTTTTATGAGCTTCGTCACTTCGAGAACTCGGGTAGATAATCTTTCGTCGAGGCGTCCCACGCGGTAGGCCTAGGAAATAAAATTGTCGACTGAAAATGTTCGATGAAATATTGTAGATTTTATAATGTTGATCGTTTATTTGTTTATTGAGTTATCAATGGGGGTGAGCGAGTGCTTTATGGAATTAATATACAAATATGCTCATTACTTCTCATACATTATTCGTCTGAAGAAAAAAAAAAATTGGGTGCTCCGAAATTTAATAAATCGAAAAAAAATGTGGATGTGGTAATTTTGTGCAGGCGTCTTTTTACGAGTTTCTTCGCTTCTAATATTCGAGTAGATAATCTTTCGTCGAGGCGTCCCACGCGGTAGGGTTAGAAGATAAAATCGTCGACTGAAAATATTCGATGAAAGATTATAGAACGTTGATAATTTATTAATAGAAAAAATAAGCGATTGTCTAATTTTACTGAAAATTGATGACGAAGCGAAGGGGTTGAATAGTCTGTGTGTAAGCTTCGATCTTGTTATATTTTTCACACTATACTGTATACATGTATGCGAGTGTCATTGGGGTGAGAGAGGATCGGATCGATGTGTGATAAAGTGGGATAGCTCTTCGTTATTTGTTGAACGTCAACTTTGATTATACCTGATCTTATCTAAGCGTTATCAGTTACTCACTTGCCGCGGTTGGCATGAATCGGCGGTGAGTCACAGCGCACCTCGGAGTACTACGACTTTCGTGGATGATGTTACTATTGCAGGTCTAACAATAGAACGGTGATTGCTCGTCGGTTTCGATTTATCATTCAATCAATTAATTTATCGTTTAATGAATTAATTTACCATTAAATAAATGAATTTGTAATTCAATCAATTAATTTCAATAATTAATTTGATTTATTTGCCAAGCGAGCATTTTCCAAATTTCGTCCCTCGGACGTTCTTACTTCCGGTTCACTTCTATCGATCACTTTCCATCTTCTCAGTGGAGAAGAGCGGAACAAAATGGATATCCTCCAATAGAGATGAAACTTCCCTTTTATTTTCTACGAAAAATTGGTGAAAATGGTCCATTTTGCCCCGAGTGTCCGTTTTGCCCCGCTCTTCTCTGTGACCTTATGATTAAATAATGTAACTAAGGTCACCTTCGGGATTTTTACCGTATCGTACGGATATCAAAGACTTTCGTGGATGATGTGACTGTTCCAGGTCTAACAATAGAAATAATGATTAATTCTCGGTTTGAATTTGTCATAAAATTAATTAATTCAATTTATTTACCTAGCGAACATTTTTCGAATTTCTTCCCTTGGACGTTCTTACTTCCGGTTCCCATCTCTCAAACTGGATGCCCTCCAATGAATATGAAACTTCTCTTTTATTGCCCGTGAAAGATTGGTAAGAATGGTCCATTTTGCCCCAGGGGTCCATTTTTCCCCAGGGGACCATTTTTCCCCCGGGGACCATTTTTCCCCCGGGGGTCCATTTTGCCCCGCGGGTCCGTGTTGTGCCGCTCTCCTGAGTGACCTTGCGATGAAGTAGTGCAAGCAAGGTCAACTTCGAGATTTTACCTTACCGTATGAATATCAACGATGTACCGTTTCGTTCGTCGCAGATTCCGACTCTCCGGATGCCGACCGGTACGCACCCTCGCCCGACAGCTCATCCAGGAATTACACAATGCTCCCGGAGAGATGGCAGAAGATACGCTCGCAAATGATGTACTGGTACTTCGACAAGGGCCTCGATAACGACAAGGGCGATTTGCAGACCGACGTCCACTCGTCGATGCCACAGATTCACAAGAACTTCAACTTCCAGCTTCCCTTTTTCGGCTTCAGATTCAATTATACACGGGTCAGTATTCTTATGTCTTATACTCAATGAACTCAAATTCGATAAGCAAAGAAAAATCTCTATCTCGGTCGCGTCAATGCTGAAATACGAACAAAACGCATTAATTCGACTTATCGAATATCAATTTTATTCAGCTATCGATGAACGGCTTTCTGGAATTCAGCGATCCACCGGAGCACTACACGTATCCAGTGGTGTTTCCGACGAAAGACTGGCCGGAAAAAAACGATCCTTCATTCATCGGTATATTCTTCAGCAAATGTCGTATAGGAAAATTGAGACCCACCGACATTGACCAGAGACATCCGGGTGTCTATTTTAGGTAAGAATGTGAATTATTTAGATTCAGATGTGAAGGTACTGGTTGATATTGGCAGCTTGCTTTTGCCGATATGCACGCACTAGCAGGTTGTTGTGGCTTGGAAGCTTCACGCCCTCGCTACGGAATTTAGAAACGGAAATTAATATTTCTGGAAACTTACCGGAGATATGTCCCTTCCAATTCTAGGAAAATACCCCACTTCCGGTTTGAAAATCTAATTTTTTCGACCGGAAATTATGTCGCCGGAAATAGGTAGAAAAATCAGATTTTCAAACCGGAAGTGAAGTACTTCCGGTAGGAAAATCAGAATTTCACACCGGAAGGTAACCCATTTTTTAGTGTGACGTCACTTCCAGTTGAAACCGAGATTCTCAAACCGGAAGTGAGGGCACTTCCGGTTGAAAAATGAGATTCCCGAACCGGAAGTGACGTCACTTCCGGTCGAAAAATGTTATTCTCAAGCCGGAAGCAATAAATCGACGATCTCTGAAGCGATAAACAATAAAACGATATCCTCGTGTTCCCGATTGCCCCACCTAGACAGGAGAGAGATTTGCAGAAGAGAACCGATCAATTTGGGGTGGAATTGCGGGAGCGCGTAAAGTGGGACATCCGCGACGGTGTAGTCGGCTCGGACTCGTTTGATCCGAAACACGCTGTTATCGTTACATGGAAAAACATGTCCTTCGCCGGTGGTATCGACAACTCTTTGTACACGACGAACACCTTCCAACTGGTACTCGCCACCGACGAAGTGTTCACTTATGCGATATTCAATTATCTCGATATACAATGGACGACGCACACGGAAGCTAACGGCGACACGACCAGGGGAGAGGGTGGAACACCGGCTTTCGTGAGTTTAATAATTTTTTTATTTGTTCTAACTTTCACATGGTATCCAGCGATCCTTGAAGTCCTTGGAGTCCTGGAACCGACCTTGAATTTCGTCTGACCTTGAAAAAGTTCTGGAATGTCCTTGAGTTTCACCTAAAGTCCTTGAATTTTTTATTTCCCGGAAAATTTGAACCTCTTTCAAAATGTATATAATTAGCGACCATCCTAAAAAATATGTATCTCCGGTTCGCTGAAATAGATATCTACATTCGTACACAGTGAGTCGTTTTTTTCTGAATCGATTCCAAAGTAAAGGGTTATCGAACTAAACGTTATTTCGTGCGTTGCGCGCGATATGCATATTTTAATTTTTTTAAATAAATATCCAAAACCTGAAAATGTCCTGGAACTCGTCCTTGAATGTCATTGGATGTCCTTGAATTTCGTACGGACTTTTTACCGGACGCCATTTTTTATTTTTCAGTGGGACAAAATTTTGAACAAAAACTCGAATTATATATTTAAGTTTTTAAGTGTATTAATCAATGTATAACGTCTTATCGTCAGATCGGTTTCAATGGAGGAAACGGCACTCAGAGTTACGAATACAAGCCCTATTCTCAAGCGTCCACCGTTCGAGATTTGCCGAGCAGAGGTTGGGCGAACGGTTTTCCGGGTCGCCATATCTTCAGGATCGACGAGAAGATAATGCTGGGCACTTGCAACAAGGATATCGGTGAGTGCTTCGCTTGATCGTCATCCGGATGTTTGTTAATCGAGGTTCTTTCTTTGATCTTCAGCTGGTGCACATTTGCCCTTGGTATTCGCACCGGAGAGCGGAAACATGCTGGGTGGCACTGTAGTCAATATAACTGGTCCCTGTTTCGAGCCGGACGACAAGGTGACGTGCAGATTCGACACCGAAGACGTGATGGGAACGGTTATAGACACGAACCGAGCCATCTGCATACAACCCTTCGTCAAGGCCGAAGGATACGTACCCTTCGCAATAGCGATCGGTAGCGGCAGATACGACTGGAAGGGCAAATTCTTCATCGGTAAAAGCTTTAATTTCAATTATTTTTTTCCTATGCATGGTGGTCGCGATCAGGGAAAACCGGGAAAAGTCAGAGAAACAAAAACTTGATCAGGCGATCAGGGAATTTCAAAATTGGTCAGGGAAAAAGTAAATTGTCGCCAAAACTTCTATAAATAAGTAAAAAGTCCATAAAAGAAAAGCTTGAAAAAGAAAAATTGCGAACATTTCGAAAAAACAATATTAAACATTATACAATAATTAGGCATTTTCATTTGCATCATTAATTTTTTTTAATAGACGTCGTTAGAAGTTTCGTCAGGGATAATTTTTAATTGGTCAGTGAAAAGTCAGGGAAATTTTTTCAGGGGCAAAAACGGCCACCATGCTGTGAGATCAGTAATAAAAAAATTAATGACGTTCAATTTCATTCGCAGAAACACCGGCGAGCGCGACGGAAAAGATATTCTTCGTTACGAGAGCGGTTCACGAGCGTGATCCACGGGAAATAAAGATAACATGGAACGCTTACAATCTGACGAGTAACACGGCGGCGGCGGTTCGGATATCTCTCTGGGGATACAGGGAGACGTCCATAAGACCTGAGCTGGAATATATCGGCCTTTTGGAGGTGGGTCTTCTTTTTGAAGATCAATTGCAAATTACCCTGAAGATATCTGCGTGACATCCAGTTCCATCTCCGGAAAGTCTTTGGGAATGCACTGCTTTAGGACGAAAAAAGAATTGTTCACTTGCGGAATTTTATTCTCTGAGCGAACTTCCACGAGCGAACGTTTCACGTTATAACTTGGTGAAATTTAGCCTCATGCTTCAGTCAATATCTTCAGGGTGATAATTGCAACCGTCTTATAGAATATTATTTATTTATAATTTACGGCTTTCGCCTTTTGCACACCCAACGCATCCTCGCCTTACACATCTAACACATAGAAATTACGACAAAAAGAAATTCGCAGTTTTACCGGACAACAGTATCGTGTCTATATCTTTGGCAACTGTTACAATAAAATTGCACAAGCGTCTCGCCCACTCCTATTATATTTGCTGCGCGTTACAGGATAATTGGGCGAACAGCGGCGAGTATCCGATCGTACCTGCGACATACAGAAACAAGGAGAACCCCTATCAACTGGATATGCACTTCGGATTCATTCACATTAATTTGACGAAGCCGGACGAGCATTCGGGATACGACATTACTCCGTGAGTTTATACTAAGAGAAAATATTACATCGATAAACGCATGCAATCTTGTTTACTTCACTCGGTGCGAAAATTGCAGTTTTTACACCTTGTTAAGTAAAATTTTGTGTGGTACTTTTGCGAAAAACTTTTTGCAACACTCGTGCTGCAAACTCGCACTCGTCAGAAAACGTTTTATCGCACTAGTATCGTAATGTACTGTGTTATCACATAAACACGCGACCGGCCAATTCACAGCCTTGTTACTCTTTTTCTGTATTACCGACGGTGATAATTGCTGGATGGTTGATGATTATTTGAATTTGCTTGTTCAGAGTACTGTGGAGCAAGCCCATTCCGTTGGGCTGGTACTTCGGACCTCAGTGGGAGCGCCTTTATGGTTCTCAGTGGCCGAAAAAGCTCTGCGACAAGTGGACGATGAACGACAGATACTTGAAAAACTTCGCTGCCGAATTGTCCCTCTGTCCGTGCACCCTGGAGCACGCCCTGACTGACAAGGGTCGCTTCCTGCCCGATTACGATTGCGACAAAGACTCGAATCCCCAATGCTACTACAACAGAGGAGCCGTCCACTGCGTGAAGACCGGAGCTCCCAAGTATGGTTTGGATTAAATCATTATCAATTCTTTGTCGCTTAATTTTTTTAAAAATCTATTTAATTAAAAAAAAATTGCTCTCAATGATCGTCAAAGGGTCATTTAACTACTAATAATAATAATTATTATTATTCATCGATTTATTAACGGGACGAGCCCTTTGACATTTACATTTTTTATCGTTCAGATAACAAAACGAATATGAACAAAAATATAACATGTGCAAACATAATAACGTTATATACATTTTTTTATTATATAACATTTTACTTATTTTTTTAAATAAAATTTTTGTTGCGTGGACATGACAAAGAATGAAAGACCACGGTCGAGATTCAAAATTAAACTAAATAATAATAATAATAACAATAATAATTTTAGGAAATAAGTCTAAAAATAATTTGTTTTCTTTGCAGCCTGGACGGTTCGGAGCAACAGTGTTGTTACGATAAGAACGGCTACCTAATGTTGACTTACGATCAGCAATGGGGCTCGAGGCCTCACAGATCCCACAATTTGGGCTACTTGCCTTGGAACGAGGCCAACAAGGTGCCGAGTCTATCGCACTGGTATCACGATATGGTGCCGATGTACCTCTGCTGCCTCTGGCAAGAGGAGCAAGCCGTCGGCTGCGAGACTCTGAGATTCGAGAGAAGACCGTCGCAAGATTGCGTCGCTTATCAATCGCCTGCTATAGCTGCGGTATTCGGCGATCCTCACGTAGTCACGTTCGACGGATTGGAGTACACGTTCAACGGAAAGGGCGAATTCGTTCTCGTGCGGGTCGATCATGCCAAAGACAAGCTCGACGTTCAGGGCAGATTCGAGCAGCTGCCGAAGAATTTTTACGGGGAGGTTCCAGCCACTCAACTCACGGCGGTGGCCGGTAAGGCTCATTAGGAAAAATATACAGAAAAATCGCGCACGAAGCGACATCGTTGAACAAATTGAATTTAATTTAACTTTCGAACAAATTTAATTTTTTTTAATTTTTGAACAAATTTAATTTTATTTAATTTGTGAAAAATTTGAATTTTATTTAATATTTGAAAAGATTTAATTTTTTTGTTTGCTTCTTTTCAGCGAGAGGAAACAATTCGGCTACGATAGAAGTTCGCCTCAGACCGCCGTACGCCCAATGGCGTTATCGTTTGGACGTTTTCGCCGACGGACGTAGAATTTACTTCGACAGACCATCCCTGAAGTTCCAGCACTTTCCCCGTGTCACGGTTTACACACCGACGTATATTTTGAATCAGAGCGAGGTCATTATAATGTTCGACACCGGTGCCGGTGTCGAGGTCGTCGAGAATCAAGGCTTTTTGACTGCCAGAGTTTACTTGCCATGGACTTACATGGTGAGTATCGTAATATTTTTTTTCATAGTAATAGAGTTTTAAGTTGGTTTTGCAAACGATTTGGTGTAAAAAAAAGAAATCAGCATTTTCACAAGAAAACAAAATTTACATCGATTCGTGATCAAACCGCTTGATTGACATCAATTTTTGATTTAGAACAAAACGAGAGGACTGATGGGTAACTGGAGTTACGACATACTCGATGATTTTACAAAACCCAATGGCGACAAAGCGGATGTACAAAATCTAAACAACTTTATGGATGCACACAAAAATTTCGCTATTCATTGGCTCCTCGACGATCAAGAGGACGCGCTCAAAGGGGGACCTTTGTTCTACAAGGAATTCGGCAGACTGTCGAGTCACTATGCTAACAAAAGTTTCGTACCGGAGTACCGAAGACGACCCAACGACATTTTGCCGGCAAATCGGTAATGGTTTTGATATTTTTGTAAATATTGTAACGTAGTTTATTTATTGGCTCTCTTAAAGGAGTTAAGTTAGTGCGTCACGAAATTATCTGAAAATTCTTACAGATCGAGGGATATATTGCGGGCTGAACAATTATGCGGAGACAACTATCAGTGTCAGTTCGACTACGCGTTAACGCTCAATCGAGATTTGGCCCATTTCACGAAAAACTACTACGACACGTATACGCAAATCCAATCTACGAATTCGAAGCGAGGTACGTTGAGGACCGGTGAAAGCCGGTAAAATACTAATCTGTGAACCGATCAGTACCTTTCAGAGTTCCCTAAGTCCCTCATCACCACTCACCTACCTACCACATTAATTCCCGAGAAAATACGTAATGCGAATTTTTCAGTAACCACTTGCGGAATTCTCGAGACGCCGCGTTTCGGACGAAAAAGTAATTTCTTCTTCGTACCCGGGACCAAGGTGACTTTCGAGTGCAATCAAGATTTCGTCCTCATCGGTGACCAAAGAAGGATTTGCACGCCCGAAGGGGAATGGGACGCCCCCGAGTTCGGATACACGGAATGTCTACGTAAGTTTATTTTCAGCATGATCGCTTCGTGTGCTTCGCTGTGCTCGTAGCTATGCTAAAAAAATACCCTACTAAATTACTATCCTAGTGAACAAAATTCAAATTTAAGATAGTCGGAGCGATACAGTCCTGCCTAACGTGAGTTTCAGAGAAAATTTCGAACACTTCTCGATGGTATACAAATCTGAAAAAATCAAGTATATGGGAGGTGCTGCAATTATTGTTTTTGTGAAAAAATTATTCTGATTTGTTTTTAACAAATTGAAGATAAAAATCATTATTCAACAAATTACCCGGCAACTTAACTATATCTTTCGATAAAAATGATTCGTTTATTTTTCTGAATACGTATGAATTTTTTCAACATTTTTTGTAATATTCGAAAATTGCGTTTTTTCACAGCTTGAATATACAGAAAAACGCGATTTTCAAAGATTACAAAAAATTCTGAAAAAATGCATACGTATTCAGAAAAATAAACAAATCATTTTTATCGAAAGAAATAGTTAAGTTGCCGGGTAATTTGTTGAAAGAAGATCCGCAAATATTACGATGCTCTCATCCAACGCGCAGCTTCCGGCGTTAACATGCTTAATTTT
This sequence comes from Ichneumon xanthorius, assembly GCA_917499995.1. Classification (NCBI taxonomy): domain Eukaryota; kingdom Metazoa; phylum Arthropoda; class Insecta; order Hymenoptera; family Ichneumonidae; genus Ichneumon; species Ichneumon xanthorius. Next base: position 18,055,640 of record OU824201.1, read on the forward strand.
TTATTTATTTTTTGCCACGCTTCAACTATCCAGAGAGTGACCTGAGAACACCGTTCTCCAAAAAATTGAAAGAGACACGACAAATTTATCGCCCAAACGATTTCGAGATTTTTGCATTTCACGTTGAATTTGTCTCGCACGAATACAGGTCAGATCGAGTATTCGCAGCGCGCAGCCTGGACGACCATGGGCATAATATGCGCGGTGCTGTTGCCCGCGATATTCATCGTCGCGGCCGCTTACCTTTGCATAAGAAAAAATCGCGAGCCCGACGGACCGGCGAAGTCGTGGCGCTTCTCGGGGCGCTTTTCGGATCGCGGCTCCGGCGTCGATAACGATTCGGGCTTTTCGCGTCAGACCACGCCGCTAAAGTCCTATGACAGAACGATATCGCCGGTCAGCGATTCGAGCACGACGACCGGAAACGGCGGCACGAGAAAGCGGCGCACTTACGACAAAGTTTACCGAACACACGAGCCCCTCCCGAATCGACCCGATAGCGAGTTCGAGGAGAAAGATTGGGATCTTAAATACGAGACAAACGACTCGGAGTCGACGAATACCGATTCACTAAGAAAAACCGGAAGTCCGAACAAGGAGAGCGACGTGTAAAGTCGCATCGATGTATCGGACATTGCGAAGCGGACTCGGTCGGTAACGAAAACTGTAATTAATTTTTTATCAACGATGCCGACCTCGAACGCTCAAAAGCAAATTCTGGAACGAAGCTGAATCGATAACAGCGTCGTGTAACAATTTGTTTCTAACCGAAAGTGGTTGACACCCGTTATAAAATCAATTGCAGTTTTCGTTACCGACGCATCAGCTCAATTACGTTATACGTACAACAAAAGTATTCATGATTCTTAGAATTATAGATTATTCCATTAGCCGACTTCATCGAACCGAATCATCCCCATTGAATAATATAAAAAACGTACCGATTGATCCCACAATGAAATTTGTGCGAAACATGTTTTGATTGTTCGAGGAGAAAGATTGGGGTCTTAAATACGAGACAAACGACTCGGAATCAACGAATACCGATTCACTACGAAAAACCGGAAGTCCGAACAAGGAGAGCGACGTGAAAAATCGTTTCGATGTATTCGACAATGCAAAGAGGACTCGGTCGGTAACGAAAACTGTAATTAATTTTTTTATCAACGATGCCGACCTCGAACGCTCAAAAGCAAATTCTGGAACGAAGCTGAATCGATAACAGTGTCGTGTAACAATTTGCTTCTAACCGGAAATGGTGATAAAATCAATTGCAGTTTTCGTTACCGACACATGGCCTCAATCATGTTTCACCTACTACGCCAGATTACTCGTGATTCTCAGAATTATAAATTATTCCATTAGCCGACTTCATTTAACCGACTCATCCCCATCGAATAACATCAAAAACGTATCGATCAACCCCACAATAGAATTTGTGCGAAGCATTTTTGTTTTTTCCTGCGTTGTATATTTCTTGTGGAATAGAAATTTGTCGCATTTATAGCGACGAGTAATGTTGTCTTACTTTAGTATACAGACACTATATACTATACACTTTATGCACCAATACTGCGTATTGTAATACTTTTGTAACGATTTATAAGTCACTTTTAATAAAGTTTCAATTACTACTTTATTTATCGTGTACCGATAGAAATTTCTATTCCACATGAAAGTATAGTTTCGAGTTTTCTTTTTACAAGTATTACATTGTGCGCTCGTTATCAGCGATCATTTTTAATCATAGTGGAGTGGAGATTTCCATCTGTATTGTTCTGCTATTTTACCCCCACACCTACAATTACAAAGTAATGTTTGTATTCTAAAAAAAAAAACTTGCTGCAGGTCAACAAGAATACAGTTCGCGCCAAGCAGGCGTTACATCCGGAATCGTCCTCGGAGTTCTAATACCAATACTGATGCTGATAATCTGCGTGGCATTCAGATTGTTGAAGAGTCGCAAGGACGAACGTGAGCAGGAAGAGGCAGACATGAGGTGAGAATCGAAGTCAAATCAGCCTCGTAATCCACAATTTTCGCGCGAACTACGATTAATCGCATCGATCATTATTTCAGATCCCGAACTACGGAACTGCAAAGAATGCGGAAGATCGACCCAGACGACGAGGAAGAGCCCGTTCCATACACGAGTAGGGCGACGGTTATCGATTAGAATAGTTCATTCTATTTAATTTACTATGCAATAGGTGTAATATAAGTTAGTATTGGAAAAAAAAAAAATCAAAACGGAAACTTCACTTCCATAACGACGCGACGATCCGACCGACACAGATCGTGCACCATCCTTCATTAATGGTAATCTTTTTGTACCCACCGTTTCACATCGCGACGTAAATCAAATCATAATTCATATTGCCATGTTACAACAAACTCACGTACCTCTTATTTTAGTTTATTTTAACAATATCGTGTTATCATATAAGATTAAGAATTCATATAAAGGTCAAGAGTCCACTCTAAAGTATTGTAACGTGCGGTATTTTTCACCACTATCAAAGCGCGAATTTTTGTATATAATAATAATAATAATAATAGAGTGTACGAGTTACAATAGTGGACGGCAAAACTCCCTTTTTACATTTTAACAAGTTATTAAACGTTTTATGTTTATGTATAAAGAAAAAGAAAACAAGAAAACATTTCACACTTTGTGCGCTAAAAAGAAAATAGTTATTTGGAGTAGAAAACAAACAAACTAAGGTAAACGTACCAATGACCGGACACGTCCCAGTGGCCGGACAAGGCGTGCGTGCAAGAGAGATGGAAATACGATTGTCCATGCATGTCCGGGGACTGGGACTGCTCCCTTAAGTGTCCGGGCATTGGTACGTTTACCTTAAGAGCATGTGCAATACCGCGGTCGGTAATAAAAACTGTAATCAACTTTTTTCATGGATTCTGGCATATACGGTCAAAAGAAAAGTCTCATCGGAAGCGGATATCATTTCGGCTTCCCATGAGACTTTTCTTTTGACCGTATATGCGAGATCCAGTGAGAAAAGTTGATTACAGTTTTTGATACCGACTGAGCCCTGGATGGACGAGAAGGGGGGTGTTTCATATGGTCTTAATAATAATAATATAGTGTACGAAACGCGAAAACCAGTTCCGCGCGCCATCTGTATGTCGAACCCTTAAATCCGTCGGTCCTCCCGTCAGAGGATGACGTCATCGTTGTCCCAATGGCGAAAGTTTTTGTTTGTTTTCTAAGGCTGTCATAACAAACTAGTCGTGAGCACGATGTCCAGCAAGGTGAGTAACGAATAAAACCGCGTCCCGGCTCAAACGTCTAAACTCCGTTTTAAGTTCGTCAGCGCGCACAGCCGCGACGTCGATGACAATCAATCCCTATCGATTGCAGCCGGCACTCGCACACGACTCGCATGCATTCGTTAGTTCGCAGCAGTCGGCGAGCACCGCGCGCTCCCCTCCCGCGTCCCCGCTAAACTTCTCGGTCAAGGCTTTCAAAACTTTGCGACTTCAAAACATTTACGATCAATCACGCTTCCCTTCGACACGCGCCCAGCCGAGACGGCCAAACGCACGCTACGTCGTTTGTACATTTTTTTAAAAATAATATAAATTCGACAGGACATCATGAGAAAAGCACGCGCGGACGAAGCATCGAAGAATCCTTCGACCGTCCCGCGTTCTCGGACCAGAAGCAAGACGCTCGCCAAGGAAGAGAATTCGGACGGTGCGAAAAAACTTTTGGAAAAAAAAATCGCTGCGGAGAGACAATCGAAAGTTACCGTTAAGACTTCGAGCACGAGGAGCAAAGCCGCCGAGAGCTCCGGATCCGGTACCGGCAAATCTACGCAAGAGTCGACCAAAACTGCGGACCGGAATGCTCGTACCAAGCCCAGAGGCGAGAGAAAGCCGGACGGCGAGAGGAGAGGCATAAGTACAATTTACATGCCCAAAACTAGTCAAAGTACAAAATCGCCGGGTTCGGGAGAAAGCACCAAAGTATCTGCGGTGAGTTCCGTGAGAAGCAAAGACTCTTCGGTCAAAGCCACGTCTTCGAGGAGCAAAGACGTTTCCGTTAAGGCGACGGCCTCGAGAAGCAAAGACGTTTCCGTTAAGGCGACGGCCTCGAGAAGCAAAGATGCTTCCGTTAAAGCGACGGCCTCGAGAAGCAAAGATGCTTCCGTTAAGGCGACGGCCTCGAGAAGCAAAGATGCTTCGGTCAAAGTCTCTGCCACGAGAAGCACGGATGTTTCGTCTAAAACAAATGCGTACGCGGGAATTAAGGAAGACGCAGTCGAGTCGAGTAAGAAACATCCGACGAGTAGGAGGCTTCCTTCCAGAGAGCGTAGGAGATCCCGGACGCTGAGTCCGAGCGAGGTGAAGGTGCTGCGTCCGCAATATGCAGTAGACGTCGGAGTTGCTGGGAGAAAAGCCGTTCCGACGCGACCCAGTTCGTTGAAACGAAACGTGGCTGCGAAGAGCGACTCGGATGACAACGAGTACGAGTACGAAGACGATTTCGAGGTAAATTGACTTTCTGGAACGGTCGAACCGGAAAGGATTTTCTTTTTTATTTCGTTACTTCGTTTAGTTTAGTTTATTTATTTATTTATTTCACAGGATGAACCCTTTTACAAAATTTAAAAATAGTACTTTTTTCTATATATATTATTTAGTTTACTGGAATACAATAAAAATATAAATCTTTTGTTCTAATGCACTACATTTTGGCTCCGGTTTACCAAATTTCAAGTTTATTTCGTTTTATTTATTATTTTGTTAGTATTGTTATTTATTTACCGAAAATAAGTTTTTGCTTTTTACATCTGCTTCTATATATTGCTCTTTACGTAAAAATATATAAATCAATCTCTGCTTCGATTGCATCTGCCGTTTATTTAGTTACTGATAAATGAGAGGCGTTTATTGTGGTCGACGATTCAGCTCTGGAGTTCGAAAAAAACTACGTTAATTTTCGGTACTTTAATGTGGAGAATTTTGTTTTCTAGTCTTACGAATCCGACTTCGAGGAATGCACGGACAGCGAGGCGTCCGAGGTGGGCGAAGTTTTGAACGAGAGCGACGACGAACCGGAACCCGTGCCTGTAGAGATGCGAACTGAGAAGCAGGTAATCGATGTAGAACAATTTTAAAAACAAAAAGTAATTTCACCTATTTATCGAGTTAACATCGCTTTTTTCCAATGCATTTTTCACGCAGAGAACGACGATAAGCAGCGTCGACAGTAGAAAATCCGACGAGGAAAGAATGCTCGATTCGGGTCATTACGATCTGGCCGAGGCGAGAAGACGAGCGGCCAGAGTCGAGTCGGTCGCGGCGCCGCGAGAGGCGAAGCAACCGAATACCGAGATAATCGCACGACCGAGCATCAGTCCATATAGGTTTGCTGTAGTTCGAATAAAGTATCAGACTGAATAAATCACCAATTTATTCGGCACCGAGTGAGCTTTCGATTTTTCGAAAAAACTAATCATATAATTTTTTTTATTTAAACGTACAATCGACAATCAGGGAGGAGAGATCGAGCGGCAACAAATCGTTGCCGTCGTCGACCGACGAGGGTTTCGAGGACGCTCGGTCCGGCGATTTTGCAAAGTCACCGCCGATGTCTCAGATAACTCTAATCGACTTTGGTAAAATCGCTGAAAACAAAGACGCGAAAATAGCTGCTCCGAAAGTTCTCACGCGAGGGGAAAAATTGTTGGAGATGATAAAACTCGACACCGTCGGGTGGTCCATTCTCGAGAGCAAACCCGTGGCGTACGAAGAGTTTATACGGACGCACGGAAAAATGAATAGCCGACAGGTAAGTCGCAGCAATTTTCTACGATCTCATGTGGCTGATATTTTTTAATAAAATAAGAATTGACCGCGACAATTAAAAAATATCCTTGTACGTTTTGAAGATATCCGTCCAGACGAACGAGGACAATCTCACCGCGGAAACGCAAACGGAAGTTATCGAGTGCGCGAGCAAATGGACTCAGTTTCCAACGAGATGCCAGACGGTTCTGAAAAACGATGACGACATAAAGCTCTTCAACATGGTAATCGAAGATCTCAAAGTTCGGCGCACTGTGCGTCTGGTTCATTAAGCGCTAATTCTCGAGGACTTTATTTTTTAGGAACGTTTGGGTGTCGGAGGTGAAAACGATGCCGAGACAGCGAGCGCGATATTCCGTCCGGTCTACGATGTCTTGCAGTTGAACGACTTTCTCGGTCAGGCTGGAAAAGTCATGCTGTCCCTGTTGGAGGAAAGAATTAGCGGTAACAGCGCTGGTAACGAAAATGTTCACGAATTACCGTTCAGCGAGAGTATCGTGAAGCTCTCGATCGATTCGGTGACGTTCTTGGCCGGCAGACCGGTCACGATAATTCACTACTCGGACGTCTCGAACAGAGTCCTGCTGACGATTCATGCACCGGTTGATGAGGTAAGAAGAACGGTCGAAGCAATTTGATTCGCCTCCGAAAATAGAGTTAAATTCACCGGAGAATTACAGAGCTGGGCAAAGTACGAAAAAAGACTTCAAGTACGAAGTACAAAGTATCACAAGTATTTCTCAAGCCCTTTTTGTACTTACAGTATTTCTCAAGCACTTTTTGTACTTAAAGTATTTCTCAAGCACTTTTCGCATTTAGCTTCGTAGCATTAAGCGTTATGTAACTTGAAAAAAAGGACAGGTTTGCATATTCAAAACTGAACAAATAATGCTTGTACTTAGTAATGAAATCGTAAAAAAGTACTTGCAGTGCTAAAAAGTGCTTGTGTGCTTCGTACGTGCTTGAAGTACCAAACAAGTTCCCGTTACTTCAAGTGTACTACCCAGCCTCTGTAGAATTATGATGATCGTTGAAAGATTTGATTACAATTTTAATAATAATGAGCCTCCGTAGGACATTGAAACGGCGCGGGACGAAGACTTCGTGACCGATTGTCCGATCGGATGCGTCTGGAACATTCTTCAACCTTCGAGACCAACGAAAATATTCTACTCTTCGAGTGCGATAACCGCGTGTTGCTTTCACTCGGCCAGCTACAACGTCGTCCTCGCCGGCCTCGCGGACGGGTAAAAATTAGTCTGATTTTTCCGCTGAGTCTGCACAAACTCTACCCGCCCTGGCTTAACGTCTCGTTACGACCGATAGATCGATCAGTCTCTGGGACCTCGCAGAGGACGAAAGTTGGCACAGAAAGATCGTCGACGATGCGAACAAATTCGAATGGGTCGTCAGAAGTCCGACGTACACGTCGATCGCAAGCTTCGACGAGACTGGTCATAATTCGGAAATCGTTGCTCTGCGCGTGTTGTCGAAGTTCGATAGCGAACCCACTGATTCAGCTCGTAACAAATCATTCATGCCAATTCAGGTACGAATATATTTAAAAGAAAGATTTATACAAAATGTTAATAATTATTTCGCTAAAATTATTGAATCTCGTAGATCTGCAGCTTGGACGACAACGGTCGACTGATTGTTTGGAGCGTTCTGCGAAATTTGAGTCGAGCTGGCATCGACGACCTCGGATTGTCTTGGTGGGGTGATCTGCGACTCGTGAAGAGCCAAGAGATATCATTGTTTTCGAAGAAAGCATCGGAAAGGTAACTTTGGCCGGTGAATTGTGTTCTTCAAAAATCCAAAAAAAAAAAAACATTTATTTTAAGTCGTAGCAATTTTCATCCATTTTTAACTCATTTACGAGCGATATTTCCATTCACGCGAACCCGCAACTGTTCGATATTGATCGACGGCTCGCGTAGGCTCTCACACGCGTAAAATTATGTCGAGGCATTTCGTAAGTTCATAATTCAACGTACAATATTTACTTGAGAAAAATATCACGTAATTGAATTATGGTCTCTTTAGTGCGTGACTTTGCATTAGCTACTGAGAAACATTTATTTTTGTATCCGAAAAAATTAATTGAACGTCACGTTGCAATATTGTTGGAGCCAACCGTGAACCGTGAATCATTCAGTGTCCTTTGTATTTCAGGAACAATCATTTGAAAGGCTTCTCGGACATGCATGTCGATCGTCTAGATAAAAATGCTCTATACATCGCCACTAACACACCCAACATTTTGCACGCGACTCGTATCGGGAAGCATGCGAATCCACCCGCCTACAAGTCCAACGGAATGGGTAGGAACGATGACCAGTGGCTCTGTTATAGTCTATACATAATCCTGTTAAAATATTAATGGCTCGGTCAATAATTTGTAGCTTGAATATTGATTTCTTTGCAGATTGGTGCGGCGATACAAAGTGCATAGAGAGTTGTCCCTTCGACCAGCCGTACTTCATGGTAATGCACAATTTATCTCACGAAAAATCCCGATGACGATTTTACGATATTGACTAAATCCAATTTGACGATATTGACTAAATCCAATTTGACGATATTGACGAAATCCAATTTGACGATATTGACTAAATCCAATTTGATGATATTGACTAAATCCAATTTGACGATATTTATTAAATCCAATTTGACGATATTTACTTTCTAAGGTCGGATGTGCGGACGGGACTGTGCGGCTGCATTCAACGACCACGGAGAAACCGCTTTTGCAGCTCAAACACGAGGAATGTAAAGCCGCGGTTAAGACTGTGCAATGGTCCAGGTCGAAGCCATTGACCCTCTACGTTTTAGACGTTGACTCGAAGTAAGCATACATTGGGTAACATATCGGTGCCCGAGTGCACACGATGTTTTCTGTAACGCATGCAAATATATATATATATATTTAATAGGATTCACATCTGGGACTTGGGAAACAGCGATATGTTTCCGGTCCACACGATATCGACGGATGATTGGGCGCATATAGAGTGTATCCAGTTGTCGCCTTGTCGAACTACACATGAAATGACCAATCAATACATGGTGAGTTTTTTTCCATCTAAAACAATACCGCAGCGATGGGCAAGAGTTCGTAAATTCATACTCGTTCGCAGGCTCTCGCATCGGACAATGGCTGTGTCGAGGTACACAGACTGAAGGAGGGATTTTATTACGCTCACAAGGCCGCTGTTAAGCAAGAAATGAATACCTTTTTACGATACGTAGCGATACTGTGATTCGAAACTTCGAGGGTATAACCGTTACTGTATATTACACTATCTTCATAAAACTTTAAAAGTTTTTGTTCTGTACCTAACTTCACGATTGTATGTAGTTCGAGCTGCAACTAGGATAATTTTTTATTCGATGAGCGAGTGTCACGTAGAGGTAACTTTTCTCATCCGATCGATCGGTATTTTACATGCAACTGTACCTGTACATATTTAGCTACGTTACTCGCGAGCGAGTCGTGTTATATATATCTAGTCAAATCCGTCCAAAGTTGTTAAATAAAAGGGTGAAATAATAAATTTTGCACACAAACCGAATTTACAACCGTTGCTTGCGTTTTGGATAGTTTCAAATACCTTGACATTGAGAATCCCAAATACCTTTTTTTCATAGAATCTGAGCGTACGGCCCGGTGGTCGAACCTCTGTAAAAACCACAGGCCCAGCTGACCCAAAAGTTCAGAGGAGAGCTTGCAGCCTGGTGGGTTTTAAAATAACTACCATCCAGACCATCGTACAAACCACCGTCGGATTAAATTCGAGTAAGCTTACAGGACGGTTGTTTTACCGTCGAAATCACTTCAAGTTTATACGTAGTTTAAGCTGTAACTAGAATAATGTTTTATTCAATGAGCGAGAGTCGCGTAGAGCTAACTTTTCTCATTCGATCGATCGGCATTTTACATGCAACTGTTTCTATACATATGCAGTTACGTTCCTCGAGAGTGGGTGGTGATATATATATATATATGTATAGCGTCAAATCCGTCCAAAGTTGTTAATGCGATATAAAAGTGTGAAATAATAAATTTTGCACACAAACGAGTTTAGAAGTTGCTTGTATTTTTAACGATTTCAAATACCTTCACGATGAGAATCTCAATTAACATCTTTTTTTTTCAAAGAATGGTTTCTATTTGATGAGCCAGTGTCACGTAGAGGTAACTTTTCTCGTCCGTATTTTAAATGCAACTATACCTGTACATTCTTAGTTACGTCACTCACGAGCGAGTCGCGATATATACATATATATATATATCTATTCCAATCCGTCCAAAGTTGTTAATGCGAAATAAAAAAGAAAAATACATTTTGCACACAAACAGAGTTTATACGTTGTTTGCGTGTTGGACGACTTATAAAACTTTGACCATTGAGAATCTCGAATAACTTTTTGTTTTTGTTCTTTTTACAGAAAATAGCTTCTTCGATGAGAAAGAAAAACGACTATTTTCAGCGGTTTATACAGTTTCTTTTTTTTTTGAGCAAGTCGAAGATCATGCGGTTGAAGCCGCGAGAACAGCGACGGATAAAAGAACTGCCATCGAGCTATACAATGTCGCCGCTGGACGAGCCGCTTCGCTGCAGTAGCTGTGCTGTTTTTGAGTTTCGGCAAACCTGTCGACGATCGCCGCATAATTTCTCGGCAGTGTGACGTGCTCCACGTTGCGCTGAAGATGCTGCGTTCGTTCCTGCAAAGAAGAAAACAAGAAAAAACAAAAATAAATATAAACAGATTGTCTCTTGTTCGATTTTGGCAGATCGGAGGGTAAAATAAAGAAGACATCGACGGGCGCGGCTGAACATCGAGGGACGAATGTGCGACTATTGTGCATGGATAGAAAAAATTTTGAGCCCATCGAGACCGGAAGCTTCGCCGACGATATGCACGAGTGTAACGGAAGAGCCGAAAACGCCCGTGAAATACGATCGAGCGATTTTGGTTCACGGAACCGCGGATTCGTTATCTTCGAGGGAAGAAATAAACGGAATTCTGGAGAGAATCGAGAGAGCCGCGACGGAGGCTTACAAGGAACTCGCGAAAGGATGCGAGTCCGTGGACGCTGTGGAACTTGCGATCCGTCGTCTGGAGAGCGAAGATGACGTCGATACGTCGGGCGGAAATAACAGATCGGTTATAAGAGACGCGGCTATAATGGACAGCGATTTTAACGCCGGTTCCGTCGGAGCGACGACCGGGATTCCTCATCCGATAACTCTGGCGAAAACGGTCATGCAAAAGACCGACCATGTACTGATCGTCGAAAGCGGGGCCAGAAAACTTGAGACCGAAAAGACCGACGAAGTGGCGTCCGGTTCGGAATATGATTTTTTCCAAGATAAGGATGTAGAAGCCCGGTCGGAAGAAAATGTAATTTCCGTAAACCGTAAATTATCAAGAGGGGTTCCTTCAATTTCTTTTTTTTCAACATTTTTTTTATATCTTCTATCTTCTAAAAAAATTGAACTTTTACGTTGTTAAAAAAATTTAACTGTAATTCATCGGACTGGAAGTTTTATGCAAAAACTGGTACATCAAATTTAATGTACAATTGCGATGAGAAATTTAAAGTACGTTTAGAGTAAAATAAAAAAAAAATAATAAAAGTGATGTATGTCTAAATTTTTAAATATAATGTACGTTAATTTCTCATCACGATTGTGCGTGAAATTTAATATACTAGTTTACGCATAAAAACTTCGAATACCAGTGCATTTAACTTCATATGAATTTTTTTTCAGTGTATAATGGTTTTTTAATATTCCGACTCGTGGATTTTTCCCTGCGATAGTATTTTTCTTTCGTACGACATATCTTTAGGAAATTGGACGAAAGTGTCCGAGACTTTACGGAGCGATCGCGAGGGATCGAGGAGGACGCTTGGCCTGCGGTGTATCGACGATCGACGATCGTGAGGGGAGCGTCGCGAGATCGTCGATGAGCGCCGGAGGAACGGTCTTGGGTTGTGGAATATTCGCCGATGGGGAGTCCTGTTGCTCGGTGTCGGGTGAGGATCGGGCGATTTACGTGTACGCGCCGGCACGTAAAATAATCGAAAGACTGAAGCGCGAACGAGCAACGGCGAGAGGCAACGGCGAAGCCGTCCAGCTCGAAGCGGTGTTGAACGACGAATTGACGAATTTCTTCAAAGACACCGGACAATCCTGCATCGGTGCGGCGGCTCTGAGCCTGCACGGTGAACCGGAAGTTGCTTTCAAGAGCCATTACTTTCCGTGGGCCCGTTGTAGCAAGGGCGTTGTCACTTCCGGTTGCGTGAAAGAAGAAATATTCACTAAAGACGTTGGAGGACTGGACATGCCACTCGACTGCGAGTGCCATTGATAGTTAATTAAGGCAGTACTTGCGGATAGTCTGACGCCACGCGAGTTCGGACTGAATTGAGAAAGGAATTGCGAAAATCTATTTACCTATGAATTTTTTCAGAATTTTGGGTAATTTTTTTAATTGCTTTTTTTGGTTAATAAAAAAAACGCGATTTTCAAAAATTACACAAAATTCTGAAAAAATTCATACGTATTCGAAAAGAGTGACAAATCGTTTTCATATCAACAGAAAGTTAGATTGCCGGAGGATTTGCTGAACAATTTTTTTGAAATAATTTGTTAATAACTTTTTGAAATGACTATTATGCGAAATCAATCGTTTCAGTACCTTGTATATGCTTGATTTTTGTTCAGATTTTTATCACATCGAGAAGTGTTCGCAATTGTCTCTTAATTCTCTCTTAACTCGCGTGAGGTTGAACTGGCCGCAAGGGCGTTACCACTTCCGTTCGTGTGAAAGAAGCAACGGATTTTCATCGAAGATTAAATGAGAATTGATCGAAACATCATCGATTATCGATACGAATTATTGTGTCCTTACGGGAAAGATAACATCGTGATTGGTGTTGTAAGGTCCGTAGAGCGAAAAGGACAACGTCTGACCCTCGAAACTCTTGCCGAACAAGATGTCGATGTTAGAAAGTGCCGAGTAAATTTCCTCGCGTCTCAGACTAGTCATGTTCTCATTGACTACCACCGAACCGAGGGCTGCCCATGTAAGATAACACTCGCCGTTCTCCGAGGCCCGTTGATCGACGCATATGGATCGCAGTTTGTTACCGAGGCCCGATCGCTTTTCTGTAAATGAGAAAAGAAAAACAAAAAGAAGTCAATCGATTTATTAAACGATTCGGCACGATATGCCATGGCATCGAATTATGGACATATCTGCTCACTGTTAAATCCACTCTCAAGGCTAACGAAAGCGACGTCACCCTTGCCGGAGTTCAAACAAGCGTAGGCCGCGGCAGTTGTATTGGCATCGTCTGGAATGAAAACAAACATCATGATTTTATTTCCGTTTAAAACGTCTGAGAAATGAAGAAAATCGAAAATTACAAATTGTCGCGAAAACCAATATGGGCGCTGAAAATGTCTAATTAGTAAAGCGATATTTCGTCATTCCCACCTCGTTCGCACAGAGAGTACAGGTTTGAGGGCACGGGATGCTTCAGCGTAGCTTCGTTCAAACCGGGAACGCAGCTATCCTTGAAAAACTTTGATACCATTTCGAGGTCCGAACACTTCCCACTCTCGTTCATCGTACTATTGCTCATGGCATCTACGAACGCGTTCCACCCTAAAAAACAACAGTTAGATTTGATTAAGGAGTGCTTCTCGAATGATTTTTCAAGCCCTCTTCGGGAGCGTAAATTATTATTATTTCTTTTTTGCTTGAAACTTCACTTAAAAAAGAAGAATTATCTTCGTACCAAATTTTCAAAAAATGTATGCATTCATATAAATATAAATGGTTACATTGCCGATTTACCAATGCTCCTGTAGCCAGTGAAGCAAGCTCGAGCTCCTCTCAGACTTTCCAGAGTCTTATAGCGCGAATCGTTCCTCACCAGAGCCCCGACGAAGTTGATGTCTTCCTTTTTGTTGGCGACCACGCGCATGATCCGGTTGGTTCCCCTTCTATAAAACAAATTAAACAAAATATTTTTTGAGCTTTTCGGTTTAAAGTTCGGATAAAACGCTAAAGTTTGTTGTTTGTTTGGTTAATTATTGTTAAAGATTTGAGTGCCCAAAAAGTTATGTCCTTGAGATTTGAACAGGCATAATATTCCTTTTTTGTACTGGAGTACGCGATTTACGTTTCCTCATCGTTAAATCAATAAATTGTAAGATTTGAAATGCTGCTCACAGTGCAGCCTCGAGCTCTTCTTCCGGTCTGACGACAAAGAGTTCGGCTCGATCCGTCCGCAGAGCCTCGAGGCAGGCAGTCCGATTGGGTTGCTGAATGCAGGATATAGGAGGATCGAGGCCGTAAGCGAGTGACGCCTCGCGCATCCAATGGCACTTACGGTCCTCCACATTCGAGGCTACGCACCACTTGATCAGTCTCGAGGGCCTGCAGCCCGAACGTGCGTTCGCGCTCGCAAAACCGGGATCTGCATAACAGAAAAAGAAAAAATAAACTATTAATTAAAACTATAACGACGATATTGCCTGTTTGATTTACTGTTTCTCAAAAAATTAATAATTATTTATTTACGTATTTATTCATAAACTGGATCAACCCTTATGTAAAAAATGTATGTAAAAAAATACTATTCAGGCACTGTGATGAGTGAGATTTTGCAACTAATGAGAACAGATTGTAAAAACAAAAAAAAAATGCTAATTCGAACTATATCGACAATATCGTTTGTTCGATTTGCCGTGTCACAAAAATTTATAAATATTTATGTAAAAAAAACAATACAATTTGGGCACTTTGATGAGTGAGATTTGTTTGCTAATGAGCATAAGATTGTGCTATACTGGACGAGGATTAAAAAAAGTGCGTTACATCTTCGAAGAAAATCCTCGGGCGTCTGCAGAGTTTCCGTAGCGACCGGAGTGACTCGATAGCTCTCCATGAGTTCTTGAACGTCGTCTTGCCAAGAAAACTTTCGCTGACCGAGAGTATCGACGAGTTTCGCGACGCGCTCCGCAACGCCTCTGTTTACAGATTAACAGATTAATTAATTGATATTTGCGGCAATGGTCGTTAAACATTATTTAAAGCAATCAGCCGGGTATTTTTCACATAGGGAAATTGTTTAATTTGAAGTTTTATCGTACCTGCTGGCAACGACGACCGGCCAGGGTCTCGATATCCAAACGCAGGGCCTTCCTCGCCCCACTGCTCGAGTTGTGCCGTCCGGACACAGGTAGCTGTAGTTGGTCTCGTTAATGCCTTGCGTCTATTGTTGATTATGACAAAAAAAAAAAAAAAAAGAAAAAAAAAATTGTAATTAAAAATTTCTGAATGAAGGTGAACAAAAATGGTCAGAAAGGTAGAAAAAAAATGGAAAGTACCTTGAAATGTCGTAAAGCATCGTCCAAACGGACCCAAGCAACGTCAGCCGCACCCTCGGTGAGGCATAGAAGAGCGCCCTCGCGTCCGTGATATTTGTCACTGTCATAACAGCCCGCAGGATTGTCGCAGAGTGCGCACAAATTTTTGTACTTCGATTCTGCGCGATTAATTGGTATAATTTATTTCAATGATAAAAGAGGAAAAAAAAGAAACGTCGTTGAACGTTCTAGAGCGGGTTTCGGAGAAACTGATCTTGTTTTACTGACTCAGGTGGAAGTCGTAAGCCGAGTCCCGCGCCCATGCACCTGGCACGCAGGCTGAACCAAAGAAACCCGATAGGGCGGCGATTCTGTTCTCCACAAGAGTCTTGTCGGTGTCGCATTTTCGCGGTATAATCCAATTTTGAAAATACTGCAAATTAACAATTTACCTATTAAACTCTCCGTTACCACTAATAATTGATTAATCAATTTAATCATTTACCTAATTTTATAATTTAACTAACTTTAAAATTGAACAAATTTGAATAATATTAATTTTATCATTTAATGAGTTTAATTAATTATTTCAAATCCGTAATTTTCTTGTCATATCGCTTGGAATTATTTGTGTGCGGAAATATTGTTTCGCTTTCGCCGAAAGTTGCGTGAAAAAAAAACTTCTGTGAAATTTGTCCCGAATATTCGAATTATTCTCAGTGAAATATTTTTTTACCGCTTGTACGGCAGTATTATTGTTGTAATATTGAGTGGGGGTAAGACGAACCATTGAGAATATCTTAGTGGAATCGTCCGAGTTCTCCAAGCCACCGTGACAAAACTTCTTTCCCATGAGATCCGACGAGGTCTTTATGTCCCCGGAAATGAGAGCGACCATAGAGAACCTTTGCGTGTCTGAAACGAGTCGGCACAGTGCAACAAACTTCATAATGCCGTAATACCGATTTAAAGGTCGATAACCGTGCAAAGATAATGAACAGTGATTACGGGTCGATAGATAAATCGAACAATGGAACGTAAAAGATCGAGTAACGATTATCGTGAATTATTACCATTTCTGAATAATCTCAACTCTTGCGTGACTAGAATATCGTACTCGGTGTTGGCGCTCGCGGCGACGAGGTCTTCGGGCTCCAGAACAGCGAATTCAGCATCACCGGAGGATAATCGCCGGAGGCAATTCAATCTGCAAGTGGTCAAGGTCGTTCTTAAAGTGTTATTTCCATCATCGATGTCGGCAGTAAACCGGCTGACTGGCGCTCGTTTACATCATACAATTACAGGGATAATTGAGTATTTCGTACAGGTCGAATCGAATTTCGTACTAATGGGTCCAAATTAAATTAAATTAAATTTCTATTGAGTAAACCGAAGAAAATACGTGTTAAAAAAAAATCTATGTATTTTAAGGTATATAACTTAGTTTTAACATAGTTGTTATAAATATTTAATAACAATTATTTTTATACAAGAAATTTTATCTGAACTGTAAAATATTATAAAAATGTAAAAGGGCTCGTCCCGTAAATAAAATAAATAAATAAATAAAATAAACAATTATACATATTTGTTATTATGTTTACGTATGTAAAAATAGTGTTATTTCCATTATCGATGTCATATACACACCCGATGCTCGACGAAAATTAGAGGCACAACAATTGACGCTTTCGTACAGGTCGAATCGAATATTGTGCCAATTGTTTCAAATCAAATGAAATTCAATTTTTATTGAGTGAACCAACGAAAATTTGTTTAAAGAAAATTCATATATGTTTGCATATGTAACAAATCTCTTATATAGTTATTAAAAATACTTAAATAACAATTATATATATTTGTTATCATATTTATATTTGTACTTAAAAAAAAACCAGCATATTTTTTTTTGTGTGGCAATTCAATCTGCAAGTGGTCGAAGCCGTTCTTAACTTGTTATATCCATTACCGATGTCGGCAGTAGACCGGTTGGCGCTGGTTTACATTATACACACCCGACGCTCGGCGGGAATCAGGGGGATAATTGACCCTTTGGCACAGGTCGAATCTAATTTCGTACCGATTGTTTCAAACCAAATTAAATTCAATTTCTATCGAGTAAACCGAAGAAAAAATATTATCGAAAAAATCGCTATGTTTTTACGTATATAACATATATTAAATATGTTACAATTATATATATTTGTTATTATATTTATATCTGTACTTTTCTTTGCACTAAAAAAAAAACATGAAGACATTTTTTTTATTTGTGTGGCAATTCAATCTGCAAGTGATCGAGGTCGTTCTTAACGCGTTATTTCCGTTATCAACGTCCGCAGCAGACCGGCTGGCTGGCGCTCGTTTACATTATACGCATCCAATGCTCGGCGGGAATCGGAGAAATAATTGACCCTTTCGCACAGGTCAAACCGAATTTCGTACCAATATTCCAAATTCAAATTAAATTCAATTTCTATCGAGTGAACCTACGAAAATATATTTTTGAAAAAAAGCTATGTATTGTTATATAACAAATTTCTGATATAGATATTATACATATTTAATAACAATTATATATATATCTGTTATTATTTTTATATTTGTACTTGAATAAACAAACATCCAGCATTTTTTTATTTGAATAATAAAAATTTTATTTAATTCATTTTTCTTGGTGAAAAAAGAAAAATAACTTTTGAAGGATTACTTTTTTTTAGTCATAACTGGTCGGTAGTTTTGTCTCGCGGCTTTCGAGAATCCCTCGTAATTTCTTTTTCTTCAATTTTCAATTTTCGGTTTCTTCAACTTTCAATCTTTTTTTGTTCGGCCTTCAATTTTTTTTCCTTCAACTTTCAATGTTTAGTATTTAAACAAATGATCGTTACTCGCCTGTCGCTCACGACGACGCACTCCACCTGGTTCCCCTGCTCGGTCCTCAGTTTCGGGCATATTTTTTCGATCCTCCTTGCCGTGTGTACACTCTGCACGACGCAATATCTCACTGTAAATGAACAAACGCAAACACAGTCTAGAATCAATAACTCGTCACCAAGAAGTTAAATAAAAATCTCCTTAAATCGCTCTCCCGACCGGTGAGAGCCGAAGCGTGCAATTCACTGAAACTCCCTCAACGATCTCACATTTTTCGGCATCGGCGAATCCCGTTCCGCCTAATTTCCCGTGAATGCAGAAGCCGCAAACGACGACCAGCGCGACGTTAAAGCACGATAGACGAAACGCTCGTCTCCGTCCACTTCGATCCATCGTCGACAGTGTCTATTCGCAAGGCCCAGCGCAACGCCTACAAATCTCAAACTATATTCGCGAATCCGTCTCGACGCACGCAGTTACGCGTATTTTTCCTCGTACGCGTCATCCGCGCGCTATGATATACATATTCATTATAGTTTTCCCCGATCGTAACGCCCGCCCGACGAAGGACGAACGGAGAGAAAGAGCGTGAACGCTCGACGAGGTCTACCGAGAAAGAAAACAAAAAAAGAAAGGAAGAAATACGAACGATTTTAACACACTATAGTCTAGACCAGTCGGTAAGGCGAAAATGAACGCAACCAGTGAATGCTGAGAGGCCGGTTTAGTCGAGTTCTGATGTATGTGTACTTATATATTTATATATAAGCGTACAGACATGAGATCACTGGCACGATCGTGAACGAGAGGAAAAACCGTCTATAAACGCGTGGCAATCGGTCGCGAACAGCCTCCGCGCGGTCCAAACTCGACTGCCTCAGCGTCGTTCATGTATGCGATAATAATTCTTTTTTTTTCTGCCGATTGCACGGGGCGGTGCGTCAGCGACGCTGATCTTTCTCGGCCGATAGTCCGAACGTTCGCGAGGAACTGTCGCGAAAGAAGTCGAACGGACATATATATAAAAATCGTAGAGGACATGTATATGTATATACGATACGGGAAACAGCTGCGTGTCGGGCCTTCCCGAAAGCCCAAGGTCGAACGGAGAAGTTTTCTGTCCGATAGTGTGTACGCAGAGAACCGAATGGGAGGAGAGGATACGAGGAAGGAGGAAAAAAAAGGACGGGTAAAACGGGTGATCGGGGTAGGAGGCGCTGAGGCGCCGAACCGACGCCGTCTCGCACGTAGTTGTGTGTTTACTTTTTTACATCTTAGATGTATGTGTATAATTTGTGAGGCGATAACGCCAAATTTACAGCGGATTTACGGGGTAAACTGTATTCATTGAATTCGGGCAGAGCAGCGCACTTTTGCAATCTTTAATTATCGGCTAAATTGTGTTTTTACCGTAAGTGCACGATTTCGATGGATGGCGGAGGCTGCGAAGAGACTCTAAACAGACATAGCGAATGGGCGTTGTAATACGTGCGATGTAATCGCTCTTTGATTATTATACTAATGATTGCGCTTTGTACTGTCTTGCATAATTCGCTACCTATGTCATATCTGCTAATGATTCCACTTTGGACGACCTCGTATAATGTACTACCTATGTTATAATGTAATCCAGCATTGTTCTGCTCATAACGCATCGTTCCCACGTAGTTGAGTGTTTACCTTTTTATACTCAGATTTATGTATATCATTTGTGCGGCGTTAACGAAAAATTTACAATGGATTTGGGGAGTAAAATTTATTGATCGAATCTGGGCAGAGTGGCGCACTTTTGTCGTGTCTGAATATCGGCTAAATTGTTTCTAGTGTAAGTGGACGAATTCGACGGATGACGGAGGCTGCGAAGAGACTCTAAACGGACATAGCGAATGGGCGCTGTACACTCGCGATACAATCGCTCTTTGATTATTATACTAATGATTGCGCTTTAGACTGCCTCGTATCATTTACTGGCTATGTTACAGTAGAGCCTCGGTTATCCGAACCATGACTCCGTTAATCCGAACGCTCGGTTATCCGAACGTTATCGTGAGACATTGTACATTGTTGCTCGGCGTGGCAGGAGTCGCGCCCGTTAGCAATCGCGTTGAAGCGCAGTTCTCCTCTTCCAGCGTCAATCCGCTCGCACTCTGGCGTTCCCGAGCAGTTCCACCCACCCCAGCAGATTCGGTCTTATACGTGTTATAATGTCCTAAAGGAAAAAAAAGTTGAAAATAAAAATTTTCAACTTTTCGGATAATTGAGGTTCTACTGTATAATGTAATTGAGCATTGTTCTGCCTGCATTGCATCGTTCCTTAGGGGAGAAATGTCTGGACTCAATAAATTACATTACAATACAATAAAATGTAACGCTGTGTCTATTCGCACCCCTTTTTCCGTGACTCTAAGCAAGAGACACGAGACACGAGACACGAGTTTACGTGTCTCGAGAAGATCATTTTCGTGTCCCGTGAAGTTCGTACGCTTGGAGACACGACACAGCGGATACGACAGTTTAGTATCGAGGGCGCGTTTTCACTAACGGTATTGTAGTTTACAGAAATTTCAAATGATTTTTTATATGTTTCCGAATGCTCCTCGTACAAAGCAGCGAAATACTTTTTCTTTACGCATTAGGATAACATTTCTAGGTTATGACCATCGTCGAAGTAAATAATACGAAATATTAAATAAAAATCCATTTCACCAAATCCTCACGCAATCATTTCCAAAGATATTACACTTAAGGGGCCCGAGACGCTAACTCTCAATACGAGATAAGAAATAAGAGACACTTGTTCTTTTTCCTTCAATTTGGATAGGCTTAGCAATCTCACTGGGTGCCCGCTTGGCCACTGCAGAGCTCGTGTCAGTCAGCTGTTGGATACAAGACACGAGACACGAGACACGAGACACGAGACACGAGACACGAGACACGAGACACGAGACACGAGACACGAGACACGAGACACGAGACACGAGACACGAGACACGAGACACGAGACACGAGACACGAGACACGAGACACGAGACACGAGACACGAGACACGAGACACGAGACACGAGACACGAGACACGAGACACGAGACATGAGACACGAGACACGAATGGGCATTTTGTCAATATTGTCTACGTCTGGAGACACGAGACACAAGACACGAGACACGAAACAAATAAGTGTCGCGTCGATTTGATCACGTTGAAAAGGCACAAAATTACGTGTTTCCCGCTCCAGTCTTATTTCACCGAATCTGCCGAAGGTGTATACCTCGTTTATTCGTGTCTTGCGTCTCGTGTCTTGCGTCTCGTGTCTTGCGTCTCGTGTCTTGCGTCTCGTGTCTCGTGTCTCGTGTCTCGTGTCTCGTGCCTCGTGCCTCGTGCCTCGTGTCTCGTGCCTCGTGCCTCGTGCCTCGTGTCTCGAGTCTCGTGTCTCATGTCTCGTGTCCCGTGTCTCGTGTCTCGTGTCTCGAGCCAGTAGATAATATAAACGAAATGCTTATTTCGTGTCTCGTGTTTCGTGTGTCGTGCCCTACGCATATCTACAAGACAAGAATACTCGGAAGACACGGAACAGAATTTCGTCGATGCTGTAATTTATACACCTGAGGCAGATTCGATAAAAATAAGATTACCGCAAGAAACCCGTAATTTTACTCAGCAAGTAATAGCATGATGGTGAGTCCGTGCCTCTACATAGTGATAAAATCGACGTAAAATTAATGTCTCCGTGTCTCGTGCCTCGCGCACTACGGATATGTACAAGACACGAATTCTCAGAAGACACGGCATAGTCATTTCCCGCATTCGCGTGGGAAAGGAGACCATATTGCGTTTGTACGCATGCACTATTTTTTTCGCACGAGACGCGAGCATACCCTAGCAACCCTGGTCACCGAAAAAAATAACCGAGAGAACAAAGGAACATCGCCGAAAAATTACCGTCAATAACTCAGTTGATTTGAGACATTGCAGAACCGAAAAAAACGGGCCAAATTACCGAAAAATAACCGTATGCCTAGTAGAAGTAACGCATTCGGTTATTTTTCGGTAATTGGGCCCGTTTTTTTCGGTTCTGCAATGTCCCAAATCAACTGAGTTATTTTTCGGTAAAATTTTCGGTTGACGAGGTTGCCAGGGTAGTACTTTTTGTGACGAGTGCACGAAAATTCCCGCTTTTCGTGCCTGTAAAGTGCGTGCAGAAAAATACCTACAGTGTCAGATAAGGGTACGTGACAGTAACTAGAGTGTTAAAAAAGTGTGCGCAAAAGTAGCTAGAGGGTGAAAAAAGTATGCCAAAAAGACACTACCGTGTAAAATAGAATATACAGCATTTTTCGCGCATCCTCTGAAAGCACCACTTTCGCCAGACTTTACAGGAACGAAAAGCAAGACTTTTGTGCACGTGTTACAAAAAAGAATTTCGTCGATGTTGTAATTTATACATGTAATCTAATTTATACATGTAATTTATACTGAGGTATACACCTTCGGCAGATTCGGTGAAATAAGACTGGAGCGGGAAACACGTAATTTTGTGCCTATTCAACGTGATCAAATCGACGCGACACTTATTTGTTTCGTGTCTCGTGTCTCGTGTCTCGTGTCTCCAGATGTAGACAATATTGACAAAATGCCCATTCGTGTCTCGTGTCTCGTGTCTCGTGTCTCGTGTCTCGTGTCTCGTGTCTCGTGTCTCGTGTCTCGTGTCTCGTGTCTCGTGTCTCGTGTCTCGTGTCTCGTGTCTCGTGTCTCGTGTCTCGTGTCTCGTGTCTTGTATCCAACAGCTGACTGACACGAGCTCTGCAGTGGCCAAGCGGGCACCCAGTGAGATTGCTAAGCCTATCCAAATTGAAGGAAAAAGAACAAGTGTCTCTTATTTCTTATCTCGTATTGAGAGTTAGCGTCTCGGGCCCCTTAAGTGTAATATCTTTGGAAATGATTGCGTGAGGATTTGGTGAAATGGATTTTTATTTAATATTTCGTATTATTTACTTCGACGATGGTCATAACCTAGAAATGTTATCCTAATGCGTAAAGAAAAAGTATTTCGCTGCTTTGTACGAGGAGCATTCGGAAACATATAAAAAATCATTTGAAATTTCTGTAAACTACAATACCGTTAGTGAAAACGCGCCCTCGATACTAAACTGTCGTATCCGCTGTGTCGTGTCTCCAAGCGTACGAACTTCACGGGACACGAAAATGATCTTCTCGAGACACGTAAACTCGTGTCTCGTGTCTCGTGTCTCTTGCTTAGAGTCACGGAAAAAGGGGTGCGAATAGACACAGCGAAAATGTAAATGTACGATAGCGAAAAATTTATAGCGAATTTACGGAGTGAACTGTATTGCTGGAGTTTATAAAGAGCAGCGCAGGTTTGCCATTTTTTATTATCGGCTAAGTTATGTTTTTACTATAAGTGCACGAGTTCGACGGAGGATGCGAAACGACTCTAAGCAGACGCAGCGAATGGGCGCAGTAAAAAAAATGGGACACGCGGAGAATAAACAGTAGGTTTACCGTTATCGCATTTTTATACCCGAAATTATTACCTCAGACAGCTGACGCAATGAAACTTTTATACTGTATGTCTAAAGATACGTATACATTTTTTTATCGAACAAACCCGTTTAGAGCATTAAGACCCTTTAAAAATACATTTAAAGAGTCAGAGCTGGGGAAAACTCTTCGGTAATGCACAGTACATACCTCAAGTAGTGTCTATGAATTATTTCAGAATTTTCTCGGCATGCTACCGGCCAGCCCGAATCTCTATGCGAGCGAACAAACCCGTTTAGAGCATTAAGACCCTTTAAAAATACATTTAAAGAGTCAGAGCTGGGGAAAACTCTTCGGTACTGCATAGTACATACCTCAAGTAGTGTCTATGAATTATTTCAGAATTTTCTCGGCATGCTACCGGCCAGCCCGAATCTGTATGCGAGCGAACAAACTCGTTTAGAGCATTAAGACCCTTTAAAAATACATTTAAAGAGTCAGCTCTGGGGAAAACTCTTCGGTAATGCACAGTACATACCTCAAGTAGTGTCTATGAATTATTTCAGAATTTTCTCGGCATGCTACCGGCCAGCCCGGATCTCTATGCGAGCGAACAAACTCGTTTAGAGCATTAAGACCCTTTAAAAATACATTTAAAGAGTCAGCTTTGGGGAAAACTCTTCGGTACTGCATAGTATATACCTCAAGTAGTGTCTATGAATTATTTCAGAATTTTCTCGGCATGCTACCGGCCAGCCCGGATCTCTATGCGAGCGAACAAACTCGGTTAGAGCATTAAGAGCCTTTTAAAATACATTTAAAGAGTCAGCTCTGGGGAAAACTCTTCGGTAATGCACAGTACATACCTCAAGTAGTGTCTATGAATTATTTCAGAATTTTCTCGGCATGCTACCGGCCAGCCCGGATCTCTATGCGAGCGAACAAACTCGGTTAGAGCATTAAGCCCCTTTAAAAATACATTTAAAGAGTCAGCTTTGGGGAAATATGAGATACGCCTTTGTGATTATTATCACACGATATCCGTAACGATTCGGCCGTTCCCGCGGATTCGACGCGTCGTATATCGCAAGTTGTAGCCGTACCGAGTAGAAATATGTAGGTATTTTAATCGAATATACAGACAAGGTATGTCTGTATTAAACCAAAGTACAGACAGAGTATATCTATTTAAACGGATATACAGTCAGAGTCTGTACAAAGTTATTTTTCGACGTACAGAGTGTCACAGAGCGTCTGTGTCGCTCCGCGGCTTCCGTAGCTACCGAATCGAAACAACCGTAAGAAGATGGGTGGAGTCGTCCGATCTCGTGTCTTTTCGGGTCACTTCGTGCTCCGCATGCTCCCGGCTTACCGTTATATATATATATTCATGCATATATATGCACCCTCCGTTCAGACGGACGATAAACAGTCTGCCACGAGAGCGCGGTGGTTGCGTAGCTGTCTCGTGTCGCTTCCCGACGACACGACGCGAGCTCGTTGGTAACATTGTTGTCAAGCGAAATATTCGAGAGATAAGGATGCCGAAGAGATTCGATTCCACGCGATATCTCGAATATGTGTTCGTTCACGGTCGCAGATGATACGTGTAAGATTTCGAGCCATCCGTTTGTTACAATCGACAGCGATGCCTCGGACGAGATAATTTTCCGGGCGGCCAATTCCGTTTGACGTTTCGGAACGTAAAACCCACGTGCTGTTGACCTTCGTCTCTCGCTGTCAGTTGCGTTGCAACAAAGAACGTCGCGTATAAATGAAACTTCGTAGCCGCATATAAATTCGCCGGGAGCACATAATTCTTCTCTACGATTATTCCGAGCATGCACATCTCGTCTCCGTTGAAAAACAAAGCCACACGGCAAACAAAGTCGATAAACACGTGAGACAATGTGGGTTATCGTTGCATGTTGATAAACGACAGTCTGCGTCTGATTGATATACGGCTCTCGAAGTTTTATTGGTCATGTATAAAGCGTGGAATACTCATGAAGGATTAAATGTGAGGTTAATTTTTAATGAAAAGAATCTGGTAGATACATTTTTTTTTTCGACGACAAACATATATGTCGATCAATGGAATTGATTTACTGGAAATACATCACTTGCCGATTTGAAAATCTAATTTTTTCGGCCGGAAGTGACGTATTTCCGACATTGTTGGGTCACTTCCGGTCGAAGAAGGAGATTTTCAAACCGCGAATTCCGTATTTCCGATATAACGTCACATCCGGTCGAAAAATAAAATCTTCAAACTGGAAGTGACGTATTTCCGGAATGACGTCATTTCCGGTAGAAAAATGAGTTTTTCAGACCGGAAGTGACTTATTACCGGTTCGGAAATCTCATTCTTCAACTAGAAGTGACTTCTTACCGGAAAACAAATTTTTTGACCGGAAGTGACGTTTTTCCGGAATTACGTCACTTCCGGTAAAAAAATAAGCTTTCCGGACCGGAAGTGACGTATTTACGGAGTGACGTCATTTCCGGTAGAAAAATGAATTGCTCGGACCGGAAGTGACCTATTACCGATTCGGAAATCACATTATTAGACGGGAAGTGACTTCGTATCGGAAATATGTCACTTCCCGTTCAGAAAATTAATGTTTCGGACCGGAAGTGACGAAAATCGACCGGTACGAAAATCTCACTTTTCAAACGGAAGTGACGTAATTTCGGAATCGCGTCACTTCCCGTCGAGAAATGAGATTTTCAAACCAGAAGTTACGTATTTATTTGTATCGGTCATCGCATCTTTAGCGAATGTTGCACGCCCAAATTTCTTATCTCAAGAGCTACGCTAATGATAAATAAAAATTTAATCAACAGCCAAGCACATGCCGGCACTTTTGGATGAGCATCAGTTGCCGTGTGTCTGTCCCGCGACGGCGACACTCCGAGAGGCGGCGCCTTGTTGATAATCCGTAACGGTTTTCTTGTAGGATGTGAATGGGCACCGGCACTTGAAACGTTCGGGGAGAACTACGGGATAAGCACGGCTCGTCGTCGACGCCTCGAAACCCGTCCAGCTGGAGGATATTCGAGATTAATTCTTGAACGGAAGACACGGGAAAAATAATGACGAGAATGAAGATCAATTCGAAGCAACTGCCTATCAAGGCGCATTTCCTGTTCTTCATGGCGGGTAACTATAATAAAATTCCTAGTTTCTGACTCCACTAATTAACGCGAACTCAGGCGATAATTTAACATAAAAAATATGTTTTTTTCAAAAATATTTTGCAGACAGACGACTCCAAATTTTTATGAAAATGATTCTGTAAAAATGTGATTATTATAGTATTTTTTACAATGGCTACTTCTGGCATTAATTTGAAACACATAATGTCGCTCATGAAAAAAAGTCGAATTCTTAGTTTTCTCCATTAATTAACGCGCGCTTCGGCGATGATTTAAGATTGAAAAAAAAAAATTCAAAAATATTTTAAAGCCAGCAGCCTGCAAATTTGTGTAAAAATAATGTTATAAAAACATGATTATACTTTTTTTGGGGCATAAAATGGTAACTTTTTCATTAATTTAAATACAATGCCGCCCGTGAAAAGAAAAACTTGAGTACAGACTTTTGTTATCGACCGCGGTATTTTTTTTTTTCACATCCTCTTAATTTTCATATTCGTCAAGACGTTAAATTTTTGCTTGCTTCTCTCTTTTTCCAGCAATGGGGCCGATACTACCGTTCTTGACGGTGTATGGAAAACAGCTGGGCGTCTCGCCGATGGTGATGGGCACGGTGACCGCGATACTGCCGATACTGTTTCTCGTAGCGAAGCCGGCGTTTGGTTTTCTGGTCGACTACTTTCGCGATTGGAGAAAGTCCATATTCGTCGGTTTGCTGATCGTCACTTCTCTCTCATTCGTGTCCATGTACTTTTTGCCGAGTATTCCCGATACGCCGATAGCAGGGAGGGCGGTCAACGTGACGATAAGCCGAGACGAAACACTGAGTTGCGAGTCGCGAAACATCAGCGAGCCGAACGAGTGTTACGGAGAAAAGAGCGTTTTAAAGTGTCGTTGGAGATGCGACGATGGAAAAGAATTCTCGTCGACGACGATTTTCCGCGACAGACGGGAGAGTAATTTTTCCCTCGACGCCCTTTGTATCGTCAAGACGATCAACGAGACGATCGGTGGCGACGACGATGGCGTCGAGCGTACCTGCGAACTGTGGTGCGAAAAACCGGAAATGCAAGATCGATGCCTCTACCAATCGGTGACTTTCTGGGGTTTCGTGATCGCAATATCACTTGGAAGCATCGGTTTCAATGTCTCGAACTCTATAAGCGACGCTGTATGCTTCGATGTGCTCGGTCAGTGGTATCTCTTTTATTTGTATATACATTTTGCTTATCTAATCGAGTCGTTTAATCAGTTATTACACCAGACGATAAATATAATTTTTATAGATATCGTAGGTCGTCGAACCGACACTGCGTGATCGAATTTACGAAATATTATGTTTAAAAAACATTCAAGGACACGCGAATAATATCGAATATAATTATTTAGAATTAATTAATCAACAATTCCACTGAATTAGGCCAGGGAGGGTAAACGAGGTGCGGACGTTAACGCGTATGGGGAACCCTAGGATTCGGGATGTTATAATTTGTTTAGATATCATAATTTGATTGAAAAATTTTGCGCATAACTTTCTCTATGGGAAAGTCAGCTGATCGATTTTTTGCTCCGTCGTGAAGAAAGCTATGGGTAAATTTTTAAGAAATGGGGAAGCCATGCAGTAATTACTTTACACCTTGTTTCGCAACATTAAAAAAATGCTACGTTCCATAAAATCGAAACGGACACGTTACTGTAAATTTTATTGTAGAAAATCACTAACCGAAATGTGCATAGTTCGTCGCTTTGAGGCCATGTATTACGTATTTTTTTTCACTGATGACGAATCTTCAAATTATCTTACTCGTAGAGCGACATTTGATGCATAAACTCGTGTTGGACATAAAGTACACATTTTTCGAAAAATCGAAATTCCATAAAATCTGGTTGGATATATTTCGGCCAGATTCAATACCAAAGATCTTTGATCATAGTATTACATTGTTACTTCTATAGTTATAGTATTATATATATCTATAGCATTATATAGCTTCCTCTATGAGGAAACAAAAAACATGCAACTAGTCGTGAATAATAGCGAATATAATTATTTACGATTAATTAATTAATCCACGATTCGATTTAATTAGGCGAGGGCGGACAAATGGGATACGGACGTCAGCGCGTATGGGGAACCATAGGATTCGGGGTGACAGCTTTTTTGGCCGGTTTCGCCGTGGACTACTGGTCCGAGGGTCACACAATAAAGTCTTACACCCCAGCTTTCATACTCAT
This sequence comes from Ichneumon xanthorius, assembly GCA_917499995.1. Classification (NCBI taxonomy): domain Eukaryota; kingdom Metazoa; phylum Arthropoda; class Insecta; order Hymenoptera; family Ichneumonidae; genus Ichneumon; species Ichneumon xanthorius. The sequence goes on from OU824201.1 coordinate 18,084,636, forward strand.
CTGCGTCTTCACCTTCTTCGACGTGTTGTGCTGCGCGAAGCTCGAGGTAAGCACGGGTACAGTGGAAACTATCGTGTCGCTGAAAAAACATAGTTTTTACGTAATTTAACTTTAAAATTTGTTCTATGTTTCAGCTACCAATCATGTCAGCCTCGAAGAGCATAGCCAAGGACGTTTACGGGATATTGAAGTTGAAACCCGTACTGACTTTTCTATGCTTCGCGACGATGGCCGGAATTTTCGACGGCTTTATCGTTTACTTTTTATTTTGGTGAGTTCGGACGAATGATAAACGACGACTGTGGATTAGCCCTGACAGAACCGACCACTGCGAAAATCACCATGTTTTCACGATGGTTTTGTGCAAAAAGTTTACGAAGTATTTTGGCGGAAACACTACGCAAACCACCGTTGCACTATATTCGTTTTAAATGGTGAATTATATCAATTTACGACATATTAGTATATTACGCATTCCGGAGAAACAAATAAAACTAAACTAAAAGTTGGTTTGCCGGGGAATTTGTTAAACAATTAATTTTTTGATTAATTTGTTAATAACATTTTGGAATGATTGTTATGCAAAATTAATATTTTCAGTACATGTAATATGCATGAATTTTTCAGATTTTTATACAATCGAGAAGTACTTGCAATTTTCTCTTATTTTTCTAGAACTTATGCGAAATGAGCGCGAAGCGACATAGCTACCCTCAATACGCGTATCATAAAGCGATGGTTTGCGTACTGGTTTCGACAAAATGCTTCGTAAACTTTTTGCACAAAACCACCATGGTGGTTCCGAAGGTGGTTCGGTCGGGAGCTAAAGTTAAATAAAACAAGAAGATGGTTTCTCGAATTTGTAAGAGCAATGTTGCATTAGGCATTCGTGACAAACGTAAAACGCAAGAGTCCTGCAGGTATTTGGAAGATCTCGCCATGGTTACCGGCCACATGGGGCAGATTAAATTGATCGAGGGCTTGATCGTCGCTGCGGAAACTCTCGGCGGAGAAGTTATATTCTTCTCTCTGTCCGGTAATCGATTTACTATGATAAATTTACGCGCGGGTCGATGGAATAAGTAAAGATTTTTTAATACTCGATCGGTGAATCATTTTCAGGGAAGATACTGAAGAAGTTCGGCTACGGGTACAGCTTCGTTTTCTGCTTCGTTTGCTACGCTCTTCGTCTGGGTCTCGTATCGCTGGCTCCGAATCCCTGGTGGGTCATACCCATAGAATTCATGATGCAAGGGCCGAGCTACGCACTCTGCTACACGACGATCGTGGCGTACGCGAGTGTCGTCTCGCCGCCCGGCACTTCGGCCACTGTGCAGGGAATCGTCGCGGGAATGGACGATGGCATTGGTAAGAAATTGAAGACCTACATTCAACAATAATAAAAGTCATAATAACATTTTTGAATAATCAAATTTTTTTCAATTTTTGATAATGAAATTGAAAGCAATGATTTCTTGCGTGGATAATTGTTTTTTTTATCCACTAAAGAGGCCTAAAATCCCATTTTGTTTTTCCTGTTCGATGCTTTTAAATTTTATTTGACCTAAATTTTTAATTACAAAACATGAAATTCTTGTGTGAATAATTTTTTTAAAATGATTGATCGAAGAACAATATTCACATTGTTTTTGCTGGTCGATGCGTTGCAATTATGTACAATGTTCTCCATTTTTACTTATGTCCCAATTTAGGTTTTGCTGTGGGAAGTCTGGCGGGTGGAGTTTTGTACAAAAATCTCGGTGGCGCGATAACTCTGCGAATATACTCGTTCGTCGCCGCGTTGTCTGCGATGATGTACCTCCTTCTGCACGTGACGTACCTTAGGCACGTTATGCCGGAAACTAAAAAATCGTCAGATCCATCGAGATCGACGGACGTCGCATGGAAAAGTCCGGAAGACGCTGCGAAAGATTGTCTGAGCGACGATGACACCGAACGCAACGCAGACACTGTGTCCTCGATGAAAATGAATGACCGGTGATACTGACGATAAATCCGGCAAAAAGACACTTCAAATATGAGCTCTTTAAAAATCAAAAATCGTTAATGGCGAAAGTGTACAAAGAGTTACGAAACCCGCACATCGTAACAAAATATATATTTTATATGTACATTTATGGACAATATATTTTATCGAAATATATAGTTTTTATTGACTTTACAACAATTTTCTCGAATTTTTGACCCTCAACCGTTTTGGATAATTCGTCAAAGGTAGATCAAAATTTTCTTTTAAGACCATATGAAACACCTCCCTCCCCATCCATCCCGGACTCAGTCGGTATCAAAAACTGTAATCAAAACCGGTATCAAAACCTTTTCTCACAGATTTTGGCATGTATGGTCAAGGGAGACTTTTCTTTTGACCATACATGACACAATCCGTGAAAAAAGTTGATTATAGTTTTTATTACCGACCACAAATATCGCAGTCGGTAATGAAAACTGTAATGAACTTTTTTCAAGGGTGCTAATTTTTTTGAGGAAAAAGCAAATTCGAGCCGGATGCGCACGGTAATTTCGCATCCGGCCCGAATTCATCTTTTTCTCAAAAAAGTTAGCACGATTGAATAAAGTTAATTTGAAAATTGCAACTATCTCTCTCACACTCACGGCCCCGTCACGTGACTTTCACTTCACCTTAAGGGGAAGTGAAATATCGCGGTCGGTAATGAAAACTGTAATGAACTTTTTTTCAAGGGTGCTAATTTTTTTGAGGAAAAGGCAAATTCGAGCCGGTAATTTCGCATCCAGCCCGAATTCCTTTTTATCTAAAAAAAAATTAGCACTATTCAAAATTGAATACAGTTAATTTGAAAATTCCAACTATTTCTCTCGCACGCACAGCTGTTTCACGTCCCATTAAGGTGTGTTCCGAACCACTGTGGAAACAGAAAAACACATAGAAAATTTGTCCAAGAGGAATCGAACCCGAGCCTATTGCGTCTCAGGCAAAGACCAAATCGCTACCCCACACTTCATCCCTGTAACTATAAGTTACCCTACGTCCAAAACGCAGACAGGCAGGCGCCAGCTGCGCCCGGTTCTCGGCGTCTGGCTATCGGAGAAGTTAAATTTTGGATGGCTGGTAACTTTTGCATACCGTCCAGATGGACATGTGAAACCCATTGAAATCACTTTTTGATAAACAATTTTTTTTGTTCTACCTCGGTGTAAAGTAGAATGCAAGTCGAAGAAGGAACGAAAATTAAATTCGCGGCTCGCCAGAGTCGCGAGAGTCGGGCGTCTCCGTTGAAAGCGGCACGAGTTTGAAGTCGCTACCAGTCGCGACCGAGCGACGATGACAGATCAGTGGCGTTTGGACACTTTGCCGTCCGACGTCCTCCTATTGATATTCGATTACTGTCACGCGTTCGATCTCGTGAGGCTCGCCGAGGTTTGCACCCGATTCAACAACATCGTGCGCGATGACGTCCTCTGGTTCGAGAGAAGAAACCAACCGCTCGCCACCAATCAGGCCTCGAAGAGATTTCGCTACAGGTACGTTGAGGTTAAACACGGAAACTTGCTCAAAAAAAAAATAAATAAATAACAACAATAATCACAAAGTTTCTCCTATTCCGAGCACGACGATACATTTCCGTCGATTATTTTTATAGATATTATTCCACATTCTGTACTATCATGGTTTTAGTCCTTGTCTTTAATCTTGTAAAATCAACGACGCAATACATTGCCGTGCCTACGCGCGCGATCGCACGTAACGCAGATCCTGTATTATCATATTGTTATTCCTTTTCATTAATTTAAAAATGAAAGATGCAACACCTTGCTGTGTCCACGCGCGCGCACAAAGACGTGTAGCAGTAATTTATTATTTACATTCAAAAATTAAAGTTCATTATTAATTAATTTATTAATTTATTAATTTATTTCAACTGTAAAACCCTTTTACAAAAAGAAAACATAATATAGTCCATGAGGTATTTTATGTAAATAGCAACATTGTAATAGTACATAGGAACATATTGAAGAGATTTAATGTGTTAACTGCGCACTGCCTGTTAAACAAAAATTTTAAGTTAATGCACCGGACTGGAAGTTTTAATCCAAAAACTGGCACATTAACTTTAATGAACAATTGTAATAAAAAATGAATGCACTTCTACAATGATATTAAAGTAAATTATTGAATGTACTTTAATAACTTTTGTAGTAAAATTAAATTAAATTTTATTAAAAGTAAAGATTTCTAAAGTTTTTAATATTCTGTACATTAACTTTTCATCACAATTGTACTTAAAATTTAATATACCAGTTTATGTGTCAAAACTTCCAGTCCAGTATTTTTTTTTTTTTTTTGCTGTGTATATGATATACATTGCAAAAAAAACCACAGGTTGTCATTTTCATATTATACAAATCACAGGCATAGTGTACATTTAACAATAGTTTAACACTATTCGGTTTTGCACCCTTTTCAATTCCCCTAGAATTCACGTTCATGATCATGTTTTTATTCCTTTTCTTTAAATCTTTTAAAATCAATTGTATTATCGTTTGCTTATTTATTTATGTATGTCAATGGGAAAACCCTTTTAGATAGAATTCTAGAAAATTTGGAAAACAATGATCATGTTTTTATTCCTCTTTTTTTAATCGTTTAAAATCCAGGATGGCACATATTGCAGATCCTGTATTACTTGTAATTTCTTTATTAACGAATTTCCCCTTGACAAGTATTCAAATCCAGACGTGTCCAGTAACTACTTAGATGTATCAATTCCAATAGAAAAACAGTAAAAAAAAGAACATGTTTTCATTCCTTTCTCATGTTTCATGTTTTCATGTTTTACCTTTTGCAAAAATATCACAGATGCCAGACCTTGCTGTGTCTACGTTCGCGATGGCACGTATTGCAAAACTGGCAGAGCGGAAAATGCGAGAGGAAGCTTCTTCACTCGTGGAGGGTGAAGGCGATGCCTTGGATACGTCTGAGCGGCGATGTTCTGTGGTGGAGCGGAGGTCACCAACTGTGCGGATTTCGTCGTCGGCGCAGAAAAAACTGCAGATCTCGAGAGGGCTTCGTCGAAACGGACAAGATATTCGAGCGGGACAACATCGCCAGCGACATATCCAAGTTCGTTGTGCGAGACGATTGGATCATCGGCGGACACAGCGACGGAAGCATTACTTTCTGGTCTCAGTCCGCGGCTCGCAATGTTTACGCCGACACGCGCATTGAGAACGCTCACTCCAGCAATGTGAACGCCGTCGACGAGGTTCCTGGGACGATAATATCCGGAGCGGCCGATGGCACTGTTAAGGTGGATGATCATTTCTATTCCTATTTAAATTTGTTTTTTTTCTATTTGCCAAACTTGAAATTTGTTTCAAAACCCTTGTATCTTTTAAACTATTAGACATACAGAAAGATGTTCAAGAATTAGAAGATGTAGTCTTAAATGAACTTTCGGGGAAAAAAAATTAATCGAATAAAGGTCGATTTCTATAAAAAATAGACTAAAATATTTTTTTCGGTTAATGTATAATGTTTGATTTTGCTAAAAAAATCAGAAAATATTCCCTCTTGTGTCTACAATAAGCACATCTTTTTTTCGGGGTTGAAAAGCACGTTTCCAACCATCGATCTCGTTATTCCGTAAAAATAGAGATTTAAAAAAGCATAGCTTCCAAATGGGCTTTTCAACCACCTAAAAAAATATATGTGTGTACAAACATACATGAGTGTATTGCTGAGTCTTTAAGCAAAATCAAACATAACGTATTAGTTGAAAAAAAAATCTATTTTTCATAGAAATGGACTTTTGCCCATTAAAAACAATTACAAAAATGTCTTTTAAATAATCATGAATTGTGGTGGAATTGCGATTTTTTCTTTAAGCGGTCGAGTTTATATCTTAATATACTTATGTATATAATACGTACAGTTAATTTCATGAAAATGAAAATACTTTAGCTTTGGGCCCCGCCGCGCGAAGGTGAGGTGAACGTGCCGCAGGCGACGATTCATGTGCTCGACAGAATTTGGTCCCTGGCAGCGGATGTGGAGGGCACGAGATTCGCCGTCGGTTCCTCTGGACACAATGCCGTTCCGCCGTTGAAGATATTCGACATCGAATGGTTTGTTTCCGAGAGTGGGTTATTATATGTAAAATAAATAAATAAGAAAGAACCAACTCTTGGTATTTACAGCGCCAGCGAATCGATTCTGATGAGGCACCCGTGGAGATGCGGCGCCGGGATCTTGGATATGGTTTGGGAAAATGCCAACATCTTGCTCACCTGCGGCTACGATACCTGCGTTCGAAAATGGGACACGAGGTGAGACGTAAATTCGATGGAATTACCCGGAAGACACCGAACATATTTTTTCTAACGCATGCACGTAAAATCTTGCTTTACGTTCCTGCGAAGTGTGCGTAAAAACTGACTTTTTCGAATCGCGTGCGGGAAAAATACTGCGCATGCGTACAGAAACAATATGATCTTTTTTCCCGCACTAGTGCGAAAAAGTGCCTTTCTACGCACACTTCCCAAAAACGAAAAGCGTGATTTTCGTGACATTGTTAGGAAAAATTATGTGAATGGCGTAGGTGTATAAAAGGAAGAACTCGCTTTCTACGCCCTTGCCATACAAATAAGTATTGCACCTCGTCAAAACCGCGTATACGCCTTGCGGACTCCGATACTTTTAATATCACAGTATTGGAGCACGTCATCTGTTGTTAATTAATTACGATTGCAGGATAGGTTCCTGCGTCGCCTCGTGGACGGATCCGACCGACGCTGCCCTCTACTGCATCAGCTCCGATTATCGTTACACGATGGTCACAGGAACGCAGTACAATTGCAAAGCTGTGTTGTGGGATCAGAGAATGATCAACTACATGCAGGTATAATGTTCTCGCAATTTTTTTCGATGTATCAAGAGACACGGTAGCGTCTCGACGTCCAAGTACGTAAAGAAAAGTTCATTTCGATACTAGTGCGAAAAAACTTTTTCTGCCGCGTATGAGCTCAAGGCGAGTGTTGCTGGACCTTCCTGTTTTAGGGACGGAACGAGGCAATTTCGTAGAATCGACTTTGCATTATGAATAAGCTACGCTTATGCTTCAAATTTTACAGGACTGTAATACTGGCCATAAACGCTTCGGCGTGCACTTGAATTTCGGTTGAAAATGTCCGGGAAATGAAGAAGATCGAATATTACAGATACATTATGGCCTCTCAAAATTTCAACACCGTCTAATTTGTAGGATATAAAATATTCTGAAACTCACATACGATTAACGATAAATATATCTGTTTCAGCTGTACTTTCTGAGCAACACTGGACGTGTTTCCAGTCCCGTCTACAGCATCTCATTCGACAGCTCCAATCTTTACGGAGCTACGGACCGGCGTTTGGTCGAACTCACGTTTTCTGGATACGGCTATTACCAAAACGACTACCGGAATGTGTTCAGAACCGGATGGTGAACTCCGATTGCTCGGAACGCGACTAGCCAAAATATCTGTTGTGTTGAATAGAGTCGAAAATGTAAATCTGTTTAGCGTTGATAATGAGAGATATTGCCTCGTGACTAACTTAATTGTTCATCCTCTGACGGTCATTGGGACGATAGTTTATCAATGAATTCCAAGTTTTAGATATCGATTGTTAAGATTTTATCTCACTGTACCTGCGGTGTTTCACTCATGAGATTTTTTTTAGCAGAGTTTTTATCGTCGTCCCAGAAACCGTCAGAGGATAAAAAAATATGATACAATGCGATTTGTTTAACCGAATAAATATATATATATATGTATATATTTCTGAAAATTGTGTCCAGATAACACGCGTCTGGGTGTGTAAAGTACAATGCGTTACAACCTTTCGCAAGACCCCTTTCCGATACCAGAAACAAAAAGTATGTAATCCACCTCTAACAAAGCTTTAATATTCGGCACGAACAAATACGCGCCACTCTCCTCGAACGAACGTTTCCCATTCACGGCGCGTCGATGCGCGACCCATCGCGAGGGCCAATTATTTTCGCCTGATTCAGCTTGACCCTCGTTACCCATCGATCGGCGATCTCGTAAATGCTTACATCGGCAGGAACCAACAGCCTTTCAATTAAGTCTTCTCAGATCATCGATCGGATCATGTAGTTGAGGATTCCACCGTGTTCGAAGTAAGTCAGATCGACCTCCGTGTCGAATCGTACCGTCACATCGAATTTTTTACCGTCGTTCGTCTGCACCGATATTTTCTGGAGTGGCTGACAGTCCGCCGGAATATTAATGTCGAATTGCTCGAATCCAGTGAGGCCGAGGGTCTCGGCGTTCTGGCCGGGCAGATATTGCAGCGGGACGATACCCATTCCAACCAAATTCGACCTGAAAGCAGTTCGGCAAATTAATTTCTATCGTAACAGAGATGTGCCGTGACTAGAGATGTGGAAATACCGGTATTTTAATATTTAGTAATATTACCGTATTTTTACACTAATTTTATTTCTCAACCTTTTGAGATTTTAAACTACTATGATCGTGTAGTGTTATATTACCAATGTGGTAATTTTCAAAACGGCCACTCACCGTATTTTCACGGTAAAACTGTTCACATTTAACGGTAATTTTTTGTCAGCGTCAATAGACCAAAAGGTGACCTGAATGGACCGACTTTTTTTATACCAGAAAATGTTTGTTGTGCGATTACCGTAATTTTTGTTTGGCTTTACAAATATGGTAAAACAGCGACAAACATCTATTTAGTTGGGATTCGACCTCCATTTTTTTTTATTGACCCAACTTTTTAGCAGTCATCAACGAACTTACCTGTGGATCCTTTCGTAAGATTCAGCGATAACGGCACGAATCCCAAGAATGAAGGGTCCTTTCGCTGCCCAATCCCTCGAAGAACCTGCTCCGTAATCTTTTCCAGCTAGAGCTATCAGCTGCGTTCCCTCTTCTCTGTATTTCTCCGCAGCGTCGAACACGTCCATCTGTGAGCAAAAAGATATTTGTAAATCGTGTCTCGATCGTTGATTTCCGAAGAAAATTCGCAGCGATCACCTCCTCGCCACTCGGAATGTGCAATGTTCGGGGTCCAGGTTTGCCGATGAGCTTGTTGACCAGTCGAATATTCGCGAACGTGCCGCGCGCCATAACGGCGTCGTTGCCTCGACGCGACCCGTACGAGTTGAATTCCTTCGGTGTCAATCTGATGTACATGTAAAAAAATCCCTCGTATTAGGAAAATTACTTTTATTATTTTAATAGTAATAATTGTAACACCAATTATTTATGACCCTGAAGATATCTGCATGACATCAAATTTCATCTTTGGCAAATGTTTGTCAATGGTATTGTTTTAGGAAGAAAAAAAAATGGTTCACTTGTTCAATTTTATTCTCTAAGTGAACTTGCCCGAGCGGGGTTTTTGCGATGCAAAACACAGCCGCTATAACTTGGTGAAATTTTGTCTCGTGCAGATATCTTGAGGGTGATAATTATTTTCATAGTAATTATGTTCATTGTAATTATTTAAATAGTGATTATTAGTTAATTGTAAATATTTAAATAGTGATTATTAGTTAATTGTAATTATTTAAATAGTATTTTAACAGTAAAACAGTAAAACAAGATTTAAAAAATAGAAACAAACCCTCGCTTCGAGAGATATCTGGCCGCGGCCGAATTGCGAGCGATGCTTCCCGCCGGGCTGATGTGATCGGTAGTGACCGAGTCGCCGAGATTTAGCAGCGCTCGAGCTCCGACTATCGGCTTAAACTCCGGCAATTCCTGAACAAAAAAACCATTCGATTGTTTCATACGATCGCGCATCGAAATAACGACAACAATCGACGATTACTTTTTTCAAACCCTCGAAGTACGGCGGATTCTTGATGTAAGTGGAACTCGCGTCCCAGGGATAAAGTTTTCCATCGGGCGCCTCCAAATTGGCCCAGCTGTTGCTGCCTCTTTCGATCTTACTGTAAACTTCTTTGAACATAGCGGGAATGACGTGTTTTTGCTCGATCGCTTGAATCTCAGTCCTCGTAGGCCAAATGTCTCGCAGAAACACAGCCCGACCGTCGAGCTTGTGACCTTTTCGACGTTAAGAGACAATTAGTTTATCGCTCTGTTCAACGTGCATGCGTCGCTTTATTCGTCAACGAAATCGCTTACCCAGCGGCTCTTTCTCGAAATCGATGTCGACCGTTCCGGCGATCGCGTAGGCGATAACGAGAAGCGGCGAGGCCAGGTAATTAGCTCGAGTATTCGGATGTATCCGTCCCTCGAAGTTTCGATTTCCCGAGAGAACGCCGCAGCACACGAGCTCGTTCTGTGAAGCACACCGGGGAATTTGAACAGGTAATTATGTGCAGAAATTTCGAGGAAAAACGGGAATAATAGAGTCGCAGGTAAAGTAAAGGCACCAATGCTCGGAAGGTTAAGAGCGTCGTCAGATTCCAGCACTTGCTGATTGGTCGAGAACAAATTATTTAATGAAAATTATAAAGTTTTTAGTTTTCGAAACCAATCAATAAATTACAAAAAAAAAATATGTTTTTTATTTCGAAAGAAAATAAGAAGAGTCCAAATGTCCCGATGTTTCGGACCATCACAGATTTTGAGAATTCGGACGTATGAACTCAACTACTTCATATTAAGTAAAAGAAGTTCTTTGACACTTATTGATTCAATCAATGAAAATATTATATTTACGCGAAACAATACTGAAGCCAATCTACGTAGAAAGCTAGCAAAACTAACTTCTTCGAACACTCCGATTATCGGGTCGCGTATGTAGTTTGTTCTTTAACGAAATGCAACAATAAAAAATTATTTAGTCTTGAATCTTCTGTAACTTTTTCTGCGCGTAAACATTATTTGATGCAATAATCGTATAGTTTGTCGATACGATTTCACGTTGCAAATTGGATTTTTAATACTTATTTCGGAATAAATCTAATCTGCATAGGAGTGTCCGACGACTGGGACGTGTGCGAGCATTGGTACTTCTACTTTGCGCCGAATTTTTCGAGACTTTTCCGGCGGACTGCTCGTTTACCTTTTCGATTGCCTCGACCATGGAATCGTGGAGCGGACCGCTGTTGCCGATACACGTCATGCATCCGTAACCGACGACGTCGAAGCCGAGCTGAGTCAACGACGGAATGACGCCGCTCTCTTGAAGATAATAAGTTACGACTCCGGAACCCGGCGACAGGGAGGTTTTTATGTAGGGCGCCACGGTGAGACCAGCCTCGACGGCTTTCTTAGCGAGCAGACCTGCGAAACGATGCGAAAAAAATTTGTTAGTTTCGGAGTAATAAAATTTTGTCGTTCCAGCAACATTATCGCGAGAATCGGAAGGGAGGCTTACCTGCGCCGAGCATTACACTCGGATTACTCGTATTCGTGCAGCTGGTTATTGCCGCGATTACCACCGAACCATGTTTTAGTTTATAGTCCTTTCCCTCGTACAGAAAGGTACCCTCGGCACTCAGCTTCTCCGGGGTCAGGCCGAAACCCTTGAAGCCTACCTGCAACGAGTAATTGAACATTTTTTTACTGAACAAGAATAACGAATAATTATTTTATCGTCGAGACTTCCTATTGTAGACTCAGGTTCAATAAAATGGCATGTAAAATAAATTTTTTAATAAAAAATGTTCTCCGGTAGAGTCATTGAGAAATGGGTGAGTGACTGCAAATGTAAAATTGTATTAGGAAGCTATTATTATAATTATTGTAAAGTTTCTTTCATTTATAATCATTTCCCTCGAAAATTACCATCGGATCTCGGCTTCACCGGGGCGAAGCCGAAACCCTCCAAGCCTACCTGCAGCGAGTAATCGAAAATTTGGTACCGAACAAAAAATAACGAATAATTATCACTGTAAATAAAAATTGTAAATTCGATGCACTAGACTGGAAGTTTTCATGCAAAAACTGGTTCATTCAATTTATTGTACAATTGTGATAAAAAATTAATCAACTTCTGCATTGAAATTAAAGTACTTTTATAGTAAAGCTAAAGTAAATTATTAACAAATGAAAACTAATTTTTCATCACAATTGTGCATAAAATTTAATATACGAGTTTATTTAGCAGTCTAATACAAAAAAACTTCCACTACCAGTACTTTAAATTCCATAAGCATTTTTTCTACAGTATATTTTATAATCGCCTAATCAATTGTCGAGACTTTGTACTGTACACTCAGGTTCAATAAATTCGTATCTAAAATGAAGAATAAAAAAAATGTTGTCGGTTACGTATTGCACCGTGTGAGATTAACGAAATTGAGAAATCGGACATTCACAAACAATACAGATGATAACAGGAAGCTATTGTTATCACAATTATCTAAAGTTTAATTGGAATTGCTCGGCGAGCATCGGTCGTAGCCTCGAGGATAGTCGAGAAACCGAGAAGTGACAAACGATATAAATGACATCAGGAAGCTATTATTGTCATTATTGTAAAGTTTCATTGGAGCCGCTCGGCGAGCATCGGTCGTTGCCACGAGGAATCACGCGTCCGCTTTTGCTCGAAATTTGCTGAAGAAGCTTTTTCAGTAATACCCGGCGGAGGGTCGTCGTACCCGACCGGTATGCTTCGAGCGATGAATCGCAAGAGCGCGCGGTGACTCTTCCCACGTCCGATCGTGCGGGGTCGATAAATGTTTGCGAAATAATAGCAGCCGGCTTAGCTCTCGAGAAGCGGGGATCGTTCGATTTATGACACCCTTTTTCCCTTCTCGAGGGCTGGCTCGACACAATGCGAGAACAATAAGGACGAAGCTCCGCGGGGTGGAGAGCTCTGCCCGTAACGCTTAGAAACGGCGCTCATTTGGAAGGACAAATCAGACCCGAGCGCGAGTCTAATCGTCTTCGCTGTCCCATAACGGGAAACGGAAAGGTACGAGCACAGGTAATCCTGGTGAATACCTGGCTAAGCGTACCGTCGAAAAAATTGAAAATTTTTCGCTATTTTCCTATTCTCACAATTCTGTGAAATAATCTCTCGGAGTCGTGGAGGCTTCGAGGTATCGAATTGTGGCGAAGGCGAGGAGCGCGACTTAGCGACGAATGTGTGAGAGATGCGAAATTGAACGAACGTCGAATCAGCAATTTCGGATCGTCACGTAGTCCAACTTCGAATGCTTCGAACGTCGCGTAGAGCCAGTTCTGGTGCGTTCCTCGAGGTGCAGGCGTTGAAAATTGGGCTCTCCGGGCTGCGGGTAAGAATGGGACATTTATTAATAATATTATTCGTATAGATTTTCATGAGTTATTAAATCGGCTGTGAGTGTCCGAGCGCAAACGAGCTCGACCCTCATCGACACCGAGATCGCTCGGTAGTTTCGGAAAAACCGTAAGAACTCTAACGAGGCACCTTTCTCGGAGGTGTAATTAAGCGGTTCCTCGATGTCCGGACGATTCCGGGACTTTCTCGAGGACAGTTATTGGATTTTGAGTGCTCCTCAAAACTGTGCCTATATCGGCGGAAAAAAAAATTCGGTCAAAGGACACTTCAGCGTAGTCCCGCTTTCTCTTCAATCCTTCGAAAGCAATTGTCAATAATGAGGGCTATCCGCGAGCGGAGTTTCATTAACAATAAGGTGCGGCGCGCCGTTCCTAGAAATCGAACTTTATTGCACCGGAGAGCCCTGGCCGGGCGCGAAATGAAAAGACTTTATTGGCCTGGCTGGCCAAAGCGTCTATGATTTTTCTCAACAATACCAGGACGAAAAGTTAAGGGTTTCGTAAAATTTGCGAACAATATCGAATATAAATGAAACCATTTTTTCAACAATAATTTTTCAATTATACTTTTTTCAACCATACTTTTTTTAACCATACTTATTTTAACCATAACTTTTTTCAACCATACTTTTTTCAACCATACTTTTTTCAACCATACTTTTTTCAACCATACTTTTTTCAACCATACTTTTTTCAACCATACTTTTTTCAACCATACTTTTTTCAACCATACTTTTTTCAACCATACTTTTTTCAACCATACTTTTTTCAACCATACTTTTTTCAACCATACTTTTTTCAACCATACTTTTTTCAACCATACTTTTTTTAACCATACTTTTTTTAACCATACTTTTTTCAACCATACTCTTTTCAACTATATACGAACTAGAAAAATCGTACCGAAGAAGACTGCAACGACGAGCGTCACATCCGCGGTCAGGTTGTGCAAGTAACGCGATTTCAATGTTTGATTTTAAACTGAATAGAAATCGATCGGCGAGTGCATCGTTGTCGTCGCGTTTTCGAGAAAACATAACCGACACCATTGTCACTCCACGACTCTAGCGGCGAGACTATCGGCTTCGAGAAAACCCGTCAACGCACCGTAACTCGAAGAGCCCTGGGACGAAAAGCGTTGATATTCATTATATAATTAATTACTCCGTCGTACAGAATTAAAAAAAAAGCACATCGACATCGAAGCTGCAAGTCGCGACGAACGACCTCGCCGATTGAATTTTAATTCTGTACAAATAATATCATCTCTCGGAGTTTGAAATAAAAAATCTGTGTAAATAATATTATTGAAACGAGCCATAACGATAGCGGCGACGTTGCTATCTTTCGCACAAGTAATTGGGATTTCGTCGGCACTCGACGTTCCCGTTGTATTTTGCGGGCACAAAACTCCGCACGTTTTTTTCAAACTCCCGAGATTTCGTTGTACAGCAACAGGCACGATAAGCAAAAATAATACGGATTTCGTCGGTCGACTTGCATTTTACGTACGTAAAACTATGGACTTTTTTTTAATTCTCGGCATTTTGTTGTACAGCGATAAGAACGATAAGCACAAGCAAATTGGGCTTTCGTCGACGCTCGCCGGTCCCGTTGAATTTTACGTACGCAAAACCACGCACTTTTTTTTTTGAAACTCTCAAGGATTTTGTTGTACAGCAAAATTATAATTGCGAAAAGTGAAGAGCTCTCGAAACGAGTGGGGGAGTTGGAGGGGATGCGAGAATCGCGGCTGACGAAGTTTCGTAAAATCGCGTAGACGCCGAGCGTCTACCTGGATGGCCGGCCAATGGGGTGCGAGAATTGGCGAGGGCGCGGGGTGGGAGATCCGGTGCCGGTTCGGGCATATAAAATGAGGGCCATCGGCCGAGAAGGTCATCAGTTACCGATCGACCGTCCAGAGTCAAGGACAACTTGAGATCGGTCACAGTGAATCGACCGGGTGAAAAAATTCGACCAAGTCCAATTATAAAAAAAAAAAAAAATCAGTGTCATTTTTCGGTCGAGTACTGCATCGCGAATATACTTTACGAAACGCGACGACGACTGAATTAATTATTCAGTCGCGATAGTCATCGTGTGTTTATCGACTGCGAGAAGAAAAAACTTGGAAGGTGAGTTATAATATTGAAGCAATATTATAAGCGAAGAATTCGAAGTGAGGCCGCTGCTGGATGCAATCTCGTCCGGTGTGGATTTATCGATACCTCACCGGGTAGGATTCATCCAGTGTCGGCCCGCTCGCAACGATCCCGACCCAACGAGCGCGGCGCGTCGAGAACCGATCTTCGAAATTTGTGGAACTGCTCGCTCGAATCAGCGAACTAGAACGAGGAACGATGAAGAAAATTTCGCTGCCGGTGGCGCAGTATGGATCTAGTGGCACGATTAATTGTGAACTCGTGACTAGATCGAAATACTCGTCCCTGGAAACGAGAAAAAAAATTATAAACATCATTGATCGAGAAGAAAATGAAGAGGCAGCACCGTTCGTACGTGATTTTTCCGAGTCCCATATATTTTTCTTTGGTGATTTAACTGTATGGTAATACGACGGATCATAAAGCTAGATCAGCAAGGCAAAATGTATGTGACATAGCATCGAGGGACACTTCGGCGAGGCGTCGATGCATCAATCGAGAAGTCAATTGGAAACAACCAAGGTCGCAGAGTCCGAAGGAACTCTTGCGGTGATGTGTCTTCTTATATTTTCATATCACAGCAGTAGTTACCTGGGAGTTTGTTATCTAAGCTCATCATTTTCAACAAACGACGGATGGAATATATATATATATATATATATATATTTTTTTTTTTTAATAATTAATAATCGGAGGGCATTTTTCGGTGTAGCAATGATAAAATGTGCGGAATGGGATAAACGTGACCTCGTCTGACGTTTCGATAATTCGTCACTGGGTTATGTTTGTCCCATACAAGTACTAAACGATCATCGATGCTAACTCCATCGATACTTTGTCTCGATAAACTGCTCGAAATGCAACTCAATCGTATATAAAATTGTATGCTGTATTTATGCGGTCTATGGTTAAATTCTTATTCATCGATATTGAATTATCGTGAAACCGTAAAACAGATATTTTTGTGGATTTAATTTATCGCCAATTCAATACGATCTCGTAAATCGATACGCGAATGAAAAAAGGGCGTTCGGTCTATACAATTTTCATAGACAAAACGTTATTTTCTCATCAATGTATTTAAATCACCGGTAAAATTGAATAGGCAGTTTTTTGTTTATCGTTGCTGCGATATATACCTTGTTCGTGAGGCAACTGTTAAAATCAGCCTTCATATCAGTAACGGAGACTCGATCGTGAGGCCTCTTGGGTCCGCTGACACTCGACACCACAGTCGACAGGTCCAACGTTACGGTTTCAGTAAAAATCGGATCCTGGTCCTCGTTGTTGTAGTCTCTGAGCATCTTCACTGCCGCGAGATACTTCTCGATGCGCTCGATGTGCTCGTCCGATCGATCTAAATAATTTCGATGCCATTTGTTAATTTAATTTCTTTCGATATTCAGAATTTTTTCCGATATTCCGTAAGATATATCGAAAGAGGATTGTTCCGCTTACTGGTTTGTCGCAGATACGCCAAGCTCTGCGCATCGACCGGGAAGAAGCCAACGGTCGCTCCGTACTCCGGGCACATGTTCGAGATCGTTGCTCTGTCGGCGATGCTCAACTCGGCGACACCGGGACCGTAAAATTCCACGAACTTCCCGACAACGCCCAGTTGCCGAAGGTTCTGGAATACAAAGAAATGGTAACGAAATCTCGAATATAAAAAATGTCGATTATTATTAATTGTTATCTGCAGTTTTGAACGGTCAAAAATAATTCGACTGTTGCATTGCTCGTTTTTCGTTGATTCACATTAACGTTCGCCTTACAAACGAAAACCTCGCAGTGAATTATTGTTTAAAGTAACGAGAACTCGAATACCAAAAATTTCGATTATTATTAACTGTTATCTGCAGTTTGGAACGATAAAAAACAATTCGACTGTTGCATTGCTCATTTTTCGTTGATTTATGCTAACGTTTGTCTTACAAACGAAAACCTCGCAGTGAATTATTGTTCAAAGTAACAAAAACTCGAATACCAACAATGTCGATTATTAATAACTGTTATATGCAGTTTGGAACAATAAAAAAAAACAATTCGACTGTCGAGTATAACGCGGTATAGCTGTACCTTTGTGACTGTGAGCACGAGATCGGTTGACGTGACGTACTGATTCAATTGTCCCACCAATTTGTAACCAACGACTTTCGGTAAAAGCATGGATATCGACTGGCCCAGCATAACGGCTTCGGCCTCTATGCCTCCCACACCCCATCCAAGAACGCCGAGTCCGTTGATCATAGTCGTGTGAGAATCCGTACCCACGACACTGTCGGGATAGAGGAGATCGTTGCTGTCGAAAACGACCCTCGCGAGATACTCCAAATTCACTTGATGCACGATACCGCTACCCGGCGGCACGATTAACATGTTCTGAAAAGCTTTCGCGCCCCACTTCAAAAACATGAATCTCTCCTTGTTTCTCTCGAATTCCAGTTCCTCGTTTTTCTTCAGAGCATCGCCGCTGCAAGAAATTTAAACGGCAATTAGTCAATCGATTAATCGAAACTCGTTGACTCGTAACATACAGGATTCAGCCTTAGCCAGAACCAGAAGCTTGCTAGCCGGGAAGCTTTGAAAACATTAAATTGAAAAGTGCACAAAAAATGCAAACGGCTATTATTCAATTGATTAATAAAAATTCATTGACCCTTAACATGCAGAATTTAGTCGGAAGCTGAACTGGGAAGCTTTTGCTAAATTAAATTGAATTAAATTAAATTGACTGGTGCACAAAAAATGCGAATAACAATTAAACAATTGATTAATATAAAAATTAATTGACGCTAAACGTACAGGCTTAGCCGATTGCTAAAGCTTGCTAGCTGGCAAGCTTTGGTAAAATAAAATAGCGCACAAAGAAGCCAGTTGGCTTTACCGACAAGTTGGCCTTGCGCGGAATAATACATTCTAATAAAAACTGCAGAATAATACCTTCTAATGAAGTCCACCTGAACGGAATGGTCGATTACCAGATCCGACGGACAAATGGGATTAATTTTATCCGGATTTCCGCCTAGATTTTTTACCGCGTCTCTCATGGCTGCAAAGTCCACGACCGCCGGTACGCCGGTAAAATCCTGTGGACAGAAAATCGCTGATAAATTACATGAAAAATTAATTTTTAAAAATGCCGACAGTCAAAACTTTGTGTACCTGAAGAATTACTCTCGCCGGTCTGAACGCGACCTCCACTCCACCCTCCACGGCCTGATTCTTCTCCCATTCCAAGATGTTCACGACGTCGTTCTTCTTTACTTGAAATTCGTCGCAGTTTCTTACCGCGCTTTCCAGCAACACTCTTATGGAGAATGGCAATTTCTCTGTAAAATAAATCAAACATTATCGAGTCAGTCAACAGTTGTGTGCAGTTTTTTTTTTCTCAAATGTTTTTTTTTTCTCAAGACCTGAACTCGCATTCTCAAAACTGAGTAAATTTCCCCCAAAAAAAAATTACCAACATTTTTCAGCATAAAAATTAATAGCACTCTCAAGGGATCAAAAAAATGGTCCAGTATCTTTTCTCACACAAATTACTAATCACCCTGATGATATCTGCACAACTTTAAATTTCATCTTCGGCAAGTCGTTGTCAATGTGCCGCCCTAGTAAGTAAATACAACTCCTCGCCCATAGAATTTTTATCCTTTAAGCAAACTCTCCCGAGCAGCGTTTCCGCAATGAAAAACACAGCCGTTGCAAGTAATCGAAATTTAGTTTCATGCCGATATCTTCATGCTGACAATTACCAGCACTCTTCGAGAAAGGCTACAGAGGCGCACGCTATAAAGAATCCAAAAGAAAATAAGTCTTTTTTTCTGCCTGTGCTAAAATTACCATATTTCACACCTGCAATACAGGTGGAAAGTTACCGATTCTTGACCGGCAGGTCAAAAAGTAGTCGAGCCGGAGGAAAAGTAGTCGAGCGGGAGGAAAAGTAATACTTTTCCACCGTAGGGAACAAAAGTAAAACTTTTTCTCCCTAGTCATATAAAGTAGAACTTTTTCTCCCTAGGGATATAAAGTAGTACTTTTTCTCCTTAAGGAAGAAAAGTAGGACTTTTTTCCCTAGGGAATAAAAGTAGCCGACAAGTTAGTGAACCGTAGCAGGCATAAAAACATGCTCAATTGTGGCATAGTTGGGAAAAAAATATCACACGCCACAAGGGAGGAAGTGCATTTTGACCTAATGTGAATTTCTGTCCTCGCTTTGCTCGGGCATCAAACTTCACACTCGATGAAAAGACGCACTTTCCTCCCTTGCGGCACAACACACTATTTCGCATTACCATATTTCTGTCCAAAGCTGGCGACGTCGAAGAAACGGCGCTGCTTGCCGGCGACCTCGATGCTCTTGACGAGATCCAAGAACGGATTTTCTCGACCTTGAAAACAAACATTTTTTTTATCTGAACCTAAAAATTGTAACCTCTCGTCCGCTGCGACGAATTACGGGTTCGAGTCTCGACGCATTTTCTCCGGTAATCGTCCCTTCCCTTCCTCCCGAAGCAAAATAAAACTCCAATCGCGTTAGTCGGCTGCGCTATCGAGCGAGGATTAATCTTCCATAGAACTCTCCACATATGTCCCCGGCCGAGCGCCGAGAAGGCAGCGAAACTTTTTCTTTTAAGTTTCACGAGCGCGCGACGCGATAAAATATTCCAATGACGCAACGAAAAATCATCGTGCGATCGTATTTTTTTTTTTTTTTTCGGTGGCATTTTGTTCCGCGCGACTGGCGGACGAGACACGCACGGAGAAAGAGCTTCACAACAACAATCGTCCCGTAACGCACCTGTCACTCGTCCCGGGACCGAATCTGGACCGCAGTTCAATCTCGGTTTTTTCGATAGATTGGAAATCATGACTGCGCGATCTTAGACCGTCGTTTCGCGGTGGACGGAAAGCGCGCTCGCGAACGAGTGTCGTTCGATGGATTAATTAACATACAAAGCGTTAAACTGGAACGAGGAAAACTTTGTATAACAGGCACGTAGGTTCGCGAACGCCGCGCGCCTTAAATTCTTATAGCTCGAACGACCTCGGCACAACGTCGCAAAACGATTGAATTTTGAAAAACAAAAGTTATCTCCGATCTCGTTGATTTTCGATATATTCAATGATTCGCGTGCGAAAGAACGAACTCGTCTTACTCACCAGCCATTATTGTCTCTGCCCGAGTCACGTCGACGAATCTGTTGACTCTTTCGAGCCTTCGCCAATCCTCCTCGACTTTGGGCTTGTATATATATTTTCTTCCCCCACTCCGCCGCTCGTCGCGTCAGTGAGAGCGCACTGCACGCGTGCGTCTCCCTCGGCGAAACTGCGAGATATCTTCGCGATTATGCCACATCCTGGCTAGGCTGCGCGCGCAGACGCACAACTTTGTGTTGATTCGTTTGTTTATCTCGAGATAATTTCACGTTCGATTCTTTATCGACATTTTTATTGAGATCGAGCGAGTAAACATCTATATCGATGCTTGTGCCGCTTGCAAAAAAAGAAATATCGAAAAAAACCTTAAAACCAGCAAGTTTCAATGGACCTTTATCGTTTCGAATTAATCGATTTCTCCTCAAAGATACAAGATCAGCATTGAGAATTAAAAAACTGAGAGATCTTGGCGATTATGCCACATCCTGGCTAGGCTGCGCGCGCAGACGCACAACTTTGTGTTGATTCGTTTGTTTATCTCGAGATAATTTCACGGTCGATTCTTTATCGACATTTTTATTGAGATCGAGCGAGTAAACATCTATATCGATGCTTGCGCCGCTTGCAAAAAAAAGAAATATCGGAAAAACTAAAAACGAGCAAGTTCCAATGGATCTTCATCGGTTCGAATTAATTGATTTCTCCTCAAAGACACAACATGAGAATTAAGAATTTTTTTTAAATAACTTTTTAGTAATAGAGTTATTTTAAAGTAGGAGAATTCTTAGTAAAAGAGTAAGTTTCAGTTGATCTTTATCGTTTCGAATTAATCGATTTCTCCTCAATGATCAGCATTGAGAACAAAAATAAATAAAACCGAGCATTCGCCAATGCGCCTCGACTTTCGGCTTGCATATATATTTTCTTCCCCCACTCTAGCGCTCATCACCTCAGTCTCCCGTACCACACGCGTACGTGTGCAAACGTCTCCCTCGGTGAAACGGTGCGATATCTTTGCGATTATGCCACATCCTTGTTAGCTGCGCGCGCAGACGCGCAACTTTGTGTTGTTTCGATTGTTTATCTCGAGAAATTCACGTTCGACTCTTTATCAAAATTTTATTGAGGTCAATCGAGTAAACGTCTATGTGGACTTTTGCACCTCTCGCAAAAAAAAAAAAAAAAAAATAACACCGAAAAAAGTAAGAAAAAAAAACCAATTAAGTTTCAATGGATCTTTATCGTTACGAATTCGTCGATTTCCCCTCAAAGCACAAGAGGAGACTAGCATAGAGGCACAAAAAAATAAACCCTCATTTTACGCCCAAAAAACATCGACACCTAAAAAAATACAGATCGAACCATCGGCCTCGCATTCCATTACGCTGTATGAAATCCGATGAATTTAAAGTTCCAACCGTGTCCGGTGATCATAGAAAACTAACGCGAAACAGGTGTTTACCGGAGAAGGGTTGAAACCGGTATTATTACAATAGCAAAGAAAAAAAAAAACCCCCAAAGAGATCCGCGAAGCTGCGGAGTGGTCAGTGATCGGCCGGTTGTTGCGGGATCTCCCGGCACGGAGCTGCGAGCGCGTCGGCGATTGGCGGGAGGGGCGGGGGGAGGGGGGCCGAGCGAGCGCGCGCGCATCTCCCGACGCTGGAGAGAGACTCGGCGCGTGTACGTGCACAAATTGGTTCGTGCGTGTGTTGAATTCGTCGGGCGAGTGTTGGAGCTTAGTGGGTGCTCGGAGCGCCTCCCTCTCGGTGGCAGGCTCGTCGGTACTCGGACCAAGTCGGTCGGTGCTACAATGTCGGACGGCAAGCGTTTAGTTGCAGATCTACCTTTTTTCTGATTTATCTCAAAGAGACCGTCGAGACGAGTCGCGCGCGGAGTCCCAGCGACCGGTCGCGTGAAGGTGTAACAAGTAAGCGCGTATTAACCGATCAGTAGAGCAATCGCCGCGGCGCCGGGCGCTTCGAGCAACGGTTAGTACGAGACACCTAAGATCGAAGTGAGTTTCGACGAGGCAGCAAAGCTAAAAGCCCAGCCTTCTCGCGCGCGCGGAGTTCGTTCCTCTCGCTACGGATTATCGGGGAGACGTGATAGGAGTGTATCGGGTGTATCGCCAGAGAAAACAAGACCACACGCTCCTCGTCCCAACGCCGCAGATCGAAGCATCGTTATAATGGGTGAGTAAAGGCGGAAACGTCGCGTTCGCCGGGAATTATCGCCGAACGCCGGCTCTCTCGCCTTGCGTTTTCTTCGTGTACCACTCGCCGAGTGCCGTCGCTGCTGCTTGTGTCCCGACGGTGTGTCCTTCTCTCGCCCGAGCCGACTCGAGCTCCTTCGCTGTCAGACGAGTGCGAGTCGACGGCCCGGTAGGCGGTACGCGCACGTATTGTATTTACACAAGTTGCGCCTACGGCGAGATATTTTCTACTGTGCACTACATAGAGACACGCACATATAACCATTACGACGATTCCTCGGAGGTCTCTGCGGGCGCGCAACGAGATATTCGAGATACGCCCAAAGTTCGTCACCGATAATACATTTTTCACCCGATTTCCTCCGAGTTTCGACGAAGCTCTCTGCAGGCGCGCGACTCGAGATACGCCCAAAGTTCGTCGCCGATAGTAAATTTTTCACCCGATTTTCCGACGAGTTTTCGAACCTCTACCGCCCATTCTCGCTCGGGTTGAGAATTCGTGCTAGAGAACCGCTGCTCGTCGATGTTTTCGGAAAGCGATATGTAGCGTAGGGACGGGAGAAGGGAGGACGGTACGAGGAGAAAGAGCGTGGGTTTAGCGCTAAAATTAGTTAACGCTTCTCGCGTAGGGCGTGCTTCGCCGTCTCCTACATTCTCTATCTTTCTCTCCGTGTATATATATATATATATACATGTGTATATCCGAAAGCGTCGTAGTTTGGAATTTTGAGTTTTCGTTTTTCTAGAGCCCCTCGGTCGAGCTTCGGCCGTGGAGCTCTAGGAGTGGCTCGGAAGCCCGTAGTAAACGAGTCTGCGGAACGCTTGCGGATCCGCAGCGGCATTCCGCCGCGATCGGACACGCCGGTTTGGGCTGGGCTCGCTCTCTCGGCTTCCCGCTCGGCAAGGCTCTTCCTGCTCGACCGCCGGAGCTAGGACGATCGTTTCGTACTCTCTTGCAGCTAAAAAAAATGAAACGGGACAGAAAGATGGAGAAGACTCGACGATCGGAAGGAAGGTGCGAGGGAAGAAATATCCGGCGGGGAGGGCTCGAAGGGCGGTGGAAAATGTCATAGCGACGTTCGTTATTTCATATCGATTTTCGTACGTCCCCGGCGGCAGGGAACGTAGGTATGCTACGGGGTTAATACCGAGCCCGTAGCGCGAATGTGTGCGGGGTCGGTTGTACGCAGCGGTTGTGCGCATGCGCGGGCGCTTGTGCGTGTGTTTTGAGCCAACCGCATGCAGTGTCTCCCCTGCTACAACGGAGAATCGTCATAAACGCCTCGGTCACAGCTCTCGAAATTCTTTTCCCGGAAAGGTCGAATTAACTACAGTCAATTGGGCCCGATCTTTTCGTCCTGCTCTGCCGGAATTATCCCTCGGACACTCTTTATATATTCCCGGCACAAGCGTGCACCGACGAATGTAACGAACTTACGTAATCGGACTCTCCAGCCGGGCACGATAACGGCCACAGGTTGCGGAGAGCCGATCTTACTAACGGAACGTTAACCCGAATACGGAGGCGACGTAACAGCGAAACGAGAGTGAGAGCTTAGGGGCATCGACTCTTTATGCTCGCGTTTTATTTCGCAACTTTTTTTTAGATTGACATTTCGAATGTCCGTAGTGAGTTTTGTTATGTATATTTATGGATGGGTCGATACAATTTCGCTGAATCGAATGTTCACCGTCGTAACACGGGACCGGAAAGAGAAACCTTAAAACCTAAAAAAAAGGTTTTAAGTAGGGGCGTGCGAATAGCGTGTGAATTGAATTGAATAATGATAATCAATTCAATATTTGAATTGAGTATTCATAAAATTTTAATAATTATACAAAAATTCGAATATTTCGAATAATTTTTATGAATTGGATATTTGAATTACGAAATTCCCATTACAATGAAACTGAGCTCATAAATTGTATTCATTGAATGAAGAATTTTGATTACTAAAAGCTGAAAAACTTACACTCGGTCGCAAGATATTCCCTTTTTCAAGGCTTAAACGTGTACAACAAATTCTGTTATAAATCAATTCGCATTCTTTATCGCGTTATTTATAATGACCATTATGGTCCATTATAAAGTCTCAAATTAATATTTCTAAGTTTCTGGACCGGCAAGTATACGACAATAATGCGTAGAAAATAATATATTTAAAAAAAAATAAATCACTATTGGAAAAGCTTGTTTATTTATTATGAATTTCATACGTCGAGTGAATTCCTCCCGTGTCGGCTCGTAGAGAAACCTCTCTCTCGGTCCGCGCTCGCGATAAGAGTATCTAAATTTGGATTACAAAAGATCGAGTGTATAGCCGACCGCTGGAGGAAGTCTGTAAAGGCATTCAGAGGCGAACCGCTGTCGCGCCTAGTAATTATCCGATCTCTTTGATTTCGAACTCCGCTAACGCTCAGTTTGCTTTTTCATCCCATCGGGCCTGTGTGTATCTCCGCCGTGACGTCATCGGGACGAGAGGTACCGGCTAAGGAGAAGAGAGCGGGATCGTAATTAAAGTAGTACGTAACGAGTCGCCGGTCGAACGAAACTGCCGCTGTCCTCCTTCGCTCGTGCGCTCGCCGAACTTGCGGTCACTCTCGCGCGAGTTCTCGTGCCTCTCTATCCCCGTTTCTCTACGTCGCATATATATATATATATATATTTTTTTTTTTTTTTTTTTTTTCCTGTGACTTGTAAGATACCTATACAGGCTCGCTGTACATTCACGGCAGTCGATTATCGTCCTCGCAGCCTCGAGCCTCGCAAGTTAGCGCTCCCGGGCATCGCAAGCAACTATCGTGTGGTACGCGAGACTACGATAATCTGCACATCGTATCGTTCGAGATAAGGGACCAGTCGTCGCGAGTGTAGAATCGTTCGATCGAATCTTTACCGGGAAGGCATAACCGTTCGAGTTATTGTCGAATCAAAAATAAGTAAATCAATTAATAAAAAAATAAATACATATAATTAATACGATAATTATGGATATGCGATTATTAAAAAAAAATTAATAATTCATCGTGAATTGAATATGAATAATTCGTATCTGAATAATCAAAATATTCGGATAATTTGAATACTTCATTATAATCGAATATTTAAGAATACTCGAATGATTTTAATAGGCTAGATATTCCAATTTGGTAAACGAATTATTCCAATAATTAGAAATATTCATTTGAGACTTCGTAATGGGCGATAATGGTCGTTGCAAATAAGGCGATAAACAATGCGAATTGATTTATGACAGAATTTGTTGTACACGTTTAAGCTTTGAAAAGGGGAATAACTTGCAACCGAGCGTAAGTTCTTCAGTTTTGTAGTAATCAAAATTCTTCCTTCAATTTATGTGCTCAGCTTCATTGTTATCGGAATTTCATCATTCGAATATCCAGTCCATAAAAATTATTCGAAATATTCGAATTTCTTAAATTATTGACATTTTTCAATATTCAATTCAATTCAAACGCTATTCGCACATCCCTAAAAATAATGTTTATAAAAAAATAAAACAAATATTATCGAGACAAAACAAAAAATTAAATAAAAATGTTAAGTAATGAATAAAAATTTCGATAAAGAAATAAAAAAATTTTACAAACAATTTCAATATCGATCTTGTGAGTTCCCGTTCTCGTGAGTTTAAATCTCGCGCATCTTTGACTATTTATTGATAAAAGGGTGCCCGAAGGAGGTCACCGATTAAGCAAAAAAATAAAAACTTTGGAAAAAATTGACATTTTAATAAAAAAATTAATATTGCAATAAAAAATTTCAACCCCGTCACAGTGCGGGCTCTCGTGGGTTCGAATCTCGCGCATCTTTGATTATTTATTAACAGGAGGGTGCGCGAAGGAGGTCACCGATTATTGCTCACTGTGACGGCGAGTGCGAAGGCGACCGGTATGAGAACGAAAAAGACCGGTGCCGTTATCGGTTCGTTAGCGCACGGCGAAAGTAAGGGGGTCAAGACCGATCTCGGCGACTCGGAGCCTCGGAACGGGAAGAAGGGTGAGAGAAGCTGCGCGCGAGCCGCGCTATGTTAATACACACACGCGTGCAACGATAAATAAATCGTTTGTACTCGGAGTAACGGGCGATACACGAAGCGCGTTGGCGTCTCGAGTCTCGAAGAATAAAAGCTTACGTCCATTATCTCGAGTATCCCCGTCAATCATAAGTATTATCTTCCTCTCCGAGGCACCTACGCGGCGACCTCTCGAATTCCGTGCCACTGTGCCACACTCGAGCCCGCTCTCCGCGGCACAGTGGAATCTCGTCCGCACGCGGTAATGCGGAAATCTCAGATAATACGGAAAACAGAGTCCGAGAATTAGCCGCGGTATGAAAGTCGGCTAAGTTGCCCCAACGAAATCATTGACCGCTGTCTCTTTACGTTGTTACAATAAATTATATTTATATTTTTTATTTTTATTCTTTTTTTCACATTATTATTTATTGTTGTTTTGGAACTTCAAATTTGTTTACATTACCTTCATTAATTGAACGTACGCGGTAATGCGGAAATCTCAGATAATACGGAAAACAGAGTCCGAGAATTAGCCGCGGTATGAAAGTCGGTTAAGTTGCCCCAACGAAATCATTGACCGCCGTCTCTTTGCGTTGCTAGCGAAACGACAAATAAATTATATTATGTATATCATATAATTTTGGTATTAATATTTTTTATTTTTGTTCTTTTTTTCACATTATTATTTATTGTTGTTTTGGAACTTCAAATTTGTTTACATTACCTTCATTAATTGAACGTACGCGGTAATGCGGAAATCTCAGATAATACGGAAAACAGAGTCCGAGAATTAGCCGCGGTATGAAAGTCGGCTAAGTTGCCCCAACGAAATCATTGACCGCTGTCTCTTTGCGTTGCTAGCGAAACGACAAATAAATTGTATTATGTATATCATATAATTTTGGTATTAATATTTTTTATTTTTGTTCTTTTTTTCACATTATTATTTATTGTTGTTTTGGAACTTCAAATTTGCTTACATTACCTTCATTAATTGAACGTACGCGGTAATGCGGAAATCTCAGATAATACGGAAAACAGAGTCCGAGAATTAGCCGCGGTATGAAAGTCGGCTAAGTTGCCCCAACGAAATCATTGACCGCCGTCTCTTTACGTTGCTAGCGAAACGACAAATAAATTGTATTATGTATATCATATAATTTTGGTATTAATATTTTTTATTTTTGTTCTTGTTTTTTCATATTATTTTTATTTATTGTTCTTTTGGAACTTGCAATTTGCTTACATTACTTACATCAATTGAACGTTAATGTACTTTTTTGTAAAATTGAAATATTAGGTATTAAAGTGACCAATGTTTTGCCCGAAATTTACCAAAAAAATTTAAAATAAATCAAAAATAAAGTGTCGCTGTCCTAGCGAAACGATAAACAAATTATAGTACATTACATAAATTTAGTATTCACATTTCTTATTTTTGTTCTTCCTTTTCATATTGTTTTTAGTAGTAGAAGTAAAAGAGATTTAGTGCCAAAGTAACATTACATATATAACTTAATATTTACACAGTTATCTTCTTATACTCATTGTATTCCTAATGATAATTATACACCTTGGCAAAGGGTCATCGACCCGAGTTCTTCACCCCTCTTGTTTTTATTTATTGGCCATTAAAACGATTTGGTATTGAAACGGGCTTTCCGACTCTTCTCTGGCTGGGTGAAACCGCTCGGAAAAGCCAGTCGTGCGAGCGGATTGACGCTGGAAGAGGAAAAGCGCTCTTCAACACGCTCGAAACCGGGCGCGGTTCTTAACGCGACGAGCAACAACCCAGGTAGCACAAAAAAATTTGTTATCAAAGAGTGATCTAAATGGGTTACATATGTCCGTCTGCATGTTATCCGAAAGTTAACTTTCGGACGTAGGATAGTTTATAGTTACCATCCGGACGCACATACGTAACCCATTTAGATAACGTTTTCATACCAGATGTCTTTTTGCTACCTCGGTATGTATAATGTTTCTCGCTGACGTTCGGATAAACAGACTGATGGTTTGGGCAATTGAGGGTTCGGATTAACCGGTTCGGATAATCGTACATGCGCTTTGTTAGGCTCACTAATACAAGATCTGATGGTATCGCATCGATACATGCGCGATGTTATTGTTTTGTTTTCCTTCAGGCTAATGGGCCATTGACGAGGTTCCTTCAGCTCGTATCTTACTATTTGGCTAACGAGCCAACCTTGTTTGTGGAACAGACGATACAATCGATTAATATATTATACTAATAGCTTAAGCTACCGGCTTCGTAGCTCCGTTACGTTTTGTTCTAATGAGGAGATAATTTGAAAAAATAGTGTACGTTGGAAATTTGTGTTTGGGGACGTTGTTTGTTGGGAACTTTCTAAATAGCGGGATGGTCGATTCGAGACGTAGCCGTGCAAAGGTCATACTGAGGCTTTTTAATCTGGTATGTGATTGGCTCTATTTTCGTAATGAAGCTATAGCATTAGTTTGAGAAGTTGTGAGGAGAGTTATTTGGGTGACGTAGTTTTGTCAGACTGCGGAGTGAGATTCTTTCGGCAGTTTTTATGATATCGAGAGCTTGATTTTTGCAATTGAGGTATAGTGGCTGGCCGTAGTCTAAAAAAGGTCGACAGGTGCATTTACAGACTTTCGGGGCATGTTCTATAGCGATGAGTTTGTTTTCAAATGTTAGCTTACGGAAGTGCGAAGCTCTTGCCGTGGTTTTTGTCTTCGTTATTTTTGTGTATCTGTTATATTATATTATATTATATTATATTATATTATATTATATTATATTATATTATATTATATTATATTATATTATATTATATTATATTATATTATCGGCCCACTATAAAAGCAGGAGATTTCGAGAAGCGACAGCAGTCAATAATTTCCTCAGAGTCAGGTTGCTAATTTCCGTGCCACAATTACGCAGCCTCGGTTAATCGAACTCCGGACAAAAACGATATTCCACTCTACATAAATTACTCGGGCTCTCAAACGGTCGCGGCTTCTGGGAGGCGAGTCGTTACGGCGAGGCCTCCAAGCGACGAGCGACGGCCAGGTGACGATTTAAACACCTAGGCTGGTCGTGACGTCACTCAACGCGGGAACACCGCGGACCAGGGGGAGAGAGAGGAAGACCGAGAGAGAAACACGTACACGCCACGGGGTTTGTCCGGTTTGACGCTTGACCCCACTTTGCGACATCCTATTTAGTCCACTTACGAATCACATTAACATAGTATCGCTTGACGAATAAACCGAGAGACTGCACTGCGCTGCAGTGCCCTGTTGATGCGCGACCCCCCCCCCCCCCCCCTTCTACTCCTTCCCCTCCCGGCCCTTCCCCGCTTCACGGCAGCTATGGGTATAGTGTTACGTTACAGGATCGGTTGACACACGCTCACGTCACACGTGTGCCGATACGCTAAAAACATAATGAAACTTTAGTCGTTTTCGACGAGGAGCGCCGAAGGTCATCATTTTCGTATGTTGTCGATGATCTCAACGGGACCGAGGATCATGCGCACGAAAAAGTATCGCAGTATCGAAGGCGTTGGCGGAAAACAGTTATTTACGATAGTAGTGCGATAATAGTACATTTTCATACTAGTGCGATAATAGTACATTTTCATACTAGTGCGAAAATAGTACATTTTCATACTAGTGCGAAAATAGTACATTTTCATACTAGTGCGAAAATAGTACATTTTCATACTAGTGCGAAAATAGTACATTTTCATACTAGTGCGATAAAATAATACATTTTGATACTAGTGCGATAATACTACATTTTCATACTAGTGCGATAATAGCACATTTTCATACTAGTGCGATAATAGCACATTTTGATACTAGTGCGATAATTGTAATTTGTGATACAAGTGAGGTAAAACGAAGTTTATACGCACGTATCACAGGAGCACGAGCCGTACTTTGCGCACGCTGGAGCGTGCGTAAAGTAAGAGCGTAAGTAAGAGTACACTTGGCTGTAAAGCTCCACTTTCGTCACTCTCGGTAGCACTTTTCATGCATAAAGTTAGAAAAAACTTCAGACGAGTGTGACCACGTGTGATTGCAGCACGAGCCGAAGGTGAGCGTCGCAATCGCACGTAGTACGAAAAAGTTGTTTGCACGAGTGTCGTACCAAATTATACTGCCTAACGTGTGAAATAGCCATTTTCGCACCGAGCGAAGTAAACAAATTTCTGATACGCTAACAACATAACGTAACTTTAGTGGTTTTCCGTTGAAACACATTAAAGTTTAAAGTAAACCTTGGGCGGAGCGCCCAAGGTCAAAATGTAGGTATGTCTTTGATTATCTCAGCGAGACCGAAGATAATACGCACGTAAAAGTATCGAAGTGTATAGAAGGCGTTGGAAAAAAAAAAATTCTTGATACGCTAAACAGATAATGTAACTTTAGTGGTTTTCGACGAAGAGCGCCCAAGGTCAACATTTTTCTATGTCCTCGACGATCTCAGCGAGCCCGAGAATAATACGTACGGAACGGTGTCGAAGTATCGAAGGTGTTAGTAGCGAAGAAATAATAACTCTTGAAGCGAGAAAAATAAAGACACCCGGTCTATTCAAGCGTATCGAGAGTCACGATAAGGTCTCGCCGGCGCGTTCGTGAAAGAAGCAAGAAAAATAACACATTGGACTGCGGCGCGAGGAATAGAGTCTCGATACACGAGCATTTTTATTCTAAAAAAAAGCATGTTATTCATTTGCTGAGACGGGAAAAAAAATTGGATTTCTTTTTTAAACTTATTTTTTACTTGAGCCTATTTTTAAAGATTGTTCTTACGTATTTTTTCGGATTTTGTGGAAACATCGATAAATGGACTTATCGCCGTGAAGGATCGACGACCTTCGCGATTTGGCAGTGAAAGATTGCCGCTAGAGAAACAGCACAGTGCTATAAATAGACATCGCCGATTCGTGGAAAAAAAGATTTTTTCCTGTTTCCGCTTGATTTATTATTTATTTTTTCTCTCTGTGCCGAAAATTGTGAAACGTCTGTTATAAATACTTTTATTATCTTATTATCTATATTTATGTTAATTTGTGTCAGCCGATAAATTTGACAAATCATTTTGCCCTGTTGATTCGCCCGAATCATCGAGCATTTATCGGCGATGTTGCTATCGGAAGAACAAAATGAATTTATCTTCAAAAATCCTCGTTCAAAAAATTATTCATTTTCTAAAGAGGAAAAAATTGTATTTTTTTTTATTTTACTGGCGAGCGCGCATTTTAAAGACAGTCCGGACGTATTTATTCGGATTTTCTGGAATCATCGTTAAACGGACTTATCTCCCTGAAGGATTGACGACCCTCACGACGTGACAGTGAAAGATTGCCGGAAGAGAAAAAACACAGTGCCATAAACAGATATCGGCGATTCGTGGCAAAAAAAAAAGATTTTTTTTTCCTTAATTTATTATTTATTTTCTCTTTGCGCCGGAAATTCTGGAACTTCTATAAATATTTTTATTATATTTATTTTAATTACCTCATGTTTATATTTATGTGAACTTGTATCATCCGATAAATAAAAAAAAATAATAATTTTGGTCTCTCGAGTCGCTCGAATTATCGTGCAAAATGTGTTAGCGATTTTGTTGTCGGAAGAAAAAAGAAAAAAATTCGAAGCCAATGATTTTCGCACTCTGAATCGGGCGAGACTCTATGCAGGTATGCTTCGTCGCTGTTATGCATATACCGCATGCAGGACAGCGCGCTCTGATGTAATAATAGGTACACGTAGCCGACTGGAGCCTCCGCTCGGAGATATTCACGTACACCTACTGCCACTGTACGTTAAAAACGTGACGTCGAATGTCCAAAGTGTGTGACTCGAGTGTGATGTCACGTGGTATTTATAAACGTGCCTCGAGCCATCGGAGCGAAGCAGTTTTGTACAGTACAACCTCGCGTAACTAGAGACACCGTCTCGGTTACGGATTCTGCACCACGAGGCAATTCTCTTGTCAGCCTAAGACAATATTGTTACAATCAATGCGCTTGACGCGGAAATAATTTTTTTATCGTAAGTCATCACCAAAAAGATTTTTGTACGTTCGAAAATATTATTGAGAGATTTGTAGAAAAAAAGGAAAAAAAACAACTAGACTGAATAATTGGTCGTCTGGGAAAAGAGGAAACGAATAAAATAGAAAGTCGAAAAAAGTAATCTTAATCGGGAGATCGCGAATACACGACCTCAACTGGTTTTCCAACGACTGGCACTATTTTGTTTTTTTTTAGACGAACTATTCAGGGGCCTTATCTCTTGATTTTCAAATTTATCAACAAAATTGATAAATTTGAAAGGAAAAAAAACAGCCGACTGAACAACTGGTGGTGTGGAAAAAGAGACAAAAATATAATAGAAAGTCGACAAATTAATTCTAGTAGGGAGGTCGCGAATATAGTAACTTAACTAGCGTTTCCCCGACTAAGATTGTTTCATTATTTTTGTAGACAAACTATTCTTCAGTCGGATTTTATTAAACTGTAAATCATTACCAAAAACATTTTTATACATTCGAAAACATTGAGAGATTTCTAAAAAAAAAAAGAAAAGTCCGACTGAACAATTGGTTGTCACGGAAAAGATTTAAATAAAAAGAATAGAAAGTCGAGAGAGTAATTTTAGTCGGAAGATCGCGAATGACTTCAACGTGCGTTCTCCCGACCATGATTATTTTATTACGTTTGTAGACGAAAGTGAGGTTTTCAGTCAGTTTTTTTTTTAATACACATTTTCAATTGTATTTTTAATTTCATATACTTGCCGTTGTGAACTGCCCATTTGCCTCCCTTCCGACAAGAATTTAATTCCAGTTATTCAATCGGGCTGCTCGAGTGACATACCGGCTTTCACTGACACGAGATAACCCATGCGACATGAAATACGACACAAGACACGAATGCGCCACTTGGGCCTTTCATTTTTCTTCATTGTCACGCGCAAATCGCTGCCTCGTAGAATAATTACCATATTTCATTGTAAGAACGAAGGAGTCTCGTCGCGTTCGATTTTGAGGTTATGTAAAGCGTCGTATTCTCGTTTCGCTTTCGTGCATAGAAATAAGCGAGAAGTTAGCCGCAGCACGGAACGTTTTTTTCTCACTGTTGCCAAACGTCAAGTATAAAAGCCGCTTCACTCTACGGAAGAAAAACTGAAAGGTCTTCTGCTCGGTCACCGTCTTGTCGCATATAATCTTTTTTTCCCATCACTTCCTTCACACATTTCGCGTAACAGCGATGATACAACAGAGTGTTTTTATCTCGCATCCTTGCGTCCGTCGAACACCGACAAGAAAGAAAGAAAAAAAACCACTAAATAACATTGCGAAATCGATTCGAGCGTTCAAGTAATTTGTACGTAATTCCCTAGCGATGATTGTTTTTTTTTTTTCTAGTGAAAATATTCGCACTGGAATGCGAAAAAGCTGGAGATTATTGACGCAGACAAAGTACCACATATAATTTTTGTTACCGGCGGCGGTATTTCACATCACGTCAAGGGGAAGTGAAACAGATGCGCGTGCGAGAGAGATAGTTGAAATTTTCAAATTAACTTTATACAATGGTGTTAATTTTTTTTTATAAAAAAATAAATTCGTGCCGGATGCGAAATTACCATGCGCATCCGGCTCGAATCTGCTTTCTCTTCAAAAAAATTAGCACCCTTGAGAAAAGTTCATTACAGTTTTCATTACCGACCGCGATATTTGTCGGTAACCAAAATCTGTAATGAATGCGATTCAGAGACCGTAGACTTTTCGGCAAAAAGCAAAGCATTAGCGGATATACAATTTAATACCGCGTCTGATGATGCTTCCGTTTTATCCGAAAAGTACACCGGTTTTAAATAGCATTGATTCGAAAAATGCATCTATCTCTCTCGCACTCATATGTCACGTGGTACATCTTTCACATGGCCTTAAGAGCATGTGAAACACGTTCTCAGCGTGTCTCTCTCGCTCTGCCGAGAGCGCCACTGATGCTATCCCTCTCGCACTCCATAGTGTTTCACATGCTCTTAAGAGCATGTGCAATACCGCGGTCGGTAATAAAAACTGTAATCAACTTTTCTCATGGATTCTGGCATATACGGTCAAAAGAAAAGTCTCATCGGAAGCGGATATCATTTCGGCTTCCCATGAGACTTTTCTTTTGACCGTATTTGCGAGATCCAGTGAGAAAAGTTGATTACAGTTTTTGATACCGACTGAGCCCGGGACGGACGGGGAGGGGGGTGTTTCATATGGTCTTAAGAGGATTCTAAACCCCTGCGGCAGTTGCTTGGGTGTGAGAGAGACAGCGCCATGGGGATTCTGCGATCGCGAGAGAGAGGGATTTATAATCCCCTTAAGAGCATGTGCAATACCGTGGTCGGTAATAAAAACTGTAATCAACTTTTCTCATGGATTCTGGCATATACGGTCAAAAGACAAGTCTCATCGGAAGCGGATATCATTTCGGCTTCCCATGAGACTTTTATTTTGACCCTATATGCGAGATCCAGTGAGAAAAGTTGATTACAGTTTTTGACACCGACTGAGCCCGGGATGGACGGGGAGGGGGGGTGTTTCATGTGATCTTAACAGCATGTGAAACACTATGGAGTGCGAGAGAGATAGCGTCAGTGGCGCCCTCGGCGGAGCGAGAGAGACACGCTGAGAACGTGTTTCACACGCTCTTAAGAGCATGTGAAACACGTTCTCAGCGTGTCTCTCTCGCTCCGCCGAGAACGCCACTGATGCTATCTCTCTCGCACTCCATAGTGTTTCACATGCTCTTAAGCCC
The DNA here is from genome assembly GCA_917499995.1 of Ichneumon xanthorius. Classification (NCBI taxonomy): domain Eukaryota; kingdom Metazoa; phylum Arthropoda; class Insecta; order Hymenoptera; family Ichneumonidae; genus Ichneumon; species Ichneumon xanthorius. The sequence goes on from OU824201.1 coordinate 18,120,304, forward strand.
GACGAAGAATTCTCTCTAGTGCTTTCATACAGCACTGGACAGGACGAAAACACGCGCCGGACAGAACGGGAAAAACACCCCGACGCTGAAACGGCAGTCGAACCCGCGACGTCGTCGACCACAGCCTAGCGCGCCAGCCGCGCACACTCGCCCCCAACGAACGAAGGTTGAGAGCCACTGCTCTCGTAAAATTACTACTGAACTACTAGCGAGGGCCCCACCTGCCGTCGAGTCTCCCCCCGGCCCGACCAGTCGGATCCATGAGCCTGCCAAACGCGCATGCGCGCGCCCATCCACGTGCATGCGGTCCGACAATCGAAAAAAAAAAAAACATAAGAAAAGAAAAAAAGAAAAAAGAATTAAGTGCACATACACACATTGCTAATCGCGCTGCGGAGTCTCTCTCGCTCCAGCAGGAAGGCGAGACCGGGATGACGAAGTGGCAGGCACGCGAGGATTGTCAGGGCAACCACGCGTCTCCGCCACGCCCACTGTGCGCTCTATGCTCAATTGGACACACGTACGGCTGAAATACGCGGGTAGGGAGAGTACCCAGTGCACCCCCCCCCCCCCCCCCCCCCCTCCTCGAGTCGGAGGGGGTGGTGGAGCGACGTTTATCATCCGCAGCGGCGCTCAGCCTCCCCCCCCTCTCACCCCCCACCCCTCTAGTATCGAGTCGAAAATGTCGCGTGCGTGATATACCGGTATCACGGGGGTTTCGGACCCTTCGACATTCTTAAAATTCTTCGAAATGTAGTTCGCAGTTTTAATCGCGAGAATAGCCGATTGACCTAATTAACTTCATGTATAATATTTTTTAATATTTTTTTTTGTTCTTTGTTTCAGTGAAAGCATTTTGCCAATGTTGCAAGAAAAAATGCAGCGGTCAGGTGCTCCGCGTTCAGGACAAGCACTTTCATATAGGATGCTTCAAATGCGCCCAGTGTAACACGAGCCTCGCACAGGGTGGATTCTTTCTACGCGATGGTTCCTACTATTGTACAAAGGTGAGAGCAAATCTTAATTATAAAAAAAAAAAAAATTTCTCTACGTGTTACCTACTATAATTTATCTACATTGTAATATTGTAGTGGACAATTACGCGATGTAAATTTTCCATCGTTTAAGTCCCACGTCTATTATCTAAGAATTCTATTATACTCCAATTCATACATGAGTTAATTTGTTCCGTTCAACAACGTCGATCGCTCGCTTAGATTTAGAAATAAAGCCTGTGTGAGAAAATAAAAATGCGCAAGTTTTACTTATTTTTTAAAATTCTTTTTCTCTCCGCGTATTACGTACTATAATTTATCTATCTGGCAATGAACATTATAGTGGACAATTCCGGGATCAAAATTCACCATAAACTAAGTCCCAGGTCTTTTATGTGATACTCCAATTCGTACCTGAGTTAATTTTGTTCGTTTCATAACGACGGTCTCTCGCTTAGATTCATAAAAAATAAAACCTGCGTAATAAAATAAAAATGAGTGTCTCACTTATTTTTTTGATTTCTTTTTCTCTCCACGTATTACGTACTACAATTTATGCATCTGGCAATGAACATTGTAGTGGACAATGCCGGGATCAAAATTCACCATAAATTAAGTCCCAGCTCTCTTCCTATTATACTCCAATTCGTACATAATTTTTTTTTTTCTTTTAACGACACGAATCTCCCGTTCAGATTCATAAAAAAGTATGATAGAAGAAAAAGCTTCCTCCACGAGGAAGCAAAATGAGTGTTTCTTTTTCTAACCGAATAAATTACGTTTTTCAGGATTACCGAGAGCGCTGGGGCACGCGCTGCGCCGGTTGCGGCGAGTACGTCGAGGGGGATGTCGTTACAGCCGGAGACAAGCATTCCTTTCATCCGAATTGTTTCCACTGCCAGAGGTGTCGGCAGCCTCTTCTCGGAGAGGGAACGAAGGTGACGCTGGTCCAAGGTACGCTTGTCCGCGATCGTATCTCTTCAATGCCGTGTCTCATTCATATGGAAATTTTTCATTGAAACTTCGAAACCATCGTTCAACAGGTCAAGCTCTGTGTCATCGATGCGTCGGCATACCGGTACGCGAGGCCTCGACGCCGGTCTGCACGAACGATCATAATCGAGGAACAACTGGCAATGTCGGCTCGACGGATCCCGGCGCCTGCGCCGGTTGCGGACAGCGTCTGCAAGAGGGTCAGGCGCTCGTTGCACTCGATCGACAGTGGCACGTATGGTGCTTCAAGTGTCATAGCTGCGACACCGTTCTGCACGGGGAATACATGGGAAAGTACGTGGCGAAACTAAACGCTTTCTAATGTCGACCAGCGTTCCGCATTCTTTCGGCGAGAGAAAAAAAGAAAATTCCATTCCTGACCACCTTTCCAGTACGATGTATCGAGGAAAAGAAAAAAAATAAGAACGAAGTTTCGTTCGCTCCCGATAAGCAACTTATCGCACCGAACTTCTCGTTCGACTTCAAAGAAATTACACGATTTAACGATGCAATTCGTATTCATTAAATTGCATTTAGATATTCGATATTCGCTTCAATGTTGAAATTGTGTTTCAATGAAAAAGATAATTCGGTTCTTGACCACCTTTCCGGTATGAAATATATTGAGAAAAAAAGATAAGAGCGAAGTTTCGTTCGGTTCAGATAAGCTTATCGCATCGAACATCCGGTCGAATTCACAGTCGAAGCTATACAATTTCTCAATACAATCCGTATTCATTAAAATATCATTAAATTGCACTCAAATATTCGTTATTTGCCTCAATATCGAAATCGTCCATCGCTAATGACCGTAGCAATTGATGCGACATTAAATTAATTTTTAAAAAATTTCGAAATTCTATTTCAATGAAACGAAAATTCCGTTCTCGATCAGATTTCCTGTACGATATATCGAGTATAAAAAGACCGAAGTTTCGTTCGTTTCAGATAAGCTTATCGCATGGAACGTCCGCTTCGATATCACAGTCGACACTATACAATTTCTCAATACAATTCGTATTCATTAAAATATCATTAAATTGCACTCAAATATTCGTTATTTGCCTCAATATCGAAATCGTCCGTCGTTAATGACCGTAGCGATTGATGCGACGTTAAATTAATTTTACAACAATGTCAATATTGTATTTCAATGAAAAAGAAAATTCTGTTCTCGATTAGATTTTCAGTACGATATATCGAGAAAATTGTTGAAAAAAAAAAAATTTCTCGATATATCGAGAAAAAAAAGACCGAAGTTTCCAGATAAGCTTATCGCCCCGAACATTCCGTTCGACTTCACACTCGAAACTCTACGATTTCTCAACGCAATCCGTGTTCATTAAAACAATCATTGCACTCAGATATTCCGTATTTGTCTCAACCACATAATTGTATTTTTCAGAGACGGCGTGCCTTATTGCGAGAAGGATTATCAGAAACAATTCGGTGTAAAGTGCGCATATTGCAGTCGCTACATAAGCGGCAAGGTATTGCAAGCCGGCGAGAATCATCACTTTCATCCGACCTGCGCGCGATGCACGAAGTGCGGCGATCCGTTCGGCGACGGAGAGGAGATGTATCTGCAGGGCGCCGCGATATGGCATCCGCGTTGCGGCCCCGGACCGACCGGTCCGAACGGCATCGTCAACGGTCACGGGCACGCGGCCGAGCCGCATACTCCGCAGCACCGAGAATCCGAGCGCATATCGAGCAGCGCCTCGGAGATGCAGGTGAGGCCTCGTTTCCTCCCCACGAACGGATAGCGCTGTTCCACGTATTTATTCACACCTCCCCGACTTGCACGCTGATTAGAACGTTAATTCGGTGAACTGTAGTCTAGCATTTACGATGGAGCATCCCGTCTCGTAAACACCAAAGTCACGTCCCACCACGCCGTTCCACCACACGCTCGTCACTTCCCTTTTGTTTCTCTTTAATTTGCAAAACTCTCACAGTTCACTCCCCGTCCGACGCGTGTTTTTATTTTGTATGTTTTTTTTTTATTTTATTTTTATTTCCTTGACGCTTGGTTAATTGTTATTTTTGTCTTTTTATTTACATTATTGTTTATCGCACGATCATTGCGTGTAGTTTTCGATGAGGTCGCGCACCCCAAGCCTGAACGGATCGATGTGCAGCCCTTACAGCAGCCTCAGTCGCAAGGTACGCCCACACACGTGTTCTTCCTCACATGGTACTCTGTAATTTTGCATCGATCGCATTCGCCGCTCGCTGGTCCAGAGATGGGTCGATTTTTTTTTTTTTTTAAATTCTGCATCGATGAATTCTGCAATCGTTTTTGCATTTTTATTTTCGCTTTAACGAAGTTCGAAGCTTGCATCTGCGTGACTGCGATCGGACGGGCGTGTTGGCTCCGCGTGTCCGTGCGCGAGCAAATACGCTCGATCCAATTTCAGACACGCGATGTTTCATCCCCGTCTCTGCACCGGCAAAATGTCCATCGCACCGCGCGTCGCACTTCGACGTGTCGTGCAAAAATAAAATAAACATTCGATCGATTCTGTTCAGTATTATCCAGCGAGAACCGGAAGTCCAGGATTGATATTACGCGAGTACGGACGCGGCGGGGCCGAGGACGTATCGAGAATTTACACGTACTCGTATCTCACAGAGACGCCTAGTCAGGGATACCTTCGACGGCCGATACAGCCTTACGACAAACCACCGACGAGTCCACACTTTCATAGGCCGAGCTGTGAGTTTTTCCACGAACTCGTTTTGTTGCGATTGGAGATGTGAGCGCTAAATGGGAACGGTAATTTTACCGGATTTAGATGAATTAATTGATAAAAAAAAAATGAAAATACGAATGATTACGAAATCAAGGAGGGAGCAAACTTCATTGGAAATAAACGTAGACAGCTAAAAAGTTGACTAAAAAAATGATGGTCGAATTCGAATTAGATAGATATTAAAATGACGGTCATGGCACATTTTCTGTAATACAAAAAGACGGTCGATTGAGGGCATCTTTTGGTCAATTGAGCCTTACAAAAAAATGACCGTCACGGCTGGAGATGTGAAGGGTCATTTTTCCATATTTTTACCGTGAAAATACGACGTTCGTAATAAGACCATATAGACACGTAGTGATCTTCCAAAAAAATTACAACTACCATTTTTCAATAGGTAATGTCACATTTAAATAGGTAGATTTTGTACATTTTTACGTTAAATTTGACCAACAAAAATGTTGTGACCGGTAATTTCGCATTTAGATACATTATTTCTACCACTTTTTACAGTAAATTTATGAGAAACTTTCGTGGCCATATTTTCACATCATAAAATATTGCGAAAAAAATGACGTCACAATACTGTATTTTTACGTTAATTTTATGAAATATTAAAATACCAGTATTTCCATATCTCTAATCGCGATATCTGCCTCGAAAGAGAGATATAAAACTATCGAGAATCATTTAGCCTCGCGAGCTATAAAAGTAGACAAACATCGAATCCGATTGTGTAACGTTTAAACAAACGTGTGATTCAACAGCCTCGCGTTCGATAAGAAGCAGCGGTGGACGCAGCAGTCGTTCCGGCATGCGAGCTCTGGTCGATGCTCTGAGCGACGCGAGACCAAAATCACCGGCTGCTGGAAGCCAGGTCGACAACGACGAGCCGATCGAACTCGCTCATTATCCGGACGCCATGAAACCACCGCCCGGAACTAAACCACCTATAGAGAGAGACGATTTTCCTGCACCTCCCTATCCGTACACCGATCCCGAGAGACGCAGGCGATGGTCCGACACTTACAAGGTTTCGATCGTCAAGCAAATCGCCCGGTACATGCGCCGCGGAGAGCTTGAGTGTACCGAAGAGTTAACTTTGCTGAAACAATCATACTTAAGATATTTTTTCCCACTTCGCTAAAATAACCACATTGGCCTATTATTATATAATTATGTAAATCTTATATAAATTAGCCAGCGTAAAAATAACCGCAAAAAATTACGCTAATTGCGGGTCACTTTTCATTACCGCTAAAATAATCGTAAAAATATTCATATTTTAACTTCTGCGCATGTGCTTGCGAACGGTCGTTTTTTCGTTTGAGCAGCCGAAAAAATAACCGGGGCATTAACCGTGCATACCTAGAAGTTGAAATTACGGTTATTTTTATGGGTAGAATCTACGGAATATAAAGTGACCTGAAACTACCGTAATTTTTTCGGGTATTCTACGATTATTCTTAATAAAACCCATGGTTACTCGAGTTGCTAGGGCAGTACTGTTTCATCACTCCCTAGGGAATAATAGGACTCATGACTTCCTCTGGAAACCCTATTACTCCCTAGGTAGTATGGTTATTGGCAAATCTGGAGATTTTTCCATGCAAAAAATGTGGTTATTTTAACGAAATCGGAAAAAAGTATCGTATACTGAACGGAAGGGAACGGATTTTCACCTTGTGTGCTTCCTCGGACAGCAAACTTCACACTCGGTGAAAATCGCGCATTTCCCTCTCGTGTCGCATAATATGCTCATTTTTTTTTCATATTTTTTAAAGTTGATGTTTTGGTTGTCCCGTTATCACGAAGGATTCGTTTCAACAAAGTTGACTCGTCCACGTCGATGAGAGTGGTTACTCAAGCTCTCTGTGGCACCAGCCGCAATATCCACGTTGTCACGATTTCCGATTTTAATTGAAAATTTATTTTAGGGCGTACCTGAATCCGACGACGAGGACGAGGTCGATCACAAGGGATACATAAAGGAGGTCGAGCAAAAGCTTAAAAAGGAGCACGATGAATTGAGCAAAATCGACACGGGAATTGCTAAGGTATTTCTGCAGGACAGGGAGAAGGACCGTGAGAATTTGCGACACCGGGCTGCAAACGTCGATCCGAGAAACGCATCGAGAACGGCGTCCGCAGCTCGAGAACCGACTTACAGACTTCGCTACGAGAGCCCGGTCGGAGCTTGTGAGTTATATTTATTCGTACAGAAGTTTTTAACCCTTTAACGTTGAGCAGTTTTTACCACACTGCATTTCACTTCTAAAGCTCCATTTCGATAATCTATGTTTAAGTTATAAAATTTTATACTCACGATTTTTGTTCCCAACGATCATTAAAAGGCTGGAAAAATCACAGATATTCCACACAAATTATCCTTTTGTATATACAAGTTTTTAGTTCTTTAACGGTGAACAATTTTTATTCCCTATATTTCACTTCCACACCTCAGCTTCGGTATTCTATCGTTAAATTACAAAAACATTATAGTCACGAGCTTTAGGCCCGACGATCGTTAAAGGGCTGAAAAAAAATCACAGATATTCCACACAAATCGTCGTATTCACAAAACCGTTGAAATATCTTTCGCAGCTCCGTCAAGAAACATTGATCACGCCCGACCGTGGGAGGACGAGGACGGTGTGAGTTACAAGTCTAGCACGGGACCGAGTTACAACGGTGAGTTATCCTTGCCATTTCCAACGATACACAATTACCACTCTCATATCTCAATGACCACTTTTGATAGACGAAATATCACTGATTCTTTTTTAATTAGAAGAAAAAGAAAAACAAAAAAAAAATTGTTTAATATATTTCATTTCATTAACCACATGCGTATGTATCATCTCATACATGTCCACACGTTCGCACATAACACTAACATGATCCACCACTCTACCGTTGAGCCTCGGAACGATAGCGAGGTTTTCCAATACCGATGCCGATGAGCGCACGTTTTCTATCGTCACGATAATATTCTAGCTAGTCGAACATAGGTGAGAGAGAACAAATTTAAAAAAAACCAATTAATAAAATTATTAAAAAAAGAGTAACGTCTCCTCGTTCGAGAGACGCGAGCGCGTTAGCAAAAGCCTCTTCGCTACTACTTTTGTAACAATGGGAACGTTTAATCGAGTAATGGACGTGACCGATCAATGCCGAGACACTGGCCGTCCAGTCTCGAGTTACAGGTGACGTATTCAGCCTATGCATGCGGTTATCACACGCGCTCTTGCCAGCTTTTTATTACGTTAAGTCTTCACACGACTAACACACGGTTCAAATTTTACAATTGCGTGAATGAAAAAAAAAAAAGTAAATCCCACACCTTTCGCCACAATTTACAATGGCTCAACAGGCGACGCCGCTTTTTTTTCTCACAAAATCGTTTATAATTTTCTGCATGAACTAGCTATTTATATTATTTTTTTTTAATGCACTCTCGCTCTAATACTCGCTGCTGCGTTTCTCGGTATATCGTTCATCACATCCAAACACTTTCCTGTCGACAAACCTCGATCGCGTACTATCGTCTCATCCCATCAGAGATCTAGAATGCAATGTCGAAAGACGCTGGGTAAGACTCGAGCTTTCGAAGCATCTTTCGACGTTGCGATTAAAAAAAAAAAAAATTTAATTTTTTTTCGTCATTTGCTAATAAAAAAATGCTGTTAAAAGAAAATTAATATATATATAATACATATATAACACCATTAATTTACACGTCTCACATCTTCGACACCTGTCGTATCTTCTCTATTTGTGTTTTATTTTGTGTGTTGTGTCGCGTGTTTTGCGTGGCCGACAGCCGGGAGATCATCGACTCGTTCCCCGGCTCCCAGAAACTATCCTCCTGTTGGTAATCAACGAGCCTTCACTCTTCCAAACGCCAGTAGGCACTATAATTCGGTGAGTTGTGGAGATCAAATCCCGCCCGTATCTCACCCCGTAATAATTATGCGATTTTCAAGTATTTTCGTAAAAATTAAAAATCTGATCTGAAGAATTTCAATTAAATACATGTCTTAACACTTTCGCTCAGACGTGTTATTTTCGTATCCGAAACACAAATTTTTGTGTTTAGAAATTATAAAAAATGAATAGCTGTTTTTTTTGCTTTGCTTCGCAACGAAAGTTGAATAATTGTTTATTTGTGGCTCAACGTTGCGGCAAATGATGCGGAACTTTCCACTGACAATTTCAAAGTCCGAGTAAAATTTTAAGAATCAAAAAAATATATTTTGACGTGCAGTGAAAAAAACATTGGAACGTGTCCAAAGAGCGAACGGGTTAATTTGACAAGACTCAAGTTACATTTACTTTCAACTCGCCGACGTTTACGGGGTGAGATGCACACAGTATGCAGAATAGATGAAGTAAAGAAAGGCTTTGCTAAGACGGATGCCGATTATTCGAAACGTGCGTGTGCGCGGGACTCATCGATGCGCGAGGTAATGAAAAAAAAAGAAAAAAAAAATCGTACGACGTGCAAAGAGAACCGCGTCGTCGGCCGGTTGTATCCTTTCGCTCTAGCAACAATATTCGACGGTAGGGTTGGTATGGTGGAAAAGCGGGCGAGAGTTCTTACGGTGATGTTATCCTCTCTAATTCACAAAAAAAAAAAAAAAAAAAAAATCATTTCCCCGATTACAATATCGTTAATATTTTTGTTGTCCTTTTTCTTCCAATACTCAATTGCGAACGTTGGGCATTCGTATGGGATCGAAATAAATAGTAAGTTTCCCGATGAAAACTAATGAGTATTTTGTTGTCGATTGAAATTTAAAGTTGTGAGCTCCCTTCGGCACATCCCGAAGCCGGGATACGGTCTGGCACCGCGAAGTCACACCTTCTCCTCGACCGGCGGTTCCGTATCTGCTCTCCCTGTAAGTCTTTGGCTGCACCGCGATTACGTGATACGAAATTGCACCGTGCTCTTAACGCTACGAATAATCATCCGATAACACACACTGCGAATATATATGTATACATATATATATATATTTGTGTTATTATAATTTTCTTTTTTGTAATCGTGTTATATATTTTTTTTTCAATTTCTATTGTCAACAATATTTTCTGTTTTTTTTTCGATTCTTCTCGCCTAGGGTGATTACTCGTTCAGCGGAATGGGCGACAAGACGCACAGCACCGACTTTTCTTCCGGCAAATCGGACAGTGAGTATTGTAAATACGATTTTTTTTTTAGTGTAAAAAACATTTCAATTGTCACAATGATTACTTCTTAATCTTCCCACGCCCTTTTTTTTCTTTTCTATCTTTATTTTTCTTGACCGCCTTTGCGCTTACGTTTACTTTTTCGAGACTATCATTTGAACAGCAGATATACTAATATCCTAATAACTTTTTTTACGCGCCTTCTACCTCCGATATCCTTCCTTCATCCGAGTTTGTTTTACGCATGTCTCGCCGAGGCTGTGTTACAGTAACTAAGCCGAACTGCTGCGTGGATTACTTTCTTTAGGGACGTACAAAGCAGCAACGGCGTTTTTTTCGTACGGATCATCAACGTGTACACATTAATACATTCCGAACGATTCTGTACCTGCACTCTGTATATTTCATCTGTTCTACGGTACATATTGATATCTCAAAACTTTTTGTTAATTTTCTCTTATTACTTGCCGTGAAATTTTTCAATAGTGCGGGATCGTTTAATCCGCGGATAGTTCGAAATTCAATAAATAGATTTGGGATAAAAAAAAAAACTTTTCGAGAAGTAAAATATCACGAAAGGGCCTATTGAATAATTTCACTTATTTATTCTGGTGAATTTCCGTGGTTATCAGGTACGGAATAACGTTCAAATTTACAGTGGTTTGTAAAATACGGTTTGACATGATTTTCTTTTTCCCGTTTTCCCGAATATTTAGTATCGACAGGCAGCATCACGGATGTGGACCGGCGGGCACTGGTATGTACCACAACAGCCCCCTTCTACTCCCGGCGAATTAGCATGGTTTGTAGCTTGCTTTTGCACCTTTATCCGTCACAACGCTCACTTTACAAACTAATCGCGCGTTTTTTTGTTTTTGTCTCGCCCCTTTTTCTTATTTTTACATGACTATAATTATTTTTTATTCAGCTTACCTCGTTCGCGCGTTGTAAAATAATTTTTGCATAATTTGCAAACGACTACGAAGAGTTTTAGTGTACATATTCGATTCTTTCCAGTAAGTTACAATTTGTCGTGGTACAAAAAAATCACTGCACATCTATGAATATAGCACACGATTTGTTGTTGCATGTTCGCTGTAAAATTGCTCCATGGGCGTCGATTATCCGTTGTACATACAATTTAAACAATATATTATTCACCGAATTAGATTTAATAATTTTTTGTTGTCCAATAGTCGTCGTTGAATTTATGTCCCGCATTGACGTAAAAATTTTTGTTACACACGTCACGTCGGGTTTGCACGCGTAGCGATTACACGTTATTTTTGCATCATGATCGACGTGTTCGAACAGCATGTTCTCGTATGCCGTGACTTATAGTGAAGCGATGTTTTTTTTTATATGTTTCATCTCGTTTCTTTATTTTGCAAAGTGGAAGAAAAAATATACTGACCAATTTGTCTTAGAATGACGGTGGAATCCTGCCGTCGTCGACGACCTACACAGGAGGCCTCGGCTCCGTCGTCGGGCGAAGCCACGGTCATCATGTGAGACGCTCGTTGCCGGACATGGGCGCTGCACCGACCGAACCGCCCAAGCTCTATCCTTACCACTTGCTAGTTATAACCAACTATAGGCTGCCGGCCGACGTGGACCGTTGCAATCTCGAGGTAAACGAACTTACACTTTTTTCGAGTCATGCGAAAGTAGATTGCAAATTTAAAAAATCATTTTAAGGGGAAGTGAAACAGCTGTGCGTGCGAGAGAGATAGTTGCAATTTTTTAATTAACTTTATTCAATGGTGCTAATATTTTTGAGAAAAAAATTAATTCGGGCCGGATGTTAATTTGCAAATTCGATCCGGCTCGAATTTGGTTTTTCCTCAAAAAAATTAGCACCCTTGAGAAAAGTTCATTACAGTTTTCATTACGAACCGCGATATTTCACTTCCCCTTAAGCCCCACGAGATTTCATATTTTGCAAAGTCGAAACTTAAGGAGCTGCTGGACCTTCCTGTTTCACCGACGGAGCGAGGCGATGTCGTAGAAACGACTTTACATTATTAATATGCTACGTATATGCCAAATGTCAAATTTTACAGGCCTGTAATACTGGCCATGAACCCTTCTGCGTGTACTTGAATTTCGGTTGAGAACGTCCAAGAAATTAAAATAATCGAATATCACAGATTGTCCCGAAAACCAATATGGCCGCTCAAAATTTCAACAGGATCTACTTCGTAGGTTATAAAATATTCTGGAACTCACATATTCCATAATCGTCACAAATCTATCATAGAAAAGAAATCCATGCAAAGTGTATTCTACGTTTACGTTTACTACGTTTTGTTAATGAAAATTCGACTGCACGCCGAAGCGTTTATGTCAATATTATCGTTCCGCAAGATTTGAAGCATTTGCGTGGCATATTAACAATTCAAAATTGAAACTAAGAAATCGCCTAGTTCGGTCGGTAAAAAAGGTAATTAAGGAGTTAAAAACGGATCCAGCATCCCCTTGCAATCAGTAACAATAATTGTCTCTTATTATTCATTTCAGCGCCATCTGTCGGACGCTGAATTCGAGGTGATACTTCAGTGCAGCCGTTCGGAATTTTATCGACTACCGCAATGGCGTAGAAACGAGATAAAGAGACGAGCCCGTCTGTTTTAAAATTTCTAAAAAAAAAAAAGAAAAAAACGTAATAACTGCCGTTCGATAATTCGATACACCAAAAGGCCACCCAATTCACCGTGCCACGATCCAATCGGTGCAGAGTGTTTATACATTCCTGCTGCACGTTAAACATTCGTCGCAAAGATTTAAAAAAAAGAAAAAAAAACTACCGTCAGCCTGCACCACGCAAAACACATACACACATACACAGTTCACACTCAAATTCACACATAAGATACATCCGCGATAAAACACGTTGTTCGTTCTACGAATTTATCAATTATCCACGAATATTTGTCGATTAGCAGATATAACATGGTGTTTCGATGTTAGAATTGCGAAGAGAGATTGGAGAAGATAGTTTACGATGACGAATCGCGCTATTTCGCGAAGCGTCGAGAACGGACAGAGCTGGCACGAGTCACTGCCATTAGCCCGTCGAATCTTCTATCCTCTTCTTATACATACGCCCTTTCTTTCATCAATTCAATTCACAAACTCGCTGTTGGCAACGAACAGACGAAATTAACTCGTCATTCGGAACGCTCACGTTCCGAACGGCCGCCGAAAGAATATTATACATTATAGTTGCGCGATGTTGTTGTTTTTTCGTGGACCCGTCGAGATCGCGATGAGTTTCGAATTGGTCGACGTGGAACTTGAGGGGACTTAGATTAACGCTTTGAAAAAAACAAACAAAAAAAACGAAAAAAAATTCTTTATACAAACGAAGCTCGCCCACTCGCCCGCGGGAGAGCCTCTTTCCCGGATCCTAACTTTCTCCCTAGAGCCGCGGGTACAAGGGTAATTTTTACTAAAACGATTTAGTCTAGGCGCGTTCGTTGCATACCCCGTTTTTATTCGTCATTCGACAAAAACTTGTCTTAATTTTTTTTTATTATCCGGTACAGCTGGCTCCGGTGTAGAAGACATGTCGGTAAAACAGCGAGAGAGTAAAAGAGATAAATAGTTGAGAGATATACATGAACCGAGTAATCACGGCGTCATCGTTTGCGTTACCATACATACCTATATTGTAAATACAGTGGAGAAATGATAATTGGAGAATGGAAAGAAAACCGAAATTGAAAGAAAGAAAAATAAGAGGAGATCGATGGGAATATAAGGATAGCGAAGAAGAGCCGTTTATCTAAATGCTTCGCTAGATAAAAGCCGCACATAATCTACGAGAAGAAAAAAAGAAAAAGTTACTATCACGCTGCTGTACGGCACGGGTAGGACTATCTAAACGAAAAGAAGATTTAAAAAAAAACAGCTACTGTTTGTCATATAAGTTCAATAATTACTTTTACTATATTTTACCTGTAAGTCGAACGAAGCGAGGGGCGAATAGATTAAAAAAAAGGGACGAAGAACAAGTGTATCTAGAAGCAGCAGATTAACAGCGACGAATTAGTATAATCGGCAAGCGCCAAGCTGCTATTTGTTTTTTCGTAACGACCGTACTGTATAACGCTACGATGCGAGCAAGAGAGCAAAGGAAAGTCAACTGTTTCAACTCCTGTCGGAACTTTTATAATCGATTTTTTTTTTTTAATTCGCCGAACTGATAGTAATTTGAATTCAGTAAGACGGTTCGATCGTGCGGTGTGTACGTCGAAATTCTTTTTTTTCGCCTTTATCAGACGAGCAAGTTTATCGACGACTTGCTAATATGAACTTTGCATTTTCATCCCCCCCCCCCCCCTTCCCCAAAGTCATGTGCCTATCGATAAATGTCCGCAGACATTTAACGCACTCTTTGCAAGAAACAAAAAAAAATAAATAAAATCGTTATACATATTATATACTATTATATATAGTATAGTGATCGAAGTCGCATATTGTACGGTTCGGTAAAAAAAGAAGAACAAAAAAACAAAACTCGAAACGTTATATGACAAAACGCCATGTGAGGGTCCGCGCGTTGTGGCTTCACGACGCTGCAAGCTGTCGCGAAGCGACTGGAGGCGACGCGGGCCCATTTATTATCTCGCCGATTAGCGATTCGAGCCGATGTAAGTTTTCCGTTGTATAAAAGCACACCGCTTTCGCTAGTCGATAAAAGTTTCAATTATAAATGCAAACTAAAAAAAAGCAACAAAAAAAAAACAACAAAAAAATCAACAAAATAACTATTGTGAAAAGAAAACAAAACAGCTTTAATGTGTCTTTGACTACTTTATTGTTTATTCATGCTCGATTTTCAGTGTTCGTCTTAAATTCCCTCAGACTTCTCGCGAAGCACGACGAATCCTTCGAGAACGCTGGAGAGAGGCTGATAACGATCGTCAACGAGCTCTGCTCTCTCGCCAGCTGCGAGGAGCAACGGAGTCGTTTGAACGCGATCGGTCTTGATGACTTTTGGATTTCCGGCTTTGCCGGTGATGTCCAACGCTTGACCGACTCGAACCCAAACCGGCAGGGCCTTTGCCGATAAAAATTGTGGGCTTCAATTAATTATCGTAATTATTCGGGTAGCTTACGGAAAGCTTCCGGCTGAGCGTGTATTATCATGTACATCCATTCTATCAGCGCCACCTACCGGCCGGCTCAGTCCCAACTTGTACCCCCAGCTCTGCATGCATACGCAATTCACACTCATCCGGTGAGCTCCAAACCACAATGGTTTATTGTCAAAACGCAACCGTACAAACAACCATCGGATTAAATTCGAGTAAGCTTGCAACACGGTGGTTTTCATCGGAAAAACGACCGTACAAACCACCGTCCGAATAATCTCTAGCAGTTTGGATGGTGGTTATTTTTAAACACACCACATCATAAGCTTCCTTCGGAACTTTTGGGTCCACCGGGTCCATGGTTTTCACAGTGCTTTGGTCGGTTACGTTTTGACAATAAGCCACTGTGGTTTTTCAGTGGTTTTATCGGTGGCTGAATCCGTTAGGGCTGGATCTGGGTTGTTCCCTAACAATCTGCTGCAACTCAGCCAGTCGATTGTTGCACCAAACCGACTGATATTTCAATACCAACCGTTATATGTGCTGAATAGAAAGTTGGTTAACAGTTCTACTTTTCCAAAACAGCCCAATTTCTGAGTCTATGTTGAGAGCAGCGATAGCTCTTTGCTCAGGGTTGAAAATCTGCTTATTTTAAGAAAATCCAACCGTAATACCATCGGTTGATATTTCGGTTGATTTTTTAATATCGGCGAAAAATCAACCTCTCGAAGCCTGGAATCAGAGTTGGTTCGGTGCACCAATCGACCGGTTGGACGTCCGCATAGCGACCATCTGAAGACTCATTGATAGCGATTTCTGGGATTTTTTTTATCACACGAATCTTCACGGACCTGTAGTTTCGTGTCCACCGTAACCAACCATCTCGGCTCCATCGCGACAGCCAAGCAATAAAGAAGATAATGCGACCTTCCGAGTATCAAGTTTTTGCAATCGAGACAAGCTACGAGGACGACCATCAGAGCTGCGAGAGCCGTGTGATCGAGAACTTTGGAGTCGTAACGTAGAGGGCGCAGCGATACGGTTCCCTGGTCGAACAGAGAGAAAACAAAAGTGCATTACAATAAATTAACGTTTCGTTGAACATGAAATTTGTCTGTAGTAATGTTTCTATCGCTGCGCTCGGCATGACGGAAGATTATTTTTACCTTGCCGAGGTGGACGAGGCCCTCGGATATTCTGACGAGGAACAAATTGTCCGGATCTTTTGAGTACGCCGCCAGATGTCGAAGCATAGTCGCCAAGCGCGCGTTGTTAGTTCCGGCCCCAACGAGACCGAGAGCCAGTATCGCGCTGTGCACAACATCGGGATCGTTGTCGTGGCTGTATTTGTTCAAAAGGTCGACCAAGCATCCCTCGGGACTCGAGAGCGACGACAAGGCTGTCGCTAGTGGAACTGCTCGACGAGCTGACGCCGTTCCGTATCTCGCTATTTGTCCGAAGATTCGCGAGTTCTCGTTACCCTCGCCGAGACCCACCACGGCCACACCGAGCGCTGCTATCGCTTGTGCAGGACCGACGTCTCTCCTTTTATTTGTTTTTATTTACTATTACACGAATATGGGTTTTCTTTTTTTTTTTACGATACAGTCACGTCGCAACCTTTTAAGGAGGTTGGAGCGCTTCACACTAATCAAATGAGTGTTATACTTGTATAGTCGTTTATAAAACATTTTACGAATCACGGATTATTCTTTGAAAAAACTGAACGGATTTGTGCCTCTGCGAAAATTTGCACAAATCAGTTAAGGTTTTTGCAAATCCATTGCAATTAATGTTTTTCTACATTATGTTTGTATTACAGGGATGTTCTGAAGAACATCTCTGTAGTACAAACAACGATTCACTATAATCAATACATGCGTACAAGTTTGTATAAACGACTTTGAAAATGTAGCTCTTACTTGACTAGTGTGAGGCGTTCCGACCTCCTTAATCCACTTTCGTACGCTTTTTCGCATTACCCAGGTAGCAAAAAGACATCTGGTATAGAAACGGGATCTAAATGGGTTACATATGTCCGTCCCAATGGTAACTATAAGCTATCCTACGTCACGTACGTCCAAAAGTAAACTTTTGGGTAACTAATTTTGTGTGCTACTTGGGTAGCACACAAACCTGCGGAAACCATTCGGCCGTTCCTCGAGCTCGTAGTTCGGGCAAACGCCGCTACGGGCTCGAACGCCATAGACTGGCGTTACTGTCGCGATCTCGGATACCTTGAACCCCATTTTGCGCTCCCGCAGTTGTACACCGGTCGTCTGCGGCGCCCGGAAGTAATTATTTTTTTAATACCTGCCGGTATTATGTTCTTTGACGAACGTCGAAGTTTTCGCTTTCTTCGGTACGTTGCACGATTGCTCGTGAACATCGAAACTCGAAGCTGCGCGGTTGGAAGTCTCGCCGAAGTGAAACTCGGTATCGACGGTGGTCTCGGACGACAAATCCGGCTCCGAGCACAAGTGCAAAAGTTCTTGAACGATCAGCACGTCGCCGGTGCCGGCGTACGAGCACACTTGCAGCATAGTTTGAGCGGCGAGCTTGTGCGGATCGGGAAGCACCTCGAGAGCCGTAGATGGCGCGTCGATCGCGTCGCGTCGACCCATGAAAATTATACCAAGACCCAGGGGCAAAAATCTTTTCTTGTTTATGTTTTTAATCGATCTCTTTTTCACAGGCGCATTCAATCGCGCACCGTTCAATCGCACACTCGTTCGTTATAACGGAGATGATTCGTAGACGGCAAAAAATGTTACAAACTTTTAGGGGACAGTCGGGTTTTCAAAGATTTCTAGGCTTTCAAAAAATCTGAACAAATTTTGGGTTACTTTTTAAGTGTCTACTACATGGAAGAATCGTCGAAAAAGGTGAAAACCGAATAGTTTCAAATTTCGGCTCTTCCTTCAAAAATAATGTAAAGTCGGTTCTAGGAAATCGCCTTGTTCCGTCGGTAAAACAGGAAGGTCGAGCAACCTCGCAAGCACGTGTTCTATATTTATGGTGTACACTTGAACGAAGTTGTCAACGCTTGTAAAATTTTTTGCGTTGTACGTTTTATTTCCGTTATAACGAACGAGTGTACGGTTGAACGGCGTACGATTGAAGCCGCCTCATTTTCCATCCGATGTTCAGTAATTGGCTATTAGCGAAGTACGCAAAAATATGGAAATATCGATGATTTACCTCGCGTGAGTGTTCGCGAGTTCGGTCGGTGGAAGTTCGAGTAATTTTTGAAGGATGATCGTCGAGACTTCGGCATTGGTCGAACCGACGTTAACGAGGCCGAGAGCAATGGCTGCGAGGGACGCCACTTCGAGCGTACCTGGCGAGACGGGACGATGTTTTACGCTTGGACTTCTTTCGTCAGCGGTGAGTGATTTACATTTACGCACTTTCCTTGTCGACAAGAACGTTGCTCAGCACATCGGAAACTTCCCGACGCTGCGAACCGGCGTACGCGATTCCCAGACCCAAAACCGCACCGATTCTCAGTGTCTGACTGCTCGACAAGAGATAATCCGACAGCAGCGCCAATGCCGGATCGCACTCGCTTCTGACGCCACAGTTCACTAGGCCGATCGCCAATAGAGCTCCGGACTTTACGTAATCGTCGGTTGTGTACAGATATCTGAGGAAAGAAGATATCTGTATAAAACACCTCCAGTTTTTACACCCTTCGCAAAATACGAAACGAAAATAAATCATATAGTGCAGAACGAAAAGCAACGTACGCAATATTCGTTTTCGGTTTTTTTTAGAAGCTAAATGTGGAATATGTACTTAGTTTTATACATATCTATATATATACTTAGTCTTAGATAACTGCGGAAAGCAGACGGCTCCAATTTTTACAGCTTTCGAAAATAACATCTGTGCTGCAGAACGGTAACCCAGATAGACAATCGCCACGGAACGGACGTAGTTGAAGCAATATTTGCGACACATGCAAGGCATGTCGTAAATGTTGCGCCTACTACGACCGTTTAATGGCGCGTGCCTATCTGGGAACCAACGTTTGCAACATTCGTTTTCGATGTTTTTTTTTGTTTTCAATCTGGAATATATATATTAAATATGTATTCTGGACACTGACTTGTCGATGGGCACCAAGCCTCCGTCCACGTCCCACATGTGGATAAGACCCAGAGCTGCGGTTGCAGAAAGCATTCCATGCTCCTGCGTAAGATTACCGAAAAAAAATCTAAGATTCATATATAGAACCTTATAAATGAAGGATATTTGGGCCAAAACGCGATTCAGTTCGATCACTATAATACTTCGCTACTTTACAGGCAAAGACACACCGAACCGTTTGCATTTCTTTTTAGACTTTTTGATTGTGTAGTTTTTTTTAGTAATGTGTGCACATTGCTACATAAGCTCCCGTGTTAACGTTTCGGAAATCGGTGTTTCGAATAAAAAAAACTACCACAGCGCACCGTAAATAAATATTATTTCTCGTAAATAAATATTTATTTGATTTGAAATAAATATTTATTTTTATTAGAAAAATGTTTATTTGCGGGGTGCCCGTCAATGAGTTATTTTTCCGGATGCGAAGTGCACACTATCAGGCAGATTGTCTTAAAATTTCAAGTAAAATCGCCGTTCAGTTTCTGAGATAAATTCAATAAACGAAAGACTCTATCTCCGTCTAGTCGTTTGCTTCGTCTGCGTTTCTCGCTCGACGCTGACTAACGCGCTCAGCGGAGCTTCTCTCCCGTTCCCCTCCCGCGATTTCGGTCCCAACATCCTCAAAGTATGAAAGTGTCGCGTATTCTTCGCGAGAAGATGTGACTACCAACGTGAATTTTTTTCATTTCGTTTCGGTAGAATTTTAATAAAAGCAACCAAATATTGCGAAGAAAAGAAAATCTCGCCTTGTTCTTGTAAACCCACGAGTCTTCGGTCTTCGATACCAATTTGTCGAGTCCGAAGCCAGCGTGCACGAAAGCCGAGACGAAACTCGCCGCCAAGTTGGCTCTGGCCGAGTTGTAATGGTCTACCAAGAGTCTCGTCACTGTGTCGGTGACCAGCCACGACTTGTAAATATCTTCGGGATGTACCGGCTCGAGTATATCGAGCTCTCGGGCCAAGTTCCGAAAGTGCGGATTTATGAGGGCATTGGATAGAATAATATCGATGCTCTTCGCTTCCTCCCGACTCCGCTCGCCGTCTTTCTCCTCCGGAAGCAAAGCGGCCTTGAAAAATAAACATTTTATTTTTATTTCATTCTTTTTAACTTTATGAATTTTATTTTATTTCATTTTTTTAAACTTTATTTTATTTTAATGATTTTTTTTTATCAAATTAAAAGATGAGTTGTTTTTTCGGGAAGCGCCTTAATTCAGGTCACCTCCGGCTGGCGTCGCTGCTGTCGCGCGAGGATAAACGCCAGTTGCTTCCGCGTCGAAGGGTCCGAACACGTGTTGAGACATTTCTCTGTGAACGCCCAGTTTCCCAGCTGCAGGCCAATCAGAATCGCTCTGCTGTATTCGCCGACCTTCAAACAGCGCTCGGCGATTCGGTTCAATATACGTTCCCTCTCGGTTTCCTCGCTGCCGAGTAAACATCATTACGATTCGTGCGCTTTGTAACGAACTTTGACCCCTCGATAGAAATTCGGTCGTTGAAAAATACTTCTATGGCCCTTTGAGGCATTTTTCGAGAGTTTGAAAAAAAAATTATTTATATCACTCGGTGGGAAAATGGCGGCTTTGTGCAGGCTTCGCGTGCGTTAAACTACAATTTTTACACTTTGTGACATAATAGTAATTTACGATAATAGTTCGATAAAACTTTTTCCAACGAGTTGAAACTTTTTCCAACGAGTTGAAACTTTTTCCAACGAGTTGAAACTTTTTCCAACGAGTTGAAACTTTTTCCAACGAGTTGAAACTTTTTCCAACGAGTTGAAACTTTTTCCAACGAGTTGAAACTTTTTCCAACGAGTTGAAACTTTTTCCACCGAGTCGAAACTTTTTCCGACGAGTGCGGATGAATTTTTCTTGACAAGGTGCGAAAATGGCGGTTTTGTGCACGGTTCGCGTGCGTAAAACCAACATTTTTACACCTAGTTAAATAAAATTTTGTACGATACTCGTGTGAAAAACGTTTTCTTAACTAGTGCTTGCAACACTCGCCTCCAGCTCGTGCTGCAAACTCGCACGCGCCGAAAAAAGTTTTATCGCATTAGTATCGTAATGTACCATTTATTTCCGGTAAAAAAAAATAGTGTAGGGGATAGGTTCGCGGTAACCTTGAAGGTTTTTTAAGGACAGTCTCGGGATTTTTAAGACCCGCAGACCCCGTGTAACCTGTAAGCCGCCGAGTGGCTGAGATAGTTGCATATCCGGTGGAAATTATCTTTCGAAGTTTCGTCGATCTGTCGTTCGAGAATGTCGAGCTCGTCGATTTCCAGACAAAGATCGCAGGCCTGTATCTCGGCGTTGTGCGTCACGTCGAAGCTCACTATGCTCTCCAGAAGTGGCATCAGTCGATCTCTTAAAGAGAAAATAAACTGTTTTTAAAAAATAATTCGTAACATAAATAATTCTTAGAACATTAAATAAATTTTAAAAAAATTAAATACATTTTTTTTTTTATAAATAATAAAATGTTGAACCAAACTTTGTTTCTCCTTCGCGGTCGGTGGGTGCGGTGAGACATTCGTCGACGATGTCAGCCTCGAGCTGCCTAACGTACTCGTGGCCCCAGTCGCCCGGACTTTTCGACGCGGTGCCCTCGAGACGATACTGGAGGCACTCGCGTTTCTCGGGGTCGGAGCCGACTAGCGCTAAAACGCTCACGATGTCGGCGAAATTCCTCAGTAACCTCTCGGAGCCGCCGCCCGACCGAACTTTCAGTCTCTCGTAAATTTCCTTAAGTACTTGATAGGAATTTCTCAGATACTTGAGGGGCTTTGGCACCGCGGTCATCGACGTCGTCGACGTTTTTATCAATTTTCCGAGCTGCTCGAGCGACGAAGCGAACGAAACGTCGTCCGGACTCGTTTTCTGGATTACACGCATATAAATACCGAATCACTCTTGCGAGCCACTTTTCTCATCGATTTAATGTTGTAGATTGGAAATGATCATAAATTATACATAATCAAAATAACAATTATTAAAAATAGATATAAATAATTAAAAATAGATATAAATAATTAAAAATAAATATAAATAATTAAAAATAAATATAAATAATTAAAAATAAATATAAATAATTAAAAATAAATATAAATAATTAAAAATAAATATAAATCGTTAAAAATAATAACAATGATAACATAGCGCGAACCTGGAGAATTTCTACGAGATGCAAGAGCTCGTCTTGCAGCCCCTTGTCATCGTCGCTCTGCAATAAAGCGGAAATGTCGAAACGAAAAAAAATACGAGCCAGACTTCCGGTTAAAAAATTCTCACCATCTCTTTTCCCTTATTTTTCTTCATTTCCGTAAGTTTTAGCGCCTACGCGCAGGAGTCTGTGACTTTATAGTAGTGGATACATATATTTTTTTTCTATCGCGGAACCGGAAATGAGGAAGTCGGATAAAAAAACGATCGTCTTTGCTTCTTCGACGACACCGAATGAAAGTAGGCGTAAATTGTGGATAACGGGTGGAGCTAAAAAATCGCAATCTACACATTTAGCCGTACTGGAATTTGTTATTAAAAATAATGCGAATGGCATCCCTAACTGAGGTGACCATCGGCAGACTTCAATAGACTAATGCACAATGTTCAAAATTGTGACTTGCTCCAGACTTGTGTACGACATTTAATTTAACGACGTTTTTGTGTAACCCTTGCAACCATCGTTGTATAGTCTTATTTATTTGACTTGTGGTTGCATGGGGATCACTCGGGGTCATCAAAACACACTTGCATACAGGTTAAAAGTTTGAACAAAGCGCTCAGTCTCATTCCAGTATACCCGGAGTCTCGTCATACACCCAGAAAAATAATTTATTAGTCGGCCACCCTTTACTTGGTTTAAGTAAAATATTTATTTCATTAAGTAACTATTTACTTAATTTAAATAACTATTTACTTAAATTAAATAACTATTTACTTAAATTAAATAACTATTTACTTAAATTAAATAACTATTTACTTAATTTAAATAACTATTTACTTAATTTAAATAATATATTTATTTAAATCAAATAAAGGGTGAGTGTGGCCGAGTGGATCGGAACGCGACTCACACGCAGTAGGCCCGGGTTCGATTCCCGGTAAGCACCAAGAATTTTCTGTGTTGTTTTTTTTCTGCGAAAAAGTGGTTCGGAACCCTCTAATAACCCTGAATATATCTGCATGATATTGAATTTCATCTTTGTCAAGTCTCTATCAATCCACGGCTTTAGGAAGAAAAACATATTGTTCACTTGTAGAATTTTATTCTTAAGGTGAACTTCCCCAAGCAAAGTTCGTGCGATGAAAAATGCAGCCGTTATAACTTGATGAAATTTGATCTCATGCAGATATCTTCAGGGTCGTAACCCACTATAATAAGTAGGTCCAGAGGAAACCAGTGCCTCGGTATGGGAAACCGAAAGGCTGGAAAGTGTCACGGGTTCGATTCCCGAGACTAAAGTCCCGTGGGTGAAAGGAAAACGGACGAGGACGTAGCTCCTGAGATAGGACGTACGAACTACGACTATACCCGTATGTCTGAACTACGGACACCTGACGAGGTGCGACGAAGCTCCGGACCCAAGAATCGAATCGGTGACAACGGATAAGAGAGGAGGAAAGAGAGCAGTGAAGGGGCTCGTAACCCTTAGGGGATCGGTGTAACCACACAATATACACATATATACACTAGAGCTGCATTGAAGACTCCAGAATAATTGTTCGGTTATAACGCTAACAGCTCGTGAAGCGAATCTTGCGGTTTTTTTATACACTTTTTTTAAAATAAAAAAACGTTTTCTGAATATTTATTTTATTTTACATAATAATCGTAGAATCGACAAGTTTCACAGTTGAACAATTTACTATCTGGCAGTTCCGTTTATGAAAATACAGTCTTCTGTCATACATTGGCATACCCCGTCCACACATTGCTGCAACAGATTGTCAAATACATTATCAAAATAATTATTTTACGAAATTATCGTTAACGATAGAATACGCACATGTCCAGGAGCGCAGAGTGTACCCTCGGCTGCGGGGCCTGAGTTTAGACACAGCCATAAAGTAAAAAAGCCTCGCCAATTTTTAAAAAAGCACTTCATTTTCGTGCACATTTCCGGCTTCGACTGTTATTGACATATTATTCACCCATATTACTGGACCATATTATCATTGTCGGCATTAAGAATGATTTTGAGAAAATAGCAGTGCTAAGTAAGTGTAAAAGCAGACTTACTTTGCATGCCCAATCGTAACCTCGTGCCTGACACTGTTTGTGAGGACCCCAAACATCGCCCGGTAACACTATTTGGACCGGATTACCTGGGGGAGAGAATTCTGATGGCTCGTCGTAGCAATTGGCGAATGGGCCCCTGAAATATTCCAATATAGATATGTTACTTGCAATTACCATCATCGGTCATTAATTGGAACAGCCAAATATCTTCATGTTTTACCTCAAGTACGACGAAAGGTGCTTTAAGCTACAAGGAGACCATTCTAGATTTTTCGGACGAGGTTTCAGTATGGGTGCCATTATGAATCCATTCGAGTTGTCGCATTCGTCACCAGAGGCCTGGTCGTGATCCAGATGCAATCTTTGGTGACAAAATTCCGTTGCATTGTTAATATCGAAGTTTCGTCTACACGTATGTTTTACTCACATATGGCCTATTTCATGAGCAGTCGGTAAAATCCCATCGTAACCACCGAGGTCACGGATTAATGCATATGACATCCATGACTCAGAACAGGACATTTGCCTCGCCAATCCTTTGAGAGACAACAGATGACCAAATCAATTGCAAATCGATAGGAGTCGTTGATAACAAAATTTATTACCATGATTCTTACCTTGTACCCATTGTCCACGATAGTAGATATCACTACTATAATGATAATATAGATACATTAGCGACGCGTTGCCAGTTAAGAAAACCTTTAAAATAATAGTAATTGTTACTCGGTCATGGTGACGACAATGTCATATGCTTTGGGCGGAAACTCCTCACGTTGAGACATTGCGTGCCAATAGTCTACCGCATCGTTCATGTTCTGCTCCGGGTAGATCACATTTTTGATCCTGTGATTGTGCAGAAACGGGGTCGCGTTTCGATCCTTTTGAAGATAAAAAAGGAATGGTGGAAAATTAATCGGAGCTTTGTTGTCTTAACTGTATGAATAAATCCCTAACTTACTTGTCCGATGATCAAACCAGCGATACGGAGTCTTATTTTGGGATCATTGACATGCCTGAATCGCAAATCGACGGCCTTCCAAAAGGCTACCTGATATATAATCTCTTCGTAGTAATCGAGATCGTCTCGTCTGTGGAAGAATTGTCAATTTTCTTCTTAATTCCATCCACTGACGTTTTAATTACTGTATTCAAACTATTACAATGAAGCTTCACTCACATCGTCTTCGATTCTTTGAAGTCCGTCTGGACTAAGATTGTCGGATAAACAATGGCCTTTGTCGAGCGTTTAACTCTACCGGCATTAGTCTGGTTGCCAAATCGCGACACTTCACGAATCCGTCTTTCCAACCCTGAAAGAAAATAATCATCAAGTTTCGGCGATAAATTATATTACATGCTAAAGTAATCATCGTACGTCTTATCCTTTCTTCTTCTATCACTGATGTCGATTTTATGATCACATGATAGTGAGTATCCAACATGGTTCTACTCGCGTTAGAAGCCTCACTATTTCGTCTGAATCTTGCATCCTCCTGAAAACGCTTCGGCAACGGACGAACAAGCAGGCCATTGACAATCCCGTCCTGAAATGTAGAACAATGAAAATAACTCCTACCACTTGTGCCGATCAATTAATTTCAAGATGACAATAGCATTGCCGACTCACGAAGTACGGGTTTTCGCCTTTCGTTTGGTTCACTACGACTGAGGAGAAATCTGTACGACTGGTGAAAAATCTGGATACCACCATTCCAACGATCTGGCGGTTGTCAAAAGCGCATAGAGTCGATGATCTCGGCTTGTACACAATATGCACCGTGAAGTGTACAGCTGCAAGTAGAAACTTACCCCTTCCCGCATCTTCTTGTATTCGACTGTTCCATTGGGATTCGTGAATGCGAGCCATACTGGTGTATTCGTCCCCATCAATACTCCATCCGACGGGTTCAAATAGGCATCAGTCTTTTTGCCAAAAGCGGTAAACTGCATTCGCAAATTCTGATTGGACCGCTTGTAAAGATTGTGTCTCACTAGTGCCACTTCGTATTCCGGTACTGAAAAAAATTTGTCCGAAGCAAATAATAAAAATCCATACGATTAACAGTTTCGAGTTATGGCTCAGTCCTCACTTTTATCGCGAGTCGTGTGGAAAAAATTGGATATCTCGTCATTGGACATTTGCTCGTGGATCTACAAATGAAAAAGCATAGTTTAATTTGCTTTCTTGAACAATTGGACGAAGCTAGAGATGGGTCAGATGGAAAAATTGATGGTTTTACTTTCGAATATTGCACGGACGCTGCCGCGAGCAGAACGAGGACACCGAAGGTACGAATTATTCCGTTCGCGTTCATAACTTAACGACTCTGAGTAAAATAATTAAGTGCCCCAACTTTTTACGCACAATGGTACACAAATCTAACGAATCGTCAAACTATACTGGTAGGTGAAGCTCGTTTTCTACTAAAATATTTTTTTGTTCTTCAGAAATTCAAAGAACCGTAAAATAAACATAACGATATGACGGAAAGCGTTTTCCGGCCCACGGGGCAATCGTAAACACTTACATGGTACAGTTCTATTGGAGAATATAAGAAGCACTAAACTTCGTCCATTCGAAACACGTGTTCTATATTTGCTGATAATCCGTGTCAAATAATTATTTGTATGGCAAGGGCGTATAGAAACATCAGAACTTCTTTTCTACGCCCACCCCTGGCAGAACTGGTTGCAACGACGGATTCGGAGTTGCATCGTAGTCGCAGTCGCACTAGGGCTGGCTAGACATGCATCCGCGAGATGCAATGACTACACCCAGAAAAAAATGTATTTAACGGCCCATTGTGCGTAAAAAGTTGGAGCACTTAATTATTTTACTCAGAGTCGTTCAGTTATGAACGCGAACGGAATAATTCGTACCTTCGGTGTCGTCGTTCTGCTCGCGGCAGCGTCCGTGCAATGTTCGAAAGTAAAACCATCAATTATTCCATCTGATCCATCTCGCTTCGTCCAATTGTTCAAGAAAAAAATTAAACTATGCTTTTTCATTTGTAGATCCACGAGCAAATGTCCAATGACGAGATATTCAATTATTTTCGAACGACTCGCGATAAAAGTGAGGACTGAGCCGGAACTCGAAACTGTTAAACGTATGGAGTTTTATTATTTGATTCGGTCAAATTTTTTTCAGTACCGGAATACGAAATGGCACTGGTGAGACACAATCTTTACAAGCGGTTCAATCAGAATTTGCGAATGCAGTTTACCGCTTTTGGCAAAAAGACTGATGCCTATTTGCACCCGTCGGATGGAGTATTGATGGGGACGAACACACCGGTATGGCTCGCATTCACGAAACCCAATGGAACAGTCGAATACAAGAAGATGCGGGAAGGGGTAAGTTTCTACTCGAAGCTGTACACTTCACGGTGCAAATTATGTACAAGCCGAGATCATGGACTCAATGCGCTTTTAACAACCGCCAGATCGTTGGAATGGTGGTATCCAGATTTTTCACCAGTTCTACAGATTTCTCCTCAGTCGCAGTGAAGCAAACGAAAGGCGAAAACCCGTACTTCGTGAGTCGGCAATGCTATTGTCATCTTGAAATTAATAGAACGGCACAAGTGGTAGGAGTTATTTTCATTGTTCTACATTTCAGGACGGGATTGTCAGTGGTCTGCTTGTTCGTCCGTTGCCGAAGCGTTTTCAGGAGGATGCAAGATCCAGACGAAATAGCGTGGCTTCTAACGCGAGTAGAACCATGTTGGATACTCACTATCATGTGATCATAAAATCGACATCAGTGATAGAAGAAGAAAGGATAAGACGTACGATGATTACTTTGGCATGTAATATAATTTATCGCCGAAACTTGATGATTATTTTCTTTCAGGGTTGGAAACACAGATTCGCGAAGCGTCGCGATCTGGAAACCGGACTCATGCGTGTAGAGTTAAACATTCGACAAAGGAAATTATTTATCCGACAATCTTAGTCCAGACGGACTTCAAAGAATCGGAGACGATGTGAGTGAAACTTCATTGCGCTACTTTGAATACAGAAATTAAAACGTCAGTGGATGGAATTAAGAGGAAAATTGACAATTCTTCCACAGACGAGACGATCTCGATTACTTCGAAGAGATTATATATCAGTTAGCTTTTTGGAACGCCGTCGATTTGCGATTCAGGCATGTCAACGATCCCAAAATAAGACTCCGTATCGCTGGGTTGATCATCGGACAAGTAAGTTTGGGATTTATTCATACAGTTAAGACAACAAAGCTCCGATTAATGTTCAACCAATCCTCTTTTATCTTCAAAAGGATCGAAAGGCGACCCCGTTCCTGCACAAACGCAGAAAAGAAAATGTGATCTACCTGGACCGGGGCGTCGACGAAGCTATAACGTATTGGTACGCAATGTCTGAACGTGAGGACTTCGAAGCATATCATATTGCCGTGACCATGACCGAGTAACAATTACTAATATCTTGAAGATTTTCATTACCGGCAAATCGTCGCTAATGTATCTACATTTTCATTATAGTACCGATATATATCGAGATGGAAAATGGATACTAGGTAAGAATCATGGTAATAAATTTTGTTATCAACGACTCCTATCGATTTGCAATTTATTTCGTCATCTGTCGTCTCTCAAAGGAATGGCGAATCGAATGGTCTGTTATGGGCCTTGGAATTCAGTTGCAGTAGTCCATGACAACGGTGGTTTCGACGGGATCTTAACGGCTACTCACGAATTAGGCCATGCGTGAGTAAAACATTGATACGTGTAGACGAAATTTCGATATTACCATTGCAACAGAATTTCGTCACCAAAGACTGAGTCTGGATCACGACCGAGAGTCCGGTGGCGAATGCGACGCCTCGAATGGATTCATAATGGCACCCATAGCGGAAGTTGGTCCGAAAAATTTAGAATGGTCTCCCTGTAGCTTAAAGTGCCTTTCGACCTTCATGAGGTAAAACCTGAAGATATTTGGTGGTTTGATTAACGACCGATACATGGAAATTGAAAGTAACATATATCTAGTGGAATATTTCAGGATGGATTTTATCAATTGCTACGACCAGCCAGAAGAATCCTCTCCCCCAGGTAATCCGGTCCAAAGAGTGTTATCGGGCGATGTTTGGGGTCCTCACAAACAGTGTCAGGCACGAGGGTACGCTTGGGCATGCGATGTATGTCTGATTTTACACTTACTTAGCACTGCTATTTTCTCAAAATCATTCTTAATGCCGACAATGATAATATGGGGCAATAATATGGGTGAATAATATGTTAATAACAGTCGACGCCGGACA
Source organism: Ichneumon xanthorius (assembly GCA_917499995.1). NCBI lineage: Eukaryota > Metazoa > Arthropoda > Insecta > Hymenoptera > Ichneumonidae > Ichneumon > Ichneumon xanthorius. The sequence continues at coordinate 18,150,029 of OU824201.1, forward strand.
TGTGCACGAAAATGAAGTGCTTTTATACATATTGGCGAGGCTTCTTTACTTTATGGCTGTGTCAAAACTCAGGCCCCGCAGCCGAGGGTACACTCTGCGCTCCTGGACATGTGCGTATTCTATCGTTAACGATAATTTTGTAAAATAATTATTTTGATAATGTATCTGACAATCTGTTGCAGAAATGCGTGGACGGGATATGCCAATGTATGACCGAAGACTGTATTTTCATAAACGGAACTGCCGGGTCGTAAATTGTTCAACTGTGAAACTTTTCGATTCTACGATTTTTATGTAAAATAAAATAAAACAATATTCAGAAAACGTTTTTTCATCAAAAAAAGCTGCCTCTATGAGGAAGCAAAAAATTATGGAAAAAATTGCGAGATTCGCGTCATGAGCTGTTAGCGTTATAACCGAACGATTATTCTGCAGTTTTCAATGCAGTTCTAGTGTATATATGAGGCATTTCACAGTAATTCAGCTCTCCGTGTACCCCACCCTCGTCGATTTACTTCATTTTTTAGTATGATTTTGTTATCGACCCATAAGGGTCCCGGAATTTTTTTTCAGATTTTTTCAGATCTTTTTACCGTCCGGGAAATGTTTTAAATGCTCTTAAAATCAATTCCGAAAACGCGTTTTTTTAAGTTTGAAAAAATGACACTGATTCTATGATTGGCATGCTGCTAGGAAAACTCGTATTCTTCTCATCTTAATTTATGAAACTTTTCTAAAAAAAACTACTAACTTTTTACAGGAAGCTTCACTCCAGCTAACGCATTCGGAATTCCCAAATTTAACAATTTGCTCAGGTTAACTTATGAACTTCCTTAGGTCGCCCGCTTCTCGAGTAGACCATTTTAATTATAACAGACCCACATACTGTGATGACCTGTGATGACAAGCCTGTCTGACCGCTCGTGCGGCGCGAAACGCGTAAGTGATTCCTGTAACCGATCTGAGACAATCCCGAAACACCAAATAAATGTAGCTATTCCAATAGAAACAAAAGGAACAATCAAAATCTGGGAAAGAATCATTTCTTCACAAATTCTTTTCCGATCCCTCAAATCCTCGTCGGGTCCAGTACACGTAACTCTCTTTCGTACGAGAAACAAGCAAATAACGTATTATCTCGGCGATGAATAAAATTCAAAACGTTATCTCGAGAGGGACTCCAGTATATCACCTCTCAAGGTCAGCGCGGTCTGCCGCAGCTGACTCGTAAAAATCGAAAAGTTGCAATACATACCCTGATAACCACGCGCCACGAAACGGACGCACTTGGAGCAATATTTTCGACATGCGCTGCACATGTCGCAAATGTTCCTCCAATCTGCGTCCGTTTCGTGGCGCGTGGTTATCAGCGTATGGAAGAGCAGGTCAAAATAGGACGGTGAGGCAAAACGGGGCGGTGGAGCAAAACGCCATATCTCAATCATTTTTGGATGGGAGAATGGCGCAAAACGGACAGACAATCCGGATGTATCAACAGGGCAAAATGGCACATCCAAAAATTATTGGAAACTTGCGTTTTGCTCACTGTCCCGTTTTGTCACACCGTCCCATTTTGCCCCGCTCTGCCCTATATACTTTACACGGATTATTATCTCGAAATATGAAACACGTGTCTCAAATGAACGAAGTTTCGTGCTTCCTGTATTCTCCAATGAAACTGTACCACGTCAGTGTTTGCGAATGTGTCGTGACTCGGAAAACGCTTTCGGCCATATCATTATGTTTATTTTACGCTTCTTTGAATTTCTCAATATAAGGAGCGCGAATAGAAGGCGCTGGAACAGAATTGCCGAGAGTTGTTCTTAGCAACGGTCAGTTTGACGAGAGTCCTGCCACGAGAGATAAGAAAAGATACAAATAAACGTTTAAATGCGATTTAATTCGTTATTCCATTAAATTTAACCCATCCTTACACTTCAGAAGTGGGATAAAGAACAAAATGAGTAATCCAATATAATGAATAAGTAAAATCATGTAATTTTTTTTACGTAAGCAAATAATTCGCGACGCCCGCTATCGGATCAGATCATCGAAGTTCATCGTCATTACGAGGCGCGTAACACGTATTTGGGTGGTGCAACGGTTATGAAGGTTTGAGTGAATCATCGAACGACAGACACGAAGACTGCAGTAAGTTTCAAGGTTCACGAACTGAAGTCGAAGTTAGAAGCTTCGGGACTCCCAACGAACGGTACTAAACAAGAATTAATTCTCCGGTTCGACGAGTTCGACCCATCGAGAAGTTGGATCGATAATGATAATACTACTCTGGGACTCAAGAAAACGAAGATAATGATGAACAACGCAACTCCGTGAGGAATGACCGAGTAAATGGTACATTAAGGAGAGACGTAGCTGTAGACGGTGTAGGAATACACAACACACAACAAGCACCGTTGGAAAACATCGCACTTCGAGACGACATGGCACGCGAGTTGGCATATGTGAGAAAGGAACAAGAACTATTACGATGAGAACTGGAGCTCAACCGACGAGAGGCTGAAATCAAGTGTTACAACTGCAATGCTCTTGGACACATAGCATCACGCTGTGAGAAACCACCGAGGGTGAAAGGTGCCTGTTTCAAGTGCAATCAACAGGGTCATGTCGCCAAGGATTGTACGGCGGCAGCAAAAGGAAGTGTCATCAGCGTCTTCGGCATGGAGGAAGACTATCATCGAGAAGTTAAATACGAGATAAACATCGGGGGAAATACCCGTGAATTGAATCTGTACACTTTATTAGATACGGATAGCGTAACGGCGAAACACCTTGCAAGCTATTATTTGGAGTAGAGTAGAGAGGAAAAGTTATCGATCAAATTCGCGAATATCTTGATACCACTTTCGATGATTCTCGTGATCTAGTCCAACTACGCAAAAGAGCTGCGCTGAAAATCGAGAAAATCCATCAATCGAGAAGCGCAAACAATCGCGTGTGTATGCAGACGGAGATTACGTAATGGTAAAAAATTTCGACAATACTCCACGCGCGGCGAAAAAACTGATTCCACAGTATAAAGGAGCTTATGAAGTAGTGCGAGCGCTTCGAAACGATAGATATGTTGTTCACGACCCGGAAAATTTTCAAATGGCACAGCGACCTTATCAGCGTACTTGGGAAGCAGCTAACATGCGACCATGGCTTAGAGACGAGCCTGCGTTGTATGATTAGTTCGCGAAGGAGTTAATAATTTAAACCACATTGTTAATGAAATTGTATTTGAAATCCGAGGTCGGATTACTGTCAGGCTGGCCGGGTGTAAGGAGCGCGAATAGAAGGCGCTGGAACAGAATTGCCGAGAGTTGTTGTTAGCAACGGTCAGTTTGACGAGAGTCCTGCCACGAGCCGCAAGAAAAGTTACAAATAAACGTTTAAATGCGATTTAATTCCTTATTCCATTTAATTTAACCCATCCTTACATCAAGGAAAAGAAAAAAAAAATTTGTAGATAACGAGATTTACCTACCAGTATCGTTTGACGATTCGTTACATTTGTGTACCATTGTGCGCAAAAAGTTGGAGCACTTCATTATTGTACTTAGAGTCGTACTTTAGTTATGAACGCGAACGGAATAATTCGTACCCTCGGTGTAGTCGTTCTGCTCGCGGCAGCGTCCGTGCAATGTTCGAAAGTAAAACCATCAATTATTCCATCTGACCCATCTCGCTTCGTCCAATTGTTCAAGAAAAAATATTAAACTATGCTTTTTCATTTATAGATCCTCGAGCAAATGTCCAATGACGAGTTAGCCAATTTTTTTCACACGACTAGCGATAAAAGTGAGGACTGAGCCAGAACTCGAAACTGTTAAACGTATGGAGATTTATTATTTGATTCGGTAAAAAAATTTTCAGTACCGGAATACGAAGTGGCACTGGTGAGACACAATCTTTCCAAGCAGTCGAATCAGACTTTGCGAATGCAGTTTACCGCTTTTGGCAAAAAGATTGATGCCTATTTGAACCCGTCGAATGGAGTATTGATGGGGAAGAATACACCGGTATGGCTCGCATTCACGAATCCCAATGGGACAGTCGAATTCAAGAAGATGCGGAAAGGGGTAAGTTTCTACTCGAAGCTGTACACTTCACGGTGCAAATTGTGTACAGTCGAGATCATCCACTCAATGGGCTTTTCACAACCGCCAGATCGTTGGAATGGTGGTATCCAGATTATTCACCAGTTCTACAGATTTCTCCTCAGTCGCAGTGAAGCAAACGAAAAATGAAAACCCGTCCTTTGTGAGTCGGCAATGCTATTGTCATCTTGAAATTAATTGATCGGCACAAGTGGTAGGAGTTATTTTCATTGTTCTACATTTCAGGACGGGATTGTCAGTGGCCTGCTTGTTCGTCCGTTGCCGAAACGTTTTCAGGAGGATGCAAGATTCAGACGAAATAGTGAGGCTTCTAACGCGAGTAGAACCATGTTGGATACTCGCTATCACGTGATCATAAAGTCGAAATCAGTGATGGAAGAAGCAAGGATAAGACGTACGATGATTATTTTGGCATGTAATATAATTTATCGCCGAAACTTGGTGATTATTTTCTTTCAGGGTTGGAAAGACAGATTCGCGAAGCGTCGCGATCTGGCAACCGGACTCATGCGTATAGAGTTAAACGTTCGACAAAGGAAGTTATTTATCCGACAATCTTAGTCCAGACGGACTTCAAAAAATCGGAGACGATGTGAGTGAAGCTTCATTGTGATACTTTGAATACAGCAATTAAAACTTCAGTGGATGGAATTAAGAAGAAAATTGACAATTCTTCCACAGACGAGACGATCTCGATTACTCCGAAGAGATTATATATCAGGTAGCTTTTTGGAACGCCGTCGATTTGCGATTCAGGCATGTCAACGATCCCAAAATGAGACTCCATATCGCTGGGTTGATCATCGGACTAGTAAGTTACGGATTTATTTATAGAATTAAGACAACAAAGCTCCGATTAATTTTCCACCAATCCTTTTTTATCTTCAAAAGGATCGAAAGGCGACCCCGTATCTGCACAATCACAGGATCGGAAATGTGATCTACATAGAGCGGAACGCCGAAGATGTTATGGAGTATTGGTACGCAATGTCTCAACGTGAGGAGTTTCCGCCCACAGCATATGACATTGTCGTGACCATGACCGAGTAACAATTACTATTATTTTGAAGGTTTTCTTAATTGGCAACTCGTCGCTAATGTATATACATTATCATTATAGTAGTAACATCTATAATCGTGGACAATGGGCACTAGGTAAGCATCATGGTAATAAACTTTGTTATCAGCTTCTCCTATCAATTTGCAATTGATTTGGTCATTTGTTGTCTCTCAAAGGATTGGGGAGTTTTCACTCCTGTGAGGGGCCATGGAATTCACACGCATTAATCCATGACCGCGGTGGTTACGATGGGATTTTAACGGCTGCTCACGAAATAGGTCATATGTGAGTAAAACATTGATACATGTAAACGAAACTTCGAAATTAACAATGCAACGGAATTTTGTCACCAAAGGATGCGTCTGGATCACGACCAGGCGTCTGGTGACGAATGCGACAACTCGAATGGATTCATAATGGCACCCATACGGTATCCTGCTCCGAGAAATCTAGAATGGTCTCCTTGTAGCTTAAAGTGCATTTCGAAGTTCTTGAGGTAAAACATGAAGATATTTTGCTGCTCCAATTAACGGCCGATGATGGTAATTACAAGTAACATATCTATATTGGAATACTTCAGGAGCCCATTCGCCGATTGCTACGACGAGCCATCAGAATTCTCTCCCCCAGGTAATCCGGTCCAAAGATTGTTACCGGGCGATGTTTGGGGTCCTCACAAACAGTGTCAGGCACGAGGTTACGATTGGGCATGCGAAGTAAGTCTGATTTTACACTTACTTAGCACTGCTATTTTTTCAAAATCATTCTTAATGCCGACAATGATAATATGGGGCAATAATATGGGTGAATAATATGTCAATAACAGTCGACGCCGGGCACTTGCACGAAATTGAAGTGCTTTTATACATATTGGCGAGGCTTCTTTACTTTATGGCTGTGTCAAAACTCAGGCCCCGCAGCCGAGGGTACACTCTGCGCTCCTGGACATGTGCGTATTGTATCGTTAACGATAATTTTGTAAAATAATTATTTTGATAATGTATTTGACAATCTGTTTGATAATGTTTTGACAATCTGTTGCAGAAATGCGTGGACGGGGTATGCCAATGTATGACCGAAGACTGTATTTTCGGAACTGCCGGATCGTAAATTATTCAACTGCCAAACTTTTCGATTCTACGATTTTTACGTAAAATAAAATAAATATTCAGAAAACGTTTTCATATAAAAAAAAAGAAATGTGCATAAAATTGCGAGATTCGGGTCATGAGCTGTTAGCGTTATAACCGAACAATTATTCTGGAATTTTCAATGCAGTTCTAGTGTATACATGTGGCATTTCACAGCAATTCAGCTCTCCGTGTACCTCACCATCGTCGATTTAATTCATTTTTTAGTATGATTTTCTTATCGACCCATAAGGGTCTCGGGATTTTTTTTTCAAATTTTTTCAGATCTTTTTACCAACCGGAAAATTTTTTTAATATTTTAAAAAATGTTTAAGTCTAAAAAAATGACACTGATTCTATGATTGCATGCTGCTAGGAAACCTCGTGTTCTTCTCATCCTAATTTATGAAACTTTTCTAAAAAAAAAACCACTAACTTTCTACAGGAAGCTTCACTCCAGCTAACGCATTCGGAATTCCCAAATTTAACAATTTGCTCAGGTTAACTTATGAATTTCCTTAGGTCGCCCGCTTTTCGAGTAGACCATTTTAATTATAACAGACCCACATACTGTGATAGCCTGTGATGACAAGCCTGTCTGATCACTCGAGCGGAGCGAAACGCGTAAGTGATTCCTGTAATCGATCTGAGACGATCCCGAAACACCAAATAAATTTAGTTATTCCAATAGAAACAAAAAGAACAATCAATATCTGAGAAAGAATGATTTCTTCACAAATTCTTTTCCGATTCCTCAAATCCTCGTTGGATCCAGTACACGGAACTTTCTTTCGTACGAGAAACAAGCAAATAAAGTATTATCTAGGCGATGAATAAAATTCAAAACGTTATCTCGAGAGAGACTCTAGTATATCACCTCTCAAGGTCAGCGCGGACTGCCGCAGCTGACTCGTAAAAATCGAAAAGTTCCAATATATATAGTTGGAGCAATATTTGCGACATGCGCTGCACATGTCGCAAATATGCCTCCAATCTGCGTCCGTTTCGTGGCGCGTGGTTATCAGGGCATATATAGGGAACAGCGGGGCAAAATAGGACGGTGAGGCAAAACGGGGCAGTGGAGCAAAACGCCATAGTTCAATCATTTTTGTATGGGAGAATGGCGCAAAACGGGACAGACAATCCGGATGTATCAACAGGGCAAAATGGCACATCCAAAAATTATTGGAAACTTGCGTTTTGCTCACTATCCCGTTTTGCCCCACTGTCCCGTTTTGCCCCACCGTCCCATTTTACCCCGCTCTACCCTATATACTTTACACGGATTATCTTCTCGAAATATGAAACACGTGTCTCAAATGGGCGAAGTTTCGTGCTTCCTGTATTCTCCAATGAAACTATGCCACGTCAGTGTTTGCGAATGTGTCGTGACTCGGAAAACGCTTTCGGCCATATCATTATGTTTATTTTACGGTTCTTTGAATTTCTCAAGGACAAAAAAAATATTTTTGTAGAAAACGAGATTTACCTACCAGTATCGTCTGACGATTCGTTACATTTGTGTACCATTGTGCATAAAATGTTGGAGCACTTCATTATTGTACTTAAAGTCGTTCAGTTATGAACGCGTACGAAATAATTTGTACCCTCGGTGTCGTCGTTTTGTTCGCGGCAACGTCCGTGCAATGTTCGAAAGTAAAACCATCAATTATTCCATCTGACCCATCTGTAGCTTCGTCCAATTGTTCAAGAAAAAAATTAAAATATGCTTTTTCATTTGTAGATCCACGAGCAAATGTCCAATGACGAGATATTCAATTATTTTCACACGACTCGCGATAAAAGTGAGGACTGAGCCGGAACTCGAAACTGTTAAACGTATGGAGTTTTATTATTTGATACGGTCAAATTTTTTTCAGTACCGGAATACGAAGTGGCACTGGTGAGACACAATCTTTCCAAGCGGTCGAAGCAGAATTTGCGAATGCAGTTTACCGGTTTTGGCAAAAAGATTGATGCCTATTTGAACCCGTCGAATGGAGTATTGATGGGGACGAATACACCGGTATGGCTCGCATTCACGCATCCCAATGGAACAATCGAATTCAAGAAGATGCGGAAAGGGGTAAGTTTCTACTCGAACCTGTACACTTCACGGTGCAAATTGTGTGCAAGCCGAGATCATCCACTCAATGGGCTTTTCACAACCGCCAGATCGTTGGAATGGTGGTATCCAGATTTTTCACCAGTTCGACAGATTTCTCCTCAGTCGCAGTGAAGCAAACGAAAAGTGAAAACCCGTCCTTTGTGAGTCGGCAATGCTATTGTCATCTTGAAATTAATTGATCGGCACAAGTGGTAGGAGTTATTTTCATTGTTCTACATTTCAGGACGGGATTGTCAGTGGCCTGCTTGTTCGTCCGTTGCCGAAGCGTTTTCAGGAGGATGCAAGATTCAGACGAAATAGTGAGGCTTCTAACGCGAGTAGAACCATGTTGGATACTCGCTATCACGTGATCATAAAGTCGAAATCAGTGATGGAAGAAGCAAGGATAAGACGTACGATGATTATTTTGGCATGTAATATAATTTATCGCCGAAACTTGGTGATTATTTTCTTTCAGGGTTGGAAAGACAGATTCGCGAAGCGTCGCGATCTGGCAACCGGACTCATGCGTATAGAGTTAAACGTTCGACAAAGGAAGTTATTTATCCGACAATCTTAGTCCAGACGGACTTAAAAAAATCGGAGACGATGTGAGTGAAGCTTCATTGTGATACTTTGAATACAGCAATTAAAACTTCAGTGGATGGAATTAAGAAGAAAATTGACAATTCTTCCACAGACGAGACGATCTCGATTACTCCGAAGAGATTATATATCAGGTAGCTTTTTGGAACGCCGTCGATTTGCGATTCAGGCATGTCAACGATCCCAAAATGAGACTCCATATCGCTGGGTTGATCATCGGACTAGTAAGTTACGGATTTATTTATAGAATTAAGACAACAAAGCTCCGATTAATTTTCCACCAATCCTTTTTTATCTTCAAAAGGATCGAAAGGCGACCCCGTATCTGCACAATCACAGGATCGGAAATGTGATCTATATAGAGCGGAACGCCGAAGATGTTATGGAGTATTGGTACGCAATGTCTCAACGTGAGGAGTTTCCGCCCACAGCATATGACATTGTCGTGACCATGACCGAGTAACAATTACTATTATTTTGAAGGTTTTCTTAATTGGCAACTCGTCGCTAATGTATATACATTATCATTATAGTAGTGACATCTATAATCGTGGACAATGGGCACTAGGTAAGCATCATGGTAATAAACTTTGTTATCAGCTTCTCCTATCAATTTGCAATTGATTTGGTCATTTGTTGTCTCTCAAAGGATTGGGGAGTTTTCACTCCTGTGACGGGCCATGGAATTCACACGCATTAATCCATGACCGCGGTGGTTACGATGGGATTTTAACGGCTGCTCACGAAATAGGTCATATGTGAGTAAAACATTGATACATGTAAACGAAACTTCGAAATTAACAATGCAACGGAATTTTGTCACCAAAGGATGCGTCTGGATCACGACCAGGCGTCTGGTGACGAATGCGACAACTCGAATGGATTCATAATGGCACCCATACAGTATCCTGCTCCGAGAAATCTAGAATGGTCTCCTTGTAGCTTAAAGTGCATTTCGAAGTTCTTGAGGTAAAACATGAAGATATTTTGCTGCTCCAATTAACGACCGATGATGGTAATTACAAGTAACATATCTATATTGGAATACTTCAGGAGCCCATTCGCCGATTGCTACGACGAGCCATCAGAATTATCTCCCCCAGGTAATCCGGTCCAAAGATTGTTACCGGGCGATGTTTGGGGTCCTCACAAACAGTGTCAGGCACGAGGTTACGATTGGGCATGCGAAGTAAGTCTGATTTTACACTTACTTAGCACTGCTATTTTTTCAAGTCATTCTTAATGCCGACAATGGTAATATGGGGCAATAATATGGGTGAATAATATGTCAATAACAGTCGATGCCGGACACGTGCACGAAATTGAAGTGCTTTTATACATATTGGCGAGGCTTCTTTACTTTATGGCTGTGTCAAAATTCAGGCCCCGCAGCCGAGGGTACACTCTGCGCTCCTGGACATGTGCGTATCGTATCGTTAACGATAATTTTGTAAAATAATTATTTTGATATTGTATTTGACAATCTGTTGCAGAAATGCGTGGACGGGGTATGCCAGTGTATGACCAAAAACTGTATTTTCATAAACGGAAGTGCCGGACCGTAAATTGTTCAACTACGAAACTCAACGATTATTATGTAAAATTAAATAAATATTGAGAAATCGTTTTTTTATTTAAAAAAATTGTTAGAATGAAAAATATCTTGTGAATCACGTGACGAGACGTTATTGGTATAACCGAACAGTTATTCTGAAGTTTTCAATGCAACTCTAGTGTATAAATGTGTGTGTTTACATATATCGCATCTAAATATCCCGAGCATGAACTGTCACACGTCTGTTCGGTCCGACGTGTCAGTCCAGACTGTCTAACATGACGATCGATCTCATATCGATCGACCGTTCGTTCGTCTAATGTCAAACCTAACTAATACCGTGTGTCTTAACGAATAGTCATCTACGATATTCGTTACAATATATATATATATTCGGGTGACAGTTAATTGGGGTCAAAACGAATTTTGATCGTGCCTCTCCCCAAATCGGCTCCAAATAAATAAAACATAACGCTGTAATTTTTTTTATAAACAAAAATATATATATTTCCCCCTCGACCACGGGGGTTGAAGTTTTGAATTTAAAATACACAGGGTTTCACGATCTTTGCAGTTAGTATTTTATTGTTAGCCTGAATATGGATGCAAAAATTTGAAATTCTCATAATTCTGGTCCTTGAGATTGCTGCTGTGGAAAACTTCGGGTCAAAGAATTCTCACCATCTCTTTTCCTTATTTTTCTTGATTTTCGTAAACTTTAGAGCCTACATGCAGGAGTCTGCGACTTTAGAGTAGTGGATACATATATTTTTTCGATCGCGGAACCGAAAACGACGAAATCGGTTGAATTGCTTCTCCAAACCGAATGAAAATAGGCATAAATTGTGGGTACCAAGAACTAAAAAATCGCAATCTACACATTTATTGACAAACTAAAGTAAGGATCAACGAAGGGCGAAACAATTGGCTAATAATAACAATAATAACTTTATTTAAATACAGTTTCACTATAATCCCTTAGCTCGGTACATCTACGTCTGTTAGTACCACAAAGACGCCGTACTGACTCAAGTATAGGAACTTTACATTTTAATATTTAAAATTTAAATTACATTTAATATTGTAATAAATAAAATTATTTACTCTTTCAGGGGCAGCTTAAAAATAGATGAATAAATTTCTTTACACGAGCGCAAGAGGAACTTATATTCTTAAAATGAAATAAAACAAAAATACTGTGGCAATCCAATCCCCCAGAGTGCGCTAGTTGTGCATCGACTGTGGTAAAATATAATTAATAAATACATGTCGGATGGGCACCGAAATCGCTTGAAAGAATTAGCTATTTGAATTAAGATTAAAAACGTATTATTGTTTCTGTTGCAGTTCGGAATTATTGGTCGTGGTGGCGATGACCAAGGTTTGCGTGGCGGGTCGACCACCGAGCACCGCTTGAATTTCCTCGAGGCTCTTGCCCTTGGTCTCCGGCAGAATGAAAATCGCGAACAGCACAGCCAGCGCGGAGAACACGGCGAAGATCCAAAAGGCCGTGTAAGTGCCGAACGCCTCGGTTATATCGCTGAAGAATTTGGTTATTATAAAACCGAGGGTCCAGCATACGCAGACGGTTATCGAGGAGGCTTTCGACTTTACGTCGGAGGCGAACAACTCGCCCATTATTCCCCACGGCAACGGGCCCCAACCGATGCTGTACGTCGCTATGAACACTATGAGGGACACCACTGGCAGCCATGACTTCAAGTCGCCCAACAGATCCGCGCTGTCGGGATCCGTCAGAGCCTCGTTCTGCACGTAGAAGAAGTATCCGAGGGCGGTCTGCGCACAAAACAAAATTCTAGTCATCGCAACGGCCATTAATAAATAAAAAAAATTAATTCAAAATACATAAACATTGAATGATTTTTTTATTTGAATAATCTGGCTACCAATTAAAACAAATAATCTGTGTAAATTATGAAATGTATTTTATTTCACTCGGTGGGAAAATGGCAGTTTTTGCCTTTTCACACCTTGTGAAATAAAATTTTGTTCAATACTCGTGCGAAAAACGTTTTCTGAACTCGTGTGATTGCAACACTCGCCTTCGGCTCGTGCTGCAAACACACACTCGTTAGAAAAACGTTTTTCGCCCTCGTGGAGTAATGTACTATTTCGCACTCGTATCGAAATGTACTATTATCCAGTTTTATATTAAGATGCGATCTGGTTATATTATTCTAATTGTTAGAGACAGATCAACTATTTAATGATTGACTGATTTATTCTTTATTGTTGTATGTAAGTAAAAGGGTTTATCCCCTAAACTAAATAAATAAATAAATAAATAAATAAATAAATAAATAATCTCCAACCCCCGTAACACCTCACTCTACGAAAAAAACAGTTACAAACAGCTCGCAATACACGAATTAGAAGACCTACAACCGCTATGCATAAAACCTACGCCACATAACATACCAACCCGTAAACGTAAAAAAAATTAGCACCATTGAATTAATTTTAAAATCGCAACTATCTCGCACGCATAGCTGTTTCACTTCACCTCAATTCCTCGTAAGTTTCCAATAAAAATTCGACTGCACACCGAAGCGTTTATCTCAACATCATAATCCTGCACGATTTGATGCACAAGCCTACTATATTGACATTGCTAAGTCGGAACTGAAAAATTGTCTAGTTCCGTCGGCAAAGCAGGTATAAAGCCGGTTAAAAAATAAACAAAACAAAAAACAACTCTGGAATCCCCTTAAAGCGATAAAACTCACCAGGCTGACGATCTCCCCTATTCCGGATATAACCAGAAGGATTCTTCTGCCGAGTCTGTCGACCACGAGTGGCGTGACACAGGAGGCGAGAAATTGCACAACACCAACGACAATCGTGGATTCCGAAGTCGTGAGACCACTGCCGGGAGTACTGGCCTGCACGAATATCGACTCGGAGTACAATAGCACGACGTTTATGCCGCCCAGCTGTTGACCCGCGACGAGGACGCAGGTGTACTGAAGCGCCTTGAAATTCGCTTTAACGCTGTACAGATCCAACCAGGATGCGTTGCTTTGGCACGCTTCCTCAACCGATGCCTGCGTCAATTGGAAAGAGCGTTACTGGCCAAGTTTTTCCGGCTCAAAGTCCTCAGGATAATCACATTTGGACTGTCCTGGATGGGACCTGAGAACGACGACGGTTCCAGCTCAATGGAAAAAAAAGCACCAACCTGCATCTCGTCGCACTCGTCCTGAACGGCGTCTTTGCTCTTTCCTCGAAATCTCGAGAGAGCGGCGAGCGCGTCTTCACGGCGATTTTTGGAGAGGAGCCAGTAGGGTGACTCGGGCATGGTGAAGAAGCCTACGGCGAACAGGAATGGCAAAACGCCACACGCGATCCACAGCGCGGTGTAGGTGACGTAAGGACCGATGCAGTAGGACCACAGCAATCCAACGGTGATGAAGAGCTGCAGGAAGGCTCCCAGTGTTCCTCTGATAGACGTCTAAGAACGAGAAGATAAATTCATAAAAAAATTAATTACATAGAGTATAGAACATCATATATATAGTATAGAATATTATAGAATTATATATAGTATAGAATAATATGTATATAGAATCCCAACTAACCGGGAAGCGATTTAAACGTCTTGAAAGGTTTTTTTTAAATTTTGTTTGCCCAGCAAACCAAAGTAATTATTCTTAGATGGTCGGTAATTTTTACTAGATCCTTCTCTCAGTGTAGTGTTTCACATACACTCAGAAGAAATAACATAGTAAAAGCAACAATACTGACTTTATACCGTAAAAAATAGTTCCCAGGGGGAACGTTTACATTTTATAGTTATGACAGTGACAAAAAATCATGGTTGCAACAATAATTATAATTTAACCAATTGAATATATACTATCAAATACTATCTACAGACGTTCCCCCTGGGAACTATTGGTATAGTAGAAAATACTATTCTTTTTCTCAGTGTACTAATTTCCCACCTAGTGGCAAAAATCTAGTCAATTCGAAACTTTCTAGTCAACAGTTAATCCCATAAGTGAATTTTGAGTCTACTAGAATTTTTCCACTAGTTTAGAGTAAATCTCGGCCCGATTACACTCACGGTGGAAACTCGGTAGCATGCTCTTTAAATACGATTTGCACGAGTTTGTACTCGTACAAACTATCATTATCGGTGCACCACAGATAATGACAGTGACGAATTCCTCCGAGAGATATCGAAGGATTCACGATAATAGGAAAACCGAGCCTTGACTCACCTCGGCAATTTCACCGACGTACATGGGAAGTACCGTGAAAGGGACAGCGAGACCGATTCCGGAAATCAGTCGAGCGACGTAAATCTGAGCGATATCGGTAGCCGTTGCGATCAACGCCCAACCGATCGTGAATGGCACCACTCCAGCGAGTAACGTTTTTTTTCTGCCCCACCTAAAACACACATTTATTTTAAAAAAGTCAGATTATTTTCTTTTTATTATGTTTATTATTATTATTATTTATTATGATTTTTAAAGAAAGGGTTGCGGATTTCCTCATCGACCGTTTGACTCTTACAGTTCAGCTAAAAAAAGATTAAAAGAAACCCTTCTGATAACTTTGAAAAGATAAAAATAACATTTGTTGAATGATAAAAAAAATTCTCTAAAATAAGTATTAGTGCCACGAGGATGTGATAAAAACTGCGCAATTTTTTTTTTTCATGCCGTGCGATAGACACGTTTTACGATGTCTCTTCAAGGCTTAATTTCATGCGAATGACGGTTTCGAACCAGGAAGTCTACATTAAAAAAAACAAACTTAATGTTAATCGACAACCGCCACGAATGCAACACTTCACCTAAAAATTAAATTAAAAGCAACCCTTTTGATTTGGGAATGGCATTGAAAAAAATAAAAAATCAAATATTGAAAGAGGAAAAAAAATCCCTAACATAAGTATTAGTGCTATGAGGATGTGATAAAAAAATAAGTTAATCGCCAACCTTTCGGCCATGTATCCCGCGCCGAAACTGCCGAAAACAGCGCCAAGCGGTACGAGAGATCCGATCCAAGATCCCTCGCTCGTGGTTACGGGTCTTCCGAGAGGATTGTCATCGGTCGGTGGATCCTTGCTGAGATTCGGCAATACCGGACTGCTCCAACCGAGCATTGCGCCACCGGCAACGACGCACAGATTGCCTTAGAAAAAAAAAAATGTAAACAAAAACGTCATACGCAGTCCTGTTTTCATTTTAACGGTATCGCATATTAACCAGGCGCCAGGCACACATTTATTTGTTTAATCTTTTTCATTGAGCCGATCTCGTGCGTGGACTCGACGCCCGAGACCGTTCGAAATCGTTGTCCTTATCTCGGTGGCGATGCTTTTGCGTCAAGAGGGAAACTACGCGACGGCACACAACCAAGGAGATAATTGGAATGTTGCGCATTGATTGTTTTCTTTTTCTCTCCGGAGATTGCACGTTTCTATCGACTACTGCTGAAGTTTATCGTATCAGCGCTATCAGCGATCCGACGGATAACAGTTTTATTCCGTTCTCGGAAAAAGAAAACAAACAAAATCTTCATTCGATAGATTAGAAACAACCCTGCTCGGTTAGAAATAAAATTATATTCACTAGATGTACACGTGATAAGGAACTTTTGGCCACTGGTATGTCATATAAATATATATCCTACATATATTTATAGGACATACGTATATACATCGAAATATGTATCTTATATACTATTTATATAGTTCTCGGAAAAACAAAACAAACATAATCTTCGTTCGATAGATTAGAAACAACTCTGCCCACTTACAAAAAAAATATAGGGGACACCGGGGCAAGATGGGCCCCCTAAACAAATAACGCGGCTACAACGCTGCCGAAAGTATAATCTACTATTTGTCACCCAACAATGATATTTTCATAGGTTTTATAACCCGTCCCAAATGAAAATTTTCTGGGGCGAAACGGGCTACCCGTAAATTTTCCAATTTTTTTTTTTTTTGTACCCCTTTTTGCCCCGCTTCCCTATTTCGCGTTTTCTCTGCTTCTGTCATTGGCCACGAAAGGTTTTTATTTTTCCCTTCCAGGTTTTCATATGTTTTTTTAATCATTTTGGGGTGGCCCATTACGCCCCGGGTCGGCACCGATTTTCCACTAGCCCATCTTGCCCCGGTTTCCCCTATATTCACGAGATCTGTATGGAATATAGAAGTTTTGGTCACCGATCTATCCTATAAATGCTTATCTTATATAGGACATATAAGACATATATATATAGGACATACGGATACGTATTGAAAAGTACATCCCATATATTTTGGGATTTATCCGATTGATTCATGGGACGATATATATCAGATCCAGAATTGTTGACCGTTATACAGATATATATGGACATATAATTTGCATCCCTGACATGTACTTAATTTTCGTTAGGGTAACCGAAAGCTTGAACTTTGAATTATTTGTTTTACATCAATTAAATTAAATTTTTTTTCAGCCCGCAAAAGCAGCAAAATTTAGTTCAGAGAAAAGGGCCTTGAGATCGCGCTGAAGGCACGAAGCGCTGGTCGATGGCGCGCGCACGTGCGCGGTAGATCTGCGCGCGAGCAGCGTCGACGCCGGTCGACTGTTTCGCGCAGATCTCGGGAGTCTTGCGCTGATGACCCGGTCGTAATGACCCGCGGTAATCGCTCAACTACGTAACGACACGGTTTTACACAGCTCCGAATTCGTAATCATTTTATTAAGCTTCAACGTATATATATGTATATATACATGTATATATATTTATACGTATATCCGCGTCAAAAGTGACTTTTATCCCAAAAATTATTTATATTTTCATCAGAAAAATTTACATTATTTCTAACCCGTAAATCCACGCAACCGGAAGTAATATAATTTCCAGAAAAAATTCACTAAAGATGAGCTAAGATTACGAAAAAGAAAATAAATTCTCCTTCTCGGATTTAACTTAAAATATTCTAAACTTAAATCTTTATTCACTTTGGTGAATTTTTAGTTAACTCAAGTTACTTTTTCATTTAATTTTTTTATTTGCGTTAAATTTTCATTTATGGACGTCGGGCCACAGAATTAATTATCGAGCAGACACGATAAGGGCGACTCGCCTCTCTCCGTCGCGTCGCGGGCTCCTGAGACGGATTTGCATGATCGCGACGCGCACGCTTGATTACCAAACGATTCACTTCCGGTAGAATTCTCTCGCGAAACGGACGAACCGCGCGGCCCGCTGACGATGTCCGTGTCTCTCTTGACGGAGATTCAAATCGCGTTACGAAGTACTTCCTGCTTCCACGACTATTTTTTTTTTCCTCTAATCTGACGACCGACTATATTGTCGTGAAATAAAAATATATATATTTTTTTAATAACAATAATATGATGCATGTACCCGGCTGACGATCGAACACTGTCGCGCACTCGACGCACTCGGAAGTGACACGAACATATTTTCTTACAATTATCTCAACGAGACAGTCAACACACCGGTGACACGGGCTAATGCAATGTGCGCGATGGAATGTTTGAATTTCATCGGTACAGCGGACGCGAGCGTTCCCAACAAGCACACCTATATAGGGCGTGCTGGCCGTGAATGGCTTTATCAGCACACCGATAGATGTACATGCGTGCTCTCAAAGGTCAATGTTAAAATATTTTTTTTATTGAATGGTTTTTTTTTTTATTCTCAACGAAAAGCCCAAATTGCATCGAGTTCAAGTGCAGTTCAACCCAAACCAGAGTTTAACCCGATGAAATTTATAATTATCGCTTGAAATGAAATTCATTTTTTATAACCAAATTTTATAAATAAATAATTTCTAAAATTACACTCTTTCTGGGAGTTCAAATGGGGAAAGAGTGGTGAATATGGAACGGTTCATATATCATCGATTTACGCGCTATTCGAGGCGGGCCATATTCCCCACTTTTACCTACAATTATATATATTTTTTTAACAAACTGTCAATGTTAGAATTTTTTTTAATTAAATGGTTTTTTTATTTTTATTCTCAACGAAAACTCCAAATTGCATCGAGTTTAAGTGCAGTTCAACCCAAACCAGAGTTTGACCCGATGAAATTAATTATTGTCGCTCGAAATAAAATTCATTTTTTATAACATTTTGTAAATAAATAATTTCTAAAATCATACTTTTTCTGGGAGTTCAAATAGGATAAGAGTGGTGAATATGGACCGGTCCATGTATCATCGATTTACGCGCTATTCGAGGCGGGCCATATTCCCCCCTTTTACCTACAATTATATATATTGTTTTTAACAACCGTTAAATAATTTCTACAATTTCTGCAATTGTTTCCATCAATTGCACTAAATACCGAAAAAACGATACTTGGTAAAGTTTGCTATTAGAGAGGGGCGGGAGGGGGATTTTACCGGCCATCGCGGCAAAGAATGGAAGAGACTTCGAACCCTCTTCGCGCCCATTTCGACGTTTAAAAAAACAATAAACAAATGTATTAAATTTTTTTTTTACTTTCTCCAAAACTCTCAGATATTTTCGCCCTCGAAGAAAAAACCCTTCCCAAATCCCTTCGCGAATCGAGGCCCTTTTTTTTATCGTTCACTCCATCGAAATCTCGCAGGATAATGAATACCCCATCTACGCGCTATTCGATGCGGGCCATTATTCCCCACTTTTACCTACAATCGTGTATATTTATTAACCAAACCTTAAATAATTTCTACAAAATTGTTTCCGTCAATTGCACTGAATAACGAAAAATGATATTCGGTAACTCGACTTCGCTATCAGAGGGGTGCGGGTCTAAAACTTACCGGCCATCGCGGCAAAGAATTGAAGAAACTTCGAACCCTCCTCTTGCCCCATATTGACGATTTAAAAAAAAAAAAAAACAACAAAAAATATAAAATTTTTTTGTTACTGTATCCAAAACTCGCAGATATTTATCCTCGGAGGAAAATCCCTTTCCGGATCGAGGCCCTTTTTTTATCGTTCACTCCGATGAAATCTCGCAGGATATCGAATATCCCTTTGCCTCAGGGTGGTCCAATCTGCGTGCAGACTCATGCGGTACGCGCAATGACGATCAGACAGCTCGAACTCCGCGAATCCGCGACTGTCCGGATAGTTTTTATACGCCCCCCTCTATCGTTTGGCCGACGATGTGCAGCCGAGCTGTATCGGCACGAGTCGACCGATTCGTTGGTGGGGATCGCGCAGAAGTCCACGTTTTTGCGCTGGCACTGGCGCGAGATGTGTGGAACACGATCGTAACGCAGTCGCGTGTGCGATCGGCGGATCGATGACGGTTCTTATCGGACTCCCAGATCCGCCCCGGTAGCAGCCGCGACGGATTTCACACCACCCCGGTGAATCTTCTCTCAGCCGATATCGCCTATCATCGGCAGCGATTGTCCGCAATCCGGCCCTCCTTCGACCGCCTCTCCCCCCTGACCGCGACATTGTAAAGCGGAAATCTTTGACCTTAAGGAGGGAAAAAAAAGTCTCCTGAAGCGATAGAGAGCAATGTTCGAGGGAAAAAATATATTAAAGCGCACTATCGTCGATGGAAACTTTAGTGCGGGGCGTGAAATTCTGTGACTTTCGATCAATCGATTCCGAAGAGTCACGTTTGTACACCCAGAAAAATAATTCATTTGACGGACACCGTTTATTTGATTAAAATAAATATTTATTTGATTAAAATACATATTTATTTGATTTAAATACATATTTATTTGATTTAAATAAATATTTATTTGATTTAAATAAATATTTATTTGATTTAAATAAATATTTATTTGATTTAAATAAATATTTATTTGATTTAAATAAATATTTATTTGATTTAAATAAATATTTATTTGATTTAAATAAATATTTATTTGATTTAAATAAATATTTATTTGATGTAAATAAATATTTATTTGATTTAAATGAATATTTATTGAAATCAAATAAATATTTCACAGAAGACATAAAGTCTCCTGAAGCCATAAAGCGCAATGTTCGATGGAAAAAATATATTAAAGCGCACTATCGTCGATGGAAACTTTAGTGCGGGGCGTGAAATTTTGTAACTTTCGATCGATCGATTCCGAAGACTCGCATTTGTATTTGTCCATAATGTGAAGGGAAGCGATACTATGGGAAGAACTGTGGATAGGAAAAAGAATTTGAAAAAAAAAAATGAGTGGTGGTAGTGGATTCAAGAAATTAATGCAAAAGAAAGGAAAATAAGAGAAAATAGGTAATGGCGAAAGTAAGAAATGAATACGAAGATAAGATGGAGAACACTCTGAAGGTATATGGAAATGATGTTGCTGTTTGAGAGATTTATTAGTGATATATCTTGTTGTGGATTCGATAGCTTCTGTCCTATCGAATTGATGGTTAGTGAAATCCATTACATGTTGTGCATCAAAAGAAATGGCATAGTATAGTACGTATGCGTAAGAATTAATATAGAACAACTATATTTAGGACTTTTAGTAAAAAGAAATCGCATAGTTATTCTCTATTCATTATTAGACAATATGTAGCAATGAATAGGGAACTACTATGCGATTCGTTTTAGTACTTTTAGTAAAAAAAAACGCATAGTTTTTTTCTATTAATTATTAGACAATATTTAACAATGAATACAGAACAACTATGCGATTCGTTTTAGTACTTTTAGTAAAAAAAAACGCATAG
Organism: Ichneumon xanthorius; assembly: GCA_917499995.1. NCBI lineage: Eukaryota > Metazoa > Arthropoda > Insecta > Hymenoptera > Ichneumonidae > Ichneumon > Ichneumon xanthorius. Next base: position 18,171,303 of record OU824201.1, read on the forward strand.
TTTTTTTCTATTAATTATTAGACAATATTTAACAATGAATAGAGAACAACTATGCGATTCCTTTTAGTACTTTTAGTAAATAAAATCCCATAGTTATTTTCTATTAATTATTAGACAGTATATGTAACAATGAATAGAACACATCTATGCAATTTCTTTTGGTGCACTATCGCTGGTGGATTTCACTACCTATCAATTCGATTTATAGTCGATGACTGTACTCCGTGGAAATCACAGAACATCGAAGGGACAGATTGCCCGTAATTTTTCTAGTGATCGAATATGATAAGGGAAACGCGATTCATCCAGCTCGATACTTCTGTATTTTATCTCGATAGTTTCCATTATTGCTTACCGTAAAAATTTCAGTGCGACGAATTTGCCAATGTTCACTTTTGACGAATTCGCGCACGGTCAGATCGTCATGTCTATATTTAAAAAATAAAATTAAAAAAAATGCACCTATACAGTCGATTACACAACTTGTCCTTCGACAAATAAATCTGTGTAGATAAGTGCGATAGATGAATACGAATCTCCGGAATCGATACGTAGATACGAGCGCTGATAAGCTTCTTCATGTAACTGATTAATGCATTTTTTGTCTTGGGCGAATTTTTTTCTCCGATAAACGCGTCTGCTGACCTTGCCAGGCGTCACGACTGTCAAGGACAGTGAGAGAAGTGGAAACTAGTTTATTTTATTTTAATAGAAAACTATTTTTTTAGGCACTCACTCTTTAGAGGAAAGTTCCTATTAATATCGTCCTCCATACCTCAATTTTGAAAAAAAATATTTAAAAAAATGAAAATCAGTTGCATTTATTTTTATGCACTTGCCTACATATATATAATAAATTAGACATTTTTGAAATCACTAAACTTAAAAACTGCTCTTAATTATAAATTTGCAAGGCCTTGAGAAGATTTTTGTTCATCTGGAAGTCCATAAGGAATATCGTTGGACTCCGAGGACTTACGATGTTGAAATTCACAATGTGACCATACTTTTAGATGAGAAGTATGCACAAGAAGTAACATTTTTGTCAACACCTCTAGGCATGTGTTTACCTCAAAAAAACAGGTTCTTTTAGCAAAAAAAAAATCACGCATGTTCGACAATTTTTATTTTTTAATATAGTCGTTACAATCTTACAACTTCCATTGCTGTGAACGAACGGTTTTTAGTTTTAAAGTTTGTATTTCTTGCGTACACCCAATACAATAGCGAATAAGCACAGTGAATATGCGAACCCATGAATGATATTTTTTATTGAGATGTATTTTTTTAAACCTCGTCCGCATAAATTCATAGCATTTGTCAATAATTTTTTTGTTCTTTTTTATTTTATTCACATAGGCTTATGTGTTTTCGAAGTCAATATATTATTTTATTTATTATTTTTTACAATTGTTCATTGTATTTAGTCACTTCTGCTTGGGCTGGCAATTAAATTTTTTATTTTTTAATAGCGAATAATTTTTTTTATGCAAGAAAATAAATTTAAAAACGATTTCGTGACTACGGACGGACAGTAAAACAGACATTTCGATACCGAATACAAAAAAAATGTATCTTCGGTCATTTTGCATGCCGGCCGATCGTTCGGTTAACCGCTGTGGATCGCGAAGTAAAACGCTCGTAACCACTCGATGCCAATCGTCTATTTCGGCTTTCGACCGCAGAAGACCAATCGTCTATTTCGGCTGTGACCTTGTCAGAAATTCGTCCGACGAGCTCGACGACCAATTCCGATAAGCTTTTTCTCCGCTCGCTTGAAAAATCTTTTCATTTTCACAAACTATCGACGGAATCAGAAAAAACAATTTGTAGGATCGAGATTATTCCGATAAGCTTTTTCTCGGCTCGGTTGAAGAATCTTTTCATTTTTACGAACGATCGATGGGATCGGAAAAATCAGTTCGTCGGCTTGAGATTGTTAAATAATAGTTTATTTTTTTTATTATTTTTTATTACTGTACCGCAGTTGCAATCAAGCAAGAAGATTGCACGCTCCATCGGTACACAAATAGGGGGTGAGGTCAGTTGACACAGTTTTCGTAATATTACATTCCCATTCTTATTTCGGTCACTCCAACCAATTCCGATAAAATTTTTCTCGGATTGGTTGAAAAACCTTTTCATTTTTACGAACGGTCAATGGGATGGGAAAAATCAATTCATCGACTCGAGATTATTAAATAACACTGTACTTTTTATTATTTTTTATTATTGTACCGCAGTTATAATCAGGCATGAATATTGCACGCTCAGTTGAGACAGTTTTTGTAACATTACATTCCAATTTTTATTTCGATCACTCCAACCAATTCCGATAAGATTTTTTTCGGTTCGGTTGAAAAATCTTTTCTTGTTTACGATTGATGGGATCGGAAAAATCAATTCATCGACTCGAGATTATTAAGTAATACTGTACTTTTTTTATTATTTTTTATTATTGTACCGTAGTTACAATCAGGCATAGATATTGCACACTCCATTGGCACAGTTTTTGTAACATTACATTCCAATTTTTATTTTGGTTACTCCAACCAATCTTACTTCTCGAAGTACTCGAATATTTCAAGTTACCGCGGTCTATATTATTACTTATATTAAATGTATAAAAAAAAATATTGTGCAATTCTCACAACTGCGCGTCACACACGATCGGTCGTTTACCAACATTGTCGAGATTATCTTGTTGGTATAAAATGTCCATACGCTACTTATTATATTATGTACATACACCACTCGGTGTGATTAAATTCTTTGTTTCTCTTTTCATCCAAGATGACAATCTCTCCCACTATAAAATAATACACGGTGGGAATTGCCGAGGATTCCATCGACTTCCTGAAAATTCCTAAACCAGACGATTACGAGCAGTGATTTTTTTAAAATTTCTATAATAGCCATCGGAAATCGGTAAAAACTTCTCACCAATTTCGACGCAGAATTTGCTATTGTGATGGATAGTCATATTTTTCCAATATTTCTCTTTTCCACCGATCGAGACCGACTTCCTCACAGTAAGAAGGCTTCGCACATTTAACAAACCATTCGTTATCCCTGAACTTCCACAATTTTTCATTTTTAATGACAAAAAGTTAAATTTTAAAATTATCGAGAAAAAAGAAAAAAAAAATCTGAACGTTTCTGGACGACCAATGTTCTGTCAAATGTACGAAACTATTTTTTTTACTTTGAGGCGATCGATTGTTATCGTCCTATCGCGTAGAATCGTGACGATTGTTTGAACGTAATGCTTCGACGAGGGAAAAATAGTTCACCGAAAAATAGTTGCGCAACCCGGTATCTATCAAAACGTTTCACGCTCTCGGACTGATTCCGTTCAATTCTTGCTGTATCTCCTGCAGAGTCTTTCCCTTGGTCTCGGGCACGGCGAGCATCGTGAAAACCGTCGCTATCGCCATTATAACGGCGAATATCCAGAAAGTCGTCGCCGCACCGAGGCCCTCCTTCATCGAGGGGAACGTCTTCGTGACGAGAAAAACGAGGAACCAGTTGAGCATTACAGCCAGACTCGAGGCGACGGCTTTCGTCTCGACGGTGAAGAGCTCGCCCATCAACATCCATGGTATCGGACCCAAACTGATAAGAATTAAAAAATGAAAATTAAAAAATGGAGGCTTTTTTATATTTTTTTTAGTGGCATTCTTTTTCTTTTTCTTTCGTAATTTTGTCATTATTATTTCTTATCTTCCTTATTTCCTTCTTTATGGTATCGGGCCCAAGTTGATAAGAAGTGAACAATACATTTTTTTTTAAATGTCAAAGTTTTTGTTTTTGATCATTTTTTAGGCGCGATTCTTTTTCTTTTTTTTCCTAATTTTGTAATTATTGTTTCTTATCTTTTGTAATTTTTTTATTATTTAGTTCCAAATCGTGTGTAATGTTTTCTCTGATATTTAATTCAATAATTACTCCGGAATTCGGGACGGAACGTGAAATTTTCTTGCTATCGAAAGTTCCGCAGTGTCGAAGCGATTCTGGCTGTTATTTACATTATTTATATGACTATATATGTGATATATATTTAATAAGAACGTATAAAAAAAATTTAATCCAAGTTTAATAAGCGTAGTCAATTTTGACAATCAACATTTTTTTTTTCACGCGGCTCATATTTTATCGTAGGCTCGCGTTCGAAAAATGATTCGTCAGGATTTCTTGAATTTTCGTCGGAGGCTCAAAAAATTGAGACAACGAAAAATTCCATAAAAAATTAGTTTAAAAAAATGTAAATCCGTTTCATCGATACAAAACTTACCCGACGGAGAATGCAATCATGAATATGACTAGCGAGGAGAGCGGCAGCCACCCGAGATTGCTAACGTCGCTGCCGTTCGCCTGGATCTTGAAGTAAATACCGAGAGCCACGAGACTCGCTGACATGGTGATGGACGAGAAAATGAGCAGAGGCTTTCTTCCCGCCTTGTCGACGATCAGAGCCGCCACACCGGCCATCACCGCCTGGCAAAAAAATAAAAATTTAATAAAAAAAAAATAACATGAAAAAAAATCGTTTAGCAAAATGCATCAATAATTTTTTTTGCGCAGACCTGCACAAGAGCGACGATTATAGCTGCGAGATCGGGATTCATGTCGCTTCCGGCGGCCTCGAATATCGTGACCGTGTAAAAAATAACGGCGTTAACCCCCGACAATTGTTGAAAGGCCATTGCACCGAAGGACGCCATTACGGCTCTTCTGTTTCCGGGAGTTTTTATCAAATCGAATATCGAACTCTTTCGTGACGCGTTGCTCTCGGCCTCGGACTGCATGGTCGCCAGCTCGTTGCTCGGGTCGTACACGTCCCCCCGAAAAATCGCCAGAGCGTGACTTGCTTCAGACTTTCTGCCTTGTCCCTTAAAAAAATTTACAAATTAAAAAATTCAAAAATGGTATTAAAAAATTGAATCCAAGAATTGACTTCAATAAAAAAACCGACTTAATAATCGGACTCAATAATCGAATTCAATAATCGAATTCAATAATAGAATTCAATAATCGAATTCAATAATCGAATTCAATAATCGAATTCAATAATCGAATTCAATAATCGAATTCAATAATCGAATTCAATAATCGAATTCAATAATCGAATTCAATAATCGAATTCAACAATCGAATTCAACAATCGAATTCAACAATCGAATTCAACAATCGAATTCAACAATCGAATTCAATAATCGAATTCAATAATCGAATTCAATAATCGAATTCAATAATCGAATTCAATAATCGAATTCAATAATCGAATTCAATAATCGAATTCAATAATCGAATTCAATAATCGAATTCAATAATCGAATTCAATAATCGAATTCAATAATCGAATTCAATAATCGAATTCAATAATCGAATTCAATAATCGAATTCAATAATCGAATTCAATAATCGAATTCAATAATCGAATTCAATAATCGAATTCAATAATCGAATTCAATAATCGAATTCAATAATCGAATTCAATAATCGAATTCAATAATCGAATTCAATAATCGAATTCAATAATCGAATTCAATAATCGAATTCAATAATCGAATTCAATAATCGAATTCAATAATCGAATTCAATAATCGAATTCAATAATCGAATTCAATAATCTAAAGATTAATAACAATAATAATTATAATTATCATTGTAAGATTGTTATGAAAATGAATGGAGGATAACTCACGACGAGCCACGTGGGTGATTCGGGCATGAAGAAGAAAGTCGCAATGAAGAGAACTTCGATGATGCCGCAGACAACGGCGAACCCGCTGTAAGGTAGAACGGCGCCCAGCACGAAGGCGAGAACGATCCCGAGAGCGAGAAAGAGTTGAAACATAGCGCCGAGGGTGCCGCGCGCCGATGCCTCGGCGATTTCGCCGATGTAAGTCGGCACGAGAACGCACGAGGCGCCCACAGCGGTGCCGACGATGAATCGGGCGAGGCACAGGAGCCAAACCGCTCGGGCAGCGAGAATCATTCCCCAGGAGAGGAGAAACGGACCGGCGAGGATCAGCAGAGCCTTCTTCCGTCCGATCTTCTCGGCCATGGTTCCGGACGGCAGAGCTCCGACTATGGCGCCGATCGCGAGCAGCGAGCTGACCCACGAACCTTCCTCCTCGGTTACCGGAAACCACGAGTCTTTCGCGCTCAGCTTCGGCAGCACCGGCGAGGTCCACGCGAGCGCCGTTCCCACACCCACGGCCAGCAGACTCGCTACACGGCAATCCAAGATTTTATTTCACATTTATTTTATTTATTTTCGTAATAAAAAATTCGGGCAAGAAATATATAAGTTAATATTAGTATAATTATAATGGCGTGGCTTAGGGTCGGATTTTAAGAAGCTAGTTTGAACTTAAGATCGCTGTTGAGATTGGACTTGGGATCGACGTTTGGCCCGAACTTCATTGTGTGCTTAAGATGTATCTTATGTTCGAACTTGACTTTGTGCTTAATTTTGATCTTCAGTTCGAACTTAAGATCGAACTCGAACTGTAATGGAATTCGAGTTCAGACTCAAGTTCTAACTTAAGATCGAACTCGAACTATAATCCAAGTCGAATTTGGACTTAAGTTTGAATTTAAAATAGATCTTAAGCACGCGATGACTTTTGGGCCAAACTTCGATCGAAAGAGCTATCTTAATGGGTCAAAATAACGTCTTAAAATTTGACACTTGGTTTCACTTATGACGTGGCTACGAAGGTGGAAAAAAATAATAATGAGATACTATAAACTTGCGCGAAAGAGAAATAGAATAACATAAAAATAAAAACAAAATTCGAGGATACAACAAGTGCTTTAAATTCAAATCAACGTGACTTTTGTTTAAACTGAATTGCATCGAGGACGGGTGGCACACGGGGAACCAAAAAATTCCGGAAGCCGGTAGATTTATCGATACTATCGTATAAATAAAAAAACAATTTTCTGCCTATATTTGTCAAAAAAAATGTTTACCTTTTTAATTTTTTTTTATATCGATATGTTTATAAATTTTTCGAAATTTCTTTTTATGCAGAATTCAACTTCTCGGTGTCTTTCGTATTGGATTAATGTTTTGTTTGAATTTTTAAACCATTTAGATGTACAGAAAATTCGGAATGGATTTCACTGTTCGGATGACTTTGGTCTCTATTTTTTGTCGCAATCTATGCATGCCTACGAATTTTGTGACAACTTCAAGTTTCTTGATAGTAAATTGGTCGAATAAATTTTTTCGCATCAACTATAATAAAATATCCTGAACATTGAAAATTCGTATATTGCTTCCCCATTATTTTTCTCATGTCGCAGAGCTTCCTTCACGAGGAGAAACTTTGGGGACATAAAAAATAAAAATGATGCCTAACCGATTTGAAAATACCCAACTTACAGAATATTTAATATAAAAAAAAAAATAATTAATATTTTACCTGAACACGCAGCGAGATATTGCCAGAGTTTCCGCCCCTCCTGTCTCACGGGAGATTCAATACCATCGATCATTCCCGTAGCCTCCATCTCCTCCGTCTCCATGGGTGACTAACCCGTTCGAATTTATGCTCGTCTCTCGTCAAGCAAAAAAAAAAAAAACTCAATTTTTTTTTATTTTTTTAACAGAAATGAGATTCTATCTTCGTCGCGCCGATATCCGAAAACGGGACCAAACTTTTTCACCACTTTGCAGTAAAAAAAAAAATAAAAAAAAAATTATTCACATGTATCGAATGGAACAGAGAGAATTTTTTTTTTCGTCCAAGTACCGGGCGAGTCTCATCGCTCGAGCACTTCCGGCGAATTTTTCGAATAATTCTTGTCGTCTTTCCGATCGCCGATGTGGAATGAACGGTCCGTCGAAGGGCCATCCGTATATCACAGCTCCGACGACCGCACTATCTCGAAACATTTATCACTAATCGTGACTTATCTATTGCGGCACTAGAGCGGAAGACAAAAATTTTCGACTCGGAATCGAATCGGCGCTTCGCTCGTCGATAAGTGCAACGCGCGACGCATCATCCAATCGGGTGCAGTCGCACCTGTTTCTTCTCTTCCTGTGCCGCACAACCCCACAGCTGCTACCCAGCTTCGTCGGCTATAATCTTCTATTTGCAAAAGCTTTGCTCACTTTACTCATTTGTTGTTTCTTGGGTTCCTATTTGCAGAGCTAATGCAGTTCCGATATCGACGATTTTTTTCGCCTTGTGTGCTTCAAACAATCTGTTCTGCTTTCGGATTTATTCATTTTCTCATTCGACCTTTGTCAATAACCTGGCATTGAAATTTTTTTTAAATACATATATTTGTTCCGTTCGGGAGAGTTTTTTGCTTTGAAAAAAACACACACTAAAAAAAGAATTCAATCTAAAGAATATGACGTTTATTTTGCTCCAAACCCAATATTTTAAATTTTAATCCCAAAAATGTGATTTAACATTCATGTCCAGCGCACAAAAGTACGTCGGACCACGTCGCAGTTACTTTTATAAACGGAAAAAACATTTCATACCGACAAAAAAATATTCCATCAAAAATGCTTGGAATTTGCCTTTCCAATCAATTTTTCACGTTTTTCAACGTCCACGAACGGCGCGATAAAGCGATTCTAAAATTTCGCACAAGGCCCTATCTTGTGTATTTTTGCCCGTAGAACACGATGGGCAGCCCAGATTTTTCCTAGCTCCATTGGGAGCCGAGATATCGACCTTTGAAAATCACGAAAATCGACATTTTTCCAAAAGTGGCTCAAAAAGTGAAAAATCGTTGTTCAATCGATTTTTTTTTTGTTTCCAGACGATATTCCACGTATTTTTTCCCGCTGACCACAAATATAACAATTATTTTACTCCCACCCCAATATTTTCCATTTAAATCCCAAAAATACGATTTTTCGCGCATAAAATCGAGACTTTCAATGTCTCACTGTACTTCAGCCCCAAAAAACCCAGCGGACTCGTGTTCAGCGGGAAAAAATACGTCAAAATACGTGGTAATTCATTAAAAAAAAAAAAAGACAAAAATATTTACTAAACTAAATATACATGTTTAAAAAAACTGAAATTTTCAGAGAAATAAAAAATTCAAGGACATTACGTGAAATTCAAGGGCAACTCCAGGACTCCAAGGACTTCAAGGACCGCTGGACACCATGTTTATCACTAATTTCGCATGGAAATTTAAAAAATATAACTATATATACAAAGTTTGTACATTCAACAAACATTACTTTTCCGCAAACGTTCACAATTATTTTCTTCATAATTTCACAATTTTTGTTCTCAATGTATTTTTAACTAAAAGAAAAATGGTAAAATTGTAAAATAACAATCCCGAAAGTTTTCGTAAAATAAACATTTATTGAATGTATGACTCACTTTTACCGTGCAATCCGTTAAATCGATAAAAAGTGATTATATCGATCAGAATTAACACGAGGCTAAAACCATGCAAAAACAGTGGTCCATATTCGGCCCCTTTTACCCGGTTAAAAGGTCGCTTTTTTTCCCCGCTAAAAAATAAATCGCAAAGTTCTGGCAATTACCTCGCTGGAAGATTGTTTCACGAGACGATATTTTTTTCATTAAATTTTACTTTGAGATAGGTCGCGGGAGCCTTTTTGCTTGCGGAAAAGTTTAACCGTGCAAAATGAAGCCGCTGTCGTGTCCGTCGGTTGCCGCTGAACGCTACCAGCGCCGACGCCTCTTCCGCACCTTCGTCAGAAAGAAGTTTGATGGCAAAACGGGAGAGCGTAGGAAGCGCACGGCGAAGAGAATTTTCCTGCTTTTTTCTCCGCAGCCTGTCCGCTCAGTTTTACCCACCGGAGAGGTTCGAACGCTCGCTTGAAAATCTCGTTATAGTCCCGGCAGGAGTGACTCTTCCCCTGTGCCATCGCTTCGTCTTCAGACCCGAAGGAAATTTCAATTAAATTACTGGAACCGCTTCTACCGCCCGACCTCAGCCTCTCTCATCGAGTAATTATGTTCGCATAAAAGCCGTCGGGTAATTGCACCTTAAACATTGCAAAAAAAAAAAAAAAAAACAAAATCGCTGATATCGCAGAGTAGGAAGTAGTCCTTATAATAACTGCACCGTGTACACAGTTCGCACGAGAGACCCGTGGCAATGAAAATCTTTGTGCAAATAAATCTACCGATGTTGGGTAAATATTTGAGAAAGCAATCGATATCGGAACTCGAAGCTCTCGGTCGCGAACGGTGCAGTTCCTATACCTTTATCGTACGCTTTGCCGTGGCCATAAAAATGCAATATAAAATAATTGAAAAATCATCGCGTCGGATGGCAGCGCTAGAAGCGATTCGCACAGTTCGCCGGAAATAGGAGACGCATGGTCATTATCGCGAATAGTCGGAAAGTGATTCAGTGAATAATCGCTCACGACTGTACATGGACTTTCAAAAAATATCTAATTTTATTGCTCCTTAAGAAAAAAAAAAAAAAAAAAAAAAAAAAAAAAATTACATCCGTATAATATTATTTTTCCTCGTATTTTTCTTAGCGTAAAAAAATGAATGCAAAAAAACATCGAGTAAATGCCTAGCCTAATTATACAGTGGGTCGAAGAATATTCGGCGGGTTTTTTTTTTTTTTTTTTTTGAGAAGTGTGCGCGACGAGTCATGGGACGGCACGAGTCACTGGAAATATTTCGCTCGTCGCTTAAGAGGCGTTGAAAATTAATTAATAAATAAATTTCTAGAGGCGTGTATTAAATTCTCGAGGAAAAAACCTCTTTGAAGAACTTATCCGCGAGTACCGACGGCGGAGAGAGCAAATTATCGTATTTTATATTACATACACACACATACACACACACGGGCGCGTGGAAAAGAGAGTCGATTAGTGTTTTACTTTCCGCTCGATGGTGCGCCCTCTGGGAACATAAAACATCGATATAGCTTGCCGTGTCGCGGACCCGTTCGTCAAGCTTTATTTTTTCCAAGAGTTTATCGGATTTTTTTTTCGCTTTTTAATCAAACTATAATATATATATTGTTCGCTGAATAATATCTTTCGATCGTACGCTCGCACACTTCTCGCTGAGATCTCCGTCGATTCCTATACAAAATACTCCTGCTGGGATTGTTCACCGGGCGGAAAGGGGAGGGGGTAGGGGTTAATAGGACGGGGAGATTATCGCTTCTTATACAAACTAGTAAGGCCCGTACAATCGCGTACGAATTATTTAGAATAGCTCACTCGTTATCACTTGCATTAGTTACAAACACGCTCGAGAGCGCGCGCGACGCTAATCCTTAAAAATAAAATTCCCACATTCTCTCCCTAAAAACAACAGCCAATCAACTACGGACATGTACACCATACTTATATTTTCCGGCCCTTCGCGATTTTTTTTTTCGAAGTAAAAACGAGAAATATGCTTTGTAATAATCTACGATAAAATCGTACGAAGAGAAAAAAAATTAAATTGCTTTATCATTTTTTGGTTTCGCGGAGTTTCGTATCTTTTTCTTTTCAGCGTTTTTTTTTTCTTCTTTTTTAATATCACTAGGCCTAGTATATGGATTTATATACTGCGGAGTGTCTTATCGGCTAGACGGATCTGACTGTGTGTGAGTCGCGAGCCTCGAGTGCATCGCCTACCGATCGTCAGATCTTAAGTATCCTGTTGTACAGAAATATTAGTTTGCCCGTGTCGGTCGTCTGCACGAGCTTGTATCTCTTGGCGGCGAGCTTGTCGACGAGATTCTTGGTGTCGGCCTCGCTACGATGCGAGCCCCAGCGTATCGAGACTACGGATATGCGAATTTTTTCCCACGGTATGGTGTCGAGAACCTGTTGAACAAACAACAATTTTGTACGGATTACAATTACTGCAATGACAATAAACAAAGTTTTACTCGTAACTACCAAGAATGTATTCTTAAGTTCTTGGCGACAGGCAAAAATTATCTTCATTCAAAAATGATGAATAATTTATTTTTTATTACGATTTATATTACATTTTTTTAAGTGTCATTGGTCGATCTCGTGGATTTTGTAAAAATGTAAAAATGATCCACAATTATTGCGATGAAAATAAAGTTTTACTGGTCGAAAATGCTTCCGCGTTTATTAATAAATATGGCCTCAGTAAAAAATTGTCCCCATTAAAAAATTATCAACCCATTTTTTTTCACGTTTTATAATAAATTCTTTTTTAAGTTTCATTCATCATTTTTTGGATTTTTCTGAATCGGTTATAAGGAAAAATTATTTACAATAATAGAGGCTTAATGAGCGTGAAGGATTAGCGTGGTCTTACCTGCCCATCGGGAGAGTCTGGACTGTCCAAACTTAGGTAATCCAAATTCGTCGCGTTGTAAGCGAGCAGTACACTGTACAGTGGAAAACACTTGAGTCTCATGGTCGGAAGGCCGTCGTCGGACGGGACGAGACTGTTGGGACCTTCGCCCAACTTCGTAACTTGAACCTCCGATTCTTGGTGATAAGTTATCTGAGGAGATGCAAACGGATAATGTAGGAAATACAGTCGTCTATTTTTTTTTAATGTCGTTTCCGCGTATGGAATACACGACATATAACTTTGCAATCGAAACCTCTCGCTCACCTCTTTGGTGTCCTTGTCGGTGCTGAGACAAGCGTGAAGGACCCGAGTCTTCCGGTGTCTGGTGCTTTTCCGCGCCTCGAAGAAACTGCGGAAATCGGTCAGCACGAGAACGCCTCGCCAACCGTACGTCGACTCCAGTAACGTAGTTGTCGACGGAGCGCCCACCTGTTCAACACGAGTTAGACAATGCAACAAATAGAAATTTTTAAGGTAGGCTAGCGGACAGTTCGACCTCCCGTGAGTTCAGAGAGAATTGCGAACACTTCTCGATGGGATAAAAATATGAAAAAAATCAAGCATATGAAAAGTGCTGAAAAGATTGATTTTGCATAATAATAATGCCAAAATGTTACTAACAAGTTAATGAAAATTTAAACTGTTCAACAAATTTCCCGGAAACCTAACTTTTTTTTAAATGACAATGATTAGTTCCTTCATCTGAATACGCATGCATTTTTTCAGATTTTTACATACACTTTCAATTTTGTGACTTTCTACACTTTTCGCATCTAAAAAAAAAAATTCCAATTTGTTGATTACGAATTGGAATCATTATTTCACAAAAACAATCTTTGCAGCACCTCCCATATACTTGATTTTTTGGATATTTTTATCCCGTCTAGAAGTGTTCGAAATTTTCTCTGAAACTCACGTTTGGTGGGACTGTACGGCGCGGACTACCTTAATCGAAGGTCGGATAAGCGAGGTTCTACTGTATTTAATTATTCATTAAAATCGTCGAAAATTGAACCCGAACAAGAAAACGCTTTAGAGCAATATATTGTAACGAATATAGAAATGAGGATGGACACACGATATTGCATAGACGACCAGAATAGCTCGGTATGACGGATGACAAACGGACAGATTATCGATTGACCGAATGACAAGAGTCTTGATCGGACTTTCAGAGAGAATAGACGTTTGACAGTTTGTGCTCGAGATATTTAGCGACTGTACTAATAATATCTGCCCCAAAAGTAAATACGCGCCTTATTTATTCCACGAAAAAGTAACAATATAATTGATCAAATCAAGGGTGTTTTTTACGCTCAATTAACTATACTCTTCGTAATGAAATGCATTTTTGTAACCAGAAACACACGTGCCTGCCCAGATGCTTAGAAGTTTCTGTGGGAAAATTCTTGGATGCGTCGTTATAAGAGTATTTGCATTACAGTGACCTCAAAGTAAAGTTTCATTGGAAACTGCGAATGTGTGTAATAAATTTGACCATGTAATACTTTTCCTAGAACGAACGTTAATATTTTCTGGTCTCCGTGTGGCGAGGTTCAATCTTCTTGCTCGTCGGGAAACTTGAAACTCTTCGTTCAGCGCACAAATTGTATACAAGAAATTAATTAAAACCGTAATTAATTGTTGCTTCAAAGAAAACACAAAAAGCGCCTAGCTCGGGGCTAAATTCTACGCTCGAATAACAACGAAGTATGCAGCCTTGCAAGCAATCAAATTTCGTTCAGTGCTCGGTACGGTTTAATCCGATAAAGCATACCCGGCTTATGTATTCCAAGTATACACCGTCGCGCTTCCCCTGAAACAAGCTGGCGACGTAATTTTCCTCGCTGCTCTGAGTGGCGTTCGGCGGATCTTGATGAGTCGTCGGTACTAATTGAACCTGGCGTATGTACGCTATCAATTGGGGATCGTCCATGGACACGCTGTGAAGTACGTAATCCCTCGTCATATTTGCGTCGAAGGCTTGCCTCCTGAAATACGAGAGAAAAAAATTACTCGTGTGTCCCATTTTCTCCCGTATAAACATTCACGTTAAAATGGCATGAAGTGACAGTTGAAATTCCCGATAATACCGAGGAATATCGTCGTCGTTTTGGGTTCGCGCTATGAATAGCCACGAGAAAGAATACGTACAAAATATTTTTTAATATTGAATTTTTTTATCATTAAGAATTCTTCTAAAAATCTTTGTAAATCTCAAAAATTCTCTTAAAAATATTTGTAAATCTCAAAAATTCTCTTAAAAATATTTGTAAATCTCAAAAATTCTCTTAAAAATATTCAAAAAATATTTTAAATATCTTCAAATTTCCTTTTTTGAAATCTTTAAAAATTACTATAAAAATCTTTAAAAATAATTGTCTTAAATCGTTAAAAATCCTTTTAAAAATCTCCAAAAACTCTTTAAAAAATGTTCAAAAATCCTTTAAAAAATCTTAAACTTGTTTTCTTCGAATCTTCAAAAGTGCTTTCTTACAATCTTCAAAAATGCACGACAACATTCGACGAATACCACAAAGGTGAGCGCGAGCTTTACCTGAGAGCGGCAGCCTCGCTCCAGACGAGCAGAAGAGCCATGGCTGTGGAAAATGCGGCGAGGAAGGCCAGACAAGGTGCCATGCGCCTCCACCACGATTTCTTGCTGCCGAAGCTCGTTCCCCCTGGATTTGGACCGGAAGCCGCGACTGCTGCGGCGACTGAGCCAATGTTTGGACTCGCTGGCGTGCCCGCTCCCGTCATCCTGCAAAAATATACAAACCCCACGTAAACACGAGCTTTGTGAATAGCTTGTGCATCGCCCGTACGGTAAATCCTTTCGCCAGGATCGACCGAGCGGGATTACGCAAGCAACTGTGACTCGTGTTGTACCTCTCGTGCGAAGGTTCTCAATCCGCAGTGCACACTGTGCAGGCAGCGCAAGCGACCCACGGTAAAGTTCATCGGTTCTGTTAAATATTCGTTGCAGAACGCACGGTCGGAACATCGGCACGGAAAACAGTCAGTTTCACGTAACGGACGAGACGTCCGTGCGTCTCGCAGCCCCGCCGCTGCATGTGTGTGGGTTTTTGTGTGAGAACTGCGTTTAGCGAAGGACGCGCCGTGGAGTTCGCCTCGGAGAACTTCGAAACGGTCGCTCCCGAGTGTTTGCTCCAAGGAGTTCTAAGCTCAATTGCGCACCGAGTATGTACTTTCTAAATGGTATAATCGTGATTTTCATTCGAGAGGACTCGCAGCGGTTCGCAATCGTGGCAGATACATAAATTATAGATTCATGTGCCATTCATATAAAGTGAAGGGCTCAGTTTGTGACCCTGTCCCAGTTTGTGACCCGGACGGTACATTTTTGTCTGCTTTAAATTCAATTTTCGTAAAACATTAACTAGATTGCTGGCAAATTGAAAAGTGTTAAGAGCATGTGCAATACCGCGGTCGGTAATAAAAACTGTAATCAACTTTTCTCATGGAGTCTGGCATATCCGGTCAAAAGAAAAGTCTCATCGGAAGCGGATATCATTTCGGGTTCCCATGAGACTTTTCTTTTGACCGTATATGCGAGATCCAGTGAGAAAAGTTGATTACAGTTTTTGATACCGACTGAGGGGTGTTTCATGTGGTCTTAAGGGGACGCCGGAGCTGTTTTTCTTTTTTAACCGGCTTTAACTGTTTTACCGACGGAACTAGACAATTTTTCAGTTAAGACTTGGCATTGTTAATTTGCTATGCATTTGCATGAAATCATGCGGGATTATGATGTTGACATAAACGCGGTGTCCCTAACGGACTCGGGAATCAAACAAACCACTTGAGAAGCCACAGTGGTTTATTGTCAAAACTTAACCGACCAAACCACTGTGAAAACCACGCGCCCAGCGGACCCAGAACTTCCGAGGGAAGCTTGTGATGTGGTGGTTTTTTAAATAACCACCGTCCGAGTGAACTCGAGCGAGTTTATAAGGGTGATATATATTGTCGTCAAAACTTCATGACGGATCATTTTGTTACCTCCTAAGACTGGTCGGACTTGAAATACTCTATCGGAAATGATAAGAGTCAAATCATTTGAAAATGGCTTTGTCTTCTAACATTTCGCATCGAAAATTTCAAGTTGCAATAAACAGCCCAAATCCAATGACGGTTTGCACGGCGTCCTTAACGAAAAATTCAACAGTAGTTTCAAAGTGAAACCAACTTTGACCTCATTCGTTTGAAACCGTACTTTGAGCTCAATCCGAATAGTGGTTGTACGGGGATTTCGACAGTAAAACAACCGTTCCGCAAGCCCCCTTCAGTTTACTCGGACGGTGGTTTGAACGGTAGTTTCGACGATAAAACCACCGTGTAACAAGCGTACTTACATTTAAGTAAGCTTCTCCTCCTAACTTTTGGGCCCGATCAGCCTGTAGTTTTCAGAGTGGTTTGTACGGTTACGTTTTGGCACTAAACCCCTGTGGTGTTCTTGGTGGTAACCACAGTGGCTTTTCACGGTGGCCGAACCCGCTAGGGGTGCAGCCGAATTTCAATCGAAAACTTACGAGGAATTAAGAAAACCGAATATTATAGTTTGCGAAAGTGCATAAAGTAGTGTCGGCTCTACATCGTGCCCCTACATTCATGCCGTTGTCATCGGCTCTGATCACCCGTCGCAAGTCGATAGACTAAGTGAACGCAGTTGACACCATGCGTGATTATCTTTTGTGTGAGCAACTTTCCGACGGTTTTTGAATATTCGGAGAACTTCAAATAATTGGCATGGACGCTCGTTTGACGTATATACGAGATCTAGATTTTTTTATATCACAGATTTTTTTATAACACCTCTCTCCCCGTCCATCCCAAGCCCAGTCGGTATCAAAAACTGTAATCAACTTTTCTCACAAGTTCTCATATGTACGCCCAAAAGAAAAGTCTCATCGGAAACGGATATCATCTCGGCGTCCGATGAGACTTTTCTTTTGACCGCACTTCCCAGAATTTTTATTACCGACGAATGTACTACACATGCTCTTAAGGGATAACCCAAGAATATTTCAGCTTGGGGGGGGGGGGGGGGGCTTCGCCAAACAGGGAGAGGCTCCAGTTTCAAGAAGCTGACCTTTTCCCGTATCGATAAAGAGGCAGAGGGTCACCTTCATAAAAAGGGAGCCTCACGCCGTACAGTGAATCTGACCTTCCCCCCCCCCCCCCCCTCTCCAAGGCTAGAATATTCTATGTCCCGCGATTCTTGTCACAGCGACGACTGCGGTGGCGAAATTTTTACATATTTAGTAGATATATATATATATATATATAGCGGCCAAAAGTTCGATACCTTGTATATATAAAGATGTACATCTGCCGGTTATATCAGTGAATACATAGGATATATATTTCGGATACGTAACTGGCCAAAGGTTCTGTCCCGTATGTGTCTCATGAATATTGAATTTAAAACTCCGAGCGAATTTTATATCAATAACAATTAGCGTCTCATATTAAATAAATGAAACAAATAAATTGAATAAAATAAATTCGTGGCAGAACTTTGGTCGATGATAAATTGCTAGTATATATAAAATGGCCAAAGGTTCTGTCCCGTATGTGTCTCGTGAATATTGAATTTAAAACTCCGAGCGAATTTTATATCAACAAAAATTAGCGTCTCATATTAAATAAATAAAACAAATAAAATGGAATAAAATACATTCGTGGCAGAACTTCGGTCGATGGTGAATTGACAGTACGTATGTGATTCAAGTTTGTTACGTATCGAAAACTGTTCCATGTTTTGCAGTCAATAAATTCGCCGCCACTGCTTAAACAAATAACACGTTCAACAGTGACCTTTCAAACGAATTATTATTCGGCTCCGGGTCAGTTTCCAATACGAGATAGACTTCGAGAAAAACATAATTATTATAAAACAATCGTAATCGCGAAAGCGAAACTCCAGTGTTCGTTCGCACATCCGCTGCGAATTTCGCGTCGTCATGGGATGCGAAATGTCCGATCGAGCGTTTCGCTGCAAAAACAAGTGTTGCTGTTCCAGGGACGCGAGTAAAAACGCCTCGCGACCCACACGTCGCAAGGCAACGTTTGTAGAAACAACAAACTTTGTTTTCCCAGCTATAGCTATTGTTGCGTGTACGTGGGTTTTCTATGGCTGTTATTGTACACAATGTGTGATTCAAAGTTACTCGCGGAGAGGAAACTTTTGATGTACCAAGAACGGTGTGTCGGGCCGCTCGAAACACGGAACGCGTTCCCGAGGATGGGATACAATTATGGCCTGCGGAACAGAAGCAAATCTGCGAGGAGCCGGGAGAGGACCGAGAGACGCTTCAACTTATCGCGCAGGCCGTAGGTAGAGCGCATAGTGGGTCGTGTAGGTGTGTACCGCGTACTTGAGCACGAGAGTCTCTAGGAGAGGCCAGCGAAGTTTCATCCTCGGTGCTTTTGCCAAGCATGGAAAGACAAGTTTGACACGAGGTCACAGCGGTGCGGCGCTAGGGCGACACGCCATTTCGTCATTATCTCGTTGCCGAGTTTATCTCGCGTGTAACAGTAACCGACGCTAATTTTAATCAACTTTTCGATATCATAATTCGAGAAGCATCATGGAGACTCGTAATGAAATAATAAAATCATTGTAAAATTGTAAAATTCTATTGTCGTTTTATTTGGGTTTAGGGTTTATTCGGGTACAATAATTTCAACGATTAAGTTCAGAGTAGTCTGGAACACTTTTAGGCGAAATTCTGCGATCAATAAGGCAACAGATTTTTTTTACACGGATTTATCGATTAGATGCGTTACATCATTTTTAAATGTTACTTCAACAGCACATTGTCGGAGTTAGGGGTGGATCGACAGTTTCCAAAATCTCTGAAGTGTAAGGCTGTTGCTAGGTAGGAAAGGCTTGAATTGTAAAAAAAGTCAAATCAACAGAGTCGGCACTAATTGTAATCAACTTTTCGATGGCACAATTCTAAAAGCCTTATAGAAACCCATAATAAGATAATAAAATTCATAATAAATTTCTATTGAAGAATTTTATTAACGTGTATTGTTAATTCGTGTATAATAATTTCGCCAATTCGTTCCAACGCACCTGGAACACTTTTAGGTGAAATTCTGCGATGAAAAAAGCAACACTTATTTTGCCGATCTATCGATTTCTTGCATTCAATTTTTTTTATTGTTCCTTCAACAGCAAAATCGAAGGTCCCAACATTATTAATACAGCTGATTTTTTCAGATTTTTGACATATTGCAAAGTCCTGAAATAGTGAAGAAATTAAACTTTTATTTGGGAATTTTTGGGAATGAGTGATGCATCCATAAATGTTCCTTCAACAGCTCATTTTGTCAGAGATGGGGGTGGATTAACAATTTCCAAAATCTCCGGAATGTACGACTTCCGGTCGGTGGGATAGACTTGAATGGTAAAGTTAAATCAACAGACTGCAAATAACTACCGAAATCCAATAGTTTACTATATATGCTATATAAGATTTTGTTAATTTCCATTTTTTTTATGTAAGAAGAAACAAAAGAAAGAAGACAATTTTCCATTCGATTATTTATCCTTCACAACTGTCGACAACGAAAGATCATTTTTTTTTTGTTTCTTTATTTACAAGCCGCTCGACATTGTTTACAAGTCTTCCTTTCGATATTTCTTTTTCATCAGCAACTGTCGACAGAAGTAACGTAAGAGTATATTTTCACCGGCGATGAGCAGTAAAAATGCCCTCCGTGTAAACTCAAAACGAATTAACCCTTGAATCATTCGATTAAAATCGATCTCTTTCCTTCGCAGAGTCGCCTTTATATTCATTTTTTTCCGTAAGAAGAAACAAAAGAAAGAAGCCAATTTTCCATTCGATTATTTATCCTTCACAACAGTCGACATCGAAAGGTAATTTTTTTGTTTCTTTATTTACAAGACGCTCGACATTGTATACAAGTTCTTCTTTCCCTATTTCTTTCTCATCAACAACCTTCGACAGAGATAACGTAAGAGTACATTTTCACCGGCAATGAGCAGTAAAAAAGCCTTCCTCCTCGCACGCACTCAGCCCCAACTTAACCCTCGACCCACTCCATTAAAATCGATTTCTCTCATTCGCAGAGTCGCTAAATTTTTCCGCCTCTAACATAACAACACTCACTTTGCCTCGAATCCTTTGGAAGACTCCATCCCGATCGTAGACACGACGCACCGCTCCACCGTGAATCGATATTCTCGCCGCGCGATCGATCCTCGCGCAACTTCACAGCGGCAGAGCCACGAAAACTGTTCGACGTCCCTCGAAGAAAATCACCTCTCCTGCATCGCGGTCGCAGCGATCGTTCATCGAACTTCACCGGTAACTCTAGGACCGCACAACAATGATCTCTAGACTCGTTCGGTCCCTCGGCGACCCTCTATATTTTGTCATTTTGTTCGGAACTCTTCCATAAAGCCGTCGCGCCGAGCCGATGACGAAGCGGCCGTTCGATTCTCCCGTCCGTCCGGCTTCCCCCTCCTCTTCCCCCTCCACCCGTCCGCCTCCCTGCGTCTTCGTCCGCCCTACGCCCCTCTCTCTCTCTCTCCACCGACTAACCGTCTCTCCTTTCTTTCCTCGTCCTTCCTCGTCGGCCTATTGTTTACAACGTGCTCTGCGGGGCAACGCTGCTTTCACGAGTTCCCGTCCTCCCGATGGAGCTCGTGCCGGCTGACGGTGCGAGCCGAAGACACGGACGTGACTGTACTCGGTATATCTCGGCTATCGCCAATAATGATAATAAACAAAATCGAAACGAAACAAAGAGAGCTCCTGTGCACTCCGCCTCTCGGCGCGTTAACGATCCTCCCGAGACTTGCGATTACACTCGCGGAAGCGACAGTTCTTCCTTCTTCTTATTTTTCTCCTCGGACGTTGAGAAAAATTTCGTCGCGAACGGAGAAGGCACGAGGAGACGCGTCAGCGGGAAGCCCTACGCGGTAGGCGAGCCGAGGAACGAGCGGCGACGAATAGCGTGCGAGGAAAAAGGCAGAACAGCGAATGAGACGTTTCCTCGCTCGACGATTTCCGGAACAGGTGTCGAATGGGGGATCGAGGATTATTCATCGGCGGTGACGGAAGGTCGCTCGTGCCGGAAGTGCGGTTTTGCTCGCAATGTTGTATCGCGATAAGGCACGGATCTCCGAGCCGGGCGGATGGAGAGTTTGTTTGAGTTTTGACGCAAAGTACACGGGAGACGTTTGGGGACGTGGGCGAGGGAGAGTTAGTTTGATTTTTGGGTATGTAGACCGGAGACGTTTGAGGATGAGCTCGGACTGACGCGAGGCGCGCACGCGGTGTGCGGCAGAGTTCACGCGAGACAACGGGGCGGACAACAAAGTTTATGGTTTGCGAGGTTCGGAGGGGAGGCGCGTTGCTCTCTCGCTCCCGGTCGATCTGTCTCTCTCTCCGAGAGAGCGGCTGCCGTGGAGGCGATTAAAAGCGTCGAGAGGGAAAGCGACGGCCAACCGGCGACGAGAGAGGACGAGCCGGCCAGACGGCTGGCATTGCTCGCCAGTCGAACTGCCGCTGCCGCTGCCGCTGCTGCTGTGTTATAACTTTTATAACTCTGCGGCGAGCTCTGCGTGCTGCTCCGCTGCTGTTGAAACCGAATCGCGTGGAGGCTCGTGCGAGGGCCGACTGACGTCGGCGAAACTCTGGGCAGCACCTGGAACTCTCGAGCGAACTGCGGAAGGCGGTACAACGCCGCTGCTGTTGGCCCGCTGCATTCGGGAAACAAGGAAGGAAGAGATCGAGCGTATAAACGTACACTGGGTAGAGTGACGATGTTCCTTGCATCGGCGACGGCGGAGACTTTGCTCCATCGTTCTTGTTTCAACTTTCCGTAATTCTGTCGTCCTTTCTCCTTCCCACGCCCTGTCGTTGAATATTATGCTGGGTTTAGTATCGCGGTGAGCGTATTTAAGGTGGTCCTTGCGAATGGTTCGCATAAGTTTCAGAGAAGTCGGAGGGAATTGTAAACTAGATGATATAAAAATCTGAAAAAAATGAAGCATATTAAAGGCGCTGAAAAGATTAGTTTTGCAGAATTGTTGCGAAATGTTATTAACTAATTTATGAGAAATAAAGTTGTTCGACAAATCGGAAAGGTAACTTTGTTTATGAAAACGATTCGTTCACTTTTCTGAATACCTATGATTTCTTTCAGATTTTTTAATTCACTGATTTTTTTTTATATGGGAAAAATGTGTACGAAATTTACAAAATTCAGAGTGAATTTAAAAATCTGAAACAATTCATACGAATTCAGTAAAATGAACGAGTCATTTTCGTATTAAAAAATTAGGTTTCCGAGAGATTTTTTGAACAATTTTATTTTTCATCAATTTGTTGATAACATTTTGGAATTATTATTATGGAAAATTAATCTTCTGAACACCTTTAATATACTAGATTTTTTTCAGATTTTTATACCATCTACATTTCACTGAAACTTATGCGAACTGAACACTATTCGCAAGGACTACCTTAACTATTTATAAGTCACCCCGCTAACCCCACTCTTAGGCGCTACGGTAGCAACGCGTTGCCCTCACTCCGCGACAGTTGGTCCCGTTTCGTTACGGTTTCAGGCGCCGTGACTTGTAAAGGGTTAACGTCCAAAGCTCTCGCAGAAACGGACAAACTCTCTGAACTCGACGATAGGAACTTTGATAGGTAAATGGTCAGTTTCGTGATTTTTGCGAGTTTCGATAACTTGTACCAATGCTCGGACGCGACCCAGTCGTCGAACACTCCTATGCAGATTTGATCTATTACGAATTTAAGTATTGGAAATGCAATTTGAAACTTGTAATCGTATCTACAAACGTTATTTGATGCACAGAAAAAAAGTTATACATGGTTTAAATTATTAAATTATTTTCTATTGTCGCATTTCCTAAATGATTTCATATTGTTGCATTTTGATAAAAGACAGACGATACAGTGTCCGGAAATTGGTACACCGCTGTTCATGAATGCCTGGTCGGTTTTTCTATAGCGACCCTATTCAGATCGTCCGGGCATTCAGCACGGTACAAGCGTTACTACATACGCGACCCAATAATCGGTCAGCTCGAAGAAGTTAGGTTGAAAGCAGCTTATCTTCGATATTGTTTCGCGCAAATATTATTCTTTTGATTGATTTAATTAATAAATGGCAAATAAATTATTTACGTTAATGCGAACTAGTTGAGTTCGCAGATCAGAATTCTCGAAATCGAAGATTGCCCGAAACATTGGGACGTACAGTGTCCGAATATAAAGACGTGACGAAAAACCGCGTACGAAGACCGGTACATTTGAACCCTCTTGTTATTTTCCTCCGTGATCTCAAAAATATATATCTGTTTGTAATCGATGTGTTTTAGAAACCAGAAACTATAGCTTGACATTGGTTTCAGTTTTTACAAAAAAAATTGTTATTTACCAATTAATAAGTGCTGGAATCTGGAGGTGCTCTTAACCGTCCGAGCATTGGTAACTTTGATTTAAGCGTCTGTAAAGTGGATCGGTGAGGTTTTTAGTGAAGCTGCAAGTTTTTTTTTTTTTTTTTTTTTGATGCCGAGTTTCATGATTTTGAGGAGCTAAGAGGCTGTAGAATAAAATACTACTGTTGCAGTGTTGTAACTTTTAAGGTGGCGTCCCGCTTAAAAACCTTTTTTTTAAAGTACTTAGCGTAATATGAAGAGAAGTGACGCTGCCACTTCTCTTCATATCTCTGCTGCTGTTGAAATCGAATCGCGTGGAGGCTCGTGCGAGAGCCGACTGACGTCGGCGAAACTCGAGCAGCACCTGGAACTCGAACGAACTACGGAAGGCGGTACAACGCTGCTGCTGTTGGCCCGCTGCATGCAGAAGAAAAGGAAAGAAACGACCGAGTCCAACCGAGCTAACAATGCCTGTTCCTCGTGTCGGCGACGGCGAACACTTTGCTCTATCGTCCTTTTCTCGACTTCGTGCAATTCTCGCGTCCTTTCTCTTTTCCACGACCCGGTCGTTGAATAATATATGACTGGGTGTATTATCGTAGCGAGCATATTTACCTCTGGGAGCTCTCGGTGAAGCGGACGGACTCTGGGCTCTCGACACTAGGAATTTCGATGGGTAGTCAGTTTCGTAATTTTGTAGAGCGGATAGATGAGGTTTTTGGTGAAACTGACGGTCTTTCGGCGTTCGATACCGAGTTTCATGATTTGGCGAGCCAAGCGGCTGTAGAACGAATAGGTGAGGTTTTTGGTGAAGCTGACGATTTTTCTGCGTTTGATGCCGATTTTCAAAATTTGGTAAGCTAAGCCATTGTAGAGCGGATAGGTGAACTTTTTGGTGAAGTTGACGATTTTTCCGTGTTTGATGCAGAGTTTCAAGATTTGGTAAGCTAAGCCGTTATAGGGCGGATAGGTTTTTAGTGAACCCAACGGTCTTTCTGCATTCGATACCGAGTTTCATGATTTGGCGAGCCAAGCGGCTGCAGAACGGATAGGTGAGGTTTTTGGTGAAGCTGACGTTTTTTCTGCGTTCGATGCAGAGTTCCAAGATTTTGGCAAGCTGAACCGTTGTAGAGGTGATAGGTGAGGTTTTTGGTGAAATTAATGGTCTTTCTGCATTCGATATCGAGTTTCATGATTGTGGCGAGCCAAGCGGCTGTAGAACGGATAGGTGGGGTTTTTGGCGAAGCTGACGGTTTTTCTGCGTTCGATGCAGAGTTCCAAGATTTTGGCAAGCTGAGCCGTTGTAGAGGTGATAGGTGAGGTTTTTGGTGAAATTAATGGTCTTTCTGCATTCGATACCGAGTTTCATGATTTGGCGAGCCAAGCGGCTGTAGAACGGATAGGTGGGGTTTTTGGTGAAGCTGACGTTTTTTCTGCGTTCGATGCAGAGTTTCAAGATTTTGGCAAGCTGAACCGTTGTAGTGGTGATAGGTGAGGTTTTTGGTGAAATTAATGGTCTTTCTGCATTCGATACCGAGTTTCATGATTTGGCGAGCCAAGCGGCTGTAGAACGGATAGGTGGGGTTTTTGGCGAAGCTGACGTTTTTTCTGCGTTCGATGCAGAGTTCCAAGATTTGGTAAGCTAAGCCGTTATAGAGCGGATAGGTGAGGTTTTTAGTGAAACTAACGGTCTTTCTGCATTCGATATCGAGTTTCATGATTGTGGCGAGCCAAGCGGCTGTAGAACGGATAGGTGAGGTTTTTGGCGAAGCTGACGGTTTTTCTGCGTTCGATGCAGAGTTCCAAGATTTTGGCAAGCTGAGCCGTTGTAGTGTTGATAGGTGAGGTTTTTGGTGAAGCTGACGGTCTTTCTGCGTTCGATGCAGAGTTCCAAGATATTGGCAAGCTGAGCCGTTGTAGAGGTGATAGGTGAGGTTTTTGGCGAAGCTGACGGTTTTTCTGCGTTCGATGCCGAGAAGATCGATGGTCGGACGGGCCGGTTTTGTGTCTTAGCATTTCGTCGAGGACTCCGCCACGCGAGTCGCCCCGTACGCTCCGCTTTATACTCCCCGTATACTTTTCTACTTTCTTTCTCATTCGTATGTTCGAGCGGAACCGCCTCCGCCGTCATGGCTACCACGAATACCAATACAGTTGCGGCTATTTATTTCCGTACGTTACGCACCGTCCGCGCGCTACGTGTACAGACACTTAGACTGGCCTTCCCGCTTGCCCACAGTAGTTTATGCTATAGCGCTTTTTTTCTAAGGCGGAGAAGTACCATCATATCCAAGAAGCGTAACGACGGTCGGTGAGTGATGCAGGTAGAGAAGAGAGCTCAGCGGTTCTCAGTCGAGGGATCGCGAAATATGGGAAGGAACTTTTTTTTACTATCAGCTTCAAACGGATCCGAACATTGCAAACATTTTTTTTTCCTTGAACGTATCATAGCAGCTTCATCGAAAAAAAAATTCCTTCCGCCGATGTTATCGTTAATCGGGAGAGAAAAAAAAACCAATACGCTTTTAGATTTCCATTATCGATAGGGTTGAAATGTTTTTGCACAAAATAGATATCTTTTTTTCTTTAATTGAAAAAGTCGTTTTGTTCTTCGGTGGCGAATGGACGTCTGGTAGAAAATCGATCGGTGCTTGACCCCCAGGAAACCGGTATGCATGGATCTTTTCTCAAATGTTTATTTACAATTTCACATTTTTTTAGTCCTGCAGAGCCTCAATTAAATGAAATATAATTTTTTTTACAGTTCCAATCGTGTATTTTTTATGATCCAATACACTTTTTTCCCGCCTTCACCCGCGCCGAATCTGGTACCATTATACCGGCGATCCGGGGGACTATCGAGGTTATTTTTAGTTTCGGAACAGGGTGAAAGATGGAAGAAAAATAAACCGCGTTTCAATGGTCCACGAAGTAAATTTCTAGTTTTAGTAAAGTGTGAAAGACAGAAGAATGAAAACCTTGCTATGACGGTGCACGAACTATAAATCTTTAGTTTCTCGTTTTAGTACGGGTTGAAAGATGGAAAAAGCATGAAGTAAATATTTACTTTTTAGTTTCAGTACGGGTTGCAAGATGCTAAAAGTATGAAGTAAATTTTTTTATTTTTATTTTTAGTACGGGTTGAAAGATGGAAAAAGCATGAAGTAAATATTTACTTTTAAGTTTTATTGCGGGTTGAAAGATGGAAAAAGCATGAAGTAAATATTTACTTTTTAGTTTCAGTACGGGTTGAAAGATGGAAAAAGCACGAAGTAAATTTTTAGCTTCCAGTTTTAGTACGGTACGAAAGATAGAAGAAGCCCGAAGAAAAATGCTTAGTTCTCAGTTTCAGTACGGTGTGACAGGCAGAGGAAGCATGAAGTAAATTTTTAATGTTTACTCTTCGTACCGGGTAGACGAACGAAAAGAAAACTTCGTTTCTACCGTGCACGAAGGACTTTTTACCACAAAAAAAAAAAAAAAAAAAAAAAAAAAGAATTTTCCTCAATGTCGAAATACTCTCTCGACTCCCGAGCGGGTTTGATGTGCGCCACGATTTAGATATCCGCGCTTCGACTACCACACCAGTGAGTGTCGTACCCACCTATTCCGGTTGCTCATGTTGACGCGCATCGCCTCCCGCCGAAGCCGAGCGTCGGACCGTCGAATCCAATCGCCGAGATGACACTCCGAGATCGTTGCTGGTATCGCGAAACACTTTCGGATATATACATAGCTGTGTTTGCAAACACGTGTGTACGTCCCGTCAGCCCGGAGCCGTTCGCCTTTCCGCCCGGCCCGCGTTTTACCGCACGGTAACGGTTATTGATCCTGAAACTCGAGCCGTGTCCTATTATTCGCCGTAACTCTCGTAACCCGTATACATCACTGCGTGGTAGTTAACGTCGATGAGAAACAGAGTAGTGGTGTTCGACCGTCACGGGTCAGCACGTTCGACCGGCGGACCCGCGCACGCGATTCGAGTACGGTCCAGCCGGATGAGAACGAATGAAAAGGCAAAAGGTCCGACGCACCATCCCCACCCCCCCCTCCCTCGCCCCCCTCCCTGGCGGCACCACTCGATTTCAACAACCTTGCTTTATTTTCGTTACCGCTCAGCCGTAGCGTTTTTGTTTCGTGTTCGAATATACGCACGAGTACTTTCGCATTCGACGGCTCGGCTCAAAGCCCGGCGCTTCATTCCCCCGATGGGGAATTTCAAAAATGTAGGGCTCGCAATATCTATCAGCTGTTAATCGATTCTCAAACCCCTCAAAGGCGGTCCGACGGACTGGGTTTTTAATCCCTTTATTCTTTTTTTTTTTTTTTCTCCTCTCTCAAAGGCTTTCCTCCATAGCTCTCGGGTTGCAATTGGTATGATGGTAATTAAAGTTACGGTGGAGTGTCTGTATTTTTTTTTCATCTTCTATACGCGCGGTCTGTTGGACTAGATTCGTTTTCTCTAAGGCTCTTGGGTTACGTTCGGTATGATGAAAATTGAAATTACCGTAGAATTTTTTTTTTTTTTTCATCTTCTTGACGCGCTGTCCGTTGGACGAGATTTATTTAATTTTTTGTTCTCTAAGGCTTTAAGGCTTTAAGGCTTTATATCTTTCGCGTTACATTTGGTACGGTGATAATTGAAGTTGCTGTAGGATTTGCGTATTCTTTTTTCATCTTGACGCGCGGTCCGACGTACTAGGTTTATTTATTAATTGTTTTCTTTAAGTCGAGGTGAAACAGACTCAGTCGGTAACAAAAACTGTAATGAATGGCATTCGGAGATGGTAGATATTTCGCGAAAAAGCAAAGTATTGGCGGATGTGGAATTCGATACCGCGTCCGATGATACTTTGCTTTTTAGCAGAAAAGTCAACCATTTTTACATGGCACTGATTCGGAAAATACAACTATCTCTGTCGCGCTCGTATGTCACGTGATACATGTTAAGGTTTTTCTCGCCTTAAGGTTTTTCTCAATGTCTTTGGTGTTACGCTTGATATAATGAAAGTTGAAATTACGATAGAGTTTCTGTTAGTTTTTTCTTTCATTTACTTCGTGCGCGTTCCATCAGCCTAGGTATATTTAATTGCGTTTGGTGGAATAAAAATTGAAGTTGTGTTTGTATTTTTGACGCGCGGAATGGAAAAGGACGTCTAACGCTTAACTTTTTTTTATTGTAATCATGTTCTCTGTAAATTTATACTGCACGACGTAATTTTTTTTAACGTCATGTTAAAACGGGTGAAACTATCGTTATCCTTTGGAGCGTTAATTTCATGGGTGGCTATTTTTTAATTTTTGAAATCCTTTCTGTTCGTATTTGAGTTTCGTCGAACGAACAGCCGAGGCTCGATGAAAAAAGTGCATAGTCACTCTTTCTAGCACTGTACGTACGGGACATATTTACCCTCAAAAGAAGGGCTCGCGGCTAATGCGCCGTGTCCTTCCAGGGCCGAGGGCAATTCCGTGCGGGCCAAAGCACCGCGCACCATTATTTCTTGTTCCTCAAAGGCTTTTCTCAATGTCTCTCGAGTTCCGTTTAGTATAATTCAAATTGAAGTTAAGTTAGAACATCCGTTTTTTTCCTCTTTTTGTCGCGAGGAATTGGAACGAAAGTCTGACTTTACATTACATTAATTAAACTTTTTTAAATGTAAATTTTACTCGCAGTCTGCAAATTTATGCTGTACGACGTAATATTTTTGTAAAGAACGTCACAAATTTTCCATTGGCGCGGCGAGACGTGAAACCATCGTCATCCTTCGAAGCATTAGTCCCTTGAATTGCTGTTTTAAAATATTTTTTTGCTTTGTTTCTTTTTGTTTTAATCATTCGTGTTCATATTTGACCTTCGTCGGACAAACTGTTTCTTTTTTTTATCATTCGCGTTCGTATTTGACCTTCGTCGAGCGAACTGTTTCTTTTTGTTTTGATCATTCGCGTTCGTGTTTTACTTACGTCGAGCGAATTGTTTCTTTTTGTTTGAATCTTTCATGTTCGTATTTGATTTTCTTCGACCGAACTGTTTCTTATTTGTTTTAATCACTCGTGATCGTATTTGACTTTCGTCGAACGAACTGCCGAAGCTCGATGAAAAAATGCATATTCTCTTTTTCCGTTGCTGTACGTACGGGAAATATTTACCCCGAACAGAAGGGCTCGAAGCTATAATGTTTCGCGGCCTTCCAGTGTCGAGGGCAATTCCGTGCGGGCCAAAGCATCGCGCGCCACTTTTTTCTCTCTCCTGATTTCGACTCTAGACGAAACACTTGCGCATCGCGAATACCCGCACGTGTTCGCCGAATCGAGACTACGGAGAATTTTGCTATTTAAATCGCGTGTCCGCTTTGTTGAGACGATGGAGCAAAGTCGGAGGCAGTGACGGAAATCAAGGGAATAACTTGCAGAGCGTACGCTGTAAAGATGCTTTAAGAAACGCATCGCGTTTCTTAAAGCAGCTGCATCGATGCCCAGTTTTATGTTCCGGCAGGCAGCAGCGCGAAGAGAACGGAAATTACATCAACGATCGGAAACTCGGTTACAGCCGGTTGTTCGATTTTTGTTCTCTCCGCTATCCGACGTCGCCGTCCTCCACCTCACGGTGACGTTACCGACCGAGCCGGACGTTACCGACTGAGCAGTCACGATTGAGATCATTTTTTTTTCGTTTCGCTCTTACCATATTTTCGCTGAGGAAATTGAGAACTGGGAGAAAAGAAAGAGTTATTCAGTGTGCGACGCGTCGCTTCGCACATAACACGAAATATTTTACAAATATTTCCAATCTTTCAGATCTTACGAAATATTTCCGAAATAATATGGAATTAACGTTTTTAAATCTTCTGTCAAAATATACCGACGAGACGTTTCTTAAATATTTCAGAAACACACTTAATCTTTCAACACACCCGAAATACTTCTCGTACATGGTGATCAAATATTTTTAAATATTTTATTTTATTTTAATTAAAGACAAAAAGGCGTGTCCCGTAAATAAATAAATAAATGTAATGTTTCTATGAATGTTTCCGTGTTTATGCGGGTGTTTATATGAAAATTGTACCGGTGATGAAATCTTTCACATTTCGCTGAAATGCTCAAAACATTTTGGAATTATTATTATGCAAAATTAATCTTTTCAGTAACTTTAACATGCTTAATTTTTTTTCAGATTTTCATACCATCGAGAAGTGTTTGCAATTCCCTCTCATTTCTCTGAAACTTATGCAAAGTGAAAACTATTCGCAAGGACCACCTTAACTGATAGATAGAGGCAAAGTAAGTTTTTGTCTCTAGATGCGAAAAAAAAAAACCAAAAACAATATTACAGTTTTCGTTATCGACCGAATATGTTTAACGATTTCCCGACACGGTCGTTAGCGGGCTCAATCGAGCTCTTCCTCTTGCTCGAATTACTCACACCCTCTCGTCTAACCAACCCCTATCCTCGCCATACATTCCGCCGCAGTAGTTACGTTTACCCAATCGAATCACGCGGATTTCTCTTCCGATTGGCAATGGCTGGCGCGTCCTCGTTAGAATCGAGTTTCGTAAATTGCCCAATTTCTCACGCTCGTCTATCACTTCGGCACGGAAAGAGGAATGCGGCCGTTCATGCGCGCAAGAATATTGACTGTACCGACGGGTCGATGTACCCGTATTAGGAGATTGATTCATCGAGCGCACTGCCCACTGCATGCGTCTATCTATAGACCAAAATTTCACGTTATATTTTTACACTAAAAGGTCGATACGCGTGAGAATCGTTAAGTTTTTCGTTATGCAAAGGCGGAAGGTTCGTGCACCGGCAAAAATAGATCGCAAGATTACTTTTTTTTTCATACTAAGTATTATTATTTAGATATACTGCGCACAGTATGATTTATGGAAAATTTAATGTACGTGTGGCAAGTTTTACTATCTATAAAAATATTGATATTGATGAAATCTTACCATCTATTTGTTCCGATGTATACACCGAGTACTTTTCACTATCACGAAAATAATCGTTTTACAAACGAGTTGCGAATTTTTGAAATTTCACTTAACAAACGATTTTGTCACTTATTTAACAAAATTATTATTCCGAACCTTCGTATTCCGATTTTACGAAATTATTTTTTTTACTGTGTAGTTAAACAATATTTATAACACAGAGATTGGCGAAATCTTGCCGTCTGATTGTCCCGGTCTATAAACGGAGTACTTTTTATTATCATGAAAAAAATTATTTTTACTATAAACGATTCATGAATTTTTGAAATTTCACTAATTACTAGGTAGAGAGTGAACTGCCGAGAAAAAACAGTAATATCTTTTTTCGATCTCGATCCCTTTGCTTCTTTGAAAAATCTTTGAAGCGCAGTAATGTAAAGTCTACGTCGTTAAAATTCATAATAAATGCCGAGTAGAATGTGAACTACAGCACTTTCAAAAAAGCGAAAAGCCGTACTATTTTTTTTCCGTCTCGATCCCTTTGCTTCTTTGAAAATCTTGAAAATCATTGAAGCTCACCTATGTAAAGTCTACGTCGTTAAAATTGTGTATCTCGTAAACGACGAATAAAACATGGACAATTTTTTTTTTATTTTGTCTTTTTTGTTATCCAACCTCATTTTCCGTCGCGAACCGTCGGCTTGTTTGAAAATCATTGAAGCACAGTCTATGTAAAGTCTACGTCGTTAAAATTGTGTGTCTCGTAAACGACCGAACAAAACATCGACAAATGTTTTTTTTTAATTTTCTCTTTTTTTTTTATCCAACCTTATTTTCCGTCTCGATCCGTCGGCTTCTTTGAAAATCATTTAAGCACAATCTATGTAAAGTCTACGTCGTTAAAATTCTGTGTGTCGCAAACGACCGAATAAAATATCGACAAATTCGCGCGAAATGCTCGGAGAGTTGAGACGTCTTCGAGATTTTTTTTTACATTTTTTTTTTTTTTGTCAAACCTTTATTTTCGACGTAAAATATGGTTTTTCGCTTTGAAAATGTATGTCGCTCGTGAAACGTAGAATAAAAAAAAACCGCATATAAATTGCCCCACTTACGGAGATCCCATCGCCCCCCCCCCCCCCCCGCCCCTTCACCCATTATTGTCAAGTCTCTACAGCTCTCAGATTTCTTACAATTTGTCGAGTATTCGTTCATTCATTCCACGTGTGAGCTGCAATGGCCCAAAGTTTCGTATACTTCTTTTTTATTTATTTTTCGTACGAATTCTTCTCAACGTAAATCTTTGCGAATTTCCATTTATACTCGACGTCTCCGGGGGAAGCTCCGCGAGACGGATAAATAACTTTTCTCGTCCTCCAGCTCCGATGTGAACGGATAACTGAATTATTTTTTTCCCCTTTCATCATAACTTTTCTGAGATATCATGAAGAAAAAAAAAAAAAAAAGAATAGTGAAGAAAACTCAAAGTAATTTCCGAGTGCAAAAGCATTTCTGCACCGCCGGTGACTCCGGAATTTCGCGCCAGCCAGTTGAAAGGTGAGGCTTCCGAAGCGAAAAAGCAGCACAACTATTTTTCGTATTCTCTACACACAGAAAAAAATTATTTGATGGCCACCGTTTGTTTGGTTTAAATCAAATATTTATTTAATTCAAATAAATATTTATTTAAATTAAGTAAAATATTTATTTAAATCAAATAAATATTTATTTAAATTAAGTAAATATTTATTTAAATTAAGTAAATATTTATTTAAATTAAGTAAATATTTATTTAAATTAAGTAAATATTTATTTAAATTAAGTAAATATTTATTTAAATCAAATAAATATTTTGCTTAAACCAAATAAACGATGGGCGGCAAATAAAGTTTTTTTTCTGGGTGTATTCGTCGAACCGCTAATTTTTTCCTTTTAATTATTTTATTTTATTTTTTTGGCACAGGTAATGTGGCGCTTGGATTTTTCGGCGCCGGGTTCGTCGTCGAGTTCGTATTACGCGAGATGAAGAAAATAAAGTAGAAAAAAAAGCTTATGGTAATTTCGGCTTGTAAAAGTTATTTCTGCATCGCCAGTGATTCCGGAATTTCGCGTAAGCCAGTTGAAAGGTAAAGCTTCCCAAGCGAAACGAGCAGCTTGTTATAGTAAAAACGCGTGCGCTGCTATTTGTCGATAAATATTCCCCGTATTCTCTACCAATATTCGCCGTACTGATAACTTTTTCGTTTTTAATTAATTATTTTACTTTATTTTTTTACAGGTAGTCGCGGAGCTTGGATTTGGATTTTGACGCCGGATTTATCGTCGAGGTCGGCTTTTCGCGGGATGAAACAAAAATATGTAAAATAAACAGCTTACAGTCATTTCCGCTCGGGAAAGCACTATCCGCATCGCCGGTAATTTGGAATTTCGCAAAGCCCATTGAAGGGTAAAGCTTTCAAAGCGAAACGAGCAGCTCGATATTTGTAGTTAAAAAACGGGTGCGCGGCTTTCTGTCGACAAATATTCTCCGCATGCTCTATAATTATTCGCCAGCATGATAATTTTCTCATTTTAATTATTATTATTTTTTTACAGGTAATGTGGGAGATCGGATTTTCCCGCGCCAGATTCATCGTCGAGTTCGGCTATTCGCGAGATGAAAAAAAAGAAAATGCTTGAAGCATTTTCTAAGTGGAAATTTCCACTTACAAAAGCAATTTCTGCACAGCCGGTAACTTCGAATTTCTTCGTATCCTCTATCATTATCGCGAGACTGACTATTTTCTCGTTTTAATTGTTATGTTTTTTTTTTACAGGTAATGTGGAATATTGGATTTTCCCGCGCCAGATTCATCGTCTAGTCCGGCTTTTCGCGAGATGAAAAAAAAGAAAATGGAAGAAAATGCTTAAAGTAAATTCCGCTTAGAAAAGCAATTTCTGCATCGCCGGTTACTCCGAATTTCTTCGTATTCTCTATCATTATTCGCCAGACAGACGATTTTCTCGTTTTAATAATTATTATTATTTACTACAGCTAATGTGGAATGTCGGATTTTCCGGAGCAAGATCCAGCGTCGAGTTCGGTTTTTCGGGAATTAAAAAAAAAATAAAAAGATAGAACAGACGAGCTTAAAATAATTTCCGCTTGCGCATCGCCGGAAAGTCCGAATTTCGCGTGAGCCAGTTGAAAGTTGAAGCTTTCAAAGTTAAACAAGTATAGTAAACAACGCATGCGTTGTTTACTATATTGAACAATGAAATAGACAACTGAACATTTACTCTTACAAATCAGAAAGAGTTACATTCACGCAAGCAACGAAACGCCAAAACAACCTTGTAATATTTGTGTCTGAAGGACTGCGGTCGATGGCCAATCGGCAATACACAATGTAGGTGAAAAAGAGAAAAGTTCATCAGGTACAAAAAAAATCTGTTACATGTTACGTATTGTTAATAAACTCACTACTAAAACTGCTAACTGACAATGTTAATGTTTATATGAAGTGGTGTATTATTTTTTAAGTATATAATAGTAGTAATATATAATAGTAGTACAAGTTTGAATTGAGTATTTTTTATTTGTTATTATTATTTAACGTCGCATCAACTGCTATGGTTATTAGCGACGGGCCCTATTGTTTTTCCTTTAATGGGAACCGTACAACTTTGGGGGTTACTCAATATGAGTGAACGTTAACTGTACTTTTGGATGTCAGTAACAGTCGGTCTTCCAGGTTTGCTTCACGGCTTCGGAGCTACGTCACGTCGATTAAGGTAAACGTCTCAATGACCGGACACGTCCCAGTGGCCGGACAAGGCGTGCGTGCAAGAGAGATGGAAACACGATTCTTCATGCATGCCCAGGGACTGGGACTGCTCCCTTAAGTGTCCGACCATTGGTACGTTTCCCTTACTGGCTGTAAACATTGGACGTCTACTGACATATATATAGGCTATCGCACGGTAGACGCCAGGAGTTACGTCGCGTCACAATATTTTTCCTACCAGCGAGACTACGGCACCGGCATTCGTACCCGAGACCTCGCGATCCTTTATTCTTGAGGCCAGTAAGGTAAACGTCCCAGTGACCGAACACGTCCCAGTGGCCGCACAAAGCGTGCGTGCAAGAGAGACGCAAATACGATTTTTCGTGCATGTCCGGGAACTGGGACTTCGCCCTAAGCTGTGCGGCCACTGGTACTTTTATCCACTCTAATCACGTGACCAAAGTGATCGGTTTTGAACTAAGTATGTTATCCGTCTTATCCGAGTTTTCGCTTATCCGATGTACGCCTCCCTACACTACCTCGGATAAACGAGGTTCTAGCTGTCGATTAAGTCGTCGATTAAGGTAAACGTCCCAATGACGGGACACGTCCCAGTGGCCGCACAAAGCGTGCGTGCAAGAGAGACGCAAATACGATTTTTCGTGCATGTCCGGGAACTGGGACTTCGCCCTAAGCTGTGCGGCCACTGGTACTTTTATCCACTCTAATCACGTGACCAAAGTGATCGGTTTTGAACTAAGTATGTTATCCGTCTTATCCGAGTTTTCGCTTATCCGGCGTATTTCTCCCTACACTACTTCGGATAAACTGTATATGTCGTCTAACTGTGTATAGACGAAAACGAGTCTAGGAGCGTGGGCGTATGCACCGAGGCGTATTATTCATACGCACGGGTTGTGTAACCTGCGTGCTTTGTGTATTTTCCCTCCGTCCGTTAACTGCGATATCCACGTTCAACGCTCGACGCTAAATTCCACGAAGATTCCGTTTCGATGTGCTACGCCGGTGGAATTAGAGACGGTACATTGAACGGTCGTTTTGCAGGTCGCACGCAGATGAGGAGCTTGTACAGGCGTCGGGGACGAAGTGGACGTCGAGGACGAACGGCGGGGAAGGGGGGGGGGGGAGAGCGCCGTCGACGTCGCAGCGTCGACGCGGCGACGCCGAAGCGCTCTCGCGTGCCGAGAAGGGCAAAAGCATCGCGGCCGACCGCGGCTATCGGTACTCACTTCCGCGACGGCGTCGGGCTAGCATCGAGCTTCCCGTCCGGAGCGTTCGTATCAAGTAACTCTCGTGTAAAAAAAACAAGAAAAAAAAATTAGGCACGAGGGCGCGCGCGCGAGAATCGTCGCCGCGAAACGTTCGGTGAAGGCTGAAGAGGAGAATTTGTAGATCGTAAAGTTAATTGATAATTAGATGATAAGCGAATGAGTCTCTCGAGTCGCGCTGAGGGACGATAATACGAGGGGGAAAGCCACCGCGAGGGTCGAGAAAAAAGGCCGGTGAGAGGGATTTAAGATGCGAGGGAACAAAAAATCATCGAGCCAGGCAGTGAAGATCGTTGCTGGTGTTGCGAGGAACGAGCCAGCGCGACGACGTTCAGCGAGTATTCGTCGGACTCACTATCCCGAGGGACATCGAATGTAAGATGGGTGGTAATCAATCTACACGGAGTGTACCTACACCCGGCGAGGAAGGTAATGGACGGGGGATCGCTTTGTTTGTTTGTTTATTTACTTTGTTTGTTTTGGAGACGGGACGAAGGATTTCTGCATCATTTAGAAGATTCGTGGGAATCCGTGTAGATCATTGTTTAGCGGTTTAGTTATGAGCAATTTGTACGAGTGAAAGTGAGATTATGATTGCGAGTGTGAGTCGGGGAATTTTATTGGGATATATAATTAATAATGTAATAAGTAAATGGGTAATTAATTGCCTTTATTTATTTACGTTATTTGTTTTGGTGACGGGCCGAAGGATTTTCACATAATTTAGATTTGGGCGAATGCGTGTAGATCATTGTTTAGCGGTTTAGTTATGAGCAATTTGTACGAGTGAAAGTGAGATTATGATTGCGAGTGTGAGTCGGGGAATTTTATTGGGATATAGTTAATAATGTAATAAATAAATGGGTAATTAATTGCATTTATTTATTTAGGTTATTTGTTTTGGTGACGGGACGAAAGCTGTTTACATAATTTAAATTTGGACGAATGCGTGTACATAATTGTTTAGCGGTTTAGTTATGAGTAATTTCTACAAATGAAAGTACGATTATTATTGCGAGGGTGAGTAGAGGAATTTTATTGGGATATAGTTAATAATGTAATAAATAAATGGGTAATTAATTGCCTTTATTTATTTAGGTTATTTTTCTTTTGGTGACGGGCCGAAGGATTTTTACATAATTTAGATTTGGGCGAATGCGTGTAGATTATTGTTTAGCGGTTTAGTTATGAGCAATTTGTACGAGTGAAAGTGAGATTATGATTGCGAGTGTGAGTCGGGGAATTTTATTGGGATATAGTTAATAATGTAATAAATAAATGGGTAATTAATTGCCTTTATTTATTTAGGTTATTTGTTTTGGTGACGGGACGAAAGCTGTTTACATAATTTAAATTTGGACGAATGCGTGTACATAATTGTTTAGCGGTTTAGTTATGAGTAATTTCTACAAATGAAAGTAAGATTATTATTGCGAGGGTGAGTAGAGGAATTT
Source organism: Ichneumon xanthorius (assembly GCA_917499995.1). Classification (NCBI taxonomy): domain Eukaryota; kingdom Metazoa; phylum Arthropoda; class Insecta; order Hymenoptera; family Ichneumonidae; genus Ichneumon; species Ichneumon xanthorius. Next base: position 18,209,559 of record OU824201.1, read on the forward strand.
TATTGGGATATAGTTAATAATGTAATAAATAAATGGGTAATTAATTGTCTTTATTTATTCACGTTATTTGGTTTGGTGACGGGACGAAAGCTTTTTACATAATTTAGATTTGGGCGAATGCGCGTAGATAATTATTTGGCAGTTTAGTTACGAGCAATTTGTACAAGTGAAAGTAAGATTATGATTGCGAGTGTGAGTAGGGGAATTTTATTGGGATATAGTTAATAATGTAATAAAGACATGGGTAATTAATTTCATTAATTTCATTCATTTTCATTTTCATTTATTATTATTAATTGATTAAGTACAAATTATTTTACATACATTGAATTTTTGTCCGCAGAAGCTTTTAAGCTCGTACGCGGATATCACCCGTATGTTTTTTTACGTATCTTAGTTCTTCAGGTACAAATATCGCAGGGTTGATGGAGTGACACTCCATACATATACTTTCTACATAAACATCGATCCAAATATCAATACAGTCTACGCTTTGAGGCATTCCATACATTAATTTATCCGAATGTATTCACAATATTTCACGAAATTACGAATTTAATTAGTTACGAGCGATTGATACAAGTGAAAGTAAGATTTAATTGCGAGTGTGAGTAGGGGAATGTTATTGGGATATCATTAATAATATAATAAACAAATGGGTAATTAATTGCTTTGAACCCTTTGAAGCACGGTGTATGGGAATTATATGATCTATAATATTTGAATTCGGGAAAAATGCGTTAAGGGCTTACGCGACAGTAGGTGGGTTTTTGTTTCTGAGATGAATTCAGTAAACGAAAGACTCTGTCTCTGTCCAGCCGTTTGCTTTGTCTGTGTTTCTCACTCGCACACTAACTAATGCGGTCAACGGCGTCCCTCTCCCGTTCCCCTCCGGCGATTTCGGCACAAACATCCTTAAGGATGCTTCACTCGTACATTCCCAGACAAAAGTGGATTCAGTGAGAATTTCAACACTTCCGAATGGCATGAAAATCTGAAAAAAATCATCTGTATTAAAGGCATTAACAACATTAATTTTGCACAATAATAATGTCAAAAGTTATCAACAAATTGCTAAAAAAAAAATGGTTCAACCAATAATCAATACACCTTTTTTTCTCTTCGCAACTACAAAACTGTTGGCGCATTCGTCTCAAAACTTTTTGTGTACATACTGTGGAATCTTGATACGGAAAATATCCGATATTCATGCCTCTACATCGAATTTTCAAATTGTCGGAAAAACCAATGATAATGTAAGAAAATTCGGAAAAAGATCATATGAATTCTAAAGAAAGCAAGGAATTCATTTAAATTGAGACAAAAATAGTAGTCCGATTTTTTTGCGAATAATTATTTTTTTGAATAATTTGTTAATAACATTTTGGCATTATTATTATTATTATGCAAAATAAAAAAAAATTGACATCATTAATACGGCTGATGTTTTTCAGATTTTTTGCATATCACGAACTACTGAAATTTTTATCGAATTAAACTTTTGGTTGCAAATATTATATGTGATAAATCCTTAAGAATGAACCGATATATTTGAAACTTTATGCTTGAAAAAAAAGTGTATGCTTCAAGGGGTTAAAAGGGTTAAGAACATGTGAATTGCCCGACCCTCCCGTGCCCAGTTGATATCGAAAACTGTAATCAACTTTTTTCACGGATGAACAACACCGGCGTCTACGGTCGAACGAAAAGTGTCGTCGAATAGCTGGCATGTAATCCGTCTTCGACGACACTTTTCTTTTCACCTTGGACACCACCGTTCGCGAAAAAAGTTGGTTACACTTTTTGTTACCGAACGTGGTATCTCACCCGATCTCAAGGTCGATCGTCGAAAAAGCAAGGGCGACCCGATATACACTGGAAAAAAAAATTTTATGGAATTTAATTTACTGGTACTGGAAGTTTTTATGCCTGGTATATTAAATTCCATGTACTATTGTGATGAACGATTACCGTACAACGTACCGGGTATTAAAAACTTTAATAGTACTTCACTTTTAATAATGTACTTTAATTTTACTATAAAAGTACTTTAAATTCAATGATTTCCTTCAATTTCACTGTAAAATTCGATCAATTGTTTATTAAATTTAATGTACCAGTTTTTGCATTAATTGAAAACCTCCAATCCGGTGTATTAAATTTAAAAAAAATTTTAACAGCGTAGTTACACATGGCCGATGAAAAGCAGCTGTGTTAACTCTTCCTTTCTATCGTTCCCACAGAGAATTTCGATCATTACGATTATACATTGAATTGAATGTAACAGTTTTTTCATTACAATCTTCCAGTCCGGTGCGTCAAATTGACAATTGTTTTTAACACTGTATAGTTACAGTAAAAAAAAACAATATAAAAAAAGCACACAACTAGTTATAAACAGGTAGTTAACTCTTCGTTTCTATGGTTTCAGTGAATTCCGATCGTTAAAATTATACATTAAATTGAATGTAGCAGTTTTTGCATTAAAAACTTCCAGTCCGGTACATTAAATTGACAATTATTTTTAATACCGTATAGTTACAGTAAAAAAAAATAATATAAAAAAAACACACAACTAGTTATAAACAGGTAGTTAACACTTCGTTTCTATCGTTTCAGTGAATTTCGACCATTTTCAAATTTTGCGGGCCATCGGCAAAGGCAGCTTCGGCAAGGTGTGTAGGCCACGTGCTCTTTTACTTTCGTCATTGTCCTCGATCGATGTTTGTTTCTCAAATTTATTTAATCTTTTTTCTTTCTTTCCTTATTTTTGTTTTTCTTTCTTTTTTCGTTCTCATTGATTCCACGAAGGTCTGCATCGTTCAGAAGCGCGATCGGACGGGAAACATGTACGCTATGAAATACGTTCACAAGGGCGAGTGCGCGGAGAAGGGAGCGCTGAAGAACGTTGCGAGGGAAGTCGAGATCCTATCGAAATTAGAACACCCCTGCCTCGTGAATCTCTGGTTCAGCTTTCAAGGTGAGCTTTCCTCGGATTATTTTACACTGTACACCGGACGGCACGAGTCGCCCTCCTTATATTAAATTTCTTTATCTATGTCGGACCGGTTTTTTTTAATAGTTTTTTTTTATATATATATTTTTTTTATTGTTAACTGCGGATATAGGAAACTCCGCCCGTGTCTTGAATTTCGTTCCTTTGCCGGGGGGTTTTCTTTCCGCGTTGATATACTGAAGTGAGGGTCCGTGTTTTCCATTTATTTCACTTTGCGACCGGGTCGTCGGCTTTATGGCCGGGCATGCCAAACTCTCGGGACGAAAGTTTAATCGCGCAAAGTTTCAACGAACTCCGGCGGCCCGAAAGGCGATAAAGGCAACTTGATACTTTTTTTGAAAACAAATAGATGGATAGATTTATTCCAACGTTCAGATAGCACGGAAATATTTTTGAAATACTTCGAATATATATTTTTTTTTAATATTGAAAATAATATTGAAAAATAACCGTGTTTCAACTTCCGGGCGTGCGCGGTTACTGCGGCGGTTATTTTTTCACTTACTCAAACAATCAAAAAAACGACCGTTCGCAAGCACAAGCAGCGTGAGCTCCCGCGCGAGCAAGCGCAGCAGTTGAAACATGGATATTTTTGCTCTTATTTTAACGGTATAAAAAGTGATCTCAAATTACCGTAATTTTTTCGGTTATTTTAAGGGTATAAAAGATTACCTCAAATTACTTATTTAACGATACAAAAAGTAACCTGTAATTACCGTAATTATTTTGGTTATTTTAACGGTACAAAAAGTGACCTGAAATTATCGTAATCCTTTCGATTATTTTAACGCTATAAAAAATTACCTTAAATTACCTTGTACATTAGCTGAAGCTGCTTCGATTATATATGGTAGGGTACACGAAACTCTCGGGACGAAAGTTTAATCGCCAAAGTTTCAACGAGCTCATTCGCGAGCAGCCCGAAAGGCAGAAACGTTCCCTAGCAACATGAGCAACCGTTCGATTTTTAAAGGTCTAACCGCACAGTACCCGAAAAAAATGTCGTTCGTTTCTAACGGTATAAAAAGTTACCGGAAATTAGCGTAATTTTTCTTCGGTTACATTTACGGTTCCCGAATCTGCCAAGATCAGAAGTCTGCTGACATGATTTCCAGGACACTTTTTACCCCGCAGAAATAACCGAAAAAGTAACCGTACGGCATCTTCTGCGCATGCGCGGTTGCCGCCGCGCATGCGCCGCAGTTCAAATACCGATATTTTGACCGTTATTTCTAACGGTAGAAAAAGTTACCGGAAATTAGCGTAATTTTTCTTCGGTTACTTTTACGGTTCCCGAAGCTGCCAAGATCAGAAGTCTGCTGACACGATTTCCAGGACACTTTTTACCCCGCAGCAATAACCGAAAAAGTAACCGTACGGCATCTTCTGCGCATGCGCGGTGGCCGCCGCGCATGCGCCGCAGTTCAAATACCGATATTTTGACCGTTATTTCTAACGGTATAAAAAGGTACCGGAAATTAGCGTAATTTTTCTTCGGTTACTTTTACGATTCCCGAAGCTGCCAAGATCAGAAGTTTGGTGACACGATATCGATTTTATTTTTCAGACGAGGAGGATCTCTTCATGGTGTCGGATCTTCTTCTCGGCGGTGATCTGAGATACCACATACAGCAGCAAGTGATGTTCACCGAGGAGAGCGTCGTTCTCTACGTGGCCGAGATTGCTCTGGCGCTCGACTATCTTCGAAGCCACAAGATCCTTCATCGGGACATAAAACCGGACAATATTCTCTTAGACGAGGACGGTGAGTCGTCCGTCGGTGTTGTTCTCGGTTCGCCTTTCCGGCAGTGAATTTTCCTCGAAACTATCGAGGTTTGGTACCGGCATAAAAAGCCCGGAGGGATATTGACGGAGTGACACCGGGGTTGGATTTAACGGTGGCTCACAGAGAGCCCCGTCGTACAAAGCCCGCGGGGACCCTGGAGCTGCGATCGACCCGACTGGGCTGAAGAACCAATTCGAGTTGATACTCTCGTTTCGCGGAAAAGACGCTATATCGACTGCGGCACTAACGATGTAACGCGTAAAGGGATAAAACTCCACCCATCAGGGCATTCCGAAGGCCTCATTCAAAGTCCCTGCGGTTTTAAGCGGATGGAATTCTCTCGTAGGTTTTATATCGCGTGCGCACATTTATCTCCACCGCACGTGCCGCTATGCACACCGATGCTCCGCGCGCGGTTTATGCGTGTGTGCTGTAATAACACTAGGCTAAATGCGGAATCGAGGGAAACTTGCGAGCATAAAAGGACTGTTCATTAAGGCACTAACGTAGGGATTTGGTCCAAAAAACAGGTCGATGTTTAACTTTTTTTTAACGCGCGTATTGGAAGGTACAAGGTCGGATTTTTATACACAGTTAGTACAAAGTGTTATGAAGTTTGAGTTTAAAAAAAATTTATATCTATTGACTATTGGCCACGTATCTCAAAATCTATCCGTGCGATTGAGTTCAAATTTGGACCGATCTTTGATTATAACATTTTCTATCTAATGACCGGATTGAAAAAACGTTCATTCATTTGTTCATAACAAACGATTTGACTTCACTACAAATTGACTAAAAATTTGACTTCCCAACAATTGCGCAAAAATATGCCCGTGGATTTATTGGCACAAGCTGAAGTATTTTTCTTTAAATTCTGTGTAGTACATTTTTTTTCAACATAAAGCAAGGAACTCTTTAAACTAGATGCACCTTAGTTCGCAAAAGTGTCTTCTTTAAGACAATTTTTGAAATCCGTCCACTCGATTGACTTGACTTTACCGCACGGACTAGCTTAAGATCGTCCAATTTTCTCTGCGAGCCACTGTGAATTTTCTGCAATTATTATTTCACATTGCTTCTTGGTAATACAGTGGACGATCGCGTAAGTTGCATGCTCGGGAAGCAAGACGATTGAGCACGTTGGGAAATCCAAAATAAGTTGGATTTCCCACTACCTGTCTCAGTACCTGTAGTAACGATTTGATAGACAGGTAACAAAAAGGAAAGCCTATTTCGTTTCGCCGCAGATATATTGAACTCCCAGTAAAGGCCGATCGAACTTACCCGGTCGTACTTTTATCCGGTCAGTAAAACTCATCTTTATGCAACTTACACTTTTGACTACTGTACTCTTTTCCTAGAAAGCTCCATTTCTATAAGGAAGTATCTTTAATATAAAGAAATAATAATCACAATGTCGACATAAAAAAAAAAAAAATTAGATATTTTATCCAAGAATGAAGAAAATGTAAGAAAGAGGTAATTCGGCCGCCTTATCGAGGGGTTGAGCGTTAACGATCATTAGCCTCATTTGCAAATTGCCCGTAACACAAAAGCCACTCGTATTCTCGTCCGCTCGTTCACTTCTCATCCGAAACATTGTACAATGCCACGGTCGGAGAGAGAGAACGACCGAGAGGGAGAAACAGAGAACGGCTCAGAAATTGGTCTTTGTCCTTGGTGCTCAAAAAAAGCTCCATTACAAGCCGACATGTACATAATACAAGATGGGAAATATTTCAACGTTCGTCACGCGACTGAAAGCCAGAGCGGCTTATTTTTACATGCTTGTGCACAGAAGATACGCCTATATTATTTAAGTCGCAGCCGTACAGTACATACTCCGCACGTGTTTCATGCGCCTTCTGGCAAGCGGTATGGTAGATACCTACATAGCTATGTTCCATATACCGGGTACTTCCTTTTTAATAAAGCGCTGCAGCAACTAGTTTTTGTCGCCTTCGGCCACGGGTCGTGTTTGACGATTGAAATAGCTCTTGCATTATTTAGACACCCTCTGCGAGAGACGGATTCCATACACCACCGTCCTATTTATACGCTCGCGTTATTATACAGCTTACAATAGTGTCTGCGATGGGTTTGCGCACCGGTAAATATTTTTCGAGGCTGTGTATTGAAGGTGTAATTTTAAAATGATTTAAAAATTACAGGCTATTGATTGCCGATTGATAATTAATTCTTCTTATATTTTTCTTTTGTAAAGAATATTAATATTCTTTACAATATTTTTTTGTAAAGAAACAGCTGTAATCTTTAAAGGGAAAAGACTATCGGATATCTGGATGGTGAATTCGTAGAGCATCTTTTGAGGAAGAGAATTGGCCGTAGTTCATCAAAATCGAGCAAAAATTGCGGATTATTCATTGAAAAAATAAACTGAATGAATATGTAAAAAAAATAGCACAAGTCAGTTATATTTTTACTGGTACATTCCAATACAATTTTTCTGACGAGTGTAAATGTGCAGCACGATCCGAAGGTTAGTGTTGAAAACACACGAGTTTGGAAAACGTTTTTCGGACGAGTATCGTACAAAATTTTATTTCTCGAGGTGTGAAAACGGGGTTTTTATGCAAAAGTGCAATTGAAATAAAATTCTTTGCGATTAATAGTTGTGTAGTCGAGTGCTTTGTGGCTCTGACGAACAATATTTCCACCTCTAATCGAAAGCATAATGTTTTAGCGGGGGGAAAAAAAAGTTGGATTTTTTTTTCGAAGCAAGACCGACACATCGTTAGCTCCCAATTTTTCGTCGTCAGTTTTCCATTATCCGAATAATCGTTAATGCGAACTCAACTCGACCCCAATTGATTCGGACAATCGAGGTTCTACTATACTTTATACTTAATACAGTTCGATGAACTTTCAGGACGCGCGCACGTTATTGTACAGCTGACAATAGTGTGTGCGATAGTTCTGCGCATCGTTAAATATTTTTCGAGGCGGTGTATTAGGGTAGAGCGGGGCAAAATGGCACAGCGGGGCAAAACGGGATAATGAGACAAAACGCAATTTTCCAATAACTTTTCAATAACTTTTGAATGGTGGCGATGGTGATACGTGGGGCAAAACGGGTTTGAAAATCCGGATGGATCGTTGGGGCAAAATGGGGCATCCAAAAATTATTGGAAAATTGAGTTTTGTCCTCACTGTTCCGTTTTGCCCCGCTGTGCCATTTTGCCCCAGTCGCCCCTATACGTTAAAGGCGGATAGCCATTAATATTTAATATAATGGGAACCGGATACAATACATCCACCGGATATCTAACTGCGAAACGGAGTTTCATTGTAGACATAGGACGAGAAATTCAAAGCCCAAATGGCTTTCGCTCGAAGCTGTCTTGGTATCTACTTCGTACTTATATAATAGTTTGATGAACTTTCAGGACACGCGCACGTCATTATACAGCTGACAATATCGACTCCGGCTCTAGCGATGGAACGCGTAAAGTGATAAAGCCGCACCCATCAAGTGTCTGCTATAGGTTCGAGCGTCGTTAAATATTTTTCGAGGGGTATATTAAACGCGCATAGCCATGGAAACGGAGACAATAAATCCACCGGATAGCCAAGTGCGAAATGGAGCAGTTTCGTTGTAGACATTGGACGAGGAATCTGAAAGCCCAAATGGCCTTCGCTCAAAGCTGTCTAGCATCTACTTTATACTTATAAAGTAGATGTTGTCTTATACTTGTGCCCAGATAGCACGGAAAGGTTTAGAAAATATTTTGTTTTTAATATTGAAAATATTACGCCAGTATTAAAAAATATTTGTCAAATGTTTCAAAAACATTTGGAAAATATTTTTTGTCTGCTCATAAATCTTACATTGATACGTTTCCAAAATTTTCTTTAAACATTCCAGCGAAATATCAAAGATTGCATCACCGGTCCAGTTTGCATATACACACCCGCTTAATCGAGGAAGCAACCGTAGAAATATTTCGGTGAAACATGAAGTAAAAATGTTTGTCACTGTGTTTCAGAAATATTTCAGATGCGCTGAAAGATTAAGCATGTTTTTGAAATATTTAAGAAACGTTTCATTGGAATATCTTGACAGAATACTTCAAAACATTATTTTCATATATTTCAGAAATATTTGGTAAGACTTCAAAGACTGAAAAATATTTCCAAAAATATTTCAAAATATTGCGTGCTACATGGCTACTAGCATCTATTTTATACTTACACAGTAAAATAGGTACCAACGTTTCTTGTCCCCAAACGTCCACAATTCTTATCTTGTTAATATTACAAAAAAATCTTGTCCATTTTACAAAAATGTTTTTCAATTTCACGAATATTTTTTGTAAAATTAACAATAAAATAATTTAGGACGTTTGTGGACAAAAAAGGTTTGTTAAATGTACAAATATTTTTTACTGTGTATGTCATCATCTACTTTATATACTTACAAATAAGTCGATGAACGTTTAGGATACGCTCACGTTATTGAACAGCTTGCAATAGTGTCTGCGATAGGTTTGCGCACCGTTACATGTTCGTGGAGGCGGTACATTAAACGCGTATAGCGACGGAACCGGAGACAATACATGCACCGGATATCCAAGTGCGAATCGGAGTAGTTTCATTGTAGACATAGGACGGGAATCTCAAAGCCCAAATGGCTTTTCCCTCGATGCTGTCCACGATGTACTTCATACTAATATAGTTTGATGAACTTTCAGGACACGCCCACGTGACGGATTTCAATATCGCGACCGTGCTGGAGGGTGAACATCTTGCGACTTCGATGTCAGGAACGAAGCCATACATAGGTGAAGGGACAAACCTCTCGGTTCGGTACACTACTACTACTACTACTACTACTGCTACTACCCGACTATACCTAGCGCGCGTTGCATCGATTGTCGGGCAATTATGATGAAGGCAAAATATGATCTGAACAATCGAAGGCATGCCTCATTGCAATGCAGTATATTAATAAAATAATATTCTATATAATAATAATTAGTATTATAATATTAAAATCAGAAAGAATTCGTTGAAGAACCCTGGTGAAAATATTTCTCTGAAAATTTGTCTGAAAAATTGTAACCGGATCGTTTGAGTGATTTTCAGATTTTTTCCGAAATTTTTTTCTGATTTTCTCAGATATTTAATAAATATCTGTACGATTTTCTCGGCATAACCTCCAGCAGTCAAAATTTGTCTGAGACATTTAGAGTATTGTTCGAATAATTTTTAACGTCTACCAAGAGTAGACGTTAAAAAAAATATATAATTTTCGTACACGCTATGATTTTCCTAGATAACGTTATTTTAGAGAATTTTAGACAACTTACGAGTTCTGTGACTTGCTACAAATCAGCGAAAATTTGAGTTTTCTATATTCACGAACATTTATATAAAATGTTCGTGAATATAGAAAATGACTAGACAGAAATCAACAAAGTTCATGGTTATTAAGAAAAGTCGACAGAGAAAAATCAGAGATTTTCAGAACAATCGGGAATATTTAGATTCAGAAAAATCTTTGACTTTTTCTGAAGAGTGCAAAAACTTTGAGAAATTCAGAGAACATTTCAGAGACTTTCACATAAAGGTTCAGACATATTAAGAGAAATATTTTCACCAGGGAAGAAATCGACGAATCAATCGAATAAGATTGCAAAATTTAATAGAGAATAAAAACTTTATTGTTCGAATCGATCAGCTCCGGAGATTTACATGTGCTCGTGCGAGGAGTACTGCATCCAGGGCTACGACTACCCGGTCGACTGGTGGAGTCTCGGTATCCTGGCGTGGGAGACGCTCGCAGGAGTTCGTCCGTACTCGCTGCACGCCGCGACCAGCCACAGGGAGGCCCTCGAGATTATACAGGCGAGTAAATAATAAATGTAATTCAATAAACTATAGGCGCTTATCGAAGAGCCAACGTGCCCTTTCGTGGATTCGACTCACGCAATCCCGAGGGGAATTTCGGAGCAATCCGAGCAAACAATCACGCGGTTCATCCCTTATGTCTGTAATCACATTAGGCCGAACGACTACCACCTTCCCGATGGATGGAAACATGAAGTAAAAATGTTTGTCACTATGTTTCAGAAATATTTCAGATATGCTGAAAGATTAAGAATGTTTTTGAAATATTTAACAAATAATATTTAACGAATAATTTGATCGAATATTTCAAAACATTATTTTCATATACTTCTGAAATATTTCGTAAGACTTCAAAGACTGAAAAATATTTCCAAAATGCTTTCAAAATATTGCGTGCTATATGGCTAGTAGCATCTACTTTATACTTACATAGTAAAATAGGTACCAACATTTCTTGACCACAAACGTTCACAATTCTTTTCTTGTTAATTTTACAAAAAATAATTTTTGTAAAAAGTTAATTTTTTAAATTAAGAACAAAATAATTGTGGACGTTTGTGGAAAAAAAAATGTTTGTTAAATGTACAAATATTTTTTACTGTGTATCCCATCATCTACTTTATACGTATAAGTAATTCGATGAACGTTCAGGATAAGCTCACGTTATTAAACAGGTTCATCCCTAATATCTGTGATTACATTAGGCTGAACGACAACCACCGTCCCGATGGAGTTCGGCGATGCGCGAGCTCCTGGACAAACTCCTCGCTCACTCGCCCGAGGAACGTGTGTCGACACTCGACGAGCTGAAGCTCATCACTATAATGGCGCGACTGGATTTCGACAGGGTTCTGAGAAAACAGATCAAGCCTGTTTTCACACCGCCAAAGGATCATCTCAATTGCGATCCCACTTTCGAACTCGAGGAGATGATAATCGAGACGAAGCCCCTTCATAAGAAGAAGAAGCGGCTTGCGAAACAGAGGTAGGGACGAGTGGGGCGCAATGAGAGACACCGAGATACCTTGGGTATTAATTGCATATATTATGATATTTTTTTTTTGTGTTGGTCTATGAGATAGATGAGATAGACAAAAAATATAAAAAATTGATAGGCTTTGGTGGGGCTCACTGTGCCCCACCGGTGGGCACAGTGAGACATTTTTTTCAATCGAATTATTTATTATATTAATATTATATTATATTATATATATTATATTATATATATTGGCAAGCACGTATAGACAAATGTCCATAGAGGCGAATTCTAAGGATTATTTTTTACTACTTCATTCTGGTAAAGCTTAGTATTTACCAAAAAGAAAATGACACATTGTGCACACCCTACCGGTGGGGTGCAGTGAGACATTCGGATTTTTTTTTTTTAATCAAATTATTTAAATAATTCGTACCTTTTTCTATAATGTTACAGCAAAAACGCATAGAAATAGAAGATTGTCTATAGAAGACAATTATGAAGGTTATTTTTCTAATAGTTTATTCAGCTGAAACTATAATAGTTTTCAAACAAACAATCAAATAAGTTATAGTAACGCACTATGCCCCACTCTCTCCTACTTTACAATTTGTCTTCGATCAGTTTCAATATGTTAACAGTCTGAAAACGTGTAATTTTTTCGCTTTGCAGGTCTCTCAGAGCCAGCGACCTGCTGCACCATCCCGAGCAGGATCAGAATTCCGCGACCGGAAACGGAGGAATTTTGTCGGGTACGACGGATGCCACGAGACTCGCCTACATCCCCGAGTACAGAGTCTACAATCGGGAGCGGGAGATGGAACGGATCGAGCGTGAAAGAAAAGAAAAACAGTGGGAAGAGGAGTTGAACACTGCCATGATGGGGGCCGAGGAGAGGTCGAGGTAGACAATCCTCAAAACAAAAAAATAATCGATTGGAATTTTTATACGATTTTTTTTTCTCTTTGCATTCGCCAGAGCGAAGCACCAACGACACAAGCAACATGCGAGAACCGGAAGTCGCTTGAGCATTTCGTCGGCGAGCGTTAAAGCTCGGATCGGCGGTTCTCCCCGACCGAATCGACGAAGAAGCGCTACAACCTCCTCCTCGGAGATCGATTACATCGACGCAAGCCCCGAGCCCTCCACTTCCTAAATCTGCGTTTAATTTACCTTAAATGTTTTTTTTCTTATTTTTCGATTCGGGCCGAAATAGTAATAGTGCCGATTCCACGCCTACGAATCAATCCATTTTTACACAAAGATCCTATTTGTTACCCACATAGCACGGAAATATTTTTGAAAGGTTTCAATATTTTTTAATATCGATAATATTTTATCAATATTTAAAATATATTTGTGAAACGTTTCTAAAACATTTTAAAAATATTGTTTTATCGGCTCATAAATCTTACATTGGAATGTTTCGGTGAAATGTTCTTCGACGCATCTCAGCGAAATGTGGACGATTGCGTCACCAATCCAAATTGCATATACACACCCGCATAAATGCGGAAACATACGTAGAGATATTTCGTTGAAACATGAAATTAAAAATATTTCAAAATATTTTGTCACTACGTTTCAGAAACATTTCAGATGTATTAAAAGATTTAGTATCTTTCTGAAACTTCAAGAAACGTTTCGTTGAAATATTCCGACAGAATATTTAAAAATATCATTTTTATATATTTTAGAAATGTTCCGTAAGATTTAAAAGATTGAAAATATTTATAAAATGATTTAAAAATATTTCGGGCTATATGGGTAAATACGTGTGGCGTAAGAAAGCAGCAGGCTATAAAAGAGTGGAGTTTTGTGACATTGGTTCGACTACGGTGTGACTTGTACTACCGTGTACGATCTTTGTACACTTTGTATCTTCGCTACGTAAAGCTTGCGAAAGCCCTCTGGAGGGATCGTACGGTGCGGCAAAAAAAAAAAATCACCCCAAACGATTCCCCAGAGAAAGAGAGACTACGAATCCGTAACAGTGCCTCGAAAGGAGGGCCGATAAGTGGACCAAATTTAACAGCGTCGGCGACGAGAGGAGAAACATTTATAGTGTATAAATTAAAGCTGAGACGACGATGTGTGAAATAACGCCTTATATATATATATATCTATACATACTTATACATATATATGTATACTATAAATTAGAACTTAATCGATACGGAATCACGGAAACGAGACGGTCGGGTCACAATACGAGTAGAATTGGAGATCAAACAAAAAGCTGTTGGCTACAGCACATTTACCGTTCAGCATCGACACCCGTGCTAAAAATATGGAGAAAAAATAAAATAAAAAATTCATAACATTTTTGATGTAACTCTCAATGTCAATAAAGCGCTGTGTGATATCCCACTGGCCATTATACCAATTCCGGAAGTGTTGGTGCCCTCGATAGTAAAATTACGAAGATGTTTGACGACGAACGTCGTATGGGTGGGTAGCGGAGATTAAGGGTTTACGCCACAGTAAATGGGTAAAAACGCATGGATATATAAGTATATGGGTACAAATTTTCATAAAAATCCCTCAGGCCATTTATGAGATAGCAGGGACACCGATATTGAAATTCACATTTTGAGAAAAACGCTTTCAATGTTCGGTCGCGTCGCTGCTCGAGCGCCCGCAACTTTCCTCGTGACGGTTTCTAACTTTCGTAATATAAACTATAAACTGTTATATAAAAAAAAATCGATCTTTTATTGTGGCGTAAGTCCTTAATTAAATGAAGACCCGAAGAGACATTTTGTTGAAAGTATAGTTTATTCGTGTTGACAATTTCCTTAACGGATAAAGATACACTTGAATCTCTACATAATCGAGCAACGGGCAAAGTTTAAATGCAGCTTTGAAAATTAATAACGATAAAAACGATAGAAAAATATGTGATCGTTTTCGAATTCTCTTTGAGTTATTATTTGTTCTGTCTGTCTGTATGTGTGTGTACGTGTTTTTGTTTTTAAGCTTTCTTAATTAATCACAAAGTTAATTGTGCGAACGGCCGAGCGAGATCGGGCTCGTCCGTTTATAAGAGAGAGCAGTTTGATACGTCGCGAAAGTTAACACCCATACATAACGGTGGTTGCTCCCTCGGTTAGTTTAATTACTTCGCGAGAATAATATAACACGAAACCCCTTTGCCTAACATTCACGCAACGTGAAACTCGATTAAATGAAAAAAAAAATATAATAATCATTATTATTATAGTTAACGGGTTAATCTCTGAAAAAATTCGTAAGCACTAAACTCGGTTATACCTAATGAAAAAAAAATTATAATAAGAGGAAAATAAAAATAACAAATTATATACGTTAATATCACAAAGTATCGCCGCTCCTTGTCACTAACGGCTTGCCCGTATATCTGAGTTTCGCACTATCCGTTTTCATTTGGCTGTCGTTTATCTTCGATACACAGCACATGGAAGCCCGAAAGGCGCGCCTCGAAGCGGCTAAAGCATCAAAATATAGATTCATTTGTTATTATAATTATATTTTGTTTCTTTTTTTAGTTTTTTTTTTTTTTTTTTTAGAACCATCACTATATATTTCTCGCCATTATTACGAAGAAGGAAGCCGTGTGAAAATATCTCTTCAGAAAAATATAGATAAGTTTCTCACTATTCAATACACCGGTTAAATATTACCTAACGGCAACCGAAACTCCCCTCGCGCATACTATGCCCGAAATTGTTGTTCTTTTTTTTCGCCAAATGCCACGAGATACGTGCAATCTTGAGTCATTCAACATAGCCCGGCTATTAATTAGCCATTAATATAATATATATATATTTATATCACAAGCACCGCAGAACAATGATTATCGAAGTTATTTTAATTTTTTCGTTTTTTTTCCTTCCGTTTATCGTTTCTCAATAGTTTATCCGCTTAAGGAGCAAAAATTTGCGCGTCACGGAGCAGCAAAATATAGTTTTCTTTTCTCTGTACTATACTCATTTATATCGAAAAATAAGATATGTTTTGCGACGAAAACGTACGACGATCAATGGTCGTACGCAAAAATTTCTATCCGAAGACTAGTATTTTCCTTTTTTTTTTTCGTGCTTCAATTTCGTTTCCACCACCGATTAGTTTATATCGCATATGTAAAATACGTCCCGAGACACAACCGAGACGGACGCGCGCTCGCGCTCCCGAGCGTACTTTCTTTCCTCCTCTCTTCGTTTCTTAAATATAATTCCCAAGAACAATTCGTAATACGTTAGCTTATTAATCGATTCGAACAGTGTTATCGCGAGTATCTAAAACGCAGCCCGAGATGGCGAGTTTTCTATCGATCGAGGGTTCACAGTTGGCTAAACGGCAGTAACGTCGGTTATCTCGATTCTGGTTATCGGTTTGGCGGGCTCGACCAGGACGAATTCGTCCGCCTCGTTACCGGCCGTTTCGCCGAGTCGGAGCTGTTGCAAGTTCGCGACTATCGAGTCCACCTGCACCGGCTGATCGGGCTGCGAGTCTTTGTTTCGGAGCTTGCCGAAGTGAAGATAACAGTAGCCGCGCTGACCGTGCCATGTTATGTCGCTCGGTCGGACGCCGCGCTCGACGAGCGCCTCCTTCAAGTGTCGCACCCTGACGTCGGACTTTATGTTCGACAGTTTCAGCGAAAAGTCGATATTCGCTTTCGATCGCGGCTTCAACGATCGGCGCCGACGTGGCTGCTGGTCCTTTCGAGCCTCCTCGGCAGTGTTGTCGGCGACGGACGATTCCCGATCACCGTCGCCCTTGCGCTCGCGCAGTCGGCGCTTGCGCGGCGCGCGGCCTCTTCGGCCGTCGCGCTCTTTGACGTCCTTCGGCTCTCCGTCGACGACGGCCAGGGCGTCCGTCTCCGCGACTTCGCGCCTCGTCCTCGGTCGCCTCTTGCTCTTCGTTCGCTTCACCCAACTCTTCTCGAATCTGCGCCTCTCGTCGTTCGAGTCCTCCTCCTTGAGCACAACGATCTTTCCGTCCTTCTCGTCCGTCGCCTGCAACTGCTGCAGTATCTGCATAGACTTTACGCGCCTCGCCGTCAGCATGTCCCAGTAAATACCCGAGGGCTTCTTCAACTTGTCCTTCACGACGATCGTCTGAGTCGGCGTCACGATTATGTCCACCGGCACGTCGAACTTCTCGAAGAGACTCGCCGGCAGATCGTCGACTATCTGACAATCGTGAACCGTCGTCACGACCGTAGTGTTCTCGTCTATCGCTCCCATCTTCATCATCACGGCGAACTCCAGGTCGGCGAAACCCTCGCCCTTGCCGATCCTGTAGCCCGAACGACTCACGCACACCGCTCCGAGCACCACTAGATCCACCTTGAAGGGTTGAAATAAAAATGAAAAGAATTATTCGGATAAAGGTTGTGGAGAGGCCTAACTGTATACATTTAAGCTTTTCGCTTGCTGTATTGTTTCATAAGAATCGAACAAGGCTTTTCGATTTTATAAGATTTTAATTTGCTTGAATTCTCAAAATATCCTGACGTGAAAAAAAAAATTATTAAAAATATCCCGACTTTTAGAAAAAATTATTTTAACTATCCTGACTTTTACAAAAAGAATTAATATAACTAGGGTAAACCGGCCAATAAATGGACAGTTAAGCAGACGAAAAAGTCAATGAATAGACATTTTTTTATGCATGTGCTCTTATGGAAAGTGTCCATTCATTGGCTGGTTTAGCAATTTTGCAAAAAATTTGCAAAATAGACTTTTGCAAAAAAAATTATTATAAATATTCCGTCTCTATCGAATGTTTAGGTATGAGGCTGAAAGTTTCAAGAAATATTTAATAACAGTCTAAAGAGTAACCTGGTATAAGCATTGAACTGCACAAAAATTTACGCATCTGTAAAAAAAACCGAAGATACAATGGAAAAGATTGTATCGGCGTTACCTTAATATTGGAATCCAGTCCCAGCGGCTTTCCAAATTCCCGCAGGCCCATTCTGGTCGCAAGGTTTTTCAGCTCCTCTTTGCCGGCTCCTGCGACGGGCGGCACACGTAAAAACAGTCCGGACTTGAGTCTCGGAATTGGCACAAGAATTTCCTTGTTGGCTTCCAGAGCCAACAGTCGCACGGGCTCCTGAGGTTTGTCCGGATTGATTTTTATGGTTCCGGCTCTCTTGAACTCCTCCAGCTCGGCCACCCGTTGGGCGGCTTCGGCTGCGCCCTTGAAATTCGGAATCCTGCTCTGCACGATCAGCGGAAAGAACGCCAATTCATTTTTCGTTATGTGATCCCAGATTTTTTTTCTGAAGCTCTCCTTCGTCACCTCCTCGGCTGGAACTGAAAATTCACATAAACTTCAGAAAAAATACAGAAAATTTTTCGCACAAATCTCGATAAATCGGATCCCCAGATTTCCGCAAAAAAATAATAAAAAAAACGAAAAATTATCATTCGCCAACGGATGCAGCGCCGTGTATTCGTCCACACGAAAAATAAAAACGATCAAAAAAACAAAACCGCCGTAACAAAAATAAAAGTTACAGGAAAAAATAAAAATTTTTAATAAATAAAAATAAAAATTTGAAAGATAAGGGAGAATGAATCTCGAACACTCGGCGATAAGAAATGCTTTGGAGGTTTCGTGCTCGGTCCTCGCGAATTGATAAGAGAAACGCGATACTCACGTTTATCATTTATGTCGGGCATTTTGATCGTCGATGAAAACAGCAGTCACCCCCTCCCGCGGAGAGAACGAGAGTGGCACGTCGACGGGGAATCCAGCGATCTCGGGATCGATGCGCACAGATCTCTCTGTTAAAATTATGTGTATTAACAAAAATAGACTTTTAGGGCAGCAAGGATCGTGCGCGTTCCTCCAATCCTCTTGTGGGACGTGCTGTCCCCTTCGGCTTCTTCGTTACTTGGCGCTCGTCTATCCGCACACACGCTTGCGTATATCTATATTTGCATCTAGTACCAAGCGGAGCATCCCGAACACTTGAAATTCTCTAGACTCTTCGTACTCGGTTGTTATCTTTTGTCTCGCGGCGAGTGCGAACAAACTTGCGACGACTGCGCGGATTTAATCAAACGCGATCTATACGTACGATGCGACAGCTAAATTTCTTTGAGACGATAGAACGAAAAGAAATATTTTTGATTGCACTGAGAATCGAACGGTTTTTGTTACTTTTGGCAACTTAGATTGTGTCGTTGTAAAAAGGAAAGACAGGCGACTTTCTCTCAGCCGTTTTAACGCGTACTGATAATATAAGTTAATTACATTTTAAAAGTACATGCAAGATAGATCTTACAGATGTTGGTGGGAAAACTTGGCCGAATGGTTTTGGCACGTTATTGCGATTTGCAATGACATCACACTCGGTAACGTTGGCCCTGTGGGTGTATATATATATATATATATATATATATACGGGACAAAAATGTAATACTTATGTACGAGATCGCGAACGCAGCCGAAGACGGACGAGGGTTCGCGAGCGGTGATGAATTTTTGTTCCGCGACGTCGTCCAGAGAGCTTCGGCGATTCAAATGAATTCGACTTCCCATATAGCACGCAATGTTTTGAAATCATTTTAGACATATTTTCAATCTTTCAAATCTTATGAAATATTTCTGAAATATGTGAAAATAATATTTTGAAATATTCTATCAAAATATTCCAATGAAACGTTTCTCAAATATTTCAGAAACATGCTTAATCTTTCGACACTTCTGAAACATATGTGATACATTTTTTATTTATTTACACTATAGCGTGTAAATGCTCTTTGACACAAAAAATGAAGACATATTTTTAGATTGTTAGTTTTAATAGCAGTCAACATTTTTCATTACTTTATTACACTCGGTGCGAAAATAAATAAGTAAAACGTGCATGCAAGATAGATCTTAAATATGTTGGTGAGAAACATCGTAGCCCGAATAGTTTTGGCACGTTTATTGCGATATATGTTCTGCCCAAAAATGTGAGGCTTATGTACGAGATCGCGAACGTAGCCGAAGATAGCCGAGGTTTCGCGAGCGGCGATGAATTTGTTCCGCGACGTCGTGCACGGGGCTTCGGCGCTTCGGCCTACTGCTCTGTGCTCAGCTGTGCCGTTTGCTCAGAGTGTTCGGGTCGATCGCGAAAAATGGCTCTGCTCGTCAGGAACGTCTGCAAAACCATCTCTCAGGTAACTAAATTTGCATTGTTACGCCCGATGTTTTTTCCGCGATCGTCAGCTTTCGTGCGAGAGACGCTCGAGTTTTAACTTCGGTAAACAATCGCCGCGGAGCAGCCGAATTTTTCAGCACGTAACTCGTCGGGTGCGTGCGGAGCCGCGATTCCGCTCGAACGAACGACGAAGGGCTAAAAAAATCGTTGCGATAAAAATATCCGAAAAGGTGACAAAATCAACATTTTCGGGATAGAATTTCGGTTTTTGGCGAGCCGATAGTCGATGTTCGATTGATAGCTGTTTACGCAAGCACTCTACCTTACCTTGTCCTGAAAGCACACCAGTTACTCCGGTCCTAATTATTTCCCAACTATAGTCGACGTTATATATACTCGATATAATTTTTTTTTTTTTTTTAATGGACTATCTTTCACATACAATAATGATTGCAGGCTGCTCAGAAAGGAACTGTGAGAAGTCTTCATGCCAGCACGGTCCGTCACCAGGAGACTGTGAGTTACTTCCAATGTGTCGTGTAGAAGATACGTGCGACACAAAAAAATTCTGTTCTAAAATTGATATACAACATCACAAAAGTCTTTGTGCATAAAATGATTTTTTTCATCAAATTTAATCGTAGTATACATTTATTTATATGAAATTTAATCGTAGTACATCTATTTATATGAAATTTAATCGTAGTACATTTACTTATTTGAAATTTAATCGTAGTACATTTACTTATATGAAATTTAATCGTAGTACATTTACTTATATGAAATTTAATTGTAGTGCATTTATTTATATCAAATTTAGTTGTACTACAATTTTTTTATATCAAATTTAATTGTACTACAATTTTTCTATATCAAATTTAATTGTACTACAATTTTTTTATACTAAATTTAATTGTACTACAATTTTTTTATATCAAATTTAATTGTACTACAATTTTTTTATATTAAATTTAATTGTACTACAATTTTTTTATATCAAATTTAATTGTACTACGATTTTTTTATATCAAATTGAATAGTATTACATTTTTTTATGTCAAATCCGATTGCATTACATTGTTTACACCAAACATGCTTCCTTTTTAAAAAAATGTTGCCACTGCGTTTATCGTTTGCTATCGACTGACTAAAAAATCTCTGTTTCCGCTCAGTTCATCGAACAAGAGGGAAAGACAAGATGCACTCTCATCCCTGGCGACGGTGTGGGTCCGGAGCTGGTTGTGTCGGTCCAGCATGTCTTCAAAGCCGCCAGCGTGCCGGTGGAGTTTGAGCCTTACTTCTTCTCCGAAGTTAATCCGACTTTGAGTGCCCCGCTGGACCAGGTTTCCAGCAGCATCGCCAGAAATCGCGTTTGTCTGAAGGTAAACAAAATAATAATTTAAAAACGTAATTTTTATTATTCTGTATTAATTAAAGTAAATAAATTTTAAAAAATTGCAGGGTATTCTCGCGACTCCCGATCACTCGCACACGGGCGAGCTTCAAACGCTGAACATGAAGCTGAGAAAGGACTTGGATCTCTATTCGAACGTCGTTCACGTTAAATCGTTGCCGGGCGTAAAGTCGCGTCACCAGAACGTCGATTGCGTTATTATAAGAGAGCAAACGGAGGGCGAGTACTCGGCTTTGGAGCACGAATGCGTAACCGGCCTGGTTGAGTGCTTGAAGATCGTTACGCGAGTCAAGTCACAGAGAATCGCAAAGTTCGCGTTCGACTACGCCGTTAAAAATAATCGCAAGAAGGTCACCTGCGTTCACAAAGCCAACATCATGAAGCTCGGCGATGGTCTCTTCCTTCAGTCGTGTCAAGAAATCGCTAAACTTTATCCCAAGTAAAAATCCATTGATATTGCGAACTGCACGACCGATCGATCGATCGATCGTTCTCCACGTGTTTCACGATATTTATATATTTCTTATTTTCCCAAGTGCAGAATACAGTTCGAGCCGATGATCGTAGACAATTGTACAATGCAGATGGTCTCGAATCCCCATCAGTTCGATGTAATGGTAATGCCGAATTTGTACGGTAACATCGTCGACAATCTCGCCTCCGGATTGGTCGGCGGAGCTGGCGTCGTTGCCGGAGCGAGTTACAGCGCCGATTGTGTTGTCTTTGAACCGGTGAGAATGCTTTTAAAAAATATTACGAAACATTCGAGAAAAATTATGGGTGTTTAAGGACATGTGAAACGACTCAGTCGGTAACCAAAATCTGTAATTAATGCGATTGAGAGTCCGTAGACTTTTCGGGATAAGCAAAGCATTAGCGGATGTACTATTTAATACCGCATCCGATGATGCTTTCTCAATTGCACTGATGCGAAACATGCTTCTATCTCTCTCGCATTCATACGTCACGTGGTACATCTTTCACATGGCCTTAAGAGGATGCCCCGTTTTGAACTGCTTGCTTACCTTTTTTACCGATAGAACTAGGCTATTTCTTAGTTTCCATTTAGAATTGTTAATATGCCACGCAAATATTTCAAATCGTACAGGACTATAATATTGACATAAATGCTTCGGCGTGCAGTAGAATTTTGATTAACAACGTATAGGGAATCAAGAGAATCGAATATTAGTTTGTGATAAAGCATGAATGCTCCACATCGTACCCTACACTACATTCATACGCTTTTTATCGGAACTGATTACTTGTCACAAGTGAACAGTAAACCTAAACGAAGCGTTTATGGCTAGTATTACAGTCCTGAAATATTTGCAGCATATGCGTAGCATATTGATAATGTAAAGTCGATTCTACGAAACCACCTCATTCCGTCGGTAAAACAGGAAGGTCCAGGAACCCATTAAGAAAAAGTTTTTCGCACGAGTATCGTACAAAATTTTATATTTCACTAGTTGTGAAAATGGGGCTTTTATGCATGCCGAAGCGTGCGTAAAACGGCCATTTTCGCACCGAGTGACACAAAAAACATTATGAAACGTCCGAGAAAAATGATTATGCTTCAGATTGTGACCCAACAATAACTTATTATATTTTCTGTTTCTCCAAAGGGTGCGAGACACACGTACTCCGAGGCTGTTGGCAAGAACGTCGCGAATCCCACGGCGATGTTGCTCTGCAGCGTTAAGCTTCTCAATCACTTGAACATGCGTCGTTACGCCGAACAGATAAGAGACGCTTTGAACCGTGTCCTCAACGACGGCAAAGTTCTTACCAAAGATTTGGGCGGTCAAAGCTCAACGACCGACTTTACTCAGGCGGTTATCAACAGCCTCCGTTAAATCGATGTTCTCCAACACGATCGTCATACCTGCAAAAAAAAAAGAAACGGAGGAACAACCCAACGTAGGAGAATCTAGCCTCAAGTTGTAATCTAGCGATACCGATGTCCTGTACGTTCCAGCTCACGGGCCCCTTCACCCAAGAGTCGCGTTTCTTGTAACTTTGGCAAACAACAAAGTAACAGAAATCCGAAACTCCGTTGTCGTCGGGTGTAATTTCGATCGCGAATCTTTTACCAGCATGACTAAAACTGTTCCGCGGAAGTAAAATTCAATCCTCCGTTGTATCATAGTTCATTGTAATATACGTAAATTGTAAAAATAAATTATGCCAGTGAAATTCCCCGTTCATATAATTGTGTATTTCCCTAAGATCTGCATAGATCGCGCAGCTAAAATCAGATTTGGTGACGATAAACATAGAAACTACGCAAACTATAGTTTCAGATATGCAAAACATCTGATAAATTTCACGTATTTTATTAACTGTAAACTAGACTAAATTGCGCGATTGAGCCTTTTTCGTAATTACAACGTGATTGCGCATGCGCACGGTCGTTTTCTGGTACAAATTCTTACCAAAAATTGCCCGTGCGTATGCGCGATCATGTTATGATACGAAAAACGCGAAGTAGAAAGCACCTCTGTGGTACGCTGGGGACTTCGTGCACCGGGTTTTGTGTTGGCAATGAGACTTGATTTGCATTCGGGCACTGGTGCGGATTGGTGCGGATATCAGAGAGAATAGCTAGTTACACGGGTACGATTTCTGAACGGCCCAGCTGTTTCCTCCCCGCTGTTCGGCGCGCCGGACTGTCAAACACCAAACTATTGCCATCTCAACGATGTCTATTGTGATTAATTATCGTGACAATACCTGCTACATTGTTCCCCCAAGTTTGTAGAATTTTCAACAAAGCCAAACATTCTTGAAAACGAAAAAAAAGAAGAAAATCGGAAGCCCAATTGTCATTAAAAATGCAAATTAGTTTTCGAACACAATAGAAAAAAAAGAAAAAAAATGGTTGTAGAAGACTCCACGTTGTCGTTGATATGTCAAGAGATCGTGAAAAATCATCTTCAAGTCACTGCTATCATACAGGTATGCTCGACCTATGCGGTTTTCGTGTATAACCTCAATTATTCGTTATTCGATAAACCTATATCTATATATATCAGAGCTGGGCAACGTACCAAAAAATACTTCAAGTACAAAGTACAAAGTATCACAACTACTTGAAGTATTAAATATTTTTTGTAATTGAATTATCAAGTACTTTTTGTACTTGAATTGCCAAGTACTTTTGGTAATTGAATTACTAAGTACTTTTGGTAATTGAATTACTAAGTACTTTTGGTAATTGAATTACCAAGTACTTTTGGTAATTGAATTACCAAGTACTTTTTGTACTTGAATTACCAAGTACTTTTGGTAATCGAATTTCCAAGTACTTTTGGTAATCGAATTTCCAAGTACTTTTGGTAATCGAATTTCCAAGTACTTTTGGTAATTAGTTTACCAAGTACTTTCTGTACTAGAATCAAGTACATCTGGGCTTTATCTGGCAAGTGTTATCTGGACTTTAAAACAAAAGGTCCAAAGTAAGTTGTGCATAGCATCCTTATGTATTACGTTTTTGCACATAGCTTTCTCCATGAGAAACTTCATTGATCAATTTTTGCTTCCTGATCTTTTTCTCTAAGATTTTTTTTTTATACAAAAAAAAACTAAAATGGGAAGGAAACCCTTCGTCACCTTTATTATACAATGTAAAAAAAAAAGTTATTGTTAAAAATATACTTATTGAAAAGATTAGATAGATAATCATATATTAATAGAAACAGGATGTTTCTACTAACATATGATTTCTATACTGATCATTGAGTATCTGTAATGCGAGCGTATACTCACAAAGTACTAAAAAGTACTTGAGTACTTTAAGTACATATTTGAAGTACCAAACAAGTACCTGGTACTTCAAGTACTGCCTAGCTCCAATATATTATTATTATTATTATTATTATTGTTATTTACAAAAAATAAGTTTTCATTTTTTACATTTGCTTCCATACAATGTTCTTCGCGTAAAAATATATAAATCATATACATACACTTTTTTGCATTCCAGGACATTCAAAAATGCGTGGGTCCTTTGGAGGTCCTGCACGATCTAAATACCGACGGCAGAGCGAAGATAGTAGCCCTGAAAGACAGCATAAATCGTCTGGTAGCTCTGGCTGAGACTGAGATAGACGAAAGGAAGAAATCGGAGTTGATGTCCAGAGTGGAGAGTCACAGAGGTCAGCTGAGCGTCGCGCTGGCCGCGTTTCGCAAGGCCAACATAGTGAGCGCCTGCGTGATTGACAAACTGGCCAGGGAGGAATTGACATCCGTACGCGAGGAGGATCAAAACGCGGTGCGAAAGAGAAGAGACAAGAAGCATCTGTCCGAGACCTCGAGCAAAGTGACCGACAGGCTTCTGAGCATATCGAGGCACTTGGCCGAAACAACTCAGAGAAGCGTCGATACGCTGGACACACTGAGTCAGCATGAAATATTTTATTATATAAAACATTCAATTTTTTGAGAAAAGTATTTATAGACGATTTTTCCGATGGATTTACATTGACGACGTTATTTTCGTTTCAGTAACGTCATCGGAAAAATCTAATTATAAAAAATATATTTATAGATCTATTTTTCCAAAGGATTTACATAAACGACATTATTGTCGTTTCAGTAACGTTATAGACAAAAACTAATTTAAAAAAAATATATATTTATAGACGTATTTTCCGAGGGATTTACATAAACGACGTGACTTTCGTTTCAGTAACGTCATCGGACAAGGTGTACAGCACGAAGGACGAGCTGGAGCATCAGCAGCAAGCCATAGTCCAGTCCGGAAAGCTTTTGGGCAAATACGGCCGACGCGAGGTCACCGACAAGGCTCTGTTGGTCCTCGCGTTTGCATTTTTCCTCGCTTGCGTTTTCTACATACTGCAGAAGAGACTGTGGTGAGAGAGTGGAAAACTTGTACCGGAAAATTGTCCAACACGAGAGACAACGACACGTTGCCACCGTTCAGTGCCAGAAGCAATGATCGAACGCGTCGAGTTGGGCGCGCACGACCGTGTCCTGCAAAGAAGAAAAAAACACGCAAGAAAATTATTGACTGCCGAACGCTGAAGTGAAGAATACACGAGAGACTTACATTTTTACAAGACATAAAAAACTCATCTCTCGAGATTACACCGTCCCCGTTCAAATCCATCTTTTCGAATAATCTCTCGACGTGTTTGGTCGCCGCGCTTTTCACGGATCGATCGCTCTGGATCATTTCGTAAACGGACGAAACGATCGAGAGCATTTCCGCTCGAGTTATCAGACCGTCTCCGTTCGCGTCGTACAACCTGACGAGTAAATGGGAGTGTAAATTATTTATATGGAAAAAAAGAGAACAGAAAAAAATTAAAAAAAGCTTCTTGTTTTTTTTTTTAGACACTCGCCCAAATATCCAGGATAACTTTTGGTCGGCGTCGCCCTTGACTATGCACGTTAATCCCGCGATGAGATCGCCGAAGCTCACTACACCGTCTTTGTCATTGTCGAATCGATTGAAAACTATCTGGGCGTATTTTGTGGAATCACCGAGAGGAAAAAGCTTCGCGTAAGCCGGCTTGAGGTCGTTCGTCGTTGCCGCTCCGCCCGGACAGTGTTGCTTGAAGTCGCGATACATCTTCCGTATTTCTTCCCTCGAAAATCCGGTCCGATCGCTCAACGAACTCAAACGCTCGGGCTTTATTCGCAGCGGTTGCTCGTCGTCCGCCTCGTAATCGTCTGGTAATTAACAAAAATTACACATTAATTATTTCTCCTTTGGTAATTACATTGTAAAAAAATTGGTATGCAATTTAATGTAACCGAACTGGAGGTTTGTATGAAAAAAACTGGTATATTAAATTTCGATTGCGATGAAAAATATTAATTGTTCACTGAACAGTAGTTCAGTGTATTAAAAACATTGGAAATAATTTATTTCCAATAATTTACTTTAAATTTTACTATAAAAGTACTTTAGGTGTTATAATTTACTTTAATTTCAATGAAAAAATGTATTCACTTTTCATCACAATTGTACATTAAATTTAAAGTACAATTGTGATAAAAAATGAACAAACTTTTACAGTGAAATTAAAGTAGATCATTGGATTTAAAGTACTTTTATGGTAAAGTAAAGTATTTGTAAAGTTTGTAATATACTGTACATTAATTTTTCATCACAATTCTACATTAAATATCATACGAATTTTTTTTTCAAGCTGTCGCAAACGAAAAAAATCGAACACACCTGTGGTCATCTTTTGGATACTTCTCGTTACCCGGTTGATGCCGCGTTGCATTTTTCGCGAGATGCCGAAGCTCCGACTGCCGCCGACCGGGCGCTTTCCCGGTGTTTCGCAATTCGACATCTGTCTCGGCGCAACGATACAAGCCTCGTTGCAAAGTGTGTGATTGACGAGCGAGCGAGAATAAACCGGGTCGATCGCAAGCTCGATTTTAGCGGTGATTCAAGTTCAATGTAAACGAATTTATCGAACAAACGATATTCTTTTTTTTTTTTTTTTTCTTAAAGAAAGTTGAGCAGATATAAGCTTCTTTTAATGTCTTACGCTCGGTTCATTCCCCATTGATTTTTAATAACGCAGTATATGCGTCGCGAAGAGCAACGGGATTATTAAAAGACCGAAAGGTTCGTCGAAGCTACGAGTGTACGATTTATCAAGCTCGCGATGACTGCAATATACAGACTAACTTGTGCGCCGGGCCGTGTTCCATAGGAACTCCGGATGGTCGGAGGCGGAACGAGAGACGCGGCCGGCTTCCAAAAAAAGCCAAGCACCTTAAAATATTTGGACGATTAGACGCGCCCGCGGATCATGAAGTATGTCGAGTATGATATACAAAATCGCGGTTTTCCATTTTCAACTCGTTGACGCTACGAACTTGACCTAATTCTTATAATGTGCTAAATTGATTGATAGTGACCGTGTTCAATAGCGCTTCCAGAAAAAGCTTAGCTCCTCAAAATATTTGGACGATCCGAGGCGCCGGAGAACCCCGAAGCATCTGGAATAACTATACGGCCGCTCCGCATTTTATATATACTTCTATATATAAAATGGAAAGCCGTGATTTTGTTTATTGATACAAAATCACGGCTTTCCATTTTCAACTCCTGGACGAGACAAACTTGACCCAATTTTTCTAGTAACATCCTAAATTAACCGCTCAAGCTCGATTAGACGTGCCAGCGAATCATGAAGTATGTCAAGTAAAGTGTAAAAAATTATGACTTTCCATTTTCAACTCATTGATGCGAAAATCTTGACCTGATATTTCTAATAATATGCTAAATTAATCGCTCAAGATTAGATCGTTATCATAGGAATCGTGTTCCATAGCGATTCCAGAAAAAGTCTAGAGCCTCAAAATGTTTGGTCAATGAAGTATGACGTATGTCGAGAATAATATACAAAATCACGGCTTTCCATTTTCAAGTCCATGACGCGACAAACTTGACCTAATTTTTCTAATAATACGCTAAATTAACTCGATTAGATCGTGGAAAGACGAGTAATAGCAGTCGGATAAAAATAACTGTATATCGGCAGTCGCGAGTTTATATAAGAACATTTATTAATACCGCTTACGAACTATACGTATAGCCTTTTGGAGAGTTCTCGTTTCGGAGAAGGGACTAAACGTTTCGATACAACTAGTAAAAATTTATGCGATATCGGTCCGGCGTATGGTAAGCACGTTTAATCGTAGCGCGCTTCGATCCCGAAAAGCTCGAAGCGTCGAAACTTTGGTTTCTCGCCGATCCAACGACGGCGACGAGACCGCTGATTCACTCGAGTATCAGCTTCGCCTTGTTTCCATTTACTTCCCTCGTGAGACCGTGGCGAAGCGCTAATTCTCGCTTTACACTGGCGAAAAGAATGTCC
Source organism: Ichneumon xanthorius (assembly GCA_917499995.1). NCBI lineage: Eukaryota > Metazoa > Arthropoda > Insecta > Hymenoptera > Ichneumonidae > Ichneumon > Ichneumon xanthorius. The sequence goes on from OU824201.1 coordinate 18,238,639, forward strand.
GTCAGCAAGAATATTTGAGCTATCGCGAACGCGAGTGTAACGCCGAAGTAGAAATTCGCATTTGCCGATCTCGCGTATATCCACTGATGCCAGACTGTCGGAGCGAAGACCGTGCAGAACAGCATGAAGCAACCCACGATGAATCCCTGCTGCATATCTGTACGAGAAAAATAATTATTTATTCAGTTATTTATTCAGTTATTTAATTTATTTTTATTACAATTATTTAATTTATTTAATTTATTGATTTGAATTATTTAATTTATTTAATTTATTGATTTGAATTATTTAATTTATTTAATTTATTGATTTTAATTATTTTGATTATTTCATTTAAAGGCTTACGCCATAGTAAAAATTCGTTTTTCTTCTGATAGTTTATGGTGTAAAGAATATTCGGTTAAATGTTGATGTCGGAATTCAACAAATTACGAAAATTAGAGACCGTTATGTGGAACCGGGGAAAAAATTACGAAATGTCCATGCGTTTTTACCCATTTACTGTGGTCTGAGCCCTTAATATCTTTAATATATTGAATTAATTTAAAGTAGTTTTTTAGTATTATTATTACAGATAGATAGAATCGTACAAAATGAAAAAATCGTGCTGTACTCACGTTGGAACAAGTGTTTCCAAAGTGGCAAGAGAGCCATGTAGAAGCCAACATCGCCGAGGCATGGATAAGACTTGAAGATCGCACCGATCGCCAGATACGAGAAAGCGAGCAGCATAGGGTCGCGTCGAAGTCTCAGTGCCAGCGGTATGATGTACAGCAGTCCGACGTTAATTTGAAAGGATGCTATGAAGAGCCATCTGAAGTGCTCGAACATCTCGGTGAAGAAGTACCAATAAAGCCCGATGTTGGGTCGCAGATCGGGAACGGTCAGAATGAAACCGACCGTGTTACCGATAAAACTCCAACTGTTCATTATTCTATAAGACGCGTAAAAAAGGCACGCCAGCATAGCGCAAAACATGGTCGTCATCTTAGCGACGACGGCCAATCTGGCTCTTCCCGTTTTTTCACGAGCCACGTAAATCGTCGCTGGCACCATCAGCGACACCGGATAAAGTCCTTGAAGCGTTAAAAGGGCGATCAGCAAACAGCTGAAGAACATCGAGCGTCTCGTCATCGAATAGAGAGTTGCCGAGTAGAGAAGATTCGTGAAAACTGTTGTCGTCAATCCCACGCAATTGAGGACTATGTAGGGATTGAAGAGGTAAGCGGCCGGCACGTAGACGACCGACGCGGCGGCGGTCGCGGAGATCGGCGTGAAGGAAGAGTCGTCCGGCTCGTCGGGTTTGCGCTCCTTCTTCTCCTTCTCCTCCCTGGCAGCCTGCAATAAATTAACGACATCAGATGCGATAATACAACGTTGATACAAATGGAGTAAAAGTCATTTGTCTCAAGTACAAGAGTTACTTTCGACTTGTCGCACGATCGTTTTTTCGGAATTCCGAGGTAGCAAAAAGACATCTGGTATGAAAAAGCGATCGAAATGGGTTACATGGAAAACTTGAATAATTCGGTGCGAATCGAATACTGATATTCGATAAGAAGTTTCAAATCGAATATTCAATCTATGTAAGTGTAATTGTTAAACTTAGATATGTCGTTCAGTATGACAATTATAAGCTAACTATAAGGTGCTTACTATAAGTTACAACTTTTTCTAAAAAATGCAAAAAACTTGAAAAATTCAGAGGACTATACAGATCAATTTCTGATAAATTTTCTGATACTTTCAGAGAAATATTTTCACCAGGGTAACAAATTTTTTGCGCTACCTGGATTCATACCGCAAAACAACCAAGCGCATGCGCGGATGCGTTATAACAAAAAAAACACCTAAGATTCATAAGTGAAGCACTCGAAACTAACGAATATACAAAAAAAAATTGGGAAAATCAGCGGGCACCGGCGTTGCAATGCCAACGGTCAATAAAGAAGAAATCCCACAAGATAACAAATTCATCGAAGAAAACAATCTACCCAGCCCCGTAATGAAGAATAAAAAAATTCAACAAAATACCATTCAGCGAACCTTTCGCTGTGCCGATTAATGAATTTACCTGCTCGGCGATGTAAAGCTCCGCGGTAGCTGCGAGAAACCAGGCCGTAGCGAGGTCCGCGACAATGAAGACGATACGCAGCGACCATAGCGACAGAAATTCGAGCATATAAGTGAAAACAAGAAGACCGATCGGTGTCTCGTGAAACAGATCGCCGCTGTAAGGATCGATGCCGAAGTTTCTCAGGTAAACGCCCTCCGTCACTAAAAGCAAAAAAAGAAGAAAAAATAATTATATTCGTTCAGCCGCAACGAAGCGATTTTTAAGTTTTACCTCTCTTCCACGAATTCAGCGCCGTGGATACCTCGACGCGATCGCTGATGATCTTTTGAAATTCCGAATTCATCAGCAACGGTCTTATCGCACCCGCGAGGGCGCAGTAGAACAATCGTCTACCCGTCATCGTTGTTTACACGGATTATTAACCTCCACCTGGTATTCCGGAAGTTTCATTAATTCGATCTTTCAGACTCTCACACGCGAGTCACGATTCCATAACTTCGGAACACAAAACTCCGTCGTCGACTCGGCACACCGAACGGCTTCGAACACTCCGTCGCTTATATATATTTTTTTCTTGGGTGTGATGTGTGATGAAGTTGAATCTCACTGTTTTCGCGAACAGCCGAACGAGTCTTTTCGAGGTTACGGCGACAGTCAGCTGTGGATCACACGGCGATCTTGAAACTTACTCCGAAAAAAATACCAAACTCCCTCGGTGCAGCTCGCTATTTAATCAGATTCGCCGGTCGAGGTATTTGATATTAATATTGATGTTAACTTATCAACGGATTGCTCACGCGTAAACGAAAACAGAACATCTCGATAGCTGTAAGACTTAGCATGTAATCGCATTTTTTCTTGGCTTCAGAACACAAAATGAAATTGTTAACGATAATTGCAATGAATATGAATTTGGAAATAAAAATTATGCTATACATTTTTTTCTTCCGACAAACATCGATTTCGTAATCTGACGACGGTTGAATAATTTATTTAATTATTTTCATGTAACCTCGGTGATCCCGGGGTTATTTTTTTGTTTGCAGAATTACATCTTGATCGATGGCGAGGCTACGCGGGAGTACCAAAAAATTGCTAGTTCCGATATTCGTCGGAACTATTCTGCTCGCTTTGTATCCGATTGCGATCCGGCCGATGATAAGCACGGAGCCTTACAGTGAGATAAAAAATTTTTAAATCTCTTTGTTTCATCAACAATCCGCTAAAATATTCGTTATTAAAATACTTCTTTCAGAGGCGATAAGGGAGAGCACACAGTCTCAAATTCGGGAGGACAAACGTCTCTGAGGGACGAGCCATGTTGACGAAACGGCGGCATTTTTTCGTTGCCCGCATTGTTTTTCGTTTGTTTTGTCGAAACGCGGTTTATGGACGTTTTTTTAGTACATAGAAATATAATTACGTTCGAAATGTACATAGCTCAAGCGATCGTTGTTTATTAAATAAATGCTTCCTACTCGTCACGTAAACTGTACATTTTATACACTTTTATTTATATACCTAAAAAAAAAGATTGCTAAAACCTTTGAAAAATATTTCCGTGTGATGTGGGTAAGAACTTTTATTTCTTTGACTTGCTGCGGCTTCGGACCGGTCTAATTCTTGAATTCTTTTATTTTGGTTTTTAATTAAGAGGCTCAATTACGTTTCGACTCTGGCCGAACGATGTTTATTTTGACTCTGATTGAATGTTTTTCTAACATGGATACATGTCAATATATTTTTAACTTACATTACTTAATCCATTCCTCATCATTCATGTCTTTATCGTAGTTTACTCGTTTATTTTCGTTGCGATATCGCACAGCAAGTTAAAGAAATACATTTTCTCATCGATCACAGCCTTCGACAATTATATTTATAGGAACAATTCCTGGAAACTATAGCCGCCGCTTTGTATCAGATTGCGATCCGGCCAATGATAAACACGGATTATTACAGTAAGATAACAATGTCTTTTTTTTGTATAACTTTTTATTTCATCAACAATCCGCTGCTTCAATCGTCGTAATTAAAATATTTCTTTCAGAGGCGATCAGAAAGAGCACAAAGTCTAAAATTCGGGAGTTGATAATTCGTTTTTTTGAATCGCTCTTTATAGACGTTTTTTTAGTAGATAAAAATATAATTACGTTCGAAATATACATAGATCAAGAGGTCGTTGCGTATCAAATAAATGCTTCCTACTCGTTACATAAACTGTACATTTTATATACATAAAAAAAAACAAAAAAGAAAACACTCGTACACCTCAAAAATCGTCGTCGTCGCAGACGTCGAGAAAAACATCGAAAGCTTCTCTATTGCAGTTCCCATCCGCCGTGAATACGTATTTGTGAAACGTACCGTCCATGCAAACGGCTGTAAGAACGAAACAAAAAGAAAAGAAAATAACGAGTTAGTATCGGAAATATTTTTTTACGAAAATTAGCTGAAGTACATTAAAAAAAAAACAAAAATTTCTGTACCTATGACGGAGCTTCTCGAGCCGAATGCACAGACGCAAGCACACTCCGGCGGAACGGTGAATGTCGCCAGGGCCCATTGACTCTCGACGTAATTTCCGAGGAATCCCATCTTCGAGAATCTAACAATCGTTCAAACGTCGATAAGTTTTCATTTTCGTCTCACGCGCTCTTCCCTGATCTGGCGAGTCTCTGGAGCGAGGAAGAACTCCCTCCATGGGACTTGCGTAACAAATTAAACACAATCGACATTAATTCATTCGTTAATTCAACGTACGTGGATCTACGGTTGAGATGCGTGTCTTTTAGGGCGAATATGTGTACGGTTCCCTTGTCGCTGGAGGCGCATAGGAACTCCGAATCTCTGCTGAACGTTATGCTGAAAATCAAGAATCAAGAATCAAGAATCAAGAATCAAGAATCAAGAATCAAGAATCAAGAATCAAGAATCAAGAATCAAGAATCAGATTATTCTGTGAGCGTGCTCACCAATAGAGCGTAGCCGGATCGGCTCCTCTCCGCAGTTCGACGAGCAAGTGTCTGCGAAATCCGTCCCACACGCGAACGAGAGTTCCTTGCGCTGAAGCGGTCGCCACCATGGTTCCGCTCGCGTTCACAGCCAGACAGGCAAGAGCTCCCTGTTTGTCACAAGGTTAAACGTAATTTTTTTTTTTAACCTTCTGATACAATCGAGATTACAAAAATTGTAACAAACTTGATGAGCTGCCAGGGTGGAAGGTGCACTGGAACTGCCGGCTTCCGTCGCTCCGAGATCTACCAATTGCACGCTTCCAAGTTTGTGTCCCGGAAACGCGAGCAGCTGCTTGTGGGCGGTCGCGAGAGTCGCGACTTCTACCAGCCCTTTGGGATTGTCTCTCGTCTCCAGGGTCAATAACCTTCTCGTCGGCATTGGAAAGGAGAATACATGGATCTCTCTCTGCAGGGCGACGATCAGTCTGCAATAAAAAAAATGAAATTGCTATAAGTGCCCACTTGCGCGGACACGCATTGGGACATTTGTTTAAAGCATAATTTTCAGCCGTCTGGAATCATTCTCAAGGAAATTGTGTATAGTTCGATATTTCGAATACGAGTGTTTTCACGAAGTCGGAGCTTCCTCTGTGAGAAAGCGAAATTGCTGCACCCCAGATTATTGAGATTTTTTTTAATCCACAATTTATCTTCGTAAATGATTTTATATTATACTTGCTGATTTTTTTAATATAAGAAAGACACTAAAGCTACGATTATGAAAACAAAGTTTTCTTTTTCTTGAAAACAGCACATTGTGAGACAAGAACAGGAGAGGATAAAAATCCTCTCCTTCTGTTTCACGTAAACAGAAATTCCTCCATGCGGAAGGAAAATTGCTGTAAGCTCAGATAATTATAAGATTTTTTTTATCCTTAAATTATCTTTCCAAATGAGAATTTCAGATTTTTAAAAACATATCAATGACGTTTAAACTACAATCATTTTTTTTTTTTCTTGCAAACAGAGCTCTGAGATTAACCAAAATGAGAGGATAAAAATCCTACTTGTCTCTCCGCAGTCTCACAGCTTTAATGGGACTGGTGAATGTGATCTCCATGACAAATTTCTTGGCCAAATCGTCGTAAATGAGTACAGTGTTGTCTGCGAATTTTGGCCTGGTTCCCCCAGCCACAACAGCTATGACGTTCGTTCTCCAGAGCATTTCGCCGATGGAAACACTTCCCAGTAGGTCGTTCTCGAAGTGTGCTTTTTCCACAAGCGGTTCTACATTGTATATCCTCAATCCCGACTCCATGCAACACGTGAAGCATCCTGAAAAAAAACAATACAAGTTTTTTTTTTCCTCACACGAACAATCAAGTCGCGTGTTCAAGTTTAATCGATAATGAAAAAAGAAAAAAAAATTGACCAACCAAAGAATTGCATCAACGATAGCAACGTGCGTACGATTTAATTTATTTCTTTATTTATTTATTTCTTAATTTACAGTAGTAGACGGAAAAACCCTTTGTACATTTTAACAAGTCATTAAATGTTTTGTGTTTATGTATAAAAAAATTAAAAAATAAAAAATTTCGCATTTTGTGCTAAAAAGAAAATAGTTATTTGGGGTGGAAAACAAACGGTAAAGCGTTGACTATTAAATTGCTAAATTCCTCAAAGCGAAGAATGTGGTTCGAAATTATTAATTTTTTTTTTGCGTTACGAAATCGAGTCTCTTACCTTGATCCTGATTGAATCGCAGGCTCAGAATACCTCGTGCCCCAGCCATCTTATAGAGAATGTTTTGTTTCCTCGGACGAGTCACCCGATGTTCCGAGCACGACGCGCTTTCGATTGGATCCTCGCTTTGTTTACTGTTTATACATCTCCCGTTTCGTAGAAGGGCCACATGGACGTGTGTTGTCCTGCGTCGTCGCTCCGCGAGGTCGTATCGCCGCGGTGCAGGTCGTAGGCATAACGTCGCGCTTCTCGCGAACCAAAAGAGACCGACAATGACAATGTTACATCGATAAAATATACAAGATTACGGATGAAAATTTTTATAGCAGAACACAATGAGCTCTCAGCTGTGAGCACTTGGTCACGAAGGTTGGGAGGGGGGTTCGCCGCGTGCTGTGCGTTTTTCATAGCACCTGTCGGTAAGCTAGAATTTTTATTTGTCGGCAAAAGGCTCGAGAGAGATTTTTTGGCCGCGCATGCGCTGTGCGCCCGTCGCGTGCGCGCTGACCTTCTGCGCAGCATCTGGTGCGGGGCAAACACGAACGTCGCGGTTTTGGCGGGATTATTCGAAACACTGTACAAAAAATTGTAAATTCAATGTACCGGAAGTTTTTATGGAAAAACTGGTACATTGAATTTTGGACAATGGACACATGGACAATTGTGATTAAAAATTAATACACTTTTTCATTGAAATTAAAGTAAATTATGAAAACTAAAGTACTGCCTATGTTTTTGATACACTGAACATTTATTTTTCATCACAAATTGTAAATGGAATTTAATATAACAGTTTTTGCATAAAAAGCTCCACTCCGGTACAATAAATTTCGTACGCATTTTTTTTAGTGTTTTTCCTCCTGGTTTTATTCCACTAGGACAAGTACCGGAACTGTTAAATCCTGATGCCACCTTCGTGATACTTTTCCTAGCAGAACACAATGAGCTTCCAGCTGTAAGCACTTGTGGCTACCAACGCTGGGAGGAGAGATCGCTCCGTGTTGTACACTGTAAAAACAAATTGTACATTTAACGTACTAGAACTTGAAATTTGCTTACATTAAGTACTTACCTCAATTGAACATTAAGAGGAAGTGAAATATCGCCGTCGGTAATGAAAACTGTAATGAACTTTTCTTAAGGCTGCTAATTTTTTTGAGAAAAAAGCAAATTCGAACCGGAGCCACACGGTAATTTTGCACCGGCCCGAATTCATTTTTTTCTCAAAAAAAATTAGCACCATTGAATAATAGTACATTACGATATTAGTGCGACAAAACTTTTTCTGACGAGTGTGAAGTTTGCAGCACGAGCCGAAGGCGAGTGTTACAATCACGCGAGTTAAGAAAACGTTTTTCGCACGAGTATCGTACGCAATTTTATTTCACAAGGTGCGAAAGAGGAGTTTTACGCGCGCGAAGCGTGCGTAAAACTGCACTTTACGCACCGAGTGAAATAAAGTTTATTCGAAAATTGCAACTGTTTCACTTCCCCTTAATTTTCACAATACATTTTCTACAATGTACGTTTCATTTTAGCGCCTGTTGGTAAAGTAGTATTACCGACCGGCACCGGTCGACAAGGTATAATTCATTTTCCGCTAAAAAGCTCGGGAGAGATTTCTCGGCCGCGCATGCGCTCTGCGCCCGTCGGGTGCGCGGCGACCATCTGGCGCACGTCTGGTGGCCGTAAACACGAACGTGCCGGTTTTGGCGGGATTCTCCCGCAACGCGTGCCACAACCCACCACAACCCGCTCGTCTCCCCGTTCGTTTAGTCCTGTTGCTGTCTTCGTGCCGTTTATAAATACACGTTTCTTGTCTGTTTTATAATTGTAACTTAAAGATTCAAAATTGATACGTCAATTTTTTTTAATCTCGCATCCTATCACATGTTTTGTCGTCGACGCGATGGAAGTCACGAAGAAAAGTGACGCACTCAGAGAACACATCGACAACAAAGCAAATTATCCCGAGGGCATTGGCGTTGTCGATGACGACTCGGGCTTCGCCAGCATCGCCGGATCCGTCGGAGGTAAACACCGATATCGATTATCTTTTTTCAAACTAATTAACGCAAAATTGCACACGTCACGTCCGAGCGTGTCGACGCGAATTCTCGAATAAAACAAACGAAGAATCGACAGAAAAAAAACGATGCATTTTTAACTCGCGGTCCAAAATTGCACGAGTCATGTACGGCACGTTCATAAATTCGTTACGAAATTTCAAACCGTTTTCCGACATATTCAAATTTCTCGAGGACTTGAACAAAGGTTGAGGTTTTTTTTTTTTTTGTTTCTTTGCTTTTTTTTATAAAATATTACGAAAATTTTGCAGACGGTCCGAGCAAGGACGACCACGATGGTTCGTCGATCGCGGGCGACGTTAAGTTTCGCAGCCTCAACGTCGCCGAGCTGGTGCCCATCAAGCCGACGAAGCGTAAACTCGTCGTTCCGAGCAGCGCCGAGGATGACGCGAGGAAAAAAACCGAAGAGGATTACGCGGAGCAGAAGCGCGAACAGACCTACAAGCGTCTGATGCATTTGTTGACCAAGAGTCAATTCTACTCTAACTACATCGTCAAGAAGATAAGCGGCACGGCGGACGAGAAGGCGCCGTCGCCCAAAAACACCAGACCCAAACGGCGCGGACGACAACCTTCGGACAACGAGAATTACGAGCCTCCCAAGAGGTCGCAGAGAACACGGACCATCAACAAGAGATACGACATCAGGGAATACGTATCGACGGACGTGAGTAAAATTATTATTGTTGTTGTTATTGTTGTTATTGTCATTACACTTTACAGGAAGGAAGCGCGACACTTATGAAATCTGCATCTCGTTTTTTTTTTTTTTTTCTATTTATTTAATTATTTATTTATTTATTTATTTATTTATTTATGGGACGAGCCCTTTCACATAAAATAATTCAGATAATATAATATCATGATTTATGTGATGAATGAGTTTTTTGGCACACGACGATAGTGCACAGGATCGTTGTGCATCGCATTATTTATTTATGTATTTAACGTACAGTTTTCCAATAACAATTTTGCAATATATATTTTCGATAACAGGTGATAAACATTCTCCGACTATTTTTCATTAATCTATTTTGACTTTTACTCGAACGAATGATGGTGCACAACTCGTCGAGCGCGTAAAATAGTACCATAATAGTATAACAGGGGAATAATTATCTAGGCCTGGGAAAGATAAGGGAAGGGGGCGAGGGGACTTAGAATAATCCGGGCCAGGGGCCGTCTAGATTCTTCCAAGTTGGAACAAGTATACAACTTTCCAAAATAAATGTACATCTATATTAACGTTTTGTTATTAAAAATTTAATGTTTCATCTAGATGAAGAAAAAGCTAGTCGACCAAAAGAAGAAGATGAACCTCAGTCAGGAAGACATAGAAGCCGAGCTCAGTCAGAATTCCGATTCGGAAGATACGAAGCCCGAGGCCGGTGACTCGGCGGCGTTCGCGAATCCAAAGTATTTCGACGGCGACCTGCGCGACTATCAGATTGTCGGTTTGAAGTGGCTCAAAGTATTGTACGAGAACGGTGTCAACGGTATATTAGCCGACGAGATGGGCCTCGGAAAGACGATTCAAGTGATCGCGCTCTTCGCCCATCTCTTGGAGAAACGTCAGGACGGACCGTACTTGATAATAGCTCCGCTTTCGACGATACCCAATTGGCTGATGGAGTTCGAGAGATTCTCTCCTCAATTGCCAGTCGTGCTTTACCACGGAAAGCCCGAGGCCCGAGCAGCCGCCGAGAAGAAGATAAAGAAGAAACACAAGATCACCAATGATTACAGCACTTATCCCATCGTACTGACGACTTTCGAGGTACCTCTCAGGGAGAGTCGTTTCATATGCAGCTTCAAGTGGAGATACATCGTCATCGACGAGGGCCATCGGATAAAAAATCACGAGTGTCTACTTGTTCAGTAAGTTAAATTAACCGGGTTTTGTGGTAAACAAAAAGTGTGAAAATCGAGATTTTCGCAAAAGCTTCCTGGTCTAATCTACTTTCGTGTGCAAAGCTTCTACGAAAAACCATTTTCCGTGATTGTTTGGCTTCCTCGCAGAGGAAGCTTTGTCGGTAAATGGAAGTAATCGCGCTTGAAAAATATGGCTCTTTGAAAATACAAAAAATCACTAAGTTTTGCAATACTTACGATAAAGATTCTCTACAAAAGATTGTAGTTATTCGTCGTGTCAGGTCTGATGTACTTTTTTTCCACTGATGACAAACGTGCCACTTATTTTTCTCTTGACCCAATATTTTGTATGGAACCTCGCGGCAGAAAGAAAATACATATTTTTCTTAAAGTTCACAAAATCCAAAATCTCATAAAATTTGAATGAACAACTGAAATAAGGATCATCGGTCGATGATAGTCTCTTTATCTACAACTTCTTAGTACGAATAGCTAAAAAATTGTAAAAGCTATCATGCGCACAAGCTTTTTTTTTGGTAAAGTTCAAAACGGCCTAAAATTTGTCTGAGTCTGAGACAAATTCACACACATCCAGATATTTATTCGAAATATGATTATCTGCTAAAGAGCAGATAATCATATTTCGAATAAATATCTGGATGTGTGTGTGGCCGGGAACATTCTGAACCCGTTTTCATTAAAATCTCGATATTTTTTTACCTTAAGAACGAAGATTTCTCTATGAGCAGTAAATTTTTTTCTTTAATTACTACTAATTAATCAACGTTTGCAATTAAAATTGACAGGGTGCTGCGTCGGTGCGAATCGATGAATCGTCTTTTACTGACCGGTACACCGCTGCAGAACAATCTCGCCGAATTGTGGTCGCTGCTGAATTTCTTGCTACCGGAGATCTTCGACGACCTCGCCGTGTTCGAGTCGTGGTTCGACGCCAAAGAGCTGCAGGAGGGCCAGGGTACGCAGAAGGTGCTGAAGCAGGAGGAAGAGAAGCAAGTGCTTTCGACCCTGCGCGAGATTCTTAAGCCCTTCATGCTGAGACGCGTGAAGACGGACGTGTGCCTGGACATTCCGCCGAGGAAGGAACTGGTTGTCTACGCTCCGATGACGGAGCTGCAGCACGATTTATACGCAGCTATTTTGACCAGAGACCTTCAGACACTGAGCAAAATTGAAGAGAAGCCAACGATAATCGACGATGGAGCGACCCGACCGAAGCGCAGATGTACGATGAATAACAAGTACAGCTCGACCTACGTCGACATGTACGACACATCCGGATCCGAGAGTGCGGGGCCTTCGACACCGATGAGCGAGGACAACGACAACTTCGACTGGAACGCTTATCCCACGGCACCGGCCAATCGGACCGCCAATCAGAGTTCTATCGACGAACATCTGAATACCTGGCGACAATACGCCGACGTCAACACCCGCAATCTGGACTTCTTTATTCGTATACGATTCGGCAACAGTGGTAAGAATATTATTATACGGAAAAACAAATTCGACGGAAAAACACGATTAGTAACATGAGATCCTGTTTCTACTAATATATGATTACCTGTCTAAACTTTTGAAGAAGTATCATTTTAAAGAGAAGTTGTTTTACAAAATTTTGTTTTTAAAAAACGAGAAGTGTACCACTTTTCGTTTCTTTGTATATTCTTTTGTTCAATTTTTTTTAATGATAATAGTGAATAGATTAAACATAGCCTCAGAACGACGAATTACTTTACACGCAGAAGTACTTGATACATCAAGTACTTCTGCGACTTTGTACTTTGTACTTTGTACTTTGTAATTTGTACTTTGTACTTTGTACTTGGGATACTTTGTACTTTGTACTTGGGATACTTTGTACTTTGTACTTGTGATACTTATTAGTTTGTACTTGAGGTATTTTTTGGTGCGTTGCCCAGCTCTGTTCTACAAAATAGCTATCTCTTTCCAGGTCCGATGTACAGACAGATAGTCAACCATCCGTACCTGATGCATTGTCCCTTGGACTCTGCTGGTCTGCCGGCCATAAACGAGGACATGGTGAGTGCGTCCGGCAAACTTCTGGTCCTCGACGCGATGCTCAGGAAGCTCAAAGCTGGAGGCCACAAGGTACTTCTGTTCTCGACGTCGACTATGCTGCTCGACCTGGTGGCCGATTATCTGTCGATGAGACCGTGGCGTTTCGTGATGCTGACCGGCAAAGATAAAATCGAGCTGCGTCAGGAGAACATCAAGCTCTTCAACAGCAATCCCGACATGTTCCTGTTTCTCATATCGACGAGAGCCGGCGGTGTCGGGCTCAATCTCGCGTCTGCCGATACAGTCATAATTTACGACAGCGATTGGGTGAGTTTTAATTTTTTTTATATTTATTTTTTTTTTCATCGAAAATTAAATTTTGTTACTTATTCGATAAACGATCAACGTCTTTTCACAGAATCCGCAAGCGGACATTCAGGCCATGGCCCGTTGTCACAGAATCGGTCAAACTCGTCCGGTCGTTGTCTACAGACTGTGCACAAGAGGAACTATCGACGAGCGTATTATATCGCGCGCCGAGGCTAAGAGGAAGCTCGAAAAAATGGTTATTTCCAAGAAAACCGAGCTCGATCTCAAAGACGCGAGTACCTTGATAGAACTCAAACGTCTGCTGGACTCGACCGAGCAAGTCGTCGTGTCCGCTGAGAAAGAGGGTGAGCTCAGTCGCGACATCGATTATCTCACTTTGGATTCAATTTTTTCGACGCACTCAATTTTTTAAATTTCATTTCAGTCTACACCGAAGCGGAGCTCGACAAGATCTTGGATAGAAGCGATCTCATGCAGCCCAAACTCGAGGAAGCTACGAAGTCCGAGCATTCCGATTCGGCTTAGGGCGTAGATAATTTTTTAGCTAAGTGAACGTCCATCTACCGTAATTTCTTTGTCTCTTAACTCACCCGGTGTGATTACGTATTTATTTTTATAGTATTATTACTCGTTAGAACTTTGATTAAAGTACCGTTCCATTTTATATGTGCAGGATACATTTTTTATTTATAAAAAATTATAATTTTTTTTTTTTAGCGTTTTACCAACATTTTTCCTTCAATCGATAACGTCAATCAGAATATTTTTGACTATTGCAAACGATCGTCCTGAGCCTTTGGCGTTCGATACGTTGCAGTTGTTCGATACGTTGTATTTGTGCGACTCAGCTGATTGCTCACTAAATTTCGGTTTCAACCGCACGTAAATTCCCGCTATTCGAATGGACAGAATATCGTATAAAAATCTCAGATTCAGATGGAAAAATCCGGGAAACATCTAACCTGTCAGCCAATTGTTCCAATTGTGTGTTGCTTTCCATTATTCGGGTACAAATTGCTCTCTGAGATTCTTTCCAAACATTTCTCGGCTCAGGGCGTAGATATTTTTTTTTAGCTAAGTAAACGTCTATTGTAATTTCATTGTCTCTCAATCCATCCGGTGTAACTATGTATTTTTATTTTTATAGTATTATTACTCGTTAGAACTTTGATTAAAGTACAGTTCAATTTGATACGTACAGGATATATTTTTTAATTTAATTTGTATGTAATTTTTATTTTTTATTTTATCAACACTTCTTTGGATCCATTAACGTTTATCAGGATATCTTTGACGGTCGCACGCGTCCCGAGCCTTTAACGTTCGATGCATTCTTGCATTTGTGCGATTGTGACGATTGCTCACGGAATTCAGCTTCCAACCTCACGTACGTTCCCGCTATTGGAATGGACAGAACATCGTATCAGAATTCCCCATCGGAATATCCCATCAAAATATATTATCAAAATATTCTATCAAAATATCCTATCAAAATATCCTATCAAAATATTCTATCAAAATATCCTATCAAAATATTCTATCAAAATATTCTATCAAAATATCCTATCAAAATATTCTGTCAAAATATTCTATCAAAATCTCAAATCGAGATCACAAAAGTCCGAAAAAACACCTCACCTATCGGCCGATTGTTCCAATTGTGCGCGTTTTGCTTTCCACTCTTCGGGAACAGACTGCTCTCCATAGAGATTCTTTTCGTCAACAGCGCGACCATCTGAGCTCCCGCTTTCTCCTCGAAGTCGCGCTGATTGTCCTGATTGTATCGAACAACCAAGTTCGAGCTCCACGAACGTCCTCCGTCGCTTCTGAAATCACTCGTAAAAAGTTCTTTCGCTTTAACGAAAAAAAAAAAAAAAAAAAAAAAAATTCGTGCATACCTCTTCGGTGCGTAATATCTCGAGTTCCTCTTAGCTGTGCCGTTGCGTTTGTAAGACGGCCAGGCGCGAGATTCCTCGCTGTTATCGGAATCCTCGTCGACGCTGCTCTCGCCGCATCCCGTCGCACCGTCGTCATCGTCGCTTTCCGTTGCCGAGGAGCACGGCGAGGATGCGTCCGTCACTTGGGACGCCTGTTGACGCAATTTTCTCGATCTCTGAGCTTCCGGCGCCTGGCAGGGTCGACGCAGTCCCGAGCCTCCCCAAATTTTCCCTGCAATCCCACCCGGGGCGTTAAGACAGTCCACGGTGGCCGCGGTCAGGGAAAACCGGGAAAAGTCAGGGAATTTCAAAATTGGTCAGGGAAAAAGTAAATTGTCGCCGAACCTTCTATAAATAAATAAGAACTAAATAAAAGGGAGACTAAAAAAAAAATTGGGAACATTTTGAAAAAAAAAAATAGAATTAAATGTTAATATAATAATTAGGCATTTTCATTTACATAATTAATTTTTTTGATTATAAGTCGTTAAAAGTTTGGTCAGGGAACATTTTTAATTGGTCAGTGAAAAGTCAGGGAATTTTTTTACGGGGAAAAACGGCCACCACGCAGTCGAAACTTCGGTGCCGATGTGCGTCAGCGGGATTTGGACGTTATACCTAGGAGACCGAGTTTAGGCCTCGGCGGTACGAGCTCTATACCGTCCCACCACATCGTTTCCTTGCACGACAATTTTCCAGGCTGAAGGGACGGATCTCTCGCTACCAATCTCGTTATATTCTCCGGGAAGAATCTTTGCGGAGGATCGAGAGCTATGATGTCTCTGTAGGTCGCGAAAATCGTTAAGATGTCCGCCTCGTTCCCCGTTGAGGTTCCTGGTATGTGTTCCTGCAGATTTTAGGGGTGTCAGAGTCTATGTGTCGAGTTGAGACGCGGTCGATAACAAATCAGCTTCCCTATTTTCTCCGCGACTGAATTTTAAAAAATATTTAATTTATATAATATGAAAAACATAATATATAATAATATATGAATAAAATGATATATGAATAAAATAATATATAAATAAAAAACATAATATAAAAAACAAATTTGTTTTTCATGAGTCTATCTATTGGGGACGAAAAGCAACTTTGTTTTTGTGCAAAATATCGACAGAGTCTAGGAAAACAGGAAAGCCGATTCGTTACCGACCGAGCGCGGAGCGAGTCCAGCTCGGCCAGGGTTTCGCATCGTCTCGATCGGTAAATCGGGTCGTGTCACCTTGAATCTGCATCCCTCCTTGTTCGGCAATGCCTCGAATCGGTAAGCGCGTTGGCTGCAACACGGGTATCTTCCCAGAGGAAAAGGCGACGTTCTCTGCTGCTCGTTGGCGAAAAATTGCGGTACTTCAGGATGATAGGAACACCAGTCCATCTGATGAATCGGGAAAAATGTTTCGCACTGACGGCAGTAGAGAAAGTGGCAGTCTCCCCAGAGTCGCCAGTAAACTTTACGCCACGATCGCAATTCCGATCGCAAAAGGACTATGTAGTCGTTGAGGGTCCACGTTAAGTCTCTGCGAGATTCGAGAAATTCACATTGCGGGTAAATTCGATCGAAACGTAGATTAGTGTTCGTCGATCGAACCTCATGTGTTTGCTGTGAAGATTTCCTCTCGCGTCGAGTCTCATCGCACTCGGTACGCACGGAACCGATTCCGAGACTGAGCGGATTACAATTTTACCGCATTTTCCGCACTTGAACAGAGTCGCTAGCGAGTTGTAATGTCCTCTTCGGTTATTGGGCGAGGAATCCACGAGCGAGACTATCAGTTTGCAAAATAAGCGGCTCTGAATTTTGTCCTTTTTGTCTTTCAGGGCTTCCACCTCCGAATTTGTGAACAGGTCGGCCAATCTATGGAAATGCAAATGATATCGTTATTATTTTCAATCAGTGGCCTGGATAACGTGTTTCGTGAAAATTGGTAATTATTATTATTTTTTTTTTTTTTATCAACCTTGTGAAAAGATTATCGTTGAGACACGTGAGAATCGTCGACGTCTTCAGGACCTCCGTCATGTTTTCGTGACAATAAGTCAGGCACTGCTCGAGCAAAGGTTCCATCTGGAGAAACGAGGCCGACACCATTATCGGTATGACGTTGCTCGCCTCGAGAATCGGCCACTCGGATTTTTTAATAATATCCTTCTTCACCCACCGCATGAGCCAGTCGAATATGACGATGTCGCAGTGAACCGATATGTCCATCTCGTCGAGCTTCTGACCGGCGGTCACGTCGGCAAAGTAGCACATCTTCTGCACGAGCAATTTTTGGGGACAGCGAAAGTCTTTCTTCAGATTCTTCGCCTCGTCGCAGACGTGGATCTCCACCTCGCTCCTGAAATTTTTCACGATTCAAGCTGTGCAGCATACGCGAAATCTTCACCCTACGTGACTCGGTCGGTAACGAAAACTGTAATCTATTTTTTTTAAGCGTGTCAAGAGCATGTGCAATAACCACGGTCGACTGTAAAAACTGTAATCAACTTTACACACGGATTCTGGCATGTACGGTCAAAAGAAAAGACAAAAGAGATTTTTTTTTTTACCGTACATGCGAGAACTCAAGTGAAAATTTGATTGCAGTTTTTGATACAAAAACTGCAATCCAAAATTCCGCACATTCCAAACATATCCGCAGCGTATTAAAAATTCGAAATAAAAACTAAAAAATCGCTGAGATCCGTCGGTAAGAATGATGAGTAAGGTTTTAAAAACGGGTCCAGCATCCCAAACGTTTTTTAAAGAAAACCAAATTAATCAGCGATTCGTTTAAGTGCCAGCCAAGGCCGTCAATAAATTGTCTTTCGCCCAAAATCTTGAAGATCTTTGCATAAAATAAGGAAAATTGTTGGGTTTTTCTGTTACCGACCGAGTCTGTTTCGCATCCCATCGACAAAGTAAGAGTTTAATCCTTACTCTGCCAGCTTTCGTTGCTGCTTATTTTTGTCCTTTTCCTTGTCTCTGTTTGCAGATGGAACGGATTTACCCTCATGATTGGCTCCGAGAGACACAGTTTTCTTCGGTTCTACAGAAGTGATCGGTTTCTTGATGATCGGCTGAGAGAAAACTGGCTTCGGCAGCATGTAAGGCAGCACCGAATCCAGGAGGCCTTCGTGCAAAATATCGCTCAAGTTTTTTTTCATACATCTCGCTAGAGGATGATCCTTTGTCTCGTCAGGAGCTTCGGAAGACAGGCTTTTAATCTTCTTCGTGGCAGACTGCGTGTCCAACGGCTTGTTGGAGTTCGCCGGAGTCGAGAAATTTCTTTTCCCTTCCTTATCGGGAAGCGAAGATTGAATTGGCTCTTCGATTGGACTTTCTTGACTCTGTACGTCGCTCGAAGGGCTCGGATCTTCCGATTCGGCAGAGACATTGCATCGACTTTGATTTAAATTGCTCTCCACAATCGAATCGGCGACGACTGCAACTGTCTTTTCCTCGCCCGTACCGATGCTCTTGTCCCTGCGATTGTTCGCTATTGAATTTTTCCTCGAGAGACATTTCTCGCTGTCCTCCTGCGGGCCGGTTTGCAGATTCAAATCGATCTTCGCCAATTCCGTCCAATCGATCTCGCTGTTCGCCGCAAGCAAGCTCGCCAATTCGTCGAAGCTATCGTTGACCTGATAAGCTGTTCTCATAAACTCGAAGAACATTCGAACCGTCAGCTCAGGATATTTGTCGTGCGAACTCGACTGCCCTCGGTCCTGCAGCCTCCTCGAGCCAACATCAATATGAGCTTTTTGCGACCAGTTCTTATCGATCCTCGGACTATCTAGAGCAGAATAACGAGTTTTACGAAAATGAAGTTATCGCACGTATTCCCTCTATGGCTGTTAAATTCAACCCTAACTTATTACCTTCGGACGTAGCCAGAGAACTCGGAGAGAGCGCATTGCTGTACTTTCTATCAAAGTCCATTCGCTTCAACAGATTTGAATACATCCTTATTCTTATCTCGATTTTTTTTTTTTTTTTAAGGCGAAGTTCTCGCATCCGTAGCTTAGATTGCTCGGATTCTAAAATTTGTGAAGGCTTCACCGGCGACAACGAAAGTATGCATGATGCATGATTTACGAGAAAATTTTTGACAAGTGTTTTTCGAAAGAAGGATAAATAACGCTACTGGTTCGGTATGGAAGAACGTCACTGTGGAGATGTACCTGTCACGGGATCGAGGGAAACATTCATTTGCAATTGAATCGAGCCGTAACCAAGGAGTCCGAGGTATCATGGATCAAACAATGCTATTGTTCGAGTAGGAGGGTATCATTTACGCCGAATCCATTTTATCCAAAACCATCAGAACTCAGTCCCACCATAAAGTAACGAGGTCGGAGAAATACCGTGTATATGAACCTTATCTTATATACATTTTGGAAAGAAGTTTGTCCCAATTTTCAAGGATCCGGGGATTTTCCCAAGCCCCCCTGCGTCCTGATTATTTTAAGTTCTCGTAGAGCATATCTGCCAAGGCAATCTAATCTTTCGATCGAAAGTGACGTCATTCCGGTAATATGTCTATTTTTAAACCGGAAGTGACCGATTTCTTGTATAAAGTCACTTAACCAAAGGGGTAATGTATAGGTGGGGGCTTACGTATTTCCTACCCTTACCATTACCATTTTTTGGAAAAGCAATTTTTAGAATTTTTTTCTTAATGAAATCGGTTGGTAAATATGCCACTTGAAAACAATGGCGGAGGTTTTAATTCGATATCTCGAAATTTTTTGAAAAAAGTGCCGTTTCGCAAAATTTATCATAGGATTTCCTATCCTGAAAATGGTCCATTTTAAAAATTGCCCTTCTCATTTTTCCACTTTCAAAATGGCCAAATATTTTTTTCGAGATATCGAATTAAAATCTCCGCCATAAAAGTCTGCCAAATTTTTATTGCTCAAAATGCAGACTTAAGATATCGAGGGACAAGAACTAAATTTTTTTTTTAGTTTTATTATCTTGTAAGTAATTTTATTTAATATGTGGGAATTTTCGAACTTAGCGCAAATTGGATAGATAGTGAAACACACGGACTGATATATTTATTTATATATTGATACTGACGGGCCGAGCCCATTTACAAGGAAAACTAGGCTTATAGACTTAAACAACCATATATCGCATATATTTTAGCTTAAAAAAATATTCGAAACATGATAACACACTAATAGTAAAAATATGATAAAATTATACAAGTGCTGGAATAGAATGCAATCTTAATACGTTTCCAATATTCATTTTCCCTGGTTAAAATTTGGGGTACATTTGGGGTTCTCGAAGTAATTCTGTTTTTAGACACACAATTGTCTGGCAAATTTTTATAGTTCAAGATCCGAACTTCACATATGGAGAGACAAATACTCGAATTTTTATTAAATTTTATCATTTTCTCTATATGAGAGGATTTATAAACTGAGGAAACTAGATAGACGCACGTATCTCCCCCTCATAGTAAAACATGGCAACGACGATATGAAGCAGATTAACAGCTCGGAGAATTCTGTTTTATCGGCTGGTGTTCCTAAGTCCCTATATTCATCGAGTGCAACGGCATCGCTCGCGATGATGCATTTTTCGTTCCACGAATTCCGTCGACGTCGTATCGGAAACAGCGACCTCCAATCAGAATCTTGTATTTTTTTTCAAGCTCGCTAGGTTAATCCTGTGTACGATAATACAATAAACTACTGTACGGAACAGCTCGAAAAACAATTGACTGGATTGATTCGCCGTGTCGGGTAAATACATCAAAGTTTGTTTGATTCTTGTATCTCACATAATTCTCACGATCTCGCTCAATCGGCAGCTCCGTCGATGCACAACTCGATTCTCATTGGATTTAATTTAATTTTTATTTTATTTCATTCGTATAAACGAGCAAAACCCTTTTTTTATACAGAAAAAATAAATGCACGTTGTCGAGATTTTACATGGAATTTATCGTTGTTTTATCGATCTCTAAATTTCAGAACGAACCGGCGACCGCGAGGATGAAGCTGTGAATCAGAACAGAGCTCTAAGTGTGAAAGAAACGAACAGTAAATATGGTCAATGTAGGTAACTCGAACACATTTTTTTACCACCCGATTTATCACAGAAACCGATTAGTCATTTTTGTTTTTTCCTTTCAGGCTGAAAGAAGCAGCGACTGCGTAGAAATGGGAGTGCTCGCGGTGCGAAAACACGAGAACAACGGTTCCGTAGCTTCGTCGCTGTTCTCGAAGCAAGTGGAAATGGGTGGAAAGGTCTACAAGCTCATGATACAGATAGAGAAGATCCGGCCTAAGCCGTGTCCCCGATCTAAGAAATCCGTTTTCTTGGCTGAGGCGAGGAGACTCGAGCAGATCAGAGCCGGAGTCGCCGTCGACGTTACCGACCGAGCTTCGATCTTCCAGAAGAAACCAGCGGTCTGCCCGATATGCAAGGAAGTCTATCAGTCCGCCCAGTCTCTCTATCTCCACAAGAAGAAACATCATAGGAACTCGTGCGCGATATGCAGGACTCGTTTCAGCACGAAGATCAGTCGCGAGAATCACGAGAAACTGCACGCGAGCAGCGACGCGAGTTTGACGTACAAATGTCACTCGTGTACGGAAAAATTTGAGGCGAAGCGCGACGTCGTGGCGCACGTTCGATCGGCGCACTCCGGTGAGAAATCGACGGTAAAGAACGACGCGCCGAAAGATTCGAGCGACTCTGCGCGCGGGAAACGCCAGGTGGCGCTGCCGGTCGAGAGAATCGGCGAGACTCAGGCCAACGACAAAATCGGCGGAGGGCCGAAGAAATTGCAGGGACGAACGGCCGGCAGTTACGGCGACGTCACGTTCACTTGCAGGGTGTGCTGCAAGGATTTCACGACCGTCGAGGCCGCGGAGGCTCACACTAAAGACCACACTGAAGTCGTCGACGAGGAGTACAAGTGCAACATATGCAAGAAACTGTTCGAGAACGACACGTTCCTGAACGAACATCTCGCGGAACACTTGTCGAGGGCGCTTCGGTGTCTCGTGTGCCCGAAGGCTTTCATCAATCGGGCGACGTTGAGAATACACATGAAGAGTCACGGTCAAGGCTAGTTAGGCGACTCGTAATTTAGCGGTTTTTTTTCTTTTGTACTTTTTTTAAATTCGTTATAGATTATTCAACTATCATGAATTTACAACGGTATGGCAATCGTACGCCGGACGAGTGGACGCTCGAGCATAGTTCATTTTTGTAACTCATGTGAAAAGTGCTACTTTTTTTTGCCTACCGAGAGTGGCGAAAGTGGCGCTTTCTACACGTCGCATGCGCGCGTCAGTCCGATCTGCTTTACGCACCCTTAAACGTGCGTAAAGTACTTTACGCACCCTTAAACGTGCGTAAAGTACTTTACGCAATGTTCGCTTTACCGCACTAGTGCGGTAAAGCGAACATTATACGCGGACCTTAGACATTACCGACACTTATATCGCAAATTACTATTACTTTGCGGCGGTTAAAATCCACTTCCTTTTTTTACATCACAGAATATCGTATAGCTTCGTCTCGACGCTTATCGCGAGATTTTTTAGTTTTTACTTTGAACGGAGAAATGACGACTGTTCGTGCGTTGTCGCCTGCTAGTTATTACAATCGATGTCTGTATAAACTGTGGTACATACAAGGATACATGCGAATCCAATCGGCATTGTTAATACGTGTAAATATTCGTATCCATCAATTACGATACTCCTAACTCATTTGCTATAGCGAATCTCCTCTAGAAACATGTTGGCGTAGCCCTTCAGACCCTGTCATTTATTTGTTAACTGACTCACGTGACCGTCAATTGACCAGTTCGGAAATGATCAAACTGTGACAACAGCGACATTAAGGGTACGCTGGACGCGTTTTCAGCTCCTTACTTACCTTTTTTACCGACGGAACTTGGCGATTTTTTAGTTTCAATTTATAATTGTTTATATGCTGCGCATATGTCTCAAATCGTGCAGGACTATAATGTTAACATAAAGGCTTCGGCGTGCGATTTCCTAGGAAAAGACAGTTTTCGTTTTCCTCGACGGACCGCCGTGCCACAACGGCATTCTTCTTCTTCTTAGTCCAATCTGGTTGGATCCTCGGTACCAATAGAGGGCTCTCCAACCTGGTCACAGAGTAAAACGCGCCGGCCAACGAAAACTACATTCTGTACAGTTTTTTTTACCGGTGGCGGTATTTCGCATCACCTTAATTTCACTCAATCAAAAGCTAAACTCACTCCAAAGCAGTCTCACAACGCCATCTATAACATAAAAGATTCGTACACATGGTGTTTCTGCAGCCCAGTTACTTATCGGTGGAAATGAATTTGGTGTAAATGTTATCCGATTCTTTATTTTCAAGTATCATCGATCGAGAGGTTTCACTTCCGGTATATTGGAGTATAACTAACACAGTACTAAGCGGTAGCGTCTCGCCTAAAAAAATACGTTTTTTTAAGTACTTGGCGTCGAGACGTTGCCGCGTTTCTTAATACTACAATTTTCTTTGCATATTTGCGGAATCCTCTTCTGCAATACTCTCGTTTTTCTTCAATTTCTGAATATTGTTTAGACAGTAGAAAAAGAAAATGTGTCGTTTGTGAATGTTTGTTTATATGAAACTCATACAAAATCGTGCCAATTTCTGGTATAAATTTCGATGGCATATTGAATCATGTATGCGCCAAATTTAACAAAAATAAAAAAAATTAACTCGTTCCATGACGGTACTACTCAGTGAGCACATTTTATTACGGCATTATAACATGGAAGTTACATGTAATGTAACAATGTTATTCTTGTGATATGTAGAGGGTATATAACATGGGAGTAATATGTAATGTTTCAATTGTTATATGCAGGTAATGGAACTGGTACGTGTAGGTGTAACGTTACAAGTACGTTACGTTTTATACAGTTATGTATTTAAAAAATTGTGTAACCGTTACATTACATACTTGTAACAATGTTAGTGCAACTTTCGTGATAATCAGGTAATGTTAATGGTGTATAACGAAGTTACATGATAATAATGCAACTGGTATCTGTAACGTTCACATAACATGTTTATAACAATGTTTATGACCATTACGAATCTGCAGGCAATGTTATTGTTACAAAGAGTGACAGCGTTACGATTACAAAACGAAACTTCGTGTCAGGTTCTTAACATGCCTATAACAATGTTACAACAAACAAGTAATTACTGATTTCCCTATTACCGTGAAAGGGTTTACCGACTAATGTTTGATGCAAGCAATTAAAGTTTATACATCAATCATGATCCGTAGGTAATCCGTCTGAACCGTATATACAATTTTCTAACAATATTTTCTCAAGTAAAAAATGGTCGAATAGGTGTCATCGTTGTCCACAAGTCCGAGGACCCCAGGTTCGCATCTCCGCCGATGTTTCGAAAATTAATATAGTTTTTTCTGAGATTATTTGTTCCTATAAATAGAGTAAATTCCTTTCGCATTAATAAAGATGATCCAAGGATGGAATTAGCGATAACATGTTTTTTCCCCTCTTCAAAAATCCCTGGCCAAAATAACTCACATTTTCGATATGTATTGTATTGTATTGTCACTTAAGAAATGCTTCCTGATTAGCTGCCGTACGAGTCTGAAGCTGGAATCGTTCGATGACCAATTTCAGTCGAAAATAAACCAAGTGTTTAACGGGCTAAGTCTACTCTAACAGTTAATCCCCAAAAAGGTTAATCGGCCGCTAAAATTCGTAAACCAAATATCAAGTCTTGAAGATATGTGCGCGATCGCTACTAGTCCTACGTAGCATTTAGCAAAACGACACTTTGTTCAAAAACGTTACGGTATTTCACTTTAAAATTTATATCTCGCTTCAAAAAAAATCGTCCTTAGAAGTTTTTTTTAAGTTTTTTAAGTCACACCTCGTCATCCTACTATCGGCTTTGCATATTCGCGAAATCCTCTTCTAAAATACTCTCGTTTTATTGAATTCCTAAACCTCGTTGAGACAATAGAAAAAAAATGTGTCGTTTGTGAGTGTTTTAAGAGATTTTAATTAAGTTTTAAGAGAGTATTAAAATCGTGCGAACTTCCGGTATAAGAACCACGGCCCAGAAAGGTAAATCTTTCCAAATTGCACAGATCTTTCGATTCGCCAAGTTAAAAAAAAAAATAAAACTTGTTCCGTGGCGGTGCTACCTTGAAAGATGTCTCTCTTTCGGCTCTTTTGGGTAAACGAGTCACTTTTCTGGATATCTTCTCTCGAATAAGGCCGATTCTCCGCGTAGTGAAGATATCCATACCCCCAGCGTCCTAATAATGGCTTTGCGGGTCCTTTTGAGGTGTCTGAACACCGCGGCGTGGCGCACGAGAGCGCAAGGTGCAACCGGTGTGACAATCCCGACTTCGCCGTTTCGACGACGAACGAGAGCCGAAGAAACGGCCGATATTCTGGAAAAAAAAGGATAGAAACCTCGAAAGAAAAAAAAAGCCTTGGTAGCCCGCGAGAAAAGGGAGCGACGATGTTTCCCGCAGAGCGGGCAAAGGCGCCGACAGGATCGGGACAATGGAACCCGCTGGTTGGTTTGTCCATTGAGCCAGAGCTCTCTCACTGAGTCGTCAATCCGTCCGAGCCACCACTTCAAACGTAGCCGGCATCAATGTGTTTATTTAGTTAACGTCAAATTTACTCCAGCTATTGGTGAATCGTGTTCGATCCTCGTACACCGCAGCCTACCATGAAGCTTCCCACTTTTTTTTCTTCTTTTTTTTCGCCCGACTTCCCGTACAATGCGACACTTTTGAGATTCGCTGCCCTATCTTGGTGTGGCGTATGGGCAGGCTGGCATTCGTCGGGCCGGGTATTTGTATTAGGTAAATCCACGGTATTGGCGTGCCGGGGCGTGGCTCGTGATCCCCATTGTCGATCTCACTTGACTCTTAAAACTCGGAGCGGCGTATATGAAGCAGTCGAGTGTGTTTTTCGTCACACCCGGTTGTCGAAAATTTGGGATCGATCCGCAATGCGACGATTCATCGTCTCCTCGTCGATGTGTCGTGACCGAGCTCGGAGGACTCGAGGATTTCTTTTTTCTTTGCACGGGCTCGTGTGGAACGCCAAAGAAAACTGACTCGGGAGACAGCGCGCATTTGATGTTTGCCAAACTTTCGAAGAAAAAAATGATTTTGTTGAGTTGTTTTTGATTCAGTTCGTTAGGGCCTCGTGTGCACCTTATTTTAGTTTTTAGTCTACTTCGTTATATTGCCTGCTACGTCATAGCTCTTGATATTTAATTCCTCTTTGTCATTATATTGTCGTGTATTAATTTGTGTACTCATTGACATACATATTGTCTGTTGAGGTTCTCGGCCGGACTCGCTCATAGAAGTTTATAGAATGCTAAGTCACTTTATATCGAAATCGAACGTTTGAGTTCTGCAATCGGTCTAAGCATTCCACCTTGTAATATAAGAGCCAAGACTCTTCAATGGACTCGTCCCAGAGCGCCACATAAGTCTCTTACCTATAACCAAGCAGCCCCAAAAACAAAGAATTTCTACGTTTCAATACAAACGAAAAATGGGTCATGAGCAGTTTCATCATTTTTCCCGTAAATGATTCTCACCCGATAGCTTCAGTAGCGGTCAAACGGTTACTCGGCTCGCTCATAGTAATTCATAGAATGCAAAGTCACTTTATATCAAAATCTAACGTTTGTGATCTGCAATCACTGTAAGCATTCCACCTTGTAATCCGAGAGCCAAAACTCTTCACTGGACTCGTCCCAGAGCGCCACATAAGTCTCTCACCTACAACCAAGTGGTCCAAAAAACAAAGAATTTCTACGTTTCGATAAAAGCGAAAAATGGGTTATGTGTAGTTTCATCATTTTTCCCGAAAGTGATTCTCACCCGATAGCTTCAGTAGCGGTTAAACGGTTACTCGGCTCGCTCATAGTAATTCATAGAATGCAAAGTCACTTTACACCAAAATCGAACGTTTGAGTTCTGCAATCACTGTAAGCATTCTACCTTGCAATATAAGAGCCAAAACTCTTCACTGGACTCGTCCCAGAGCGCCACATAAATCGCTCACCTATTACCAAACAGCCCCAAAAAGAAAAAAAAACTCTAAGTTTCAATGAAACCGAAAAGTGGGTCATGTGAAGCTTCATCATTATTCCCGAAAATGATTCTCACCTGATGTCTTCTGTAGCGGTTAAACGGTTGCTCGGCTCGCTCGAGGGTCGACTTCTTCGATCCTCCGGCCACAGAACTGCTCGAGAATGCATTGCAGCATCGCCCCGGTCTTCGCTGCACAGTACATCACGGAGATCTTTAGTCTCGCTCGATTATATTGCACTCGTAGCAACACCAGATGCCCTTTTCGTGGACCACCGAGGAGGGAACACGGAGTCTCAATAAATTCGGCATGGTTATCCGCTGCTGCTAAACAGTTAAACAGCGTAAACTTTGGCCCTCTGTGGGTCTCTCGCTTCGATCGTTGCCGAACCGCATACCGAGCCACGGGAATGTATAAACTCACTTGTGCGAGGTTAACGCTCGTCGGCGAACACGGTGGGCTGTCGTGTGACGAATCACGATTCGGCACGTTGCACCCAGAGATACTCACAGCCCCGGAGCACTCAATCTGTTTCCATTTATCCCGGCGCAGCCTCGAATAACGTCTTGATTCGCCTTGCGTAATGTGAAAGAGATGATTTACCCGACGATAGTCCCTCTCCTCTATCCGAGAAAGTTATTATACCTTCCAAGGGTGGTCTCGCTTCGGAGATGCATCTTTCATTCGCCGATGCACCGAAGGGCCGAGTTATTAAAAAAAAGTGAAAAAAAATGTTACCCAGAAGCGCACGTGAGAGAAGGTTCGTTTTAATTGAGCGAAGAATATAATTTTTTTCTAATCCACTCGGCTTTGTGTGCATCCGTCGTAACAGTACCGATGTTCGGACACGTCCCAATCTTCGGACACTCCTATGCAGATCTGATTTATTCTGAATTGAAGTATTGAAAATCCATTATGACACTTGTAATCTTAACTGCAAACATTATATGATGCACCGAAAAAAAGTTACACAAGGTTTAAGCCTAAATTATTTTCTATTGTTGAATTCTGTTAAAACACCGACGATATAGTGTCCGAAGAATGGTACAAGCGTTAGTACATACGCGATGTAATAATCGGATAGTACGAAAAAGTTAGGTTAGTAAGTTTTCTACGTATCTTATCTTCATTATTGTTTCGCGTGAATATTATTGTTTTCATTGATTTAATTGATAAATCGCAAAGGAATTCTTTTAGTCAATATCAACTAAAAGTTCGCACATCAGAATTCTCGAAATCTGCGATCGTCCGAAACATTGGGACACGCAGTGTCCGAATATAGGGACGTGCCGAAAAACCGCGTTCGAAGATCGGTACATTTGGGCTCTCTTGATACTTTCTTCCGTAATTAAAAAAACATTTATCCTTTTGTAATTAACCGGTGACTTTTGGAAACTAGAAACTATCAGCTTGACATTGGTTTCGGTTATTTCAAGAAAAAAAATGTTTTTGATAAATTAATAACTGCTGGAATCTTAGGCTGCTCTTAACCGTCCGATGGTACCTTTACCTTATATTTATTCTCTCGCTGTAACGCGAATTTTGTCGAGCGTCGGATTGAAAAACGTCGATAGATGGGCGAGAAGAATTCTCGACGGGTTGTCCCGAGCCATTCGACGGTACTTCGTCTCTCGTTCAACGACGATTCGCCACGGCGAATTTCTCGGCGTTCATTCCCCGAGAAATCGTGATTTTATGCAAATAACTAGCTCACGCTTACGTCGCGTCCGGCGAGGATTCTTCGGCCACTCGGACTGTGTCGAGAATAAATCCAAAGAAAGGTCCTCCGAACGTTTGACGAAAATTTCACGGCGTTGGCCCGCGAGAGAGCTCTGCCTACTTCGGGACTGTTGCACAGTATAATAGTCGTAGGAAGAATGAAAGTGATGAAAGGCTTGCCGCTCTTGGAGTGGCGATTTTCGATGTTGGGACGCTAATTCATGCGCGAGGCGAGGACTCGGCCAGTCGCCTAACCTCTCCACACTTACGCATCAATTGTTATACTTGCACTACCAACCAAACAACAAAACTAAATTTTAAGAACAAAAATTACACTATTAAGCTCCAGCGAGTGGTGTTCGTTTCGCCTAAATTCGAGAAATTCGGGCAAGAATTGCAAACACTTCCCGATGTTATAAAAATCTGAAAAAAATCATACTTATTATAGGCACTGAAAAGACTAATTTTGCATAATAATAATTTCAAAATGTTATTAACAAATTGTTGAAATAAAAATTGTTCATCAAAATATGCGGTAACTCAACTTTTTTTTTTTAATGAAAATGATTCGTTCATTTTTCGGAATGCGTATGAATTTTTTCAGATTTTTATCTTTATTTTGATTTTTGCACATTTTTCCTTATAAAAAACAAGAAAAATCAAAATAAAGATAAAAATCTGAAAGAATTCATACGTGTTCCGAAAAATGAACGAATCATTTTCATTAAAAAAAACAGTTGAGGTGCCGCATATTTTGATCAACAATTTTTTTTCAACAATTTGTTAATAACATTTTGAAATTGTTATTATGCAAAATGAGTCTTTTCAGTGCCTATAATAAGTATGAATTTTTTCAGATTTTTATCACATCGGTAAGTGTTTGCAATTCTTGCCCGAATTTCTCGAATTTCGACGAAATGAACACCACACGCTGGAGCTACCTTAAACAGCAAAGATTGAAAAAATCACGAAAAAATGCTTGAAGATAAAGAGGCAAAAAAAGAACTTGATCGTAGATGCTGCGAGAGCGAAAAGTCTGTCGTCTCCGCCACGGAGCGAGCGCGACGGGCAGAAGTCGCACCTTTCGCCGTCCCCGTGTGACTTGCGGCGTGTCTACGATGCCTGCCCGCAGCGTCCATTAATCAAAGGACAGCGAGTTTCCGCGTGAGCGATCTTCTCGCCGAGTCAGGAGCCGCCGCCACCGCGCCCGTGAACACCGGACGAGTGCGGGACGGGTGGAGGATATCACGGGTGCCAACAGGCCAGATGGCCCGTGCCAGGACATTTGCTGCGTTGCTCGTTCCCCGTGCGTGTTTCTCCCGCGCGGGTCGCCATAGTCGCGTCCTAACCCAACCTACCCGCCGACATGGCTGTAGCTCGCGATCGTTTAGTTCCTCCGCTGTGCCGCTTCACCCATAGAGACCGGGGCAAGACGGGCACCTCGACCAAAAATACGGACTGGGCACAAAACTGGCACCGTAACTTTCGTATAAACGACTTACACTAGAACCCCGTTTATCAGAGGCAATGCGGGCAGAGCCTACGTCGGATGAGCGGAAACTCGGTTTACACGGATAACATATACTCAATTCTTGTCACTACTAACTTGTATACTATTATATTAAATAGTAAATATAAAGTAAATAAAATATAAATAAAAAATAGAATAAGATATAAATTAATTATAAATATACTTAAAAAATAACACACCACTTCATATAAACATTAACTTTATTAGTTAATTTACGACTTGTTTCCTTTTTTGAGACTCCACGATGTCCTACCATTGACTCTAGAATCGGAACTGATGTGTTTGCAGCTCGCAATATAAAGACGCAGCTTAAACTTATATAAGTTCAAGCGCGTATGCAATAATGTAACAGTTACAGACTATGCGTTTTATCTAAGGCTTCCGTATTATCCGAACCTACATACCTCGGTTAAAGAAAAAAAAACTTTCGTATAAACGACTCGCTCTAGAACCCCGTTTATCAGAGGCAATGCGGGCAGAGCCTACGTCGGATAAGCGGAAACTCGGTTTACACGGATAACATACTCAATTCTTGTCACTAACTAACTTGTATACTATTATATTAAATAGTAAATATCAAGTAAATAAAATATAAATAAAAAATATAACAAAATATAAATTAATTATAAATATACTTAAAAAATAACACACCACTTCATATAAGCATTAACTTTATTAGTTAATTTACGACTTGTTTCCTTTTTTGAGACTCCACGATGTCCTACCATTGACTCTAGAATCGGAACTGATGTATTTGCAGCTCGCAATATAAAGACGCAGCTTAAACTTATATAAGTTCAAGCGCGTATGCAATAATGTAACAGTTACAGACTATGCGTTTTATCTAAGGCTTCCGTATTATCCGAACCTTCATACCTCGGTTAAAGCTGCTCGTACACAAAACTACGTACGGAACACAGACAGACCACGCCGTAATTGGCTGACGCTCGCGTATTGGTGTCCGATCTGATTCGATCGACTCGTCTGTGCGACGGAAAACGGCGAACGTTGTTTTATGTGCGAGCGCCTTAACGCGGAGGGCTCGGATGAAGGCGCTCGTACATAAAACAACGTTTGCTGTTTTTCGTCGCACCGACGAGTCGATTGGATCAGATCGGACACCAATGCGCATCAGCCAATCACGGCCCTTTGTGGATACGGCACGGCCTGTCTGGGTTCCGTACGTAGTTTTTTTTGTGCGAGCAGCTTCAGTCGGGTGCTTCGGATAATCGAAGTTCGGATAAGCGCGGTCCTACCGTGTAAGAAAGTTGAGACGGTGTCCGTTTTGCCGCGATACCTACTTTTAATCGAGGTGCCCGTTTTGCCCCGGTCTCCCCTACACGAGTGTGTCACAAACTTTTTGGGGAGAGGGACCTTGGTTGACTCCGCCACGGTACACGCACCGCCGCTACACACACACTCATATATATATATATAAATAATCCCATAACGTTTTCCCTTTATTGTCGGGAAGCAGTGCGGTGTGAGGACATTGTGTGTTGTGGTCTGCGGAGCCGGGCCCGGGGGCTGCGCGGGCTCCGGCCTTTTAGCGCTCCCGTGGACGCAGAGTGAACGGGCAGCCTCCTCGATCTCTCGACTCAGCGCCTTCGCCATGGATGACTTTCCCCTCGGACAATTTTACCACGGGAGAATCACGGGGAAGACGCGCGAGCTCAGGTGTCTCCCGTCGTCGATAAATAAAGGAATGAAATGAAATAAAATAAGCGGGACTTGCACGTGGTGCGCGATGAATGGGAAGAAGAATGAGACGAAGCTGAAGCGTGCGCGTGCGTAGACTTCTTCCTTTTTTCTTTTTCTTTTATCTTCGAGGTTGCTTTTCGTTTTCTTGGAGACACGGAGGCTTCCCTGTTCTGAAGGGGGGGGGGGGGGGGGGGTAACTATAGAATCGGGTTTAAGCTCGAGCGTAACGAATTCTCCCAAACGTCCCTAAATTAATTTAATGGCCGCCCAAATAAAGGGTCAATGTTCGATTAACATTGTACGCTGAAAAAAATCGCTTACTGATTGCTGAATACGCATATTTGAGCACATGCCAACAACTTGCGGGAATGGCAAACGAAGATGTAAACTAAACTCAAGCATAAAACTGAAACAATTCTTTCCAACCAAAAAACGAACACACCAGTGCAAAAAAAGCGAATCGAGGGCTGAAGGAATTAGATCGATGGCCCATTGTTCGTTCCATGCAAGATATTTTCAACAAATACAATTACTACGAAGTAGTAATTGTATAATAATTTATTTGGCGCGCACCGGCAAATAACTTATAATTAATAATTGGCTTAAATAAATATTTCAACTGATTTAGATGAATATCTCTTTAAATTGAATAAATATTTATTTAAATAAAACAAATACTTTTCTGGATTGGCTACCAAGTATACTTAGTCGTCTTCGACTCCGCTCTATAATTATAATTAAAATATGCATATACATGTATATATGTATATATGTATATATTTCTGCATATATATATATATGTATATATGTATATATAAAATATGTATATATTTCTGCTCGGAGAAACGTGACGCACATAATACGAAACTTATATTTCTCTTCGACAAGTGTCTCGACGATTCGCTTATCTGCGTGAGCCCCCGGTTGTATCAATCCTTCGTGTTTCTCTGCGGTGAAAAATGTAATCCGGAAAAGATGCAAACGCAGCGTCTGCCGCACATTTGTCCGCGGCGGGCTGTGCCGGAGGATCCCCGGCGATGCTTCTGTTCCCGGCGGCATAAATCATAGAGAGAGCCCATCGGCGAGGCCCGCGCATCGCGGCCAAGCCGCACGTCGACCAAAACGGCAGAGCCGTCGGGTTCATCCGCGCGGAAGAGGGCATAATAAAATTTTTGCCCGCCATACCAGGGGCGTCGACTATGTCGTTTCTCGCGCTCACTCGTGCCCTCGAAGTTGTTCCTCGAGGGTGGGACGTAACCGGGAGCGGTACGCGAGGGCTTTTATGGGGCTTGCCACGACCCCGCGAACCGCCGCTGCTCTGCTTCGCTGGTCCTTCCATCGACGGTCGA
The DNA here is from genome assembly GCA_917499995.1 of Ichneumon xanthorius. NCBI lineage: Eukaryota > Metazoa > Arthropoda > Insecta > Hymenoptera > Ichneumonidae > Ichneumon > Ichneumon xanthorius. The sequence goes on from OU824201.1 coordinate 18,272,099, forward strand.
GACTCGACCGTGCATGCCGTGCGAGAGACCGCAGGCACACCCAGAAAAAATATTTACTGAAATCAAATAAATTTCGATCTTCAAATTACGTTTATCAAGATAAAATAAATGTTTACCTGCCTTAAGAAAATCCTTATTAGATCCAAATAATAATTCTTTAGTGTAGGTAAAAAAATGTATTCAAAGATTTGTACTTTAAAATAAATGTTTATTCGCGCGAAAGAAATCGTATATTTCTAAGCTATAGACTAAGGTGTTTTTAAGGCATTATTTTTATCTACGATTTTTCAAACCACACACACACATTTATTTTATCTTAATAAACGTCATTCGAAGATCGACGTTTATTTGATTCCAATAAATCTTTTTTTTCTGGGTGTAATGTGCGATGTGATTAGTGAAATTGTGCGTCGATAAAGGATCTGCATGCTTATAGAATAATAAAGCATTACTTGTCGATGCTTCGTTGATAGTGAAAATGACTTATTCAACAAAAAATTAGTTTCTGCTTCATTCATATATCACATTATTTCCATAAGATCGAAAGTAGCGGATTTGTCACGAAATAAATATAAAAAAAATTATTTGACCTACACTAAAAAAAAATATCATTTATTCAAGCAAAATTTGCTTGCGGGCTGCCAAAGGAAAAAAATGTTTCAATTCGTACAATTTCATACCGGGTTGAAAAGATAACATGTCACATTGACAGTTTTGACGTCATTGTTTCAATATCGTTTGGAATTTCAAGAATTGAAAGTAGAATTGAAACAAACATTTTTTTCTTTCGCAGCCCGCAAGCGATTTTTTTTTTGCAGTATAAATATCTGTTCAATTAGATCCAAATAAACATTATTAAATAAATAAGAATAATACTATCAACCAAATAAATATATTAAAAATTAATAAATGCTCTATCAGGTTATGAAGCGAATAAAAAATTTTCTTCCTCCTTAATAAAATTTCTTTGATTGGAATAAACTTTTTTCTGGATGCAGAAAGCTGAAACGGGGATTTCTGCGGTCTCTCATAGTTGCGGTACAGAATTTAGGGACTGCGGCGCTCGAAAAGCCCCGTCGAGTTTAACTGCAAGGGCCCTTATGTATGTTCATGTATTTTAGCGCATGTGTGTGCGCGCGTACGTGCAGACCGTGCAAAGAAGCTCGAAGGGCCAAACTACCCCTCCGGCTGAGCGAAGGGGAGCGTGCGATACGCGAGGGCTTTGCCCACGGGGCGTGGGCACCGCGCGCAAGGGGAAGGGTGACTACCCGCTCGTTCGGGACCGGAGAGAAAAATTATTTGTTACACGATGCGGAGACCGGCCCTTCCGATCCTCCATTTCCCCACAGATTCGCGCTTCCCTCGCACATCAAGAGACGCAAAGGTGAGCTGCAGTATGTGTTTCTTTGGCAAGACCGAGAGTAAGATCTCTTTCGGTTGTTGAGTGGTTTTTTTTTCTTATAAAATATCCGAGCTCGCGGTAAGATAGGTCAAAGATTTTGTTATTTTTTTTTAGAAACATTTCTGGAAAAGTAGTTTGGAAAGGTTCATCGTTCATAAAAGTACAAAATAATCCGAGGTTTTTTTTTTTTTTGCATTGTGCAATGTCCAGCCGGGGGTCAATTCGGTCACCGGAAACGTGGGATCTCTCGCACACTACTGTCCACTATACCACTAGCAAAAATGGTGCACTACCGAATGATAGATAGATAGAATATTAATTTGTTACAGGTACATATACCTTTACAAATTAGACAACAAGTTTGACTTTACTAACGATTTATATATATCCATATATATATATATATATATATATATATATATATATATATATAATGCCTTTAAGTAAGCTTATATATGCACTACCGAAAGTGCTTTTGGTAAAAACCTAAAGTAACGTTCCTTTTTGCTTCTCGTTTGGTTTTTTTCTTATAACATATCCTTTGCCGGAAGTAAGATGGGTCAAAGATTTTGCTATTTATCTATTGTTATTTTTTTAGATATACTTCCGGAAAAGTATTTTCCGATCATCCATTTCCCATAGATTCGGACTTCTCTCGCACACAACGAACTTCATCGACGCGCTACAGAATGTGTTTTTCCTAAAAACCTAAAGTATCATTCTTTTCGCTTCTCGCCTGCTCTGTTCTTATAAAATATATCCTTTGCCGGAAATAAGATAGGTCCAAGATTTTGTTACTTATCTATCGTTATCGTCTTAGATATATTTTTGGAAAAGTATTCTGGAAACGTTAATTGTTCAGAAAAAAAATAAAAAAATAAAAGTACGTATATTTCTTTTTTTTGTGTACAACGTTTAGCCGCAGTTTAATTCCATCGCCGGAAACGGGTGATCTCTCGCACACCCCTAGCAGCTTCGGTGCGCTACAGAACGTGTCTTTCCGTAAATACCTAAAGTAACATTCTTTTCGCTTTGCGCCTGGCTTTTGCTTATAAAATATCCTTCACCGACAGTCAGATAGGTCAAAGATTTGATACTTATCTATCGTTATTTCGTTAAACGAATTTTCAGCAAAGTATTCATGAAAGGTTTATAGTTCATAAAAGTAAAAAATAAAAGTACGCACCATCTATAAAACATCCTTTGCCGAGAGTAAGACAGGTAAAAAATTTTATACTTATCTATCGTTATTTCGTTAAACGAATTTTCAGCAAAGTATTCATGAAAGGTTTATAGTTCATAAAAGTAAAAAATAAAAGTACGCACCATCTATAAAATATCCTTTGCCGAAAGTAAGATAGGTAAGAAATGTTATACTTATCTATCGTTATTTCGTTAGACAAATTTTCAGCAAAGTATTCATGAAAGGTTTATAGTTCATAAAAATCAAAAATAAAAGTACGCATGTTTTTTTTTTTTTTTTGGCGCCCAATGTCCAGCCAGGGTTCAATTCGTTGACCGGAAACGGTTGATCGACGCTCAGAAGAGGTTTGCACGGGTGATCGATCATCCCGACGGACGTCTCGGCTGTATTCCCGCTTTCACGTTTCGTTCCAATGAAAGGGCGCGCGCAACGGTGACTGCGTCACGAAAAACGAAAAACATGAATTTCACGCAAAAAGTGCGCGCCCTACAAATTGGGTCGTATTGATAAAATAAAAAAAAAGGAAGAAGAAGCGAGAATCGCGTAATTCAGGAATCTCCGCAGAGCGCACCGATCCGTCATCCGGGTGGACAGCCGCGACAAAAGCCGTGACGGTGAAGTAACCGATAGAATTTATGGTCCGCGTGCGAGTCGCTTGACTTTTTGACTTTATTCATTTGGCAGTCGCTTTACGGTCACGTTTCTATTTATTTATTATTTTTTTCAATTATTTGTCTTCCATCTGTATGGGGTCTTTCCCCTTTTACATATCCCACCTCCCCCCGGATTGCGTCCGCAGCCGACTTACCCCCTTACCTGTGTCTTATTCGCACAAGGGCGCATGGAAACTTCGGAAAACCTGGCCATACACAGACGGTTCTTTCCCCAGAGATTGGTGTTCCTACAGGGTAATCACCAAACTTCGAGAAAATTGCCTCCCGCTCCACGATCCGATGCGCCAAGCGGTCACCCATCCAAGTACTGACCGCGAGCGATATTGCTTGACTTTGGGGACCGCCAGAACAGCACACCAACCGCGCACCTATCGCTGTCGGTGGTCGCGTTTCTGTTTGGTCGCTCTTCGACCAAATAGAAACTCAATCTAGCGTGCTGCACGTCGGATAAGGTGAAACTTTCCCGTTTCTTTTGCGTCGTTGATTGGGCGATAATCCGTTCTGTTATATCGGTCCGAGTTGCACGTGTTCGGCCGAAATATCCGAAAGTGCGGAGGAGTTGTAGAGGTGGATCATTGTCTGGCCGCGTCCGTGTGACACATATTGTGACAAGCCGAGTTTCTTAATCCTCCGTTAGGTATAGAGCGGAACGCGAGGCCTCGGATGAGGTGAAATTTTCCCATTTCTCAGCGATAATCCACTCGCTTTCGTCGGCTTGAGTTGCACGTGTTGGGACTAATTATCCGGAACTGCGGATGAGTACTTTGTGGCGGTAGATTGTTTGGCCGCGACCGTGTGGTACATATTGTGACAACCCGAGTTTCTTAATCCTACGTTGGGTGTAGATCGAAAAACGGGATAGATAGATAGAATTTTATTAAGGATCGTAGGACCGATGCAATAGAGGCGGAACAATGCTGGATTAATATTAGTGGATGTAAGATAGGTAGTAAATCAAAGAAGACAGTACAGAGGGTAAAGAGCAAAGCATAATAGGCAATACGGTAGCAATAGTGTAATGAACAAGTAGAGAGAGTGCAGATTTGTATCCGTTTTTAGTTATACTTTTATAATTAAAAATGGATAAAGACTAAAGACTGACATTGCTGCCCCTGTTTGGCTCTCACTTTACTCGACGTTAGTGCACAGTAGCCAGATTGGGGATTACACTCGATAGTGTGGGGCAGAAGCTGGTTCCGTCGGGGTTTTAATTTTATGTTACACTTTACAGCAAGGTAAGCGTGGCGAAGGGCAGAAATAGGCTTCATAGAACTGAGTAAGGCAGAGGACTGAGTAAGACGGATCACCTATGTTGGGACGATATGTTGGGACGATATGTTGGGACGATATGTTGGGACGATATGTTGGGACGATATGTTGGGACGATATGTTGGGACGATATGTTGGGACGATATGTTGGGACGATATGTTGGGACGATATGTTGGGACGATATGTTGGGACGATATGTTGGGACGATATGTTGGGACGATATGTTGGGACGATATGTTGGGACGATATGTTGGGACGATATGTTGGGACGATATGTTGGGACGATATGTTGGGACGATATGTTGGGACGATATGTTGGGACGATATGTTGGGACGATATGTTGGGACGATATGTTGGGACGATATGTTGGGACGATATGTTGGGACGATATGTTGGGACGATATGTTGGGACGATATGTTGGGACGATATGTTGGGACGATATGTTGGGACGATATGTTGGGACGATATGTTGGGACGATATGTTGGGACGATATGTTGGGACGATATGTTGGGACGATATGTTGGGACGATATGTTGGGACGATATGTTGGGACGATATGTTGGGACGATATGTTGGGACGATATGTTGGGACGATATGTTGGGACGATATGTTGGGACGATATGTTGGGACGATATGTTGGGACGATATGTTGGGACGATATGTTGGGACGATATGTTGGGACGATATGTTGGGACGATATGTTGGGACGATATGTTGGGACGATATGTTGGGACGATATGTTGGGACGATATGTTGGGACGATATGTTGGGACGATATGTTGGGACGATATGTTGGGACGATATGTTGGGACGATATGTTGGGACGATATGTTGGGACGATATGTTGGGACGATATGTTGGGACGATATGTTGGGACGATATGTTGGGACGATATGTTGGGACGATATGTTGGTACATTGTTTTCCCGCGGCCGTGCGATAGATATGACAAGCTGAGTGTTTTAATCCTCCGTTAGGGATCGACTTAAAAACACGACTGTTATTGCTGCCTCTGTTTGGCTCTGCCTTTAGTCGACGTATTACACAGTACCCAGATTACGGATTACACTCGACAGTGTGGGGCGGAAGCTGGTTCAGACGGCTTTAAAATTTAACGTTATTACACTTTATACCAAGGTATGCTCGGTAGGGTGATGTGGATAGAGAAATAGGCCCGTGTAGCGTAGGATTAGCGGCGTTTGTTGTGACTTCTTAGGATTGAGCAAGACAGATCGCCTCTGTTCGAACACTGTATATATGTATGTATATATATATATATATGTGTGTGTGTTTATATGTATACCAATAGATATAGCTCCTTTACGCGTCGCGTACAAATTATAAGACGGAACGGGGAAGAAAAAAAAAGTTCGTGGTACGCGTGTCATCGATCCATCAAGATCGCTTTTGCCTAGAAATCGCGTCACCCACAACGGCGTCGAAAGTTGTGTCTCCGTTCTTTGCACTGTTTACCCTGTTCAAGCGTCCCCAGTCTCGGAAGAATGTGTATAGAGACGAGGTTTTTTTTCTGTACGCAGCAGCGCAGGAAAACCTTTTCACGGAACTTTGAGAATCTCACAGGTTTGACTTTACATAGAAAATCGGTAAGAATGGCAGAAATGTAACACGGACGAAGATGCAAATTCGGCGTGTTCAGAAGTTTGCCTTTTTTTTATTCTGTTCGGAAGAGTTAGTCGATGGTTGCACAAGGTTTCGTGGGAAACTGGTGTAAAGGGCGAAGAGCGGGGAAAAACGGACCCTTGTACTTTACCAGAAAATGAGACTTAAAAAAAATGGCAAAGTTCATTTTGCGCCGCTGTGCCGTTTTGCCCCATTTTGCCTGTCGCTGCTCGGAGATAGACTCGGTTCGGTTATAATTTATAGAAGTATGTAAAAATTCGTCATCAATTGGAACCGCTTCGCGGAACTATATTTTACGATGAGTTAAATACACACTATTCCGAAATTGTTCGTCCACGCGCCTATACAAAGGCATAAAATAGTCCTCTACCCACGTGGGAAAAATTACCGACCGCGCCATACAAAAATGTTGCGGCTTAGTGACACTTAATTGCCCCCTATATAGCTTCTGGTTTCTCAGAATTTCCCTTCTCCCTGCACGTGTTCGACTCCTCTTCCCGTGCAATTAACGAGTCTGATCTGGATTCACGGATTATTTAGGTACGATTAATGGGTATGAATAGATTTCAGGCATCGGTTTGATTGTTCGAGGCAATATTAACCACCACATCGCATATAGATGAAAACTGAAACCCGGGGGCAAAATGGACCAGTTTCACCAATTTTAGTCGGGGTCAATGAAAACCTGGTCCGTTTTGTCCCGCTATTCTCCTCCCTCTCCCATATCATAATCAACATACAAAATCGCTGCTGCCCTCCGTACCGGAAATCGTCGTCCTACTCCCTACCTCTTCCTGAAGGGGGGATAAAAATCCAAAAATGGGGGCAAAACGAACCATTTTCACAAATTTTGGTCGGCGTCGATAAAAACCTGGTCCGTTTTGCCCCGCTACTCCCCCCTCTCCCATATCATAATCAACATAGAAAATCGCTGCTTCTCTCCCTACGTGTTCCTCACCACTCTCCGTATATAGAGAAGGGTGGATGAAAAACAGAAAACCAGGGGCAAAACGGACCATTTTTACAAATTTCCGTCGGCATCAATAAAAAGCTGGTTCGTTTTGCCCCGCTACTCCCCCCTCTCTCATATCATAATCAACATACAAGATCGCTGCTTCTCTCCCTACCTGTTCCTCGCCAATCTCCTTATATAGGAAAGCGGGGATGAAAATCGAAAACCGGGGCAAAACGGACCATTTTTATAAATTTTTGTCAGTGTCAATAAAAACCTGGTCCGTTTTGCCTCGCTACTCTCCCCTCTCCCATATCACAATCAACATACAAAATCGCTGCTTCTCTCCGTACCGGCAATCGTCGCCCTACTCCTTACCTGCTGCTCGCCAATCTCCTTATATAGGAAAGCGGGTATGAAAATCGAAAACCGGGGCAAAACGGACCATTTTCAGAAATTTCCGTCAGCGTCAATAAAAAAACCTGGTCCGTTTTGCCCCGCTACTCCGCCCCTCTCCCATATCACAATCAACATACAAAATCGCTGCATCCCTCCGTACCGGCAATCGTCGCCCTACTCCTTACCTGCTGCTCGCCAAGGTCCGCACGACGGGTCCGAGAGGAAATCCACCTGCCGTCTCGGCTGTGTGAGAATTACGAATCCGTGCGAACTTGGAATCGAAGCTCTCGGCAAGGAGACGGGAGCAACGGTACCCGCCTAGTTTACCCGGTAACTCCCACCCCGCAAAATCGACGGTCCCGAAAACAGTACAAACACTTTATTGCCCCCAGAATTTCCAAGGCGTCGCTGCGTCACCGGGGGGATTATAATAATCGATTGACTCGTCGTTTGTTCGAGAGGGATTTTCTACCAGCCGCGGTGAGGATCGGCGATCCTCGCCGGTACTCCGGGCATTAAAAGGGGGCTCGCGCGACCGAAAACCCTTGAGTAAACGAGAGGGCACTTTAATGACCTCTATCCTTCATCCTCTTTCTTCGCCATTGTTCGAAAGGTTCGCTCCCTCTTTGTCTCTCCGCTGCACCGCCTTTATTATTGTTGCGCGCGGCGTTAAGGTGAACGTACCAATGCCCGGACACTTAAGGGAGCTATGTCGCTTCCCGCTCATCTCGCATAAGTTATCGAAAAGTAAGTGAATATCGCAAGTACCTCTCGATGGTATAAAAATCTCAAAAAATTCATGCATATTAAAGGCACTGAAAAGATTCATCTTGCATAATAATAATTCCAAAATGTTATTAAAAAATCTATCAAAAAATTAATTGTTTAACAAATTACCCGGCAAAGCAACTTTTTTTAAATTGAAAATGATTCATTTATTTTACTGAATACGTATGAATTTTTTCAGATTTTTCAATTAGTTTCGATTTTTGTGTTTTTTCAGACATTTTTTCCATATCAAAAAATTAAAAAATCAAAGCTGATTGAAAAATCTGAAAAAATTCATACGTATTCAGAAAAATAAACGAATCATTTTCATAGAAAAAAAAAGTTGTTTTGCCGGGCAATTTGTTAAACAATTAATTTTTTGATTAATTTGTTAATAACATTTTGGAATTATTATTCTGCAAAATTAATCTTTTCAGTATCTTTAATATGCATGAATTTTTTCAGATTTTTATATCATCGAGAAGTACTTGCAATATTCGCTTACTTTTCTCGAATTTATGCGAGATGAGCGGGAAGCGACATAGCTACGTTAAGGAAGCAGTCCCAGTCCCTGGACATGCATGGAAAATCGTATTTCCATCTCTCTTGCACGCACGCCTTGTCCGGCCACTGGGACGTGTCCGGTCATTGGTACGTTTACCTTACGTCGAAACTACGCGGCCCAAACGCGCTTGCGGAGCACACTCGAGGGGGAAGGGGGAGGCGAGGAATCACACCATTATGTTCGACATCGACTCGTCGAGACACGAAGTCGGTAATTGCCTGTGACACGGTGGCCCGAGGCCTCATTCGCGCTTCCGGGAATACTCGATGACGAGGCACCGTGTTTTTCACTGACCGATCGGCTCGAAATCGAGCTGATCGGTGAAATTACCGTTACTATAATTTTTATTTTTTTTCGCTGTACCATCGTGTTTGGGGACTTGGGTGAAAATGCTACGTCGAATATAAATGTTGTCGGTAACGGAGAATCGTACATTCAATCATTTTTGTTCTTTTCTTTGAATTTTATTAATTATTTTTAATATCGCTTATCGCATCGGTCTCTTCATCGGCAACGTGTTATTCATTAACCGATCGGTTCGAAATCGTCACTCGAACTGATCCGTGAAATTCCTGGTATTGTATATTTTTTTCTCGCGTTACCATTATCTTGCACATATTTCTCGAAAATTCTACGTTGAACACAAACGTTGCCGACAACGGAGAGTCTTACACTCAACATCTTTTTCTATTTCTTTTAATTTTATACATTTTTTTTTATTACCGCTCATCGCATCGCCATCCGCATTTTTTTCAATCTGCATCCGAAATCCGAATAGCCCTTCCATCCTAAATTGAAGCGCAAACCGGAAACGAGATGTTTCCATACTTTAGAAAACTGAAAGAAATTCTTAACTTTAGAAAACCAAAAGAAATTCTTAACTTTAGAAAGGTAAAAGAAATGCTTAACTTCAGAAAACTAAAAGAAATTCTTAACTTCAGAAAACTAAAAGAAATTCTTAACTTCAAAAAACTAAAAGAAATTCTTAACTTCAAAAAACTAAAAGAAATTCTTAACTTTAGAAAACTAAAAGAATTTCTTAACTTTAGAAAACTAAAAGAATTTCTTAACTTTAGAAAACTAAAAGAATTTCTTAACTTTAATTATTATAATTTTTTTTCAAAGATAAGATCTGCTTTCCGTGTCCCGCATCGGAGACAAAACGCGATAGGTCCGTGCCGTCCGATAGTCGCACAAAAGGCGTTGCGTATCCATATCAATGGGGCGCACACTCTCGAGTGTGTGCCGGAGGGTTTTTGTTGGAGTCGAGTTCCGTTTTGACAGGGACAGGAGAGTCGTTTCAGGGGCAACATGCGTGCCCGGTAGTCGCTTGTTACGAAAGCGACGCGCACGCACACATCTCTAAAATTGTGAGACGCGGAAAGTGAACATAGTTGCATGTCGCAGAGGCGCCCGCAAGGGTCGTCGAAACTGCCGAAAATCCGTGCGTGTGAGCGAGTCTGCGTGCGTCTATAAAGTAGACGAGGAGGAGACGCAGCGCGTGGATTGTTCGATTCGAGCGGAGGGTAGTTTCGGTCCAAGTGTTACAATAAATCAGCGCGCTTGAACCGAGGACCGGCCGACTCCACCCCCGCGCGCAACCCCTCGTTTCGGTACGAGGACAGAACGCACAGCGAAGCCGGGCAACAGCGACATACACGACGGGGAAAATGACAAGAAGCCCTCAACGCGCCGGAGAGCCCATTCACGTAGGTTCCACGCATTGTGCCTAAAGTGGCCATTGCTTTGGCGGCGCCGAACCGCGGAGCGCGCATGCGCGGTAGATCCACGGATCGGCAGACGCGGCGCACCGAACGCGAGAGACGAATAAGTAAATAAATAATTTAATCGGCAATAGGTTCGGTGTTCCGCGGTTGGGAGGAATCTGTGGGGCAAAATGGCATGGCTAAACCACCTGAAAATATATTTTTCATATATGAAATACACTTTTCGCGATTTTTTTTTAAATTCAATTATGAGTTATAATTGGACGGATAGGGGTGAGTGGGGGCGAAACTCAATTTTTCAGTAATTGTTGGATGCCCCATTTTGTCCTAACGGTATATCCGGATTTTCAATCCCGTTTTACCCCACTCACCACCACGCTATCTAAAGCATGCAAAGGGAGAAAAGCTAAAGCGCTCAGGCGCGCGTTTCGTGACGCTCGCAGAAGCCGAAATCGCAAAGAAGAATACTAACAAATCATTGAATCGAAGAAATAGACAGCAAAGTTTTAGTCACATTTTACATTTTTGTCAAATACATTATATTACATTATATTCATTTGTATATTATCATAATATATTTATAATTATGTATAATATTATAATATATTTATAATATGTATAATATTATAATATATTTATAATTATATATAATATTATAATATATTTATAATTATATATAATATTATAATATATTTATAATTATATATAATATTATAATATATTTATAATTATATATAATATTATAATATATTTATAATTATGTATAATATTATAATATCCCGACAATCCGCTTCACAACCCCGCAATGCTCCGCCACACGAAGCTCCGAGAATAACTCACCGATGTTCGAGATCGAAGAATCGGCGTAGCGGCCGCAGATTAATTCACGACGACAAAAGATACAGGCTATCTAAAGCATGTAAAGGGAGAGAAGCCAAAGCTCTCGGGCGCGGGCGCGCGCGCGCTCGAGCGGGCACACGCTCCGTGCCTCTCGCAGGCCTACGAGGAAACCCACCTCAGCCCTCGTCCGAGCCTTCCACCACCACAACCACCGCTATTACAGAGCGCGTCGGAGAGAGAGAGAAGAGAATGTCCACAGGGGTAGCCGGAACGCGGGATCCTCGGGTCCCGTACAGAAATTTCGAGGGTTCGCCGGAGTCTCGCACAGCTCCGAAACGCCCCAATCGTGGGACGGGAGGTGGGGCTCAACCCCTGCCATCTTCTCCAGCAACCCTCGGGGCTATATAACACTCGCCGGAGCTCCGAACCCGAACAGTTATACTCGAGGAGCCAAACCCGTAGTGCGTGTATTCACCGTGCGAACCGCTCGAACCTACGGAAAAACACGCATTTCTTCGACCCAACGTTCGTCTCTTGCCATACCGAGCTGGATCTTCCGCGGCCCCAACCGCGGGTTCCCCCGAGTGCCGAGTGTCGCTAAAACCCCGCCGAGTGTCGCCCACAAACTCCGCCAATAAAACCCACCCACAAAAAAAACCATATTTTTTTAACTTAATAAAAACCAAAATGTGCGACGTGAGCAAGACGAGGTTCTTCAGGCCTTGGAACGGCGCGGGCGTCCTCGGCTCCTCCGGAGCGGAGGTTCTCGGCGCCGAGACGGCGACCGGCACGACGACGACGGCCGGAAGTCCGTTGGATCTTCCCGCGATCGGCAGAGCGACGGTGAAGCGCGAGGACGCCAGCGTCGAGGAGGACGAGGACAACCTCAGCGTCGTTTCCTCGCTGAGCGGCGCTACCAGCGGGACCGGAAGTCACCGTCGTCGCGGGGGCCACGTCGAGGAGAGGATCAACAGGAGGCAGAGCGTCTCGTCGTCGTGCTCGATGAACAGCTGCGAGGACCTCCCGGAGGCGGGGAGTCTCGACATGCTCAGCAACTTCGTCTTCGGCGCGGTACCGGAAGTGGAGAACGCGCGCTCGAGGGCCGACGGCTCGGTGGCGAATCGGAGCAGCAGCTCGTCCAGCGAGGCTTCCTCCTGCGCTTCGAGGAGTTCGCCGCAATCGGCGTTCACGCCGACGTCTTATCAGTGCCCGGTTTACTCGGCCATCGACTACCTCGGCCCCCTCAGGGTCGGATTGGCCGCGACGGAAAATGCGGCGGCTGCGGCCGCGGCGAACTTCGAGGCCGCTTACGCGGCTCATCCTCATCAGCATCTCTTCTACGGCCTCGGCGGCATGGCCCTCGGACCCTACGGCGGCAGCGTCGAGGAGGCCGTCAAGTACATCCATCAGCAGGACGCGGCGGCCAAGCAGATGAAGAAACTGAGACCGAAGAAGTTTCGTTGCGAACACTGCGACGTCGCTTTCAGCAACAACGGGCAGCTCAAGGGACACGTTCGCATTCATACCGGTAAGCTTTTGTTCTCGGGATGTTATCGTTTGTTTTTGTTGACGTTCGGGTGAGGACTTTGTAGACGTGTAACGGTATGAATTGTTTGGGACACTATCGGCGATCGACGGCTCGCGGCTATCGACAGTCGTCTGTTTGTTGGCGACGATTCGTTTGTGTTGTGATTCGCAACCGTTGGGGGTTTGATTAGTTGACTCGTGATTGATATAATTTGTTTGGTTACTTGGTTATTTGGATATTTGCTTATTTGCTTATTCGCTTATTTGCTTATTCGCTTATTTGCTTATTTGCTTATTTGCTTATTTGCTTATTCGCTTATTTGCTTATTTGCTTATTTGCTTATTTGCTTATTTGCTTATTTGCTTATTTGCTTATTTTCTTATTTGCTTATTTGCTTATTTGCTTATTTGCTTATTTGCTTATTTGCTTATTTGCTTATTTACTTATTTACTTATTTACTTATTTACTTATTTACTTATTTACTTATTTACTTATTTACTTATTTACTTATTTACTTATTTACTTATTTACTTATTTACTTATTTACTTATTTACTTATTTACTTATTTACTTATTTACTCATTTATTTGTTTACAGGCGAACGACCGTTCAAGTGCGACGCCGAGGGTTGCGGCAAATCCTTCACGAGAAACGAGGAGCTGACGAGACACAAGCGAATCCACACCGGTCTCAGGCCGCACTCCTGCGTCCTGTGCGGCAAGCGTTTCGGTCGCAAGGATCATCTCAAGAAACACACGAGGACCCACGACAATCGGGCCGCTTATCACATACCCGCGTCGGCTCTGGGACCGTTCGCCATCGGTCACCACTCGCTCCCGCCGGGACATCCCATGACCTCGTACATATATCCCATTTGAGTAATGTGGATATGGAGATTATTTTTTTTTATAATTTTTTTTTCTACTACGGTGAAATATGCGTTGGGAAGCTACGCAGAGTATCGGAAGATAAAAGCCGCAGTCAAGGACGATATCGGAAATCGAAGGCGCGATCGCGAAAAATCTCTCGAAAAATCGGATCGATATCGATCGGGCGGCGAGTCTGTAAACAGTCGGATGAACAATGAACGAACGAGTGCATGTATATATGTATGTATATATAGATAAATTATTAATATAACGTTTTATAAACACATCCGGTATAGCAACTGATGATGCCTTCTCGGCTAGTCCACGAGGAATTGATTTTTCTACGGTTTTACAAGTACATCCACGGAGATAGACCGATGATACGTATTTTTGATAAAAATAAAAGGAGGAAAGACATTTATACTCCGAGAATAGGATACTCGGTAATATTGCATTATAGGGAAGTAATAAAGTAATTTGAACTCGGACCACCGCAGAAATATTGTTCACGATAATTGGATGTTCGCGTTGACTGATATAGTATATATATATATATGTATTACAGTGATAATTATATTGTAAATTATTGTAAATAAGCAGAGATATATGGCGTGACGGAAGTGAAGAAAATTGATGTGTCCGACGGACGGGAGAAGAGATCTACAGTGTATATTGTTATATATATTTTTCACAATGATGATGATGATGGTGATGACAGTAATAAAGAAACTGTTCACTTATAACTTATGTATTTCATTTTTATCCCCAATACTTTATGTTTCACTACGGCGAAAAAAAAAATTCTAAAAATGGTCCGTTTTGGCCCATCCAATGAAACAGAAAGTGCGCGACGGCAACTGATGTCTTCTCGGCTACTCCACGAGGAATTTACTTTTCCATGGTTTTACAAGTACATCGACGAAAATACACCTATGACACGAATTAAATTGTATAATTAAAAAGAAAAGAAAGAAAGAAAGGAAAACTATTACTCAGCGAATAGTACACTGTAAAAAAAAAAAAAATTGTTCAGAAACTTATGAACGGTATTGGAAGCTGATTTACATAATTTTTTTTTTAATTTCAAAGACATGTCCATTGACATGTGCATTGCAATTTTACAGTAAAAATAGTATTTTTTCAGAAATTTGAGGCGAAAAGTTTGTAAATTGAACATCGGTATATCGGCAAACATCGGTATAAAAACGGTATTTTTATTTTACAAAAAAGTGCATTAATGTTCAATTAATGTAAGGAATGCAAGCAAAATTCAAGTTCCGGTACATTTAATTTACAATTTATTTTTACAGTGTGCACTCGGAGCGTTCCATTATATTATAGCGAAGAAACAAAATAATTTGAACTCGGACCAGCGCAGAAATATTGCTGACGATAATTCGCTGTTAATTCTCGTTGACTAAAATAGTATTTGTGTGATTAAAGCGATTACAGTGATAATTATATTGGGAAATATTGCAAATAATCAGAAATATGGCCCGACGAAAAAAAAAAACTTGCTGTGTCCGACGGACGGCGGAAGAGATCTACACTATATTATTATACATATTTTTCACAATGATGACGATGATTATAATGACACTAATAAAGAAACTCTTTACTTATAAATTATCCGTTTCATTTTCACCCCGTTTATCCGTTTCATTTTCTTTCAAAATAAAGAATCGCTTTATTTTTCACCTCGGCTAAAAAAGAACTACAATAAACGTTCCTTTTTTTCCCAATCGAGTGAACAAAAAATTCTAACACCGAATTTCCCTTTCCGTTTCGGAAACGGTGACTTTTCCGGTCGCAAATTGTTCGAACAGCGCGGGACACAGTGGAAAAAGAAAATTATACGCACAGCGTCTCCGGGGAGGATGCATTCTCCATTTTCCTCTCGATTAAATCTAAGATGGCGTCCGTGCGAAGCCCGAATGGGGGCTGCACGATCGTACGGGTGTGTGGGTTTCCGATCCCGTCCCCCTTCTTCAATTACGCGACGACACACGCAGGGGTTGCTTCCCTCCGTCGAACGGTTGGTTACCGCAGAGGCCTGCCCGTTTTTTTTCCAGACTCGTTTTCTCTCACTCTCTCTCTGTCTCTTTGCGATATTCGCAGGGGTTGCATATGAATGTTATGGTCGATTTTGCGGTCGGCCCGCCCGGAGGGAGTCGTCGAAGGGTCGCCTGACGGGGCGATGATGAAATGACGGGAAGAAAAAAAAATGATGTGGGACATTCGCTCTGATTAGATCGCCTATATATATATATATATATATATATATATATATATATATATGTATATGTATATATATATACCTTTATATATATGTATATGTGTGGCTTCGACCGGGACAAAGACACCGATGCACTGATATATTTGATAAATGATACGAAAAACATTAAACTCACCCCTTGCAGTGTAAAAAATCGAAGGCGGAATAAAATTTTAAGAATGCATCGGGCGGAAGCGTCGATAGCGAGCCGAAATCGCGAAGAATACTTCGAATTATTGAGAAACCGAAGAAATAGAGTGCGAAGT
Organism: Ichneumon xanthorius; assembly: GCA_917499995.1. NCBI lineage: Eukaryota > Metazoa > Arthropoda > Insecta > Hymenoptera > Ichneumonidae > Ichneumon > Ichneumon xanthorius. The sequence continues at coordinate 18,288,482 of OU824201.1, forward strand.
TTCAGCCATATTTTATATTTATGCGATGTATTATATTCATTTTTATATTATTACAAATATATTTGTAATTACATATATTATAATTAATATTGATATTTATAATATATAAGTATTGAACACGTATCTGTCATTCCGATCATCCACTTCACAACCATTGCGTTATAGTATTGTAATCACCGGTGAAGCATACGTGAAAAAAATGCCTCAAAAAGCCGGAGCCTGCAAATTTCAGTTTGCGATTTCCTACAATACATTTTGCGCTAAATGTTGACGGTTTCAATTTTACGAGATACAGACATTTTTTTACGTTACGAAAAAGGTGCAAAGTAATTTGCACATGGATTTCTCATTTATTACGATTTTGAGCATAGTTTCATCTTCGTGGAAGCTACGCGCAAAATTGGATTAAAATAAAAATGGATTACCATTAAAATGGTAATGATAATTAAATTACCATTTTTTCATATTAAACAGAAATAACGATTTGTTTGGAAATTTCTGCTTACACACGCCTTCAATCGCACATGAAAGAAAAACGAAGTTTTCCTCGCCAGGAAATTCGTCGTCGTCGAAAAGCGTATAAATAAATGCGCGTGTACGACGCACGGTACAAAGAATCGCAAGAGGATTCTCACACTCTCGCGTCGTTGGCATTACGGTGGCGCGGAGGGAGCCTCGGCAACCCTGCTGGGACATTCGTTCGAACTCTCGCTGACACCCCCCTACTGTCCCGCAGATATATGACAGTTCAATCCCGAGGACAACGCGGGACCGGCAAACTGCTTTCCTCCTTCTTCCTCGCTCGCCGCGTTGCGTCTCTTCCTTACGGTGCCCATTCATTCTTCTCTTTCGCCCTAACTACCCCTGCGTCACAGCCATCGGCTGCGACTACCAGAAACCCCTTGGCTCACGACACTCCAACGCTCCCCTGCACTAATACCGGCAGCCCCGCTGGCGAGTCACTCAACTCGCTCCTAAACGATCGCTTACTCCCGGATTACACGGGCACTCTCCTAATCTTCTTTTTCTTCTTCCTCTCCTCGGATTACACTGTTAGATTCGACGCTTGCGGCGAAGGATTAAGGAGGCGTTCGTCCCGCTACTCGAGCGCCGAGACGAGCGCGGCCCATCGCGCCCGAGACTCTGGGGAATCACTGCGACGGGGCCGTGTCAGGAAATGTCTTGAAAATCGTCGTGAAGACATAAAAAAAAAAAAAAATTTACCAGAAATACGTCACTTCTGGTTTGAAAATCTCACTTCTCGACCGGAAGTGACGGCACAGTAGTAATACTTCACTTCCGGTTTGAAAATCTTATTTTTATCACTCGGTGCGGAAATGGCCACTTTTCCGCCCGCTTCGCGTGCGCAAAACCGCTATTTTCGCACCTTGTGATGAAAAATTCCGTACATCCCTCGTGCGAAACACTTTTTCTAACTCGTGGAGTAATGTACTATTTTCTACCGGAAGTGACGACAATCAGATTTGGATATTTCATTTTTCGACGGGAAGTGACGTCACTATCGTTGAGAAGAAAAAACAAAAATTTCTACCAGAAATACGTCACTTCTGGTTTGAAAATCTCACTTTTCGACCGGAAGTGACTCAGATTTGAATATTTCATTTTTGGACCGAAAGTGACGTCATTCAGATTTGACTAGTTCATTTTTGGGACCGAAAGTGACGTCATTCAGGTTTGAATATTTCATTTTTGGGACCGAAAGTGACGTCATTAAGATTTGAACATTTAATTTTTTGACCGGAAGTGACGTCATAGCGGAGATACGTTATTTCCGGTCGAAAAATGAGATTTCGAAACCGGACGTGACGTATTTCCAAGTAAATCTCCGCAAATTTAAATCTCCGTATTCTAAATTGAACAAGCCGTAGCCCAAGCCACAACAACCTGCTATAATATACCTATACATAGAAGACAGGGAAAGTCACGGTAGAGTCAGGAAACTTTTTTTCCACTGTTTTCAATTACCACCGTCTTTACTCATCGGCTTTGGGGCTTATCCTGACCCCCCACCACCGAATGTTTTACGATTCCATTACCGTTGCGATGGATTCGGTAGCTTCGTCAAATTTCCATATCTTCAATAGCTCGTTGTCTCGAACGATTCTACCACGCCTTATCTTTACTACGCTAGTCTGTGCATCATCAAGGTATCAGACAGTGTACAAACCTGCGTCCCGACTCCACGAAACAAAAAAAAAAGTACGCTTATATCACAGCTTCGTTCGTAAATAAACGATGCGATAATACGGAAATTGTGAGTGGAGCACTGAAAGAGTAGTTACGAGCATGCCGTCCGAATTACCTTAATGAATCTCATTGTACGAGGAAGAAAAACATGCCTCGCGATAAGAAAACTGTTTTCCTTTCCGCAAGTCCCAACAGCAATGACGCTGCGCAGCCGACGTAAATACCTGTTTCGAGTCGCACGTAATTTGGCTCGTTGCGCGACAGTTTGGACACCCGCGCGTTATACACGGAGACCTAAAAAATTGTTGGGACAACAAGAATTTTGTTACCGTAACTCATTTACCTGCTTAACATAGGGACAAGAAAATATTTTGCTGTCGCAGCAAATATTTTTACTGCCACAACTATAAATTATTAACGATCTACATTTTGTCAGAGAAACAGAACTATTTTTCTCCGTGTACCTAAGGTATACATATATATATTTTCCTCCTCTTTACCGAACTTCGCGAATCTCCAGTGGGTGGAGCAGTGAAAGAGTAGTTACGAGCGTGCCATCCGAATTACCTCAATGAATCTCATTTGACGAGAAAGAAAAACATGCTTTGCGATAAGAAAATTGTTTTCCTTTTCACGAGTCGCAACAGAATATAAACAGAAATACCTGTTTCGAGTCTCACGTAATTTAGCTCTTTGTGGGACAGTTTGGACACCCACCCGTTATACCTAAGGTACACACACACACATATATCTATAAGATATATACACCCAGAAAAAAAATTATTTGACGGCCACCGTTTATTAAGATTAAGTCAAATATTCATTTCATTTAAATAAATATTTATTTAAATTAAGTAAATAGTTACTTAAATGAAACAAATATTTATTTAAATCAAATAAATATTTTACTTAATCTTAACAAACGGTAGCCTTCAAATAAATTTTTTTTCTGGGTGTATATGTACATTTTCCTGCTCTTTACCGAACTTCGCGAATCCCCACACGACATTTGTCGAATCTTCGCCTCGGGCCGTCCGAATCACCTTAATGAATCTCATTTGACGAGAAAGAAAAACATGCTTTATAAACAGAAATACCTGTTTCGAGTCTCACGTAATTTAGCTCTTTGTGGGACAGTTTGGACACCCACACGTTATACCTAAGGTACACACACACACATATATCTATAAGATATATACACCCAGAAAAAAAATTATTTGACGGCCACCGTTTATTAAGATTAAGTAAAATATTCATTTGATTTAAATAAATATTTATTTAAAATCATTAAATAGTTACTTAAATGAAAGAAATATTTATTTAAATGAAAGAAATATTTATTTAAATGAAAGAAATATTTATTTAAATGAAAGAAATATTTATTTAAATGAAAGAAATATTTTACTTAATCTTACCAAACGGTAGCCTTCAAATAAATTTTTTTCCGGGTGTATATGTACATTTTCCTGCTCTTTACCGAACTTCGCGAATCCCCACACGACATTTGTCGAATCTTCGCCTCGGGGAGGCATTAGGGTATTATTACGAAAGGTGCGAAGGTATCGAGTGAATCTTCGGGAACTCCCGGTGCGCGCTGACTGGCTGATATATGGATCCATGCGACGCTATGGAAGAAGTTACTATGGCACAGTTAGATCGTAGCGGGTCCCGATGCGGGATCCCGGTTGTCCGGTAGTTCTCCCGGTGGGCTTTTTTCTTCAATGACAGGACAGACGAGGCACCTTCTCTTTATTCCGTGCGTTATTGCTCGAGGAAGTCGAACCGAGGGGGCCGGCCGATACTTGTGTCTGCGCATTCGCGTCTCGTCTCCTATTTTTCCTCCTGGCTATTAGAGGCCTAAACACTTTTTAAGATATATAACAAACGTCGAGTGTCACATCGAGGCCTCGCAACAATGACGTGGGCAAACATTTCTCGTACACCCACCCGCGGCGAGTGTTTCGATCCGACGCCGCTTTAGTATGGCATCCTCTGTTGGGCTCCTCCGTTGGGTTTCGATCTTCGCGCGATTCGATCGTTCGGGTTTACGCTGCGTGCGATGACGATCCTTTTCTTCCTTGCTCCTGTGGGGCCCCGGAGAATCCTGGGGAGTCCTCGCTCCCCAGCGGAGTTTTGGACCTATTTTTGTCAAATTTGACGAAATTTTGTTTGCGTCCGTCGTGGGCTGGGAAAAATATTGGGGGCGTTGAATAAGCGCTGAATCAACTCAGTTTTGAGGGAAAAAATGGGAAAATGTTTTGTAATGGATAACTGTTAGTTCCTTTAAATAACTGTCAATTCTCTCGAACAATCGTTAATTATTTTGAATAATTAATCATTTTACTGAATAATTATTAATTATTCCGAATAATTATTCATTATTCCAAATAATTATTAATTATTCCAAATAATTATTAATTATTCCAAATAATTATTAATTATTCCAAATAATTATTAATTATTCCAAATAATTATTAACCATTCCAAATAATTATTAGTCTTTTCAAATAATGATCAATTCTTTCATCAATATTGTTATAGTTTCTAAGGCACAAGTAGCGTTAGTAGCGTTGATGAGGAAAGCCAAAGATGTCAGGTCAAGTCATTGTTTATGTGGTAAAGCAGACTTTATGTTTATGTCGCGTACAGTGTAAATAAAATTCTATTCTATTATTAATTCTCCCAAATAATCGTTATGTCTCCCACCTAATTGTCACTTCTTCCGAATAAAAACGTGTCCCTCTATTCTGTTGCGTCTCATGTGAAACGCACTTGAGGATTACACACAGTAAAAAATAATTTCGTAAAATCGGAATGCGAAATTTCGTAAAAATAATTTTGTTAAATAAGTGACAAACTCGTTTGTCACTTATTCGAATATACGAAACTGTCCTTTTATTTTCTGTCATTGGCAATTTTACTTGGTACTTTGGTTCGTAAAACTAGAAAATTAACAAATAAAAATTTGTGGACATTTGTGGACAATAAGTTCTTGTAAAAAGTACAAACTTTTTTTACTGTGCAAATGACATGTTTTTTTTTTTCAAGTTACAGTGCATTTACCGTACCTTGGTTCCGATCCGGAATGCTCTCAGCCGCTGTGGCAAAGTATACGGTTTCCGGTAACGACATCGTAACGCGTAGATTGAAGAGCAACCCCCTCCCCCCTCCCCCCTCCTCCCCCCGGTGATGTCGAAACCTCGTAAATAACAGCGAAGCTAAATGTGCACTAAACGGCACATCGACGAGAGAGAGTCGAGGATAGGAAGTGCGCGTCTCGAGGGGTGACCGATGGGGCCACAATGGCGTGATCCAATTTCCGAGAGCCCTGGCGGAATCGCCATCCGACAATGGAACTGGACTCTACCTCTCTTCTCGTTTCTATCTCTTCCCCACGCCATTTCGCTATTTCCGTGTGTATACCGCACCGTTGTCACGTGTTTTCGAAACTCGGTGACACTTTGATGACTCTGGTTCCACGGGGAGCTTCCAGTTTAGCTTACAGTGGGGAGGGTTTAAACTAAAAACTACCACGCACTTGCGTTGCGATCGATTTTAACGATTTAAAAAAAAATTTGATATAATTTTTATTTGATATAATTTTTATTTGATATCATTTTTATTTCATATAATTTTTATTTGATATAATTTTTATTTGATATAATTTTTATTTGATATAATTTTTATTTGATATAATTTTTATTTGATATAATTTTTATTTGATATAATTTTTATTTGATATAATTTTTATTTGATATATTTTTTATTTGATATAATTTTTATTTGATATAATTTTTATTTGATATATTTTTTATTTGATATAATTTTTATTTGATATACTTTTTATTTGACATCATTGTTATTTTATTTTATTCTGCGATTCAATAATATGGAGAAAAATTATTTAGGGACGACACTCGTTTACCGGTAGTATATATTAGTGTGAAGGGACTTTAGGTCTCGTATCAATCGTGCGTAGTCATATGGATGTGCTTCTTCGGCGACCTTATACATTGCAAACGATGTAGGTCTTTTACCACCTGCCGTCGGAGTTGTGACGAATTCGTCGTGACTGGTTAATGTTCACCAAACGACATATCGCCGGAAGAGTCGAAGATGGGAAGTGCCCGTCTCGAGGAAGCTCATAAATTTACCACGCACTCGTGTTACGATGGATTTCAATAATTTTTATTTTTATTTTATTTAATCTTTATTTGATACAATTTTTATTTCATTTCATTCTGCGATTCAATTATACGGAGAAAAATAATTTGGGGTCTCAATTACCGGTGGAAGTGACTTTAGGCCTCGCCTCGATCGCATCGTGCGGACAGTCGTACGGATATGCTTCTCAAGCCACCTCGTACATTGCCATTCCAACGTAGTTTCCTTTGGGTCCGTAGTTGCAAACGAGGTAGGTCGTGTACCACTCGCCGTCTGAGTTGTAACGAACTCCACCGCATCCGACGTACGTGCTGTCGGCCCACATCAGCTGAGTGTAGTGAGACGTGCCGTCGAAGCCTGACTTACTGTCATTAGAAATTTTTATTGTTATTATTATTTTATTTTATTCCAATTTTTTTTATAGAAGAAAATTGCGATATTTCGCTGTTTCCGCATTTCGCAGACTTACGGAACGCTGCTGACAAGGGTTCCGTCGAACTTGTCCACTTCGTCGTACCACTGCTGCATTATGCCGGGCCATGAAGAATCCCAGTCAGCGCCCGAGGCAGCGAAAGCGATGTTCTGACCAACGGGGAATCTCTCTGCAGAAAAAAACGCGAATTAATCGTCGACAGTTCTGTGTCGTGTTAATTTGTTTTTCCGCACGAGACTCACCGACGTTTTTGCAGGCGTCGTGACCGTAGTGGCACTGATCCGCCCATGTCTGAGCAATGCCGGCGAGCTCGTCGTCCCATTCCTATCACGAAACAATTATAAAACCTACAAAGTAGATGCACGTCTATTTTCATTTTTTTTCCTTATAAAAAAATGTTCAGTTACATTTTTTTATTCGATGTAATTTAATTTAGTTTAATTTGATGTAATGTCATTGAATTAATTTTGATGTAATTACATTTAATTTCGTTTGATTCAATTTTTTTTGTTACTTTAGATAAACGAAATGAAAATTTATTTTAATGTAATTGTTTTCTTTTAATTTATAATGTATCAGATCATTGCATAGCGAGTCTTTACCAGGGAACCAAGATTCGTTGCGGCGGGTTGGGGTCCATTACTTCCGCGAGTCTCTTGTCCGCTGGCGACGTACGCTCTCATCTGATTGTGAGTGTCGAGGATTTCCTGGATTTCGTCATCGGTCAGGGTCGAAGACTTGAGTTGGCCGCACTGGCTGTCGTCGGTCTTCAGGAACTGCAGTGAAGAAAATAAAATCACGTCATCGAACGAGTCTCTTAGACAGTGCGAATAAAAATTAAAAAAATAAAATAGAACAATCGGTAACAAAAACAAAGATCGGAAGTCTTCGCTTACGGCGTATTTGCAGAGGGTGTGATTGGGTCCCTGGCAAGATTCCAATTTGCAATAGTCGGTATCCCCGTTGGCGAAAGCCGCGAGGGTTGCCAAGACGACGATGCTCAAAACGCTGACCATTTTTTCTTACTTTTTTTTTGTTTGAAAATTTTTTTTTATTTAATTTTTGTCACAACTGTAACTTATTTGACTGTCGAAAATGAAGTTCGGGGTTGACTGTGAAAATCGCTGCTTGCTCGGCTACTATTTATACTTTACCAGCTATCAATTTTTCCAATATTTGAAAAAAGAACGACTGTGCATATGCATATGTATTTATGAATGTGTTTTCCTAATATTATCAGAAAACTGACTATGATAACGGGGTAGTTCGGTCGACCGTGGATTTTTTTTTACATAACATTAACGAAACGTCATGGTAACGTTAAATGTATGTAATTTCATTACTTGGTCAGTCCAAAAATATTATCCTGGGTTATCCGACACGAAAAGTATGACCGATCATTTTGTATTCACCGATTAAAAAATTGGAGACGTGGACGAAAATTAATTTTTTTCTCTGATGCTCGTAATAATTGTCGCGAACTTTGGATTATTTAAAAAATTATAATCCGAGCAGCCAGTTCTTAGCTACTCACCCCGGAAGCTATTTAATCAATGATTTCAATGAATCGCCTCTTAATGTATTTTTGGGTACAATTTTTCTTCAATAGTTTTATTGAAACATTTTTTTTGCATCTCGTTCTTACATAAGTTTCGTATCGATAATTTTTCGAAGTATTTCTCTTTGCTGATGTTAATTGGCGCATATTGAAGGTTTCGAAGCGAGTAGCTAAGAAATGGCCGTTAAGATGCGTCTGGAATGTCGAATCAATAGCTTATAATAAAATAATTATATAATAAAATCGCCATAATTATTCTGAACATTCGAGAAAAAAATTAATTTTTGTTTTTTTCTACTTTTTTTCTACTTTTTTCTACTTTTCATGTTGGATACGGCAGGACAATTTTCGTGGACTCGATAAGCAACGACATTAGATCCATTTAGCGTTGCCGCAAATTTTCATTAATATTATGTTAAAAAAATCGTCAACCGAACTACCCTGTTATTACAGTCAGTTGTCTGATTACATTAGAATAACAGATTCATAAATGTACATGCATATGCAAAGTAAGTTTTTTTTTTTAATACGGGAAAAATTAATAGCTGGCCGAGTATAAATAGTTGCCGAGGAAGCAGTGATTTTCACAGTCAACCCACAACTTGATCTTCGACAGTCAAATAAGTTACAGTTGTGACAAAAATTAAGTAAAAAAAACAATTTTCAAACAAAAAAGTAAGAAAAAATGGTCAGCATTCTGAACATCGTCGTCTTGGCAACCCTCGCGGCTTTCGCCAACGGGGATACCGACTATTGCAAAATGGAATCTTGCCAGGGACCCAATCACACTCTCTGCAAATACGCCGTAAGCGACGACTTCCGAACTTTGTTTTTGTTACCGATTGTTCTATTTTATTTTTTTATTTTTTATCCGCCCTGTCTATGAGACTCGTTCGATGACGCGATTTTATTTTCTTCACTGCAGTTCCTGAAGACCGACGACAGCCAGTGCGGCCAACTCAAGTCTTCGACCCTGACCGATGACGAAATTCAGGAAATCCTCAACAATCACAATCAGATGAGAGCGTACGTCGCCAGCGGGCAAGAGACTCGCGGAAGTAATGGACCCCAACCCGCCGCAACGAATCTTGGTCCCCTGGTAAAGACTCGCTATGCAATGATCTGATACATTGTAAATTAAAAGAAAACAATTAAATTAATATAAATTTTCATTTCGTTTATCTAAAGTAACAAAAAAATTGAATCAAACGAAATTAAATGTAATTACATCAAAATTAATTCAATGACATTACATCAAATTAAAATAAATTAAATTACATCGAATAAAAAAATGTAACTGAACATTTTTTTATAAGGAAAAAAAATGAAAATAGACGTGCATCTACTTTGTGGGTTTTGTAATTGTTTCGTGATAGGAATGGGACGACGAGATCGCCGGCATTGCTCAGACATTGGCGGATCAGTGCCACTACGGTCACGACGCCTGCAGAGACGTCGGTGAGTCTCGTGCGGAAAAACAAATTAATACGACACAGAACTATCGACGATTAATTCGCGTTTTTTTCTGCAGAGCGATTCCCCGTTGGGCAGAACATCGCTTTCGCTGGCTCGACCGCTGACTGGGATTCTTCATGGTCCGACATAATGCAGCAGTGGTACAACGAGGTGGACAAGTTCGACGGAACCCTCGTCAGCAGCGTTCCGTAAGTCTGCGAAATGCGGAAACAGCGAAATATCGCAATTTTCTTCTATAAAAAAATTGGAATAAAATAAAATAATAATAACAATAAAAATTTCTAATGACAGTGCGTCAGGCTTCGACGGCACGGCTCACTACACTCAGATGATGTGGGCCGACACCACGTACGTCGGATGCGGTGGAGTTCGTTACAACGCAGACGGCGAGTGGTACAAGACCTACCTCGTTTGCAACTACGGACCCGCAGGAAACTACGTTGGAATGGCAATGTACGAGGTGGCTTAAGAAGCATATCCGTACGACTGTCCGCACGATCCGATCGACGCGAGGCCTAAGGTCACTTCTACCGGTAAACGAGACCTTAAATTATTTTTCTCCGTATTATTTAATCGCAAAATAAAATGAAATAAAAATGATATCAAATAAAGATTAAATGAAATAAAAAAAAATCATTGAAATCCATCGTAACACGAGTGCGTGGTAGATTTATAAGCTTGAACCTACCCAATGGAAGCTTACACTCAGCTAATGCGGACCGATACCTACTACGTCGGGTTCAGCGGAATTCGTTACAACTCCGACGGCCGCTGGTAAAAACCGCTCAAGGTCGCTCAAAGGTCGCTGAACAAACAGTCCGCACGATCCGGTCAACGTGAGGCCTACGGTCATTTCAAACGTAATATATACTACCGGCAAACGAGTATCGTTGTTAATGAATTAAAAATGAAATAAAAATGAAATAAAAATGAAATAAGAATGAAATAAAAATGAAATAAAAATGAAATAAAAATGAAATAAAAATGAAATAAAAACGAAATAAAAATGAAAAAAATGAAATAAAAATGAAATAAAAATGAAATAAAAATGAAATAAAAATGAAATAAAAATGAAATAAAAATGAAATAAAAATGAAATAAAAATGAAATAAAAATGAAATAAAAATGAAATAAGAATTAAATAAAAATAAGATATAACTGCGTTACTGTTGCTGGCGAAACGGCTTGACACTAAAATACAGTGACTCGACGATAAAGTAGTTAATGAATACGAAATGTATTCGTTAAAGGCTTATCTATAATTTCTGCACTTCTTCATCGGTGCACTATTGTTTATGCACGCAACGAGAATAATATTGACGAAGCAATGGGCATAAATACCAATGTTTAGTCTTTATGGCAATTCGACGCCAGAACGAACTACTGTTCGAAGGTAACGTTATTGCATTATTGACGGAAAATCATAGCTATGGCTTGTACTACATTCAACTATCGGCGGGCAGCAATCGATTGACTACCGGCGTTCGCATCTCGGAACAAACGTTGGAGACGTTACATTTACGTAAATTTCATAAATTATTTTTGGTAACAAAATATTGAGCTCGCTCAATTTTTTGTATGATGAGACATTCTCGATACGCGAATTCTTTGTACGACAAAATAAAAACGTCAAATATATTGTTCGTTTGAAATACATGCATACAGACGAATTTTTCATAAATTGTAACTTAAATTTGTTTCAATTTTATAATTTTTTAAAAATACTTTCTGTTAAAAAAAAATGAACGCCTCGTCGAAATTTTTTATATTCGGACCAAAATGAATCGATACGAATCGCACGAGACATTCTCGATACGCGAACGACAAAAATAAAAAAGTAAAATTTATTTTACGCTTGAAACGCGCACATAGACGAATTTTCGGTCCGGGAAAGAGGAAGCGAAGATTCACGAATCACTTCGGTCTAACCGGAAAGTATCGTTTATTGTTCAAGAAGAAAGTACGGTAACATAAGCGTCGCCAGTGAAATACGACAAGAAATTATTTCGCTCTTGATGAATTGGGATCGGAGATCGGTGATCGGTGATATTAACGTGGATTGTACATCTGTCCGCCCACCCAGTTTCCGGTAGGTCCGTAGTTGCAGACGAGGTAAGTTTTGTACCACTGGCCGTCCTTGTAACGAACGCCACCGCATCCCAGAAGCTTCGTGTCAGCCCACATCATCTGGGTGTAGTGACCAACTCCGTTGAAGTCACTGCGGAAATATATATATGCAAAAGAAAAATGGTTGTAGCACGGGCCCAAAAAGTCTCGCTTCTCGTGCCTGTAACGCGTGGCGAAAGTGGCGCTTTTTAGTAAGGCGTGCGAAAAAAATACTGTGCACGCGCAGATCACACTAGTTATTTTTCACATACTTTTTTAACACTCTAGCTACTTTTTCGCACACTTTTTTAACATTCTAGTTACTTTTTCCTACGCTTTTTGTGACATTCTTGCTTCTTTTTCGCACACTTTTTTTAACATTCTAGCTACTTTGTCGCACACTTTTTTAACATTCTAGTAACTTTTTCGCACACTTTTTAACATTCTAGTAACTTTTTCGCACACTTTTTAACATTCTAGTAACTTTTTCGCACACTTTTAACATTCTAGTTACTTTTTCGCCCCGCTAGAGGCATAAAAAGTGGAGGTTTTTGTGCACTTGTTACAATATAGTGTATTTACATACGAGTGCGAAAAAGTAACATTTCGTTACGGGAACATTGATACCCTCACTTCCCGCATATAGCGCTCTATACTCACGTGACGGATCTGACTTGGTTCCTGTTGAAGTCCTTTACCTCGCTGTACCACGCTGAGACCAGGTCGGCGTACTTGCCGCTGTAATCTCCGGTCGATCCCTGCCAAGCGACGTTCTGACCAACCGGAAATCTCTCTGCGAAGCAAACGCGATGACACCGTTGAATGCGATTTTCATCGGTCGTGACCTAAAGTTATTAATTTCTATTTTCTTTATTTGGGGTACAGGGTTCTTTATTTTCTTTATTTGACGGACATTGCTCATTTACAGACCGCACCGGAGGAACCCGAAGGTGAAACAATCCTTGTCCGATGAGGAGATCATTGTTAAATAAATTAATTATTTTATCTTTATGATTTTCACGAATCTTACCGGAGTTTCTGCACTGATCGTGTCCGTAGGCGCACTGATCGGCCCAGCTCTGGGCAATGTTGGCGAGCTCTTGGTCCCATGACTGTTAGGAAACATTTCGAAGAAGCACATCAAGTTAGCGTAATGTGCTAATGTGGACATTAATTAATTAACGTGGGCATTAATTAATTAACGTGGGCATTAATTAATTAACGTGGGCATTAATTAATTAGTGTGGGCATTAATGAATTAATGTGGGCATTAATTAATTAATATGGACATTAATTAATTAATTAATGTGGACATTAATTAATTAATTAATGTGGACATTAATTAATTAATTAATGTGGACATAAAGTTAGCTAATGTGGACATTAATTTGTTTTTGCTTCTAATTATCGTATCGCGTATTATTGAGTCGTCAATAATTACCAGGCTTCCGAGGTCCGTTGCAGCAGGCTGCGGTCCAGGCTTTCCAAGAGGCTCCTGTCCGCTGCCGACGCGTGCTCTGTACGAATTGTGAGAGTCCAGAATCTCCTGGATTTCATTCCCGGTGAAACCCGTGGATTGGGGAGTGCCGCAGTTCTTCTGATTAACATTCAGAAACTGCAATAACGAGAAACAAAAAAAATGTACAAAGTGCCTCTTCGAGTCAGTCTCGGATGATTTTTCGCATGTAAAATAATTTGCTGCATTTGTTGCGATCGACGTTCAGAAACTGCAATAACGAGAAAAAAAAATGAACGCGGTGTCTTTTCGAGTGAATCTGAGAAGATTTTTTGCATGTGAAATAATTTGCTGCATTTGTTGCAATTGACGTTCAGAAACTGCAATAACAAGAAACAAAAAAATGTTTGCAGTGCCTGTTCGAGTGAATCTGCGAAGTGCTGCAATCACACGAATTAAGCAAAAGTTTTTCGCACGTTTCTCACACAAGGTGTGAAAACTCGAGGTTTTACGCAGAGCGTGCGTAAAACGGTATTTTTCGCACCGAGCGAAGGAAAATAATTAGCCGCATTTGTTGCGGCTCAACGTTCAGAAACTGCAATAAGAAGAAACAAAAAAATGTCAATCCGGGCCTCTTCGAGTGAGTTTCGGAGGATTTTTTGGCACATCAAACAATTGCTAAGGAAGAATCGAAAGAAGATATAACGAGCCTTGGTTCGGATAACTTACGCCATATTTGCAGATAGTGTGATTAGGTCCGTTGCAACTTTTCAAATTGCAGTAGTTTGTAGCTGCGTTGGCAAAAGCGGCGAGTGTCGCAATAACTGCGACAATGTACGGTGTGCTTATCATCTTCGTTCTTCCACTTTTTCTCGTAGCTTAACAGTTACAACTCTGACTGTGAAAGAATAACTTCTGAGTCGATTGTAAGAATTATCGCTTACAAAGACCCTATTTATACCCGACGACTCGTCCACCTTTCCTCTTCCTCTCTTCATTGTCAAACATTATTCTACCGACGTCTGTCGTTCGTGTGAACGCTTCTCTGTTTCGTTATCAGTCAATTTATTATCACATTGGACATTCGGACAAGTTCGCAGACGAGACTGCGAAATGTATTAGAAGCGGTACAACGTTTCTAGACAACGGAATCATTTCTGCAAAAGCGGGGGGGGGGGGGGGCGTCATTTCAATATTATATTTTAAACTAATTGATATTTTTGAAAAAATTTAATTTCTAGAATTTTTTACATTCCGTCCTGGGTATTTTTCAAAAAATCAATCTCGGAAGATTATCGTTTGAATTTTATTATCCTCGAACCGTTATATTACCGGATATTTTGCAGGTGTAATGACATGGTGTCCAGCGGTCCTTGAAGTCCTGGAATTCTCCTTGAATTTCACCTAATGTCCTTGAATTTTTTAGTAGTACATTTTTTTAGTTTAGTAAATGTTTTTGTTTTTTTAAATGTACTGCCACGTATTTCGACGTATTATTTCCTGCTGAACACGAATCCGCTGGCCTTTTTGGGGTTGCAGTACAGTGAGACATTGAAAGTCTCGATTTTATGCACGAAAAATCGTATTTTTAGGACTTAAATGGAAAATATTGGGTTGGGAGTAAAATAATTGTCATATTCGTGATCAGCGGGAAAAAATACGTGGAATATAGCCTTTAAACAAAAAAAATCGATTGAACAACGATTTTTCACTTGTTGCGCCACTTTTAGAAAAATGTCGTTTTTCGTGATTTTCAAAGGTCGATATCTCGGCTCCTACTGGAGCTAGGCAAAATCCTGGGTGCCCATCGTGTTCTACGGGAAAAAATACACAAGATAGGCCCTTGTACGACGTTTTAGAATCGTTTTATCGTGCCGTTCGAGGACGTCGAAGAACGCAAAAAATTGACTCTAAAGGGGTAGCCTTGGAATTTTTGATGAAATATTTTTTGTCGGTATAAAATGTTTTTTCCGTTTATAAAATTACAAGCGACGTATTCCACGTATTTTTGTGCGCTGAACACGAATCTGCTGGACTTTTTGTGCGTAAGTGCAGTGGGACATTTGTATCTTCGATTTTATGCACTGAAAACAGTTTCTTCCAATGCGAAATCGCATTTTTGGAATTAAAATCTAAAATATTGGGTTTGGAGCAAAATGAACGTCATTTCGTGATCAGCCTTGGAATTTTTGATGAAATATTTTTTGTCGGTACTAAATGTTTTTTTCCGTTTATAAAATTACCAGCGACGTATTCCACGTATTTTTTTGTGCGCTGAACACGAATCTGCTGGACTTTTTGTGCGTAAGTGCAGTGTGACATTTGTATCTTAGATTTTATGCACTGAAAACCGTTTCCTCCAATATGAAATCGCATTTTTGAAATGAAAATCTAAAATGTTGGGTTTCGAGCAAAACGTCACATTCGTGATCAAGGGGCTCCGTCGAGGCCTTTACATTAGTACACAATACATTTATTGAATCGAATACACAATTGCGGAGTCATGTCGATTGGATCACTCGTGATTGATTTTAACGTGTCTTGTACATCTCTTCGCCCATCCAGTTTCCCATGGGTCCATAGTTGCACACCAGGAAAGTCGTGTACCACTCGCCATTGTGGAAGCGAACGCCACCGCATCCCACTAGCTTGGTCGCGGCCCACATCATCTGGGAGTAGTGAGCAACTCCGTTGAAGTCACTGCGAGATAACGCACAATTCAACAAAACAAAAAAAAAAATCACACTGTCGACAGCAAATATTGATATTCTTACTTCCCGCATATCGCGCTCTTTACTTACGTGACAGAATTGACCTGATTCGCGTTGAAGGAGTCCACCTCGTCGTACCACATTGTCACGATCTCAGTGAACTTGGCGGTGTAATCTTGGTCCGAGCTCTTGTAACCGATGTTCTGACCAACCTTAAATCTCTCTGCGAAGCAAACGTAAAAGCACCGTTGAATGCGATTTCTATTGATCGTTCTTTCGCGTCTTCTACGATTGCGATACTCGAAAAAAAAAAATGTGAAATACAAATATATATAACTATATATATATAACTATAAAGTATATGAAATAAAAATATATATATAACTATTGTATAAGATACATAACTATATATATGTCGGATACATGAGTGTGCGTGTGAGAGCGGCAAAGGGATGGCAGTGAGATGAGGACGAGCCGGATCACGAGACAACGAAGAATCGTTGATAACAACGATCCTTCGTTGTCTTGTGATCCGACTCAAATAAGAAGGGAGCTGTCGGGACTCGATCGTCGTCACGAAGAGTCATATTTTGTAAATGGCTGGAGACCAATAAACTTTTCCTGATTTTATTTCATTGTGCATGAATTATTTATTGTCTAATTGCTCCACATATATATATATATATATATATATATATATATATATACATGCAATAATAATATTATATGATAAATAAAACAATATAATGTTGAAAAAATAATTTGCATGAATCATACCGGAGTTTCTGCACTCATCGTGTGCTGTGTCGCACTGATTTGCCCAGCTCTGAGCAAAGTTAGCGAGTTCTGTGTCCCACGTCTATTACGAAGCAAAGATAACGTTAGCGTAATCGTTCACGGGGATATCAATTTCTTTCTTGTTTCCTCGTGGAGAAAGGTTTGTTTTCATTATTATTTTTTTTCGTCATTCTTGTGAATGCGAGAATGTCTCATAGAAGATGATTTGTGAGTAAAATAATATAATGAGGAGGGCAATGTGCAAGTACA
The DNA here is from genome assembly GCA_917499995.1 of Ichneumon xanthorius. Lineage (NCBI taxonomy): Eukaryota > Metazoa > Arthropoda > Insecta > Hymenoptera > Ichneumonidae > Ichneumon > Ichneumon xanthorius. Next base: position 18,305,641 of record OU824201.1, read on the forward strand.
ATTTGCAGGCTTTGCTTCCAAGTATTTTATCGCGTGGTGAGTCATTAGCCATTACCAAGTCTTCAAGGTTCGTTGCAGCAGGCTGAGGTCCAGGATTTCCACGTTCCTCCTGTCCGCTGCCGATTAATTTTCTGTACGAGTTGTGAATGTTTACAATGTCCTGAATTTCGGCCGGCGTCAAAGCCGCCGATTTCAGTTCGCCGCATTGGTTGTGATTGACGTTCAGAAGCTGCAATAAAAAAAAAAACATTTTAGTACAGTACATTTTCGAGTCAGTCTCATTAAATCTTTCTGACGTGCATTGTAAAAAATCAATTGTAAATTTAATATACTGAAACTTGAAATTTGCTCACATTACTTACATTAATATTTATTTATTTATTTATTTACCTATTTATTTATTTATTTATTTATTTATTTATTTATTTATTTATTTATTTTGACGGAGACAAGCCCCTTTGTACAAATGATTTACACGTTTAACAATAGTAGATATGTTATAAATATAGCAATTTTCATATAGGTAACAGGTACAAGATTTTATTTTATAACTCTTTGATATAACGATTTCATTAGAATAGACTTCGTTTGCAAAAGTACAAACCTTTTGCCTGAAGTTTACGAAAATGTTAATTAAAAATAAGAAAAATAAGAAAAAGCTTCCAATACCGTTCATTAATTTTCAAAAAAAAAATGTTCACAGTGTAAAATAATTGCCAACTAAGGTAACGAAAGAAGATATAATGAATAATAACTTACTCCATCTGGTACTTGGCCTAATGGCGTAAAACCAGAAGGAAGAAGAAGCCGAAGAACTTACGCCAAATTTGCAGATGGTGTGATAAGGCCCGCCGCAAGATTTCAATGTGCAGAAGTCGGTAGCCACGTAGGCAAAAACTGCCAATGTCGCTGCAACGACGATAATGTACGGTGTGGCGACCATTCTCAAATCTTTCTTCTTCTTGTTCTTAACAGTCACAATTTTGAGTGTGAAAGGACAACTTATTGGGTTGATTGTGCGAATCGCCGATTACACGTTCCCTATTTATACCTGCCAACTGTCCACCTGCCCCCTTCCTCCCTTTATCGCGAAACACTATTCTATACTATTGGTGTACACGTCTTTCTGCTTTGTTATCAATAATTTTATTGTCGCCCGTGACGATTTTACGAGACTTCGAACTATTACGAACGGTATTATCGACTACGGAAACATTTTTTTTGCGAAACAGAATGTACGATTTCACTCCGAATCCTCGATTCTGGGGTGTTTGCAAATCAGAGCCGAGCCGTACTTGAACTACCGAGTACGTGTTTGGTACTTCAAGTGCACAAGTAATTTTTAGTACTTCAAATACTAAATTTGTTATTTTGCATTTTGAAATTTTTTAAAATTAGTTTTTTATGCTCGCCGCGATTTTACGCATAGAATGTTTCCCCAGGAGTAAAATAATCTCTAGATTCTTCGTCAGTGGGGAAAAATACACCAGACATGGCCTCAAAACGACGAATTACGCAAATTTCAGTTAGTGATTTTCGAAAAAATTGGGAAAAATGTTGATTTTATGAGATGCAGGCATTTTTTTTATGCAAAAGTTTCAAAATAATTTGCACATAGGGTAAATCGACCAGTGAATGGACAGTTAAGCAGACGACAAAACCCAGTGAATATACGTTTTTTCTACATGTGCTCTTATGGAAAGTGCCCATTCACTGGTCCCGTCCATTCACTGGCTGGTTTCCCCTACCTTCCTCATTTATTACAATTTCGCGCCCAGCTTTTTTGTGCAAAAGTTTTGTATAAATATTTCTAACTGTTTTAAACTGTTTTATATTCGTACATGAAGATTTTTTCAAGTGATCAGGATATTTCTACAAACAATAGATAATGAAGGGAAAAAAATTAAAAGATTTTGTTCTGATAAAAATTAAAACCCTTTTTATTGATATACGCTCATCTGGACTATTTTTTATTCCGACAAAGGTAAAGGTCTACGAATCAAATCGCCATTGACCATTCGTGTAACAAGATCTATCTTTCCTTTATTATTTTTTCCAACCGTAGAGAGAAGAACCAAAAAGTTCGCGACGATAAGATATGCCAGTGCAATGTGATAAAAAAGTTGTTTACTTAAAATAAAGAATTTTGGAAAAATGTCGATTGGACGTCGCAGATCGTGATAGAAGTTAACGTGTCTTGTACATCTCTTCGCCGTACCAGTTTCCGGCCGGTCCGTAGTTGCAGACGAGGCGAGTCTTGAACCATTCGCCGTCTTCGTAGCGAACCCCACCGCATCCCACGAGCGTTGTTTCGGCCCACAACATCTGGGTGTAGTGAACAACCTGATTGAAGTCACTGCAAGAAAATGTACAATTATTAGAAGAAAAAAAAAATCACATTTTTGACACGAAACATTCTTCTTTTTGCATTCAACGCTCTATACTTACACGACTGATTTGACCTGATTCCTGTTGAAATACTGTACTTCGTCGTACCACCCTGTCACGATGTCGGTAAACTTGGCGGTGTAATCTCGGTTCGAAGAGCTGAAACCGGCGTTCTGACCGACGTTGAATCTCGCTGAGAAGCAAACGTGAAAGCATCGTTGAATGCGATTTCTATACATCTATATTGTGATATGTAATTTTTTTTTAAATAGAAAAAGCAAACCAACTTAACGTATGACAAATATGTGACATTAATAATATCACAATAATGCTGTGATTACTAGCAAAGAAATGAATGTGGCTAACATACAGAGTAAAAATAAATTGTAAACTTAATATACTGGACCTTGAAATTTGCATACATTACTTACATTAATTGAACATTAATGTACTTGTTTTGTACAATAAAAATACCAGATATTAAACTTACAAATATTTTGCCTGAAATCTACAAAAAGTGTTCATTAAAAATAAGAGTTTAATGTAAAATTGCAACGCACATGTGATTGAAATTTCAGAAACAGTTTATGTAAATAAGCTTTACATAAATATGATTATGTAAATACCGTTAATTAATTTTCAAACAATATTTTTTTACAGTGTAATATAACGATAAGTGTGTTTAAGTGAATAGAAATGCACATTTATATAAAGCTAAGAAAACAGAAATAAGAGTTATAGCTTATAAGAATGTAAATAACGGGAAAATGATGAAGATATGAATAGTAAGGGCAACGTATAAGGTTGAAGAAACCACACATGGAAATAAAGACACTATCTATCTAAAATGCCAATAACAATACTATATTAATAAAAATAAACATGGAAATATTTTTATTAAAAAAAAAAAAAAATTGCATGAATCGTACCGGAGTGTCTGCACTGATCGTGTCCGGGTAGGCACTGATTTGCCCAGGTCTGAGCAACGTTGGCGAGTTCTCTGTCCCACGACTATTACGAAACAGTGAAGAAGCAAAGATTTACGTAAGCACAATCGTTCGCGTGGATATCAATTTATTTAATTTTCTACGTATCGGATCGGGTGGTGAGTTATCAGTAATTACCAGGTTTCTCATGTTCGTTGCAGCAGGCTGAGGTCCAGCAACTCCGCGATGTTCCAGCCCCCTGGCGACGCGTCCTCTGTAATAGTTGTGAAGGTTTAGAATTTCCTGAATCTCGGACTGGGTCAAAGTCGTCGTTCTGACATTACGGCATTGGTTGTGATTGACTCTCAGAAACTGCAACAATAACCACAAAAAAACAACATTTTAATACTGTTCCGCCTCGAGCGAATCTCGAAGAATTTCTCGAACGCAAAATAATTTTCAACGAAGGTTCACTGGAAAAAAAATATCATCGATTCAAGTAAAATTTACTTTTTTTTTCTTTGGCAGCCCGCCAAGGAAAAAAAAAAGTTGTTTGAATTCTACTTTCAATTCGTGCACTTTCATACCGTATTGAAACAATGACATGTCACCTTGACAGTTTTCAAACAACATTTTTCAATTCTGAATTTTTCAATTCAAACAATTCTGTCATCTTGACAGAATTCAAACAACATTTTTTTTAGCGGGCTGCCAAAGAAAAAAAAAAGTTGTTTGAATTCTACTTTCAATTCGTGCACTTTCATACCGTATTGAAACAATGACATGTCACCTTGACAGTTTTCAAATAACATTTTTCAATTCTGAATTTTTCAATTCAAACAATTCTGGCATCTTGACGGAATTCAAACATTTTTTTTTCTTTGGCGGGCTGCCAAAGAAAAAAAAGTTGTTTGAATTCTACTTTCAATTCGTGCAATTTCATACCGTATTGAAACAATAACATTTCACCTTGACAGTTTTCCCGTCGTTGTTTCAATATCGTATGCAATTGTAAGAATTAAAAGTAGAATTAAAACAAACATTTTTTTCTTCGGCAGTCAGCAAGCGAATTTTTTTTTCCAGTGTGGCGAAATTGGAACATACAATAGGAAGCATCAATTGATATTAACTTACGCCGTATTTACAGACGGTGTGATTGGGCCCCTTGCAAACTTCCAAGTTGCAGTAGTTGGTTGCCGCACTCGCAAAAACTGCGAATGTTGCCATAAAGGCGATAGTGTACAGTGTGTTGACCATTTTTCTTATATATTTTTTTTCTTTTCGTCTTTTCTTCTTTTCCTTGTTTTTCTTCTTGTTCCGAACAGCCTCCTCTTTGACTGTCCCAGAACAACTTTTCGGTCGATTATGAGAATTACCATTCAGACCACTCTTATTTATACCTGGAAACTTGCCGATCTTCCCGCTAGCTCTCTTTAACTAAAAACATAATTCTATGTACGTATGTATTTACACATTAGCCCGCCGCGTTATCAGTAAATTTATGATCAAAGTACACATTTTTCAAGACATCTATTAGAAATTGATGTAGGAATAGATACCGCATCTTTGCAGAGCAGACGGTACGATTTCACACCGAATGCTTCACCAATAGGGTCTTTACAAAATTGGCACCTGTTCAATGACCATAATCTTCCGCCCGAAGAGCGATTCGTCAATGAAACTATAAGATAAGCGAAGGTTCATCAAATTTATTTTGCAGTGTTTGCACACAGTGGAATTCGATCCGCTATAACTTTTCAAATTGCAAAATATCTTCAAATTGCAAAATAACTTCAAATTACAAAATAATTTCAAATTACAAATTAACTTTTCAAATTGCGGTAGCTGCGTCGGCAAAAATAAAAATATAAAAAAAATATTGTATACCTTTAAAAAAATTGAACTTCTACCATTTTTATATCTGGAGCTGGGATTTTTTTCATGTATTTGGAATACCGTTACGAAAAATTACCGAGAAAAACGTAAAACACATTTTTGCTTGACATCGTCGTAATTTCCCTCCCGCTCCTCATCAGGTTTCATCAAAATATTTCTATAAGTGCTTCATACTTTGGTCTCGTTCCAGATCATGTTGAGCTGAGCGGGCAGTTATCCAAACATTTGGCTTTTCGGGAAGCGGCGACCATACTTTGCAATCAGTAAACCATCAAAGAAGAAGGCGATATTTTGATCGTGTTTTTCCATAATCACCTTACATTGAAGGGAACCATCCGATCGAGCGCTACTACGATGTTTGCCACAGATGTGCTGCGTACCTGGCACGATATACCAATCCGCACATGCCTCAAAAAGTATTTCATTAAAAAACTTTAGCAACTCTTTCCTAAGTATGGTCATTGCTAGGAAAAGATGCGAGGAAGAATGCATTAAATTTCATACGATTTTTTTTACAGTGTGATGTAAAAACTGCAAGACCAGTGTACGAGTTGATCGTTGAATGGATTATCCGGGAAAATGACATTGTCATGTGTTTTGATACCGCGGCATCAAATACCGGCCGTAAGAACGCGGAGGCCTGTGTTTGCTGTGTTGAGTGACCGGCAGCATGTTCATTTCCATCGATCATTCGTGTAATGAGATATATTTTTCTTTTATTATTTTTCCAGAAAATATTTTTAAAAATTCCGAAAAAAAATAAGGCACGCTAAGATCCGCCAGTGCAATGCGATAATAAATCATTTATTTGAAATAAATAATTGTGGAGATCGAGCGCTACTACTATGTTTGCCACAGATGTGCTGCGTACCTGGCACGATATACCAATCCGCACGTGCCTCAAAAAGTATTTCATTAAAAAACTTTAGCAACTCTTTCCTAAGTATGGTCATTGCTAGGAAAAATGCGAGGAAGAATGCATTAAATTTCATACGATTTTTTTTTACAGTGTGATGTAAAAACTGCAAGACCAGTGTACGAGTTGATCATTGAATGGATTATCCGGGAAAATGACATTGTCATGTGTTTTGATACCGCGGCATCAAATACCGGCCGTAAGAACGCGGAGGCCTGTGTTTGCCTGGAAAATCTTCCAATCAAGAATTTGCTGTGTTGAGTGACCGGCAGCACGTTCATTTCCATCGATCATTCGTGTAATAAGATATATTTTTCTTTTATTATTTTTCCAGAAAATATTTTTAAAAATTCCGAAAAAAAATAAGGCACGGTAAGATCCGCCAGTGCAATGCGATAATAAATCATTTATTTGAAATAAATAATTGTGGAGACATGGCGATTGGACGGCGCAGATCGTGATAGATGTCAACGTGTCTTGTACATCTCTTCGCCGACCCAGTTTCCGGTAGGTCCGTAGTTGCAGACGAGGTAAGTCGTGAACCACTTCCCGGATTTGTAACGAACACCACCGCATCCCACCAGCCTTGTGTCCGCCCACAGCATCTGGGTGTAGTGACCAACTCCGTTGAAGTCACTGCGAGATAACAATAAACAAAATCACATTTTCGACACGAAGCATTCTTCTTCCTGTATTCAGCGCTCTACACTTACGTGACGGATTTGACCTGGTTCTTGTTGAAGTCCTTTACTTCCTCGTACCACAATGTCACCATGTCAGTAAATTTGGCGGTGTAACCACCGGTCGATCCCTTGGTAGCGACGTTCTGGCCAACCTGGAATCTCGCTGCGAAGCAAACGTTTTAAATCATCGTCGAATACGATTTTCATAGACCTATATTATTATACAAAAAAAAAATCATAAAATACAAAACGTAACAAATAACAAATACGTAACAATCAAAAATGTACATATAACAAAATGGACATTATAAAAAATGGACATTTAAAAAAATGGACATTAAAAAAAATGGACATTAAAAAAAATGGACATTTTTAAAAACGGACATTTTTAAAAACGGACGTTTTAAAAAACGGACATTTAAAAAAACGGACAGTTTAAAAAATGGACATTTTAAAAAACGGATACTATAAAAAGTGGACATTTTAAAAAAGGGACACTATAAAAAATGGATATTACAAGAAATGGACATTTAATAAAATGGTCATTTTAATAAATGGACATGTTAAAAAATACTTTGCAAAAGTCATACCGGAGTCTCTGCACTTATCGTGTCCGTAGTGGCACTGATTTGCCCAGGTCTGAGCGATGCTGGCGAGTTCTGGGTCCCACGACTATTGCGAAACAGTGTGAACAAGCAAGGATTTACGTAAGCACGATCCTCCGCGTGGATATCAATTTCATTTTTTTTCTACGTATAGAGTTAGTCATCAGTCATTACCAGGTTTCCCATGTTAGTTGCAGCAGGCTGGGGTCCAGGATTTCCTCGACGCTCCAGTCCCCTGGCGACTTTTGCTCTGTAAGAGTTGTGGAGGTTTACAACTTCCTCGATTTCGGACCGCGTCAAACTCGTGGATTTGGGATTGCCGCATTGGGTGCGATTGACAACCAGTAACTGCAATAAAAACCACAAAAAAAATAAAATTTAATACAGTTCCTCCTCGAGTGACTCTCGCAGGATTTTCCGAGCCTAAAATAATTGCCGACGAACTTAAGGTAGTACAAGCGGACAGCCTCAGCCCATGTGAGTTCAAAGAGAATTGAGAGAAAATTGCGAACACTTCTCGAAGGGATAAAAATCTGAAAAAAAATCAACCATATGGAAGGTGCTGAAAAAATTGATTATGCATAATAATAATTCCAAAATGTTATTAACAAATTAATGAAAACAAAAAAATTTCGATAAATCCCCCGGCAACTTAACTTTTTGTTCATATAAAAACAATTTGTTAATCTTTTGAATATGAATTTTTTCAGAATTTTGTGTAATTTTTGAAAATGACGTTTTTTATTAACTACAACGCGATATCGAAAATTACACGAAATTCTAAAAAAATTCATATGTATTCAGAAAAATTAACAAATCGTTTTCATAAAAAAAAAGTTAGGTTGCCGCGTGATTTGTCGGGAAACTTTTTATTTGTTTAATTTTTTAATAACATTTTGGAATTATTATTATGCAAAATTAATATTTTCAGTACCTTCCATATGGTTGATTTTTTTTCAGATTTTTATCTCATCGAGAAGTGTTCGCAATTCCTCTCTCAATCCTCTCTGAACTCACGTGAGCTCAGGCTGTCCGCTGGTACTTCCTTAACGGAACAGGAAGACATAACGAGCCTCGACCGGGATAAACTTACGCCGTATTTGCAGATGCTGTGATTAGGCTCTCCGCAAGTTTTCAAGTTGCAGTAGTTGGTCGTAGCCGCGTTCGCGAAAACTACGAATGTTGCCACAACGGCGATAATATGCAGTTTGCTGACCATTTTTTTTTATATTTCTTATTTTTTTATTATTTTTTTTTCTTCTTTTTCTTGTTGTTTCGAACAGCTTCCTCTTTGACTGTGTAGGAACAACTTCTCCGTTGATTATGAGAATTACCGCTTACACGACTACTATTTATACCGGGGAGCTTGCCCACCTTCCCTCTTCCTCACTTGAACGCGAAACATAATTCCACGTATGTACGTGCATCGTTCATTTACACACTTGCCCCGCTTTGTTATCAGTAAATTTATTATCGAAATGGACATTTTTGCAAAACAACTACTAGAAGTTGTTCCGAGTACGGGGACTTTTTTGCAGTAAACGGAAAGATCCCAGACCGGATGCTCCATCAAGGGTCTTCGCGAAATTGTCACCTGTTCAATGACCGTAATTTTCGTCCCGATGAGCCGAAGATGAAACTCGACGATGAGCAGTTGTTTATAAAAATTTATTTTTTTCATCACTTAGCTTCGACGAATTTTTAGCACGTTCGTTGCATAAGGCGGGACTGAATGTCAAAAGGGGATTTCGCTGTAGAGTTTAATGCACGACTTACGCCCTTTTGATTTTTAGAGGTCGATGTAATTTCCTTCTGCAATCAGCGAGTCTCAAGGCTGACGGTGTGAACCTTCTGTTTACTCATTTGCGACGGATGATACCCATTATTCGTCTTTTATAACTGTTTTCCCGTCGCGCGACTTTCAATTTTTCATTAAATACGAAAATACATAACATTAATTCCACAGGTAAATAAACAATCGCTTGTCGAACGGGAGGTGTACGCGTTATGACGTTACGAGATTGTCTTATCTCGGGTTCGAAAATAATAATTAATTTATTGAATCTTATTTTATTCAAGATTTAAAAAAATGTATATTAAATTTTTTCTCATTCGAATTTATAAATAAAAAATTGATCATGTTAACTTTGATTTATTTTCACTGGGAGAATTCCGCGACTTCGGGCGAAAAACGTGTTTTCGATCTTAGGATTTTTAATATTTTCTATCAAAAAAATAAAAAAATGTTGTCCCATGGAGCTCCGGACATGGCGATTAATCCAATTTAATTCAGACTTGCAAACCAATTGGCCGTCAGAAAATTGCATAAAATTCGATAAAAAATAATAAAAATAAAAAAAGAGTCCGATAACGATGGTTTGACAAAACAAAAACGAGCTCGTAAAAATCGTCTCTCGTTTTTTTCCTTCTGTTATTTTTTTGAAAAAAAACAGCGAAAAAATTAGATTATTAAAAAATTAAAAAAGTCCTAAAAACTGCAGTGTTCCATATAAATGGTTAAGCGATAACCCATAATCGACTGATTTTTTCTTCCAATTTCTTTCGGTGTTTATTTTTTCGAAAAAAGATGATTTTTAGATTATGAATATATCATGATCAGTAAAATTCGTTGTTTTCAACCCAAAATAATAAATAAAAAAATTGAAAAATCTACAAAAAATCTGAGTGCTTCTGAGAGTTGGTTCAGTCACACAAAAAATCACGGGACCAATCCAAGACCTAATGGGTCAGACCCAGGTCGAAATGGTACGGAATGCCCCATACATATTTTCACCACACGCTTCCGGAAGACTTTGTCACCGATCCTCAAGTGTGCCGAACGAGCGTCGATAGTTGAAAATGTTTACGCCATTAACAGTTAACGAGCCAGCAAATAAAAGTGTTTTTCTTTCGATAAAAAAAAGAAGGATTTATCGATCGTCACGTGATACGATACACCGATCGCGTAGTTTTATTAAGAAGTTATATAATCGAGTCGCATCGAAAAATTCGCTGCCGGTCGCATGACTTACCGTGTGTGTTCACAGATGTTGGTAATTTGTCGTTCCGACGAATGCGCGGGAGCGGCGCGCTCGTTTCCGTTCTAAAGTCATTCGTGTGCATACGGTGTGAAAAAAAAATAAAAAAAATTGCGAGGTCCCGCGGTAATTGGCAGAGGTATGTATTGATAATTCGAGGCCCCCGGTGTTTCTATCCAGCTATCAGCGACGTGCCCGCTCTCCGACTGCGAGGAACAACCGTCAATCAATCGATAATAGACAATATCATGTAACTGGCGTTTATGCGAGAACAATAATTTTGAAAAATCATTTTTTTTAGGTACGCTTGTCTTGGAACGATTGTTCGTGGAAAAAGGCAACTTCTCCTCACCGAGTCCCATCGATCATCAATTCACAGTAAAAATGGTACCGTTTCTTGTCCACAAACGTCCACAATTATTTTCTTGTTAATTTTACAAACATTCTTGTCCATTTTACAAAAAAATCTTGTCCATTTTACAAAAAAATCTTGTCCATTTTACGAATACTTTTTGTGATATTAAAACAAAATAATTGTGGTCGTTTGTGGTAAAAAAATGTTTGTTAAATGTACAAATATTTTTTCCTGTGTACACCGTAAAAAAGTTTGTACTTTTTAGAACAACTTATTGTGAACAAAAATCCACAATTTTTTATTTGTTAATTTTTCGATTCCGATGGTATTCGCGAAAGTACAAACTAAAATTTGTAATGACACGGGACACAGAAGGACGGGTTTGTATGTTAATAAACAAACGAGTTTGTCAATTGTTTAATAAAAATTACATTTTACGAAACTTCGTATTCCGATTTTGCAAAATAATTTTTTGCTGTGCACGCGGCGAAAGAATGAAGACTTAAAAAACGCCAAGGCCGAGCGACGATTTGCATAAATGGGTGCGGATAATTCGAGTCTATCGTGGTTCAGCGCCGGCTGGCCCGAATATCGCAAAATGACTGCCAGACACGGGATTACGACGAATAACGTCAATCAACCGGCAATACAGCAACATCGCGCAGACGGCGTTTATCCGAGAAAACGGGAAAATCGTCATTACTGTTAAGTGTACCTTTCGACGAGCGATTATTTGAGAGGTATAAAAAGAAATAACTGGCGTCTCAGCCGCGTTGTACTTAAGTGATTTTCCAGTACACATCGTAAAAAAATGTGACTGGAAGTTTTCATGCAAAAACCGGTACATCAAATTTAATGTACAATTGGGATGAAAAATTAATATACTTTTTCATTGAAATTAAAGCACACGGAAAAAAAAAAATTTAATTACTGAACGTTATTGGAAGCTTTTTTATTACATAAACTGTTGCTGAAATTTCAAACACATGTACGTTTCAATTTTACAATAAAATTTGTATTTTTCATGCACATTTTTGTAATCCAAGCAAAAGATTTGTAATTTTAATATCTGGTATTTTTATTTTACAAGCAAAGTACATTAATATTTAATTAATATGAGTAATGTCAGCAAATTTCAAGTTCCAGTACATTAAATTTACAATTTATTTTTACAGCGTAAATTATAAAAATTAAAGTGCTTTCATAGTAAAATTAAAGTTCGCAATATTTTAAGACCCCGAAAATTAATTTTTCATCACACCTATACCCAAAATTTAATACACCAGTTTTTGCGTAAAAATTTTAAATCCGGTAAATTAAATTCCATACGAATTTTTTTCACAGTCCAAGCGCGTGGAAGAGGGGACAAAAAAATGCCATATATCGTCTACATTGTGGAATCCCATGGATCGTTGCTCGTCATTAAAGCCAGCCCGGAGCGCACAATGGAACAACCGTAAACGGTCGTAATCCTTGCGCAATCGATGCCACTCTCCGACTTCTGACTCCGGCTCGCTCTGTGTGATGTGCACTTTACGGTGGAATAGGTTTTTTTTTTTTTTTTTTTTTCTATGCGTTCTTCGAGACGTCCCCGACACATTGGATCTTCGTGCTGTCCGGCTCAAAAAATGGGCTCGCAGTGGGCGGGTGGCTGTGGCGAGAATGAATGGGATCGCCAGCGGAGTTTGTTGAGGCAAACACCTGACTCCCGAAATCTTCGGGCACTCGGCTGCGAGGAGTCGTGAGAACCGCCGAACTGCGTCGAAGACTTTTGCTTGATAAATTTCATTCTTCGCTCACACGGAATGCGTCTTACTGCAGCTCGAATTTCCTCGCGGGCCGGAGGATCCGTACCGGGAGGCGGGACCGTGGAGGCTCGATGATAAATCTATTCCATAGTTCAATAGTAAAACGTACATTGAGAAAAAAAATTATCAAAATCGACGAAATCGTTTTTTTTTTTTTCTACTCATCGTGTCGCGTTTTAGTGGAGACGGTGCATGGAGAAAAATTGTTCTGGTTTTGTAACAAAATGTAGATCGTCAATAATTTATTGTTGTGGCAGCAAAAATAATTGGCTGCTACAGCAAAATATTTTGTTGTCCCTATGTTAAGCAGTGAGTTATGGTAACAAAATTCTTGGTGTCCCAACAATTTTTATTTCTCCGTGTGCATACGGTTTTTTAAAATTGAATTCATTGCTTCGAAGGAATTATGCTCAATTTTTTTTTTTTTTGTAATATAATTAATAAAATTGAGATTTTTATGTCAGAGTACTTAAAATTGTCTAAAACGTCGAGAATTGCGACATGCGTGTGTGTGTGTGTGTGTGTGAGACAGACTTACATAGTTTAAAACGACTGTAACTCGGAAACTGTTAAAGCTGCAAAGTAATTTGCACATGACTTCTTCATTTCTTGTCATTTTGTCGATAGCTTCGTCTATGAGGAAGCCAAAAATCTATCAACTTTCTCGCAGTAAAATGTAAATGCGGGCAAAATGGTAAGAAATGAAGAATCCATGTGCAAATTACTTTTTAATTTCATTTGTTAATTAATAATTCGTTTGCTAATCTCAAGGTTCTCTTCGGACCAAGAAATACGCTGAAAAAAGCATTTTGTTGATTTTAGTACTTTTTTTGTCTAGCTTTTTACATATAGTATAATATTTTCTTGCATCCATGCAAAGCGGTTGATATTTGAGCTATATGAAAATAATTTTTTTTCGAACCGATTTTATCCGAAGTATTTATTTGCTTACTGGATCGAGATAAGGCGACAGATCGTTAGAATTGATTTTTGTTTTTATTTTTGTTTCGGAGTCGATGACACTTTGCGTCCGAGTTCGTGAGGGTCTTCGAGAGTGCCTCGACCGGTTTTGCTCCCCTTAGCGATTTCTCTCGAAGCCTCGAACAGCGATAATCCCACTAGAGCGATAGATCAATGAAAGAACTTAAGTGACCGATGAGACGATGAAAAGCGGGTTCCGGAGAAAAACCGCCACGCCCAACCGAGAGGCGCGCGAAACACCTGTTGTCGGTCCACCGCGCCAGTTGCCGATCTCTCGGGCCGATGCCGGTAGCCGATTTCTTCTCGCCCAGAGGATAAAGCAGCTTCTTCACGCAGTTAACCGATGAATAGTCGCGATTCGCTATCCCGGAGCCAACAATGAGGTCAAATTGATTTTTCATTCCGTGAGTTCTCATCCTGCGCCCCATTGGCTGAAACTCCCAGTTCCAGCTCGACGAGCAAAGGGAGCCGACTGGCAGCCACAATCTCGAAGAAACTTCGCTCGCCTCTCAATATCTTTAATGAGGCACTCAGATCGCCGATTTTGAAACGAACAATTTAGAGACAACAAGTGGAAATAATTATCAGAACGGACGCATAATTTCTTCCCTTTCTTGCCCTTCTTCTCTTTGCTTCCTATCGATTTGTCCACTTGGAGTTCCTCTTCCCATTTTTATTCCCGCTCAGAATCCGGAACTCTTCCTCGGTGGTTCATCGACCGGCAGTTTCGCGATCTTTCCAATGACCATTGAACTGGACTCTTTTTCTTTTTCCCCTTTTCCATTCTTCCCCTTGGAGTTCCTCTTCCAATTCTTATACTCACCCCCGTTCCGAATCTCGTGATCGTTCGAAGATCCCTCGATTTGACGGGCATTTCCAGGAACGCGGAGTGCGAAACTGCAGCTCTACGTTTTCCCGAGCCTTGCCAGTTTCTCTTATCATTTCTTCCCCTTCTTTCCTTTCTTGCCCTTCTTCTCTTTTTTTCCATTCCCATTCTTCCCCTTCGAGTTCCTCTTCCCACTTCCATTCTCACCCCGACCCCGGATCTCTTCCTCCGCTACCGATCTCTTATCGACCAACGGTCTCGCGCTCTTTCCAACGACCCTTGGGCTCGCCATCCAGTGACGCGGAGTCCGCAACTAAAGATCTACACACCCAGAAAAATCATTTATTTGACGGCCATCGTTTATTTGGTTTAGGTAAAATATTTATTTGATTAAAATAAATACTTACTTAAACGAAATAAATATTTATGTAAATCAAATAAATATTTTACTTAAACCAAATGAACGGTGCCCGTTAATTAAATTATTTTTCTGGGTGCGTGTTCCCGATCATCGCCAGTTTCTCTTATCATTTCTTCCCCTTCTTCCCTTTCTTGCCCTTCTCCTTTTTTCCATTCCCATTCTTCCCCGTGGAGTTCCTCTTCCCACTTCCATTCTCACCCCCACCCCGGATCTCTTCGTCCGCTACCGATCTCTTATCGACCAGCGGTCTCGCGATCTTCCCAACGACCCTTGGGCTCGCCATCCAGGGACGCGGAGTCCGAAACTCCAGGTCTATGTTTTCCCGGCCCTCGGCCGTTTCGCTCTTTCTTCTTATCTTCAGGACGAACAGGTTAGGATTTTCCTCGAGGTCGATGGAACGCGGAGTTTTCGCCCTTCCGGTCTTTTCCCTCTTGTCTCTCCGGTCTTCCTCGGAGCCCGGAACGATCGGTGCGCTACCAGGTGGACCGGATTCGCCGTCCGCATGCGCCACCACAGTGATCGTTCGTCTGCACGATCCGCCCGGCTCGACCGTTCGTTCCTGGTGAACCGACGAAGGCTTCGAGCTTTCCTCCGCCTTCCTGAAGAGAACGTCCTCGCCGTACGGTCCCGGGGTCAATGAACTCTTGCTCTCCGCCGCGTTCTCTTCGGCACTTCCGGTACCGCAGTCGCACGGCGGATCCCACTCTTCCTCGACTGGCAGTTTTTGGATCCTCAGGACCATGCGGTTGTCGTTTATTATAGCTTCGATCTCCCTGTAAGGCGAACCGGTGCCGACTATCTCCGATACGGGTTTCTCGCTCGGTTTGGGGGATTGAGCCAACGACCTTTCCGAAAGCGCCGCATCGAGGTCCGGAGGGCGCCTCGATTGGACCGAACAGCAACAAGCCTGGTGCGAATCTTCCCAGTTTCCCTGAATATGGAGGGTGAGAAATTGTACTTTACGACACTAGTGCGTAAAAACGATCTTTCGACGAGGGTTGCGAAGTTTGCCACACGGGCTGATGGCGAGTGTTCCGTACACGCAGAAAAATAATTTATGTGACGGCCACTGTTTATTTGGTTTAAGTAAAATATTTAGTGGATTAAAATAAATATTTATTTAAATTAAGTAGTTATTTAAATGAAATAAATAATTATTTAAATCGAATAAACGGTGACCGTCAAATAAATTATTTTTCTGGGTGTACTTCACAAACGCCGTCAGGAGACCGCTTTTTCCTTCAAGTATATCGTATACTGCTTTATTTCACTCGGGGCGAAAATGGCTGTTTCACGCACGCTTTACGTGCGTAAAAACCCCTTTTTCACATCTGTGGTGAAACTCTTACTCGGCAGACAAAATTTTTTTGCACTATTATCGTAATGGACTGTTTTGTAACAACAGCACAAAAACTGCAATTTTTTACGCTTGTATAGCGTGGCGAAAGAGAGCGAAAAAGTTACTAGAATGTTAACAAAGTGTGTCAAATACGTGACTAGTGTGATCCGCGCATGCGCAGTATTTTTTTCGCACGCCTTACTAAAAAACGTCACTTTCGCCACGCGTTACAGGCGCCTAAAGTGGGACTTTTTGTGCATGTGATACAAAAAAAAAGTTGGGGCAAAAAAAATTAGGGAGCTTTATGGGCAAAAAAATGTTTGTTCAATGTACACAAACCTTTAGTGCCGTGTGATTTATCCGATCGAAAGAATTTGACTCTATCCGTGGCTCAGCGTGTTTGCTCGACTGGTCGGGCGTTGGAAGGAAAATGTGTTTCGGTGGACAGCCGCATCTTCGAGTAGCCGTAATCATATTTGCCAAATAACGATTTAAAAAAATTACTACTAGAATTTATTTATCCAATTTTTGTTACATTTTTAATTAATTTTAATTAATCGCCGAAAGGTATTTTGACATTTTTCCTGTCGAGGGGAGAGGGAGGGGGGAGCCGTGTGAAGTTAATTTATCGTCCGTTCGATAACCTTGCTGAAGCTATTATTCATTTATCATTTTTTTCCCCCAATGTCTGTTTGATTTTATTCGGTTATTTATTCCCTTGTCAAAATCATCGGTTTATCGATAACAGCAATAAAAATGGAAACCCACGCTGGAGCACAGAGTGAGTTCGTCACCAAACGCAAATTTACCTATTAAACTTTTTTTTTATTTAAAATTTTTTATTTATTTTTAACCTGAACGTCAATTTATTTTCCAAAGATATTTGCTAAACTAAACTTAAATTTTTTTTTTAATTTATTTAATTTCTTTTTTTAAATCGTGAACATCAATTTATTTACCGAAGATATCTGCGGCTGTCGACCCACGAATCTTCCAGCGATCCGCGAGCCTCCCGGCTCGAGTTCCGCGAACACGGTTTCACCGGAATCGAAATACTTCCAAGAGATCGGTGCCGAGATGATCGGCAATCAATTGATAATTCGCGTCGAGAAGGACAAGAACAGATCGTCGCGGCGGAAAGGCGGACAGTGGGATCCTCCGTGCGACTGCGCGATACCTGAGATAAAAATGCCCTCGGCGACGAAAGGCCCGAGAATCGTCAACGCCGGTGACAACAACCAAATTTTATTCAGAATACGATCGAGGAATCTCGTCGGCAAGGACGACACCAATTACAAGCCCGAAGCATTCGCTTATCAAGTAATTCTTATCAAAAATAATAAATAATAAATAATAATAAAAATTTATTGATAAGTTTATTGATAAGAAATGTATTGATAAGAAATGTATTGATAAGAAATGTATTGATAAGAAATGTATTGATAAGAAATGTATTGATAAGAAATGTATTGATAAGAAATGTATTGATAAGAAATGTATTGATAAGAAATGTATTGATAAGAAATTTATTGATAAGAAATTTATTGATAAGAAATATATTGATAAGAAATTTATTGATAAGAAATTTATTGATAAGAAATTTATTGATAAGAAATTTATTGATAAGAAATTTATTAATAAGAAATTTATTGATAAGAAATTTATTGATAAGAAATTTATTGATAAGAAATTTATTGATAAGAAATTTATTGATAAGAAATTTATTGATAAGAAATTTATTGATAAGAAATTTATTGATAAGAAATTTATTGATAAGAAATTTATTGATAAGAAATTTATTGATAAGAAATTTATTGATAAGAAATTTATTGATAAGAAATTTATTGATAAGAAATTTATTGATAAGAAATTTATTGATAAGAAATTTATTGATAAGAAATTTATTGATAAGAAATTTATTGATAAGAAATTTATTGATAAGAAATTTATTGATAAGAAATTTATTGATAAGAAATTTATTGATAAGAAATTTATTGATAAGAAATTTATTGATAAGAAATTTATTGATAAGAAATTTATTGATAAGAAATTTATTGATAAGAAATTTATTGATAAGAAATTTATTGATAAGAAATTTATTGATAAGAAATTTATTGATAAGAAATTTATTGATAAGAAATTTATTGATAAGAAATTTATTGATAAGAAATTTATTGACAAGAAATTTATTGATAAGAAATTTATTGACAAGAAATTTATTGACAAGAAATTTATTGATAAGAAATTTATTGATAAGAAATTTATTGATCAGTTGGGAGCTGCGAAGAAAGGGAGAGACTCGAGCGATCAGCACCGAACGATCACGATCCATCCCCAGTTGAGCGATCCAGCCGCGTCTCAGGAAGTGCACAGCGACCACATAACGGACGGCAATCAGAACATATATCTACTTCGTGTTAAGAAAAAGGCAGAATCGGCGAATCAGAGGAGGCGAAACATAGAGTTAGAATTGAGAACACCCAAAGTCCCGCCGGCTCGCAAGATTTCCCAGGATCTTTCTCGTAAGACCGAAGTGCCGAAGCCCCCTGAGCGTGAAATGCCAACCGAGACGATTAACGGTGCTAAAGAGGCTGGCAAGAAGGAGGAGAAGAAGACGAAGAAAAAGAAGAAATGATGATGATATTCTTCGAGGATCATTGCCAGCCGGTGACTCGTATTTGGAAAGATTTACTACTGTGGATGTATACACGAAGTGCCTCCAGTATCCCGTAAGGGAGGGCGGGGCAAAACGGAACACTAGGGGCAAAATGGACTACTATTATAATTTATTTTTTTAAAATAATTTATCGCGAAGGTAAAAGTAAGATAATGTTCATTTCGAACGCGAAACAGCGGTCCGTTTTGTCCCACTCTCTGGAACGCTACATACTTAAAATCTACATTTCAAATTTGCTTTTCGAGGAGTTTCATTCATTTTCATCGATACTACGAAGGACCCACAACAGCATCGCTCCTCTGGATATATAAGTATACATGAGGAGCCTCCAGTAATTCGTACGGGAGAGAGGGCAGAAACAAAACCCGAGGGGCAAAATGGACTACTTCTACAATAAAAACAAAAAAAAAAATTCTCATTTCAAATTCAAATTCTCATTTTTTTTTAAATGTATGCCGAGACATGAAAATGAAGAAGTGTCCATCTTAAATGAAAGACACCGATCCGTTTTGCCCCCAGAACCCGTATTGCCCCGTTCTCGGGAGCGTCGCGTGCTTAAAGCGTAAATTTCAAATTCACTTTCCGAGGAGTTTCATTCATCTTCATCGTTATAACGAACGACCCACTACGCATCGCTATTGTAGATATACATGAGTTGCATCCAGTACTTTGCAAGAGAGGGCGAGGCAAAACGGAACTCTGGGGGCAAAATGGCCTACTTACAATTACAAAAAATTAATATTTACAATTACAAAAAATAGTTTATCCTGAGACGTAAAAATAATAAAGCGTCATCTTGAAAAAAAGACACCGGTCCATTTTTCCCCAAGACCCCGTTTTACCCCGCTCTCAGGGCCGTCGCATGGTTAAAGCGTATATTTCAAATTCACGTTTCGAGGAGTTTCATTCATCTTCATCGACACAACGACCCACAACGGTATATTCGTGTTGAGCCATTGATCCATTGGAAAAATTGGCTTGGCCACGGCCGGAGCTCAATGAGAGTCCCTCCGGTCCTCCTCCTACTCGCCGACCCTTCAATGAAATCGGTACGGTAATGGCGCCGAGGGGTTCCCTTCCGTCCCGCTACGAGAAACTACGATTGTGACGAGTACCGACGATTTATGGAATTTTTCTTCCTCGTCCCCTCGCCACTCTCCGGAGACACCGAGCTTTCTCACCAGTCATCGTTATAATTACACATCGATGTCATTCATTTCGCACTTTGGCCATCTTCTCCGAAAAAAAAAAAAAAAAATACCATTGACGTCTTCGAGTTTCACGGCGAATCGTCGGGGACGAGCCGGTGGTCGTTCGAAGGACTGTTCATTCATGAGTTTCGAGGTATGAGCTGTACAGGCGCACTTCGTTGCTCGCTTGTACGAGTAATTTTCCGTACATGACAAATTGCGGGTTTCTTATCGTTGAGGCGTAACCGCAGTTATCATTTGGGCCAAAACTGCTATAATGCCTCACGCAAATTTATTAATTACTGGGACGTCTGTCGTCTGCATATTTCTATCGTATGTGTATAGTGGGGTGTTTCAAAAACGGAATTTTTTTTTAAATTTTGCTCCCAATTTTTTCAAGTATTTTTTAAAATTTATTTAGCCATTTTTGCCCTTTATGGCTTTAAATATAACATGTGTTTTATATATACACTGTACAACTTTGGTCTTGTTGGTGAATTTTTCTGTGTAATCGTATGCTTTCAAGATATAACGATTCTTAGAAAATTTTGACATTCCGAAAAACTCAAAAAAATGCGGTACAAAAATTCTGAAAAAATGTACATCAATCCTTTTTATATAATTACATAATTTGACCAAATTTCAATTTTTTTGCGAGTGGACAAGTTTTTGACCGTTCGAAACTGGATGGAATGCCTCATATATATATTTGTATAGATAGATTTAGTATATATATATATACTAAGTCGTCCCGTTTGTCCATTTTTGTCTATTTTTGGCAAGATCGATGGAAAACAAAAAAAAATTCATTGCCGAATGAGTAACAAAAATGTCTTGGAAAAAAATCACTCGTGAGACTGGCAAGTAGTTCAGAAGATAAATTCTCGTGGACGCCCATCCCAGCCCAAACGTACGATCGACTTGTTGTATATTTTTGGCACGGCCGAAGGCATAAAAAAAAATAAAAAAAATAAATTCATTGACGAATGAGTAACAAAAATGTCTTGGGGAAAAATCACGCGTGAAACGAGCAGGTCGTTCGGAAGATAAATTCTCGTGGCCTATCCCGATACAATGGACGAACGATCGACTTGTATAGTTTCGTAAAAATCGCGGTCCACCGGATAGATAGCGCTATTATGGGAGAAGAAAAGAAAATTCGAAGCTACCGAGGATGAAGAAGAAAAAGAGCGAAGGAGCTTCATAATCGATTGAATGCCGTGGGAGTTCATAAAATTTTAGTTTTTTCCTCCGGATCGTGGCGCGGTGTGCGGTCCGCTCACGCACGCTCATACAAGATCGTTCGACAATGAAACACCTATAAATTAGAAATTTTTTTCTTCCGAAGACACGCTCCCGATACGCGATAAAATAGCGTGTCTCATATATGATTGAACAGTAGGAGGGAAACCTCGACCATTTATTCTTCTCGTCCCCGCTCGTGGCTTTCGTTTTTGTAACGAAAAGGGATCTTCGCTCCTATGGTGGGAAGGCTCCTGCTCGGCCTTCTTATTTATTCCCTCGTTGTTGCGGTCGCCAGACATAATGGGACGACAAGTGACCGCGATACACCTCCGACGCTGTAGTCGCTCGACCGCAGCGCATTCTCTATTCTTCAAAATGTTTCAATGCTCGCGAGAAGACGTCTTGTGACAACGCGGGAGCTGTCCCGTGATTCCACGAGGCTAAGAAATTCGGATGTGGATTTGAAAAAAAATTTATTCCTCGTACACATGTGTGAGCCAAGTTTTGTGGCTGTTACTCGCGAGTATGGCTAAGGATGATAAGAATATTGAGAATGTTATTAATTTGAAGAATATTAACAACATTCTTAAATTCAAGAATGTTAAGAAACTTAAGAAAGTTACGAATGTTAAGAATCTTAAGAATGTTAAGAATGTTACGAATATTAAGAATCTTAAGGAAGCTAACGTTCTTAAGAATGTTACGAATGTTAAGAATTTTATGTTAATAACATTACTAACATTAATAACATTAATAACATTAATAACATTAAGAACATTAATAACATTAAGAACATTAAGAACATTAATAACATTAAGAACATTAATAACATTAAGAACATTAATAACATTAAGAACATTAATAACATTAAGAACATTAAGAACATTAAGAACATTAAGAACATTAAGAACATTAAGAACATTAAGAACATTGAGAACATTAAGAACATTAAGAACATTAAGAACATTAAGAACATTAAGAACATTAAGAACATTAAGAACATTAAGAACATTAAGAACATTAAGAACATTAAGAACATTAAGAACATTAAGAACATTAAGAACATTAAGAACATTAAGAACATTGAGAACATTAAGAACATTAAGAACATTAAGAACATTAAGAACATTAAGAACATTAAGAACATTAAGAACATTAAGAACATTAAGAACATTAAGAACATTAAGAACATTAAGAACATTAAGAACATTAAGAACATTAAGAACATTAAGAACATTAAGAACATTAAGAACATTAAGAACATTAAGAACATTAAGAACATTAAGAACATTAAGAACATTAAGAACATTAAGAACATTAAGAACATTAAGAACATTAAGCCGTGATGTTTCCTATTTGCAATCTCGCAATCTGTTCGTGGTGTGATAGGCAGATTGGACCGTGGATCGTCGATCATGGATCGAATCGACGGAAGTCCAGTTCGAAATCGGTGGAGCTACGAATTGACTTTCGAATTTATCATCGGTCCACCTATATACAACCATGCGTATAGGTAAATCTCGTCACGGGGTTCCGTGGGAATGCTATTCAATACAAGCCGTGATCGAGCCTTGTTACGCTCGCCACACGACCGGTGTCGACGCATTCGCAGTCGGATATCGATTGCCGGAGCTTACGTGACGCGACCGCACACGGTCTTTTCTTCTTTGTTACGGAACAACATCACCGCGCATCACGACAATCAGATTTGCCAACTAATATCTTCCTCTCTACCCTCGATATGTATCGATTTTTTTTTCTCACTCCCGTTCTATTCAGCCTCGATCTCGCCCTAGAACGCAATCCACTGGACGTCCGGGTATTTTCGTGCTCTCGAAACGCCGGTGCATCTCCCACGTTTTAGTCGGAAACCCCACGAAGCTGGTGCTTTATTGGCTTTTCGGTTTTGTTGCATACGTGAGAAAATCTTCGCACTCTTCGTCCCTTCGCACCGGTGAAATTTCGTCGAACATGTATAATTTCAATTCGCCAGATATTAATCCACTGAAAAAATTAAATTTGCTTGCGAGTTGCCAAAGAAATTTTAAAAAAATTCAATTCTACTTTCAATTCCTACAATTCCATATGATATTGAAACGACGATGGCAAGACTGTTCCGGTTATGTATATGTTATCGTTTCAATCCCGTGTGGAATTGTAAGAATTGAAAGGAGAATTGAAATAACAATTTTTTTCTTCGGCAGCCGACAAATAAGAATTTCGTGGATTAAAATTAATAATTTTGGGGATTAAAATTAAGATTTTTAGGGATTAAAAATAAGAATTTCGTGGATTGAAACCGAGAATTCCGTCGATTAAAACTGAGAATTTCGTCGATCAAAACTGAGAATTTCGTCGATACGATTTTTCAAAAAGATTTTTCAAAACTTCTGTCCCTATTTCCCAGATTCACGTTGATTTCTCTAATTTCCGTCTCAAACGAGACAAAAAACAAATCAACAGATTAAAAAAAAAAAAAATGCTTCGGGCGAAGTACGGATGCGTTTCTAAAAAATGGCCACTCAAAAAATTATCCCACCCTTTGACAAGTGTCGACCATAGCCGCAACTTAAGCAAAGCGTTCGTTCGTGCACTGGAACAGTGCGCATGCGCCTGGTCATCATTAATAACGTCATATCGTCGACAAAAGGGCGTTCGGGGAGAATAAATCAGCACCATAGGTGGTAACAGAAGCAGAGTCAGTGGTTGGCCTTTTGGCCCCGGACGTTCCCCTTCGGCGTTGCAAACAGCGCCAGGCACCGTCAGCATGCCTTATGCACATGCGAGTGAGCCGACAATGCGTGCGCGACCGCATCGAGCTAAGCGAAACCAAAGAGACATCCGTGCGCCCGATTATCTCGTTGCGTCACACAGATGCACACCGGTGGACCCTTCCAGCGATATTCGTACCAGCAGGCAATTCTATTATTATTATCATTATTATTATTTTATTATCGTCGGTTATTGTATTTATTAGGATTTGCGTTTACGAGCCGCACCGCCCGCTGTGCATCTCATCGCTTCCTCTTTTATATCGCTGGAGAGAACGGAAACTCATCTTCACCCCTCGATGCTGGATGCTCCAGGACGGTTCGGTTCGATACCTGTCGTCGGCTATCGAGAGCCAAATTTTCGGCTGTGCTCCATTGAGTGTATCGGATAATGTGACCTAATCCCAAATTTTCGGCCGTGCTCCATTGAGCGTATTGGGTAATGCGACTATAATGCGAAATATTTTGTTCTGTACTTTTTTCTTTCTGTATAAATTGTTAATTTAGCCAAACGATTTCAAATATTTATTATTTATTTTTTTGTATTATTTCATACTGGATGCTTCATCATCGATGCTGGATGCTCCAGGACGGTTCGGTTCGATACCTGTCGTCGGCTATCGAGTGCCAAATTTTGGGCTGTGCTCCATTGAGTGTATCGGATAATGTGACCTAATCCCAAATTTTCGGCCGTGCTCCATTGAGCGTATTGGATAATGCGACTATAATGCGAAATATTTTGTTCTGTACTTTTTTCTTTCTGTATAAATTGTTAATTTAGCCAAACCATTACAAATATGTATTATTTCTTTTTTTGTATAACTTCGTACTGCTTGTTGGGCAAAAGTTATGCACAAATGTGCACACTTGTATACAGTAGAACCTCGATTATCCGACCACAAAAATTGTAAATTTAATGTACTGGACTGGAAGTTTTTACGCAAAAACTGGTACATTAAATTCAATGTACCATTATTATGAAAAATTAATGGACTTTTTCATTGAAATTAAAGTGAATTATTAAAAATAAAATATTTCCAATGTTTTTAAAACACTGAACACACCCAGAAAAAAAATTATTTGACGGCCACCGTTTATTTTACTTAAACCAAATAAACGGTGGCCTTCAAATAATTTTTTTTCTTGGTGCATGAATTTTGTATCACAATTGTACATTAAATTTAATATATATTTTGCATAAAAACTTTTTAGTCCAATACATTAAATTTCATACGAATTTTTTTTACAGTGCAATGAGAAAAGGAGGAAGAAGTGTCGGATTTCCGGCGGTCGATCGGCTGATGGGCGACAAATCGATTGAACGGTTATCGATCGAATTTGTAAATAGACAGCAGGGATTTCTTCGCTGAATTTTGTGTATTTCCCGAGACGATGTTACAGTGTTATACTCAAGCGCGCGGTAGAACTTTGCTCGGCGAGCCCGGACCGTCGCCGACTAGGTCGAGGAAAGATGGACATCTGCAGTATCTTCGCTTCCTCAACGATCCGTCGCATGTCTCGCCGACGTTTCGCGATTGTACGATCGGGTCGAGCACATAGGTCACCGCACATGGGCAAGATTCGCTCTCACTTCCGTCGATCGTTTTGTCGCTACGAGTCGACGGATCCCTTTTGGGATCCAGCGCGAAGATCTCCTCGCTCCTGCGGCTGGTTTGTTGGCACCGCTGTCTTCCGCAGAGCAGCAGGCCGGTTCGCAAGTCGATCAACCCTGGAGCCGCCACCTGGAGAAATTCCAAAAATTGTGGAAAATCAAAACAATCCAGAAATTCGACACTTCCAGAATTTTCAAATATTCCAGAAATTCCAAACATTACAAAAATTCCAAACATTATAGAAATTCCAAACATTATAGAAATTCCAAACATTATAGAAATTCCAAACATTATAGAAATTCCAAACATTATAGAAATTCCAAACATTATAGAAATTCCAAACATTATAGAAATAGCAAAAATTACAGAAATTATAAACATTACAGAAATTCCAAACATTCTAGAAATTTCAAACAGTACAGAAATTCCAAACATTACAGAAATTCCAAGCATTACAGAAATTCCAAACATTATAGAAATTCCAAACATTATAGAAATTCCAAACATTATAGAAATTCCAAACATTATAGAAATTCCAAACATTATAGAAATTCCAAACATTATAGAAATTCCAAACATTATAGAAATTCCAAACATTATAGAAATTCCAAACATTATAGAAATTCCAAACATTATAGAAATTCCAAACATTATAGAAATTCCAAACATTATAGAAATTCCAAACATTATAGAAATTCCAAACATTATAGAAATTCCAAACATTATAGAAATTCCAAATATTCCAGAAATTAAAAAATTCAAAAACTAATCGTATGACCAAGCCAAATGGACAAACGCGATTAATCGTCGCTCACCACTGTGGCCGTGCAGAGGCAGCAGAGGCACGAGATGCAGGCGACGCAGACTCCGAGGCTCAGTATCCCCAACATCTCATCCTCAACGAGAATTGTTCAATTATTTTTCCCGGAATTCATGAAGTCGAAATTGATACATCAACACACCGAAGATTTGGTTAAGCTGTCGGTCATCCCCTCGCGACGAACTCCCAGTGAAGATATAAAACGAAGCACCGAAGTTGAATCGCGGTAGGCTCTGAGAACAGCCGAAGAGCAGCTGCCAAAGATGCCAAGTTCTCCATTTCGGACACGAGTCTCATCGCAAATCGTAATGGACTTTCGGAATCAATGAGGAATCGAACAAATTAATCGCCCAAGATGCTCGAGCCCTTTCTGATGCTCACAGTTCTCAACTGTTTCTTCATGTTCAGTTCCACGGTGACGACTTGCGCATTGTGGTAACCGAAGCTCAACGAGCAACGCTATCAGACCTAAAATTGCCGCGAAAAATTAGAAATTAAAAAAAAAATTGCAGCGCTATGAGACCTAAAATCGTCGCGAAAAATTCGAATAAAAAAAAAAATTGCACCGCTGTGAGACCTAAAATCGTCGCCAAAAATTCAAATAAAAAAAAACTGCAGCTCTATGAGACCTAAAATCGTCGCCAAAAATTCGAATAAAAAAAAAATTACAGCTCTATGAGACCTAAAATCGTCGCGACGAGTTCGAATAATAAAAAAAAAAATTGCAGCGCTATGAGACCTAAAATCGTCGCGAAAAATTCAAATAAAAAAAAAAATTGCAGCGCTATGAGACTTAAAATCGTCGCGACGAGTTCGAATAATAAAAAAAACAAATTGCACCGCTATGAGACCTAAAATCATCGCGAAAAAATCGATTAAAAAAAATTCAAAAAAATTGCAGCGTTATGAGACCTAAAATCGTCGCGTCGAGTTCGAGTAATAAAAAAATAAAAAATTGCAGGTGGCAGTACAGAAGACACGGCCATTCGTGCTCGAGCCGCGGCGGCGAGGCCTCGAGATTAAAAGTGAAAAAGTCGAGGAGCTGCGAGACCGGTAAGAAATGTTACATCAGCGACGTGATCGGTGTAATCGGTAGCAAATCGTCGGCGAAGAAACGCGGAAAGTCGGGATCGAGGACCGCGAAGGAGTCGAGAAAAACCAAGAAGAACAAATCTTCCGGGTGCGTCGATGAGCGTCGACGCGGAAGCGGCGAACCGCGAACCTGGCGTTTCGTCGCGAAACTCTGCAATTTTTACCGCCGCCATTTTTTTTCCAGACTCTCGATGGAGCCCGCGCCGAAGGAGAAGCGGGAAGATGCTGCGAGACGCTCGGAGAAACTCACATCGACCGAGGACGTGAGACAGAGAGCCGCTTCGCCCTCGTCGAAGTCGACGGTCGTGATGGAAGTCTCGACCGTGCAAAAGGTCGTTCAGATATTCGACAACGATCGCGTCGCCAGATCGCCGAGGGAAACCGTCACTTACAGATTTTTACCGGAGAACGAGAGGAAAATCGAGTTCGTCGTGCGCAGCAGATCTGAGGAAGATTCTAGAGCCATCGAGAAAAATTGAGACCGTGTCCCTACTTCCGGTTTTGCAAAAGTTGCGGAGAAATCGTATCGTGACCTCTCGAACCTCGAGGGCGTGTAGTTTTGTTGGCTTCAATTGGTCTTTAGTCTCAGAAAAAATAAAGAACGAATCTTGCGGTGGTAGCCATAAACGTCTCCGCACGGAAAAAAAACATTGTCGGGATAACAAGAATTTTGTTACCATAAATCATTTACCTGCTTAAGATAGGGACAAGAAAATATTTTGCTGTGGCAGCAAATATTTTGCTGTAGCAGCCAAATTTTTGCTGTGGCAGCAAATATTTTGCTGTGGCAGCAAATATTTTGCTGTAGCAGCCAAATTTTTGCTTTGGCAGCAAATATTTTGTTGTGGCAGCAAATATTTTGCTGTAGCAGCCAAATTTTTGCTGTGGCAGCAAATATTTTGCTATGGCAGCAAATATTTTGCTGTGGCAGCAAATATTTTGCTGTGGCAGCAAATATTTTGCTGTGGCAGCAAATATTTTGCTGTGGCAGCAAATATTTTGCTATGGCAGCAAATATTTTGCTATAGCAGCAAATATTTTGCTATGGCAGCAAATATTTTGCTATGGCAGCAAATATTTGGCTTTAGCAGCCAAATTATATTTGGCTTTAGCAGCCAAATTATATTTGGCTTTAGCAGCCAAATTATATTTGGCTTTAGCAGCCAAATTATATTTGGCTTTAGCAGCCAAATTATATTTTTGCTGTAGCAGCCAAATATTTTGCTGTGGCAGCAAATATTTTGCTATGGCAGCAAATATTTTGCTATGACAGCAAATATTTTGCTATGGCAGCAAATATTTTGTTTTAGCAGCCAAATTATATTTTTGCTGTAGCAGCCAAATTATATTTTTGCTGTAGCAGCCAAATATTTTGCTGTGGCAGCAAATATTTTCGCTGTCACAACAATAAATTATTAACGATCTACATTTTATTAGAGAAACAGAACTATTTTTCTCCGTACGCTACAGAACCGGCGAACCGGGAACCAGCGTGACTTGCAGATTTTTACCGCAAAAAAAGAGGAAAATTGAGTTCTAGAGCCATTGAGAAAAATTGATCGGTGTCCTACTTCCGGTTTTGCAAAAATTGCTAAGAAATCGTATCGCGACCTCTCGAACTTCGAAAGCGTGTGTTTAAATCAGCTTCAATTGGTCTTTATTCTCAAGGCTTCCAGGTAACAATATCTCGTGGGTGATCGAAGCCGTTCATCGATCGGATCTACGGAGTGATCCGGTCGCTCGGCGACAACGTCGTCTTCCGGTTTCCTACCGATCACGAAACTCTTCGGCAGGACGAAACGTCGCTTCTTCGTTCGAACTTTAGAACCACCGAACAATCTCTCATCGCCAGGTTTCCTATTCCGCAATTTAACTTTCAGCCTGGTGAGACTCTCTGCGATCGATGATCTATAATTCGACTCGACGGACTTTGGGCTCGTTGCTTCCGCGCTTTCGCGATGCTTGTGAAAGTTTGCAGTCCCTTCTGGAAATCCGCGTAATGAAAAATCTTCTCGACTTTCGTTGAGGTATTTCTCAGTGCTGTTCGTAGTTTTAGGGACACTCGTTTCGGCAAAAGGTTCCAAATAGGTGAACGAAGTTTGAACGTGACGTCCATGATTCTTTCGATCTTCCGGCGATATTTTCTTCGATCTGCGCCGCGAGCGATAAAAGTCTCTTCTTCTTACTTCGTCCTTTTGAAAACTCGCGATTTTCCATTTCGGCCAATTTATGGATCGTACTATCCGGGGTCTCAGGAAACCTTTCTCGAAGCTTATTAGCTTTGGCAATTCGTAAGGCTGAAAAATAAAATCATTGCGCCGATTTGTTTTGTATATATAATGTATTTTTGTTTGTTACACTTGTACAAAAAGTCCCACCTTTTGTGGCTGTAACGCGTGGCGAAAGTGACGCTTTTCAGTTTTTTTTAGTAAGGCATGCGAGAAATATACTGCGCATCACACTGGTCACTAGTCGATCACTGTTTTAGACACTTCTTTAACACTCTACTCATTTTTTCGCCACGCTATCGGCGTAAAAAGTGCAAGTTTTTGTAGACTTATTACAAAATAGTTAATCACGATACTAGTGCGAAATAGTTATTTATTTATTAGTGTAAAAATAGTACATTTCGATACGAGTGCGAGTTTGCAGCACAAGCCGAAGGGCAGTGTTGCAATCACACGAGTTCAGAAAACGTTTTTTGCACGCGTATCGTACACATTTTTTTCACAAAGTGTGAACAAGGTGTGAAAATGGGAAATTTAAACGCGCCGAGCGTGCGTAAAACTGCAATTTTCCCACCGAGTGAGATAAAGTACTATGCGATCTGTGTACGAAAAAGCGGTCTCGTGTCTTGTGCTTCCAACGTCATCTTCTTTGAAACACCGCTTTTTGGCACTAGTGTCGTAACTGCAATTTTTACAAACCGGAAGTACGATCTTCGATCACTTGAAAACTTACCGTGCCATCGGTGATCATGCAAATCAAAGCCGTCAAACACGCGCCGAGAACACTGATACTCACTAATTCCAACATCAATACCACGATTTCCGTGACCCGCGGTCGGATGGACTTCCGGTTCGCTGTGACAAAGTTGGAGGCAACATTGCGAGCGAGCTACTGTAATTTTTTTTACGCGAAAAAAGGTGTTTATCGAGACAGTCAAAAAAGCGTGTATGTGTGTTTCGATGAAAGGTGACACTCGATGGTCCGACTGAAAATAGTATCGCCCCCCCCCCCCCCCCCCCCCGTCAGTTCTGACTTGACTTCGCACCGTTCACGCGTCAAAATTCGTCATTATTCATGATTTGAGAAAAAAAAAATTCACAACAACGGTCAATTATGTACGAGGTTATAGCTCTGTGTGTATGCACTTCTTGCCTCTCGTGCATTTGCTGCTTCGTGACTGGCGCACTGGTGAGAGCAAATAAATTATTTTCCTTCTTCACTCTCTATCGAACGAAAAAAAAATTATATATATAAATACGAGTGCGAAAAATGTATAAAAATATATTTAAAAAATATAAACATTTTCGTGGGAAAATATATTCCGCGTCCAATTTATATATTTTTCATAGAAATCATATTTAATGTAGGAAGAAAAAAAAATTTCATAGAGAGATTTTTCCCATGGTGTGCAGAGAAATAAAAATTGGAGGTTAAATTTTCAATCTTCCGCAGTGCGTAATTCCAAAATTGTTGGAAATACGGAAAGATCTTGACGTCCGACGAGTCAAGAGAAGCAGCGTTTCCGTCGGGAGAAATCACGACAGGAGCGCCGGTGAGTCCGCCGGAGCTGGGAAATGTCACGAGCCAGAAGTCTTACGAAAAGTTACTTGCAAATGCCCGAAAGAAGTTTTGATCCACGCTCTGCCGATCGAGGAAGAGCCGATCTGCGGTCCGAGGCGGAGGGACGGTTGCGCCTGCGCTCCATTGAGGATCGACGAGAGCTCGGAATGGCGATGACGATATAGACGAATAAAATCGTGGTCGTGTTTTTTGGCACATCATTTTATTGACTCCCCGGAGTTTAATTTCCCCGGAGTCCGGTCATCTCCCTTCGCCAAGAATTTACATCTCTTCGATATCCAGCTTCGCGATTTTCGAATCCCCGGTAACATCGGTTTCCACGACATCCCATCGATCGTTTTCCCCAAAATCGGGTTCCCATAGATCGGTTTCCCATAGATCGGTTTCCCATAGATCGGTTTCCCATAGATCGGTTTCCCATAGATCGGTTTCCCATAGATCGGTTTCCCATAGATCGGTTTCCCATAGATCGGTTTCCCATAGATCGGTTTCCCATAGATCGGTTTCCCATTGATCGTTTTCCCATAGATCGTTTTCCCATCGATCGTTTTCCCATCGATCGGTTTCTATCGATCGATTCTATCGATCGTTTTCCCATCGATCGTTTTCCCATCGATCGTTTTCCCATCGATCGTTTTCCCATCGATCGTTTTCCCATCGATCGTTTTCCCATCGATCGTTTTCCCATCGATCGTTTTCCCATCGATCGTTTTCCCATCGATCGTTTTCCCATCGATCGTTTTCCCATCGATCGTTTTCCCATCGATCGTTTTCCCATCGATCGGTTTCTATCGATCGATTCTATCGATCGGTTTCTATCGATCGATTCTATCGATCGATAGAATCCGCTTACTGGACGGATCGATCATCCCAATAGACTCACCGAGTTCAGAGTCTCCAGGTTGGGCGAACCGCGCAGCGACGCAGCATCTCGATGTACCAGCTCCGACATCTTTCGATCTTCGATAACCAACGTCCGCGGGATATCGAGATCCGATCGGCGACATCGGGACTTCTTGACGACGATGTGAACGAAAAAAAAAATCACGACAGCGCTATTTAGCACATAATTTTATTGACTCTCCGGAGTTTAATCTAAGAATTTACATCTCTCGATATCCGATCTCGTGATTTTCGCATTGCCGATAACATCGGTTCGGCTTCTCGCAAGAATATTCTCGCAACGGCCGCTTCCTCATCTCTAGAAAACGCTCTCCGAGTCCACCCGCGACTCCGCTCAACTTCCTGTCGACTTTGTACTCTCCGCCTCGATCGCCGATCGATCCGATCGATCGATTCGGCCGATCGTCCAATCGCCCGCGGCCTTCCGCTTCTTCAATGGACCGATCGTTCCGATAGACTCTCGCTAAGTCCAGAGTCTCCAGGCTGGTCGAACCGTGCAGTGACGCAACATCGCGACGGACCAGCCCGACATCTTTCGATCTTCGATGACGACCGTCTCGCCTACCGTCAACATTGGACTCCCGTTTTCCTTCCTTCGCCCTCTTGACCGCGAAGTTCCCGAGACTCTCGGACGAATGTCTGTGCGCTCGACGCCCGAACTTCCGGTCGCGGACCTCACCGGACTCGGATTCTTCCATGCTCTGCACGAGTTTCGGAAAACTGGAGGGAAATGTCGATGTGATAATAGGATCATTTTTTTTTTTTTTTATTTGGGTTTCGGCTTTGACATGGTGGGCGCGGTTCGGGAGACTCGGGAAAATCGAGAAAAGTCCGGGAATTTTGAAATCGGTCAGGAAATAAGTACATTTTCGCCGAACCTTCTATAAACAAATAAAACGTACAAAAAGGAAGTCTGGAAAAAAAAAATTGGAAGCATTTGAAAAAAAAAACAGCATTAAACATTAACACAATATTAGGCATTATTGAGCATTTGAAAAAAAAAAAAAAAAACAGAATTAAACATTCATACAATATTAGGAATTTTTGTTTGCATGATTTATTTTTTTTAATAGAAGTCTTCAGAACTTTGATCAGGAAAAAATTTTTATCGGTCAGTGAAAAGTCAGCGACTTTTTTTTCGGGAAAAAAGTGGCCACCATGTTTGGTCTCTTAATTAACTCCGCAGCTCACCATATCGACAGCAGGAAACACCATATGCAAGTTATACACGCGCTATTGCACAGAGTAATGAAAGCAGCGACCATATCTGCTCTTCGTGTCTGTTGCTCATCATGTTTAAACTTTGTGTAACTAATACTTGTAAAAAGGTAACCAAAAATTGTTCATCGTTATCGTTCGTCTGACATCATCGCCGGATGCATTAGATCTATCGATCGCGGACAAAAGTGACAAAACAAAAGCTGGGGCGGAGATCAACGTGAACGTTGGCGAATGCCAGTAGAATTTTTTTTTACGCCGCTGCTAGAAGTTCTTGTAGCCAATTGTACAGTCTACAGCCAAAAGTAGTTTGAATAAAGAAACATGTTTTTTTTTCTTTTTTGTTACATACATTTTCCTCCGTATAAGATGATTTTCAAAATAGTCACGAATGACCGGTGGAGAAGGGGGAAAGCACATAACCGAAGACTTTTCAGATAAGATATCAGGGTCGTGCCAATCGCCGAATTTAATTAATTAAATTAATTAATTTAATCAATTATTTTCCTAATTTATTTTATAAAATTATTTTTTCAACTAATTTTATAATCCAGCGGTTATGTTGACGGTTAAGGAGAAAGAAATTCCTGTTTGGTGAAAAAATTACAGTGTCACCGACATACATGTAATGTTGCATCATTGACGATCTCTGACGGCGAGAATTAGTGCACCTGACGTGTCCTCTTTTTTATTAATTGCTGACAATGAAATAAAAAGAATACGCTGTTTCGAAACGGCGAATGTAATTAACAGCCGAGCATTATTGGAATTGGTGTACTGTCGTAACTGACGACGCAATTTAATTCTGGTCATTTTCTTTTTCGAATTTTTTATGTGTGTCGAATGACTTTTTTTTAAATTTTATTATACAATCCGACCATGCATGATATCAAAGCTGCAAACGAGGAGAAAGAAGAAAAACTAAACGTAAAGATAAACGCAAAGATAAACGTAAAGATAAACGTAAAGATAAACGTAAAGATAAACGTAAAGATAAACGTAAAGATAAACGTAAAGATAAACGTAAAGATAAACGTAAAGATAAACGTAAAGATAAACGTAAAGATAAACGTAAAGATAAACGTAAATCGTCGGATGTGAATGCAGCGAACACAACTCTCCGAGCATGCACTTTTAATCGGTCGTCCCACTTGTTCAGCATCCGATTAATAACCATTTGAATCCTGTCGATAGACGATTCTACTTTGAACCGCACGTGTTTTGTATTCATACCATCGCCACAGAGAAAAACCAGAGAAAGAAAAAAAAGGACGACACATTAAACAATGCTCATGGATCAGGAGCGCGCATGCGCGCTGGACAGCAACCGAACCAAGTCCGACGATCTTTCGTTCCAAAAATTCCAAAAATTCCAAAAATTCCAAAAATTCCAAAAATTCCAAAAATTCCAAAAATTCCAAAAACTTTATATGCCATCTCAAGCATCGTCCCAGTTTCGTCCCACATAGTGCTACGTGCGAATGCACCGTTCGAAATCCGCAGAGCGTCCACGGACGACTTATAAACAAACCGTATTGGGAATTGCAAAATCGACGACGACCGAGCGAGAGGGAGTGTTAGGTAGAAGCGCGCGGTGCGCAGACGCGGAAGTCACCGCACGTAAATCGACCCCTGAGAACCGTAAGGGCGCATCTCGCCGCGCTTGGTGTACAGGACAATTGCGGATACGCTCGTTCGCCTCTCAGCCGTCGATACATATATATTTTTTCTTCGCCGTTCTCGTATTCGGGTAAAGATACGCTCGGCGCGGCCGGCACTCGGGTCAGCATTCTCACGTTCTCGAGGGCATGTGCGAGGGAATTCGGTACGGGAGTGTGAGTCAGAGGTACATGCATGCGTGAACGTTCGCTCAGGGGACCAATGACTCTCGTTGAGTTTTAGCTTATCTGGTGGGGAGGCAACGACACTCGGGGATATCGTAATTTGTCCCGCCGGTGCAGCCGTCTCTACTTTCCCGGACGGATAGAAATGCCTAAGGTGCAAGTGTCCGAGGCAGTCCCGATTCGCCTCGAGGAGCGCGAACCTCCAGCAGCTCTTTGAGAACGCGAGCTTTTTCGGTGTTGACCTTTTTTTCTGTTGTTACTTTTTTATCGTGCGCGTGTGTAATTTTTTATTGAAAATAAAATTCTAAAAAAATTCGAATCATCCGAGGCAATCGCTTCGACCGTTTTCACTCGAAGGCAAACGAAAAGGTAAGTGAATAAGAGTAAGGACACATTTCGCTTGTTGGTCTTTCGAATTTATATCTACTCGCGATGCGCTCGTCAATTAATTCATTTTAGGGGGAAAATAACGAGGCAAAAAAGTGTTATTTGGTTTATCTCTCGGTAACGAAAAAATTTGATCGAAAATTCCTCAAGATCGATAGATCGTATAAGATGTATCGATCACGTGAACAAACAAACTCCGGGTCGAAATGTTAAACAATTGTGGAAAAGGTTTAGTTTTTTTTTATAGTGGGAAACAAAATTATATCGAAAAAAAAGGCGGAACATCTACATTTTTTTTTTAGTTCGATAGATGAACCAATAAATTAATTGATTCAGCTGGACCGACGAAACTAATCGCTTTAAGAGTATTTAACGCGGCTGATTCTCGCCAGCCCGCCGACTCTGGTTTCCCCATACATATCACACATATTACACATATTACACATATCTATTCCCCATACATATTTTAGCTTTGATGTCTGAACGAGTTTTAATAATTGACTGACGGTGAACGCTGTACATTGCAAATTGCGACTTTTCCGGTTTTACGTAACCGCGAATAAACCAGTTTTCACTCGGGTAAAGCAGGTGAACGAGTCCGCAATCACGCAGGCGCAGGACGATTACGTCGAGCGTTATAATAACATGCGTTCCGAAATATCGAATCTCATTGATCTTATTGTACCTTGGCGTTTTTTAAATATATTTTTTATATATTTTTTATATATTTTTTATATATTTTTTATATATTTTTTATATATTTTTTATATATTTTTTATATATTTTTTATATATTTTTTATATATTTTTTATATATTTTTTATATATTTTTTATATATTTTTTATATATTTTTTATATATTTTTTATATATTAAAAATATATTTGTGAGTGAAAACGACGATTTTAACCACAAATCGAGTTAATAATACAGCTCGTTGGCACGCCCAGAAAAAAGTTTACTCCAATCAAAGAAAATTTATTAAGGACGAAGAAAAATGTTTATTTTCATATTTTTTTAAATGCGTATTGCGATGACATTCAAGGGTGAAGATTTTTTCACGCATCTTTCATTTTTTTTTTTTGTTAAAATTAATTAATTAATTTAATTATAATTTATTAAATTAATAAAATTAATTAAATTTAACGAGGTAAAATTTTTTTATCACGATCTAGAAAGCGAGATTCGATCGAATAAATTACCCACCGGTATTCATTTTCCTACAAATTCACGGTAACGACTCCAGCAAATTTCCACGAGAATTCAGCCTCTTACTCTGCACGCGGGAATAACGCTTAGCTTTCTAGGAGGTTTCATTACAGCTCGTTAAGAATTCACTTCCACGCCTCGAAACAACAGTCTCTATATCTATACACACGCCGTCCGTAAAAGTGAATTGCGCGTAATTTTTTTTTTTTTTTTCAAATCCGGAATCGTGCAATGATTACGAATTCCAATCGCGCTTCCACTGCCGGGTACAAAGTTTCCCATGTTCGACGATGAGAAACATAGAGAAATGGAAATACTTATCCGTGATAATAATTTCTAACGTGACAGTTTATCGTAAACCCAAATCCACATTGAAATCTTTCTCTCTCTCTCTCGTGTAACAATAATATACCGACATGTGACCCGGAAAAATAATTTATTTGTCGGGCACCTATTTCTTTATTTATCTGGGCAAATATTTATTTATTTGGTTTAAGTAAAATATTTATTTGATTTAAATAAATAGTAGTAGTAGTAAAAGAGGTTTATTGCCAGTGTTTAACAATTTTGGTACATGTGTTTCCGTATAGTAGTTATTCTTATCTTGGTAATACACTTTGGCAAAGGGCCATCGACCTGAGTCCTTCAGCCCCTAAAATAAATATTTATTTGGTTTAGGCAAAATATTTATTTAAATCAAATAAATATTTTATTTAAACTTATTTTTCTGGATGTGAGGATCAGAAACAACATTGGCGTACATGTCTATGTGTGACAGTGCAATTTCCGTCGGGGCTCTCGTTGACTCGCCGAGAGCGCGCAAATATCCGGGGTTTAGATTCGTTGAATAGAAGAGAAGAAGAAACGAGGAAAAAGGTCGGAAAAAAAATAAAAATTAACTTTCGGCCCGCAGTGCATCACGCAAATATTTGAAACGGGCTTGTGCGCCGGAAGCGGGTTTTTCAGCGATGGTAAACTCACGATCTTTGACAGGAAACGGACGAGCCGACAAACGCACAGCACCGAAGATAACGAGATTTTTCTAAAGTTAAATCTCTTTAATTCTTGAGTGATTCGTGGAATGGCTCGGTTGCGCATGCGCAACTCTCAGCCTCGTCGGACCAACAACTGTTAACCTATATAACGATCCGATAAGATGATACATAATAATTTTTAGATTCGGTTTCCGGTTGGAACTTGAACGTCAAAAAATAATGACGCTGCTCCCACCGACGGTAGAACAGCAGAGGAAAATCGACGAGGAGCTCCCGCCCGATCCGGCAATGAGGAAACAGGACATTCGGGCCATTCGCGAGTGGATCGACAAGCAACCCCACCTGCCCAAGCACATGGGTGGGTAACGATTTGTTAAAATTTTTTTTTAATTCAAAGATCCAAAGATCCAAAGATCCAAAGATCCAAAGATCCAAAGATCCAAAGATCCAAAGATCCAAAGATCCAAAGATCCAAAGATCCAAAGATCCAAAGATCCAAAGATCCAAAGATCCAAAGATCCAAAGATCCAAAGATCCAAAGATCCAAAGATCCAAAGATCCAAAGATCCAAAGATCCAAAGATCCAAAGATCCAAAGATCCAAAGATCCAAAGATCCAAAGATCCAAAGATCCAAAGATCCAAAGATCCAAAGATCCAAAGATCCAAAGATCCAAAGATCCAAAGATCCAAAGATCCAAAGATCCAAAGATCCAAAGATCCAAAGATCCAAAGATCCAAAGATCCAAATATCCAAAGATCCAAAGATCCAAAGATCCAAAGATCCAAAGATCCAAAGATCCAAAGATCCAAAGATCCAAAGATCCAAAGATCCAAAGATCCAAAGATCCAAAGATCCAAAACGTGATGTCAGAGAGGTTGATCAAACAGACCATGCGCATTACCATTAGACGGAAGAAAAGTTCTCGAGTGCAACTGTGCCGCAGACCTCCGAACGTAATTTGATCCTCAGGAAACGTCTTTGGACGAAAACCTGTGTACCAAGAAAAAAAATCTGGTATAGTAATTTTTTTTTTCGTTATAGTAATTTTTTCCGTATACATTGTATAATTTACAGACGACGCCAGGTTGGAACATTTCCTCTTCGGTTGCAAGAACAGTGTTGAACGATGCAAAACGATACTGGAGAGATACTTCAGCGTTCGTTCGGCGTTGCCGGAATTTTTCGCGAATCGGGATCCACTTTCGCCGGATATACAGGCCTGTTGCGACAGCATGTGAGTTAACTGATCGAATTGTTACCGGCCATTAACGGAACCGGGGAGAACGGGGCAAAATGGGAACCTGGGGCAAAACGGACGGTTATTACAAAATTTCTTCGAGGAACATAAAAAACAACCGTTTTGCCCCGGGGCAAAATGGACTATTTTTACCGATTGTTTTTCGTTGAGCATAAAAAATAAACAAAATATAAATATCGAATGGTGGACATTCGATATAGGAACTGTGTAAATTTGTTGTATTTTTCGAAAGAAAATATAGTTAATAGGTCCGTTTTGCCCCGGAGCAAAACGGACCGGGTATAAAGCGGTATCTTATGAATGTCTCACGAAAAATAAAAAATTCGCGAAAGTGGTCCGTTTTGCCCCGTCTACTTTTCCCTGCAATATGAAAATATATGTTAATATATAGACACAAAAAAATATATGAAAATTTAATTGTAGACAGTATTACGTACTGCCATCGCTGACCGAGGAAGGTCACCGGGTGACGATATTGAGACTTGCCGACAAGTCGATTGATCATTTTTCCATTGAAGCCCTAGCGAAACGAATGTTGTTGGTAATGGACGCGAGACTCGCGGAAGAGGCTAGTTTGTCGAACATCATGGTCATCGATCTAGAGGTAAAGCTTCTCACTGGCTCCACTTTGTAAAAAAGTTGTCTCGAACATATGGTTCGTAAAATTTCTTGCAAAATTGCTTAGAAATCGAATTTCTTGCAAAATTGCTTAAAAACAAATTTCTTACAAAATTGCTTAAAAACAAATTTCTTGCAAAATTTCTTAAAAAACAAATTTCTTTAAAAATAACAATAATAAGTTTTTTTGTTTACGGTAATATCAAAATTTTGATTGAAAAAAATTATTTCCCTCGTTCAATATTTTGCATGAAAAAAGTACAAATATTATTTTCGGTGTTCGACCATTCGCCGAAAAAAAAAAAAAAACAACAAAAATCGCAGGGTTATACGACAGCGCATTACGCAAAGTGCAGCCCGTCGAACTCGGTAGTTCGTCGGGGGATGCTCGCGACTCAGGACAGCATGCCGTTCCGTCTTCACCGGATCCACTATCTTCACGCTCCGTCGTTCATAAACAACATTCTCAAAATGTTTTCCCCCTTTCTGAAGGAAAAGTTTATACAAAAGGTACGTAAAGCTTCTCCCTCGAGCAACGGAACAGCGATGGATGAAGTTGAAACGAGACGTTTATGTGGCTTCGCTACCGCGGCCTTGCAATAGTATCACGTTAAATTAATTCGCGTATCTTTCGATTTCCTTTAAACTCGGCGGTCGCAGTTCAGAATACACACCGGCGGCGGCGAGGAATTGCATCGCTACATGGACAAGGACATTCTGCCGAACGAGTGGGGTGGCAACGCAGGGACTTTCGAGGAACTCAACGGTAAACATCTTTCCAGAAAATTGCGTCATCGCTCCTCTTTATGCGAAAATATCGTCGATCGTACTTAATAAAAAAAAAAAAAAAAAAAAAAAAAATTAAAAAGTAAACAATTTTTGCACTAAAGTAGTAAAAAAAAGACCCAAACATTTCAAGACAATTCCGGTCGATAAACTTCCTCTACGAGGCGATTAGCGATATGTAAACATTTAAATTGAAGAATTTATTTTAGAAAGTGGCTTTTCAAAAAAGTCTTTTTAAAAATGTATTTTCTTTAACGAGGTTTATCTCGCTTGCACCCGATTGGAAAACAATGTATTTCGCTCGACAATGTAATTTTCCATTTTTTCCATTACCTAACACGACAATACCGATCGCAGAGGCTTGGAGGAAAAAAATCGGGAGCAAGAGAGACTGGTATCTCCGGGAGGAGAAACTCAGCCGAACGAACGAGAACATGAGGCTGCCGTCTTCCGAGGGGAGTCTCTTGGAGGAGCTTAATGGGACGCAGGGATCCTTCCGCAAGCTCAACATCGATTAGAAACAAAATCGATAAACGACATTTAAAAAAAAAACTCAAATATTCGTTCTACTTTTTTGTTTTGTTTTTGTCAACGACAAGCCCTCCACTAGATTGTACTTCTATGTCTCGTAAAATTTGGAAATAAATTTACGCAGTTAAATAATAAAGATTAATCCTTCCTCGAAAATAGCCGGAGATAAGCCCTTTTTCGCAACAGTTTCGTCGAATTCAAGGAGATTTTCCGAGGTATAGCAGACCCGCGGACACCGGAGGTACGAGATTTATTATTATTATTATTATTATTATTATTATTATTATTATTATTATTATTATTATTATTATTATTATTATTATTATTATTATTATTATTATTATTATTATTGTTATTATTATTATTATTATTATTATTATTATTATTATTATTATTGCAGAGAGTAAGTTACAAACTTATAGTACAGTATATATATTATATATACTTTAATTCCCATTTAAGGCCTTAGTTTCTGTAGGCCATCTAGCCAGTACTCGCTTATCAATTTTCCCGACTTCAAAATCACGGCCGCAGCCGTTGTGACCCCCCCCCCCCCCCCCCATACTGTTTCGCATTTGCATGGGGGCGCAGGACAGCTGCGAAAAACCCTGCGCCGATACAGCCGCTCATGCCAACTGAGTCTTGATGTTCGTATTCGATATAGTCGAGTACCAACACCAATCCTCAGAACTCAACCTCTTGCTGAACGGTTCAAATGTGCCAGTTATAATGCCCGGCTAGGCGGTCACCCATCCAAGTACCGACCGCGAACGATTCTGCTTGACTCAGGAGATCACCGAAGCCGTACTGTACCGCATTTGGCCGCAGGCTTGCAGCGCTCGTGTTTAGACATTATTCTTGCCGATTAGCGGTGCTTCTTTTCCTTCGTGTTTAGGTTAGATAGATAGCTCTATTAGGAACTTGCAGGAGCCGGGCTTACATTGAAGCGTTTTACATGGGGGGATGTAAAAGAAGTGGTGTTTTCGCTAAAAGAAAAAAAAAACCCCTACCGAAGCCGTACACCAACCGCGGATCCACCGCTGTCGGTTTGGAGGTACGAGAAGCCTTCATTGATACGGTACACCATCTGGTGAGAGAAGCTCGAAACACCGAGCTTACAAGCGCACGTGCTGCGAATCGATTTCAACGATTAACTATTTTTATTTTACAATCTAATATTATCTCGTTTATAAGCCCAAAACGCCAACTTTGACAATAATAAATTAAGAAAAATAATAAAAAATCCTCATGCGCATTTTTTTTAAAATTATCTATATTGCGATCCATTTAAGTCACACTGGAGAAACTCCAATTTCGTTACTTGTCAAATAAAAATTTATCCGCCTCGTGCCCTGACAATAAAAAAAAATTCGACTTCGGAATTTCCCGTTCTGTGCAAAAGTCACGGCACGCGGTATAATACAACATATAACGTAAAATGAAAATACGCTATTGTGCGATAAAGCGATGCATCAAGACGCGACAATCGTCGCATTCGCGTCCGACCGATTATGATGATGACGGTTTAAATGTATAAAACGCGTAGAACACTAAGCGACAAACAACGAGCGAGCGCTTGTAGCTTGACGGTGACTTCGTTAGATCCAATAACTCGATGCATTGACGGCGAGGATGAGAGAGAGAGAGGGGGAAGGAGGGGAAGCGGAGAACGAGAACAGCAGACGGAAAAAATATAGATATACACATTTTTTCATATACATATATAATATACATACATATGTACATATATATCCATGAGAAGAGAGTCGGGCTGCTCCGGTGCACACACGCGTACAGTCGCTGCCCTACCGCACTATACCTCGCAGGCTGGATTGATTTTTCGTTCTTCGACGTCACACGGAACTTAGCATGCGCGAGCCGCGTCGAGGATGTGCAAGCGCTAACCGAAAGCCCTAAAGCTTACTTCGATGTATCAAATAGAATAAAAATAGTAATTAAAAAAAAAACACAAAGCACAAAAGAAAAACCCAATAGTCAATACCAGAAGTCACAGTAATGAGTCTCTTCCTAATTTTCGTCTCAGAGTAAAAAAAACAATCCTCAATCAGCGATTTCCCGAGACGGCTCGTCATTGGGCAAACAACATCGTTCGTCAGCCGAGCGCGACGCTCGAAGAATAATAAACAAAAAGGAATCGCAGTCGATAAAATTAGCCTCCTCGACGATGCCCAGCGATACATTATCGACAAGCCTGTAACCAATCGACGCCTCAGTAAAAAATTGTTCCCTTCCCAATTTTCATCTCAGAGTAAAAAAACAATCCTCGATCAGCGATTTCGCGAGACGGCTCGTCATTGGGCAAACAACATCGTTCGTCAGCCGAGCGCGACGCTCGAAGAATAATAAACAAAAAGGAATCGCAGTCGATAAAATTAGCCTCCTCGACGATGCCCAACGATACATTATCGAGTAGACTGCGACCGATGGACCCCTCTGTAAAAAATTGCTCGTTCCAAAAAAAAAAAAAAACAAAAAGGTCCGCGATTCTTCGCGCGGCAAATTCGCGGAGCTCGCTAAAGAGACCATTCGCGTTCTCGGCACGGTGACTCGATACGACGAGAATCGAGAAAAGAGTCCGGCCCTCGAAGCGACTCGCCCGCCGGGCGATTATTACGGCCCGCGCGAACGTCGATTTCGTGCGGTCAGCTGATCGTTGACGAAGCGCTCGCCGCACAGTAGCAGCAGCAGCGGCCGCGGGAGCGACTCGGCTAGATTCACGGGGGTTGAGCGAGGTAGGGGCGGGCGCGGGGAAGCAGGAGAGTTACGTAGAGGCGAGAATCCGTTGAGCGGCGAACGGCGGCCGTGGTTGGACGTGTCGGAACGGACCGGTTGCGGGGTCATAACGGGTTCATTCAGTGGCGCGCTCGCCGGGAAACAGAAGGAGAGACGGAGAGGTGCGAGCGCCTGCCCGCGGCACCCTGCGAGCCTCCCCGCGCGCGCCTCGCCAGGAGAGCACGCCGGCCGAGCGCAAAGAGGCCCGAGAGATATCCATCCGCGAAAAGCGGCCGAGCAGAGCGCGCGTCGCCGAGGTGACTCGGGCTATAACGACTACACCGAGTGACGACCAGACTAGAGTCGACAGGCCACACAGTCTGCGCTCGTCCGCGACCCCGTTGCAACCGCGACATCGCCGCTGTCCGTCGAGACCGCGCTCTCTCTCTCTCTCTCTCTCTCACTTTATCCTTTTTTTCTCTCGTTCCTCCGTCCCTCCGTCCATCCTCCCTCATCGAGACCGCGCACCGTTCGTCCGTCGACGAATCATCAAGGAATAAGAAAGAAGGGAACAAGAACGTAAACAGAAAAGAAAGAAAACTCGGAGGAGGATCCCGATCGAGCGAGCTTTCGAGTTGATTGATTCGCGAGTTTAATTTTTTTTTTTGTTCCCTCGGTCCTCGCCTATCGTCGCTCGGCTGCGTTTCGCTCGTTTCGCTCGACACAAGACAGTGCTCCGCGGA
This sequence comes from Ichneumon xanthorius, assembly GCA_917499995.1. Classification (NCBI taxonomy): domain Eukaryota; kingdom Metazoa; phylum Arthropoda; class Insecta; order Hymenoptera; family Ichneumonidae; genus Ichneumon; species Ichneumon xanthorius. The sequence continues at coordinate 18,350,266 of OU824201.1, forward strand.
GAGGCTACGAAACCCGAGGATAATTCGCACGTACTGCGGGCTGTGTGCGTGTAGATGTTTACCTGTCGCGGAGAGACACATTGATATTTACATAATAGACGGTGCGCGGAAGACGCGCCAGTTCGACGACGCCTGGCGTTTTAACGTTGTGTGTAAAAAAAACATGACGGGACGGTCCGACGATCGAGAACCGTGACATCGCGCTCACCGGCTTCGATTGGACGGCTACAATAAGGTTGGTGAATTAGCTCGAGCATTCGCGTCGCACTCTAGCACTCGGACGTAAGATACGTGCGACGGGTTAGCTTCGAGTAACAAAAATTGAAAATTTTGCGGCCTGTAAGGCGGGTAGCGCGCGGGACAAGCGTTTATCGCGGTAAATTCCATGCGCTAAAATCACCGGACGTCTCCCCGGGAAAAGTTACTTTTCTTCTAGGAAAAAGAACCCAAGGCATCGAATTTATAAAAACGAGAAACACAGCATTTTCGTTGCACAAACGATCTAAAAATAATGTTCATTTTATTTAGATAAAAGTACTTTTAAAAGGCACATTTTTACGGAATATAAAATTACATTTAAGGAAAGCTATTTTTAGTTGTAGGGTTCATAAACGTGACATAAAAAACAAAGCTTCCTCTACGAGGAAGCAAAACGTTAAAATAAGGAAAGAAATTGATTTTTAAAGCAAATGGTTATTCGAATGATAAAAATGATACAAAATGCAACTTTTGCAGTTAGCGTGCCGGAGAAACGGAAATAGGATTTTTTTCATGCACTTCCGCGAACTTGGACTGCTCCCTTAAGGTGTCCGGCCATTGGTACTTTTTCCTTACATGGTTTCTCGATATTCGCGCGTGTAGGACTGTGTGTGTGCGTTGTATGCAGGGAGCACATCGGGCCCGTGGAGTTCTGGCCGCATCAGGGGCGCGGTTCCGCTACCCTGCTTGCACGTCGACGTCACGGGACGTCATTCCTAACACGCGCGCGCGTCCTGTGAAACTCGAAGGACAGAGTCTCTCCGGACACTCGAGCGGGAGGCCGGGGGGGGGGGGAGGAGCGATGTAGGAGTTACGGAAAACGCAGTCGGGATTGCTCGCACAATATGTTTCGGACGCGAGCTCTGCTTAGATTTCTCGAGCGGCCGGTTTGAAAAATGGAATTAGGGACATGCGAATTTTTATTACCGCGGTCGGTAATAAAAACTGTAATGCAATTTTTTTTTCAAGCCGATACTTTAGAGTCCGAAGGAAATTCGAGACCAGTGTAGAATTGCATTTTGTTTTTTCGTCGGACAACAGAGTTTATCAGCACTCGAGAAAAAATACGGCATTACAGTTTTCGTTACCGACTGCGCTGCGGGACGGGCGGGAGAGCGGGTGTCTCATCACTTCGCCTTAAGGTAGTACTAGCGGACAGCCTGAGCCCACGTGAGTTCAGAGAGAATTGAGAGAATTGCGAACACTTCTCGACGAGATAAAAATCTGAAAAAAATCAAGCATATGGAAGGTGCTGAAAAGATTGATTATGCATAATAATAATTCCAAAATGTTATTAATAAATTAATGAAAAAAAAAATTGTTCAACAAATTCCCCGGCATTTTTAAGTAATCGTTGATTTTTTATTTTTTTTTATAGAACAAAAATCAACGATTACTTAAAAATCTGAAAAAATTCATACGTATTCAGAAAAATAAACGAATCATTTTCATAAAAAAAAAAGTTTTGTTGCCGGGTAATTTGTTAACCAATTAATTTTTTGATGAATTTGTTAATAACATTTTGCAATTATTATTATGCAAAATTAATCTTCTCAGTACCTTTAGTATACATGATTTTTTTTTCATATTTTTACACCATCAAGAAGTACTTGCAATTTTCTCTTATTGTTGTCGAACTTCTGCGAAGTCAGCGCGCAGCGAGACTCCCTCCTTAAGGTGAAGTGAAAGTCACGTGACGGAGCCGGGAGTGTGAGAGAGATAGCAGCATTGGTATTGCGGTGAAATGAGAGAGAGCGGCAGAGAACGTGTTTCACTTCACCTTAAGGCGAGGTGAAACAGACTCGGTCGGTAACAAAAACTGTAATGAATGGCATTTGGAGATGGTAGACTTTTCGCAAAAAGCGAAGTATTAGCGGATGTAGAATTCAACCAATCATAGAATCAACCACTTTTACATGTCATTGATTCGAAAAATGCAGCTATTTTTCTTGCACTTATATGTCACGTGGTACACGTTTCACATCGCCTTAAGGCGAGTCTAAACTCTTTTCTCTCACTCTCACAGAATTCCCATGGCTCTGTTTATCTCACACTCAAGCAACCGCCGTCTTTGTTTAGACTCCTCTCAAGGGGAGTAACAAAAACTGTACTGCAGACCGCCGAGGAAAAAGTAAATTGTCTTTCCGTGCTTCTGCCGGTTCTCCAGGGAAAGTCAATTTGCTTTTTCGTCGGCGGACTGCAGTCTCAAAACGGCATGCAGTACACTTTTGGTACCGGCGGCGGTATTTCACATCACCTTAAGGTAAAGTGAAAGTCACGTGACGGGGCCATGAGTGTGAGAGAGATAGTTGCAATTTTCAAATTAACTTTATTCAATGGTGCTAATTTTTTTGAGAAAAAGATTAATTCGGGCCGGCTGCGATATTACGGTGTGTATCGGACTCGAATTTGCTTTTTCCTCAAAAAAATTAGCACCCTTGAGAAAAGTTCATTACAGTTTTTATTACCGACCGCGGTATTGCACATGCTCTTAAGGGGAGTCTAAGCTCTTCACTGACGCTCTCACAGAATCCCCATGGCGCTGTCTCTCTCACACCCAAACAACCGCCGTGTGGGTTTAGACTCCTCTTAAGGCCATGCGACCGATGTACCACGTGACATATTTGTGCGAAAGAGATAGACGCATTTTTTTGAAGCAACGCCACTTAAAACCGCTCTATGTTTCGGATACAACGGAAGCATTATCGGACGCGGTATTAAATTGTACATCCGCGAATGCTTTGTTTTTTCCCGAAAAGTCTATGGTCTCTGAATCGCATTCATTACAGATTTTGGTTACCGACTGAGTCGTTTCACACGAACAAGAACTGTACTGTACTGAATGCCGTTTTGAGATCCGCCGAGGAAAAAGAAAATTGTCTTTCGCTGCGTCCGGGGATTCCCCGAGGAAAGACAATTTCCTTTTTCCACGGCGCATTGCGCTCTTGATACGGCATTCAGTATAGTTTTTGTTACCAACCGGGTGCGGGTCGGCCGGGCGGAAGATTATTCGACATCACCTTAAGGCGAGGTGAAACAGATTCAGTCGGTAACAAAAACTGTAACGAATGGCATTCAGAGATGGTAGACATTTCGCGAAAAAGCAAAGTGTGTTAGCTGATCTAGATTTCAATATCGCGTCCGATGATACTTCGCTTTTACCCTAAATGTCAAGCATTTTTACATGCCATCGATTCGTTAAATGCAACTAAGTATCTCTCGCATTTATGTGTCACGTGGTACATGTTTCATCTCGCCTTAAGGATCAGATAGATAAAAAATGTTTGAGTTCAAGGGTCTCCTCCATTGCTGGAAATTCTCGCCCGATATAAAAAAAAAAACAAAATTATTCCCTATCGCCCTAAAACTAGTTTAAGAAAAAATAACATCTTCATAATTTCAATTTCGACTTTGATTAAAAACAAAAAACCTTTCCGTATTTTTTTGTATTTACTTTGGTAACTGTAACTTCAATTCCGATGTATCTGTGTTTTGTTTTCGCCCCCCTCCCCCCTCGATAGTTCCTCCGATCTTTACGATCTTACCTCGATCGAGTTTCGTGTTACACGCCGAAACAGCGAAGCAACTTTGACCTCGGGCAAGTTCAGCTACGTTTCCAATGTCATTGCGCGCCTTCGACTAGCGCTGGAATATTGTAGCGAGCGATGTCGTATAGGGCAAAGCGTTACCGGACTGTGGATAATGCGCCGAGGTTCCTATAGCGCGCCTACGGTTGTCGCGTGGCCTGTAAGCCCGATGTTTCAGTCCACAACGAGATACTCGCTCGTTCGCGTCACTCAACCCGGTGAACTTATGTAACAGCGAGCTACGAACTCGAGTCGGACTCCTACGGTGTTGCGAGCGTAACTAGAGACGGCGGACCCGGCGCATCGGCCAAGCGCGCGGGGGGGGGGGGGGGGGGACGTCGAGAAATGTTGAAACACACAATATTAAAAACACGAAATATTCATCCGAGAAACTTTGTCTACTCGAAGCTGAGAAAATAATTTCAAGGTAGCCCGATTTCCATTATCGTGCGAAAAAACATCTTCGATCACGAAGGTCGACCGAAGGTACGATTTATAGGACTCAGACTCCGCCCTCTCGGAGCACGGCGGCTGTTTTTTTTTTTTTTTTATTCGCCAAGCCGAAGGCTGAGGACATCGGCAGCTCGGCGCGAAATCGATGCTCCGGAAAGAGGGGGGGGGGGGGGGATTAGTGAGTGAAACGTCCTCGGAGTTCTCGGGTCATTTGCTCGAGATGTTACAAGTGCTGGCGATCGAAATTGTACGAAAGAAAAGGAAAACAAAAACGCCCGATCTTCACAGACAGTCAATTGAAATTAGCATTTTTTTCCAATGCTAAGACGCGATACAATGCTTTCCATTCCAAGTCTTCGGAGACGCTTCGACGTCACACCGTACTCGTCTCGAGAACGCCGCTGAGTCTCTCATTCAAGGGGATGTACCGAGATTCTCTAGGTAGCGTACTGTGTATGAGGCATTCTCTGTCAACTCTGCCACTTTTTCTTCGAGCCTCGGATCTATCCAGTATTTGGCCACATTTTAGCTTCACTTGAAAGTATGATTTGAGGATTTTTTCAAATTTTTTAATCCATCCAGTTAGAAGATACATTAATTACGTTACCTTGTACGAGCGTCCCGCGAATTAAGGTAGATCCGTCGCTTGGTGTTCATTTTTTTCATACAAAAAAAAAGAATTCACAAATCTGAAAAAATTCATACATATTCAGAAAAGTTAACGAATCGTGTTCATAAAAAAAAGTTAGGTTTCCGAGAGATCTGTCGAACAATTTTATTTTTCATCAATTTGTTAATAACATTTTGTAAATTTGAAAGAAAAGCGCATCTCCCTGAAACGGATAAATCCAAAAATCTGAACAAATCCCAAAGCGTCCTTTAAAGTGATACTAAAAATGTGACCGATGATGGGGTAAATCTGAGAGGGCCGAGAAAAAAGTGGCTCAGTTGACCGAGGATGCCTCATAAGCGACCCAGCTTGCTAGGCAACAGACACACGCTTAGCAGGTGGAAACAACAGTGCACGTGTATAGCGAAGCGTAGTTCGCTATATATATAGCGAACTGGTGACCGTGCCGAGGCATCGGTTAAACCGGGGGCGAGGTTGGCATGCGCGAGAAACGCTCTTTAATTTCGCTCTCTGTATACGTGCCTATTCTGGCCGACGAGTATCTCTTCTGATGACAGTCGTAGCAGCGGCGTTTCTCGAAAGTGCGTTAATCTCACACAGAGTAAACAAACCTACCCCGGCAGTAAGCAGAGAGAGAGACAGGGTCGAGAAGGCTGATTATATTCGTCGAAGTTGCTCGCTTTTGAGGTTCATAATTAAAAGCTCGTTTACTTACCGTGCGTACTGCGCACGAGCGTCGTTACGTTACCTTGCGTACGAGCGTCCCACGAATTAAGGCAGTACCAGCACAATGACTGACGCCGCCTAAGTTCGAGAGAAAAAAGACAAAGATTACAAACACTTCTCGATGAGAAAAAAATCTGAAAAAATTCTAGCATATAAAAGGTGCTGAAAAGATTGTTTGTGCATAATAATAATTTCAGAATGCTCATAAAAAATTACTGAAAAAAAAATTGTGCAACAAATTACCCGGCAACCAAATGTTTTTTTATTACGAAAATGATTTGCTAATTTTTCTGAATACGTATGAATTTTTTCAGAATTTTATCTAATACTTGAAAATTACGATTTTAAGCAAATTTTAACATAAAGGAAACGAATAACATTTTGGGATCATTGTTATGGACGAACAATCTTATCAGCATCTTCCATATGCTTGATTTTTTCCAGATTTTTATCCGATCGAGAAGTGTTTGTAATTCTCTTTTATTCCTCTCAAACTTAGGCGGCGTCAGTCATTGCGCTAGTACTACCTTAAGGAAAGGTAAAGGACCCAGTTTATGACACTTCTACGCAGCTCTCTCACTTTAAGCGCGCAAAATCATAGGGATAAACAAAGTGGACCAAGAGTCGCAGTTTGTGACCCCCCGAACGCGCGCTGCCCATTGGCTGCGTATCAAATGGTGGGGGGAGCCGACTATGCTAGAGGTACCAAGGTCACAAACTGGGTCCGTGTCAGACACTGGGTCCGTTACCTTAGTTCCATCGGTCGATGCTTATTTCACATGAGTTCGAGAAAAACGAGATAAAATTACGGACGAAAATAACAAGAGAGTTCAAATGCGGGACTCTACGGACGCGTTTTTTCGGCGCGTGCCTGTATTCGGACACTGAATGTCCCAGTGTTTCGGACAATCATAAATTTCGGCAATTCTGATGTACGAACTCGACCAGTTCATATTTACTAAAAAGAATTTCTTTGATATTTGTTAATTAAATCTATGAACAAATTATATTTACGTGAAACAATAATGAAGATAAGGTACGTAGAAGGTTGGCTAACTTAAATTAATCATAATGTCCGATTATTGGGTCGCGTATGTAGTAACGCTTGTACCAAATCCCGGATTGTATATCTGACAGTTCGATAAAGTCACATGGACAGCGTTCTACGTAGCTTATATTTCAGTTTTCTTTCGCGTAAATACTAATTGTTATCGCGTAATTAATTGTTTATTGATTTAATTAATTAATGGCAAATAAATTCTTGTAGTTAATACGAACTCGTTGAGTTCGTAGATCAGAATTCTCGTAATCTATGAATGTCCAAAACATTGCGAGACGCACTGTCCGAATACAGGGACGTGCCGAAAAACTGCCAGTTTTTGCAAAAAAAAACTTCCAGTTCGGTACATTAAATTTACAATTTTGTTTACAGTGTATCGTTTTCAACGTAAACGACGAATCAATACGAAGTCTCCGTGCACCGGGCAGTGCAATTTTATTTATCTCTTCGGTTCATCCTCACGATTATACGTCGAGCTTTTATCGTCGTTCCGCAACAAAAAAAAAAGGAAAAAATTTTCCGCGCTCGTCTGCTGTCCGGCAACGGGTAATTCACATTTAGATCGATATATTCGCGATTGGATGAATTACAGAAGCCGTTTAGCCGCGCGACCGACCGCGATGAGAGGAAAAAAACCGTCGTACGAAACGAGTACAGTAGAACCTCGATTATCCGTAATCCGAACTTCGACTCGCTTTATCCGAATTTCTTTTATCCAAACTACGGCGAAAAATTTCGATGCTACTTAATCGTCGATTCGCTACTTTGTTGCAACCGCTACACGGTAAAAAAGATTTGTACATTTAATAACATTTTTTGGTCCACAAACGTCGACAATTATTTTGTTGTTACTTTTACAAAAAATATTCGTAAAATTAACAGACTTTTTTTGTAAAATGAATTGTGGATGTTTGTGGACAAGAAACGTTGTTACGTATTTTACTGTGTATCAAGCTTGTATGGAGCGTCCATGCGTTGCAGCGCTTACACGTAACTAGGTTCGTTTCGCGCGGCATTCATTAGTTATTGGCGATGCGCAGAGATAATCATATCCGTGTAGAAAATGATTTCTGATTTAATTAATTATGTTCTGACTAATTAATTAATGCCTTTCTTTTTTTCGTTATTTTCATTCTCTTATATCCTTTTATATTCTCTTATTTTTTGTTATTCAGTTTAATTTTTGGATGTAATGTAGTTTAATTTTAAGTTTATTAGTTCTCATTTCGAGATAGTTCGTCAGTTGACTACCTTAAGGTAGTTCTTGCGATGCGTGCTAGTCAACCGACGGACAATCTCAAAAACTGCGTAAATCATCAAGTAAATTTTTTTATTCATATTCGATAAATCACAGTGCAAATAAAAAAGGAGTCGCAAATATTTAGTTATAAAAAAACAAACACAATCAATTATATTGAAAACAGCAAATTAAGAAGGTAGTTTTAATTTTTTCAGAATTGTATCTAATACTTGAAAATTACGATTTTAAACAAATTTTAACATAAAGGAAACGAAAAACATTTTGGGATCACTATTATGGACGAACAATATTATCAGCATTTTCCATACGCTTGATTCTTTTCAGATTTTTATCCGATCGAGAAGTGTTTGTAATTCTCTTTTATTCCTCTCAAACTTAGGCGGCGTCAGTCATTGCGCTAGTACTACCTTAACAGTTTCGTTACTGCGCTTCGCTGTCGATAACGTACCATGCGCAGGATTTTGTTTTTCCTTCCGCTATCCGTGTATCGAAGAGTGCATTCTGGGTGCATTCCGAGTGCACTCGCGGGCTGTCGAACCGGGATTAACCGTCGTCCGAACGTACATCTATACCGGCTCTGTGTCAGCTCCGGTGAAAGTATATTCGTTCGTCGTCCGGCGCTGCGGTCGCTCGTTATTGGGATGAGAAGTAAACGCGAGAGTTTCTCGCTTTCGGGTCTAGCCAACAACGGCCGCGGCAGTGGCGAGGAGAGCGGAGTGGCCCGAGCGGTAGGAGAACCTCCCCGTAACGTTGACCCCGACACGACGACGTTCTGCAATGCGCCAGCGTCAGCTCACGGATACATAAACCCCGAAAGCTCCCGAACTAATCCCGACGAACGAATACGCGCGGGCACGAGGCTCCCTTGCGAATTCAGATATGTACATGTATACATTTTTTGTTCCTTTTCTCCGCTAAAGTATTTATCACGGTTCACTCGTGCTGTCTGTTTTTTTAACCCCGTTATTTATACACTGCCAGTATCTCGTGCAGCGAATGACGAATTACTTCCGGTCTGCGAAACGAAGTCTCCATTAAAACAGGCCCTCCTGCGGAGCTCCCCCCCCCCCCCCCCCCCCCTTCTGCGAGACGTCCTTGCGGACATTTTGCGGACTGAACGTCGTGTTTCGCACTCTGTATTGAGGTTATACACACAGTAAAAAATAATTTGGTAAATCGGATAATAATTACGAAGTTTCGTAATAATGATTAATAAGTGACAAACTCGATTGTTCATGTTTGAACATACAAACCTGTTGTTCTGTGTCGCGTGTCATTAATACATTTTAGTTTGTACTTTTGTTTGTGAAACGAGCCGGACGGTGCGAATACCGGCGGAGTCGAAAAATGGACGAATAAAAAATTGTGGATGTTTGTGGACGATAAGTTGTTGTAAAAAGTACAAACTCTTTTTACTGTTCATATTTCATGTTTCATTGGTTGGTATGTAATTATGTTTTGTAGAATCGGTTCTCTACTTATAAAAACGACGAAGAAGCTTCGTTTCGTTCGCTAAAAGCTGTTACCGGTAAAAATATTCGAGACGAAAATTATAGAGGGGCTAAGGTGAAAGTACCAATGGACGCACACCTAAGAGAGCAGTTTCGGTCTCCGGACATGCATCATGAATCGTATTTATGTCTCTCTTGCACGCACGCTTTGTTCTGCTACTGGGACACGTGTTCGATCACTGGGACGTTTGTTTTACTTAATTAGTTTTCGGACAATAACGGATCACGAATGTACGAGGCATTTCTTTTCGCTAACGTTCAGTCGTGCCTAAAAAAAAGTCGGTCAATCGTACTTGCGGACATTTTGCGGACTAAATGTCGTGTTTCGCGCTCCGAGGTTATACATATTTCATGTTCCATTCGTTGGTATGTATTTATCTTTGGTTGGTACGTAGTTATGTTCGGTTGGTTGGTGTGTAGTTATGTTTTGCAGAATTGTATTTTACTTATAAAAACGGCAAAAAAAGATTCGTTTCGTTCGCTAAAAGCTGATACTCTTAATATCGAGGTTGTACATATTTCATGTTTCATGGATTGGTATGTTTGGTTGGTTGGTATGTAGTTATGTTGTGCAGAATTGTACTCTGCTTATAAAAATGGCAAAAAAAGGTTCGTTTCGTTCGCTACAAGCTGTTACTCTTACTATCGAGGTTGTACATACTTCATGTTTCATTGGTTGGTATGTAATTATGTTTGGTTGGTTGCTATGTAGTTATGTTTCGCAGAATCGTATCGCTACTTATAATCTCTACTTATAAAAACGGCACCAAAGGTTAGTTTCGTTCGCTAAAAGCCGTTACTCTCAATATCGAGGTTGTACATATTTCATGTTTCATTGGTTGGTATGTAACTATGTTTCGTTGGTTGGTACGTAGTTACGTTTGATTGATTGCTATGTAGTTATGTTTTTCAGAATTGTATTCTAGTTATAAAAAAAAGCAAAAAAGGCTTCGTTTCTTTCGCCAAAAGCTGTTACTCTTAATATCGAGGTTGTACATATTTCGTGTTTCATTAATTGGTATGTAAAATTATGTTTGGTTGGTTGGTTTGTAGTCATGTTGTGCAGAATTGCAATCTCCTTATAAAAACGGCAAAAAAGCTTCGTTTCCTTCGCTAAAAGCTCTCACTCTTAAAAATGTTCGAGACACGAAAATTACACAGGCACTAATTAGTTTTCGGCCAACAATGAATCTTACAGTCACGACTGTACGAGGCATTTCTTTTCGCTTAAGCTGGGCGGGCCTAAAAAAAAAGTCCGCCAATTGTACTGTACACGTCGAGCGACTCACGCTTGTTACCGAGTACGCGAATAGAACGAATTACCCCGTCTCAAGGGGCCGCAATAATTTCACTGGTCATTCGGCTCGTTAGTATAGTTCAAGAGCACAAAGTCACTGACGATGAGAGTCGTGGAGGTGAAGGTTCACGTTCGTAACGTCATCGTCTCGATTGAAACGATTCACCGTTCAGTTGTCATTGTACTCTTTATGCTGAGGGCACTATAGTTTATTTGACCGTGCGTTCGGTGCATCGACGAGAATATTACGCTTTCTTGAACAAGTTGAACGACAGGTCGTGGTAGTTAGATTGACTTTCAAACTACTCGGAGCTTTTATGTGTCTAAACCATATAGTCGCCAAGTAACACTACGTATACTTAGCATATAAATGGATGTATTTATAATCCAGGTAGGCTAGGTAAGGTGAGATAGGGGCAAAATGGGAAACGTTATATCCGGGGCAAAATGGTCCACCACGAAATTTTGCACAAAAATCATTGCTATGCTCACGATTACATCGACGATGTATGAGGGGTAAGATGGCAACTCCGGACACGATTCGAAGTAATTTAACCAGATGTCCCATTTTACCCCGTACCCCATTTTTTTCGCATTCTCGGAATAATCATCAAGAACTTAATAATAATTATTTACTAACATAATTATTTATTTCTCCTCGATCGCACGGCCTTTGTCTCGCAGGTATCCCATTTTGCCCCTCACGCGCCCACGGGAGGCGAGAGCGGGGCAAAATGGACCATCTTTTTGCCGGAACATAAATAAATAAAGAGATCTCATTTAAAATGGAGAACGAGTCCATTTTGCCCCGGAGTCGCGTCTTCCCCCTCTCCCCCTCCCACAAGTGGACGACGGCGGGGCTTGCACGCCCCCCCCCCCCCTCTGACTGAGGGGGGCTTATCGACCCCCTCTGACTGACCACCGGTAACGTCGACGCCGCTGCTGCGGCAACACATTTTCCGTCGTTTAAATTCCACGTTGCATGCAACAAACCGTCCCTACACGCCAGTCACACGAGTGGCCGCGCATTCATTATTACCGGGAATACTCGCGACCTTGAACCCTCACAATTTTCCACGACCACTCGCGACCGAGCGGAATAATTTAATCTGAACGCACCCTTGCGCAAAACACTGCAGTGAAGAATAACAGAGGCGGAGAGATAGAGAGAGCTTTTTTTTTCTCCTCTACCCCTATTAATCCTCCGAGCGCTCTTTGCTAGGTACGTGTGTGTGTGTTTTTTGTTTCTTTTTAATCATCCCAAATGCATTTACCCGTTCGGTAAGTTTTAGCAATCAATTTCCGGTACGCGAGCCCGAGGGGCGGGGACGAGTTAGCTAATTGTTTGTGTTCGTGGAAAATTCACGCTGGTGATTCCAAATATAGTAACCCACCTCTGGCGCGCGTCCTCCTCTGTCCTGCTGTTATCGATCGAAACGTCCGTCGCAACGGCCTCCCGACGACGAATTAATCGGATATATATTTCGGGAACTGTCCAATCGGGTGAATGGAATTAATATATGTATGGATATATAAATTTATATAAGTATATATAAATTTATATATGTATATACAAATTTATATATGTATATATAAATTTATATATGTATATGAATCTATCTAGCCAAGCAAATTTTTTTGACGATTTATGATGTTGAGAATTGAATTGTGAGCGTCCTTCTCAGTCCTGCTCATATCGATCGAAACGTCGGTCGCGATGGATTTCCGACGACAAATTAATCAGAAATATTTCGAGAACGGTCTAATTCGGTGAATGAAATTAATATATCTTCATGGCATAATAATATCTTAATATATATTTATAACGGAATTAATATATCTCTCTATAATATATCAAAGTCGCAAGCACCGCGGCCACTGTGTTAAGAATTAGGGGAGAGGGGGGGGGAGAGAAATATTCAAAGTCCCCTTAAGTGGCCCCTCAGTGCGAAATATTTTATCCTCTTACGGAGGGGGGCCGAAATATTCCAAGTCCACTCAGGTGGTCCCCCAGTACAAAATACTTTATCCCCTTACTGGGGGAGGGGGGCCGAAATATTCCAAGTCCACTCAGGTGGTCCCCCAGTACAAAATACTTTATCCCCTTATGGGGGGAGGGGGGCCGAAATATTCCAAGTCCACTCAGGTGGCCCCCCAGTGCGAAATACTTTATCCTCTTATGGGGGGAGGGGGGCCGAAATATTCCAAGTCCGCTTAGGGGGCCCTTCAGCGCGAAATATCTTTCCCCTTATAGGGGGAGGGGGGCTGAAATATTCCAAGTCCGCTTAGGTGGCCCCTCACTGCGAAATATTCTGTACCCTTATGGGGGGAGGGGGGCTGAAATATCGTAAGTCCACTTAGGTGGCCCCTCAGTGCGAAATATTCTTATAGGGAAGTGAAGTATTCCAAAAGTCCCAAAGTCCCAAAATTCAAAGTGAATTTTGCAACTTTCGAAATCTTTACCTTTCCCTTAAAAGAAAACGATCCGAAAAATCGTGAGTTCGGTATTCCGCTGCCCCGGAATATCGAAACATTTCAATATATAATCACATATATACATATGAACAATCTAATTTTTTAAGAATTCGTCATGTTAAGGATTGAATTTTGGGCTCTCCTTTTCCGTTCTGCTGATATCGATCGAAACGTCGGTCGTGACGGCTCCCGACGACAAATTAATCGGCAATATTTCAGGAACGGTCCAATCTGGTGAATAGAATCAATATAACTATATATGCATACATAATTATTTATATATATGAATCTATATAGACAATCGAATTTTTCAAGGATTTATGATTTTGAGAATTGAATTTCTTCCCTATCGACCGTAACTCACGATGGTTACGGTGATAGAGAGGTAGAGAGGGACTTTTAGGTTGCGAAGGTTCGATTCTAAATATAGGAGAGAGAGCGGGTAGGCCCCTGGGTCAAATCAATAGTCACGTTGCATTATATACATATAATATATCTCCGCTGGATGTGAATCTGTACCATTATATTCCAGGTAAATGGCATGGTAAATACATATATATATATTATATATATGTTTATATATATATATATTTATCGTGTAAAACGAAAATATCCTTGGTCGCGTTTAATGATCCGGAGCACGCCTACTTCGATTGTTATACGTACGAGAGCCATAATCTTACGAATCGACCGCTCTCAGTAGACGTGCGTGTTTGCAAATTCCATTTGCGTGGGGCAATAACGAACCCCCTTTGTGGATTTCAGGAAAATCCGAATCATTGTTTTTCATTCATTTACATTTTTTTATTTGCTATTTTCTTTTCAATAAATTTTTTTATTATAAAATAAATCCTTGATCACGTTCAATGATCTGGAGCACGCCCACTTCAATTGTTGTATGTACAAGAGCCACAATCTTGTACATAAAATCTTGTACATGGCCAGAATAACGAATTTTCTTCGAAATTCCAGGAAAATTCTAATTCTTGTTTCTTTTTTTCATTAAAAAAATGTCATTCATTTTTTAATAAAATTTGTTGTCTTTTAATCATCGAAAATATCCTTGTTCATGTTTAATGATCTGGAGCACGCCTATTTCAATTGTTGTACGCACAAGAGCCACAATCTTACGATTCGACCGTTATCAGTAGACGCGGCTGTTTCCAGTTTCATATCCAAAATATTCCACATTCAAGAAAATCATAATTATCCTTCTTTAATGTTTTCTATTTCTTATTTATTATTATTATTTTTTTTTATAAATGAAAACATCTTTCGTCACGTTTAATGAGCCGGAGTACGAACTTACGAATCGACCGTTATCAGCAGATGTGCGTGTTTCCAGATTCTATTCGAACGTCGGAATAACGAATCCCCTTCGTCGATTCCAGGAAAATCCTGATTATAATTTATTTTAATTTTTTTATCATTTATTTTCATATTTTTATTTCTTTATTTATTTTTAATTTTTATGTTCACAGGTCGAATGTGGTGGTCGAGTTTGTCGAAAGATAGAGAAGAAGAAGAAGCAGCAGCGGGGCTAGCCAAGGAAGAGGACAGGACAGAGGATAAGATCGGTCGCGGATCGAGAGCTGACGAGGAAAAACACGAGGACGATATTAAAACGTACAGACTGGCACGTGAAGGGAAATATTTGATGAAAAGGGGTGGCTGCCGGTGATGGACAATGAGCAACCGCACCAGGAGCTGGTCAAGTGCGTCGTTGTGGGGGACACCGCAGTCGGCAAGACCAGGCTGATTTGCGCAAGAGCCTGCAACAAACACGTGTCCCTCTCGCAATTGCTCACCACCCACGTGCCGACGGTCTGGGCCATCGACCAGTACCGAATTTACAAGGACGTAAGCCACCACACTACCGGGCTTGTTACACACGATTCATCGACTAAAAATTACCGGTGGTTTTGTCAGAAAAAAATCGATGCGGCATGTTAAGGTAGTTCTGTCGCTCGGTGTTAATTTTGCATACGTTCGAGAAAAATTAGATAAAATTGCACTTCTCGATGGTATAAAAATCTGCAAAAATGCATGCATATTAAAGGTACTAAAAATATTGATTTCGCATAATAATAAGTCCAAGATGTTATTAATGAATTAATAAAAAAATTGATTGTTTAATAAAGATTGTTTAGCCGTCGACCTATTTTTTTTATATTACGAAAATGATTCGTTCATTTTTCTGAATAGATATGAATTTTTTCAGATTTTTTAATTTGCTTTGAATTTTGTGTTTTTCACACATTTTTTGCATATAAGAAAAATCAAAGCAAATTTAGAAATCAAAAAATTCATACGTGTTCAGAAAAATAAACGAATCATTTTCATAAAAAACAAGTTGGGTTTCCGCGAAATTTGTTGACCAATTTCTTTTTTCATCAATTTATTAATAACATCTTGGAATTATTATTATGCAAAGTTAATCTTTTCAGCACCTTCAACATGTTTGATTTTTTTCAGATTTTTATATAATCCAGAAATGTTTGCAATTCCCTCTCATTTCTCTGAAACTTATGCGAAGTGAACGCAATTCACAAGGACTACCTTAAAAGAAGACATCATCGTTTACGGTCGGCAAAAAGTCGTCGGTGCTTGAAGGGTTAAGTCGCAAAAAAATTTTACTGAAGCGACTCGACGAAGGCCGTCGGGTAGAAAAAAAAAGTGGTTCGCCCGCCTGACATTTGGTGCTTAAACGAAATGTCTCTTTCTGCTAGGTGTTGGAAAGATCCTGGGAGGTTGTCGACAATGTGAATGTCTCGCTGCGCCTATGGGACACTTTCGGCGATCACGAGAAGGATCGGAGATTCGCTTACGGCAGGTAATTGAATTTCACACGAATTAAACGTAAATCGATGCCCATCGACCTTTCGCTCGTCCTTCGGGAACGATTGCATTGCCATCTCGGGACTTAACTTATTCGAGTTCTAATTTCCTGCCGTTCCGACTGTTTTCCTGTTAAAAAAAAAATAAAAAATTATAGATCGGATGTCGTGCTTTTGTGCTTCTCCATAACGAATCCGGTGTCCTTGCGAAACTGCAAGGCCATGTGGTATCCGGAAATCCGACGTTTCTGTCCGCAAACGCCGGTGTTGCTGGTCGGATGCAAGAACGATCTTCGATACATGTATCGGGACGAGACGTATCTGAGCTATTTCCGCGATCGTAGTCCATTCGTCAGGCAAGTATTTTATCAAGTATATGAAATCCTAAACTTTTTTTTTTTATAAAAAAAAATTAAGACAATATCTTACGTACATATTAAATATTTTAATATTGTGCTTTGATGGATTTTTTCAGGGCGACCCGGAAGAGCGATCTCGTGATGCCCGACCAGGCTAGAGCAGTCGCCAGAGAGCTCGGCGTATGCTACTACGAAGCCAGCGTCTTCACCTATTACGGGGTCAACGAGGTATTCGAGAACTCCATTCGCGCTGCTCTCATAGCCCGAAGACAGCAACGCTTCTGGATGACGAACCTCAAGAGGGTGCAGAGGCCTCTTCTTCAGGTACTTCGTTCCAGTACTACCATGAAAAAACCATTTTTTATTTTCATAAGTATTTTTTATAAATATTCTTTATTTATTTTTTAATTTTTTTTTCGTTATTGTCCCCCGCTTCTCAAAGCTATTGCCTTTATAGCGGGTCGACTCGGTTGATGCGTAATTACTAGACCTCGTTTTATTTACTGTTCATTTCTGTTTTTTCGTCCTTACGCACCGAGCCAGTCCCCTCATTTTTGGGGCTATTTCTTTATAAATATCTTTTAAAAATATTCTTTATAAATATTTTCAATATATTAAAATAATTAAAGATATATTCTAGTATTTATGTTGGTTCGCGGGTTTTGTCCGCTTGCATGGATCGCATGGTTCATAGTATGTAGAAATCCATTCCACATGGCATGGAATTTCGGAATTCTAAATTCATTGCATATGCTATGAGAACCGAATTTTCGAAGATATAGCATATAGGACGGACTTCGAATTTCCGACCTCCATTCCGTATGCTATGAAAATCCATGGATGGCGCCGAACAACCAAGCAACAAACAAATCCACAGTTCTCCTTAATACATATAAGATTTTTTAAATATTTATATTGTATCATATTATATTTATATTAATTTTTTTTGTACCTGAAAAAAAAACGATTTCATTAAATTTGTTGTTTTCCAGGCTCCGTTCTGTCCGCCGAAGCCAATACCGCCGGAAGTGTGCCTCACGACGAGCACTTACGAGGAAAACATGAAGACACTGTGGATGCGGCCAGTCCACACTGACGTAACGCTGATAGCCGGCAATTGTTCGTTCTCGGCTCATCGTTGCCTCCTCGCGGCGGCGTCCCCTGCCTTTCACCGTCTGTTCTCAATGGAACTCGCTCAAGAACTGACACCCCGAAGTTCAAGCGAATCGAGCATGGTACATTGTCAAGCTCGTCATTTCGATAACGAGTTTCTTCGAAGTTTCCATTAACGTGTGCGGTTATGCTTCATTCAAGAATTTTCTTGATTGTCTCTAGGTCAGCACGTTCGGCGAAGCTACCGTCGGTGACTTCAACGACGACACCGAGTGCCTCATAAGAATCGATCAATTCAAACCTGCTAAGTAAGTTTCGATCGACCAGCAATTGTTTTCTTCTTCTTTTCATACTTTCGACGAACTCATACGCCAGTATAAACAGTTTTTCACAACTTTGTTTTTTGTCAACAAACCGAAGTTTTAATGAAGAAAATATTGTTAAATCAATTTACAAAAAAAAAAAACTTCAATTTTGTAGACAAGAAATGTTAGATAAAAGTACAAACCAAGTTTTGCCGTGCGCATTATTGACTGCTGACTATTTAATTGGTTTTTGATCAGAGTCTGGGAGCAATTGAAGCGAAGATCGAGCTTCCAAGTTCTGCCGACGATGGACAACCAGAGGAAGCCAGCTGGGGCAATGAGAGAGCTCAATCATCCGGCGTTTCAAAACATCCGTGTAACGCTGGTGAGTGTTTGCGTTGCAGGCTGTTTCCTATACGCAGTAACAGACAAACTAACGCGACACACAACGGCTCCCCCTTTAAACTAGACCAATTGGGAGTTCGTAGGTTCAATAACAGATTGATTATAGCTTAATCAGCCTTCTGCTGTCGTGTCTCCTATTCGTTCCTCCGTCTTAATTCCCATCTCTTCAGACGCAACGAATTTACGAGGTCGCGCGCGGTGCAACGAAGGCACAAACTCCGTCGCGTGTTTAGCAACGCGACCGTAGGACGGACTTGCTTTGCTGAACGTCGGCTTTACGACGAATCATTCAATGTGCGGAACCGCGTGCAAAGGTGCCACTTAAAATAAATTAGTTTTAACCGCGGAATGAAGAGCACCGAGCCGCTCGCTAATGCTAGAAATTCACGCGAAGATACGCCTTATCGCGACAAAGTATTTCATTCCGTTGTCGTTCAATCGACAAAATCCGAGGGGTCGTGGAAATCTAAGAATGTATAGATATTATTCCTCCGATTTCGCTTAAATTGAAATAAATTGGTTTTAACAGCGGAATTAAAAGTATCGAACCGCTCGCTAATGCTGGAAATTCACGCGAAGATACGCCTTTGTCGTAAACATCTCTAGAGTCCTTATCGCGACAAAGTATTTCATTCCGTTCTCGTTCAATCGACAAAATCCGCGGGGTCGTGGAAATCTAAGAATGTATAGATATTATTCCTCCGATTTCGCTTAAATTTAAATAAATTGGTTTTAACAGCGGAATTAAAAATATCGAGCCTCTCAGTAATGCTATAAATTCACGCGAAGATACGCCTTTGTCGTATCCATCTCGAGAGTCCTTATCGCGACAAAGTATTTCATTCCGTTGTCGTTCAATCGACAAAATCCGCGGGCTCGTGGAAATCTAAGAATGTGAACCAATTAAACCCAATTTGAAATAAATTGGGTTTAACTGCGGAATTAAAAATATCGAGCCGCTCGCTAATACTAGAAATTCACGCAAAGATACGCCTTTGTCGTAACCATCTAAAAAATTCGAAATTCAAAAATACACGCGAAGATACGCCTATGTTGTAATTATCCCGAGCGACCTTATCGCGACAAATTATTTCGCCCCATTATCGTTCAATCGATAAAATCCGCGTTTTCGTCCAAATTAAAGAATCTCTACATGTTATTCCTCTGATTTGCAGGCCGAGAATTCTACCGGGGTGCAGCAACCTACGACCCTCGTGACTCTGTCGAAACTGGTCACCCCTCAAGCTCTTCAGCAATGCCTACAATTCATATACACCGGGAGTCTGGACAAACGATATCACGATCTGCAAGTACGTTGACACCTCCGACGGAAGCGATACATTGATCAAGCTAGAAAAAATAAATCACTAGTTTTCTCGTACAAAAAAAAAATGCCTGCAGTGGTAGGAAGGAGATTATGAAACCGTGAAGTAGCTACGGCTCGAGTTAAAGATACACTTGTAGGACCAACTAACGCGACTCTATTCTTTCAGACAGCTCCTATCGGTCTCCTACTGGTTAGTATTACATATTCGTGTTAGACGATACGTCCGCGGTACGTACAACCCTACAGGAGAAATCTATAGCGCTATGAAATAAAAGAAACATCGCAAATAGACCGACAACCATTCGCAGACATCGAGGGCCCACTTTTTTTTTCTCGTACTACATTAAATATATAAATATTAAAATATTAAGTACGATGATATATTAAAATATATGCGACAATATTATATCATAATCAATATGATAATATATTTCCAATTATAATTTATATTATAATATTTAATATATAATATTTATATTACATCAAATTATACTGCAATTCTTCAATCGATCATCGTCGAGCATGCTCTAGCATCAACCTCCGCTGCAGGTGCACTCTCCCTCATCGTCGTTATATCTGTGCGTGTTTTTTTTTTAACTCTACGTACTCGTCACAGTTTCTTTACTCACAAATATTTTGTCGACGTACACGGTGTAAATTCCCCAGCACGATTTCATATGCCGGCACAGTGTTGGATCGATAGATTGATGTGATAATTTGTACAGAATTAAGTGAGTTCATCGATGTTATTTGTAAACATGTTACAGCCACAGATCATTCTCGAGGATCCCGATGTCATCGATTAATTGTTTCATCAATAATTTATTGTACATAACTGTAATCATTAATCTTCGTCTTTCATCGATTCGCTAGTTCAATAGTGTAGTGCCCCCCCCCCCCCCCTCCGCCCCCAAACGGAGTGACTCGAATTAACGTTGGAAAAAAAAATTTTAATCAAAGTAGCGATCACCAGGATCTCCAGTTTTGTTCACTGATTATATTCCTGTAAATCACTTATTGTTCGCCGTTCTTTAAGTCTAGTTCAATAGTGTAGAGGACCTTCCCCCCTCCCCTTCGAAATGACTCGAATTGACATAGAAAAAGAAAAAAAAATCAAAGTAGCGATCACCAGGACCTCCATTGCGTATACGGAAAATTCCCCGAAAAAACAATTTCTTGTAAATATTATTTCCCAAAAATACAATTTCCTGATTCTTTTTTCTTTTTTTTTTGTTCGTTTTTTTACGTTACAGAAGTGGTTCGGTGTGTTTTGGAGTTTTACGTGTTTTGAAGTTTTCGTATGTTTCGGTATTTTTGTGCGTTCGGGGTTCAAAACAAGTTTTGGTGAAAGTAAAAAAAAGAGAATAAAAAAAAAAAATCCGCGAGATTATGTTTTTGAAAAATCGTACTCTCGGGAAATTGTTTTTTTGGGAGATTATTTTTTCGGGAAATTATATTCGTAGAATTGTTTTCGGGGAATTTTCCGCAAAGCCCAGTTTTGTTCACTGACTATCAAATTATTTATCATTGTCACCGTCCACAGTCCGCTTGGCCGAGTGCGAGAAGATTATTTCTCATACATTTTTTAATAACAATCCACAGGAAATTCGACAGGCAGCAGAGTTTCTCGAATTGCCGCAGCTGATGATGGTTCTCGGGAGCATACAGGCGAGGGCTCAGTTCATGAACAGCGATCTCAATAATCAGTACAAGCAGGTCGTGAGGCAACGGCTAGAGGACATCTGCTTGGAGCAAGGTAAATTGATCTTCAAAAATATTCGCTCTTCGGCGTTTTTTCTCACTCCTCTGTCGAAAAAAGGAAATTATTTTCGGATAAATAAAAAAAAAAATCTCGAAGGAAATTTATAAAAGGCAATTTTTTTTTCACAGGACTCTTCGCCGACGTCATGTTCGAGCTCGACGACGGCAGCATGCCGGCACACAGAGCGATACTGACCGCCAGATGCGACATGATGAAGGCAATGTTTTCCGGAGATTTTCGCGAAAGCAGCGCCAAAGTTGTAAGTACAATAAAATAATTTTTTTTAATAAAAATAATAATAATTAACTCGCAATTAATTTTTTTTTACACATCCCGATTAGTGTTATTAATTTGTTTGTTTACAAATATCGATTACTGTTATTCATTTTTTTTTACAAAGCCCGATTACTGTTATTCATTTTTTTTTACAAACCCGATTAGTGTTATTAATTTTCTGTTGCGATTGCAGATAGTTTTCCCTGGCGTACGGGAGTACACCTTTCACAAGCTGCTGTGCTACTTGTACACCGACGAGGTTCCGGCAATATCTTCGGCGCGTTGTCTGAATCTCCTAGAACTGGCGAATAGGCTATGCCTTCCGCGGCTCGTTAATCTCGTGGAGAACAGAGTGATCGAGGATCTCGATCGACTGTCTCAGAACGACGGCAACGAGGCCGTAGAAAACTGCCTGAGACTACTCGAGCCGTGCAAGGTAAACGAGTCTTTCATCCCTCTTTTCCTCCAAAGCCTGCAGTCCACCTCGATTGACCAAATCAATTGGGGTCAATAATGGAAATTTTAAGACGAAAAATAACGTACTTAAGGGGATGCTGAACCCGTTTTTAACTCCTTACTTATCTTTTGCCGACACTCAATTACAAAACTATTATTTAATAAAAAAAAACATTTTTTATATGCGCGGATATGAATATCTTTGTGCATAGCCAAAAGGTGAATCTTGTGCGAAAAACCAACGTACATATGATGTAACCCATAATAAAATGACATCGAAATTTTGCGCCATGTTTCGGATACTAAAAACTCCGATAAAGCAAGTCGGAGTTTGGATAATGGAGAGTTCGGATAATGAAGGTTCTACACTACATAATTTTTTTTTTTTTTTTTTTGCAGCTTCACAATGCCGATCAGTTAGCCGACTGGTGTATGAATCATCTTTGCGTTAACTACAACAAACTCTGCAAAATGTCACCGAGGAGCGTTCGGCTCCTACATCCGGAGAATCAAGAATATCTGAACGAGCATCGATGGCCACCAGTGTGGTAATTATAAAAGCGAACCCAATTCGTTGATACCCGTTTAAAATTTATTTTCAAAAATTCTTATCGATTTTATCGACTTTATTGATTTTTCTTTATTTTCCAATCAAGGTACCTCAAGGATTACGACTATTACCAAAAATGTCTGGCCGAGGAGGACAAAGAGAACAAGCCGACCCTGAAGAGAAACCGCAATCAATCGGGCTGTCTGTGCTTCTCGGGCTCGAGCAAGACGAGGCGCGAGGCCGGCGGCACGAACTCTACGAGCGAAACACCGGCGGACAGGCCTCTGTTCGACGCCTCGACCGAGTCCGGCGAGACCGTATGACAAGAGTCAAGCGGCGTGAGCCGCTCATTCAGATTCATTCTGATCCTACCCGTGCTCATGATATTCATTTGCACTATTTTTACTATTTTGATACTGCTACAGATTTATACTTAAGGGCGCGAGAGGAAAAAATGAAGGAAGAAAAAAAATATGGAAAAAATACTACGACTTATAGTCGATAAGTCAATACGTAATTTATGTCGTCGCCGCGCGACGACGAGACGCCGTGAAGTCGCGCCGTCGATCCGAGTCTTCGCGCCGACGGATGCCCGTGTCGTTTGCTGGCGAAGATCTCGAAGCTGTTTCCGATCGATGTCTCTCCGGCCGCCCCGCCGAGATCCGCGTGCGCGCGAGCCTCGTCACACGGAAAAATATACACACGTGCGGGGGAGGATCATTCCTCACATAGCACGGAAATATTTTTCCAAGCTTTCAGTATTTTTTTTTAATACTAAAAAATATTTTATCAATATTAAAAAATATTTCTGAAATGTTTTTTAAAAGCATTTCAAAAGTACTTGTGAACTGTTTTAAAAGGATTTTGAAAATATTTTTTGGCCGCTTGGAATCTTACATTGAAATGTTTCTGAAATGTTTCTCTTTAACATTTCAGCGAAATGTGAAAGTTGCATCACCGATCCAAACTTTCGAAAATTCGCAAAAATATTTCGGTGAAACATGAAATAAGAAATATCGTCAAACATTTTATCACTATGTTTCAGAAATATTTTGTAAGATTTGAAAGATTGAAAATATTTCGTGCTATATGGGTCAATTCATTAAATATTAAAGGTGACGTGATAAAAAAAACAATCTTAGTGCCCACTTAGATATAATAAGTAAAAGGAATACATTATAGATAAACGCTTGCGATCCTCAAGTCGGGAGAGCCATTTTCGCAAGTACGAGAGCTAAGAGACACAACATTGACGTAAACACAAACATATAATCGCGTCTACGACGAAGAAATTTTTTTTTTCAAAGCTGACGATTGTTCGCATCGCACAATTTGAATCCGATCGGTTGTATGGTTTATAGCGATCGTTCGCGCGGAGGCCCGGTGGGGCGTGGAGAAGCGATTGCTTCTATGATGGACACCGCGTTTGCCAGAGGGCCGGAAGAGAGCATCTAATTTTTTTCCGGATATTCACTTACTACTCGATTCAGGTCTTTTGAAAGTTCGGAGCTTCGCTTAATCGATTTCGTCGTATTTCGCGCGCAAAGGCATTTCTTACGATCTAGTCAAACGCAATTGCCAATTTAATCCGAGCATCTTAAAAAAAAAGAAAAAAATATTGGAAAAAAGAGCTCGGAGTTTAAACGTAAATGATTTTTGAATCGTACATAATTCGCTTGGCAACACATACGAAATTCCAGATCGCTGAAAAGAACGGAAAAAAATGGAAAATATTCCCTTGGCGGTACCTAAAAATTTCGGCCCGCTAAGAAGAATATAAAAAAAAATTTAATTGGAAAAAGAGCTCCGAGTTTTTAACGTAAATGATTTGTGAACCGTACATAATTCGCTTGGCAGCGCGTATGCAATTTCGGCTCTCGCTAAAAATTAAAAAAAAATTTAATACGAAGGAAAGCAAAAAAAAAACCGTGCGGAGACTAAAAGGCATATCATCCATCGATCAATTATATACGATATATTATAAACGAGTCCAGAAGAATCCCACCGAATAAGAGTCTAGTGTGATAACAGCGCTGGAGAAACGTCTGTCCACAATTCTACCGATATAAATTACTCGACGAATCCACGATCGATTAACCTTGTCCTATTGCTATTTCGTCTGATCATCTATTTTTTTAATGAGGCCCCTCGAAGCGAACGACAAACGCGTGCGGAGACAAAAATAAAATAAAAATAAAACGTTTTGTCGATCGAACGAACGGATAACGATAGAACGCGTATGATAAGCGAAGCGAGCGTTGAACTTCGAATTGTTTACAATTAAATAACTCTTCTCTGTTAAAGGTAACGATAGTCCTCAGGTACATCGATCTTAGTCTTCTTATTGTCAGTATTATTCCGGTGAGAAAAAAAAAAAAATTATTGGCACTGGCATGGTGGACCAAGCAAAATCATGCTTTTTTCGATTTGCGGATTTCAACTTGGGACGTGTATATATATATATATATATATATATTTTTTTTCCAAGCTAATCAGCTAACAGAATATTTCGATCGGCGAATAATCCCCTCTATTGCGCTTCAAACGATTAGGTGACTGCATAAATACATAAAAGCACACTCGTTATCTTTCCACCCAGAAAATATATTGCCGGAGGGAAGAGAAGCTTGCGCGAGGGAGCGATAAGATATAATTACTACATTTAAAAGGGCGAGCTATAAATAATCGCCCAGAACAGTCTGAAATGTTTGAGATGAAAAAAAAAAAAAAAAATAGATGTTTAAACGGTATAACGGACTGGTGCGAGATTAAGATATAATGATTAGATCGTACGCTAACGGCTACGTCAATTTCGATGTCAATGTTAACGGTTTATAAATGCAAACGCGTCGACATTTTCTACTGATATTGTTAGTTACGTCGATTGAACTCATGAAACGAATCGATATATCTTCCTTGCCTCACACATTCACTCGCAAACAATTTTTAAAAAAGAAAAAAAAAACTAAACATAAATGAAGAAGATAAAAATAAATAAAAACGCTCAGACAACAGAAACACGAAACGGTAAAAAAAAAAGAATCCCCCGTTGCATTTCAAAGAGTCATATCACCCGGATTCGTAATGTTTCCTGATGTTCCATGTATTTTCGAGATATAAATCTCCCCCTCAGTTGTGAAGAGACGAGGAAAACCAATTTAAATTAGGATACGAAGCAATAACTGAAGTGCTACACGACGAGAGTTGTAGATAGATTGTACTATTGGGTAACAAGTATTTTTGTCTTTTTGTTGATGTGTGTGAAAAAAAGAAAAAAAATAGTAAGCTGCGATACAAGTGTGGTAAAGCGCACTTTATACGCACGCTGCCAAGTGAGTCGCACGAGCCGCACGTGTACAACACAGGAGCCCAAGTCAAAGCGAGTGCTCCCTATGGCACGAGTGCAGCGAGTGCGACTCACTTCACAGTCCGCGTATGATGTTCGCTACGTCGCACTAGTATCAGATCATATTTTTTGTGACGAATGCAAGAGAAGTGCTACTCCGAGCCTGCTGATTGTGGCGCTGTATGAGAAGTGTGCGTAAAATACGAGAAGCGTGCGTAAAGTACGAGAAGTGTGCGTAAAGTACGAGCGCGTGCGTAAAGTACGAGAAGCGTGCGTAAAGTAAAATCGGCCCAATGTGCGCATGCGCCGAGTATTTATAGTACACTTGGCTGTAAAGCGCCACTTACGCCACTGTCTGTAGGGACGAAAAGTAGCACATTTCTTTCATACATGAGTTACATAAAGAAAATAATTCAACGCTGTAGTCCACGGCTTTAGGGAGATTATAAGACAGAAAATCGCAGTATAAGGATAATAACTCCAGTAGGAACATAAAAAAAAATCGAAGAGATCGAAGCGCAAACATATTATTCGCCCCCCGCCCCCCTTTTATCCACCAATCGACAATCTGAGAATTATCTTCTATGATCGTTTTTTCTACAGACGAAGAGAGAGGCGCGTTTTCGTTCGACGATCCTGAGGCGCGGTGTAAAAGGTGCGTCCTTACAACCGATGCCTCGGGCTCGATCGTACGTTCGCCCAAAGTACGAACGCTATTGCTGGAATAATCGATTATCACCGTAAGTGATTGACTTTATACGGGTCGGAACGTCCCAGCATTAAAATAACTAAGCAAATATATTACCACTTAAAGTCCCATAAATATAATGAGCGATAAAACGAAGAAGTAAAAAAAATAATTAAAAAAAACATCCTACAAGGATTTTGAATTTTCGTCAATTGTAAATACAATTTGTTCTAAACCACTCCGGAGATTACACAGCGATACGTCCAATTACGTTTTTGAGTTTTAATATACCGTCAGATCCGCGAAAGAGTGAAATTGTCACAGAATAAAAAGAGCGAATAGCAAGCAGAATTATAAAGCTCAAAAAAAAATAAAAAATTCACTAAAATCCACTTAAAGCTAAGCTCCCGAGAAACACCACTAATTACGAATCGATTATTATTATGATTATTAATGAAGTTAAGGGTAAAAATGTGACAAGTGTGTTAAATTTAGGACGAGGACATTCGAATAATAAAGCATGTAAATTCTTCGTCGTTTGGAGCGAAATTATCTTTGCCCTAAATTTTTTACACGCATATATATTTTGTTTTCTTCGGCACTTATAGCATTTATAAATTCTCGCCTTGTCTTCTCTTACAAAATATTGCGTTTCCTTGAAACGGGTTACTTTGCATCCCCAGAGCGGAGCCGCCAGATGCAGCATAGAAAAAAACGTCGCCAGCGAAAACGATGAATCTGAGAGAAACGCGCAAAATTGTAATAACGAATTTGGAGAAATTTGATTCTTGCGTTCCGTGGATGGATTTCTCGCCCTTTCTAGCCTTTTTTGCGCTTTACAGTACTATAAAGCTAAACAAAATTGCTAAAATCCACTTAAAGCTAAACTCCCGGGAGACACCAATAATTACGAATCGATGATTATTACGATTATTAATGAAGTTAAGGGTAAAAATGTGACAAGTGTATTAAATTTAGGACGAGGATATTCGAATAATAAAGTATGTAAATTCTTCGTCGTTTGGAGCAAAATTATCTTTGCCCTAAATTTTTTACATATATATTTTTTTTTCTTCTGCACTTATTTATAAATCCTCGCCTTCTCTTCTCTTACAAAATATTATGTTTACTTGGAACGCGTTTACATTGTATCTCTAAAGCGGCGCCGCCAGATGCTTCATAGCGTCGCCGAGCTCGTCGTAGAGTTCTTTGTACTCCGGATGTTCCCTTATGAGAACCATGAGACTGCCTCGTTTGACTCCCATAGCGGCGCCTATGTCTTGCCTGGACGGAGTGAAGCAGTACGGCAGACTTTTGTCCTCGCAGACTATCGGCAGATGACACATTATCTCCACGGGAAAAACGTCGCCGGCGAAAACCACCAATCTGAGAAAACCAACCAAAATTGTAATAACGAATTCGGAGAAATTTTTTTCTTGCGTTCCGTAAATGGATTCTCACCCTTTCTCATTTTTTAAAAAGTTTTGTAATTCTATAATTCTATAATTTTATAAATAGTATAAAGTTAAAAAAAAAAAAAATCACTAAAATCCACTTAAGAGCATGTGCAATACCGCGGTCGGTAATAAAAACTGTAATCAACTTTTCTCACGGATTCTGGCATTCTCGATCAAAAGAAATGTCTCATCGAAAGCCGAGATGTTATCCGCTTTCGATGTGACTTTTCTTTTGACCATACACACGAGAACCGGTGAGAAAAGTTGATTACAGTTTTCGATACCGACTGAGTCCGGGATGGACGGGGAAGGCGGTGTTTCATATGGTCTTAAGGGGCTGCTGGATCTTCCTGTTTTACCGACGGAACGAGGCGATTTCATAGAATCGACCTTACATTATTAATCTGCTATGCATATGCTTCAAAATGTACGGAACTGTAATACTAGCCATAATTGCTTCGGTGTGCTCTTGAATTTACGTTGAAAACATGCAAAAAATGTAGTAAATCGAATATTACAGATTATCGCGAAAACCAACATTGACGCGAAAAATTTCAAGAGCATCTATTTTGTAGGATACAAAATATTCTGGAACTCACATAAAACAAGAGTATATACCAAAAATATGCCAAAATCCTCACAAAGTATATTTCACAAAAGAAATCCATGAAAAGTGTATTCTACGTTTACATTTACTGTTCAACTGTATCAAGTAATTACATCCAAAAAAAAAGGGTACAAATGTAGAGCCATCGGGTGGGTCAGTTGCGACACTACGTTCATGCTCTTTCGCAAACTTTAATATTCCATTTTCTTGATTCCTTGTACATTTTTATTCAAAATTCTACTGTGCACCAAAGCATTTATGTCAATATTATAGTCCTGCCCGATTTCCAGCATACACATAGCATATTAACAATTCTAAATCAAAAGTAAGATATCGCCTAGTTCCATAGGTAAAAAAGGTAAGGAGTTAAAAACTGGTCCAGCATCTCCACAAGTGCAGGCTTAACACCTAAGAGTGCAACAGAGACAGAGTAAAAATTTTCAATACATTTTTCTCCGAAACAATTACATAAAATGAAAAAAAAATTGCGGTGCACACTGTGTTAATCAAATACGCAGCCCACAATTAATTTTTTATTTCGTAAAACTTAAAGATAAGCTCTCGACACCCCTAATTACGAATCGAAGATTATTACGATTATTAATGAAGTTTAAGACTAAAAAATGGATCCTCACCCTTTCTCGCCTTTGCGGAGGTGTTTCTGCACGTCCTTGAGTCCGTTTCTGAGGTAGGTTTTGTGTTTCGACGCTGAAAGCAGAGAGGAGCGCTATAGTTTTTAAACCCTCAAAAAAATATTTATTCGACATAATACGCCGTACGGTAAATACCTTTCTTTATACACTTGTAGATCTTCTTGGTTAGTTTCTTCGACGCCATGGGTTTCGCGATCGTGTTAACGTTCTCCAACTTCTCTTCGTAGGTGAGTCCCTTCGACGCATCCTCCTCGGTCGCGTCCTCGTCCGTTTCTTTCTTTATCTGCTGTACTTCACCCATGTTTAATCCCGCACACTTTTCGTTAAAGAATATCGAAAAATCGCCGTGCAATCGCGTTTTCGACGCACGTGTTTATCCACGAAGCGCGCTACAGTTCGCGCAGTTCGCGGCTTCGGCCGCTAGAGGCGCCACAGTCGCTTCTCTGTGACGAGCGGGTCGCTCGCACGCATCCCACATATGGCGCGATTATTTGAATACAAACTATATCATTTTAAGTAAGCTAATCCATACATGTATGCACATTCTACCTTCCCACAGTCCTCCCTCCATCCCTACGTAGAAACATAACTGTACGCTTTTAAGATAATTTAAGTGAGGGCCATAAAAGCGAACGTGACTCTGTAGCGAAAGGAAAGATTAACTTTCTACATTTTTTTGAAGAGAAAAACCCTCATATACCTTTTGTCCAAAAAGGACTCGCAGTCAGAGCTCTAAACCCTTGAGAAATACTTAAGGTGAAAATTAACAGACCATCCTGTTTTTCTCGCGCGGGTTTGGGCGGCCGAGTTCAGCCGGACGCCAAATGTTTTACGACCCCTTCGGAAAAACAGACGTACCCAGAGACAAAGCCGAAGGTTTTCTACGAGGTACATAGAAAAAGTCCTCAACTCGGCGGCGGCTCGGTGGGCTCCGCCTATATAGAAAACCCGAGCAAATCGTGCGGGCGGTACCTCATTTTTAACCAATCGGAAGTCGAGCCTCGAAGTTTGTACCCCCAACCACCCTCTCACGGAAACGATGAATTTTTGAAAAGAATGATCCGAGACGCTTTGAGTCACGACGCTTTTTGGGCAGTCACTCGGAAAATCTCGCACGGTTCACTTCGCTTACTAAGAGCCTGTACAGAGTTAACAAATTGTTGTAGTTGCGATGCTACGTCGTAAAATAATATAAGTTATGTCAAACAATATTTTAGTTGGTTACTTTATGAATTGTTTTTGGTGATATTGTGTTTTATTCATTCAACGGATAAATAATTAAATTGCTTAGTCTCAAATCGTAATAATGTGTCTTCATTGATCTAACATATATATAAACCTATAACAAATTTCCCGCGTTAAGAGTCGGATTTTAATTCGCTAGGCAGCAACGAATGACCATTCGTAGTCCGGAGTATAAAAGTTACCAGCCATCCAATCGGATCGGCCCGTAACAAAATTGGCGCAGTCGGTAGGACACCGCTGCCTCTTAATCGGGAGATTTAAATTAAATAAATGAGGAAATCGATGAAAATTAAATTGCGGTATAAATTGTAAATTAAAATAAATAAATAAGAGTGTAAAAGTGAATTTGCAAAAAGTGACAGTGCGACGAAAAGTGAACAATACGAGTAATTAAAAAACTCAATAAAAGTACATTTAAACATTTTTGTCGTGCCAGAATCAAGTTTTAGTGTTAAAAGAAATAATAATATACATTTATATACCAAAAAAAAAAATATATATATATATATATAAAATTAAAAAAAAAAATAAAATAAACAAAAACTGTTCGCACACATGGTCCACTACCCCATTTTCGCGCGATTATCTGCCTGACGGATATCGGTTGGGCGAATTGAGTAACTTGATCGACCCGTGCAGGAGGTTTCATTGCGGGAATGGAAAAGTGAACCGAAGACCCTCGCTTGCTGATCCTGTTCAGCGAGGTGGTACCTGCCAACGAGCTCACGGGGTGAGTCCGACGCGGGATTCATTGTGATACCGGATCGTGAGGAGTTCGCGGGACGACGCGGGATTCTACAGGAATCGGACATCCTCCAAGATGACGGGATTCAAGAAGAATCAACAGTTTTAAAAGACTTTAAGTGGTATCGTTAAATTTTCTTCCAGGACTAGATACGTTGAGAGGGACAGAGACAGATCGGTAAGCCAACCATTCCTACACGTAGCGTAAAAATGTCGCCTCCACGGGGAGCAAATTCCGGTTCACCGGGAGGATCCAGTTTGCGTTCAGGGAGAAGGAGAACGGTCCCGATCGTTCGCGATAATATAGATGACCAGATGCTTAACACTCGCGTCGTTAATCACAGCCAAAATAATTCAAATTCAAATGAAATTGACATTCAGTCGACTGCGGGGTCGAGCACCGGAAACATCCTATCAGTTGCCTCACAACAAATATTGCCGAACCAATTGCTTGGTTTCAAAACCGCGGCCACTCTAATACCTAATTTTGATGGCGAGAATCTTAACGTGATGACATTTACCCAGTATTGTAGGGCAGCCGCTGCTGCCGTAGCACCTCACGAAGAGCAATTTTTAATGATCGCGATTCAAACTAAATTAAGCAAGACGGCACTAAAACGTACGTTGGGAAAACGATTCGCGACTTTAGAAGAGTTGTTGGTTACATTAGAGAAAGGTTTATCTCCAAAAATTACTCTTAGCGAGTATATGCAACAAGTCACTTCTCTCGCCCGCGCCGACGATGAGACTATTGCAGACTATGCGCAGAGAGTCTCAAGCATGATGTTGGAGATCATGGTTTTTATCGAGCGTGAAAAACCCGGAGAACGAGGAAAAGCATTCCTCGAAGAAATGACCGAAACGGTCATTTGCCACTTCCTTCGCGGTCTTGATATGCAGACCATTTCATTTTTGAAAAACAAAGACCCCTCCACGTTAGAAGATGCAATCGAGGTAGCCACTTTCGCGGATACTGCGGCACGCAATTGGAGAAAAATCCATGGAGAAAAATCGGGATCCCAGAATTCTTCCGGAGCAGAGATCATTAAAATTATACCTCAGAAACGGGTAGCTCATATGCGTTCGGGAGTTTCTAAATCGATTCGATGCTTTTCATGCAACGAAATCGGACACATGCGGCGCGAGTGTCCTCAAAATACGAATAGTGGGGAAAAACGAAAACAACCGAGTGGGACCCATTGCGACTATTGCACCCGTAATAACCATTCGGAACAAGATTGCTTTTTGCGGAAAAAACATATTAAAGAAAGAGAAGCGACCATCGAAAAACAAATAAAGGGCAACAATTTAAACTCGAAATCGAACCGTCGAGCGCACGGGTCGACGGTTCAAAAATTCGGCAAAGGTCTCGAAAACGATATGTTCACTGCATCAGCAGAGGAGACCGACTCTCCGTCGCAATAGTAAAAATGGAGAATATCGCGTTCGCGAATGGCGAGGCTCAATTAATGATCGATACGGGGTCAGATTTGAATTTAATTAAAGAAAATGCGATAAATCCACGGGTTTTCATTAACAAAAAAAGAATATACCATATTACCGGTATTGGCGAAGGAATCCACGAGACTCTCGGCGAAATTATAATTTATATAAAACGAGTAGAAACCCCATTCCACATAGTTTCAAAAAACTTTCCTATAAAAACGCAAGGGATCATTGGTATGCAGCTTTTAAAAAAATATCGCGCAAAATTAGATTTTGAAACAGACGAGCTCCATTTCGACACCCAGAAGCTTCCATTCGTGCAACATTATACAATTCGCATGCCACCGCGAACAAAAAAATTGGTAAAAATACCGGTTACCAACGTCCACGTGACCGACGGGTACTTGCGGAGGGTAGCGACGGGTCCTGGCGTTTACCTTGGTGAATCTCTTGTCACACAGGTGAACGGGTATGCCCACGTCTACGCTATCAACACAAATACATACGCGGTCGAATTGACCTTGGCGCCAATAGAGATCGAAGAATATTGTACACTCTCACCGCGCACCCGAACAGAGTCTACCCCTCATTCCCTAATCGAGGGCGAGAAAAAGACGACAAAACGTATCGCGACCCTATTTAAAAATCTAAGCCTCGATCATCTGAGTGAAGAAGAGAGGGAAAGCATTCTTCCCATTTTGGGAGAATATTCACCTCAATTTCACTTGCCGGACGACCCATTGGGGGCCACAAAGGTATTAGAACATAAAATAGTGACCACGGATGAACACCCAATAAACACCAAACAGTATCGATACCCGCCGTTTCAAAGAGAGGAAATCCGTCGTCAGGTAGACGATTTGCTGGAAAAAGGAATAGTCCAACCCTCAGAGTCACCTTATAACTCACCCTTGTGGATCGTGCCCAAGAAAGCCGATTCGCAGGGTAATAAAAGGTGGCGAATGGTTATCGACTATCGAGCTTTAAACGAAAAAACGGTGGGAGACGCCTATCCGCTCCCAAATATCACAGATATTCTAGATCAACTCGGT
The DNA here is from genome assembly GCA_917499995.1 of Ichneumon xanthorius. Taxonomy (NCBI): domain Eukaryota; kingdom Metazoa; phylum Arthropoda; class Insecta; order Hymenoptera; family Ichneumonidae; genus Ichneumon; species Ichneumon xanthorius. The sequence continues at coordinate 18,384,153 of OU824201.1, forward strand.
GGAGCCAAGTATTTTTCCATTCTCGACTTAGCTTCAGGCTTCCACCAGATACCCATGGACCAGGGTTCACAAGCGAAGACGGCTTTTTCAACCCCTTTTGCTCATCTAGAATTTAACAGAATGCCATTCGGGCTAAAGAACGCCCCTGCTACGTTTCAGCGTCTAATGGATAAGGTGTTAACAGGACTCCAGGGCATTGAACTATTTGTTTACATGGATGACATTGTCATTTACGCTAACACTCTAGAGGAACACTCACAAAAATTAGTGAAACTTCTAGCTCGATTAAAAACCGCTGGGTTGGCCCTTCAGCCAGACAAATGTCAATTCTTACGTAAGGAAATTGCATATCTAGGGCATATAATTACCGAAGAAGGAGTGAAACCAGACCCGGGTAAAACGGAAGCTGTGAGGAAATTCCCCGTACCGCGAAAAAGAAAAAACATCAGACAATTCTTAGGACTGATAGGCTACTATCGTAGGTTTATCCCAGAATTCGCAAAGATAGCAAAATCCCTCACGGTACTCCTGAAGAAGGACACACCGTTCGCATGGACAGACACGCAACAAAAAGCGTTCGAAACATTACGCGATAAACTCTGCTCGGAGCCGCTGCTCCAATATCCCGATTTTAATAAGCCTTTCGTCCTAACAACAGATGCTTCGGATTTCGCACTGGGAGCCGTGTTGAGTCAGGGAACGATCGGTCGGGACCTACCAATTGCTTACGCGTCGCGAACATTGAATAGAGCCGAAACAAATTACACAACGTCGGAAAAGGAGTTACTCGCAATCGTCTTTGCCGTGAAACATTTCCGACCATACCTATACGGATACCGTTTTACTCTAGTTACCGATCATCAACCGCTTTTATGGTTGAACAGTTTGAAGGATCCGGTCTCCAGGCTTGCTAGATGGCGAATAAAACTCAGCGAGTACGACTACGATATAGTATACAAAAAGGGAGTCGCAAATTGTAATGCTGATGCACTGTCTCGCAATCCTCCAAATCTTTACGAGATCTCGTTAACGGACGAAAACACTGACAAATCGACTGAAACACTAGATTCGGCCAAACAGGTGTTGAACATCGAAGTTCAATCTCCTGGTTCGTCGGGTCTGACAATACACGATGACACGACTACAGAAAAAGAGGGGGAGAATTGGGATGACGGTTGTTTTTCTGGATTCGACGAACAGATCGAGGAATTGATTGGTAACGTCTTCATCGTAAGTAGGCAAAGAAATGATGGACATCTCGAAGTAGGTTCCGAGGGGAGTGAAGTGACTTCACTATCGGAACGCAGTAAAACTCCTAGCCGGTTACACAGCGGTGCCGAGCGCCTGGCTCCATACCTGCTGCCGGAGGAGGAATTTACAACCCCGTTATCGCCACAAGCTTTTCCGTGCATTGCGGAGCGTGGAAACGAGGGGTTGGTGACGAGCGAGAAGGGAGCAGGACCGACAAAGGCCCTGTCCCAAGATATCTCGGAGATTGTCGAGTCGTCGCATCATGTAGGAGTAAGACCCGGAATGAAGGACGCATCCATGGAAATCAATTCGGTAGAAGATCTAGTAGAATCAGACAATCAAAAATCAGCACTACGAACAGCATCGATTAATATCGTTGAAAACTCATGCATTAGTTACAGTAAAGAGAAGTTGACAACAAAAATCGGACATATTGTAAATTTTATTTCTGCCGATTGTGTCTTGACTTCAACGAATAATCGAGAATTGAGGGATGCAGGATTAATTGACATCGAAGGTCTAAAGTCAGCCAAACCTGAATTGGGTCAAGTCGTGGCTATGTTGTCAAAGAACCATTATGTCTTTCACGTGGTAGTAAAAGATACCTTCGATGCGCGTCCATATTTTTCTCATGTTGAAACTGCCATTCAAGCTCTAAAGCAAGCCATGGAAGCACTGGATGTTTCAAGCGTTAGCGTTATGAAAGGCGGGCACAGCCTCGACCAGCTATCGTGGCTATCGATAGAACAAGCGTTTCGACGCACCTTCGCGGAATCAGGTCGCGGTATCAGAATTTGCTCGGGAGAAATACAAACCCCCCCCGAAGAAGATCGAGCAGAAATAATTCGCGAATACCACGAGTCAGCTGTAGGAGGACACAAGGGCGCGTCCAAAACATATTGGCGAATCCGAGGTGATTTTCATTGGGAAGGAATGCGGGATGATGTTCGCAAGTTTATTAAAGGCTGTAAAAGTTGCCAGGAATATAAATTGGTGCGAACGAAAACGCGTCTCCCCATGAAAATCACAGATACTCCGAGCGAACCGTTCGAAAAGGTCCAAATGGATATAGTCGGACCATTGCCGGTGACTGAAAGGGGAAACAAATATATTTTAACCTTCCAGGACAACTTCTCCAAATATTGCGACGCCGTCCCGTTAAAGACTATCGACTCAGTAGCTGTAGCTTGCGCGCTGGCCGAACAATTCATTACGCGATTCGGTTGCCCTAAAATCCTCCATACCGATCAAGGCAGCAACTTTATCAGTAAAATCATTCAAACGATCTGCAAAATATTTAAAATAAATAAACTCGAATCCACAGCTTTTCACCCAGAATCTTTGGGATCGTTAGAGCGCAGTCACCACTCGCTGGTAGAATATTTGAAACAATTCGGTAACGAGCAAAATTGGGACACGTGGTTGCGCTATGCGATCTTCAGCTACAATACCTCAGTGCATGAGTCCACAGGTTTCCCTCCACATACGTTAGTGTTCGGAAAACAAGCAAATATACCGAGTAGCTTCCAGAGGGGAGACCAATTTACAACATATATTGAGCACCTTGACGACTTTCTCCGAAAGCTCTCGGAAACGCAGTCGAAGGCAGTAGAGCGCCTAAACGCAGCTAAATGGAGATCGAAACAGTACTACGACCAGAAATTGAACAATAAAAACTTCGCCGTAGGTGAACCGGTCTATCTTCTGAAAGAGCCTCACGTAAATAAATTCGACCCGCACTATCTAGGACCTTACCCGATCATGCGACTGATCGGTCCAAAAAACGCAGAAATCCAAGTGGGCCAAAACCGTACAAAAATCGTGCACTTGGATAAATTAAAGCATGCTACTATACCAATCAACGAATAACATGTGTTAATTATGTGTGTAATTGTGTGTTAATTATACGATAGTAATAATTAGCGTAAGATTGAAATTCTGATCACCACTACTACGTAAATCACTGTACACTGTCCTCCCCAGGTTTTTGAGTGTTGGTTTCCCTGCGGGCACCGGGTAAATGCCAGGACAGTAATTTAAATACTGAGAAAGGTCCAACACAAAACAAATTACCCTTCCTCATAGTTTATACGAAAAGAAAGATCAACAATTGTTTACGAAACAACTTTCGAGATGAAAAGTCTTTCTCTGAAGAAGAGACTTTTCTTTAAGAAGGGAGGTGTGACGAGCGGGTCGCTCGCACGCATCCCACATATGGCGCGATTATTTGAATACAAACTATATCATTTTAAGTAAGCTAATCCATACATGTATGCACATTCTACCTTCCCACAGTCCTCCCTCCATCCCTACGTAGAAACATAACTGTACGCTTTTAAGATAATTTAAGTGAGGGCCATAAAAGCGAACGTGACTCTGTAGCGAAAGGAAAGATTAACTTTCTACATTTTTTTGAAGAGAAAAACCCTCATATACCTTTTGTCCAAAAAGGACTCGCAGTCAGAGCTCTAAACCCTTGAGAAATACTTAAGGTGAAAATTAACAGACCATCCTGTTTTTCTCGCGCGGGTTTGGGCGGCCGAGTTCAGCCGGACGCCAAATGTTTTACGACCCCTTCGGAAAAACAGACGTACCCAGAGACAAAGCCGAAGGTTTTCTACGAGGTACATAGAAAAAGTCCTCAACTCGGCGGCGGCTCGGTGGGCTCCGCCTATATAGAAAACCCGAGCAAATCGTGCGGGCGGTACCTCATTTTTAACCAATCGGAAGTCGAGCCTCGAAGTTTGTACCCCCAACCACCCTCTCACGGAAACGATGAATTTTTGAAAAGAATGATCCGAGACGCTTTGAGTCACGACGCTTTTTGGGCAGTCACTCGGAAAATCTCGCACGGTTCACTTCGCTTACTAAGAGCCTGTACAGAGTTAACAAATTGTTGTAGTTGCGATGCTACGTCGTAAAATAATATAAGTTATGTCAAACAATATTTTAGTTGGTTACTTTATGAATTGTTTTTGGTGATATTGTGTTTTATTCATTCAACGGATAAATAATTAAATTGCTTAGTCTCAAATCGTAATAATGTGTCTTCATTGATCTAACATATATATAAACCTATAACAAATTTCCCGCGTTAAGAGTCGGATTTTAATTCGCTAGGCAGCAACGAATGACCATTCGTAGTCCGGAGTATAAAAGTTACCAGCCATCCAATCGGATCGGCCCGTAACATCTCTCCCCGCCCGAAGAAATGGCGCGCAATCTTCGCTCACCTTCGAATCTCCGAATAACGTTTTCGACAATAAAATATTTCTCGTCGCAGGTTCGACATCAATGTGCGCGTAACAAAAATACAAACGACAGATCAATCAACAACGAATCTCATCGAATTTATTAGCGGGTGATTCAAAAATTGCAAAAACAACTATAGCGAAATAAATAAATTGTCATTGCAATTCGATTTTCCAGTCCAGAGCCGATTAATCGGCGAGATTCTCGTCGTAGAGTTGAAAAGGAGAAATCGAAGAAGATTAATCGAAAAGATACGAAACAACGTTAAACAATGTGGCTCGAAAGGCTAAAAAAACTAAAATAAAAAGAATTCCGTTAAGCGCATGCGCGGTAAGTGGACGACTCCAATCGTCTGCTCCTCGGACGGAAGGTTCGGTGGCGCTTGACAGCTTGGCCTGGGATAGTCGAGCGAGGAGTTTACGTCTTCGCCGGCCCCCACCGCGGTTTCACCCCCGACTCGCCGCAGGACTCCACGTAAAGTCCCAGTGATTTTTGTGTATCCGTAAAAACCGAGGGGGGAACGTCTCCGGCTGGCAAAGAATGTGCGTTAATCGCTTGTGCGCGAGTACGTTGGAACGCGAAGCGTGGAGGCTCGACGGACTCTCCGCGAATGTAACGAGGGTCGAGTTGTGATGGAGGAGGAGCAGCAGCAGCAGTGCCGGATGCGAAGCTGCCCGTGCGCCTGAAATCACGATGACACTGTCGCCGGACGATCGTCGTTCTCGTCACCTGGACGATTAAAAGCTCCGACAGACTTGAGCAACGTAATACATTGAAAAAATAAAAGGAACAAAAAAAATAATAAAAAAATCTAAAAAAATTCCATATATTTTTCGGGTGTCAAAAAGTGTGAGAAAAAACACTGGCGAATCGATGTATTTGTGATGGGAGTGCCTGCGCGGGGAGCTCTCGCGGCGATCGTGGTCACGATAGCGTTTGCAGTTTACACTAACAGTCTCGGCTGCGGTTTCGTTTTCGACGATATATCGGCTATAAAGGACAACCGCGACCTGAGGCCTCATACGCCGTTGAAGAATGTTTTCTTCAACGACTTTTGGGGCACCCCGATGCACAAGGTGAGGAAAAAAAAAAATCATCATTGGGGGGTTTTTTTTTTTTGTTCGTTCATATAAAAACACCGCTCTCTCTCCTCGAGTATCGCACTCGAAGGCCCGAGCGGGAGTGAGTGAGACAACCGTGCAGAGCGAGAGCCAAGACACTCGCCGTCCCTCCCCCCCCCCTCCGCTCCTCCCCTCCCCGCAAACCACCTATAGCCTAGCTCGCGCGTATTGATCCGCGAGTCTCTCTGCTCCTGTCCATTTCACTGCGATCCAATCCGATCTATTCGTTTCATTCCATACAGACCAGCAGCGCGCATCGGCGTCTCTTCTTCGCCACTTGTCGATTCAACGGCGAAACCTTTTTCTTCCCTCATCACTCCACGTTCAACATAGACCTCCCCCCTCCCTTCCCCTCCGACGCTCCCCACCCCCCCTCTGGGCTCCTACTCGTTCCCCATCCAAGTTTCTTCATTCAATTGTCTGTCGCATACCCGAGACCCTCCGCGGTCGCTATCAAGGCAAATTCAATTGAAGGGAACTTCACGTCGATTCGCGGCGAGAATCGCTGCAAGGCGATGTATCCGATGATGATGAATTATTATGAGCCTGGAGAGTAGGAAAGTAGTTTGCGGCTCTTAGAAGACGCTTATTGTAAGCGACGATGATTGTTTTTTGTTTGTTCGTTTTCCGATCGCAACATTCGACTCTGGTTTGCGAAAGGCACTACGCGGTCGCTGTTGAGGGAAATTCGATTGAAGCGAACTTCACGTCGATTCAATCGAACATCCGATCGTGATGAATTATTATGAGTCTCTATACTTGGTACAAAAAAAGTTTGTATCTTTTAGAAGACACTTATTGTAAACGAAGAAAGATAATGTTTTGTTTCCTCGTTTTAAGATCGCGACATTGGGCTCTGGTTTTACAAAACACAGTCCGCGGTCGTTATCGAGGGGAATTCTATTGAGGCGAACTTCACGTCGATTCGCGGCGAGAATCGCTGTAAGGCGATATATCCGAGGATGATGTTGATGAATTATTACGGCCCTACGTAGTAAAAAAAAAATGTAAATTTTTAATGTACCGGACTGGAAGATCCGTTCAATTGCGATGAAACATTAATAAACTTTTTCATTGAAGTTAAAGTACTTTTGTAATAAAATTTAAGTAAATTATTAAAAATAAAGTGTTTAATAGACTCATCATTAATTTTTCATTACAATTGTAGATGAAATTTAACATACCAGTTTTTGCATAAACACTCCCAGTCCGGTACTTTTAATTTCGTATGCATTTTTTTTTTATTGAGTTACACAGTAAAAAAAAGTTTATACTTTTTGCTTCCTCGTAGAGGAAGCTTTGTTTTGCAACACACTCATTGCCCACGAACGGCAACAATTTTTTGTTTGTTTATTTTTCGATCGCACCGTCCGGCTCTGGTTTTACAAACAAAAGTACACATTAAAATTATTCAATGACACGCGAAATAAAGGGACGGTTTTGTATATTCGCACCCGAACGAACGAGCATGGAACTTATTTGACAAAATTATCTTTACGATACTTTGTATTACGATTTTACGAAATTATTTTTATGAAAATTTTTGATTTTACTAAATTTCGAATTTCGATTTTACGAAATTTCGAATTTCGATCTTACGAAATTTCGAATTTCGATCTTACGAAATTTCGAATTTCGATTTTATGAAATTATTTTTGTGAAACTTCGTATTCCGATTTTACGAAACTTGGTATTCTGATATTACGAAATTATTTCCTACTATCTACAACTATCGTAGGATAGTTGTATGTCCGCGTATGTTCGTCGCCTTCACCGGAACACGCAAAAAAAAAAAGAAAAGAACGAACAAAAATAAATAAACCCCTGAACGATCCAAATTGCGAATATCCGCAATTTTTTTCTGTTTAACATTTTTTTTTATGTTTCCTTTTTTATAATGCAATTTTCTGTTAATTTGTCCTCAGGAACAATCGCACAAATCGTACAGGCCATTATGTGTCCTCACTTTTCGCTGGAATTACCTGATTCATCAGCTGGATCCGATGGGATACCACTTACTCAATGTGATACTGCATGTGGGTGTGTGCGTACTCTACTTTAGGTAAGTACCTTCGAGCTCGTTCGATTGAATTCCAAACCTCCCCCCCTTATTTCCATGCATTTAAAAATAATTTATCAATTGCAATTCACAGGACCTGCTTAATGTTTCTACCGGATATAGCGAGTTTTGTGTCTGCTATGTTGTTCGCTGTACATCCTATACATACGGAAGCGGTGAGTAACACATTGATCCTTGCACCTGAAACTCTCAGTTATTAAATTTTAGCTATTAATATTTTTTATTATTTTATTATTTTATTATTTTTATTTTAGGTGACCGGCGTTGTTGGAAGAGCTGAAACTCTCTCTTCCATATTCTATCTCGGTGCCCTGATCACTTACACCAAAGCTTGCAGGAGTAAAAGATCTACAGGTATGAGTTTTGATCGTCTGGAGAACGAAAAAAAAAAAGAAATTAATCATTAATCAAATTTTTGTATAAATTTTCAGCATGGCGATCACTGACGTTATCCATGATATGCGTGCTCGTCGCAATGCTGTGCAAGGAGCAGGGCATAACGGCAACGGCTGTTTGCGTTCTCTACGAGATATTCGTCGTTCAGAGGGTGAGAGATTCGTCTCCGTTTCTCCCGCGGTAAAAATTAAATCTCCCAATCGATAAAAAAATAAATAAAAAAAAATGTTCGCAGGTGAGAGCACTGGATATATTCTTGGCGATAAAGTCCGCCTTCGGCGGAAACAAAATAACGCCCACCTGGTCCGGCGAGGGTACGAAAAGACTGGCCGCTCTAACGCTCGTTACATTTAGTCTTCTGGTTTTAAGATTACACGTGATGGGCTCGAAACTACCCGTATTCACGAGGTAAAGTGGCCACTGAGTAAAATAAAAAAAAGAAAAAAAAATACCGCTTCGGTGATAAATCGATTGGACTAATGACTATGAATTATTTGCAGATTTGACAATCCCGCGTCCGTGGCCTCGACGCCGACGAGGCAACTAACGTACAATTATTTAGCAGCTGTTAATTTGCGTCTGCTGTTTCTTCCGATCGATCTGTGCTGCGACTGGACCATGGGAACAATACCGTTGGTGGAGAGCTTCGCGGACCCGCGAAATCTCGCGACTCTGACGGCGCACGTGACGATACTTGGGCTGCTAGCCACGGCTATTTTCACTCGCAGCCGACAGACCTCGGTGATACTGATAATGAGCCTCGCCCTGATGATCCTTCCGTTCCTTCCGGCGTCGAATCTCTTCTTCCCAGTTGGTTTCGTTATCGCCGAGCGAGTACTCTACGCACCTTCCATGGGATTCTGCATGCTGGTCGGATACGGATGGAGTATTCTGTCCGACAAAAGGTAACGATTACAATTTGATTATTTATTTATTTATTTATTTATTCATTCGTTTAATGATGACATCGAGTGCGAAAAGAAATCGTATGAAATTTAATGTACTCGTACTGGAAGTTTTTATGCATAAACTGGTATATTGAAAACTTTAGAAATACTTTAGTTTTAATAATTGACTTCAGTTTAACTATAAGTGTACTTTAATTCCAATAATTTAACTTTAATTTCTCTCTAAAAGTCCAATAATTTTTTATGACAATTGTACATTACATTTAGTGTACCGATTTTTGCATAAAAACTTCCAGTCCCGTACATCAAATTTACAATTTTTTAAAAATAGTGTAATGAAGACATCGACACTGTCAAAAAAAAAATACCCATGAAATTGAAGGAATTGGCAACGGAACTTTTTATGCATAAAACTGGTATATCAAATTTCATGTACAATTGCGATAAAAAAAACTGAAAGTTCAGTATACAAAACATTGGTATAATAATTTACTCCAATTTTACTATAAAAGTACTTTAATTCCATCAATGTACTTTACAATTTCAATGAAAAACTATATTAATTCATCATCGCGATTCTACATTAAATTGAATGTACCTAAAAACTTCCAATCCCTTACACTAAATTTACATTTTCTTTTCTTACACTGACCGTCGGTGGTATAAAATATTAAAAAACCGTGATTTCACGTTTATTCGCAGATGTTCAAAATTATCATCGGTGCTGCTCGTGACGCTCATAGCCGCTCACTCGGCAAAGACGTTCGTGCGAAATTACGACTGGCTCGACGAGTACTCTATATTCATGTCCGGACTCAAAGTTAACGATCGTAACGCCAAGCTCTTCAACAACGTCGGCCACGCGCTCGAGAGCCAGGGGAGATTCAAGGAAGCGTTGAATTTCTTCAACGAGGCCGTTCACGTGCAGGGCGATGATATCGGCGCTCACATAAACGTCGGGAGGACTTACAATCATCTCAAGATGTTCAAAGAGGCCGAGGATGCATACTTGAAGGTGAGATCGCCGGGTCCCCCTATCTCGTCCGATCTCCTTATTAAAGCCCGCCGAGCTCTCGACCGAATTGCGGTTTAACTCGTGAAAATATACTCGTTTCGCAGGCGAAATCGTTGTTGCCGAAGGCGAAACCGGGCGAATCTTATCAAGCCCGCATCGCACCGAATCACCTGAACGTATTCGTTAATCTGGCGAATCTCATAGCGAAGAACGCAACGCGACTGGAGGAGGCCGATTTGTTGTACAGACAAGCGATAAGCATGCGAGCCGATTACACTCAGGCTTACATAAACCGCGGCGATGTCCTCATCAAGCTTAATCGCACCAAGGAAGCTCAGGAGGTTTACGAGCGTGCTCTGTTCTACGACAGTAATAATCCGGACATTTATTACAATGTACGTATCCATCACGATCATGCTAACCGTCGCCTCTCGACGGCAACGCTGACGGGCTGTAAAACATACATTTTAGACAGTCGTAAAATGAAAATGCTATTTCATGTTTTTTTTTTTTTTTTTCTCTGGGACTCAGCTCGGCGTTGTGTTTCTGGAGCAAGGAAAAGCCTCCCAAGCGCTGGCCTACCTGGACAAAGCCCTCGAGTTCGATCCGGAGCACGAGCAAGCCTTACTGAATTCGGCGATACTGCTGCAAGAATTGGGAAGGGCGGAGTTGCGAAAAGTTGCGCGAGAGAGACTTCTCAAGCTGCTGAGAAAGGTCAGCTCTAAATAAGATTTTTTATTTCGTTTTTTTTTTTTTTTTTTTTTGGAGATACGATCAATATAAAACAGTGTTTCACATGAGAGCTGCATATTTGTAACGAGAATGGATCGATATCGCGACGAATAATTCCCGTCTAGTTTTCGTTTCACAGTTTATTCGCGACTTATAATTAGTATTGAATTATCGATTGTAGGACTCGAACAACGAGCGTTTGCACTTCAATCTTGGAATGCTGGCGATGGACGATCACGATTCGGCGAGCGCGGAGCGCTGGTTTCGCAACGCCGTTGCTCTCAAGGAGGACTTCAGGTCGGCCCTGTTCAATCTCGCGCTCCTCCTCGCCGACGAGCAGAGGCCTCTGGAGGCTGCGCCGTTCCTGAATCAGCTCGTCAGGTTTCATCCGGATCACGTCAAAGGCCTAATACTTCTCGGGGACATTTACATAAACAATATCAAGGACTTCGACGCCGCTGAAAACGTGAGGGCAGAATGTTATTTCGAAAGCTTCCTGAAGATATTGGCATGAGACTAAAATTTCGTCGAGTTACAATGGCTGTGAACTTGCATCGCCCAAACTTCGCTCGGGGAAGCTCACTTGGGGAATAAAATTCAACAAGTGAACAATTTTTTTTTTAATGCCCAAAGCAGCAAGTTGACAGACATTTGCCAAGGATGAAATTCGATGTCGCGCAGATATCTTCAGGGACATTTTTTCTCATCACCCTGAAGAGATCAAATGGCTATTAAATTTCTACTAAATTTATAATAAATTTCCACTAGATTGTAACACCTTTGGTTTCGCATCAGCCAAATTTTGCTTGGGAAAGTTCACTTGGAAAATCAAGTTCTACAAATGAACATTTTTTTAATTCTCAAAACAGTGCCCTGACAGAGGCCAAAGATGGGATTTGATGTAGTGCTGATATCTGTAAGGTCATTATTTCATCACCCTGAAGATACCTGCATAAAATTTCGATTTAAATTTAACTAAATGTCTACTAACAAAATTTTATGAAATTATAATGACTGTGGTGTTGCACGTTACAAATTTCGCTCGGAAAATTCACTAGGAACATAGAATTCTACAAATGAGCAATTTTTTGATATTCCCAAAGCAGTGCATTGACATCGATGAAATTCGTTGCCACGCAGATATCTTCAGGATTATAATTTCACCGATCTCTGATTGATCCGCGACTCTCTCGATTACATTTTTACTCACGCGTCTTGCTCGCCCTTTTTTCAGTGCTATCGAAGAATACTCCAGTTGGATCCGACGAACATTCAGGGGTTGCACAATCTGTGCGTGGTGATGGTCGAGAGAGGAAAATTGGGCCTCGCGGCTCAGTGTCTCGAGCGAGCGGCGAAGCTCGCGCCTCATCAGGACTACGTTCAACGTCACTTGGCGATAGTTCGAGCCCGAATAAATCGATTGCCACCGGAGGAGCGCGACACGGAGATATTCGACGATACAATGTGGAGCGCGATTATTCGCGAGCCCACGAGCTTCGACAATAACGATCCGACGACCGGACAATTCCTAGCTAAAACCGATCCGGTGTTTCTGAATCACGCGGTCGTTCACAATCACATGGGCAACAACAAGGCGAACACGGCGGATCCCCTGAACAATCACATAATTCACTTGAAGGGACCGCCGAAGTCGCCGCGAACGTTGCACGACGCGGTGCCGGAAACGAACAAGAACGCCGTACCGGAAGTCGAGGAAACGAGCAGCATCGACGAATCGAGCGCGCGCGTCGATCGAGCCTACGACAAGGTAATCAACGGCGACGTCGCCGAACTCGAGATAAATCGCAATCACGGGGCGAAATTGGCGAATTCGGATTAAATCGAACGACGAGTGCCGAAGAAGGGCGCTCGTCCGGTTACGCAAGTGTGAAGGAATAATAGACGGGGGGGAAAAACGATGAAATTGCGGGTGATGAAAATACTACGAGGGCAGTGAGAAAATGAGAGGTAGGGGGGAAGGGAGAGAGAAAAAAAAGAGAGGGATAGGAATAAAGCGAGACACTCGGGGCCTGTCCATAGAATAAAAATTAAACCCGCCGAATATTGTAAAGTGCATACGTATGTCGTGTGGGAAGTTAACGTGGTATATAGTCGTATAGCGCTAACGTGTGAATATAAATTGAATACAGAGTATTGTTTTATATGCTGTATAAAATAGGACATTTTATAAAATATATATGAAAAAAAAATCGCGTACTTTTCATTTGAAACCCGAATCGCCGATCGTTCTATACTAAGTGGAGTTGGGCAAAGTAACGAAAAATACTTAAAGTACAAAACTACGAAATATAACAAGCACTTGAGGTATCAAGTATTTTTTTTACTTGAAGTATTTCCGAAGTCGTTTTTCCAAGTATTTTTTAGCAATTAGCATTAAGCGTTATTTATGCTTTAAAAGAAAAAGGTGCAAACTAGTTTGCACATAGCTTCCGCATTTATTACAATTTTGCGCACATAGCTTTCTCTGTGAGAAACTTCATTGATCGATTTTGACTGCTTTATGCGCAAAATGGCGCAATAGAAGATTTTTACGCCGGAAGTGGCGTTTACCCTAGGTGACGTCATTTCCGGTCGAATGATGAAATTTTTCAAACCGGAAGTGACGTGTACTCAAAGAGTACTTGTACTTGGTACTTGAAATTCTAAAGAATGTACTTGTAGTACTAAAAAGTACTTGTGCACTTCAAGTCAAGAAAGTAATTCAAGTACCAAACAAGTAGCAGATACTTCAAGTACTGCCCAGCTCTGATTCTAATCGATCTGTTTATCCTTGTTATTCCCCATTGCTGTTTATCGATCCTGAAGCGGGAAGACTGGTAAGTAACTCCGTTTACGCGTCAGAATAAACAAAGCCGAGCACAACAGTCTCGGTAAATATCGAGCGATCGTAATAGTACGGTCTGCACTGTGGGAAGTCTCAGGATCAATTGCGGTAATCAAAGACGACGGGTCGACAGCTACAAGCTGAAGATATCTACAAGCGTCACTTTACAATCTTCGAGTACACAACAAATTGAAAAAATTCCTCTGTAACGTCACTTCCGGTTTGACAATATCACTTTTAAATCGGAAGTGACTCTCAGAAAAATTTGAAAAATTTCGTTTTGACGTCACTTCCGGTTTGACAATCTCATTTTACGACCGGAAGTAACGTGATTGCGGAAATACGCGACTTTCGGCTAATGACCTCATTTTTCGATCAGACAAATACACATATTCGAGCTTCCGGCACTCGTGTTGTTCTTTTTCCTTTTTTTATTGGATCTATACCGCTTGACCAAGTTTCCAAGTAAAATTTCTTCGAGCATGTCGACGATTGCTTCGTAAGTCCACTTTTCCCGTTTCTCCATTCCAAATCGGAAACAAAAAGGTTCCCAGATGGAAAAACGTGCCATGAAGCGGGTATCGTACCATTCGTACCGCCAAAACTCGATTTTTTTATTGCCGAGATCTGCGGGTAATCAATCTGCAATTTTTCAATTTTTTTGAAAATACCACGAGAGTGAGTTTCACATAGCGTTCAGTCTACCAAACAAAGCAGTTTTTATAGTAAAAAAACAATGCCATGTGAAACCATTGAAACACATTCTTCTGGTGTTTCTCTCACTCCAGTGGCGCGGTCACGTGACTTCCGCCTGCTCCTCACGCCATCTGAAACATCGTAGTGTCTCTTCCACTCCACTGGGAGTCCCACTAACGTTATTTCTCTCGCTTTCGTGGTGTGGTCACGTGATTTTCGCCTCCTCTTAATGGCGTCCGTAGCGCATCCGGATTGACAACGAAAAAGAAGACGATTTCTTCGATAAGGTAGATGAAAAAACAATCAGAATCCAAGCTCTCGTTAGTACACATCGTTTACTTAAACAGTTAGTAGACATCGTTCTGATAGACAAACGGCACAAAAAGTAGTAGTTGGCGCAATAATTACGACATGTGCCGCACATGTCGCAAATATCGCGCCAATATTGCTACTTTTCTTTACGCTTGTCTATCAGGTAATCTACTTAAACATCCTTATTAGTAGACATCGTTTACTTTATCCGGTTGGTTCTCAGTTTCAGTGACCGGTTCTTATACATCTGACCTCGCGGATCAGCACCACAATTCGCTTGAAAGTGGAAGTATCGCCGGAAAATGGAAGCTAACGTTGTCGAAACTTCGTCACACACAAAAGTAGAAGTTACGAAAGTCAGGCACACGTGGACGATAAGTAACTTCAGCTACTGTGTGAAAAAAACTGGTCATCAACTAATATCCGAGACGTTCTCAGCCGGAGCCGATGACAAAGCCAACTGGTACCTGCAACTCTATCTGAGGGGTGTGAACGAGGAGAACAAAGATTACCTCTCGATCTTCTTATATCTTCAGTCATGCGACAAAGCTGTAATCGAAGCAAAGGGCAGAATTGCTATTTATAATGATAAGATGGAAGAAACACTCAAATTGTTACTTGATCAGGTGTGGAAAGCAGGGTCGGGACAGGGCTCCATCCAATTCGTGAAAAGAAATTTCCTGTTCGATAACAAGAACAAACTATTGTCCGATGACAAGCTCACAATATTTTGTGAAGTCGGCGTTGCTGGGAACATGGTTAGCGTCCCAAAAAAAAGCGTCCTAAAAAGAAGCGTTTTGCCAAAGACGAAAGATCCGGCGAGCAGTGTACTCGAGGATCTAGAACTTCTATTAGACACTCAAAAGTTTAGCGATGTGACGCTTGTCGCCGGCCGCCGAGAGTTTCGAGCTCACAAAACGATTCTGGCAGCGCGTAGCGCTGTATTCTCAGCGATGTTCGAGCACAAGATGGAAGAACAAAAACAAAATTGGGTCGATATAATCGACATGGATGAGAAGGTCGTCGAAGAGATGTTACGGTTCATCTATACAAGCGAAGTGCAGAACATTGAAAAAATTGCAGATTCCCTACTGGTAGCGGCGGACAAGTACGCCGTTGACTCACTGAAGCTTATGTGCCAAGAGTCGCTGACCGGAAGTCTCACAATAATGAACGCAGCCCATGTATTGGTATTCGCCGATATTCACAGCTGCGACTGGCTTAAAACACAAGCTATAAACTTCATTACCAAGTACACGACGGCTGTGATGGACACCGAAGACTTTAAGTTGGCGGTGACTTCGCATCCGCATCTGATCGCTGAGATTCTTCGTGCCTTGGCAATAAAAGATTACATAGATGAGGCAATGCTAGCCGAATATTCATAACGAAGCTGGAAAACATATGTGCTTATATGTGGGCAGGTATTGTACATATATTGACCGTTGCGGTTGATGGAATCTAGAAATCATTTTTTAGTAGTAAATACGTATGTTTTCATTAACTTTATAATTATCCTGAGCTCTCATTAATCCTGTTTCAGTCTTATGGAATCCGTTGTCTTCAAGAGATTTCTATGGAGTGAGCTTGGAAACTTGTTAACAGAACAACCTTTATATTCGGGATAATACCAAATGCAGTTCAATATTACAATACCAATACCACCTTCCCATTGCCATTGTACGCTTCATTATTTTATTACTATGATCGATGAAAACGAATTACTGGACTTTATGTTTTGAAATACAATATGAAATACAAAATATAACAGAGTATGCTGTAGATGTCTCGAACTACCTTAGTCACTCGTCACTTACAGTTACACATTATTATTTTTAATTCATTAAAACAATTTCATTCGACCCGCTTAAAATCTTTCAAATGAAATTTTTCTATCAGAATCAGGTAGATCAGAATCATTATCATACGTTTGGATAAAAAAAATTCTTGGGACTTTCGTGCCGGTGTTAAATCATCGGCGTTATAAAAATAAGACGCAAGGTAATTTAGTTTATTTGACGGATTTCTCCTTTACAATCAAAATGCAAGATATAATAAATCCTAAATGTTAAAGCTCCAGAGTAACAAGTTATAAAAGTTGAAAAAGTTAAAAACAAGTCTACTTAAGTCAACGGTTTACAGAAATTTGAAGCATTTAAGTTTACGACTTGGTAAAGTTTATGATACTTAACGTGAGACTTGCGTGTGACTAGCCGCATCTTTTATCATTTAATTTCATTTTATTTAAGTTTATTTATAATGTAATGTTAAAAAGTTTGGAATCCCTGTTTCGCGGTACATTCAAATAAAATTGAGAGGGTTCAGCATACATTTTTGCGGCTGGCAGATTATAAAATGGGCAGATCGATGGGACGCGAAAATCACGATTATTCGATGGTCGCGGAAGCACTGAAAATTCCGAATTTGGAGTCGCATCGGAAACTACTTGACCTATGCTTATTATTTAAAATAGTCACGGGCGCAGTAGAATGCGAATACTTATCGCAGAGGATCACATTTAGGACTCCTCATACGAGGGCCCAGCGGAGAGTCGTGACATTCGAGCTCCCTGCTGTGAGAAGCTGCTTCGCATCAAGATCAGCGATATTTCGAATGATGCACCTAGCAAACATCCTACCAGTTGCACCAAATTTCGGCGACTCCCTAGAAGCCTTCAAATCAGCAGTGTCAGCACAAGTCCTACGCTTTTGGTAAGGAAAATGTAGTGCATTAGAACAAAAGATTTATATTTTTTATGTATTCCAGTAAACTAAATGATATATATAGAAAAAGTACTATTTTGAAATTTTGTAAAACTGTTCATCCCGTGAAATAAATAAATAAATAAATAAATGAATAAATAAATAAATAAATAAAGAAAAAGGAAATTGTAACTTTATATGGCACAGGGCGCTAATACCTTTTTCGAAATTTAAAAAATTTACCACTTTTAGG
The DNA here is from genome assembly GCA_917499995.1 of Ichneumon xanthorius. Lineage (NCBI taxonomy): Eukaryota > Metazoa > Arthropoda > Insecta > Hymenoptera > Ichneumonidae > Ichneumon > Ichneumon xanthorius. Next base: position 18,401,716 of record OU824201.1, read on the forward strand.
ATAGGAAATCCTATGTTAAATTTTGCGAAACGGCACTTTTTTTCAAAACATTTCGATTTATCGAATTAAATCCTTCGCCATTGTTTTCAAGTGGCATATTTACCAACCGATTGCATTGACGAAAAAATTCTAAAAAATTTTTTTTCAAAAATACCATTTTCGTCGAAAATGCTACCCTTACCAATGGTTAAATGACCAACTAATGAAATATATTTTGTTTATTTTATATTAAGATGCGACCTTGTGATATTATTCAAATTGTAGAGATACTTTTATACTTTTACCAATTTACTGATGTATTTTTTATATTGTATGTAGTAAAAGGGTTTATCCCGTAAACTAATAAATAAATAAATAAATATTTGATATGAAACCTCTGGAAGTTCATACAAAAAATATTATTTCGTTCCATTACCACCAGATTAATAAATGCACTGACAATTTTTTCTTTTCTAGAAGCTGAAATAACGAAATAACAGATTCGCGTCTCAAAGCAGGGAGTTCATCGCTTCACGATAATTAGAGGCGGCATCGTAATTGGACCCGTCTCATCCGCTTAGTAATTCCTCGTTCGCCCCGGAGCTCGGACGCATCGAGTCGAATATTTAGAAATTCTTCGGCCTCGACGCTTTTACGCGCGAAGTCTATGAATGAAATCGAAATTTCGTGCGTACACAAATTTCTCGTCCCATGTCGTGCGCGAGAAAATCACGTGGGCGAAACGTTGTTACAGCGTCGATTTGTCGATTCTCGGTACGGGTCTTCGGGCACGTAGCCCGATAACGTTTCCTTTCGCAGAAACGATTAGTCGATTCGGTGACAACGACTCGTCCACGTGGTATCAACCAAAGAGCCACAAATTTTACGAGCTCGCAGTGCGCGCACATGCGCGCCGCTCGGGCTCGTTGAAATAATTTCATTGAATCCATTGCCGTAATTTGTTAATACACAATTACGACAATCGACGTACACATACGACGAACGAATTCCGAGCGACTCCGGGCACGATCGTTTGTCACAGCTGGTTATTCATAGTACGAAGCTGAAAACCACATGAAAATCATACGAGAGACACTTTTATCGTTCGCCTTTGTCATCGTCGTTGAACGCCTGTACCGAGAAGTTATATCTCTTATTGTACCAATTGGGAGCTCGTTTCTTCAATTATTCGCGTAGCAGAAACGCGTGGGCTCGTCTACCTCGTTCAATTCGTTTCTTCTTTACGGCCGAGCCAAGAAGACTATATATATATATCCGAAAAATTATTCCGATCGAATGAAGAAATAAGTTATCGAGCTTCGATATTATTCTTCCATTGTGTTTTCTTTTTCCTGTTTCCGGTCGAGCCAAGAGGAGCATGTGCGAAAAATTATTCTGATCGAATGAAGAAATAACTTATGGAGCTTCGATATTACTTTTCCATTATATTTTCTTTTTCCCGTTTTCGGTCCAGCCAAGAAGAGCATGTGCGAAAAATTATTCCGATCGAATGAAGAAATAACTTATCGAGCTTCGATATTGTTCTTCCATTGTGTTTTCTTTTTCCTGTTTCCGGTCGAGGCAAGAAGAGCATGTGCGAAAAATTATTCTGATCGAATGAAGAAATAACTTATCGAGCTTCGATATTGTTCTTCCATTGTGTTTTCTTTTTCCTGTTTCCGGTCGAGGCAAGAAGAGCATGTGCGAAAAATTATTCTGATCGAAAGAAGAAATAACTTATCGAGCTTCGATATTATTCTTCCATTGTGTTTTCTTTTTCCTGTTTCCGGTCGAGCCAAGAAGAGTACGTGCGAAAAATAATTGTGACCGAAAGAAGAAATAATTTATCGACCTTCGATATTATTCTTCCATTATGTTTTCTTTTTACTGTTTCCGGTTGAGCCAAGAAGAGTGTGGGGGAAAAATAATTTTGACCGAAAGAAGAAATAACTTATCGACCTTCGATATTATTCTTCCATTATATTTTCTTATTCCTGTGTCCAGTCGAGCCAAGAAGAGTATATGAGAAAAATTAGTCTGATCGAATGAAGAAATAACTTATCGAGCTTCGATATTATCTTCGATCCGAAAAATAATTTTCGGATATATGCGAAGCTTCTTCCGTTAATTTTTTGTTTTCTGTTCCTACAGATTTTTCGGTATTCCAGTAAGGAATCAGTCTTCCCGAAAAAATTATCTTCCGTTTCACGATTCGATGCACCAGCCACCGAGCAGCTGGGCGAGATCGCCCGTCCAAGTACCGACAGCGAGTGGTGCTGTTTTTGCTTTTGTTGACCGACCCGTGCGCGGATCGCGCACCTCCACGGTTCAACCCCTCTCTGATATGCATATCGTGTCCGTTCATTTATATTTTAATTTTTCCAGGAGGGGAGTCGAGAAATGATTGGTGCATTTCCGCCTAATTTTTTGCTCCCTCATAGAGGAAGCTTCGCATTGGTGAAGCTTCATTTTGGTGAAAAAAAAAATGTCGAGATTTAAATGAAAGTGTGTTCAGAATGTTCCAAAACATCGAAAAATCACATTCAGAAAAAAATGTTCGGATGTATGTACGCATGTACGAATGTGTGATTGGGATGCGAAAAATTCACACCGCTAAAACTCGAGAAGGCCCAGACTGATTACGCTGAAATTTCACACACAGTATTGGTGCCGAAAGAAGAAATAACTTATTTGAGTTTGTTTAGAAATGTATATTTAATTTAGTAAATGTTTTAATCTTTTTTTTTTATGAACTTCCACGTACTTCGACGTATTTTTTCCCGCTGAACACGAATCCGCCGGCGTTTTTGGGGCTAAAGTACAGTGAGACATTGAAAGTCTTGATTTTATGCTCGGAAAATCGTATTTTTGGGATTTAAATGTAAAACATCAGGTTGGGAATAAAATTTCGTATTTTTTCGATTTGCTATTTCGTATTTTGACTGAGTTATATTTAATTCCCTGACATTTTCATGATTTCCCTGACGCTTAAAAAATTCCCCGACATTTCCAGGTTTTCCAGGTTTTCCCTGACAGTGGCCACCCTGGAAAGCGATTATCGAACTAGATGTTATTTCGTACGCGGCACGCGATATGCGTATTTTCATTTTTAAAAAGAAAGGTCCCAACCTGGAAATTGTCCTCGAATGTCCTTAAATTTCGTACGGACTTTTTACTGGACGCCATGGAAATACACAGGACGATGGATATGACCGGATTGAAAAAGCCAGATATTTCATAGTAATAGATTACTATGAAACTAGTAATGATTACTATGAAACTAGTAATGATTACTATTAAGTTATTTATTCGTACGGTAGGGCCAGAGGTCCTCTAGGCACATAAGGTAAGCGTACCAATGCCTGGACACTTAAGAGAGCAGTCCCAGTCCCCGAACATGCATGGAAAATCATATTTCCATCTCTCGTGCACGCACGCCTTGTCCGGCCACTGGGACGTGTCCGGTCATTGGTACGTTTACCTTGCGCCAGAAAAAATATAAAATACAGAAAAAAAAGCCGAAAAAAAGTTTAACAAAATGAAAATAACAAAAATAATAATACCAATAATTATGATAACCGCCATCTAGGAGAAAATTGTTCAGTCCCCGTGGAGTGAATGCTCCAGTTTCGCGTGAATGACCCGGACGCAGTAAGCAATCGCCACGAAGAGGTGCGAACGGTGCGTGAGGGTAGTCGTGCGAGAGCCCGGATATATCGAGATTCTACCGAGGAGGGCCTTTCGGGTACGTTAGCATGGTTCGTTGGCTACCCCACCGAATGCCTCGGACATATATTAGCCGAAGCTATTAACGGACCTGACATCCACCCGTGTAACATGTTTAATGAGCACGTCTTAGCTGTTCAGCATAACTTCGCTCTCCAAGCCGGTTTATAAGGGCCTGCGAAGCCTTTTCGACCATCACAAGTCCTTCGTGCATCCTGCCGCAAAGACCACACGAGCTTTCCACGGTGAGTACAGCACAGCCTGCGCTATCGCAGCGCCGGCAATAGCGGGTTTGACGATTTTTACCTTTGATTCGAGATGTAATTGCAAATCGATAAAACTTGCCTTAAACGCGCCTCCAGTAAAGTGAGAGTTCTGTCTTGCCAGTCGTACACTTTGGAGCGATTTGATTCGACTTTTTCACTGACTGTTGTACAGAGAACTATATATGGTATAGCTGGCAGGGATTCCGTTCAGAAGGTACGATTCGATTTCCGCGATGGTCTTGTCGAGAATGACCGTTCCAGCTTTTAACGTTGAGTACATCTAACAATCGTTGGTTTGACAATCGTTGGATTTACCTTTCATCGAGGTATAATTGCAAATCGATAGAAGTTGCCTGAAACGCGCTTTCAGTAAAGTGAGAGTTCTGTTTTGTCAGTCGTGCACTTTGGAGCGATTTGATTCGACTTTTTCACAGACTGTTGTACAGAGAACTAGCAGGGATTCCGTTAAGAAGGTACGATTCGATTTCCGCGATAGTCTTATCGAGAAAAGAAAATTCGAGCTTTTAACGTTGAGTTAGGTGTACTCAACGTTGAAAGCTCGAATTCGTCAAACAATTGTCGGTTTGACAAACGTCGGATTTACTTTTGATTCGAGATATAATTGCAAATCGATAGAAGTTGCCTTAACGCGCCACAGTAAAAAAAAGTTTGCACTTTTTGCAACCACTTTGCTTAAGATATAATAGTGAATCGGTCGAACTTACCTTAAACGTTGAATTTTTTAAAATGTACTTTTCGTGGCGGTGTCAGCGCTTCCGGCATAGGAATTGATCCAGTACCGGCGCTTCGGCTCCGAGTCCAAACGAATTACTTTATCGGTCCGACCGAATCTGGACCAGATTCACTGATCAGCACATATACAGTATTTTACATATATATATATATATATATTTCCGGGCACATATGTATTTGTGTACATATGTATAGTATAATTTAGTGTATTATATCGATAGCCTATGGAGCGATGTGATTCGACGATTGTACAGAGAGGTAGCAAGGAGGTCCGTCGAGAAGGTGGGATTCGATTTCCGCGATAGTTGTAACGAGCAGTTGTTCTCGCCGAGCCTCTCCGGAGCTCGGAGCGTCGAACGACGATCGTTCACCTCTCGAAGCATTGATTCGTCATTGTACGAGGCTCGCCTCGGCATACCGGCTAGTATATGTATTGTTACGATCGAGCGAAATCAACACGTGTATTTGGATTTGGGGCGGATATTGTTAATGACAATCACAAGTATTTATCTCGAGCACGGACTTTCCTAAGATTTGCTCTCTTTTAACCCTTTGAAACATACTTTTTTTTTATAAGTATGCAATTTCATATACATAGGTTGGTCATTAATGCATTTGTTGTGAATTCGAAGAGTCGGGAATATTAGCTGTGCTTCCGATCGAGACTCTCGTCAGCTCGTCAATGGATAAACGTACCTTTGTCATTTGTCATGCCGAGGCTATTCCGGAATTCTGCACAGTAAAAACTTATTGTGCACAAACATTGTGTTTGTGCACAAAACTTATTGTGCACAAACACAGTTGTGCACATTTCTTTATTTGGTTAATTTTCCGATCTCACAATCCAGCTCTGGTTTAACAAACAAAAGTGGAAAACTAAAATTGTCGGCGACACGAGAAAGAAAAGGGTAGGCTTGTATATTCAAACTCGAACAAATGGCTTTGTCACTTATTTAACAAAATTATTTTCACGAAAATCCGCCATCCGGTAATATGAGATTGTTTTTATTTCACTCAGTGCGAAAATTGCAGTTTTACGCACGAGTGCCTAAAACACCTGTTTTCTTGTAATTGTAATTGTAATACTCGCCTTCGGTTCGTCCTGTAAGCTCGCACTCGTCAGAAAAACTTATTTTCGTTAATGTCTCTATATTCATATACAAAGAATATACATACTCAATATACATATATTGTATATTGACTTTGTCACTTATTTAACAAAATTATTTTCACGAAACTCCGTGTTCCGATTTTACGAAATTATTTTTATTTCACTCGGTGCGAAAGTTGCAGTTTTACGCACGAGTGCGTAAAACACCTGTTTTAACACCTTAACTCTTGTGATTGCAACACTCGCCTTCGGCTCGTCCATCGTTTTTTCGGTAATGTCTCTATATTCGTTACAATATCTTCGCGCGCGTTTATTTGCCACAGTGACTGACGCAAACGTCGATGGTAATTTTTATACAATGTCAACACGACTGCGGAACGGACAGTTTCGGCCCCTTTACCTGCCGTGACTAATCGCAACACGTCGGCGCTAACTCGGCGACTAACTAACTCGGCCCAATCTCCGAAAGATACAAACACACCACACACAGCATTAACGAATCGTCGGATCCCTTGTTTGCCTCGGTTCACCCTCTATTTCGATAGTGATAAACAATATCGTGAGTCATATTTGCACAGTGACAAATGGGAATTTGCATCCGCATCGAACTCTGCGAATCGTTCTCTCGAGAACTCTTGTAACGTTCGATTTTGTTATTTGCTCTATCGACAAGCAAACAAATCCAACGACCATGGTCGTGGAGCGTGGAGGTTCACAAAAAAAATAAATAAAAAAAAATTGACAAAAATTAAAATAAGAAAAAACGTAATCCTCGTGGCGGTGTCAGGGCTTCCGGAATGCGAATTGATCCGGGACCGGCGCTTCGGAGCAAAAACAAATGATTTTATCGGCTCGACGTAATCCGGATCTCCCGTTCACCGATCAGTATATAAACAGAATTTTACACATATACATACACATATATATTTATATTTATGTAAATATATGTAAACATATGTATGCATATATATACATATGTGCACATATGTAAACATATGTACATATATACACACATATGTGCACATATGTGCACATATGTACATATATATATTTATATATTTATATATATATGTATATATGTACAGTATAATTTACTGGATGATATAGTGTGCGGAGAGACTTTGCGCTCGTCAGGACTTTGAGTCTTCGGAGTCGTTAGGACCTTGCTCTCGTCGCGTTCGCTGCATGCAACCCCGCCGCGCGGTCGTTTCTCTGTGTGTGTCTATCGGAAGAAAAAGAAAGCGAGCGAAGAAGAAGTGAGTCGGGAGCATTCGGTAATCTGGTGTATTGCAACCGCTTTCGTGAGCGGATTCAATTATCGGGCAGTGCACCGAGAGGAGAGCCCGGTCATCCAAAACACTTACGGAAGAACAGATAAGAGACTCGATTTAAATTCCTATCGGCCGTTGTTTATTTCTTCTTCTTTTTATAGCTTCAAACCCTGCGCGCTCGTTGCGCGAATTTCAAAATTCAACCGACGAGGAGCGCCTATCGCGGATAATTTCTCGGCGACGCCGTCGAGCGTGTTAAAATACAAATAGTCGAACGGCGAGGAAAACAGTTTCCCTTTAAAGCACAAAACAAACGGCTACCGCTGACCTCATAGATATATATCCGATGAGCTTATTTGCATTCGCGACGAGATAAAGTTTGTTTATACCGTTTGCATTATACATTCAGCCTCACGAGATTAATAATAACAAGTGATTAATATAAGTTTTTAAGACCGTCTATATTTAATCGCGTCTACGACTACAAAACTTTTCCACTAGTCTCGATCTCCTCGCGTCTCTACAATTGGGGTGCGTTTCTTGAATGCAGTTCTGCTGTGTTCAGCTAAATCCGAAAATATTCGAGACACATCCGCGTCTGTAAGCGGCTAAAGTGGGCGTTCTAATATATATATATATAGTCCAGTCTGCTCGTAGTTCAGGGTTCAGTTTTTACACGAATCTGCTGCGATAAGCGTTATTTCGTTATCAAAACGGAAGAAACGTATCAGGCGGAAATAATCGGATGTATCGTAGGCAATTTCGAAAACCGACTAGCAGTGGACAGTCACAAGTAGAAGAACGCATAGCCGAGTAGATTTGCACTTGAGAACGCATAGCCGAGTAGATCTGCACTCGAGAACGCATAGCTCTGAACGCTGGGAAGATCTGCAGTAAAAAACGCACCCACCGGGTGCGTTTTTTCTTGAATGCAGTTCTGCTCTGTTCAGCTAAATCCTAAAATATTCGAGATGCATCCGCGTCTGTAAGCGGCTGAAATGGGCGTTCTTATAGTCCAGTCCACTCTCTGTTCAAGGTTTAGTTTTTACACAAAGTGATAAGAGTTATTGCGTTATCAAAACGGAAGAAATGTATCAGGCGGAAAGAATCGCATGTATCGTTGGCAATTTAGAAAACCCTCTAGCGGTGGACAGTCACAACTATTTGCACAAAGATTCGCACTTGAGAACGCACAAAAACGCACCTACCGGACAAATTCTTGAATGCAGTTTTGGGCTTTCCGGACCAGAATTTAAGAACGCACCCTTACTGATGTAATCGCTTACATCAATAAGGGTGCGTTCTTAAATGTGCTAAACCTAAACCCTGAACTGAAAGCGGACTGGAATATAAGAACGCTTATTTCCGTTGCGTATACATGTACACATACAATATCTCTAGATTTAGTCGAATAGAGCGGATCTGCATTAAAGAACGCATCCGAAATATTCGAGATGCGTCCACATGTGTGCGCAGCTGAAATGGTCGTTCTCATATTCCAGTCGGCTCTTAGTTCAGGATCTAATTTTTACTCCGATAAGCGTTCCTTCGTTATCAGATCGGAGGAAATGTATCCTACGCCAAGAATCGGACGTGCCGTTGGCAATTTAAAAAAACCCATCAGCAGACAGTCACAAATAAAAGAACGCATATGTGGGAAGATTCGCACTCAAGAACGCACCCTCATTGTGTTACGAATCTACCGATAACACTTGTCTTTTTTGTTAATTTTTTTTTTGTCAAATCCAGTCGAACCGTCGTATCTTCAGTTTCTGAAAAATATATAAAAATTAATACTCAAATTAATCGGTAAAAAAATAAGTCGATTGTATGACCGGTATTTACCGTGCAATTGGAAACTTGTGCTCGTTGAACGTTCGTTTGTCGCCTCGAATCGCCTCGCATCGCTGCGCGTTCCGTTGTCGATCAATTCGGATCTCCGGGCTACCAGGAATCGTCGAGTCCTGCGGGCTTTAAACTCGAAGGGCCGTTGACGCTTTATCGCCGATCGCGTCTGCCTCGCTCGCCGCCGCGAGCTCAATGTGCCTGCGACGATGTTCGTGCACCGAGTAGCTCTCCTGCCTCAACTTACGCTATACTTCCCGTTTCTCAGATACATATACATATATAGTCTATATATATATAGCTATATATATGAAATTTTTTTCCCTGCATATATATACAGATATGCCTCCACTTACGCTATACTTCGCTTTTCTCAGATACATATATATATATGTATCTATCTATATATGTATATATACATATTTATATACACCTATATATATATACAATTTCTTCCGTGCATACATATACATATATGGCTCCACTTACGCTATACTTCGCTTTTCTCAGATACATATACATATATCTATCTAGATATGTATAGGGAAGAGCGGGGCAAAATGGGGCAACGGGGCAAAACTAAATTTTCCAATCATTTTTGGATCGGACAAGGTGGCAAAACGGGGTAGAAAAGCCTGATGCATCGATGGGGCGAATTCGGGCATCCAAAAATGATTGGAAAATGACGTTTTGCCCGAAAACCCCGTTTTGCCCCGTTGCCCCATTTTGCCCCGCTCTACCCTACATACATATTTATATATACCTATATATATATAATTTCTTCCTTGCATACATATACATATATGCCTCAATTATGCTACACTTCGTTTTTCTCAGATAAATAGACATCTTTATATACATATATATGTATGTGTGTATATTTTCATATGTATAGGTTCACATGGTGCGTCGTCACTTTATGAGTATGACGTGGCAATCGTCGCGGGCAGAGCACAGGAGAAGCGACGAATGCACACACAGTGTGAACGGCTCCGAGGCCCCCATTAAATCGTGTTAATAATAATAATGGCTGCTTGATCCCCAGCGGGAACCCGACGGCTACGACATCGGGGCCGTCGGCACGAGGGAACTGGGACGCGCCGCTGTCCGTTGCCCACCATTTGTACTATATCTGTCCGTCAATCTCTTTCTCTCTATCCGTCCATCTGATGCTTTTTGTCGAGCTTCGCCGTACAGCCTGTATTACACCCCCGTAAGAGTCGTCCTGCATTTCTTCGCCAGTCCACCGTTTCATTGATCTTTCACGTGAACGCAGCTACACACGGCTCATGCCGAATCGCCAACCGGCGATTTCAGCGGTCAGTCTTCGGTCTCGACCAAATAGGCGATTTTTTGGTAGACTTCAATTCTAAAACCCTTGATTTTTTATTTAATTTTTTTAAAGATTCGTATGTCTTCCATTGAATTATTAATGTTTTTTTTTAATTTCTTCATCAGTATAGCGAAATTGCGTTATTAATGTGTTTTTTTTTTAAATTTCTTCATCAGTGTTTTCATTTAATTTTTTTTTACGATTCATATGTCTTCCGTTGAATTATTAATTTTGTTTTTTATTTCTTCATCAGTGTAGCAAAATTTCGTTATTAATTTTTTTTTTTTTTTAATTTCTTCATCAGTGTATTAATTTAATTCTTTTTTACGATTCATATGTCTTCCGTTGAATGATTAAAGTTTTTTTAAATTTCTTCATGAGTGTATTAATTTTTTTTTTTACGATTCATATGTCTTCCGTTTCATTATTAATGTTTTTTTTAAATTTCTTCATCAGTGTCGCGAAACTGCATTATTAATGTTTTTTTTTCCTTCATTTCCTCATCAGCGTCTTGAAAATGTAGTTAATCGTGCGCCGATCGGTCGGTCGTGTCAAGGAACCTCGTTGGAGAGATCGCAGGGCGGTAGATCGACGATTTTTTAACGGCCTCATTTGCATTTCTTCGCGTATTACTTCCGGCTCGGTGGTGTTTAAGTCGCGGTTGTTTTTTTTCTCATCGTCGTCTCCGGCGCCGCTCCGACAAGGGGGGGGGGGGGGGCGACCTGCGTGAAACGGGAAAATTTGCGTGCAACGGATCCGATTCCTCGATCACGTGAGAGCCTCGTGTGTGATTGCGACGGAGATTGTTTATTTTCATTATTATTTTTTAAACCGGCAGACCCGAGACACGAGAGAGTTTCGCGGGCCGAGTGTCGCCGGCGAGGATCGAAGCAAACGAACGATAAGGGGGAGAGGAAGAAGGAGGAAGAAAAAAAAATAAGACGCGTTACGGGTTTCGCAAAGGAGAAGAAGAGATTGAATCGGCCGCGAGCGTGCAGACGCCACGGCGCGGCTCCTTAACGAGGCGTAATATACGAGTTAACGACGCGAGAAGAAGACTCGGAGTCATCGGCGAGCCCGGCAGAGGAAGACGAACGAGACCGGAGGATCATCTCTTTCTCATGGTGCATCGGACTGTGCGATGATGTACGAGTATCGAGGGACACGCGGAGGAAGCGAAGAGGCCCCTAGCAACGATCCAGAGTCTCCTCGATCGAGATGTCTGCTCCGACAAGTCAACGTTGAAGACCAAAGCTTCAGCATTGTGGTGCTACAAATGGGTTACTCCGATATTCGAATTCGATCTTTCGCGATGCTTCATTGAAAATTTTGCACGGGCAAAACGAGAGACTCATAGCAACGATCCAGAGTTTCGTCAATCGATGCACACATCTCGATTCCGACAAGTCAATGTTGAAGACTTGCTGCTCCGACAAGTCAATGTTGAAGACGAAATCTTCAGCATTGTGGTGCTACAAATGGGTTACTCCGATATTCGAATAAGATCTTCCGCGATGCTTCATTCAAAATTTTGCACGGGCAAAACGCGAGACTCATAGCAACGATCCAGAGTTTCGTCAATCGATGCACACATCTCGATTCCGACAAGTCAATGTTGAAGACGAAATCTTCAGCATTGTGGTGCTACAAATGGGTTATTCCGATATCCGAATTCGATCTTTCGCGATGCTTCATTCAAAATTTTGCACGGGCAAAACGCGAGACTCATAGCAACGATCCAAAGTTTCGTCAATCGAGATGTCTGCTCCGACAAGTCAATGTTGAAGACGAAATCTTCAGCATTGTGGTTCTACAAATGGGTTATTCCGATATCCGAATACGATCTTCCGCGATGCTTCATTAAAAATTTTGCACGGGCAAAACGCGGGACTCATAGCAACGATCCAGAGTCTCCTCAATCGAGATGTCTGCTCCGACAAGTCAATGTTGATACACCGATATCCGAATAAGATCGAGCCGATATAGCCTGCGTCGGTGGTTTCTTCATTGAAAAATTTTGCACCGGAGATGAGAGCGCCTTCTGCACTGTACTTTACCTCGGATAAGTGTGACCCGGAAGTGTAAATTCCTTCACTGTAATAGTACCAATCGACTGGTCGAGTTGCAATAGCTTTATTAAAAAACAACTCAAATCCAACCCAAAGCTTTACGGTTGCTTGGTCCGCGGAGGAATAATCTGCAACACAGCTGGGCAAATACCCTAAGTACTCGAAGTATGTATTGAAGTATCAAGTACTTTAAGTACGTCTTGAAGTATCGAGTACATGAAGAACATATTGAAGTATCAAGTACATGAAGTATATAATGAAGTATCAAGTACATGAAGTACATATTGAAGTATGAAGTATTTAAAGTCCATGTTGAAGTATCAAGTATTTAAAGTCCATATTGAAGTATCAAGTATTTAAAGTCCATATTGAAGTATCAAGTACTTAAAGTCCATATTGAAGTATCAAGTATTTAAAGTCCATATTGAAGTATCAAGTATTTCAAGTCCATGTTGAAGTATCAAGTATTTGAAGTCCATATTGAAGTACCAAGTATTTAAACTCCATATTGAAGTACCAAGTATTTAAACTCCATATTGAAGTGCCAAGTACTTGACTGCTGACGCATTGTCTACCTTCAGACCAGAACAGCCGAAGTTCCGACCGCTCATCACCGACTCAGTACTCGATGCTTCAGCACGTGCTTCAAGTACGCGAACTACCGAAACCCTGTCTGGGTCTCGAGTACTCTCAGCGCCGAATCGCCGAAGATCCGAGTACAGGGCACTCGGTACTCGACCCTTCAAATCACGCCTCCAGTACTCATCGCATTCCAGCTCCGTACATAATCTTCAGGATCGGCGACGATCGTTCCAAGTGCTCGTGCACGTGCACTCTCATCCTCGATCCGCCGCCTCGACCGTACTCGTGACCAGCGCTCGTTCAGGGACTCGGCGGCGGAGCCAAGGTGCATACAGACGTGCCCAACACACATCGATGTCCATTAACGCGTTACACACGGAGTCGAACACTCCAGCGTGCCCGGCTCTGGATCCCTACTGGCTGACACTGATGCAGAGGAGGCGGAGAACGGACACCTCGGTGTCTCGGACACTCGGTGCGTCGGGCTATCGCGTTGCATTCTGTCGTGGCCTCCCTCTCGAGCGGTCCGGTGTCGTCTCTCCCGCGGCTCTCTCCGGCTCTATTCCAACCGAGCGGAGTCCAGCCACCTCGGGCGGCCCGCTTCGACGTCGCCGTCGGTTCTCTTCTTCCTCCGGCGTCATTTACAACTCGGAGCGCAAAACGCGAGGAACCCGACCCGGCAACGACAAGCGGAGGAAGAGAATTGAGAAAATTGGGGTGAAGAAAACCACAAAAAGAAAAAAAGAAGAAAAAAAAATCGAGGGAGAATTATCGGAAGGGAAAGCGGAGTTCTCGATAGAGGAGACGATATTGTGTGCGACATTGAGTGCTTCAATATGACGAACGGACGAGTGTGAGAGGGGAGCGAAGGAAGAAGAGAGAGCGACAACATCGACGAGGCAACGTAAAACAACTCGAAGAGAGTATAAATGTATCCGAAGTGGGAAGGGCTGATAGTGCCGAAAAGCGATAAGAAGAAGATCACGGATAGTGTGACGGTACGACATCTACGAAGTATCCCGCGGTCGCGCGATTTCTACGCGTCGATCGGATTATAATTTAATATATATATATATATATATATATATATATATATATATATACACACATATATACGTATAAAGAAATAATTAAAAAATTAAAAAAAATTTACGAAACAAAGGTAATATAAAGTACTAAAATTAAATAAAGAATATTACGAGTACGGGTGGTAGAAAAAGAAGAAGAAAACTGTATACCAAGATTAGCAGTGCGAGTGCCCCAACTGTGATATATTTCAAAGTGATACATACCGTAATACATTGCCCTCGTTCTTCTTCTTGTGAATGCGTCCAATCTCGAGATACTAAGTAAGTTTCGTTGTTTTTTTATTTTATTGTTTCATTTCTGTCTCTCATTGCTCAGAAACGTCGGTAAAGTAGTTTCCTTATTTTATCGTGTCGTCGAAAATATTTGATATTGATATTGATATTGATATTGATATTGATATTGATATTGATATTGATATTGATATTGATATTGATATTGATATTGATATTGATATTGATATTGATATTGATATTGATATTGATATTGATATTGATATTGATATTGATATTGATATTGATATTGATATTGATATTGATATTGATATTGATATTGATATTGATATTGATATTGATATTGATATTGATATTGATATTGATATTGATATTGATATTGATATTGATATTGATATTGATATTGATATTGATATTGATATTGATATTGATATTGATATTGATATTGATATTGATATTGATATTGATATTGATATTGATATTGATATTGATATTGATATTGATATTGATATTGATATTGATATTGATATTGATATTGATATTGATATTGATATTGATATTGATATTGATATTGATATTGATATTGATATTGATATTTCAATAACTATTTGACTTATTATTGTATTTTAATTGTTTTTATTTTTTTTATTCGGCATGCGAAAGCTGCTGAGCGCGTCGCCAGTAGGTGCGATCCATTAGAGTGCAATCGAGTTGTCGCGCGTTGCACTCGGTGCACTCGCGGACAACCGGGAAACCACGCGACGTGTCCGTGCTCCGGCTCTCCCGCGCTCCTCGACTGGTCAGACAATAATTTCCCGTTCGAAATTGCGGTGCTTGCGGTGCGCTCGGCAGTGCACCGCGTTGCACCTTTGATACTCCTTCAGCGCGCCATAATTTACTGCCGTTTCTATTTATAGAACTTCGGAATCGCTACGGCCCTTTTTTTATCCTCAGGATAAAAAGTAAAAAATACAAAACACATTATTATTTTTTTTTTTTTCATACCGCACTTGGATGTGCATATCTTCACGGACGCGGTGCAATCTTGGTTCTATTAATAGAACGCATCACGTAAAACCCTCGTTACCGAGTTAAATTGCACGAAGTGAATCATTGCTCTTTAACACACGCGTATCAATCATCGGCCCTGTCCGCGGTGTCCGAAGGTACGAAACCGTCGCCGAAGAGAGGAAGACACATTTCTTAACAGTCCCGGAAGGACTCCGCGTTGTCTTCTACGGCGAGAGATCGTCTGTTGCGCAATTACGCTGTAAACAAAAGCTTGTACTTTTTACAACAACTCGTTGTCCACAAACGTCCAAAATCTTTTAATTGCTAATTTTCGGATCGCACCATCCGGCTTCTAGTTTTGCAAACAAAAGTACAAACTGAAATTGTTAATGACACGGGAAATATTTATTTTGTTATTATTATTATTATTAATATTTACAGAAAGGAAGTTTACAACTTATTTATTCAATATATACGGGCAGGGTTCATTTACAAGGCGATAGGTAACCCATCGTCCAAGCATACAATACAATTGCGAGAATCGTATAATACGCATTTGCAGATAGTTCGAAGAAAGAATTTATTTATTTATTTATTTATTTATTTATTTATTTATTTATTTATGAACGGGCACCGCCCTTTTACACATTCAGGCAGTCTTTATAATTTGAAAAATTCAATACAAGTACTTCTAATTATTAAATTAAATTACTCACATGTGTGAATTAAATCCACACATATAAGTATTTGAAATTTGATAACATTCGATAAAGTTATATATATACGATTGTGATCAACACATTGAGATTCGAGTGACTGATTTGGTATGCGGCGATATGATAAAAAAATACTACAAAATAACTACAAGACTAACAGATTGTAGAGTCAAGTGGGGGTAAAAAAATATATAAGGACAAGTTTGTCCACTCAAGCCTTAAGGAACGAGTTTGTAACTTATTTGACAACATTTGTTTTACGAAACTTCGTATTGCGATTTTTCGAAATTATTTTTTTTACCGTGCACGCTGTCGTTGCAGTCGTCGGACAATTCTTTCTCTGTGACGATTTTCGCTCTCCGTCGTTTTACGATCGCCCACCCTCCGCTCCGTCGCCGCACCGCGAACACACACGCGCTCGCGCGCTCGTCGAGTAACCCAGCTGCATCATCATCTTCCCCGGTGCTACCGTCACGAGGCCCGTACATGCGTGTCCCGGTAATTCGATGACTATCTCGTTGCGAGGCCTCCTCACGGTGCGTGCCTCGGACGAACCGTGACGATGCGCCCAGAGAGGAAGACCCGGAACGATAACCCGAACGTTCATCGCACCTTAAAGGCGACCTTTTGCGAATTCGGGAGGGAGCTTAAACTTCGTTGCCCTCGCATCTTCGGTTCGATTGAATTTTATCCGTGAAGAATTTTATCCGTGAAGAATTTTATCCGTGAAGAATTTTATCCGTGAAGAATTTTATCCGTGAAGAATTTTATCCGTGAAGAATTTTATCCGTGAAGAATTTTATCCGTGAAGAATTTTATCCGTGAAGAATTTTATCCGTGAAGAATTTTATCCGTGAAGAATTTTATCCGTGAAGAATTTTATCCGTGAAGAATTTTATCCGTGAAGTCAGTTGTATACTGCAGGGAAGCTACGGAACACCCGGAAGGATAAGGTGAACTTCCATGGCGAGTCCAGCGCGTTGCGCACGGAGAAATAAAAATTATTGGGACAACGAGAATTTTGTTAAGAAAAATGATTTAGCTGGTTAACATAGAGACAACGAAATATTTTGCTGTAGCAGCCAAATATTTTGCTTTAGCAGCCAAATATATTTGCTGCCGCAGCAATAAATTATTAACGATCTACATTTTGTTAGAGAAACAGAATAATTTTTCTCGGTGCGCACCAACGAGTGGCGCGAATTCGGGACGGAACTTAAAGGCGACCTTTTGGGAAATCGCGAGGGAGCTTAAACTTCGTTGCCCTTGAATCTTCGGTTCGATTAAATTTCATCAATGAAGTTGCGGTCAGTTGTCAATTGTCTTCCGCAGGGAAGCTACGAAACACCCGGAAGGATAAGGAGAACTTTCATCGCACCACCGAGCGGTGCGAATTCGAGACGGAGCTTAAAGGCAACCTTTTGCAAATTCGTGAGGGAGCTTAAACTGTCTTGCCCTTAAATCTCTGCGATTACATTTCATCTGACAGACAGCGATAGGTGCGCGGTTGGAGTGTGGGTCTGACGGTCTCCAAAGTCAAGAGTACCGCTCGCGGTCAGTACTTGGATGGGTGACCGCCTCGCTGCGCGCTGGCTGGCGCATCGAATCTTGGAGCGGGAGGCAATTTTTCTCGGAGATTGGTGATTACCCTATATGAACACCAATCTCTGGGGAAAGAGCCGTCTGTGTATGGCCGGGTTTTCCGCTGTTTTGCAAGACGCGATGAACGAATCCATCTATTTACCACCTCGAGCGCGTTACGCACCTAAGGTAAACGGCCCAGTTACCAACGCTGTCCCAAATACCGCCATCGAACGCAATTTATACTAATAATAAACAGCTCCCTCTATGAGGAAGCAAAAGTAAAATTATTTATACCAGTAATAATAGTTTTCGTTTAATACAACTGACGGCATGTTGAAGAGCGGATTTTACTCTTGATTAATCCGCAATACGTATTTTTTTCATAAAATGTTCCATTTGACAATTGAAGAAACTGGGCCGCTTACCTTACCAGACTCACAAGATCTCTTGCGAATTCGACAAGTCGTTGCAGATTTCAATCAAGTCATTGCAGATTTCAATCAAGTCATTGCAGATTTCAATCAAGTCATTGCAGATTTCAATCCACTCATTACAGATTTCAATCCACTCATTACAGATTTCAATCCACTCATTACAGATTTCAATCCACTCATTACAGATTTCAATCCACTCATTACAGATTTCAATCCACTCATTACAGATTTCAATCCACTCATTACAGATTTCAATCCACTCATTACAGATTTCAATCCACTCATTACAGATTTCAATCCACTCATTACAGATTTCAATCCACTCATTACAGATTTCAATCCACTCATTACAGATTTCAATCCACTCATTACAGATTTCAATCCACTCATTACAGATTTCAATCCACTCATTACAGATTTCAATCCACTCATTACAGATTTCAATCCACTCATTACAGATTTCAATCCACTCATTACAGATTTCAATCCACTCATTACAGATTTCAATCCACTCATTACAGATTTCAATCCACTCATTACAGATTTCAATCCACTCATTACAGATTTCAATCCACTCATTACAGATTTCAATCCACTCATTACAGATTTCAATCCACTCATTACAGATTTCAATCCACTCATTACAGATTTCAATCCACTCATTACAGATTTCAATCCACTCATTACAGATTTCAATCCACTCATTACAGATTTCGTTCCCGACGACGGTATTTCACACCACCTTGATCAGCCTGAAATAAACGTCGCGATGGTCGAGGCAATGAAGAGCATGTGAAACCCCTCCCCCCCCCCCTTTCCGTGCCCAGTTCGTATCAAAAACTGCAATCAACTTTTTTGACGGATGCTAGCACATACGATCAACAGAAAAGTCTCATCTAATGCCAGAAAAGCTGGCATTAGATAGCACTGTCTCTGAAAATAGTTGATTACAGTTGTAATTACCGACTCAGTCGGTAACAAAAACTGTGACGAATGTCATTCGGAGATGGAAGACATTAGCCGATGTAGAATTCAATACCGCGTCCGATGATACTTCGCATTTACCCCAAACGTAGACCATTTTTTTGCATGGCACTGATTCAAGAAAATGCAACTACATCTCTCGCACTCGTATGTCACGTGCTAGATCTTTCGACCTTAACGCTGCTCAACGAACCGTGAAAATCGTTGAAGATATCGGCGAATGCGATATCGATGACGATCGGCAGTGCAACTCGCCGGATTTCGGAAGATAATCGAAAAAAACGAGAACGAAGTCTCCGCCTATTTCGACCATTTTTTACGTTTCTTATCGACACTGCACATCCGCGTCTCTCCGCTCGTTTGGTATCTTCCATCGCGTATCCGTGGGACGCCCGCAAACAAGCGCCGAACTCGTGCACTTGTTTCAACGCCTGCTTTTATCAGCGATCGCTTCCCCCGAGCGAAACTACGTGCCGACTCATCGTCGAACGAAAGAAACTCGCTCTCGAAGATAAAGTGTTTAATTTAACGATTTCTCCGGCGCACACATCGATCGCGCGATGTGTTGACGCTCTTCACGCATGTCTGGCAAAGTTGGACACGCGCCCGAGCGGGAAGGCCGTTCGGCTAGGTCGACCGGAAGAGGCGCGAAGGAGGGAAGAAACGGGCGGATGAATGGAGGAAGAAACGCGAAGACGAACCGCGATCGACCGTCGTCTTTCCGAGGCCTGCGATTGATTGACAGGCAGCTTAAAAAGCTATGCTGGTACTCCGTCTATACAAGATAAAAAATTCATTCTATTGAACATTAGTCCGGTGACTTCACTTTTTTTGGTTGCGCATCAATTCCTGATTGATTCGCGAGACCGTAGTATTTAATATTTTTTCTCTATCTTTGATCTAAGTATCTTAATTGTTGATTTGAAGATCAACTTCGCCAGCTCGCCCGTAAGCGCCGCGTAAAAAGACCGAATTTCAACGTCCAATTTTATCGTGACTTCACTTTTTTTGTTGCGTATCAATTCCTGATTGTTTCGCGAGTCCGCAGTATTTAATATTTTTTCTCTATCTTTGATCTAAGTATCTTGATCTAAGTATCGATTTGAAGATCAATTTCGCCAGCCGTCAATTTTTTAAGCGCCGTGTAAAAAGACCGATTTTCAATATCTAATTATTTATTCAAATGATCGATAAAAGCCTTCGAGATTTTGTACCACTAAAATTTGATACTTACATTACAACATGTCAAAAGTTTATGCACATGACTTTAGATTGCCTTCGCGACACAACCACCTTAAGGAAGCTATGTTGGTACGCCGTAGTCATAGACATCAGTGTCCATATATGACATAAAAAATTAATTATTCATTCAAATGATCGATAAAAGCCTTCGTGATTTTGTACCACTAAAATTTGATACTTACATTACAACATGTCAAAAGTTTATGCACATGACTTTAAATTGCCTTCGCGACACAGCCACCTTAATTGACTTCGTTACTTCGATTCTCATGGTCTTTGTTCTATTTCCCGGTGAAAATCATCGACCGGAATAGAACGCGAGCCCGACGAACAAAGTTCGAACGGACACGGCCCTGCCCTCTCATTTAGAGACCTCGCATGATGAACGGCTGAAAATGAAGCTATAAAAAAAAATATAAAAAAAATGAAGACAGCGAAAAAAACATTTATAAAAAAACCCAAAGCGGCGCGAGACTCCTCGATCATCCCCAGCGGTTCGAGACAACGCGCCGTCAACATCGGAAGAAAATCGTTCGCTCATGATTTATATTTAAACGAAAGATATCTAAATATAGAGACGAGAAACTCTCGGAGCCTCCCTCGCGGTTGCGACCGGTTGCGGCGATCGTCGGGAATGCGCGGTTCGCTCCGGCCCCGCAGGCGCCACGCTGTGCGGCTCGCTCGACCCGCGCTCTCTCTCCCTCTCTCGTTCCCAATCTATTCAATAAGCCACGATAAGTGAATAAAAAGCCGTTTTAAAGTTTTCCATCAAGCTCGGCCTCCGCTCGTGTTACGTCTCGGAAGAGCCGCGCGAGACACGCGCGGAGAGAACGATCGCCTTTTTGCACTTTTTCTTCTTCCCCGCTGATCAGGCCGCGCGGTTATCTTCGCGCGCCGAGCGCGGAGAATCGTGCAGAAGAGCGGCCCCGATCGACGCCATTCTCGTGCCCTCCGCGCTCCGATAAAACTACTGATAATTAGCGCTCAATTAATTCGGCAGATCGCGAAGACGATGCGGATTTCTTCTTTTCTTCTTTTCTTTATTTTTTAAATTTTTTAAATTTTTTAAATTTTTTTTTTGTATGTTTCGGGCGATTCTCGGAAGTCCG
Organism: Ichneumon xanthorius; assembly: GCA_917499995.1. Lineage (NCBI taxonomy): Eukaryota > Metazoa > Arthropoda > Insecta > Hymenoptera > Ichneumonidae > Ichneumon > Ichneumon xanthorius. The sequence goes on from OU824201.1 coordinate 18,423,050, forward strand.
GCGGTACAATGAACTCCGGCGGTCGATAGGGCGACTCCTGAGGCTGGCGGACTGATAAAAATACGATTGAATCGACTACAAATTCGGGCATAGACGTTATAAATATCTCGTTTGTGCAGCTGAAAGATTCGTTGGTTCGAGGACATTTTTTTGATTATTTAACTAAAATATTTTTTGCGCATTAAAATATTTTTTGCGCATTAAAATATTTTGTTCGCCCGAGAAGATATTTATTTTAACGCACCTGCTCGAATCTGAGGTTGATTTGATCGCTTTTTTTATCAGTGCAATGAAAAACAGCTGTTTCCGTTAAAATGGACACGCTTGTTGCACACCGAGCAATTGTGGGCTTGTCAATTAAATAATTTTCATTTTTTTTCATTAAATTCAATTATACCAGTTTTATGCATAAAAACTTGATAGATCGGTAAAATTCGACCAGTCTTCTTTTCTCACAATCGTCGAAGCGACGAGATCGTTCGGCAGAGCAGTGAAGAATCAACTCCGAAAATCTACAAAAAAAAAATCGTTAGAAAAATGTTTAGCACGATCGATAAAAATTGGAATCTTCGTAGATTCCAAAGCGATCTCGACGAGCGCTCGGGACACGAACGGGGCAAATCCCGTGTTATCGAAGTCGCTTCGAAAGCGAGGGCGAGGAATTTGCGCGTCGGGGAGTCTCCGCCGCCAAGGAAAACAACGATAGTTCGCTGTTACGCGTAAAAAGTAGCACGGTCGTCATAATTATCGATAAAAGTGTCGGGCGGCTCGCGCTGGCCGGGACAAAGTGGCGACCCTCGTGAAAATATACAATAGCGCATGATATACGACCGTTTGCGCTCACCAACAGCGAGCGCGCAGCATATTTACCGATTATGAAAATTCGTTTCTTCTTCGCCTGAAAAATATACACTTCACCCTGTTCCATTTACAAATTTTATTTTATTAAATTAAATTTTTTTTTTTTTTTTTGGGTTTTTGTTTCAGATGTCCTCGTATCAGTCGAATTTGATCGTGTATCTGGTGCTCGTTGCGGCGTTCGTCGTACTACACCTGGCCCAAGCACAGTCGGACGTGTATCAGAAGAGCGAATCGAAGCACAAATACTGCGGCAAACATCTATCCAACGCCCTACAGCTTCTATGCAACGGCGTCTACAATTCGATGTTCAAGAAGAGTGGCCAGGGTCAGTATTTGAACGAAAAAAAAAGAATATTTAAGATGAAAAGTAGGGATGTGCGAATATTAAAAAATTTGAATAATTCATCATGAATTTTGATTATAAATAATTAGTATTTGAATATTCAAAATATTCGAATGAATTGAATAATTTGAATATACTTCAAGATATTCGGATAGTTAAGAATATTCGAATGATTTTAATAGTCTAAATATTGCAATTTGATAAACAAATTATTCCAATAATTAGAAATATTGATTCGAGGGCAGAGCTGGGCATTATTTTAAATACTTGATGTACTTCAGGTATTTTAAATACGTATTATAAGTACCCAAATACTTTTCGGGCCCTGTCGGTACATAATACAAAATACTTTTGCGTCTACTCTATATGGATGGAATTCGATTCGATCAATTCACGATAAACAACGCGAATTGATTTATAACAGAATTTGTTGTACACGTTTAAGCTTTGAAAAAGGGAATAACTTGCAACCGAGCCTAAGATCTTCAGCTCTGTAATAGTCAAAATTCTTCATTCAATGAATGCAATTTGTGTGCTCAGTTTCATTGCGATCGGAATTTCATCATTCGAATATTCAGTTCATAAAAATTATTCGCAATATTCGAATTATTCAAATCTCGGAATATTCAGTTAAAATTTTGAATTGAACATCAATATTCATTTCAATTACCCCTAAAGAAACGAAGAAATATATTTAATTCGGAATTTCATAATTCGAATATTAAATTCATAAAAATTATTCTAAATATTCGAATTATTCAAATCTCTGAATATTCAGTTTAAATTTTGAATTGAACATCAATATTCATTTCAACTAACTTCACACGCTATTCGCACACCCCCAAAGAAAAGAAGAAATATATTTAATGTTTAATTTTAATTAAATTTTTCTTCGCTTTCAACAGAAATGGAGATGGATGACTACCCATACGCTTACGACTACCCACTCAGATCGAGATCGAGCGCGAACGCTATGATGGGACGTTTCGGCGGTGCGAGATTTCGTCGCCAGACCCGCGGTGTTCACGACGAATGTTGCACCAAGTCGTGCTCCCTCGACGAGTTGACAAGCTACTGTGGACGTTAAGACCGAAGGAAAATGAAACAAACACACGGAGCGAAGAGATAATACGAACGAAAACACAACTCACGCGCTTCACCGACACCGCACGACCTCCCACCACCCAAAAAGGAAGAAAAAAAAACAAAAAAAAAATTAAACAAGTATCTGCTGAAGAAAAAAAACCTTGCAAAAAAAAAAACAGAATAATAATTTCTTGATCTCACTCTCGGCCTCGCCTCAAATGGAAGAAATAAATTATTACTCTAGTAGAATTGTCGTTATAATTATAGTGGAGCAAAAACAAAAATCGCAAAACTCACACACACACACACACACACAGATTTCGTTGAATAATTATCTCAATCGCCCGAGCTTATAGGAACGATTTATCCGTACGAATAATTAATTGTGATCTCGCCGGTCCGCTCGTCGACGGTCCGCTGGTGCGAATTTATTATTTCTTCTCTTAATTTCTCTTTCTATTTCTCTTCTCACCCTCGCGCGCATATGTGTTAAACTTTTGTCTCCTCTCTTCCGTGTCACACCGCCCTCGAGCCGCACGCATATTTTATAACTCCAAACACTATGTATACGAGCATTGACGAACGAATTATCGTGAATCCAGAGTATACGAATCCGTAGATTAACGCGTTTATGATTATTATATTACTTAGCTTTTATACTATCAAAAAATACCGTACAGTTACTACGTATATATATATATATATTTTATTCCGTCGCGTCGGAGGCTGCGGACAAGGTTGATTTTTCTTGTGATTGTGAATTTCCATTTTTGTTGTTGTTTTTCTTCTTTTTTTTTTTAATCGTAATACTATCCGATGTATCGATGCGCAAAGACGAGAGTATTACAGTGATTCGATTTATCGTGCTGTTTAGATTAATTACTATAGTGTATACAACTTCATATATATATATATATATATATACACATACACACGCATATATATATGTTCACTATATTATACGTTTCGTCCGAAGAATCTTCTCTTTTTAATGTCTTCGCGGCTTGTCCTGCCTCTTCGCTTGTCCTGAAAAAACTCTTTTACATCCCCGGCGCTTTCGTAGATCTCTAACACATAGTTTTTTTTTTTAGGTTTTATTTCTTTTCATACCCAACAGCCACGTGTACGAAAATTTCTTCATTCATGCGCTCTCTTGCGTTTCGTTTTACGAAGTAAATAAAATTCATTCGATGGTGATTATACTCAATGATATCGTTTGATTGCGCGCTGCAGGCTTCCCGCAACGCCGACTCGCTCGCACCGTCGCAGCTACATCGAATCCTTTATAAATAATTTATTATAATTAGATAAATATTTCCTCGTCGTTTCGCCAGCCGAGCGCAGCGTCTCGATCCTCATCCTTCGTCCTCGTCTTCTTCTTTCCTTCTTTTTTCATCGACTCTGACTTTCCCCATTTTTTCTTCTTTTTTCATCGACTCTGAATTTCCCCATTTTTTCTTCTTTTTTCATCGTCTCTGAATTTCTTAATTTTTCTTCCTTTTTTCAACCATTCTGAATTTCTTCTTTTCTTCTTTTTTCATCAACTCTGAATTTCTTCTTTTTTCATCAACTCTGAATTTCTTCATTTTTTCTTCCTTTTTCATCAACTCTGAATTTCTTCATTTTTTCATCTTTTTTCATCGACTCTGAATCGCTTCATTGTTTCTTCTTTTTTCATCGATTGTGAATTTCTTCATTTTTTCTTCTTTTTTCATCGATTCTGAACTTCTTCATTTTTTCTTTTTTTTGCTTTTATTGTGAATTTCTTCATCTTTTCTTATTTTTTCATCGATTTCGAATTTCTTCTTTCTTTTCTTCTTTTTTTCACCGATTTTGAATAGGATCGACCGTTGCGTCGTGGAGCGCGCATGCGCACGCGAATCGCGTGAAGATACACGTCTCGCACACGATACTATTACTTTCCGGAATGGGGAGGGTGCGTTTCGGTCTTGGGAGGGATTGACGCTTCTCGCAAACGAGACGCGCACTGTCCGTCCGGAGAGGCTGTACTTTATATTATATAGGCCATGTGATTTGTATGAAAATGTACTTCAATTTAGAAATTAAAAGAAAGTTGATCCCGAGCGATGGAAGACTATTTTTCAACGTACCCTGTTCAAGCGGTTGCGACATTGCGAATTATATCAAATATCGACGTGACCGAGCTATATCAGGACCGCGAGCGTTCGACACGTATCGGCAAATGTTACGTGCCAGGTGAACTTCATAATTCATGCGAAAATGGCGCGGAAAGGCCTCGGATACGTGCTTGACACGCTGAGAGAAACTTTCAACGCGGCAATGAAAAATAATCAAAAAACGAAATAATAAAAAATAAAAAATTAAAAGAACGAAATAATAAAAAAATTTTAATTACAAAAACCTCAATAATAAATAAATAAATTTGGTAGACAAATAAATTTCCCGCGCATTAACTCCATAAGTATTTACAGAGCCGACGCTATTGGCAAGCAACTTCGATAAAACGACATTTTTTTTTTCAATCACCACCTTTCTGGTTGACTTTGGCCCAACGTAGCTGATTCCCGTTCGGTCCAAAAACAAACGGAAATACGGGGGCCAGAAGGTATTTCAGGACCATCGATTTTTACCCTCAAAATTGAGTCCCAGAGATTTCCAAGGTAATAAACAACACATAATCACCAATCCCGAATAGCTTCCGTTATCGCCACGCGAAGATATCGATACGATCCACAGCAAACTTCATCCATCACAACGCATCGCATAAAAAAATAAAATAAAAAAAATGCTAAATCTCCCACTTGTCTTCCTGTCTTCACCTTCGGTGTCTCGAACGGCGATGGCAGCCGAAGAAGATATACGAGAATTCGAAGAAAAATCAGCGAGCATGGACGATCTCGAGATCGAGTCATCGGGGAGGCAGTCGAGTAATTCCTCGACCTTTCGGTACTTCGACGCAGACCTGAGAAAATTGCTGGTACACACACAACATGTTAAATTAAATGTATGCAAATTGCCACTCGTCGAAGGTCTGGGCTGCGCGCCACGTGGAGAGAAATTTTTTCCCGGAAGCGTGCGTGACACTCGCTCGTGTCACGTAACAATTTTCCGCATGAATATTCCAGAAGTTTGCGACAGCGACCATCGGCAACGTATCGATTGCCCGCGTAACCCTTTCCCGTCACCGTCCCTTTGCAGTCTGCATTTTTAAATCGCTCGACTCGTGCCGTGCACCGCCGTGCTCGAGCCGGACCTTTACGTTCTTGGTCCTTCGGACTCGGCGACGATTTCTTCGTTGACAAAGATGAGTCGCTGGGGCCGGGAGAGGAGAAAGGGTTCCAATTTAAGAATTTAATGGGTTAATTAATTAATTAATAATTAAGGGTCGCCTTTTTCGGGAATTTTCAGATGCATTGTCTAAAAAATTGTAAATTGGATGCACCGGACTGGAAGTTTTTATACAGAAACTCGTACGGTAAATTTAATGTACTTTTATAGTAAAATTAATGTAAATTGAAAGCATTGTATATATAAAAGTACTAAAGTTTTTTATATAATGGACGTTAGTTTTTCATCACAATTGTACGTGAAATTCTATATACCAGTTTTTCCAGTTCCGGTACATTGCATTAAATTTTACATTTCGGAAGAATTTTTTTTGCAAGTGTGTATTTTATCAGGAATTTCTGTAATGAAAATGTTTGTATTTATCGCCGCGAAACTGAGTGAATATTTCTGTGGATGTTATAAAATTGATTCGTGATTTTATTGAATATTATCCGACAAAAAAATACCAGCATTCTTATCTAATAATGCACATTAATGCTGGATTTTTTGTGCCAGGCATTTTGTGGTGCATTATCGGGATATTTATTAATGAAAATTTTTGTATTTATTGCCACAAAATTGAGTGAATATTTTCATTGATATTATAAAATTGATTAGTGATTTTATTGAATATAGTCTGACAAACAAAAATTCCAGCGTTCTTATCTAACAATACATAATCAATAACGCATTAATAATAATGCTCGCATTTTTTTGTCACATAGTATCGAATCCTTAAGGTGATGCCAGCTGCCCTTTGCAGCCTGCATTTTGAAGCAGCTCGGTTCGCTCCGTGCACCACCGTGCTCGATACGAATAAATTATAACGATTTGATGGATTAATTAGTTAACTAATAATTAAGGGTAGAATCGTCTTTTTCGGGCATTTACGAAATATTTTTAATGACATTTTTTTTGTATTTATTGCCACGAAACAGTGAATATTTTCATTGATATTATAAAATTGATAAGTGATTTTATTGAATACCGTCTGACAAAATTGCCAGCATTATCATCTAATACAACAAAATAATGCTCGAATTTTTTCGCACATTATTGAACAAAATATCGAATCCTTAAGGTGATGCGAGCCGCCTTGCAGCCTGCATGTTTAAAGCGGCTCGTCTCGCTCGCATCGCCGTGCTCGAGACGGACTTGTACGTTCCCGGACATTCGGGCTCGGCTCCGATTTCCTCGGCGACGAAGACGAATCGCTCGGGCCCGAGAGAACGCGCGCGGTCCAGCGCAGCCAGCGTAGTCCTTGACCCGAGCCAATTTAACAATTTAATGGATTGATCTTGCAATCAGTGCAATTCCACGCTTGCATGCCGTTCGCTCAGTCATCCAACGTATACGTGCTTACCGGCACAGCGTGCGCTCCTCTCAGCCTCGCACCTCGAACTATATGGCTTCACGTTATCTTCCCTCGTATTGGTCCACTTCAATCGCGCTCGCGTACTACAACGTCGTACTTCGGTGCACTCGCTCGAACCGCGCGATCCTCGAAGCTTGACATTGGCCTTGGTCGCGAGAATCCACTCGCACGTGTCCTCGGCCACGCCGCCTCTTCTTCGTAGCTTCCGAGCCGCGACGGCGGCCTCTCCAGAGCGTTGTACTTTTCCCCTCCCTCCAAAGAACGAAGTCGGTCTCGAGCCAACGAAACTCGATATGTACGCGCAATTGACCCTTCGATGCCCCGATAACGCGTCGCTTCTTACCGGCTCGGTGGGAAGAAATGTCCGCGTCGATATCTTCCGCAATTAAGATCCGATGTAATTTGGAAATTTTGAGAAAAAATATTGAGGAACGGAGGAATTTTTCTTAAAAATAGAAATTTATTAGGTGTAAAGATTTTTTTTAAGTGCATTTCTTTTTTTCTTCTTTTTTTTATCGTTATCACGAGACGAGTGTCGATATCTTCCGCAATAAAGATGCGATGTAATTTGGAAATTTTGAGAAAAAATATTGAGGAACGGTTCAAATGCATCCTTGCAAAAGTTTTCTTCAGAGGCTATCGAGTCGCGTATTTCCTTTTTTTTATTATTAAAACAAAATTTATTAGGTGTAAAGTTTTTTTTTTAAGTGCATTTTTTAGAAGTTAAAGATATGGGTAGGAGTGGATTTACGATAAAAATAGAAATAAATTAATTTAATTTAGTTTAATTGAAAAGAAAAGGAGACAATTATCTGGAAAAGAACATTTATCCATATTTGTAATCAGAAGAATGGTCTATATCGTCTGAACTGCGGAGGACTTTCAAATTTGAAAATTACGATAAGTAGACTGTAAAAATAAATCATAAATTTAGTGTACTGGAACATGAAATTTGCTTACGTTACTTATATTAAACAAGTCTCATGTGAAGAATTTTAACTCAAAAATTGTAAACTTAGGTGTTTCAAATTTTTATAAATCGTATATTAAGTTTTTTTCACTGTTTCAACTTTTATAACTCGTTACACTAGAGCTCCAATATTTAGGATTTAATTATACATTGTATTCTGATTCTAGAGGATAAATTCGTCAAATTAAGTAAATTAATTAATTCGTGAAAGTGTCGAGTTGAGAATTTTTTAAACTTTTTTTCTCCGACGGGAAAGTCAATGGGCGATGAAATTACGGCTTATCTCGTCCCAGCCGTAACTTCGACCAAGTATAAATTTCTCTGACGCTCGTGAGGTATCTTCTGTACAAGGTATTACGCAATGTTCGCCAATGAGTGTCAATTGATCGGGCAGGTGCAGGTCACCGGACAGACGGATACCGCCGGCATATCCAGGGTCAAGATTAAGGTGGTGACGAAACAAGCGGGTCTTCACAGACTCGCCGACTACACGCCGAGACTGAAGGAACTCGTGCTGGACGGAAGCTGCGTCGATTCGCTCAGAGACCTGGGCTCTTCGCTGAGGCATCTCGAGGCTCTCAGTGTCGCTAGGTAAATTGACGAGTCGTTTGAAACCACACAGAAAAAAAAAAATTAATTGTGCCAAGAAAATGAGCGCTTGCGGCTGGTGAAACAAATTTTTGGTTGATCGAAGGAAATAATTTTTTTTTATCGAAGGAAGTATTTTTTATTAAATAAACGATTCGATGGCCGTAAGTTTGTTCATTTCGATCGACCAAATATTTATTTCATCACCTATAAGTACACATTTCACTCAATTGATCACTCAATTGATTTTTTTTTCCTGTGCAATTATTTTTTATTTTTTTTTTTATTATTTTTTTTTTTTTACGATGAGGAAGGAAGATAAGAAGTAAGAAATCCGTATGTTCAAAACAGATGCAGCTTGAAGTCTCTCGATGGATTGTGGGGTTTTCGTAGGTTGAACAGTCTCGTAGCGAGGGGCAATTCCATCAAGGACCCTTCACCCTGCTCCGGAGTCCGGAAGCTCGCGAAGTTGGATCTCGCTGACAACGACATCGAGGATCCTTATACCTTCGCTTTCTTGCGTAGCTGCAAGTATCTGAGAATGCTCGAGGTAGCCGGAAATCGTTTCCAAGATTATCGGGACATCGTGACGGTTGGTCTTTAAAATACTTCGCATCACCGTGGGAAAAAAATTTTGAGAATCTACTTATTCGACCGGAAGTAACTCATTTCAGGTGTGACGTCACTTCCGGTCGAATAATGAGATTTTAATTCTGGAAGTGACGTGTTTTCGGTATGACGTCACTTCCGGTCGAATAATGAGATTTTAATTCTGGAAGTGACGTATTTCCGGTTCGACGACATTTCCGGTCGGAAAGGGAGGTTTTCAAACCGGACGCGTCGTATTTCCGGTTCAATGACATTTCCGGTCAGAACATGAGATTTTCGAACCGGAAACGGACGGATACAATTGAACGAATATTAAAAAATATATATTTTCGCGTATAAGAAATATATATATTTTCGCTCATAAGAAAAATATATATTTTCGCTTATAAGAAAAAAAAATTATTTTTGCTTATAAGAAAAAAAAATATTTTTGCTTATAAGAAAAATATATATTTTCGCTTGTAAGAAAAATATATATTTTCGCTTATAAGAAAAGTATATTTTTTATATACACAATGTATTCGCCTGAAACGTTGGATATTTTTAACAATATATTTTAAATAAATTCTTCGCATATACCTTTTATTCGTGCGAGCGAACCCGATGACACCATGAAGCGATGCACTTTCAGAGTCTCGTCCCGCAAATCCGAGTCCTCGACGGTGAAGAGATCGAGGAAGTTGGCAATGGAGCCGAAACACGCGGAGTCTCCGACGAGGAAAGTGACTCGACGTCGGAAGATGAAGAGATCATCTTCTTTTCAGACGCTGAGGACGACGACGCGTGTCTCGCGAAGAAACAGGAGGAAGCTGATATCGAATTGAGGACGGAAGAAGAAACAGAACGCCGTCCGCACGCTCGACAACTGGTAACGAAACGTGTCTGCACCCAGAATAATAATTTATTCGGCGCGCGCCCCGTAAATATTCATTTAGTTTAAAAAAAAGATTGATTCTGTTTAAATAAATATTAATTTAATTAAAATTAATATTTATTTAATTAAAATGTATATTTATTTAATTAAAATGTATATTTATTTAATTAAAATTTATATTTATTCAATTTAAATAAATGGTTATTTAAACCAGCAAAATATTGATTTGCGTGTGCCCGTCAAATGAATTATTTTTCTGGGTGGGGTATTGCTCGGATAATTGGTTTTATCGATGAAGTACAATTTTGCACAGGGTGCGGGGGACGATGGACCGGTCACCCTCGTTTTAAAGGAACGTCGCGAGAGAGGACTCGAGGACGACGATGTAAAGATACGAGCGTATGAGCGCTGCTTGGACTCTTCTTCCTCGTCTATATTCCTGATGACTGACGAGTTCGATGCCGTATTGATGATCGACCGGAGCATGCAAAATCTCGGTCGGTAGATTGAAAAAAAAACTGGAAGAAAAATGTTATTTAAGAGAATACGTCACATGGTCGCCGTTATTTTTTAAGGATGGATCACAGGTAGTTTCCCAGCCAAAAGTGAGATTCGTTGAGAATTTCAACACGAATGGTATAAAAATCTGAAAAAAGTCAACTGTATTAATAAACGTGCCAAGAATATCAATTTTGTTATAATGTTAAATATAATATAATAATAATGTTGAAAACATTATTAACAAATTGCTAAAAAAAATTGTTCAACGAATAATCAGTAAACCTTTTTCTTCTCTTTTCAGATGATTTTCAAGAAGCGACATGAATTTTTTCAGAACTTTCTTACATTTTATAATTTTCCGTTTTGACATTTTTCGCCTCGAAACTTCTCGTGCCACGAAATCGATTTATTATCAAATACCCGAAGAACAAAATTTCAAACGTAAGAAAATTCTGCAAAAATTCATATGCATTCTAAAAAATGAAGAAATTCATTTAAACTGAGAAAATGTATTTTCTGATTTTTTTTTTAAACAATTCATTTTCTAATAATTAGTTAGTAATAATGCCATACAGGCATTATTATTATGCAATGTCAAAGGTCAAATATGATTAACACGGCTGATTTTTTTTCAGATTCTTGGAATGTCTCCAAGTACTGAAATTTTGATCGTATTAAACCTTTGGTTGGGAATGTGTGTGCGACCCATCCTTAAAGTCTCGAAAATCATTAATTTTTGCCCTCGAATACCCGGCGTAATTTTTAATTTTTTTTTTATTCAAATTTTTCCAGGAGACTATAATCGGAGCTCGGAAGCAATGCCCAGCAAGTTGACGAGCGGACGCGCCGTGTGCGGCAACTTGGCCGCCTCTCTTCGGGTTCGAAACTCGTCCAAGAATCCATTCACTCTTCCGACCTCCCGAGCAAGTTTGCCTCAAACATACTCGGCACCAAAATTTTCGTTGCTTTCGGGTGTTTCGGAACGATCGAGCTCTCTCGTAATATCGTCCAAACGTAAACACGCGTAATCAACGGGACCATCGTTCTGGATTTGTAGGTCGAATCCAGCGTCGACGATAATAACGATGCGAGGAACTAATCACACTCGCCCCCCCCCTCCCCCTCTCTCCGCCCCCTCCGTATCTGAACTTCGAGGTCTGCGGGAATCCTACGCGAAACAAATGGAAGAAGAAAAGAGATCGAGTCTACGATTTTTTTTTTTTTTTTTTTTTTTTTAATCGTTGCTTCCGCTATTTATGGTTAGACGGTATTGTATAGCAAAAGGCGTTGAATTGTCAACGAGAAACGAGGAGGACACGAACGTGAAGCGTTTCCTGCGTCACTGTTGATGGGCATTGAAAAAGCATTGAAAAAAAAAAATATATATATATATACAAATAATAATATTTCTTCTTTTTTGTTTTTATCGTTATCGCGAAACACGAGACACGTGACCCGGGATTCTCTGGAACGAGGTAAATGTTGATTTCGGTTGCAACTTCGAGCGTCGCACTGCCCAACTCCGAGACGTCCGAGAGAAAAAAAAATTTAATTTTAAAATCTTAAAATTTTAATAAAATTTAATTTAATTTTTATAAAAAAACATTTCTTCTTTTTGAACGTGCAACGAGGTAGATGTTCGGTCTGGTCGCAGTTTCGAGCGTCGCCCAACGACGAAACCTCCGAGAGACAAAATAAATAAATAAAATAAAAAACTAAATATTTCTTCTTTTTGATTTTATCGTTATAGCGAGACACGAGACACATGCCCGGGCTTTTCAGACCGATGTAGACGCTCGGTCCGGTCGCAGCTTCGAGCGCCGCCCAACCACGAGACCTCCAAGAAAAAAAAAAAAAAAAAAAAAAAAAAGTCAGAGTTCCAGATCTGAGTCACAATAAATTGCATAACAATGAGAGGAGAATCGAGGGAGAGATATATTGAAAAGCGGCCGGGGGAGGGGGGGGGGGGCAGCGCTCTCTCGAGAATATACTTCGCGCCGTGCCCCGCCGTGCGTCTCGTGTCGCAGTTATCATTTAAAGAACTGTGTCCCGACCCAGTTACGCTCCCGATGTTTGGTGAAACAACAGCTCGAACCAATTTATTATAGGCGCGAACGTTCGCGCCCCTCGCCCTCCGCCCCTTCCGCACACGCGTGTAATTCTCGCCAGTAAATGTGGCCACACGAATGTCAATGTACGGGAGTCGCTGTGTTGCGTACACCGAAACGCGACGAACGGGGCGGTCGCGTTAAGGTAGTAACTAGCGCAATGACTGACGCCGCGTAAGTTTGAGAGGAATAAAAGAGAATTACAAACACTTCTCGATCGGATAAAAATCTGAAAAAAATCAAGCATATGGAACATGCTGATAAGATTGTTCGTCCATAATAATGATCCCAAAATGTTATTCGTTTCCTTTATGTTAAAATTTGTTTAAAATCGTAGTTTTCAAGTATTAGATAAAATTCTGAAAAAATTCATACGTATTCAGAAAAATTAACAAATCATTTTCGTAATAAAAAAAATTTGGTTGCCGGGTAATTTTTTGCACAATTTTTTTTTTCAGTAATTTGTTATGAACATTCTGAAATTATTATTATGCACAAATAATGTTTTCAGCACCTTTTATATGCTAGAATTTTTTCAGATTTTTTTCTCATCGAGAAGTGTTTGTAATCTTTGCCTTTTTTCTCTCGAACTTAGGCGGCGTCAGTCAGTGTGCTAGAACTACCTTAAGGTAGTACTAGCACAATGACTGACGCCGCGTAAGTTTGAGAGGAATAAAAGAGAATTACAAACACTTCTCGATCGGATAAAAATCTGAAAAAAATCAAGCATATGGAACATGCTGATAAGATTGTTCGTCCATAATAATGATCCCAAAATGTTATTCGTTTCCTTTATGTTACAATTTGTTTAAAATCGTAATTTTCAAGTATTAGATAAAATTCTGAAAAAATTCATACGTATTCAGAAAAATTAACAAATCATTTTCGTAATACAAAAAAATTTGGTTGCCGGGTAATTTTTTGCACAATTTTTTTTTTCAGTAATTTGTTATGAACATTCTGAAATTATTATTATGCACAAATAATGTTTTCAGCACCTTTTATATGCTAGAATTTTTTCAGATTTTTTTCTCATCGAGAAGTGTTTGTAATCTTTGCCTTTTTTCTCTCGAACTTAGGCGGCGTCAGTCATTGTGCTAGTACTACCTTAAGGTAGTACTAGCGCAATGACTGACGCCGCGTAAGTTTGAGAGGAATAAAAGAGAATTACAAACACTTCTCGATCGGATAAAAATCTGAAAAAAATCAAGCATATGGAACATGCTGATAAGATTGTTCGTCCATAATAATGATCCCAAAATGTTATTCGTTTCCTTTATGTTACAATTTGTTTAAAATCGTAATTTTCAAGTATTAGATAAAATTCTGAAAAAATTCATACGTATTCAGAAAAATTAACAAATCATTTTCGTAATACAAAAAAATTTGGTTGCCGGGTAATTTTTTGCACAATTTTTTTTTCAGTAATTTGTTATGAACATTCTGAAATTGTTATTATGCACAAACAATCTTTTCAGCACCTTTTATATGCTAGAATTTTTTCAGATTTTTTTCTCGTCGCGAAGTGTTTGTAATCTTTGCCTTTTTTCTCTCGAACTTAGGCGGCGTCAGTCATTGTGCTAGTACTACCTTAATCGTGTGTACGAGCGTGTGTCGGCGAAGATACGTGTTTCTTCTTTACTCTACTTTTTTGCTTCTTCTTCTTCGATCGTTCGCACGCGAGCCCGCGACCTTTACATTTATTGCCGGTTCTCGAGACACCCGTCGGTTTGATTGATGATCGAAGCTTTTTGCCGTCAAAGGTATCTTCCGAAGTGACGAAAAGCCGCTTCCGGGTCGGAGAGTCCATTAATCCTAATCGCTTGCGTTATTCCGACCGGCAAGGGCAGACGAGTTTGCATAACTGACTATTGCTGTTTGCATCCTTGAAATTACACAACTTGGCGCACTGTTTTCTATTAATAAAATCATTGCTATTCAATATTGGCGGGCGAAGTACCAAAAATACTTCGAGTACAGAGTCTAAAGTATCGAGGACTTTCGTTACTCGAAGTATTTTTCAAATACCTTTTGCACTCGAAGTATTTCTCAAGTACATTTTGTACTTGAAGTATTTCTCAAGTAGTTTTCGTACTTGAAGTATTTCTCAAGTACTTTCTGTACTCGAAGTATTTCTCAAGTACTTTCTGTACTCGAAGTATTCCTGAAGTACTTTTTGTACTGGAAGTGTTTCTCAAGTACTTTTTGTACTCGAAGTATTTCTCAAGTACTTTTTGTACTCGAAGTATTTCTCAAGTACTTTTTGTACTCGAAGTATTTTTCAAGTACATTTTGTACTCGAAGTATTTTTCAAGTACATTTTGTACTCGAAGTATTTGTCAAGTACTTTTCGCAATTAGGTTCTTAGCGATAAGCGTGAAGATATATATCGATATATCTTAGTGTTGTCTTCCATCGTACAGCGACAAAACTCATGGCTTGCCATTCCCGATTGTTCACTCACAGCTCGTCCCTAAATGCACACGTGCGTGTGAAAGTATCTTCCGAAGCGATAAAAAGGCGTTTCCGCCTCGGACTGTCCATTAATCCTAATCGTTTGTGTTATTCGACCGGCAAGGACAGACGAGCGTACAGTAGAACCTCGATTATCCGAACCCTCAATTATCCGAACCATGGCCCGTTCATCCGAACGCTCGGTTATCCGAACGTTAGCGCGAGACATATTATACATTGTTCCTCGCCGCGGCGAGGGCGGAGCCTGTGTTGTGGCGTGTTGAAGCGCACTTTTCCTCTTTCAGCGTTAACCCGCTCGCTCGCTTTCCCGGACAGTTTCAGCCACCCCAACAGAGTCCCCAACTGAGGATGGCGCGCATCGGAGACTAGTTTTTATACCAAATCTTTTTAATTGCCATACATACGGAGTTCATGCTGAAGCTGAAAGCACAAAAGCGCTTAGCTTAGCGTTCGTCAATTAAAAAAAATTTTAATTGACAACTTTATTTCAGAGAATCCTCGAAATAAGACTTCGAGGTTGGAAGTATGTTAAAAACATGTTTTGAAGTTTAACATATAGTACTGATTTATTTTTGTATGACTTGTTTATATGCATGTTATAAATCCCGTAAAAAATGTTGATTTTCGATTATCCGAATTGTTGATTAAGCGAACTATGACCGGTCTCGGGTTCGGATAATCGAGATTCTACTGTACATAACTGACGATTGCTGTTTACATCCTCAAGATTACACACCGCAGTGCGCTGTTTTATAAATTAAGTTATTGCTATTTAATATCATTCGAGCGTTATTTTTTTATCGCACGGTGATAAAATTTATCTTCCGGTTGTCTTCTATATCGTACAGCGATAGAGCGCTTGGCTTGGGATTACCGATTAATCGCTCGAAGCTCGTCCGTAAATGCACGAATGTAACATCAGTACAATTACTGTCGTTTTTACTGTATTGCTCTATGAATGAGTGCACACGCCTACTAAAAGCTATTCTTCTGTTCAGTGCTCGTGGCACGTGTTGAATGGAGTGACATTCTTTTTTTTCTTCTTTTTTTTTTAACGCTCGAGGTTCTACTGCACATAACTGACGAATGCTGGTTACATCCTCAAGATTACACACCGCAGCGCACTGTTTTGATTCCTCATAGAGGAAGCTTTTAATTAAATTATCGCTATTTAATACCACTCTACAAGTGAATCATAAACGAATATATCACAAAACAATTTAACTCACATAAGAAGGAATAGACTAACATGTACCAAAAAAAGCGAATTAGGGGCTGAAGGACTTAGGTCGATTGCCTGTTGCCAATAGAAGTAACTTTGTGAAGTGTAAATAATCGTCGAAATGTACCAGCATCCATACAGTGGATGCTGGTAATATATTGGTAATATATTGGTAATATATTGGTAATATATTGGTAATATATTGGTAATATATTGGTAATATATTGGTAATATATTGGTAATATATTGGTAATATATTGGTAATATATTGGTAATATATTGGTAATATATTGGTAATATATTGGTAATATATTGGTAATATATTGGTAATATATTGGTAATATATTGTCAATAAGTACATTTACTACTAATACCATTCGAGCGTTCTCTTTTTATTGCGCGGTGAAGAAATATATCTTCCGGTTGGCTTATTACCGATTAGTCGCTCGAAGCTCGTCCCTATAATGCATAACTGTTACATCAGTACAATTACTCACACGTATTTACTCCATCGCTCTATAATACAGTGTACCGTCCTACTCAAAGCTATTCTTCCGTTCAGTACTCGTGGCATGTGGTGTATATGGAATTACATTCTATTTTTTTTTTCAGTATATACGGGCGTACCCTTTTTGTCTATTTTTTTTTTAATCCGAGGTTTAACTCTACATAACTACGATTGCTATTTACATCCCCAAGATTATACACCGCAGCGCACTGATTTTAACGATGACCCTGAAGATATCTGCATGACATCAAATTTCATCTTTGGCAAGTCTCTATCAATCCACAGCTTTGGGAAGAAATAAATATTGTTCACTTGTAGAATTTTATTCTTCACGTGAACTTGCCCAAGCAAAGTTTGTGCGATGCAAAATGCAGCAGTTATAACTTGATGAAATTTGATCTCATGCAGATATCTTCACTTAATTAATTAATTAATTAATTAATTAAAATATTGTTCACTTGTAGAATTTTATTCTTCAAGTGAACTTCCCCAAGCAAAGTTTGTCAGATGCCAAATGCAGTCGTTATAATTGATGAAATTTGATCTCATGCAGTTATCTTCAGGGTCGTTTTTAACGAAATTATTGCCATTTGATACCATTCGAGCGTTCTTTTTTTATTGCGTGGTGAAGAAATATATCTTGAGGTTCTTTTATCGTACACTGATAGCGCGTGGCTTATGATTACCGATTAATCTAATCCATTTAGGGACCAGCTCGAAACTCGTCCCTAAATGGATAAGTATTACAATTACTCGCGAGTTTTAACTCTATCGCTCGATGATAGAATGCACACGCCTACTCAAAGCTATTCTCGCGTTCAGTGCTCGTGGCATGTGTTGAATATGGAGTGACATTATTTTTTTTTTCTTCTTTTTTTTTAATGCTCGGTGACTCAACCGATACTGTACTAATCGATATGATACCTACTGTACTTCGAGCGCGACGCTTCGAAAACGCTCGAAACATCACTGTAGAAGACCGCGAGTGTTGAGCTGTCAAGTGCAACATCGACCCAGGCGATTACATTCTTTTCCCTTTGCTCTCACGTAAAATTTACTGCGTTTTACTTTTACGTAATTTTTTTTTTTTTTTTTTTTTTTCTCGTACGTGATATTTGACTTTGCGGAACGATTTTTGCGGGAGAAAAAAATAAGATAAAGGTTGTGAGGATTTTCGGTGGTGCGAAAAAATATGCGAAAAATATTTTTTCGCATATTTTTATATATAAAAAAAATATTTCTTCTTTTTTATTTTATCGTTATCGCGAAACGCGAGACACGTGCCCCGGGGTTTTCCGAGGGAGATGCAGAACGAGGTAGATGTTCGGTCCGCTTGCAGCTTCGAGCGTCGCACCGCCCAACCGCGAGACGTCCGAGAGAAAAAAATTAAATAAAAATAAATAAATAAAATTAAATTAAATTAAATTAAAATAAATAAAAATAAATAAATTAAAAAACTGTAGAGTTTCGGATCTGAGTCCTAATAAATTTCTTAAATTGCTTTTACTTATTCATTTATTTATTTTTTCTGGTACGTGACATTTGACTTTGCGGAACGATTTTTACGGAAGACAAAAAAAATTAAGATTGTGACGACTTTCGGTGGTCAGGTCAAGGTCACGTCGGTATCGGCCAGATCTTCCAGAGGAGAATGAACCAATCGCCGCGGCGCCTACGGCCGTACACACAATATATAAAAAATAAACTAAAAAGAAATAAGCGGCGAGGAGGAGCAATCGGCTTCTATATCTATCGACCCGCCGCAGGATTTTCGTTCATTGTGTTTATTCTCTCCCTTTTATTTTGTGTGCTTTCCATAATATCGTTTGTTTGTTTTCTTCACACTCTATAAAACCAAAACGTATAAAAACCAATACGGTATTATTATTATTATTATTATTATTATTTTCACTGTATCAATTACCTAACCGTAAAAGTGGTGAACATGGCTGGTCCACACATAATTGATTTACGTGCAAATGGGGGTGGTCCATATTGACCCTTTTTTTTTGGTTTACCCTGTGGGTCGTTGGCCCGTGAAGGTTAATTTTTTCTTCTTTTTTTTTTGCTCGCGTACTGCGTTTCGATTGACACGAGAACCTCGTCGATGTCGGCACTTGAACCGTTTCGTGTGCTTTCCATAAAAACCTTTCTTTTCTTCTACAGATAAAACGCAATACAATGCTATTGTTAAATTTCTTTCACTATAACAATTACCAATATGGTAAAAGTGGAGAACTTGGCGTGGTCCATATTCCCCCATTTTTTTTCTACCCTATGGTTCGACGCTTATGAAGGTAATTTTTTTTCTTCTTTTTTGCTCCGAGTACTGCGTTTCGATTGAGACGAGTACCGCGTTGATGTCGGCCCTTGTAGCGTTTCGTGTCCTTTCCATAAAATCGTTTATTTATTTCCTTCATACTCTACATTACAGATAAAACGCAATACAATGCTATTTTTAAATTTTTTCACTATAACATTTACCAATATGGTAAAAGTGGAGAACTTGGCGTGGTCCATATTCCCCCATTTTTTTTTCTACCCTATGGTTCGACGCTTATGAAGGTAATTTTTTTTCTTCTTTTTTGCTCCGAGTACTGCGTTTCGATTGAGACGAGAACCGCGTTGATGTCGGCCCTTGTAGCGTTTCGTGTGCCGGTGTGACTCGTGACACAGTATTAGATGCTATCGGGTTGGTGTACACCCCCGCCGTTTGCCGATGTATATGGATATGCTTTGCTCGACGAGCCCCGTGGAACCGACGAAGGGGATGGTACCCTCGCCTGCTGCGCGCCACCGATGGCTCTATTCGGTCAGTACCTGTTAGACCGGGACGTTGGATTGTAACGACGTACGGATATATCGATACATCAACGCCTACCTCGCGCACGTTACCGCAACGAGAATACCAATTTTTACCAATTTTTATTTTTTTTCTCGAAGATCATGTAATTAAAAGATTATGATAATTATCGTGCATAGCTTCCTAAAAAGTTACTCGTCGGAAGAAACGATGATCGGTTACGACGTTGTTAAATGAGAGTTAAGTGATTCGTTCGTCGAACATGAATGGCACTTCGATTATCCTCGCGAGCATTCTCGCTAGCATGCCACATGGACCTGTTCCGGATGGAAAACCTCTCGAGACAATCGGTACTTTTATTCGTTAAAACAAAAAGTTATCTTCTTTTGTGAAATACGTGTTTGTGTGGGTGCCGTTTGCGACGTTTTGAAGAAATGTGATGGTTTTGTTTAGCACTTTTTTTTATACGATTCGAATGGATTTTATTGTATAATGTTTTTGAATCTACTTTTTGTCTTGTTATTGTTCTCGATTTTTCAATTTTTGGTAAATATCGACGAGTGCATTTCGTGCAATATGTTCCTCGAGAGTGAGAGAGACATTAAGCTCTACACGACCCACGTAGCGCGGAAATATTTTTTTAAAAGGTTTTAAAAATATTTTTTTGAAATATTGAAAATATTTGATCAATATTGAAAGATATTTGGGAAATGTTTTAAAAACATTTTGAAAATATTTGTGTAATGTTTTCGAAACATTTTGAAAATATTTGTGAAATGCTTTAGAAATATTTTGAAAATATATTTTTTTTCTCCGCTTATAAATCTTGCATTGAAATGTTTATTTTTGTTACATTTCAGCAAAATGTCAGGCATTTCTATCACCAGTCAATTTTGCTTATAGACAACCGCATAAACACGAGAACAATCGTAGAAATATTTCGGTGAAACACGAAATTGAAAATGTTTCAAAATTTTTTATCACTATGTTTCTGAAATGTTTTGGATGTGTTAAAAGATTAAGTATGTTTTCGAAATACTTGAGAATATTTCACAAATATTTCGCAAAATTTCAAAGATTGAAACTATTTCTAAAATATTGGGTGCTACATGGAAATTTGGGAGATGTTTTTGCTTTTTTTAAATGTCTTTTCGATTACAGCCGGCATCGATGTCCGTCATATTGGCGTGGACATGGCCAGCACGAACTATAGAGCGCAAAACCATAAAATGAAACAACACATAACAGTTACAGCTTGGCAGGTGAGAATTTACGAGCGTTGAAGATGAATTTACATCCTTCGGGTTTGTTTCTCGATTTCTTCTTTTCTTCCACTCCCAATTATTTTCCTCAAATTTAGCCATCGACCTCGCGACTTGTTGCCAAGTCATCCACCCGTGTTTCGCACTTATCACTATAGAGGAAAAACGGAGAAAAATTATCTTCGAAATAATGCCCAAATTTGTTGCACGCAACGTTTTTTTTTATTTAAAGGGTTAAAGCAGAAATTACATTCTTCGGGTTTGTTTCTCGATTTCTTCTTTTCTTCCACTGGCAATTATTTTCCTCAAATTCCACATGCATCCACCCGTGTGTCGCACTTATGACTATACAGGAAAAACGGGGAAAAAGTACCTCCAAAACAATGCACAAATTTGCCGCACGCAACACTTTTTTATTGCTTTAAAGGGTTAAAGAAGAAATTACATTTTTCGGATTTTTTTTCTCGTTTGCTTCTTTTCTTCCACTCGCTATTATTTTCCTCAAAATTAGCAATCGACCTCGCAATTTTTTGCCAACGTATCTACCCGTGTTTCGCACTTCGGACTGTAAAGGAAAAACGGGGAAAAATTACCTTCAATACCCTTTTTTATTGCTTGAACCCTTTGAGCCATACATTTTGATACTATAAAAACAAAACTGTATTTGATGTCAAGAAATTAGTTTAAAAAATTAAAAACTGAACGAAAGAAGGTGGGCCACCCTATGTCCCACCGTGACGCAAAGGGTTAAAGGGTTAAAGAAGAAATTACTTTATTCGGATTTGTTTCTCGATTTCTTTTTTTTCTCACTCGCAAATCTTTTCCTTAAATTTAACACCCGTTTTTCACACTTACGACTGTAGTGAAAAAATGGGCGAAAACGGTACATTTAACACAATGCGCAAATTTGCTGCACGTAACGCTTCTTTTTCATTGCATTTTTCATTGCAGTCACGCGATATTATAATTATCAGTCGACGGCTCTCGACTCAACGCTCTCGCTCGCTATGCAACCCTTTATTGTCGTAGTCCTCTCGTAATCCGGCGGTCGAACCAACCGTCTCGTTTTGCGTGAGCACCGAGCAAATATTAATCGTGCATATCTTCTAGCATTAATTTAACGATAACGCAAATTGTCCATTCGCGATGTTGCACATCCTTTCGTCCGCAGAACATGCCGTACTCGGGGGTAAAAATGGTCGACGGGAAATACGTCGGCGAGGGATACGCCTTTTATCTTCTGAAACTGATGCAAGAGAGGCTCAATTTCACGTACGACATAGTACTTCCCAATCCCGAGAACCTGGGCGTTCACGAGAGCAAAAATTACACCGGTGTGATTAAACTCCTGCAGGACAAGGTAAAGTGCTCATTCAATTTTTTTTTTTTTTTTTACTAAAGAAAACGATGGTGGAAAAAGATTTATGAAATCAATGCCCATATAGCACGAAATATTTTCAATCTTTCAAATCTTACGAAATATTTCTAAAAGATATGAAAATAATATTTATGAAATTATATGAAAATAATATTTCTAAAATTACACGAAAATAATATTTCTAAAAATATATGAAAATAATATTTTGAAATATTCTATCAAAATATGCCGGCGAAACGTTTCTTGAATATTTCATAAATATACTTAATCTTTCAACGCATCTGAAATGTTTCTGAAACATAGTGATAAATTATTTTGAAATATTTTTTATTTCATGTCTCACCGAAATATTTTTACTGACGTTCCGTATTTATGCGCGTATGTATATGCAATTTCGATTGGTGACGCAATCTTTCACGTTCGGCTGCAATGAATTCAAAAAAACATTTCAATGTAAGATTTATGAGCGAATATAAAAAATATTTTTTAAATGTTTTTAAAACATTTCACAAGTATTTTTTAATATTCATAACATTTTTTCGATATGAAAAAAATGTCTTCTGTCGATCAATGTAATTCTAAGGAAAAACTAAAAATCAATCGAACAATAACAAATTTGCAGAAAGTTGATATGGCCGTGTCGTTTATTCCGTATCTCCCGGAACTGACGGAAGTTATGTCGTACAGCCCTATAATAGACGATGTCGGTGTGACGTTTATGATGAAACGGCCGAGCTATTCGGCCATTGGATCGGGACTCATGGCACCCTTCACCCGGACCGTCTGGATTTGCATTCTCGTTGCGTTGATCATCTTCGGCCCAGTGTTATTCATCATCATTTTTTTCCGGTAGAACTTTTTTTGTGTTATTCACGAAATTTGTTTTCAACTAAAAATGTAACGCGCTTTTATCGAATTGACTTGCACTGTAAAAAAAAATATAAATGTAATGTACCGGATTGAAAATTTTTATGCAAAAACTGGTACTTTAAATTTAATTTACAATTCTGGTGAAAAATGAATATACTTTTTCATTGAAATGAAAGTAAACTATAAAAATTAAAGTATTTTTATAGTAAAATTAAAGTAAATTATTAGAAATAAAGTATTCTCAACGTTTTTAATACACTGATAAATTTTTCATCACAATTGTACATGAAATTTATAATCTAATATACCAGTTTTTGCATAAAAAATTCCAGTCCGGTATATTGAATTGCATACGATTTTTTTACAGTGTATATTTTTTTCCTTCTTACACTATAATTATTTCTTCTTTCCAGGAGTCACGTCGAAGAGAGGAGAGGTCACGAGGGATATTCGTTGGTCACTTGCTGGTGGTTCGCTTACGGGGCGTTGCTCAAGCAAGGAGCCGTCGTCGAACCTGTTACAGGTGATCTTAATTTTATTTACAAAAAAAAGGCACCCCTTTACCCGTTAATTTTTTTATCGAATATTCAAGATGTTTCGCGGATGCTGTTTGCGACTTGGTGGATCTTCATTATGGTCCTGACTTCTTTCTACACGGCGAATCTCACTGCTTTTCTAACGCTCTCCCTCTTCACCCTGCCGTACGACAGCGTGGAAGACATCATCGTTGCCCGTCAAGAATGGTTCGCTTACAAGGGTCAGATCGTCGAGGAAACACTACAATTCGCCAAGCCGGTGAGCGTTGAGACCTCTTTTTTCTTCCTCATAGAGGAAGCTATTCGTAAAAAAAATAGGAAGCCAAAATACAGAAAGTGCTTTCTCATAGAAGAAACTTTGCGAATTAAGGAACATTATGAGAAAGACAATTTCAATTTTCAACTTTTATGAGGAAGCGATATGAAAATTTCAATGTTCAATTTTTATGAGAAAGCGATATGAAAATTTCAATGTTCAACATTTATGAGAAAGCGATATGAAAATTTCAATGTTCAACTTTTATGAGGAAGCAATATGAAAATGTCAATGTTCAATTTTTATGAGGACGCTATATGAAAATTTCAATGTTCATCTTTTATGAGAAATCGATATGAAAATTTCAATGTTCAACTTTTATGAGGAAGCTATATGAAAATTTCAATTTTCAACTTTTTTTTTATATCTCTCTCTCCAATCGTTAATAATCGATATAATTTTTACAGGACGATCATAAAGATTTTCACCAATTGAGAAACTCGTACAGAGATCATTTAGGAATGTACATCAATAAGGAAAAAACCGATGTCAATGTCTATCGTTTACTTCAGGATGGTACGTCAGGACATAGTTTGCCTGCAACGACAGTTTCAAAATCCTTTATGATTTATATTAATAAGAGATTTTTAAAAGTCGTTCCGAGGGTCGAAATGTCGCCGGCGCTTGATGTTGGTCAAATTTATATTTTCTTATTTTTTTGTCGATTAGAAAAACTTTTCTTCTGCGAGGTGCAATTGGTCGAGAAAATGCTGTACGAAGACTATGCGATGAGGAGGGCGCGACACATTAAAGAATCAAAGAGATGCGAATATGTACAGCTGCCGGGCATACTTTACTCGAAGTATCGTGCCTTTGGCTTTCCACACAATTCTTCAATCATTGATCACATTAGCGAGCAGTGAGTCTAGATCATTATTGTTATTATTATTATTGTTATTATTATTATTATTATTATTATTATTATTATTATTATTATTATTATTATTATTATTATTATTATTATTATTATTATTATTATTATTATTATTATTATGGAAAATTATTTGTGTGATTGTCTCAATTTTCGAGAATCCTGGTGGCCCCTGAGGGTCTCCATCTCAGGTTGTGATAACTGTTCCCCTGTTATACATTTCCGGTTCTGTACTATGCGTCTCAATGAGATGGGCACGATAATGCGAGCACTATCGTCGTGTAAAAAGAAATACTCATTTTTCGACTAGAAATACGTCACTTCCGGTCGAAAAATTATATTTCCGGACCGGAAATGACATATTTCAGGTATAACGTCACTTCCAGTCGAAAAATGAGATTTTCAAACCGGAAGTGACTTATTTTCGGTAAATATTCCGCAAGAACCTGCGATTTGTTTATTATCAATATCAGAGAGATTTATTGTTATTTTAGAAATTTATATCCAGCTGTTTTACTGATTTCTTCTGTTCCATTCCAAGATTATTGCACATCATAGAGGTGGGTATGGTGAAACATCTTGGCGCAATGGACGTTCCAAACGTAAGGTATTGTCCCCTCGATCTGAAGTCGACAGAGAGACAGTTGCGAAACAACGATTTCATGCTGACGTACAAAATCATCGGCACCGGATATGGATTGGGAGGTATCATGTTCGTTGCGGAGGTGCTCTACAGGTTTGGCCAGAAGCGCAGACTGTGGGGAAGAAATTGCCTGTGCTGCTCGAGCCAGATGATCCAAGAAGACAGGCCCTTGGACTGCAAGAAAGATAAGCGAGGAGGTGCATTCAACGAAAAAGATCTGTCCAAGATCGTCAACGACTCCGGCGGCGACGGCGTCAAGACAATGTGGTCGAACCAGCGAAGCTATTGGGTGGTAAAGGAAGGGGACAACAAATTTGGACCGACCGGAGAATCGCCACCTCCTCTCTACGAATTTGCGTCGTAGATTTGAAAAAAAAAAAATGCGACTAAACGTCGCGGCGTTGTGTGCAATTCAATCGTTAAAAAAAAAAATTTGTTACTTTGATTCTTCTTTTTTATTAAAAAAAAAAAACAACGATTAGCTTAAAGAGAATTTTATCACTGAAATTCTCGAGGGGAAAACAGGGATACTTAGTGCGAGATGTGAGCAACAAATATTATACGAATATAATAACAACGCTCACTATCGGCATACAATTTTTACGGCAGTGATATATGCGCGTGTGCGTGTCTAAATTAAAGCGGAAAAAAAAGTATCGCAAATTATCGTCGAGTTTCTATATATTTGCGAAGAAAATAAAAGAAAAAGAAAAAAAAGAAAAAAAACAGATTCATGGAAAAAAAATTAAAATCCTGTGGAGGACGAATGAATATTAAATACAAAGCCGCGGCAGAAAAGACGCTCACATTTGTAACACCATTCGATTGGCAACTTTTGTGTAACACACACACACACACACATACCCAATATTGTTAATTCGTCTAATTTTACACGAAACAATATTGATTCGATTTTTTTTCCCCGTCGTTACGACCCACCTCGACGACTTAAACTGAACAAAAAATGTACATTGCATAAAAGTTATTGCACAAGTGCGTATAATAATTGTCTTGTCAATGTGTCCCAAGTTCGACAGATTCACCGACGTAGAATTCCCGTTACGTATCGCATCCCTCATCGATAAGTCGTTTTCACTTCCGGTATCCCAATTAGATTTTTCCAGATCAACGCCAGGATCGACGCGATCGTGAATGTGCGCGCGAGGTAAGCATACATCGAGGAGCGTCGAGAAAACTGTAAATGCTATTTATCTTATAGGCACGAATCGTATCGCTCGATAAAAAAAAAACCAAAAAAATGTATATATATATTTTTTTAACGCAAAAGAACGACTTAACTTGCTGTACACACGCCACACACTCCGTTTCAGACTCTACTATTATAATCGACGTTATCCGGATGCACGGCAATCATACTATTATCGTTCGTTTGCTTACGAACGATCCGCGAATATTCGACCGAATTAGCAAACATCGGATTTGTCTATATTTGGTCGATAGATGTATTTACGCATCGCAGCTCTCGTCGATCAGTCATTTCACATTCTTTATCCCAATTTCGGTGCGCGAGAGCTAAGCATCCGTCGAGGAGCTTCGAGAAAACTGCGTGAATGTTATTTATCGTATAGACACGAATCGCATCGCTCGATTTTTTTTTTACGGAAAAAGAACGATTTAACTTGCTCTAAACACGCCACATACTCCGTTTGAGAACCTACTGTTATAATCGACGTTGTCGCGATGCGCTGCAATCGTACTATTATCGTTAGTTTGTTTACGAACGATCCGCGAATATTCATCGAGGAGCTTCGAGAGAAGTGTGTAAATGCTATTTATCATACAGGCACGAATCGTATCGCTCGAATTAAAAATAAAAATATTAATTCTTTTTTTTTAAATCAACGAACGAAATAACTTGCTGTACACACAGCCACATGCGTCCGTTCGAGAATCTGCGGTTATAATCGACGTTCTCTCGATGCGTTACAATCACACTATTATCGTTGATTTTTTAACGAAAGATCCGTGGATATTTCTCCGCGATCGATCTATGAATTAGTGATCGAATTTGTCAATATTTCGTCGACAGACGTGCGCGCGTTGTAAGCATCCATCGAGGAGCGTCCAAAAAACTGTGCAAATGCTATTTATCGTATAGGCACAATTTTTTTTTTTTTTTTTTTTTTTTACCACAATAAAATAATTTGCTGTACACACGCCACACACTTCGTTTGAGAATCTACTGTTATAATCGACGTCGTCTCGATGCACCGCAATCATACTATTATCGTCGGTTTTGTTTGCGAAAGATTCGCGAATAATCGGCAGAGATCGATACGCGAATTGCTGACCATCGAATTTCTCTATAATTCGTCGAAAGTTCGCTGCAGATTCCGACACACATGTGGCTGCGCGTACACGCCGATCGAGCACCAGCTTGCTGATACACAATATCGATAAACTCTCAATTCCGTTAAAGCGTCAATCCCGTTGTCGCTCGTCGAGTTATCGTTAACGGGACCGGACGATAGCTCGACGAAAAGCTAAGCACAATCGGGACTCGACTCGCAGCGTTTATAGTACAAATCAATAGTCTACAAATAAGAAAATATCTTATTATTCCGCGGTTTTTATAAATATACATGTACGACCCCTGACACGCCATATGTATACTATTTTTTAGACTTTTTCTTCTGCAGAGATTTCCGTTTGTTCTCCAGAGCTTCCAATCTCATGTCTTCCAGATCTTCCATTATGCCTGGAACAAAGATTTGATAATGAAAATGTAAAGCTTCGATAGTAGGGGAGTTACGGATGAAGCTGAAGATATCCGCGCGAGACTAAAGTTCATCCTGTTATTTCGGCTGTGTTTTGCGTCGGAGCTACATTACTTTTCCGAAACTTCAATCGACCGAATCGTCGTACGGTCGAAAATCATGAGACCAAACGCACTTCGGTTTTATTTTTTCGTATCGTCAAACTTCCGAAACTTCCGATCCGACAAGTCGTTTATCCGAGTCGATTCGTACCGAGCGTAAGATTTTTTACGAACAGATATTATAATAGCAGATGGTCAGACTATTCGCTCATATTATTTATAGTCAATATTATTATTATTATTTATAGTTTTAGTTCGTCGTTCGGTTGATTGGCGATTCGCAAGAGTGACGATTCGACGACTCGATGTTCGGAGGTTTAATGATTCGGTGAAATTGTTATTCGGATTGAAGTTTCGGCAAATTCTACAAATGAGCAATTGTTTATGTTTTCCTTCCCAAAGCCGTGCATTGATAGAGACTTGCCAAAGATGAAATCCGATGCAATGCATTTTATGATATCTTCAGAGCCATCAGTTACGGCGGATATCGAACCGAAGGATCGAAGGTATTTACCTATTTTGGTGGATACAAATTCCTCCTTAAGCTGCTGGGCAAAGTTACTCTCCATGTTCGCGTCGTCGTCGTCGCACGATCTGTATCTGCTCTTGTCGTAGCCGAATATCTCGCTTATGTACTTGCTGTAGTCCTCGGACTCCTCTTCGGGACCGTCGTCGATGAAATCGTCGAGTTCGGAGTCGTACTCTTCATCGGTATCATAAATGCGACCTGAATAAAAAAATACGAAAAATCAATCATTTTTGCTATATTGACTATAAAAAATTGCCGATTAATGTTAATGTGTATTTTTCACGCGGATCACGAATCTACCACTCATTTTATGCCTAGCTGAATATTCAATATGAAAACTTACGTTGAATGTGAAGAAACTAATTTTTCATGAAATTCAGAAAAATTCAACATGACATAAAATTTAAACGGTTCAATCGATGTTCCCCAAATTTAATAAGGATCATTTGGCAATCATATTCCATCTGTGTACAGGTTTTTACCCAAATGTCTAAAAAAAAATCTAAGAGCGAGAGCGCGACCAAACATTTTTGATGAAATTAAAAGTCGAGTACAGCAAAAAACAATTGTAAATTTTTCAATTAAATTTTGAAAAAACATTGGCTATCAAACACGTTTCCATTAAAATCTGCAATTTTTTTTTTCACCAAAAGAAGAATGTATTATAAAGCTGCTATTTCGAGAAAGGAAACGTTATCCGGTCGAAACGAACACGTACGCTTATTCATTGGCGGCCGCCTGGGCAGTGGTTTGGCGTTTCGACCCCTGACGTCCTGCGGCGGGAATGGCCTGGACTTTCCGTTGGGAACGGCGCCTTGTCGGGGCTTCATGTCCGCCGGTGGAAACTGTTTAGGCTTGACGTCGGCCGGTGGGAATTGCCGAGGCTTCACGTCCTTCGGATCGGCCGGTCGCTTGTCCGAGCGCGCTTCCGACTTCGTACCGGAGCTTCGGCTGGGATTCGTCGGCGGGGCTTTGGTCTCCTCGGACTTCTTACTCCTCGACATAGCCAGTTTGCGTTTCTCCTCCTCGATCTCGCGACGCATGTTTTCCAGCTGTTTCTTCTGCTCGTCGAGTTTCTTGCGCTCTTCCAGCAACGCGTCTTTCGCCGAGAGTTTCGAGGACGACGGACGGTTTTCCGGCGGTCTCTCGGGGACTCTGCGCTCGGGCGCGCGGCCCGTCGGAGTCGACGGCTTCGTCAGGCTTCTCTCCAAGATCGAGGCTGGCGCGGATTTGCCGTTGCTCAATTTAGGAATTTTATTCGCCGGCGGTTTCGCCGATTCGGTCTTGGCCGGTTTCGCTTGATCCGTCGACGTCGAACCCGACGATTTCGGGGCCTCGCCGCTCCTCTCCCGATCTCTCTTGTCCCGCCACTCTTTCTCCTTCAGATACTCCTTCATCTGCTTCTTCGTCATCAGTCTCTCGTTGCGCTCCTCCACCTTTGGCTTTGGCTTTGCTTCTATGACGACCGGCTCGTGTTGCTTCTTCTCGGCCAATTTCAGCAACGACACGAAATCTATCGGCGGCGGTCCCGGTGGTTTCTTCTTCGGCTTTGGCTTCTCCTCTCTCTCCGGTTCTCTCTCCCTCTCCGGTCTCTCCTTCTCCGCCCTCGTGTCTTGCTCCGGTTCCTTGGCCGCCGTCGACGACGACTTTCGTTTCCGTCGATGCGGAAGACTCTCCTCCAACTCCTGTTGCTTAAGAGCCTGGCGTACTCTGTCCTGAAATCGTGATGAAAAATAAGTTGATTTTTGTTTTTTTGCACGTGTCTCATCGATTTCGTGCTATAGGCAGAGATGGCCAAAGTACGAAAAAATACCTCAAGTTTTTCTAATGGAATTTTTTTAACTAAATTTTTAAAAATAACTTCTTGTTAAAATTATACTTCTTGAAAAGTTGAAACAGATAATCATATATTAATAGAAACAGGATGTCGTGCTACTCATCGAGTATCCGTAATGCGAGCGTGAACTCAAAAAATACATATAATAGGTATTTGAAATGATAAATAGTACAAAGAGTATTTGAGGTAGTAAAAGTGATTGAAATCGTAAAAAAAAAGTACTTGAAGCACCAAAAAGTACTCGAAGTCGTAAAAAATGTACCTGAAACACTAAAATGTACTTGTATAATTTAAGTGCGTACTTGAAGTACTAAAAAGTATTTACATACTTCAAGTACGTGCTTGAAGTGCTAATCAAGTACCCGGTACTTCAATTATTGCTCAGGTCTAGTTATCGTACCTTCGTCGACGCGATGTCCTTGACTGTTTTTTTGCCGGTCTCGCTGAAAAGCGGCTTCTCGGGAGGTAGATTGTTGTACTTGTTCATCAACTGATTATAAAATGCCGAAGCCTCCTGCGACACGTAGCCGTAGTCGTCCTCGTCCGGCTGCGACGGACCTGCGGAATTAAACCGACTAGTTAGTCAAAACGCACGTAAAAAAAAAAATTCCGTAAAACTTCGAAAAATCGTTGCCGAATAATCGACACCGGTCTACCGGATAACTCTTGCCCGCACGGTTAGACATCGGTTAAAGCACACGAATCTCTACAGCGCCATTAAAAAAGTATTAATTTACTAAAAAAAAAAAAATAAAAAAAAAAATTCTACACATCTGCAAAAAATAAATGAAAGCGAACAACGCTAATCGACCTTTCGAATCTCGCTCGCAAATCTACTCTAGATCGGTGTCGGCTGACCTTAAAAATCCCACGGAAACGTCGGTCTTGCAACATTCCACCGTATAAACCTGTGGGCAAAAACATTGCCCATGTTATGGACAAGTATCTAAGTTTCCAAAAAAAAAAAAAAAAAAAAAAAATCTGCAACCCTCTAACTATACAAAATAAAATCCAGAGGGCCCAGGCAAGAGTTATCCCTGGTACGTGCGACAACGGTCTTGTCCTCGTATTCCGTACCTGCCATTGTGACGGCCGTGTCATCGTTGTTTATGGCGTCCGCCAATACGGATTTGTTTGCCGCCTTGCAAACCTTCAAGTGTTTGTTTATCCTACTCTGAGCTTTGTGGTCTCTCAGGGCCAGTAAATTCTGTGGGACAAAAAAATTTCCGATAAATACAATCTCTCCTTTTACCCAAAAGACGGCAAGTGCGCAAATCTTTGCTTTCGAGTACCTCCCGTTTCTTCTGTTCCTCCAAAGCCTTTTTGCGCTCCTCCTCCTCCTTCTTGGCTAGGAATTTCTTGATGTTGTCCGAAAGACTCTTCGACTGCTTCGTCTCCTTCTTCGGCGGTGTGAATTTGCTCGGATAGCAAGCGGTCGTCTGCGCGAACGATACGTGGGAGGAAAATTAGTGACTTTTTTTTGGACAAACGAACAGCTGACAGTACGAAAGGTTCACTGACCTGTTTCGACGCCTTGTTTTTTTGGGCGACGCTCAGCAGCGTACCGAAATCCATGATAGTATTTAACGACTGTCCGGGCGGGTTTTATTACGTCGAATTATCGAGATTGTCGTAATCCCCGTTCTCTGGGGGCAAAAGCATCGCCGCGTATTCGACGTACGGATCTCAGCTGTGAATTGTACCTTCCATTGTCGTGTCGGTACGTTCGGATTTAGTTGACAACCCTCGCGTTGCTCGCTCTTCGACGATGAGCTCTTATTGTCCTACAAAAATCTTCCATACGAAACGCTCACGGCTGTGGCAGTATTTAGTCATGTATATCGTGCGAGGAGAGACGATCTGGAGAAATAAGAATACACGGTGCGCAACAAGACGCGCAAGAGGCACTTTAGTTCCGTTCCTTGCGGTTCACGAACGACGTCGTCGGGAGAATGCCGAAGACGTAGAGATTCGGTTTTGTTAGCGATAAGCGCCGCGGGAGGGCGGGAGTTGCGAAAGACTGGGGAGAAGTAGCGTTGCGGCTTTCGTTATCCACTGCACTCGGGTTGGACGGGAGTCTGTATAGTATTTAAGGGAAAGTGAAATATCGCAGTTGGTAACGAAAACTGTAATGAACTTTTGTCAAGGGTGCTATTTTTTTTAGGAAAAAGCAAATTCGTGCCGGATGCGCACGGTAATTTCGCATCCGGGCCGAATTCATATTTTTGCTCAAAAAAATTAGCACCATTGAATAAAGTTAATTTGAAAATTGCAACTATCTCGCACACACAGCTGTTTCACTTCCCCTTAAGTTGAATTTCGCAACGCAAAAATCTCCCAAGCCGTTTATTTGTTGTGAAAGTGATGAGAATAGTTTACCGTTCTCGTACTTTTCCCTAAAAATTAACAGTTTCAGAGAATTTTGGATTGCAGTTTTTGTTACCGATCGAGGAGTTGCACTTCACCTTAATGCGAGGTAAAACATGTATAGTTTTCTTTACACAACTTTATTACAAATACGTGCAAAATAGTGTGCAGATTTAATAAACGTTAAGATAAAACGTGTGAACTTATCGGGTGAACTTATCGTTTATTATGAATAATGACGAACGGTACAAATCGGAGCTTCTGCAAAAAAAATCAGCGTACGATTGACAGATAGAAACTTGGCGATGTCGACGTTCCGCGCCTGTAGCTCAATGCGATCGGTATTAACGCGTGAAAGACTAAACTCTAAAGAGGACGCTTGAATAAAAATAATTTTTTTTTAAGAACAAACAGCGTTAGAAAAGAGGCGAAGGGGTGGAGGGGATATTGCCGACAACGATCGTCGATCTACGACTCGTCGTCGCTGTTGGCGTTGCCGGCGCGGGGTTTCGGTCCACCGGCGCGTTTAGCCATTATTATCTGATCGACCTTGAGAATCGTGCATGCCGCGCTGACCGCGTACTTGAGAGCCCACGACTTTGTGACGAACGAGTCGATCAGACCGGCCTCGGTGGTGTCGATCAACGCTGCACCAGTACCCTGCGAAAAGACGACACACATTTTATTATCAATTATTAACGAGACAACTTCTCTTATAATTAATAAATGAATATATTTTCCCGATTTCGCCAAAATAACGACGGTCCCTGCATGCAACACGGACTGAAAACAGCCTATTAATAACTATTTATTTTTATTACACTCGGTGCGAAAATTGCTGTTTTAGGCACGCTTCGCAAAACTCTCATTTTCAGACGTTGTGAAGTAAAATTTGGCACGATACTCGTGCGAAGAACTTTTTCTGAACTCGTGTGATTGCAGCAGTCGTCAGAAAAAGTTTTATCGCCTAGTATTGTTAAATACAAGTTTAAATCGGGGACACTGCAAAGCAACTTCCAAAAAAATTGTTTACGCCAACCGATAAAAAAAATACATAATAACAATAAAATGGAATAAAAAAATTCGTAAATGTTATTTAATATATCCTCCTTCCACCCAAAAAAAATTAAATCGATAAAGCGTATATTTACCGAGAAAAAAATCAGGAAATATGCATGCGTTTTTACCCATTTACTGTGGCGTAAAGAATTAACATACGACGATTTTGCGACGCAAGAAATGTGATTATTTCACCGAAGTCGGAAAAAAGTATCTTATGTTATACAGGAGGGAGTGGATTTTCACCCCGCGTGATTTCTGTCCTCGCCTCGCTCGAGCAGCGAGCTTCACGCTCGGCGAAAATCGCGCGTTTCCCTCCCTCGCAGCATAAAAATAGTTACATCTAATTGGTCAACAACTGAACCGACTGGAAGACTGTACGGAGAAATGCTTACATCGATGTCGAAGCCGTACGTCTTCTTGCCCTCCTTGTGAGCGGCGTAGAGTTTCGACAAGAGTTCCGACGCTCTGTTTCCGCTGTTCTCAGCGAGAGTCTTCGGGAATGTTTCGAGTGCCGAGGCGAACTTTCTGACGGCGTACTGCTCGAGTCCCGGCAGGGTTTCGGCGTAATCGGACACCTGAGCCGCGAGTTCGACCTCGGTGGCTCCGGCGCCGGGCACGAATCGTCCGTCGCGCGTCATTCCCTTGAAGGTATTGACCCCATCGTCTATCGAACGTTCGATGTCGTCCATGAAATTCTCCGTCGCGCCGCGAACGATGATCGTGCTTATGCGACTCTCGGTGCCCTCGAGACTGAAGACGACGACCGCCGTGTCTCCGAGCTCGGCGGTGTGGACGGAATCCGCGTAACCGAGCTCCGCCGCAGTCGGCGCTATGAGCTTCGAAAGCGCCGTTCCACCGACGGACTTGCAGAGTCGTCTGATGTCGAATTTGCTCGGTATACGCACGGCCATGAGATTGTATTTGTTCATGTAGTGAAGCGCCATGTCGCCGAACTTTCCGCCCGAAACTATGACGGTCGCGCCGGTGTTGGCGATCGCTTGGATCTGAGTCTCGAGAAGGCACTCCTCGCCACGCGAGAACTTCATCAATTCGTCGGCGGTCTTTATCAGCACCGTTCCCTTCGTTTCCGTCTGCGTTATGTCGACCGGGCAAGTGTAGACCGCGATCTTCGCCTTCTCCATCTTCGTCACGTCACCCTCGACCTGCCGCTTGAAAACCATGCCCTGAATTATCTTCGACGACGGCAATCCGGCACCGAGGATCTTGCAGACGCGTACGTTGTCCACGTTGAAGGTCGTCTTCTCCGGGAGTATCGAGACGCAGGCCTGACTGACCAGCGAGGCGAGGAGATCCTCGTTACCGTACTGCTTGCTCATCAATGCCGTTCTTATACCCTTCTTAACGTCGTCGATGTTTCGCACGTCCTTCACCTCGTAAACCACGAGCGTTTCCAGGATCTCCAGGGCTTTGTCCAACGCCGACTCGTAACCCTCCACTATCTCCGATGTCGTGATGCCCTGTCGAGGGATTTTAAAAAATCTTTCAATTTTGGAAATCGAGTGTCGGGTCTTAGCGAAACGCGAGAGAATATAAATAAAATTGGGATAATTTATTCATACTATTAACAATTTGGATAATTATTCGAAAAGACTGTTTCGAATATACCGTACAAAACGAAAAAATTATTAATTCCATCTTAATTTCACACACTTACTATGTTAAATGAATTTCTTATGTAAAACGGCATGTCCGGTAAATAATTAATAATTTTGGAAACCGTTTTGAGAAAAAAAACAGGTAAATGATTTTTTTTTTGTAATTTGTGATCAGGAATATGCCAAAAAATTACAACAAAATATTTTGTCATGTGAACTCTAAATTACGACAAAAAAAAAAACTACCATAATTTTCGAAACGATATTAACAGTGAAAGAAGAAAATGGGTAAATCATATTTTTTTCAACTTTGTCATAAAAAACCAGAGTGAGCCAAAGTTTAAGAATGGCTAAAAAATTATTAATAAACAATATTTAGTCACATAAATTGTAAAGACGTACATCGAGCAAAAAATGTGTGTTAAAAGAGTCATCTTTTAATAAGAAAATTTATAAGCTCCTTTTTTTATACATGGGACTAAAATTCCAAAAGCCTACATTTTTAGCAGACTAAAAAAATTATCTCCAGCAAAATTATCTCTAAAAAAATTATCTTTAGCAGATTAAAAAAATTATCTCTGCAAGTCTTACCAAACGCAGAAGCTCTTCGGCAGCCTCCAGCAAGGCTCCCGCGAATATGATGACGAAGTTAGTGCCGTCTCCCACCTCAGCCTCCTGCATTTCCGAGGCCAGAACCATGAGTTTCGCGGCAGGATGCTCGACCTCCAGTTCCTTAATTATTGTCGCGGCGTCGCTTGTGACAAAGAGTTTTTCCAAATGGTTAATAACCATTTTGTTCATGCCGTTTGGCCCATAGGCAGTGCGCACCGTCTGCGCAAACTGTTTGCATGCCGCGATATTTCTGTAAACCGCTTCCTCCAGTCCGGAGAAGTACTGAAAAAAAAAAAAAAAAAAAATTAAAACTATCACATTTTGTATGTTTATTTATTTGCCTGAAAAGTCCTTTGCACAAAAATTACACGTGGTGAATCGAAAACATGACGATAAATCAAAATTGTCCGTACAAGAAAAAAAAATTAAATTAAAAACTATCAAATATTGTATATTTATTTATTTGACTGAAAAGTCCTTTGCACAAAAATTACACGTGGTGAATCGAAAACATGAAGGTAAATAAAAATTGTCCGTATCATGTGATAATTATATCGTCGTTTCGGGAGGTTAATCGAGACCGAGGGTGTGGTTATCATCGATTCGTCGATCGATCGAAAGTTACGAAAGGTAAGGAAAAGAAAAAAAAGACTCCCATTAATTTCGATCGATCTTTCGAGGGATGACGCGAGGAACGGTCTTGCCCATAAAAGGAGATATATAAGCGTGACGTTCCGGAGACCATTGCGGCGTTGGTGGTCGCCGGTCGATTTTTCTCCCCGACAGAGTTCGAGTTGGTTGTTACGACGTTTTAAAAAGGTGTAAACTCACGCGCGATCCTTCCTTCATCATCGATGCCATTCCTGGCGCTTTCGGTACGTGTAAAGCCATTTTAATTACGATAAAACACTCTGTCACATGTGTCGCCCAAGAAATCACTCGAAGACGATTGTCGGATATTGGCCGTTAGTCACCGACCGGTATCCATCGAAACTCCGAAGTCATGACTACCAACATCGGACAGAGGAGTCGCGCGCGGCGCTGTCGTCGACAATAAACTTTTGCGAAGAAACAATCCTCGTTGTTTCGAATGAAAAGGATCGAGTGTTGTTTTTTCAAATAAAAATATGCCATCGCAAGAGATTGTTTCGTCGATAGGCATAGTTCGATAGCAACGTATCAACAGATAAAATATGACGAACGATTGAGTTTCTTTTTCATCGATTGCCGTTCCTAACCGGAAGTAACTCGTATAGTTGCGAGATAACTCGAATCTCGATATCGAGTTTTTTTTTTCAAATAATAATAAAATCCATCGCAACAGATTGTTTTGTCGAGCTATAGTTAGATAGTAACTTATCAACAGATAAAATATAAGGAACAATTGAGTTTTTTACTCGATTCACCTTCCTAATCGGAAGTCACTCATTCACGCGTTTCTTCCGAGATAATTCGAATCTCGAATATTAATTCGTCTATTGAGAGATCTAAAAAGAAACGAATTTCCGACATCATGACTACCAACATCGGAGAGGAGCGTCGCGCAAGGCGCTGTCGTAGACAATCGAAATAACGAACAAACAATCTTCGTTATTTCGATTGAAAACGACCGAGTTTTATTTCCAAAGAAAAATACACCATCGAAACAGATTCTTTCGTCCAATAGACACACTTACATATCGACATATCACAGACAGAAATATAACTCACAAAATTGAGTTTTTGTTACTCCAAGATTGGCCGTCCGAACCGGAAGTCACTCGTTAACTCGCATCGTTGCGAGATAACTCGAATCTCGAATACATACATACACGCACACCTATATAACATACACATATACACACGTATATTAAATTACTAAAACCGGAATTCATACGTGACGCCATTGTCATTGTTTTCATTATCGGACCGACACGATCGTCTCTCCGTCTGCCTGTAACGTCAATCGAAGCGCGTCGATTCGCAAGTGTAATTCGCCACGATCGACCACGAATCGACCACAATTCCGTGGAGCGACGCGATTCTCGCCGTCGCGAACTTAAGGCCGGATTGACCTGTTGAGGGTCTGCAACAAAGAAGGAGGAAACGCAAAGGAAGACTTCGTTCGTGTTTCGGTCTCTGCGAAACTCGACGACCGCGAACGAGCAAGCCGCCGCCTCAGCGAGGTTGCTTCCGCCCGTGTGTAACGACCACGCCCGAAAATAGGTCTGTCAGATACAGCGGTTATGGACATGGTGATCACGAATTTACAACAGCAGCGCCAAGTCACGGAGCAGCTGAGACGCGAGGCCGCCCTGAAGCGCATCACCGTCAGCAAGGCCGTCGAGGACATTATGAAGTACATAACCGAGCACGAACAGGAGGACTGCCTGCTCGTCGGCTTCTCCTCGCAGAAGTCCAACCCCTTCAGGGAGAAGAGCTCGTGCATCGTTCTCTAACGAAGAATCGGCGGTGGATCGATTCCACTATGGTAACGAACGCTCGCCCGCGTCTCTTCACGCGAATGGACGACCCGCTCGTCGATGGATGGATCTAAGCGTCGTCGTTGCTCGAGCCAATGTGTTTTACATGTATTTCCTTTTCCTCTTACCTTGTATCTAGAATTTATCTAATTTTTATGTATGTACTCACTCGTTTATTTATCAATGATTTTTTTTTCTCAATCTGTGTACGACTTTTTTTTGTGTTCTTGATGTTTGCTGATTTCACTGATTTTTTATTATTTGTATTATAATTGTTTTATTTTTTGTGCTGAGCGTGCGCGGTGATTTGGGTGTGAATTTGTTTTGCGCTAAATTTTTTTTTTCTCTCTCTTACCTCTATGTGATACAAAAAAAATTGTTCCTTCGCGATGTTTTGATAAAAATCTATTGTAATCGGCGGAACTCTCGGAGATCTTTGGGTATTAAATTAATGAATGTGCGAAGAACAGGACCACAATAACGTCGTTTAGCTTCCAGACTCTGTACGGAGTTCGTGTACTTCTTGCAGTCGTTGGTCGTAAAAATCGCGGGGATTGTCGAAACGCGAATCTCCTTGTGTATCTATGTATAGAATCAAATGTCTGTGAGAATTGGGTATTTTGTATTGCGGGTGCGGTGAAATACTCACGAATTCTTTGTGATTATCAAAACAATTATATAGATACAGTTATTGCATTGCAAACCAAAACAAAAACGATACTTTGATGAAGTCATATTTTTTTCTCTATTTATCGAAGATCCTAATATATCGTCTTCCTGCAAAACTATTGAAAGGCAGTTTTGTAAGGCGTCGTTCTCGAAACGATAAACAAAACAAATTTGAATCGGCATTGTGTCAAACTTACGAAGATGAAGGAAACAATTAATACATTGAAAAGAAAAAAGAAACGATACATTGATGAAGTCATATTTTTTCTCTATTTACCGAATACTTAATGTATCGTCTTCCTGCAAAACAATATAACGTCAATATTGTAAACATGGTTTTCGAAACGATAAGAGAAGCAAATGTGAATCGGCACGGTGTTAAACGGACGAAGATAAAGGATTATCGAAACACTTATATAGAAACAGTTATTTCATTGAAAACAAAACAAAAAACTAAACTTTGTTCAGGTAATATTTTTCTCAATTTACCGAAGATCCTAATATATCGTCTTCCTGCGAAATAATTGAACGGTAATGTAAATAATATTGTCGAAACGACGATAAGAAAAACAAATGTGAAACGGCACTGTATAAAACTGACGATGAAGGATTATCGAGACAATTATATAGAAACAGTTATTGCATTGAAAACAAAACAAAAACATGAAAAGCAAAAGTTTTATGAAGTGATATTTTTCTCAATTTACCGAAGATACATATATATATATCGTCTTGCTGCAAAATTATTGTACGATAATGTTGTAAACATCGTTTTTAAAACTATAAGCAAAACAAATGTGAGAATTATCGAAACAATTATAGAGAAACAGTTATTACATTGAAAACAAAACAACCAACAAAAACTAAATTTTTATGAGGTAATATTTTTTCTCAATTTGTCAAAAATCCTAATATACCGTCTTCACGCAAAAGAAATTGAACGGCAATGTTGTAAACATCGTTGTAGAAACGACAATAAGGTAAACAAATGTGAGGGTTATCGAAACAATTACATAGAAACAGTTATTGCGTTGAAAACAAAACAAGCACCAAAAAAAAAGGAAACTGATGAGGTAATTTTTTCTCAATTTCCCGAAGATTCTAATATATAGTTTTCGTGCAAAGTAATTGGACGGCAATGTTGTAAACATCGTTTTCGAAACGATAAGAAAAGCAAATGTGAATCGGCACTGTGTCAAACGGACGAAGGATAAAGGGACAATATTTTTCTATATCAAATGTATACCACAAAAGTATAAGACTGAGCTATTTATGCAAACAGCAAAAAAATGAATAAATGAAAAAAAAAACAAATGTGGCACAATATTAACATAGAAAACACGCAAATACACACCGCACCCTTGTTATGTACGTGATCGGAGTGGAAGGCAATTCAATCCTGCTTAGACACACAGTTTGTTCACAGCTGAATAAAATTTATTAAACGTATCTCTGTGTAAAAAAAACAACTGTCTCAATTTTTTTCTGCTCCTGGTTTTTACCCTCCCCGATCGATATTCGCAACGTTTACGTAGTTTTTACAGAGGATCGATAGTCGGTAGTGAGATAATGGAATACAAGTAAATCGAAGGTCTACGTATCACAGTAATGAGACAAGGCTCGCAATATTAATTCTTGCACCGTGTTAGCCGGATCGAAGTACATGGAAGATCTCGCTCGACGCGTTCTCATCGTCAGTTCCGGTTCGTCGCTACGATCGGGCCTAAGATACCTTAGTTACTTCTATAAAAAATCATTTTATTCTCAATTTTTTTTTTTCAACCCGAGCCCAGCTCTGTTCAGTCACTACGGGGTAAACGGAAGAAAATTATCGACGATCGTTGAACATCATTTTCGGATTAAAAAACATAACTAAAAAAACAAATTTTGATTTTTTTTTTTTTTGGAGGCCTTCTGCGTTCCTCGCCCACAGTCTAAGATTAAACGGAAGAGAGATATTAAGTAACGTCGATCGATCGTCTTTCCGTTTTCGTCGAAACAATTATCTAATATAACAAGACCGATCGAGACTATAATAGAAAAAAAAATACGGTTTAGAATATTAAATTATTATTACATGTCGCAACGTGGAGTAGAGGTTTTTTTTTTGTTTGTTTACAGCAGTCTTTCAATAATGTCAGTTGAATTACAAGGTAATTATATATACATAACACGTGCACGTCGGGGGTGCTTATATCTAAACCTCACTTGTATCACACACGCAGCAAGCATACTTCCTGTACGCACAACATTCGCCGCGGTTTGGTAACAACGATAATTTTATATAATACAACGTTTTGGATGAATACTATGTTTCTTTTTCTTCTTTCGCGTGAACTTTCGAAATCCGTAAAATTCAGCGACGCACGGGAATCTTCGAACCAACAATTCCCGTCGACGGAATGATATTCCGGTTTAAATTAACGCTCGTTAATCTCTCAAATTTCCTGCCAATAAATGCGAACATATATTTTTATTTTTTTACATCTTTGATAGGTAGGACAATCATCCGAGCTCATAAAAAAATAATAGACGACAGTGATACTGACAATTTTTAGTCGGGCACGCGTGCGTCTGTTGACTCGTTGATTCAATCTTTTTTTATTTTTTTTTTATAACAACAAATAACGCCAGTTTCACTGGTTATTTTTATTTTTTTTTCTCTTCTTTTTGGCGATTATAATATTTTCGTCGATGGCTCACTGTTTTGGAGGGGCGTTTTATAGTTTTCGTTGAATTAACTCTTGAGAGTTAATTTAACGAACTTTTTTTTTTTTTTTACAAACACAACACGGGCTGTGGCTTGCGCGGATCTACGACAACTTGCATCGCCGGCGGCACGAGCAGTCGTTTATCCGTTGCGATGGACAAGCTCGCCCCAAAGGCGTCGACGCTTCGATGAACAATGCTAAAAACTTCGAAACACCCGTTCTCACAATCGAAACGTCGATCTGTACAACTGTCTATGACAATAATAGAAATACGTCGAGCCAATGTAAGTACGCGTCTCCGGTTTTTAATTTAAAAATTTTTTTTTTAATATATATAACGAAATATACGTGAAAATTGTCGATTTTTTTGAAACAACGCGGTATCGATATTTTTGACGAGGGAAGAATATAACGAACAATGGCACATGTTTCATCCGTTGGATCGATGCGCACCGTACATTTTTTTTTTGCGTATAATTATAAAGACTCGGGAATAAATACGCTCTGCGGTATCGTATATATTAACTTAATAAGACACGGAAACTAACAGCAGCAAGATTTCTTTTCAGACTGGGATTCGTAATTAAAGAACTTGTCACTCCGTATCGAAGCTTTGAATTTGATAAACGGTAGTCAGTCGGGGTTCGATAATAAACTATTTAAGGTGTGTGACATTGTACTCTGTCTTCGCTTCTCCGGAATCGCGTGAAATGGCATCACGTGCTCTTTTTTTAGGTTTTTTTTTTAACGATGCAGATTCAAGGATTATGAAAAAATAGATTAACATTCCTCCGTATGGATCGTATGCTCTGTACAACAGGCGTTATGAAATATATATCTCGTATCTTATATCATAAAAAAGATCGATGGTGGAAAAAGGCTTCAATTTATCGAAAAATAACAATTACCACGAACTCTGGTCCGACGAAGGAAAAAAAGAAAAAATCTTAACTACGTAATTGACTCTCGGAATATCTAAGTTTCGAGTTTACTCGCGACGTGAACAGTGGGCTATTTCCCGTCTCTTTTTTCTTTCTTCAAACATTCGTAAAAACTTTCTATCTACATCAACAAATTAGCTTACGGAATTCTCGTATTGCCCGACCCTACAAAGTCGCTGAAAGCCCGTTGACTAAGACGGTTTTTTTGTTTTGTTTTCATTGGCTCTTGTGGCTGACGATATAATCGTTCAGAGTTCAAGCTTGTTTCCGCATTCGATGATAGTTCGAAGGTGAGTGGCTTGCGTGAGCTCTCGTTGTGCATGAGCTCGCCGATAAAGCACCGGACAGTCCAAGGACGCGCAGTCGGCGACGTCTGCTTGCCCGACACAGGATTGACAAATCTGCGATGGTGAAATCAATTTTTGAGAATTAAAATAAAACGAGACTTTCAAACCGGAAGTAACGTTTTTCCAGTACGGCCTCAATTCCGGTCGAAAAATGAGAATTTCAAACCGGAAGTGACGTGTTTTTAGTAAACGTGTCCGGAATGCTAAATTTTCGGTTTCCAAATACCAGAGTCTATAGCGAGGTTGCAAAACGCTCTAACCACAACAACCTGCCAGTAATCGATAAACGGAAAAATTGCAGCTACACGTTTTGCACTTCTAACCAATTCTAACCAAGAAAAGTTGTACTTACTGCAGTAACTTGACTGTCGGTTCGGTCCAATCGTCG
The DNA here is from genome assembly GCA_917499995.1 of Ichneumon xanthorius. Lineage (NCBI taxonomy): Eukaryota > Metazoa > Arthropoda > Insecta > Hymenoptera > Ichneumonidae > Ichneumon > Ichneumon xanthorius. The sequence goes on from OU824201.1 coordinate 18,466,938, forward strand.
GAGTTTGTCGTGAAGAACGACCAGAGCATCCGGGGGATTTGCTGCGCACTCCGTGCAGATGCCCTTGTTCGACGATTGCCCGCAAACAGCGCAGACGATCGTACCGAAGTATTGGAAGATCGTCAATTTTTGTCTATCCCCCGGTTGGCCGACTGGATTATCCAAGATATGCCTGTGCGGCATTTCCCTGTACCTGTTATGAAATCACAACAAAGAAAATTGTTAAGTCCACCCGTACGAAAACTAAAAACAACGTAAAAATAATATCTGCACTTTGTAATCGACGAAATGGCCGTGCACTATCACAGAATAATATGTATAACCCAATGTACCTAGGCAGTTGCTAATAATCTGTGATATGACTTTAAAAAAAAAAAAAAAATTATTTTAAAAATTTAAAAAATTTTAAAATTAAAAAAAATCTGCACTCACCAAGCGTTCACGTCCACTCCCATGAGATGCAAGCATCGATTGAGCGGAGGTATGATGACCCTCGTTACGTAGTAAATGCCGTTGGGTCTCAAGCCAGGATCGTTGATCAATTCCCACGGTGTCCTCACACAATGTATGAGCGCCTGATTGGGCGCGCCGGCGACGATGACGTAGCGCACCCGTTCGCTGTTCCTCGGCACGGCGCGAGGATCTTTTTTCATCAGACGTTTCGTCAGTTCGAGAGCGGGTACGCAGGCTTTCGCTTTGTAACCCTTCAAGCCCCGAAACTCCTTCGCGAAAGTGAGATCCTGAATGGAAACTTTGCCGCGCAAAACTTTGTCCAACTGTCTCGTTACGTATTTTTTCACGAGCGAAACGTCCTTCGTTTCGAACAGAATCTTCAGAGTTTTCTCCAGTATCTGCGTGAGAAGGCGCGATTAATAATTTGCCCGGCAAACCATTGTTTAGTCGATTGTGCAGAATCCTTGTTTTACCTTGGAAACTGCCGGACATCCGTCTCTGCGAACGGTCTCGATTCCCTTGGCCAGGTACGTCGGATTCTCCTGTTCCGGGGTTTCGTACATGTAGCCGCAGTAGCGTTTCTTCGTCTGGGTAATAATTTTTTTTTTTTTAATAGTCCTTTGCGATGCTGGTGCGAAAATAGTAATTTATTACATTCGGTGCGAACATGTCAGTTTTTTAGTGCACAAAACCCCCATTTTCACACCTTGTAAAATAAAATTTTGTACGATACGGAAAAACGTTTTCTTAACTCGTATGAATGCAGCACTCACCTTCGACACATGGTGCAAAGTCCTACTCGTCAGAAGAGTTTTTACGCACTAGTATCGTAATGTACTAATACGGTCCTAGTGCGATAAAAATTTTGTGACGGGTGTGAGTTTGCTGCAATCACAAGAGTTCAGAATAAATGTTCACAAGAGTATCGTACCAAATTTTACTCCACAAGGTGTGAAAATGGGGCGAAGCGTGCGTAAAACTGTAATTTTCGCACCGAGTGTAATAAAATTATATTTCGTTTACGAGCTGATTTATTTTTTATTACAAATATTACCTGCAAAATCCCCGGATATACGACTTTCTCAAATTTGAGCTTTATCGGCGGTGGATTGGCTGCAGTGACGGCGTCGGCGATTTCGTTGCCGATTACGAACGCATCGGCCTTAGATTTTCCTGGGACGAGAATGAAGAGGGAATCCGTGTCACCGTAGACCACGCGAGCTCCCCACTTCGGCGTTGTTTCCACCAGTTTTATCGCTCGTTCGAGAGTCTCCTTTGATTTGCTCACCACGCTGTCTCCCACCTGAGCCGAATAATAAAAAAAAAATTCTCAGATTTTTGTCCCCCTCGATCGGATTTAATCAACGTCGCAGCTACGAGTTCGACAATTTACCTCGATGCAGGGCATCCTTCCACTGAAATTCGCCGCCGTGTATCCGTAAGTAACGTTCGCGAGAAACTTGAGACCCATCTGTCTCGAATGAAGAGCGCGCTGAAGAGTTTTGTCGTCCCGTTTGTGGTCCTTCATCGCTTTTTTCACCATGAAACGTGTCTCCAATATTTCCGTCAACATTCTCGGCAGCACACCCAGGCATACTTCGGGTTTGACGAAAGCCACGCCGCACGGTGCGAAATTCACTTTACCCTGGAGCTTCAGAGAGGTCGATTTTGGGACTCGAAGAGTGTAAGCTCCGAATTCGAAAGGTTCTGGCCTGAAAAACAATTTTTTTCACAGATTAGAATACGCTTCGCAGAGACTCGTAAAAAATCATCATTTTTGTGCTTCCTCATAGAGGAAGCTTTGTATGGTGAAAAAAAAATTTGAAATTTTAATGAAAGCGTGTTCAGAATGTTCCAAAACATCGAAAAATCACATTCAGAAAAAATGGAAAAACTGACTTTTAGAAAAAGCATAAAAAAAGAAGCCAAAAATACAGACAATGCTTCCTCATAGAAGAAGCTTCACGAATAAAGGAACATTATGAGAAAGCTACATAAAAATGTCAATTTTCAACTTTTATAAGAAACGGTATGAACATTTCAATTTTCAACTTTTTATCTGTATTTTCTTTGCAAAAGGGCGTGACCCGTCAATAAATAAATAAATAATCAAAAATTGAAGAAAAAAAATCGGAAGCGATTTTACTTACTGCCCAATGTGTTCGATGCGTCCGAGGCACGTGGAGAAGCAATAGTTGTGAGCGATTATGATGCTCGGATACAGGCTTTGAAAATCGAGAACGATCAGCGGATCGCTGTAGAACATCGATTCGGGTTCCATTATGAGCGGCAGAGCTTCCATGGCTCTCATCGAAGCTCGCTGCTGTGCGGACGGCGATACGGCAATGTAATTCAACGGCTTTGCCAATCTCAGCATCACCGACTCGACCCGATACTGCGATCCGCGGGAGAAAACTTCGAAGAATTGTATGCCGAACAGCCGCGCCAGCTCGCTCGTTCTTCCGATTATGTCGAGTTGATCGAGTATGCGGAAAACTCCCAAAACTCGTAGGCTGTAGTGCTCGACGACTCGCCAGCGGGATGGACGTGGCCTTTCCAAGTTCCACCAGTCCGTCAATGTCTTGAACGACGGGCACGGAATCCTCTCGTTCAGAACGTGGTGCATCATACTCTCGAACGTGTAACTCAGCAGAGCTGAAAAGTGTTATAAAATGAATTAAATACTGGATTCGTAAGTGTTTTGTTGCAGCTTGAGACAAAAAAAAACTATCGTCGAACTTTATTCGAGGGACACGGGTTAGGTGTGAGAGGGTTATATTACGATGGCCCTGAAGATATCTGCATGAGATCAAATTTCATCTTTGGCAAGTCTCTGACAAAGGCACTGCTTGTGCTATTGACCAGAAAAATTGTTCACTTGTAGAATTTTATTCTCTAAGCGAACTTTGTGCGATGTAAAACGCAACCGTTATAACTTGTTGAAATTTAGTCTCCTGCAGATATCTTCGGGGTCACAAATTATCGATGAAGTTACCTGCTTCGTGTCGCATTATCCGCCAGATGTCGAGAACGATACGTCCAGGCAGCTTGACTTCGGCGAGAGTTTCGATATCCCGTGGCTGGGCTTCCCACTTGCCCTGGGTCGCTGGAATCCGCGAGATTCGTTTGTACAGGTTCATGCCCAGAATCGAGGCTCTTTGAAAAACGTAACCCCAGGACAGAGTTTCCAATTCCCAGCCGATGAGGATCTCGGGATCGACTCTCGTTATCAAATTGACGAGTGAATTCAGCAGAGCTTCCTCGTTGTTAACGAAAGAAATTGACCACGGGAACCTCGAGGCGTACGAGTAGTACATTTTGTTCTTGGCTTTGTCCGTCTCGGCCACGACTATTACACCTGAAAGAGATCGCATAGAAACAAGTTTATGGCTGAGTTAAATTTGAAAGCTTATAAATTTGGTAACAGAAATTTGAAAATTTATAAATTTGAAAACATAACTTTTCAATTTTCAATTCATGTAAATTTTGAATATTTACCATGCTCGAGGGGTTTGATGGTGGATGTCGGAGGTACGTCGCTCTGCACCGAGTAAAATATCGCCGCGATCGAGTCGTATTGGGCATCGGGAAGGAGATCAGCCCGCGTTGTTACGTGGACTTCAAGGCACATGATCGTTAAATATTGGTACTGTAAAAACGATAAGAAAATAATATTGAGATTATTTACGAAGATTCGAATAGGATTATTCAATATTCAATATTCGAGATGTATTCGCATGTATAAGCAGCTGACATGGGCTTTACTATATTCACGGTTTAAAAAATTGTAAATTTAATGCACCGGACTGGAAGTTTTTATGCATAAACTGGTACATTAAATTTAATGCACAATTGTGATGAAAAATGAATGGACTTTTATAGTGAAATTAAAGTAAATTATTTCTAAAGTTTTAAATATATTATACGTTAATTTTTCATCCTGATTGTACAAGAAATTTAATATACCAGTTTATGCATAAAAATGTCCAGTCCGTTACATTAAATTCCCCATTTTTTTTACAGTGCAAATCTGCAATCAAGAACGCATCCAGCCTCGTCACTTTCGCTCCGTACTTTCCAAGAGACGTCCGTAAAAATATTCAGAGTACGGCGTTATACGCTATACAATTAAACTCACCCTCGTCAGGGCTTTGGCGTTCTGCAGATTCTCGTTGTCGACATTGCTCCTCGTCGAGTCCGACAGGAAGTCGATCTGCCCGCACGAGGCCCCCAGATGTCTCGAGGCCTCCTGCTCGCGAAACAACCGCGACTTCCCAAGAACGCTCAGCAGCGACGGGTCCATCTCTGTGCCGGTCGAATCACCCGATCCCTTTCTCGAGCCGCCCGCTCTCTGCGACTCAACGTCGATTTCCTCCTCCGAACCGTGTCGCGTTTTTCTCCCAGTCGCCTCCACCACTTTCTTCAACAATCTCACTTTCAACCCGCGACTCAGCGCTCTTTCCTGTTCGCTCTTCCCGCCAGTGCTATCCGGCGACGCCGAAGCGTTCGACGAACAATCGTCCTCCGTCTCGGCCGCTCTAGTATCAATTTTTTCTTTCTCCTCCAATTTTTTCCTCCTCGATTCCTCATCGTCTTTTTTCTTCCTCAAATATTCCCGCGCTCTGAGCCAGTCCTTGGCCTCCTTCCGTGTCGGCGGTCGCGCGAGAGGCGTCAGAACGACCCTGTCGTTGCTGCACAGTGCGATTTTCACTGCGACATCGTTGGACCTCGTGAGAGAGGGAATAAATTCCTTTATCTTCATTTTCCGCCAACGAGCTATGCCGGTGACGCCATCGACGGACGAGACGAAAGCCGGTACGTCCTTGAGGCTCTTTCCAGGCACTCTGAGCGTTCTGTGAGCGAGTTCCTTCTGCTTCGGAACGTCCGCGTCGACGCTGAAGAAAGGCTCCTGATTGCGATGTTTCGGTATTCCGTGAGTCTCCATCGTCTCGACGAGGCTCCGACGGCTCGGCGGATCGAACTTCGGCCTGACGACGACCCATTCGTCGTTCGACTCCGCCTCGACCCTGCTTCGATCGAGCGAGGCTCGATTCTCGCTCATCCGACTGTCGATATATTGCGAGAACGTAACGTCGAAGGTCTCGTCGTCGTTCGCAGTGTCCTCGTCGTTTGCAACGTCGTAGAAATCTTGATCGTCCGATTTCGGAGCGGAGCGCGAAGTTCCCGGCTCAGCTATGGAAATCCTTGATTCTCGATCGGCCAAATTGTCCGACAATTCGATCGGCTCTTTATCTCGATGTTTCGGTGTACAGCGAGTCTTCATCGCTTCCTGGACGCTCCGACTGCTCCGCGGGTCGAGCTTACTTCGATCTAAAAATACTCGACTCTCCTTCGTCCGACTATCGACGTACTGCGACAAGTTAACATCGAACGCCTCGTCGTCGTTTTCGAGATCGCACGAATCTTGATCGTCCGATTTCAGAGCGGAGCGCGAAGTTCCCGGCTCAGCCACGGAAATCCTTGATTCTGGATCGGCTAAATTTTCCGACAATTCGGTCGGCTCTTTATCTCGATGTTTCGGTGTACAGCGAGTCTTCGTCGTTTTTACGACGCTCCGACTGTCGACATACTGCGAGAGCGAAACGTCGAAGGCCTCGTCGTCGTTTGCACTCTCCTCGTCGGTTGTGACGTCGTAAGGATCGCGATATTCCGATTTCGGAGCGCGACCGGACAGCTCAGCCACTGACACCGTTGATCTTCCATCGGCCAAATTTACCGGCAGTTCGATCGGCTCTTCCTTTATCGTCGCAAAGTCCCTGCTGCTGCATGCGTTCCATATCCATGATTCCTCGTTCGGCTCGTCCGATCTCGCGCCCCCGCTCTCGTCCCTCGTCGAGAGGAACACGAGCCTCTTTCGAACGTCTCTGCTGTCCCTCGGAATCGCCGTTGCATCGCGAATCCTCGTCGCTTCGGCAGGCTCGTTCGAAATCGTCGTGTCTACGCTCCCGCGTTCTTCGGGCCCGGCGGACGCTCTGCGGAAGGCGTTCAAAGCAACAAGTGAGCAATCCTCCTCGTTTCATTTATTCGCAATAATTTGAATTAAAGCCTCTCTTTTCTTTAAGGAGGGAGTCTCGCTGCGCGCTGACTTCGCATAAGTTCGACAACAATAAGAGAAAATTGCAAGTACTTCTTGATGGGGTAGAAATCTGAAAAAATCATGTATACTAAAGGTACTGAGAAGATTAATTTTGCATAATAATAATTGCAAAATGTTATTAACAAATTCATCAAAAAATTTATTGGTTAACAAATTACCCGGCAACAAAACTTTCTTTTTTATGCAAATGATTCGTTTATTTTTCTGAATACGTATGAATTTTTTCAGATTTTTAAGTAATCGTCGATTTTTTATTTTTTTTTATAGAATAAAAATCAACGATTACTTAAAAATCTGAAAAAATTCATACGTATTCAGAAAAATAAACGAATCATTTTCATAAAAAAAAAAGTTTTGTTGCCGGGTAATTTGTTAACCAATTAATTTTTTGATGAATTTGTTAATAACATTTTGCAATTGTTATTATGCAAAATTAATCTTCTCAGTACCTTTAGTATACATGATTTTTTTCAGATTTTTACACCATCAAGAAGTACTTGCAATTTTCTCTTATTGTTGTCGAACTTATGCGAAGTCAGCGCGCAGCGAGACTCCCTCCTTAAATAGTGTTTTTCGTTTTTCTAAAACTCACATCCCATCCAACTCACCAGACCGTTCGGAAGCCATCGTCGCCGCAAATTTGTGTCTCCCTCCTGAAAGTTGCGTATTAGTTTCAAAGTAATCATCGGAAAGCGTCATCGACGTACAATCGGCGAAATCTCACCTAGCTCCATTCCCGATGATTTCGTGGCGGAAATCCTTCCTCTCATCATGCTCTCGCGAAGCCGCTCGCGCTTTAGTCCCGGCGTGACGGAACCGCTCGACGAAGCTTTAGCGTCGAGACTTTCCGGACGGAGCGTCTCTCGGGACTCCGATGTTTCTTTACGTACCTTGGGAGACGTGACAATTATTTTTAACGGCGAATAATATCCGGACAGACGGCCAGGACTCTTCAACATACTTGTCCTGCTGGGCGAACGGTTCGAAGATTTTTTCGGCGTAGCTCGGCGCTTGCTCGACGGCCCGGCCGGGTCGTCGTCCGCCTCGTCGAGTCTCCTCTTTCTCGGCGTCGCGATCGAGTCTCGCCTCGGGGCGGCGGGCTTCTTGCCGGACTGATAAATACAAACGCGCTTCTCGTCGCTGGCGATCGTGAGGTCCGCCTCTTCCTCGGAATCGCTCGACGTCAAGTCGGCTGCTCCGTCGTAAGCGGGCAATCGAAAATCGTCGAACGCGCCGGATCTCTTTAAATTTTTCACGAATTTTTTGGTCTTAGATCTAAATGCGTAACCGTGGCTCCTCAACGAATCACGGCTCAACCTTTTCAGCACGACTATCGGCTCTCCGAGCTGAACGCACTCTCGGCTCCAACTCGACGAACGACCCGCGTCGACACTCGGATTCTCCGTCGACGGTGGGAAATTCGCGTCCCGATGCGCCTCTCGGCTCCTCGGAGTTTGGCCCGATTCGGCGAGTTTTCTCGGAATTTTCTGCAACGATGATAAATCGAGAGAAACGTTGTCGCTGTAATTAAACTTTGATTTTTTGTTCTCTCTGAGACCGTTTGCTCCGTCGACGATTTTGCGGTCGCTCGATGCGTTCTCGGTTCGATCTTTCGGCGAAGAATTCCAATCCGAGTCCGATGCGTTGTTGGATCTCTTATCGCCTTCTCCGGTGAAATTCGCTTCGGTCGGCTTCGAGTTCGGTGCGAGTCGATGGTGCTTCTTCGAAGGCTCTTCGACCGCGGTTTCCTTCGATGGCGAATCGCTGGGTCTGAGATTCGCGGTGTTTCGGCGAATGGAGTCCTCGTCGAAGCGAACTCTTTTCTTTCGCTTGAGGACATTCCGATCGATGATCAGCTTCGTGGTTTTTAATGACAATTCCTCGAAGCCCGGTGACGTGTTTTCCGCTGATGATTTTTTGGAGGTTTTCTGTGGCGGAAGTGGCGGAGATTCCAACGGTGGGTTCGCGACTTCCGGTATGGACTCCGATGAGAAAGACTCGTCGTCGAGCTCCAGGCTGCAAGAAACGTGAGCTCTTTTCTTCGACGTTGTCGAGGTCTTCGTTGGAATTTTATCTTTTGCGAGTTTGGGCCGAGACGCTGCATTTTTCGGGGATTTTGTGATGGTCGTTTCGTGTCTGTTTTCTTCCGGTGACTGCGGAGGGTTTGGAGACGACTCTTGGATTTTTCGGGCTCGATTTTTTTTCTCGAGTTTGAGCGAGTTTTTGGTGTGCATTTTTTCGTCCACGGTTGGCATCGATGGCGATGATTTCGGAGGCGAAAAATCCGGTTCCCGAGAAACGTTCTCCGGTCCATGTCGATGATCTTCTTCTTGCAGAGATGGAGTTTTCTTTGCCGCTGAGTTGTTTCGGCCACCTTTTCTCTTCAGTTTCGCGGGACTTTTCGGCTCGGTCTCCTCGTCGGTGATTTTCTGTACTTCCGGTTCTTGAGAAGAGTTCTCCGTCGCGTCTCGATCGCTTTCCAGAGACGGCGTTTTTATATCTATTGCTGAACTTTTGCGGAGGCGACGATTTTTCTTAAGCTCGACAGGACTCTTCGGCTCGGTTTCCTCGTATGTGATTTTCTGCGGTACTTCCGGTTCTTGAGAAGAGTTGTCCGTCGTGTTCCGATCATTTTCCTTTTGCGATGACCGATTTTCCAGAGACGGCGTTTTTGTATCTATTGCTGAATTTTTACGGGGACGTTTTTTCTTTAGCTCGCCAGAACTCTTCAACTCGATGTTCTCGTCGGTTCGTGGTTCTCGAACGGGGTTCTCCGTCGTGTCTCGATCACTTTCCTCTTGCGACGATGCAGTTTCCAGAGATCGTATTTTGGTATTTACCGCTGAACTTTTACGGATACGTTTTTTCTTAAGCTCGACGGAACTTTTCGATTCGATGTCCTCTTCAGTGATTTTTTTAGGCGGTGCTTCCGGTTCTTCAGAAGAGTTCTCCGTCGCGTCTCGATCACTTTCCTCCTGCGACGACGGATTTTCTGTGCGTGGCGTTTTTGTATCTACCGCTGAACTTTTACGGATACGTTTTTTCTTAAGCTCGACGGAACTTTTCGATTCGATGTCCTCTTCAGCGATTTTTTTAGACGGTACTTCCGGTTCTTCAGAAGAGTTTTCCGTCGTGTCTCGATCACTTTCCTCCTGCGACGACGGATTTTCTGTAGGTGGCGTTTTTGTATTTACCGCTGAACTTTTACGGATGCGTTTTTTCTTACGCTCGACGGAACTTTTCGATTCGATGTCCTCTTCAGTGATTTTCTGAAGCGGTACTTCCGGTTCTTCAGAAGAGTTTTCCGTCGCGTCTCGATCACTTTCCTCCTGCGACGACGGATTTTCTGTAGGTGGCGTTTTTGTATTTACCGCTGAACTTTTACGGATACGTTTTTTCTTAAGCTCGACAGAACTTTTCGATTCGATGTCCTCTTCAGTGATTTTTTGAGGCGGTACTTCCGGTTCTTCAGAAGAGTTTTCCGTCGTGTCTCGATCACTTTCCTCCTGCGACGACGGATTTTCTGTAGGTGGCGTTTTTGTATTTACCGCAGAACTTTTACGGATACGTTTTTTCTTAAACTCGAGAGGTTCTCGAAAAGAGTTCTCAGTTCTGTCTCGATCGCTTTCTTCTTGCGACGATGGAGTTTCCGGAAGTGGCTTTTTCGCACCTACGGTCGAACTTTTGCGGGGACGACCTTTTTTCTTAAGCCCGACAGGACTCTTCGCCTCGAAGTTCTCATCGATGATTTTCCATGCCGGTACTTCCGGTTCTCGATGAGTGTTCTCCGTTCTCTCTCGATCACTGTCGTCTTGCAACTCCGGATTTTCCAGAGATCGCGTTTTAACATCCACCGTCGAGCTTTTACAAACCCGACCTTTTCTCTTCAATTTCGCAGGACTCTTCTCATCGATTTTTTCGTCGATGCTTTCCCGTGACGACACTTCCGGTTCTCGAGAAATATTCTCATTATTCCAATTAATTTCCGCCCGTGACGACGGAGCTTTTTTACGACCGCTTCCTCGAGGTTTGCCAGAGGTTTTCCGGCCGAAGTCCTCGACCACATTTTCCAGCGCCGATAACTCCGATTTTTCAACAATGTTTTCTTCATCATCTGGCCATCGTTCCTTCCGTGACGACAAAGTCCCCAGAGATCGCTTGCGGACGTTCACCGATGATCGACCTCGACCTCGACCTCGACCTCTTCCCCGAAACTTCGCAAAAATGTTCGCCTCAAGGCTATCCGTAATATCCTCTTCCTGTGGGAACGAATATTTCGGAATTTCAGCCTCAACCTCCTCCATTCGTTTTTTTCGCGGATGAGTTATTTTTTTAAACTTTGAAACACTCGTCGGCTCAATCGGTTCGTCCTCTTCCTGGGACGATGGATATTCCGGAGATAAATTTCGTGCGTTTTCCATTGGGCTCTTTCGAGCACGACCGCGTTTTCTAGGCTTGCCGGAAGTGCTTTCCTCGACGCTCTCTACAAAACTCTGCTGCGACAATGGCTCGGATTGAGAAATCTCCTCCGCGATACGTTTGCTAGGTTTTTCTTGCGATGACGGATTTTCGGAAATTCGAAGTCCCGCACTCGTCAACGGTGCTTTCCAGGAACGAACTTTTTTCTCGGATTTGATGGACATTTTTTCGCTCTCTACCAAACTTTGCTGCGACGATAGCTCGGACCCTTCAGAACTATTTTCTACAATAGTTTTGCTAGGTTTTTCTTGCGATGACGGATTTTCGGAAATTCGAAGTCCCGCACTCGTCAACGGTGCTTTCCAGGAACGAACTTTTTTCTCGGATTTGATGGACATTTTTTCGCTCTCTACCAAACTTTGCTGCGACGATAGCTCGGACCCTTCAGAACTATTTTCTACAATAGTTTTGCTAGTGTTTTCTTGCGATGATGAATTTTCGGAAATTCGAAGTCCCGCACTCGTCAACGATGCTTTCCAGGAACGAACTTTTTTCTCGGATTTGATGGACATTTTTTCGCTCTCTACCAAACTTTGCTGCGACGATAGCTCGGACCCTTCAGGAGTATTCTCTGCAATAGTTTTGCTAGTGTTTTCTTGCGACGACGGCTTTTCGGGAAATCGAAGTCGCGCAAGCATCAACGGTGTTTTGCGGACACGAACCTTTTTCTCGGATTTGATGGACTTTTTTTCGCTCTCTACCAAACTTTGCTGCGACGATAGCTCGGACCCTTCAGAACTGTTTTCTACAATAGTTTTGCTAGTGTTTTCTTGCGATGATGAATTTTCGGGAAATCGAAGTCGCGCAAGCATCAACGGTGTTTTGCGGACGCGAACTTTTTTCTCGGATTTGATGGACATTTTTTCGCTCTCTACCAAACTTTGCTGCGACGATAGCTCGGACCCTTCAGAAGTATTCTCTGCAATAGTTTTGCTAGTGTTTTCTTGCGACGACGGCTTTTCGGGAAATCGAAGTCGCGCAAGCATCAACGGTGTTTTGCGGACACGAACTTTTTTCTCGGATTTGATGGGAATTTCTTGCTCGCTCGGCTCGTCGACGAGAGTTCGCGATGATGATTTTCGAGCAGTTTTCTCTGCACTGCTACTTTCTTCGTCCCGCGACTGGGATTCTTCGTTCGGGTCTTGACGATTCGCTTTTGAGCTCTTTCCGGATCGTCCTCTTCTCCTTGGCGTCCATTCGATGTCGCTTTCGCTCTGCAGTGACGATAAATCTGACTCTCGCGAATTCATTTCTTCCGTCGTGATGTTTATTTCTTCCGACGTATTTTTTCCGATGCGGACTCGCGGACTCTTCGGTTCGATGTTCTCTATCACGATATTTTTTCTTTCTTCAAAAGTGCTTTCCGCTATAAATTCGATGTTCTCTTCCGTTGGTTTTTTACCGGCGCGGACTCTTCCTACGGTGTTGCGTTCGACGATCTCTTCAGCATTCGCCGCGACGCCTTCGACGCTGTGCGCGGACTCCGAAATTTTGTCGCCACGACTTCTCGTACTATTCAGTTCAATCGTATCCAAACATTCCTGCCATAGCGAATCCAATTCTTTTTCATCGATCTCTTCGGCACATTTTTCTCCAGAAATTGTTTCATCGATCTCTTCCGTACATTTTGCTCCAGAAATTTTTTCATCAATCTCTTCGACACATTTTACTCCAGAAATTTTTTCATGGATCTCTTCGACACATTTTTCTCCAGAAATTTTTTCATGGATCTCTTCAACACATTTTTCTCCAGAAATTTTTTCGTGGATCTCTTTGACACATTTTTCTCCAGAATTTTTTTCATGGATCTCTTCAACACATTTTTCTCCAGAAATTTTTTCGTGGATCTCTTCGACACATTTTTCTCCAGAATTTTTTTCATGGATCTCTTCGACACATTTTTCTCCAGAATTTTTTTCATCGATCTCTTCGACACATCTTTCTCCAGAATTTTTTTCATCAATCTCTTCGGTACATTTTTCTCCAGATATTTTTTCATCAATCTCTTCGACACATTTTACACCAGAAATTTTTTCATCAATCTCTTCAAGACATTTTTCTCCAGAAATTTTTTCATGGATTTCTTCGACACATTTTTCTCCAGAAATTTTTTCATCTATCTCTTCGGCACATCTTTCTCCAGACTTTTTGTCTTTCGGATTCAAAATCTCAACGTGCTCCTCGGAACGTTTCCCAAAACGTTCCATTCCCTTCGGTTTCGAGGAAGTCAGTGCCATGTTTTCGTCCTCGGTTTCTCGTAGCGATGAGTCGCACTCCGAAAACGGCGTTTTTTCATCCTGGGCACTCTGCGACAAAGACGATCGACCGAGCATCGGAAAATCATCTTTTTCACGAGACCGCTCTGCAGAATTCTCCCGATTTATCGCCAAAGATTCACGGGAAGTCTCGGAGATTTCCCGTGCAATTTTCCTCGTCCCTGACTTTATGAGGCCCGTCGTTTGGCCTCTTAATTTTTTACTGCCGAAGCCATTAAAGGCACATTTTTCCGGAGACTTTTCGACTTCCGGTTCCAGCGCTCCGACCTGCGCCTCGGAACGTTTCCCCAAACGTTCCATTCCCGATTTCGAGCTAATCAGCCCGGTATTTTTTTCCTCGGTCTTTTGCAGCGATGACTCGCACTTCGGAAAATGCGCGTTCGTACTTTCCAGTTCACGGCTGGAAATTTCCGACGACCTTTCCATCGTCCCGGCATTCGCGTTCTCAGCTCGGGCACTCTGCGATGAAGACAATTGACCGAAAGTCGACTGCTCAGCATAATTATCCTGATTAATCGGCACGAATTCACGGCAAGTCTCAGAAATTCCCAGTGCAATTTTCTTCGTCCCTGATTTTATCACGCGCCTCCCGCGCCCTCGCAATTTCTTACTAGCGAAGCGACTGTTGATCTTTCCTTCAGCTTTCACATGCCGCACGTAAGAAACAGGGGACGACTCTTCGCTCGTTTCATCGCTTATTTCAGGTCCAAAATCCTCCAGCGATAAATTCGACTCCGGACACGATTTTTCAGAATTAATTTCCGAATTTTCCTCCCAAGACTCGTCTTCGGAAGACGCGCTGTTCTCGGTCGTTATTGACGATGTCTCGACGCTTAGAATCGTCTCTTCCGCCTCGCCGTTTTCTTCGCCGCTCAGCGCTGAATGTCCCTCAATTTTCTCCTCCGTTCCGCCCACCGATAAAGTTTCGCCTTCGGCCTTAGCGGTCTTCGTTCGATCGTCTTTTTCCTCGAATTCCTGCAACGATGTTTCGAAACACTGAAAATTATTTTCTCCCTTACCGTTCGAAATTTTCTCTCCCGAGTGCTCCGAAATTCTTTCTCGGAAATTCTCGAATTCCCGCTCGATTTTCTCCTCCGATAATTTAGGTTCCAGCTTCGTCTTTCCAACGCACTTGCGCGTCGGTTGGCTTCGTCCGACTCGTTTCCTCGCCGTGGCTGATCTACCGATTTTCCCCACGCCGTCCTCGGGAATTTTCTCGACGTCGTCCGAAATTTTGCTCAACTTCGCCAACGTCGCCGCTCGCTCGTTGCTGCGCTCGAGCGCCGGCGAAAGTTCAGCCTCTTCGAGGAGATTCTTCGACCGAGACTTCAGACCGAAACCCGAGATTCTCGATAGGTCGAGACTGACGAGCTTTATCGTTACCGGTCGACACTTGAACGGCTCTTTGCGCGTCTCGGACAGGCTCGACAGTCGCGATTCCCGCTGCTCCGTCCCGGCCTCGTTCATGTTTCGGTCGACCTGAGACACTTTCACAATCTCGCCCTCCAGCCCCTTCGATCGGGAAATTCCGGCACATTCGTCGCTGCGCGACTCGTTCGATTCGGACGAGTTCATCGACTCTCGTGAGATCGTCGATCGAGCTTCGGAAGCGTCTTCTTTTTCCACAGTTTCGATCGTGGAATCGCTCGAAATTCTTTCGGGTTTTTCCAGCGCGTCTACGAAGCTGAACTCTTCGCTCGAAACGGACGCAAGAAAATCTTCGTCGTTCCCAAAAATTGTCTCTGGTGCTTCCCTGATTGCAGGCGACTTCGAGTCGTCTTCGGACCTAACTGGCCCAACTTTTTCCCTCAGTGTCGCAATCAAAGGCTCTTGCGAATTTTCCTCAGACTCGATCGACAACTTATTTTCGCGCTCGATTCCTGCGTCGAGCCTTTCGTTTTTTTCAATCTCAGACGACAATTCTGTATCGCTTTTCGTAATTAAGAGCGCAGGATTTTTCTCGGCAACGATTGGCTCTTTTTCTTCGTGGTCGATTGTCGCAAGTTGCTTATCCCCGATATTCGCCAGCTCGACTTCGTTCACGGTTCTTACAGAAATTTCCGCGTCATTCTCAGTCCCAATTGACGGTGAACTCGCCTCGTCTTCAAACGCAACCGGCTCAGGTGTTTCGATTGTTGCGATTAAAGATTGTAAATTCTTCTCATCATCGACCGACTTTGTTTCATTCTCGGTGGCTGCGTTGAGCACTTTTTCTTCATCGGCAATGATCCACTGTTCGATCTCTCTCGATATATTTAATTGCTGCAGAGCATTCGTCTCGGAATCGACAGGCAGCTTCTTTTCGCTCTCGATTTTTTCATCGCCCGGTTCGACTTTTTGTCTGATGAACCGCAGTTCGGATTCGCTTTGCGTAATTAATAAGGCTTCAACATTCTTCTCAGTCACGATCGGCTGTTCTTTTTCTCCATTTACAGTCTCCGGTTCTTTATGGTCAATCATTTCTTTTCCGGCAATTATCGACCCTAAGATCTCCCTCGATTTAATCAGTCGCGACTCGATCGGCAGCTTCTTTTCGCTCTCGATTCCTGCATCGACCGCTTCATCTTTTTCATTTATAAGCCGCGGTTCGTTTTCGCTCTTCGAAATTGTAAGCGGCTCGGCATCCACGATTGGCTCTTTATCTTCACTGTCCGCAATTTCCGCTTCTTTATCTTCGCCCATGCTCACGAGCTCGATTTCATAGACTGCTCTCGGTAAAATTTTCTCATCATTCTCACTCATAATCGAGTCTTCCTTTTTTTTCTCGTGATTCGAAATTCCTTTTTCCTCAGAAATATTCATCGGGAGCGTTTCCTCTTCTATTCGAGTTTCCGCAAACTCTTTTCGATCGTTCTCGCTCATAATGGACTCTTCATTTTTCTTCTCGTGACTCGAAATTCCTTTTTCCTCAGAAATATTCATCGAGAGCGTTTCCTCTTCTATTCGAGTTTCCGCAAAACCTTTTCGACCGTTCTCGCTCAGAATGGATTCTTCATTTTTCTTCTCGGGACTCGAAATTCCTTTTTCCTCAGAAATATTCATCGAGAGCGTTTCCTCTTCTATTCGAGTTTCCGCAAAACCTTTCCGATCGTTCTTCGTCATAGTCGACTCTTCACTTTCCTTTTCGTGACTCGAAACTCCCTTTTCCTTCGAAAAATTCATTTCCGATTCGTCGCTCGAAATTTCCTTTTCCTTCGAACAATTAATTTCCCTCTCGTCGCTCGAAATTTCCTTTTCCTTCGAAAAATTCATTTCCCTCTCGACGTTCAAAATTCCCTTTTCCTTCGAAAAATTCATTTCCCTCTCGTCGCTCGAAATTTCCTTCTCCTTCGAAAAATTCATTTCTCTCTCGACGTTCAAAATTCCCTTTTCCTTCGAAAAATCCATTTCCCCCTCGTCGCTCAAAATTCCTTTTTCCTTCGAAAAATTCATTTCTTTCTCGACGTTCAAAATTCCATTTTCCTTCGCAAAATCCATTTCCCTCTCGTCGCTCAAAATTCCTTTTTCCTTCGAAAAATCCTTTTCCCCCATCGCTTCATTTTCCGTCCTAGCCAAATCTTCCCAATCCTTCCCATCGCTCCTCAGCTCTTCCTCTTCCCCTTTGCGGCTCACCGCGATTTCTTTCGCCTCGAAAATGTCCTTACATTCCGTTTCACTCATCGTGCCCGAAATAATGCACGAGCCCTCCTCGCCCTTTCTTGGCCGATCCTCGGGCTCGTCCTCGAGCCGCACGACGACGTGCGAGACCAAGTCCTCGATTTCCTCGTCGAGCCTCGCCTCGTCCTCGACATTTCCCACCTCCCGAGCAAACTCCGCCGACTCTATCGACTCCTCCCCAAAATTCTCAACTCTCGAACTCCGATCGGCCTCGAATTGTTCCTCGAGCGAATTTCCGAGAATCTCGCAGATCTTCGGACTCGGGCTAAGAGCCTCGAATTCCGGGGAATCCTCCTCGGACAGATCCTCATCGGTGTCCTTGCAAGTCGTCGCTTGACCCTCTCGAGTCTTCCCGGAGCGCGAGAAGCGACTCTCCGACATGGAAATTTCCGATTTCGTCGAATCGTCCAAGACGCTCGAAGCGCTCAGCTCGGAGCTGTCGAGCGACGACTCGGTCGCCTCGGCCAGTTGCGAGAACGAGCTGCTCGGCGTGAGGCTCTCCGCGTCGTAGACGTCCAAGTCCCGCGGATCGAGGCTGCTCGCCGCGTCGACGCTGCTCTGCGAGCCTTCCTGGACGATCCGCAAGCGCTGCTCGACCGAGTTCGAGTCCTCCTCGAAGAGGCAGGTCGGTATCTCGAGACTCACGGCGTCGATCGTGTAGTTCCTGGCGGTGAAGAAGTTCGTCACGCTTATCGCGTACTTGTCGTGCTTGGGCTCGTTCGGAGATTCCTCGCAGTTGCGGCTCCTCGAGACGCTCTCCTGAGCGATCTCCGTCTCGGCGTCGAAGATGTCGCCGGAGGCGTCGAAGACGACGCCCAGCGCCGGAGTCTCGAAATCGAGACTGTCGACCGGGTCGACCATCTCGCAGTTCTCGCCTCGAGCTTCGTCGGGCTCGCAATTTTTGTCGATCTTGGGTTCCTCCGGAGGGTTCGCCGGATGGCATTTTTTTTCTGGATCGACGATCCTTCGATCGCAGTCGCGCCCAGCTCCGACCGGGCCAGAGTCGGTTACGCTGATCTTAGGAACGACCGGAGTCGCGCTCGCTCGTTCCTCGCCGGGCATTTTCCGCTCGGCCCTGAAGCCCCTGAACTTGCCTCGCCGTCTCGACTTTATGAGCATCTTGAGCTTGGCGCGCGTGCTCGGGCACTTCACCTCGCGTATCATGGAGTTCAGCGCCTCGTTCTCGGGCAGTTGCTTGACGCTCGAGATTTTTCTGGCCGTCGGCAACGGCGAGATCGCCAAAGCGGTCTTCAGAGACCTCCCCTTGCGTCTGTCGGAGAGCTCGGCTCTGCGATTTTCCACGGCCAGGCCGTTCGCGATCGTCTTCGGCGCGCCGTTCGGACTCTCCGAGATTTCGCGCTCGGCTCCCCAGTTGGGAAACAGAACCGAGCGGAGTGGCTTTGGCTTCGGCGCTTCGACCCTCGCCTCGTCTCTGAGCTTTCTCTGCCGTCCGCGCTTCTTCGGATAGTCGATTATTCCCGGAATTCCGGGAAGGTCGCGGCACGCCCTCGCTCCGATCTCCGGCTCCCTCGCTCGCGCGTTCCTCCTCGGCCGCGTCGAGTTCGGAAGCTTCTTCGTCGTTCGCATGTTGTAAGGATCGCGAGCCTCGTCGTCGCTCGTTATTCTGCGGACGCTCCAGCGACCCTCTTTCTCGGCCCAGTCGCTGGAGTCGAAGTTCCTCGGCTCGTCGTCGCTGCTGCTCTGCGTCGTCAGGCTCGACGCGTCGTTCAGGCTCGGCTCCGTCTCGGCGCGCCTCCTGCGCCCTCGGGACTTACGCTTCGGTAGCCGATCGACGATTTTCTCGTTCGTGTCGACCGGAGGAATTTTTGGCTCTTCGGCGCCGAGGGTTTCGGCGAGATTCAAGCTCGGTCGGTAAGGCAGATCGCTGGAAGATTCCTCCTTCTTCGGCAGAATTTCGAGACGACCCGCGATCCTCGCTTCCGTCCCGGGGTCGAGTTTGCTCAGAGGAACGAATGGAAGCTTGCAGAAGGTTTTCGTGCAGACGCTCCTGTCCGGCGGAACTTGCTTGCCCCTCTTCCGCTTCTCTATAACGTATATCTGGTCCGAGGTGAAGACCTGGTCCTGGATTATCCTCCTCTGCCTCGCCGACCAGGTGCAGTGTCGATGCTCGAAGCGGCCCGACGAGCAGTCCGACCTGCGCGAGGAGTAGTGCGAGGTGCCCTGAGGAATCTCCGACTCCTGATCGGGAAGCTCGATCGCGAGGTCCTCGCTCAGTTCCTCGAAGACCGGAAGCGCCGGTTCGACGAGGCTCTCGGCGAAGGTCTCGGTGGAGTACAAATTTTCCGGTGATTTTTTTCCCTCCGCGAGAGGATTGTCCGAGCCGATGATCGAGCGGTGAAAAGCCGCGAGACTCGCCTCGGTGTGGAGAGGCTGGCAAGCGCCCTCCTCGCTCGTCTCCTCGCGCTCGAGCTCCGGCAGCCGCGCGACTCCCGGCAACGGACTCGTCGAGAGTTTCTCCTCGACCGTCTCGACGATTTTCCTCGCGGCGATCGCGCTCTCGACGGGAATGTACGGAGCTGGCGCGTTTTTGGTCTTCTTGACCGGGGTCTTTGCGGCGTTGCTCAGCGGGACTTTGCGCGGACTACGATGGCGATTGTCGGCAGCGAGCTGAAACTGCATGCTCTCGGGCACGCGACCGAAGAGCTGCGTCGTTATGTTCGGCAAGCTTCGCCTGTCGGCCTTTCGCCTGCTCCGACGAGGACCCGGAATCCACTGGCCGTTATTGCGATTTCTCAGTCTGTAGAGACGCTTGTCCTGCCTTATGTTCTGGAGCTCCGCCCAGGTGGCCACGAGGTTGCAGTTGTAGTCGGAATTGTCGCTCGGCGCTCTCGGCTCTTTGCAGTCGTCCTGGGCGTTGTTCGGGCCGAGCTTGCTCTTCGCGCCGCTCCGCACCTCGGGCTCTTGTATGTTGGGCGTGACGTTCTCCGACGACGAGGAGCTGTCTCGGCTCGCGGCTGCCGGGCGAGGACTCGGGGCGTTCAGCGAGAAACTACAATTCTTCTCGTTTCCCTGGTAATCCGAGTCGGAGAAGTTCGAGGCGCTGCCGAGGTCGTCGTCTATCCGCGGATTCGTGTGCACGTCGGGCAGGAGCGAATTACCGAGGAGGCTCGCGTACTGATCGCGCAACTCCGTCACGTCGGATTTGTCGAGCTCGGCGCTCTCCGTGAAGCAGGGATCCCCGTTGAGAACGGCGTCGAGCGGAATCGTGTCCTTGTCGGTTTCCTGAATTACCGACTCGGGCGAGTCGGAGTCGCCGCTGGACAGCAATATTCCGATCTCCATCGAGGAGTGCATGCCCTCGAGGTCCGGTACGAAGTCCGGGCCGATCTCGAGCAAACGATCGAAGGGCTCGAAGTTTATTGCCGTGTACTGACCGAGGTAAGCGTCGCTGGTCAGAGCCGAGGATGGCGAGGTCGAGAGACGCGACGCGTCTGTTTCCGGCGCGCCGTCGAGGAGGCTGCGGTCCGAAGCGCTTCGGGGACGATCCACGTTCCTTTCCGACTCGCACGCCGGAGAGTCCCATTGGGAGTTTGGGAGAGAAGCGTTGCTCGGACGGCACGGGGAATTTTTCGTTTGCTCGCGAGTCTCGGATTTTCGCGAATGCGAGGCGACCTCGCAAGTGCCGTTGTATTTCGGCAGGTGGCTGAACTCTTTGGCGTTTTTGGGATTGTCCGAGTCGTTCTCGTCGTCGGACGACGAGGAATTTACGAGAGTCGGGGAAACGTCGCCGGCTCCGTCGTACTGCGGCATTCTTTGCGTTCTCGAAGCTTTCGGGATTCCCTCGGGTTCTTCGTCGTCCGTGGATCTCGAAGAACCCGAGACTGCCTCGCGGCTCGTCAGGAACGGACTCAGGTGAAACGTGCTCGACGAACTCTTGTCCCGCGACGCATCTTCGCGCGGGTTTCGCTGCTCGGCGGGGTCTCGGACGTTCGCCATGTCGCTCAACGAATCCAACTGCAAGCTCGTCAGGTTCAGGTCGGGAATGTCCTCGTCCTCGTTGTCGCTCCTCGGCTCGCTCGCCAACAACGAGACTTGCGAACCGAGCACGCTGTCCGTGTCGACGGATTCTGGATTCTCGGCGCCGCCACCGGCTAATTCGACCAGGAGATCGACCAGCGGCTGATCGTCCGTTCCCACTGTGAGACGAAAGATATCGTGTAAATAAAATTCAATATAACTCAATAAATAATAGAATTCAATAAAATGCAATAAAATTCAATAAAATTCAATAAAATTCAATAAAATTCAATAAAATTCAATAAAATGACTGAAGGATTGAGGTCGATGGCCAATTGGCAATATATATATGTTCTCACGACCATCAACGTTATGTCATGCTATCAACCAAAAATTGTTCCATACGGCTTATTATCATTAAATCCACTATTATTATTTAAAACAAAAAGTGAGGCGCCTAGTCACTTGTTATAAAATTTAACAAGTCGTAAACTCAAGTGCTTTAAACTTTAAAAACTTTTATAACTTGTTATTCTATAACTGTAACATTTAGGATTTGTTATATATTATATTTTGATTGTATAGGAGAAATGCGCCAAATAAATTAAATTAATTTAAATAAAATAAATACATTGTCGCTTCGAAAATATTTCGAGCGAGAGACGAGTGGAGAGTGATCCAGCGATACTCACGAACACTGCAGTCCGCCGAGAGCTTCGGGCTGTCCACGATCGTCGGGGAATCGAGGAGACTCGCGTCTTCCACGGTGTCGTCTCGAGACACGAGCTGACTCCTCTGGACCGATGGAATTGATATGTTCGACGAGTTCATTAAATTCTCACCTTCCCGCACCTCGGCCGCGTAAGCCACCGAACGATTTGACGTCGTCGAGAGCGTACTCTCGTCACACTGAAAAAAAATGTTCGTATATTAGAAAAATCTAATTGTTTTATGAGTCCATTCGGATAGTCGACCAGGGGGAATCCCGGCGGGGATTCCCCCTGGTCGAACATTGTTTCGTACACTGTAAAAATAAATTGTAAGTTTAATGTACCGGAACTTGAAAATTCCTCACATTACTTACATTAATAGAACATTAATGTAAGTTTTTTTTTGTAGAAGCAAAATGCCAGATATAAAAATTACAAAGCTTTTGCCTGAAATTTATTTAAAAATTCAATTATAAATAAACATTTTACTGTAAAACGCACATGTTTCATATTTCGGAAACAGTTTACGTAAAAAAGCTTCCGATACCGTTAACTAATTTCCATAAAAAATATTTTTACAGTGTACTGTAAAAAAAATCTTAATTTAATGTAACGGATTGGAAGTTTTTAAGCAAAAACTCGATCATTAAATTTAATGTAAAATTGTGATGAAAAATGAATACCCTTTAATTTTTCATCACAATTGTACAACAAATTTCATACGAATTTTCTTTACAGTCTGTACAATTTATACCCTCTGCTACGGTTACAAACGGTTTATTTCTTACAAACCCTCGACAATCGACCATTCCCGTCCCTGTGAATCACCGTTGACTCACGGTCTCCGACGTTATCCCAGATCGGCAAACAAACAAATTTCCCGACCGTCGACAACAAAAAAATCAGCTCGATCAATTTACCCGCCTCCGTCTACGGCCTCGTCCCGAAGCAGCGAACAAACAAATTTCCCAACAGTCGACAAAAAAAAAAAGAACACGTCGATCAATTTACCTGCGATATCATCAGGAGTCTCCGAGCGAGTCTCTGCTCCTGATAGAGATCGTTCTCGGTAGGCTGAAACGTCGGCCTGGGCGGACTTTTCGGATTGGCGAGCTGCGAGTCTCCGCCCTGGAGTCCGGCCTGAGCCCTTCTCGCTCGTTCCTCTTCCCATATAGCAGCCAGGCCGGGATTCAAGTCGAGACCCCTCTCGATCTCCCGCCTGTTCAATATATCCGACGCCAATGCATCCATCTCCAGCTCGCAAGTACTTTGGCGCTCGACGCTGCTCGGCAGATAATCAATTTCGCTGTTTTCCGAAACACCGCTGTGACCGGATGAGCCGAGCTCGGCGAGCGACTGCGTTATCCTGCGATGCTTCACGCCCCTCAGATTTATCATGCTCATTCCGTAAACGTTGTAGTCCATCATGAACTGGAGAACGTAAGGTATGTGCGCCTCGTGCGGCTGGAGACTCCGATTCAGCACCGATCCATTCTACAATTCGATACATCGTTAAAAGTCGCGAGATAAATCATCCGTCTTAACGATAAAAGTCGTGAGATAAATCATCCGTCTTAACGATAAAAGGCGCCTTTCGAAAACCATCGGCGGATTTACTCACCTGCAGCAGATCGGCCGCTCGCTTTATCATAGCGGGGTTATAAAAATATATCTTTAAGTACTGATGTTCCTTCTTGTGATACCCGTAAAACGGTCTGAAAATTAAATTAAATCATTGAGTATCTTGAATTATATCACCCTAAAGATGTCTGCACGAGACTAAATACCATCAAGTTATAACAGCTAGATTTTATCTTGGAACATCAAATTCTACAAGTGAACAATTTTTTTTTCCTGGAGCTGCCCGGAGCACCATCGACAGAGACTTGCTAAAGATGAAATTTCACGCTACGCAGATACTTTTCAGGCTCATAATTACGTCACCCTGAAGATATCTGCACGAGACTAATTTTCGTTGAATTATAACTGTGTTTCGCATTATATAAATTTCGCCTGAGTGAAGTTCACTCAACAAACAAAATTCGACAAGTAAACAATTTCTTTTTTTTTTCTTAAAGCTTCGCATCGACGAAGACTTGCTGATGAAATTGGAAGTCGCACAGACATTTTCAGTGTCATAAAATTATTTATGTCGCTATATTATTTGCATGCCCCGATGCTTACATGCCGGAAACACGCTGTATCAAATAAACGTGCTGCGTGTTTGAGGTCGCCGAACCCAGGGACACGTTTATAGCTGCGTCGAGCGAGGCGGCCAGCCGATAGGCCAGGCTCGCTGGGTCCTCCTCGCCCGTGTAGGGCACGTACAGATATGGAAACACTCCGTGTATATGCAGACATGTTTTTTCACCTGAAATAAAAAAAATTGTTAAAATTTGACTTTATAATTTTTAATTATTAGTGCGTTAGATCGACCAACGTGGAAGGATTTACGCTTACCGGTTGGCAGAGAACCGAAGACCCTGATGATCGGCACATGCTTTATTTCCGAGCCTCGAAACTCTGAAAATGCTGGATCCAGCTGAGGCAATGGCTGTGCCTGATAGCTGTCCGCGCTCACCAATCTCACGGAAAACATTGGACTATATCTATAGATAATAAAAAAAAAATGATTAAGATAACAATATTAGTAATATTATTCATAATATACAAATTATTAAAAGCGATTTGCTGTAATTGAGTGTAAGGAGGACATTCCAAGCGAATGATGATAAGAAGAATTCTGAGCTTAAAGTGTATTCTTGTATCGGCTCGCTCAACACTATATACGTTCTCGTTTTTTTTACAAATTTTATTATTTTACCAATTATTAAAGGCGATTTGCCTGTAATCGAGTGTAAGGAGGACATTCCAAGCGAATGATGATAAGAAGAATGCTGAGCATAAAGTGTATTCTCGTATCGGCTCGCTCAACACTATATACGTTCTAGTTTTTTTTACAAATTATTTTTCTACAAATTATTTTTCCACAAATTATTTTTCTATAAATTATTTTTCTATAAATTATTTTTCTGCAAATTATTATTTTACAAATTATTAAAGGCGATTTGCCTGTAATCGAGTATAAGGAGGAAATTCTAAGCGAACGACGATAAGAAGAATGCTGAGCTTAAAGTGTATTCTCGTATCGGCTCGCTCAACACGTATATACGTTCTCACTTTTTTTACAAATTATTTTTCTGCAAATTATTATTTTACAAATTATTAAAGGCGATTTGCCTGATCGAGTATAAGGAGGAAATTCTAAGCGAACGACGATAAGAAGAATGCTGAGCTTAAAGTGTATTCTCGTATCGGCTCGCTCAACACGTATATACGTTCTCACTTTTTTTACAAATTATTTTTCTACAAATTATTATTTTACAAATTATTAAAGGCGATTTGCCTGATCGAGTGTAAGGAGGATGTTCTAAGCGAATGATGATAAGAAGAATGCTGAGCTTAAAGTGTATTCTTGTATCGGCTCGCTCAACACATATATATATATACGTTCTCGCTTTTTTTGCTCCCATTTTTTTCCGCACTGTTTACAAGGGCGTGAGGAGGAGAACAGAGTCACCGAAATTTCTCTGAACTCCCCTGACCTTGCTAATTTCCACCATCAACGTGCTCGTCTCCATGTTTCGTGTATTAGTCGATATTTATTCGTCTATTCGTAAATTCGTATTCGGGCGTTTCGCGTCCGCGCGTGCGGTTAACAACGGGATTACTGCATCGAATAGTAAACACGAACGAGAGCCTTACTCGTACGTCTCTGTAGGCAGCTTAACGAGATATTCGTATCGTATTACGGATGTGCGATCGTCGCTCGTGAAACGGCTGTGCTGAGTTTCGAGAAAATAAAGCAAAAAAAAAAAATGAAAAAAAAATTGATTCGTCAGTTTATCCTCCTCGCGTATTCGCAGACAATACGCTGGTTTTTTTTTGCCTCCCGAAAAGCGTGGATCCAAGGAATAAATCCAAGTGGAAAAAAAAAGAAACTTTAATAAAATAAAATTCACGGTCAGCCTTTCACCGCCCGACGGAATTCGGAAGGGCTCTCGCGTGTGAAACGTTTTCTTTCTCTCCTTCGACTCTCTCCCCAGTCCCGATCGAACGGAACGGTCTTTGGGGCCGAAAACGCATAAACATTCGCTCGCGAGACGAGTCACGACTCCTCCTCCGATAGCGCGAAAAACAACGGTGGATATTTCGGCGAATAGAGACCGTTCGCGTACGCGCTTCCTCCCCCGATTCGCGTCCCCGTCGCGACTCGTCGGAATAATCTTTTAATACACAATCATAAATGATTAATCGGACCTCCGGGTCAGCGAGTTTTTACGTACGTTTTACAGCATACTCACGCCCTCGTGTACTCGGCGCTAAATCGTCCACTTCGTGCGCACGAACGAATTCCATGCAACAACAAATTATCACTTTTTTTTCGGATAAATAATTTCACTGATTCGTTGACCGATCGGTTCCGACCGATTAACCGCTGTCTATATGTGTGTGTTCGATGCGATTTCGCGATTCCGTTACGCGGGATGAAAATACGATCGACGACGTATTTCGGGTCGTGTCTACTCGCACACGCGAGCCGTCCACGTATCCTCGTTAATCCCCCTCGTAGAACTCGATTCCATCCAAGCTTCTCACGGCACACGCCAACTTCGACGTAATCGTATATAAAATATCCCAACGTTTTCTTCGGTGTGTCTCCTCTCTCTCTCTCGCCGCGTACACAACACACGACCAGTGCGCTCGACTGTGGCCCTACTACTGTTTACCAGCGTCCTCTCTCTGACGGTTGAGAGCGGGGCGCACGCGCAGCTTCCCTTGCATAACCTATCTCGCTCTTTCGCGCTTTGACGAGCACGTTCCCGTGCATCCAAGGACCGGCCCTGCCTTTTTGTCACACACCGCCATTTTTGTATCATTTCGACTTACCCATACATGTGTGATGTATCGAATTTCTTCAACCCCCCTACCTATAGTTCCTCGATGCCGTTTTTCTTGTCTTAGGAGATTAAAACAAATAATGAGTAATTGAATTTTAGAGGACGAGGGCGCATTCGCGTTAGTTTGCCGCATGTCGTTGGAATTGTAATTTTTGCGGGAATCGTCGATCGAGCTCGTGAGGCAAATCGATTGAGATTTTTGCGTGCCAATGAAATATTGATAAATTCGTAGCGGTTACGGGGCGTTGTTGTCGAGAGACGGCGTGCTCGCGATCTATATCGCCGAGGCAATAATAATCGTAGTCGCGCGCGCCACTGCGCATGCGCGGCGGTGAAACGCTACCACGTGACTTGTTTTTCTCTTATCGCTCGGCTGCGTTCACCACCACACGTGGGTCTCCCTGCAGTAATGGCTTTCGAGGAAGCGGTGGAAGGTTGCGACTCCCACGCTCGACGCATCGGTCGGTTAGGTTACTTTTGTTGTTACGAGCGCTCCACGAGTCATTGTCATGCTTTCAATTCGCAAAATTGAGAACGAACGTTCGACACAGTCGCGTCTCAACGACAGCGCCAATGAATCTTGATCTCTCGACGACTTCGGTAAACGCGATTCTTGCGTCACGGAATTTTCATCCCTGCACCGGCGTATAAATATTAGTGCGACAAAAATTAAAAATTTTTTTTTAAATTTTAAAAAATTTAAAAAATAAATAAATAAAATTAAATAAAATTGAAAAAAAAAAAAAAAATTGAAAAAAAATGATTTTTTATAGTGCGCAGCGATTAGTTTGCGTCGCTTCGAGTGTAGTCGGTAGAATCGTGAGCGTCAGAAATTTCGGTATAATCGCGCTGGCGCCGAAAAGCGCGAATGCGCCGGCTTCGACGAGATTCTTGGATTTTCGTTCGGCTTTCGGTCGGACGGTCCTCTTTGACCACGTTGCGAGACGCAGCGTGAGCAAAAAGGTGCAAGAGAATATTCCAGCGGTGCAGATGAAAAAGAGGCCTCTGAGAAGGAAGAGACTCATCTCGGACGACGAGGAGGCTCCTCAGCCTGGAGTGAGTTCGCTCGCATCACTTTTTTTATGAATCTGTTTTTCTAGGTCTGTTTCTACGATTAAATTGTTTCTGCAGTTCTGGAACGTCAAAGCCCTGGCGACCGCCGAGGAGTACAATCTGGAGGCTCTCATGGAAGGAATCGTCAAGCAGGACTTGTACGCTCCGAGTAAAATTAACGCTTCCTCCAAATGTGAGTAAAAGTCGTCCATAGTGCATTTTATGTCTTACAGCAATTCGCTGGTCAAAGAAAATGGAGCTATTGATAAAAATAAAGGAAAAAAAAAGAAATATTATTTCACACACTGTAGAAATAAATTGTAAAGTGCCGGAACTTGAAATTTGGTTACATTGCTTACATTAATTGAACACTAATGTCCCTTTTGTGAAATAAAAATACCAGATATTAAAATTACAAAACTTGCTTGGATTTTAAAAAATGTTCATTAAGAATACAAATTGTACTCCTAAATTGCCAAGTGCTTGTGTTAGAAATTTCAGAAACAGTTTATGTAAAAAAGCTTCCAATACTGTTAATTCATTTTCGAACAAATTCTTTGACATTGCATTTATAATGCTTGAAAGAAAAAAGGATTTTTAATTGAAACATTTTGCTGTGTTAAACTGCGTTTAGATAGAATTAGATTGAAAGAAAAACATAAATAAACAGAGATGATGAGCAGGTAGTCACGTGACCGGAATCGCGGATCGTGTTCTGCACAGAAAATACGCTCATCTAATTCTTTTACCGCACAAAATAATGCCACGGTGCTATTTCTTTTCTTACTGAAAAAGCATAGTCGAGTAATCTATTCGGACGCATCATAGAAAAACCAGATTAAGAATCACGTAATAGCTAGGACTTTGGATCTATCGAAGATTGATTTTGTTATAAACGCGCGTGTTTCCGGCTGACGCAATCTGGTAAACTGTAAGGCTAGTTTCACATGCAGCGTGTGCTCTTGCCTATCGATCTCTACCAATAGCGTCGCGTTACAGAAAGAACGCGAAACAACGTTTGGATTACAAAGAAAATAGCAATTCCGGGTTTCTCTAATTTTAACCGGATTTTTCTAATCACGGTTCATTTCGGTGATTTCATATCTCCGCTCACAAATGTATAGTCACGATAATGAATCCGGCTGTGAAATGTTAATACACCAAAATCTGTTAAGTCATTTTTTGTCGTTCCAACGTTTATCGGCGTCTGCGGAAAGTTGCCGAGCCGGCGAATCGCAGTGAAACTTTAGAATTAGAAGAATACGCTTTTCTAATTCTTTTACCGCGCAAAATAGCGCCGCGGTGCTATTTCGATTTTACTGAAAAAGCCTAGCCGAGTAATCTATTCGGATACATCATAGTAAAATTAGATTAAGTATCACGTAATTGAACTTCGTATCCAACCTATCCAACGAAGATTGATATTTGATAAACGCGCGAGCTTCGAGCTGACGCAATTTTGCTCAACTGTAAGGCTGGTTTTACATGCAGCGCGTGACTAGCGCGTGTCGTCTGTGGCTATCGATCTCGACCAATCGCAGTGCGTTGAGTCAGAGTACGATTGGTCGCCGGCGCTCTCCAATGAGATCGCGCCGTTCAGGACGATAGAAGCACCATTGGCTAAGACGGATTCGCTCTAAGATTACCCAAGTAGCAATCTTTCCGATGTTACGGAAAAGTCATCCGAATGGTATACATAAGTCCGTCCGAATGGTAACTATAAGCTATCCTATGTCTAAAAGTTAACTTTTATACCATTCGGATGACTTTTTCGTAACATCGGAAAAATTGCTACTGGGGTAGTCGCCCTGATTTCCGCGTGCGAACGCGCCCCCAGCCTCCACCATATTCGCGTGGACCTTCACATGGATTGTAATCAGCTTGGTTGCTCGTAAATGTTTTTCTCACCAAGCTTATCCATTGTCGTCGAAAGCTTTTGTTCTGAAGAATGCGCTGAGGATGCAACAATATCGTGCAAGAACTGCGTCATCTCGGGCGTATAAAACACCGGCTATTTTCCTCCCATGGACCATTCGGAAGCCGATGCTCGCTGCGCCAGTGTGAAGCCGACGGTAAGTTCAATTACTTACCACGTACCTATCGTGATGTAGTTTATGCGTGGAACGCTTTTCGACTCTTTCGTCTCATCTCATTGCATCTTTTCGCATAATACTTACGAGTATCAGCCACGATTAATGCTTGTTTGTTTAATTAATATTGTACAGTTACGATCGAGTGAAATCGCAACTCTTACATTCGCTGTTGGTACGAATATTACTGATCACAAAAATGTTCAATCATCTCAATCACGATCTTGGGTGGGATCCCGATTACATCTTTCGTTAAGGCTACGATAACGTTACGCTGACGCTACGGTAATGCGGGCGTGAATTCAATATCGTATACATTTCATACATTTTAATCAATTTTGTCTGGAATTTTGCATGTTATTATTATTGGTAAAATAATAATTATCACGTGTTATTAATGGTAAAATAAAAAAACACTGTAAATACTAGGTGCGTCATCATGAAAATTTATTATTTGAATGAAAGTATCGATTATACATCTATAATGATAATGCAAAAAGTGTTTATCTCGTTAATAAAATAATTTAAAAATCTGAAGGCAAAACACGTTAACTGAAGAAGCAGATCTTTAGCTTCTGTTGCCATCAGATTTTTTTTTTATTACATTTTTTTATTTTCGAATTGCCTCACTCTGTGTAATGTCTATACCTGTAACTTCTATTCGTTATGTCAGCCAGAACACATGCTGTTAATTCCTTATAGACGAAACAATGTTTAAAAAAAGAAAAATTTCGAGATTTTAGGGTAGGAGCACTTGAAATAGTCTGAAACATCGAGAAATGTGATTTTGACCCGGCCCCCGACATGCGCGCGCACGCGCGCGTGCTCGTGGATGTGCGTGCGCGCGCATGCGCGGCCCCTTTAATTTTTGTTTTGCAAATTTAAAAAACATTTATAACACAACAACATTATGTAAAAAAAAAATGCACCAATGCGCAAATCACATAATCTATTCATCATAATGTTCGTTGGCTTTCTCTTTCTATTATACACAATATAAATATTTTATTGTATTTTATCTCAAAAAATGTTTGTTATGTATTATGCGTATCTTCAAATATTGCATGCCTCGTCTTTTCGACCCATCACTCGCAATTACTCCGTCAAATAAGTTACAATAATGAAATTAAATTTATTGTAATTTATTGATAACAAAATTACAATAAAATCCCAAAATTTTCATTTTTTTAATAAATATTTACCAAAGCATTGTATATTTTTTCAGATATTACATATTGATTCGCAAAGATGCCGAGGAAGCTTATGATGACGCCGTGCGTCGACTTGCCACTTCCTATCGAGACGCTCAAGGAGCTCGTCGAGAAGGCGAAGGACTGGGCTCTGATGCACGGAATGCTGATGCGTTCTAAGACGAATTTCAGCAAGGACGACGCTCTGTTTGCCCCGTTCGCTCTCCTGCCGTCGTCATTTCCTCGCAAGGAATTCGAGAACACTTGCGAAATTCAGTTGATTCTGAACAAGGTGATGCACGCAGTGGCGCACGACTATAGTTTCCTAAAGGAGACGCTCAAGGAGACCATAGAGGTGGATTCTTTCACCGCAAAATTGTTCGAGATATACGAGACGGTGCACGACGAAGGATTCACCCAAAAAGTGTCGCTGGGCTTGCTGAGATCCGACCTGATGCTGGAGAGCTGCTGCGTTCGGGACGGAAGCGGCGATGTCAACAAGCCATTTTGCTGCTGGAAACAAGTGGAGATCAACACTATCGCCTCCGGATTCGGCTGGCTCGGACCGTCCCTCACGAATCTTCACAAATATATCTTTCAAGAACTCGGACTATCGGACAAACTCCACAATATACCGGAGAACGATGCTCTTCAAGGACTGTGCGGCGGAATGATCGAGGCTTGGAAGATCTACGACGATCCAAAGTGCGTCACGCAATTCATTGATTCGTTACCAATTCACGCGTCTCGAGACGAATTTTTCGAATCCTCGCCGGCTATGACTCGTGAAGGGAATGCTGGACACGTCTTTAACTCTTTACTTACCTTTTTTAACGACGGAACTGGGCGATTTCTTAGTTTCGATTTGGAATTTTTAAGGGGAAGTGAAATATCGCGGTCGGCAATGGAAATTGTAATGAACTTTTCTTAAGGGTGCTAATTTTTTTTGAGGAAAAAGCAAATTCGAGTCGGATGCACACGATAATTTCGCATCCGGCCCGAATTCATCTTTTTCTCAAAAACATTAGCATCATTGAATAAAGTTAATTTGAAAATTGCAACTATCTCTCTCACACTCATGGCCCCGTCACGTGACTTTCACTTCGCCTTAATAGGCTGGAAATATGCTTTAAATCGTGCAGGACTATAATATTGGCATAAACACTTCGGCGCGCAGTCGAATTTTGTTCAACGATGTACAAGGAATTCAGAAAATCGAATATCACGGTTTGCGAAAGAGCACGGAACGACTGAGCCACCTGTCGCTCTATATCGTGCCCTATACAACATTTATCCGTTTTTCATCGGCTTTGATCTCTTGTCACAAGCGGCCGGTAAACGTAAACGTAGGATACATTTTACATGGATTTATATTGCAAATAGACTTTGTGACGATTTTGGACTATTCGGGAAATTTCAAAGAATCAGCGTGCACTGTTATTTTTCGTATTTGAGTTCCAGAATATTTTATATCCTACAAAGTTAAAATTTTGAGCGACCATTGTCTTTCGCGAAAAAACGTAATATTCGATTTTTTTTCATTTCTTAGAAGGTTTCAATCGCAATTCAAGTGCACGCCGAAGTGTTTATGGCTAGTATTACGTCCTGTAAAATTTAAACCGTTTGCGTGGCATATTAATAATGTAAAGTCGATTTTACGAAATCAGGAAAGTCCAGCAGTCCGGCAACGTTCGAGTTAACAGTAACGAACGCCGATGATTTTCAGAGCGGTGATCCTCTTCGTCATAGAGGACGTGACGTACAACATCTGCGACCAGAGATTTCACGAGTTCGAAATTCGTCGAATGAACAACGACGTCAAGGTCATAAGAAAGAGTCTGACGGAGCTCGCCGCGCAGGCCGAGCTGGGACCGAACAAGGAACTGCTGGTGAACGGCACGGCGGTCGCTGTCGTTTACTTCAGATGCGGCTACGAGCCCGGACAGTATCACACCGACAAAGAGTGGAACGCCAGGCTGCTGATCGAGAGATCGCTCGCCATAAAGAGCCCTTCGATTCAGTACCATCTCGCTGGTTCCAAGAAAGTTCAGCAAGCACTGGCAAAGCCCGGAGTCGTCGCCCGTTACTTGAAGAACGAAGAATCGGCAGCGCGGGTCAAAGAAATCTTTACCAGTAAACGAAACAAGAAAAACCTCGCTAGGCTACTTTTTTTTTTTTTTTTTTCTTTAACTCGCTCCTAATAATTTGTTTCCATTTTTTCCAGATCTATATTCGTTGGAGCTCAACGAACAGGGAGACGCGGCGATGGAAATGGCAGTGACCGAGCCCGAGCGTTTCGTCCTAAAACCCCAGCGAGAAGGCGGCGGCAACAACGTTTACGGAAAGGACATAAAGCTGTTGCTCGAATCGATGAAGGATCCGCGCGATCGCACGGCTTACATACTGATGAGCAGGCTTCATCCTCCCGTGCAGATGAATTATCACATACGTCCGGGCAGCGCTACCGATCTCGAGTTGAAAGAAACGTGCACCGAACTCGGCATCTTCGGCGTCGTCATCGGCGACGCGGATAACATTATCGTTAACAAACAAGTTGGCCACATGCTGCGGTCGAAATTGTCGTCCTCGAACGAGGGAGGCGTGATGGACGGGGCAGGCGTATGCGACAGTCCATACTTGATCGATTCATGATCTACGACGCGCAGCAATTTCTCTCGATAAAAAAAATAATGTTTTAGATTCTCGAGGATCGAGAATCGCAAGAAGACTTGACTATGGATCGGACAATCGCCTTTACTCTTTACACATACCCATTGTACATATATCGAGATTTTTCGGTTGAGCCTTTCTTCACGGTAGCTAATGAAGTTTTACAATGAAGCGATAATTGATTTAAAAAAAAAACATTGTTATACGAATATGCATTTAAGATTTTAATAAATTTATATGAACGCAATAATAACAAGTCCATTTGTCAATCGCCTTTCATTTGATATATATAGTTGCATCCGAGCAAAGAATAAAGGTAAACAACTTAGTCGTAAGAACAACTGGGACCCAACTTTTATTTAAAATAGAAGAGTTTAATTTGTTTCTTTAACTTGAAAAAAATAAAAACTCTTCGGAAAAACTGTTGATACATTTTAAAGCAAGTTTGTACTATAAAATTTGATTTTTTTTTTTTTTTTTTAATAGCTCTACCAGATGTGATACACGCGGTGCCCAAATACGAGGTCGGACACGAGGCAAGGGAGATATATTTCTTTCGGGAAGGTACGGTCGTTATGTGGAACATTCCCGAATTGGAGAGTGGCAACGTGCTCCAATTTTTGAAGACATACGAGGATTCCGGTTATGCCGCAGGAATGGTACAGGGCGAGAGCGAAATGATGTCGTACACGTACGCCGAAATGGGGTAAGAAAAGTTTCACGATAAAAAAAAAATTCTCTTAGTTATTCAAAGTTTCATTATAATTATTTTCGTTTTTTTTCTGTAGAAAGAAAAGTCATCTCAAAGACGGCGACATCTATCTGGCTACGGACGCGACGAGCCTGGACAAATACACGTTCTCGAACGCGATCGCGCAATCGGTAAAGCTCGGTATTTGGGAAGCTTCGTTGGACGACTACATAGACTCGATTGAATTCGTGACGGAGGATCTCAAAGCCGGCAGGAAGATAAATATGACGCGAGAGGAGGTCCTAAGGAAGCAGGGTGAACTGTTCGCTCTTAGGCATCGGATAAACCTCAGTTCGGATCTTCTCGACACACCGGATTTTTACTGGGAGAGGGACGAGCTGGAGAGCCTTTATCAGCAGACATGCAGCTATTTCAGCATAGCTAAACGCACAAGGGTAAAAAACAAACTTTTCTTAAGGTAGTCTGAGCAGTACAGTCCAGCCGAACGTGTGTTTCAGAGACAATTTCGAACACTTCTCGATGGGATAAAAATCTGAAAATAATCAAGTATATGGGAGGTGCTGCAAAGATTGTTTCTGTGAAATAATAATGCCAATTTGTTATCAGCAAATTGAAGATAAAAATCATTATTCAACAAATTATAAGGCAACTTAACTATTTTCCTTCATAAAAATGATTCGTTTATTTTTCTGAATACGTATGAATTATTTCAGAATTTTTTGTAATCTTTGAGAATTCTTTTTTTTCATAGTTTGAACATAGAAAACAACGCAATTTTCAAAGATTACAAAAAATTCTGAAAAAATTCATACATATTCGGAAAAATAAACGAATCACTTATATGGAAAAAAATAGTTAAGTTGGCTAGTAATTTGTTGAACAATTATTTCTATCGTGAATTTGTCAATAACATTCTGCAATTCATTATTACATAAAAACATATTTATCCCATCGAGAAATGTTTGAATTTTTCCCTGAAACTCACGTTTGTCGGTACTGTACCGCTCCTTAACGACCACACTTACGTCTCTAAAGGCATGGATAAAAATGTCGCTTTTTTCGATCATGCAGGTAATGAATGAGAAAATAAATCACTGCGTCGAGCTGGTAGAACTTTTGTCCTCGCACCTGAGCGATCGGCATCACGTGCGTCTCGAGTGGATGATTATCGTACTGATTATGGTCGAAGTCGGATTCGAGACTCTGCACTACATCGACCGGTACCTCGACAAGCGCGAGGCCGAGGAAAATCTTCCGGTATCCAATATCGCGGCTTAGATACAACATATTAATAAATTAAATATAGGTATATTTTTTTTTGCACCTCGATTATTCTGTACATTCTTGACGCTTGTATAATAAATCTTCGAAAAACAAACCAACAAAATTCTAAATTATGATTCAATGAGGGCAGAAGAGTGTAAACAAAAACACCCCCCCCCCCCCGGCGTGTGACGTCACGTGATTTCACCACGAGGAATTTCAGCTGATACCGAAACGCGCATGTACTTTGCTGTAAAATCTGAACAACAATGTCGACTACCGTGCGTAAGTAACGCGTGAACATTGATACGTCGAATATAGTACTTGTAAAAGAAAACACGAGAACTCCGGTTTCGACAATTTTATCCAATTTATTATTGGATACAACTGTCAAATTCAAAGTTTTATGTATTCTTCATACTGCCCGAAAACGTGTATGTCTCTGCCCAACAATGTAACTAATTTGTTTACGTGTAATTGGACACAACTCTCAACTTTAGAGTATTTTCGTGTTTTTCTTACTTCGAGAGAACGTCTATTTGCCTCCGCCCAACACTACAATCATTTGTTTACGTGTAATAATTGGATACAACTTTCAGATGCAGAGATTTGTTTGTTTTGTTTTTTTCATACTTCCACAAAAGGTGTCAAAACATTGATTTCCCGCCAAGTTTGTGACGTCACGTGACACCACGTGGAGCGCGTTTAACCTCTCCGCGCCATGCGTTCTTCATTCCCGGTTGATATTTACCTTTCCAGCTAACATCGAAACGCGCATAATATCTGTTGCCGAAAGTGTCAACAACAATGTCGACCGCACGTAAGTTACTTATCAACATTGAATCGTCGAACATAGCACGTGTAACAATTGTTGATGTAATTGTCGAATGCAAAGTTTTCGTGTTTTGTTGACACTTCCACAGAACAATTCGACTGTCAAATGCAGACTTTTTGTTGTTGTATTTTTCATACTTTCAGAAAACGTCTATTTGCCTCTGCCCAACAATATAACTAATTCGTTTACGACCTACGCGGACAGGGAGCAATTCGTAGTTAAATACCTTGAAAAAACGTTGCCCTCGACTGACAGCAAGGACGTGCTCGAGGAATTGAAAAGGGTAAGTGGAAAAAAAAAAAAAATGGAGGAAACTTCAGCAACGCGAATTTCTCGATTTTTCGATTGCAGAACTTCATTCTCGATAAGCACAAGCGCCGTCAGAAGCCGAAGGATTCCGAGAAAACAAAGGGCAAGAGTTACTTGAAACGTAAACACGCGGGCCTAAAGCGAATTGGAAGAAACCACGGCCTTGTGTACAAAGACCTCCAGCCGTTGAATCAAATGTGGCTGGAGTACATCCAGCAGAGTTTGGGTGTTAAGGATTTCGAGACATTGCCGAAGAGTCCCATCGATCCACGCTGGGAGACCGTCGGCCAACGTTTGCTCAAAGCAGATTTTCATGGAGCTGTTGTCTCAGTTGTGAGATCGAAGAATCCTGGCGCGGTGGGCACGAAGGGAATTATCCTGCAGGAGACCAAGAATTGCTTCAATGTTGTTACACCGGAGAATCGTCTGAAGCGTAAGTACGCAGCGATAAACACTTTTCGTTGATACTCGAACATTGCAGATTCTTCGCAGTTCGCAGTTCAATTGACATTAAAAAATTTACAGAGAGATAAACTGTATAACATTGATCTTGGAAATATTTATTGAGGTCCAAAGGTGGAAGGAAACTTTTGTTTGATCTGTCGATATAAATATTGGAACTGAAACAGATGTTTAAAAATTTCAATAAATCACAGCTGTGGATGTTGACTGGACTGTTGGGGAATTCCGATATTTTTTTAAAGTTCCACCCAAAGATTCTTCACAAATGTTATGAAAAAATAAATTAAAAAAGTTTACATAAAGAAAGAATATATAACATTATTGACCTTCGAATTATTTATCAAGGTGTCACTAAGGTCGAAGGAAACTTTTGTGTGACCTAGCGATATAAATGCTGGGACTGAAAAAGATGCATAAAAATTTCAATAAATCACGGCTGGATATGTTGATTGAACTGTTGAGATATCTCTATGTTTTTCCACAGTTCTGCCTAAGGATTCATCGGTATTCAAGTTTCACCTTCCCAAAGCCACCCTGGAAGTGTACGGCTCGGAAATTCGCTTCAAGCCGGCCGAGCGTTCGGTGAAAAAGTTCAAGGCTTGCCACCTCGGCGAGCTTTAGATAAAAGAAAACATTCTCAAAATATTACATACCCTGCATACGCTGTATATAATATAATAAATATACCCCGCAAACGACTGAAATAAAAAATACTCTCAATGATGAAAATTCCGTTGAACGGGCTTTCATTTATTTCGAACTACGAACAGCGTGTTTCAGCACATCCGTTACATTATACAGCGCAAAAAAAAAACGAAAAAATCCCGAGACGATTGAACAATCCGTCTCCAAAAATCATTCGA
This sequence comes from Ichneumon xanthorius, assembly GCA_917499995.1. NCBI lineage: Eukaryota > Metazoa > Arthropoda > Insecta > Hymenoptera > Ichneumonidae > Ichneumon > Ichneumon xanthorius. The sequence continues at coordinate 18,505,017 of OU824201.1, forward strand.
CCGCTACTTGTGTTTTTACTCCTCTTTTATTTGCATGTTTTTATTTTTTCTTTTATTTAGTTATTTATTTCTTTCATTCGTTAATACGACTCGCTCGTATTATATGTATATCTACTACTTACATATTACATTAATTACCAATATAATATATAATCATATATTTATAATTTTTATGTATAATTATCAATCAATCATTCTTGCTTAACTTGCATTTTTTTTTCTTCCAATATTTCAATAATAATAATAATAATAATAATATTAATAATAATAATAATTGTAGTAATAAATCATATCGAAAAAAAGAATCATGATATCAATACAGTAACAACGTACGGTGATAACCGATTCTCCGTGTGGCTCATAGATGAAATTCTTCGGAGTAATCTCGTTAATTTTTATCGTTACAAGGTCGACGTTACGGGGTGGGTCGATATTCAATCAATGCTGGAGAGTTGAAATGGTAATATATATCTATATATATATTTTTTTTTTTGGGAATGTCTTTAATTTTCGCTCGCACCACCACTCGATTGAACACTCTCGTCTCTAAACACCGACAGCTACGCAGCTAACGCTATTGGGAAGTTACATGCCGAACGTACCTGACGGCGTTCCCCTTTTTATTCACCAAAATAATTTGCCTTTCGTTTAATTTTTTTTTATTTCAAATATTTTATTCGTTTCTCGATGGTCCCGCCCCGAGTCCAACGAGATCCAAAATCTTATACCGCGAGCATCATGATTTGGTAACGTATCGATAAAACGATCCTTCAAGAGCAGAAATTTTTGTGTTTGCACACGAGATAAGTGCGTTACAATCGTTAATTCGCGATCGCGCGTCGCGGTGCATTTTCGACAGAATCGATATAACAAATCTCAGAGAAAAATAAGTGAACAAAAAAACAATCAATACTGGACGAATTTTAAGAACAGGTAAAAACGATGAGTTGGCAAAAGAAGAAAAAACAGTGAAAAGTATAATTGAGAATTAGTCGTTCGACGAAACAAATACTCTTCCCCGACTAATCGGAGGATTAAAATAATTAATTTATCACAATTATCTAATAACTCGCGTGCACGGCTAATCCGAGGATTAACAAGTTTCAAACAAGGATTTAGTAATAAGCTCGTCGGTGTTTCTTTCTTTTTCCGTCGTTCGTAGAAGAGATGAATTCGGAAGAGGTCGAATGGATACATCAGTCGATGAATGCGTGACATCGGAGTTACGCGTCTGGGGTTTCGTCAGACGTGTCGTTATCGCTGGTCAGTCAGTTCGAGTCCCGACGGTCGTAATTATCCACGAAGGAAGTCCGACCGGTTTGGATGATTCGCAAACATTTTTTTGAAATCATAATTTTATAGGCCCTAGACGCAGATCTTCCAACGATTCACTTCTTTTTTATTTTTATTTTTTTACCACGCCGCTCCGATCTTCGCTACGCTGAGAGTCCGTTCGACGACAATATCGAATATTGAATTTCGACAGTTTACGACGCAAACATGCCTTGCAGAGAGAGCTGCAAATATCTCTCGGTGGTACGATGTCTCGAGCGATTCACGGGTAGAGTGAATTTTTTATTAAAAAAAAAAACGGAAATATTTATAACTGCTGAGAGGGAAAAAAACGGATATAACACAATGGACATAAAATGACGCTAAAATTATCTACTTCACAATGCCTCAAAAAATTTGATTGGATTAAATCGTTAAATATACATGTAACTAACAAACGAGAAATACGAACGATAGATCGCTCAAGCTACGCGAGTCGGGGGGCCGTTTTTACGATCGGTCGTCACAGAACAGCCGTTTTCTCTCATTTATTACGCCCTCGCGACATCGAAGTCCCAACGATTCATCATAACCACGATTGTTTCGAATCTTTGTACTGCAAATATCGTTATTATACTCAGACATTTTCGTTTGCTTTATCCTGTTCCTTTTTTTTTTTTTAGTTTTTCGATTAATCCGCGGCGAGCGTTGGCCTCATTTGTAATAGGTGTTTTTATATATATATATGTATATATGTGTTTATATATATATATCCCGCGAGTCGACGAGCCACCGAACCATTCGAAATTATTAATTAGCTTGCGAGCCACCTTGACGAAAAACTATTGTTTTTTTTTTTTTTTTTAATAATATTATTATTCATAAATCGGCTCGAACGGCGATAGCTCGCGGCTGTCCAAGGCTTCAGTGGTGGCCGAGTGCCATCGGACGGGTGACACTAAGAAAGGTTTAACGTCGCGTTGAAGCGGTCCAAGCGCGCGAGGACCTTTTCGTTTCTCTCTTACTCTTTCTCTCTCTCTCTCATTTCTCTAACGAAAACCTTGATATTTTTTATTTAACTTTTTCGTCATTTTACTGTTTTGCTTTTACTTCTTTATCTTTTTTTTTTCATTTTTTCTTGCTTTCTTTTCATTAATAATCCAGCGTTCGATTATGACTACGAACTAAACGGCGTTATCCTTGTTCTAGCTAAACCTTAAGAAATGTGGATATTGTTGATCGGTGCTGCACAGCTTTTCGCTCAGCGCGTCTCACATACCGTAGCCCTGATAGGCAGCGGTGGGTGGCGCGTATACGCCCTGCGCTGGCGCACCGTAAACTCCCTGGGGTGCGTAAGCCGGCGCCATCATTCCCGGTCCAGCCGTCAGCATCAGTTGAGGCTCCGCTGTTGATTAAAACAAAACGATTTTTTAATATTTTATATATTTTTTTTCATATTTTTAAAAAATGATCTAAAAAATAATGTTTGGCAAAAGATATTTGTAACGGGTTTGTGTATTTGAGGCTACTCACGCATGATCATGGGCTTGTGCTCCTCGTGATCGGTTTCCTCCACGCGTCGGCTCTCGGCTTCCTCGAGTTTGTCGACCTGGACGAACGAAAAATGTCCATTAGCATGCCGCAGGGTTTACATTGTTGCGAATCAACGGAAGGTCCTTACCTTTGTGATGTACTCGCGGGCAACTTGGATAAGATAGGGCATAGCGAAGTGTAGAATACGATGTCTCCACGCGAGTTCGAGAATAACGTCCGGATGAAGAAGATCGTAGCAATGGAAGAGACACGCAGCGAAACAATCCTTCGAATCTCTCTCGAGGAACCACTCCAGCAATTCTTCCGCAACGTCGGCGTTGCGAGACTCTGCCGCGTACTCCATTGCGTCCCTATTGTAAAGACACACGACATTTATTAATAATATATTTAATTATTAACGGAAGATTCGAGGCGCATAAATTATGAATGTTTTTATGTCGAGTAATCAGATAAATTATAAAGGGGATTTTATTCTACTATTTCATCCAGGTAAGGCTGAGTATTCACAAAAAAAAATGACACACTTTGCCCAATCGGCGGGGTATAATGAGCCATTCGGCAAATTTTTTTAAATCGAATTAGTTAAATAACTCCAATCTTTTTTCTGTAATGATCACAGCAAAAACGTATAGACGGAGGTCTATAGAAGAAAATGGTGTGGGTTATTTTTCTATTAGTTTATTCAGGTGACTAGTTGCGATAAAAAAAAAAGAAAATAGTAAGACTGAGCCCCATTCTTCCGTATGTAAAGAAACAAATTAACGTACCGGAAGAGCCTGTCCTTCTTGCACAGCTCGACGGACTGTTTCCACCTGTTGTTTCCTTTGTACAGATAGGCAGCGATTCTTCTGAACTCTATCAACTCGTGTTTCTCGAGCTGTTGAGCAAGCGCTATATTGTCGAAGTTATCGAAGGCGTCTATCGACGTCCTGAGGCCTTGGTAGTCCTCCTCGTCGATGAGAAGACCATTGAGAGCCTCGTTTATAGCCTTGTTGTTCAGAGCCTGCACCGATCGCAGATAGGGTTTCACGAGCTGAAGATGCCCGGTTCGGGTGAAGTAAGACACCGATCTCGTGTGGTCCATTCGTGGCGCTAGCACCAGCAGGATGTCGTTCAGTAGCAACGGCTTGAATTCGACGTAGAACTGTATCGCTTTGTAGTACAACTCGACATTGGCGACTTTGGTTATAACGTCCTTGAAGTGTCCCTCCCGCCACGCCTCGGTCGGATGCTGCATCATCGCGAGCACCGCGTTGTCGTACTCCTCGTACTTGTCGTACAAAAATACGAGCTCTGCCCACAGGTGAGCCGATTCGGCAGCGCGCAACACCTTTGGAATTAAAATAATCATCGTTATAATCGAACTTCAGACGTGCGCGGCGTCAATGTAAAGTACAAAGACATTGTAGTCTTTTAAAAGACCCTGAAGATATCTGCATGACATCAAATTTTATTTCTGGCGAATCTCTGTCAATGCACTGCTTTAGGAGGAAATAAAATTGTTCATTTGTAGAATTTTATTCTCGGAGCGAACTGCCTGACGCGAAATTAAATTTGTAAATTTGTAAATTTGTAAATTTGTAAATTTGTAAATTTGTAAATTTGTAAATTTGTAAATTTGTAAATTTGTAAATTTGTAAATTTGTAAATTTGTAAATTTGTAAATTTGTAAATTTGTAAATTTGTAAATTTGTTGCAGGGTCATTATAGGCGAAAATATCTTGTCGGACTTGCCTTGGGTATATTGACGCGAGACCAGAAGAGTTCGAGATGTTCCCTCATCCTCTGAGGCTTATATTTGCTGTACAGAATTGCAAGTTCCGTGAACATTCCCATATGAGCGCGTTCCAGGCCGAGGGCGGCTTCCAGGAGATTTATGAGTTCCTCGAAGTGTCCGCGATCCTGATAGTAGTTTATCAGATCCTCGAGCTCGTCGGCGTGGACGACGATGTGCAGACCGCACATCTGGGCCAGTCGGAACTCTCCGCTGTCGACGCAAGCGAAGCAAACTTCCTTCCAGGTCCTCGTCGAATTTGCCTTGCGAGCGCTGTCGACCGCACCTTGGAACTCCTTCAGATGCACCAGGGTTATCGCCAACCTCGCGAAGTTCGAGACATTGTTGTACAATAGCTTGGCGGCGTCGTACATCTTGTCGTCGAAGCATCTGTCGCCGATCTAAAAAAAATAAGCGATAAAGATTATATATTACATTTTTTCTCATAACATTATTATTTCATATTATTTAATTATTATATCAAATACATTTTTTTTGTGTCAACTACAGAATCGCGATAAACTGGAGATTTGAACGCCTTCTGTACCTTCTGTATATCGGCGTGATTCGGACCGGAAATAAACTCTTCGAGATCCGCGAGTCTGTTGGTGCGAGCGTAAGCGTAGATCAATTCGCTCTCGATGAAAGATTCGCGTGCCTTCTTTCTCGCCATCTGCAAATAACGGACGAGATCCTCCCAGTGGGATGTGCGATGAGCCGTCTCGACGACGTCAATGTATCCCGAAGGATCGTCGGCCTTTATGAAACTGTCGATAGCTTCCTTCACGAGACCCTGTTGCAGTTGGGCTCTCGCGAGCTGGGACCACACCGCCGGCTCGTTACATCTGGAATCGTAGAATAGAAATATTAAAATGGATCCGAAATTTGAGGCGCAAATTGGTAATGGCAAACTAGCAAAGAATGGCATTTTTTTTTGCGCGTGGAACGCTTTATTAATTGGAGTGGATATAATTGAAGCAGAGTCGATTAATATTTTCAAGAACAAAATCGATTTGCACGTTTTTACGTGAAGAGTGTTTATATAAAGCGGATTTAAAACGTGTACAACTTACTTTCTGTAAATAAATAATAATAATAATAATATAATAATAATTTATTCATCCTTACCTCTCAGCGAATTCGTAGGCACGATCGAGATTGTTAACCTGCTCGATCAGAACTTGAATAGCGGATGTGTTGACGTCGAACTTCTTGAATATGGCGAAAGCCTCCTCGTAGAGTTCGTTGTTGATCGCGATATTGGCGATGTCGGGAGCGTCGTAGTTGTCCAAGCGATTGATGTACTCCATAACGCGCGTACGATCGGCCTTGATGGCTGTGAGAATCAGCAGATTCTGGAGATTACGATGGTCGCTGAAGACACTGCTGTCCAGAACGATCTTCTCCAAGAGCTCGATCAGCTCGTTCGGCAAATCGGCGGTCATGAATGCCTTCACCGTTACGGAAATATCCTCGGGATCTTGAGTTTCGGACAAGGCCGTTTGTACCACCTGCGAATCGTCCGGTTACAAATTATTCACATTAAATGACTCATGCAATTAATCAAATTAATTGTCTTTTAATTTAGACCCAATTGTCTGCATTAAATGTTCATCTATGAATAATATAAGTTGTGTAATAATACGTTAAATATCGTCCCGTAGCGACGACCAACGAAAATAGTTTATCGGACATTTTTATCGCACATATTGCAAAAATTCGTGATTTTGCGTATTTTTCAAACAACGATTTCTTTGCGTTTTTTTTTCTCCTCACAGGGCAACTCGGGAATTTGTCGCAGTTTCGACGTACCTGGTCTATCAGCGGCCTCTTGTACGGATTACTCTCTAGCAGAACTTCGGCCCAGAGATCCGGATCGCGGCGTCTCACCAGGTATCTCGCCTCGCTCTTGAACAAACTGTTCTCGTTGCAAACGCTGATCAATTCACGATCGCACTGACCTCGCTCGTAAGCGATGCAGGCGAGATGAGGATCGCGCTTCTCGCAGTATTTTCCCACTACCCTGCTGTCGTAGAACTGATTCTCCCTGCAAGACACAAATAATAATAATTCGTTAAATAATAATAATAATAATTCGTTAAATAATAGTAATAATCCGTTAAATAATAGTAATAATCCGTTAAATAATAATGCTGTAAGTAATAACAATATTTCGTTATCGGAATTAATTGCGCGTGCGTCCTTGAACGGGTCGCCATAAAATTCTGCGACTGGTGCACTCACTTCAGGAATCTCTCGGGATTGTTGTTGCTGTCGATGTAGATCTTGGCAAGAGCGTTGTGAGTAGCAGCCTCGACGCAGCCCTCGTGAACGCGAGACTCGAGCCACGGTAGCAGGAGCTTGAGACGATTGCGTTTCTCCACCTCCTCGACGAGTTCGTCAGTCGAGAATTGTCCGCGAACGACGAGAATAAGATTTTTAATAATGTCCTCGGAACAATCGACGTCCAAGAGACCGCCTACGACGACCGGAAGTCGGGAAGGATTGACCTGGCGAACGAACAAAAAATAAATGAAGGGTGACGATTTCGCGATGCAAGAAATGTGGTTATTTAAACAAATTCGAAAAAAAGTATCGTATGCTACACGGGACGAAGCGGATTTCCTCGTGTTTTCCGCCCTCGCTTCGCCCTCCCAGCAAACTTGGCCCTCGACGAAAATCTCGCACTTCCCTCCCTTGCAGCATAATATACAATTCCCAAAAGTGAAAATCGCTCAATTACCTTTTGCACGTATATCTCGATGTACTTCTGCAAATTGTTTCTGTACAGATAGAGAACGAGATCGTGAACGAAATCGAATCGATCGCAGACGATAATGAGCGGCAACTGATCGGACAGTTTGGCTTCCTTCAAAAAGTTCTTGACGCGCTCGGCGTTGTAGCAGTTGCTCTCCCGACAGATTCTCTCGACTTCCTTTATCTGCCCGATCTTGCAGGCGGCTTGGATGTACTTGAAGTGGACTTCCTGGTCCTGGCTGAAGTTTACGATCGAGCCGAGGAAGTAGAAGAGGCCCTCGTACGACTTGAAGCTCTCGAAGAGATCGATGAGAGACTTGGTCGTAAGTTGTTCGTGATACTTCGTGGCTATCTGAACGCATATCTGGAGATTTTGTCTGATATTCGCTGTGAGCATTGCCTTGAGACACTCGAGCGAATCCTCGACCGACAGTGTGCCGAAGAAACCAACGAGCCAGTCCGGCGACAGCAAGTGCGTGTGAACGACGGCTCGTTTGATGTCGTAAAGATCCGTGTAGTGCTCGAGGGCGCGTTGAAGCAGACCGGCCTTTTCGCACAACTGTGCGACGTGAGCTCTGTCGTAGTGGGTGAACATCTGATTGCCGAGAATCGCGTCCGCCACCTGAGGAGCCACCTGCGACATGAGATTCATTTCGAGGAGGCGAGTCTGCAGAGCTCCCTCGCTCGGACGATTGTTCTTCAGGGCGTCGAGCAAGAACGATGTACACTGCTGCACCATATTCTGCTCCATGAATATATCGACGATCTGAAAAAAAAAAACGGGATCGAAGATTCATTAGTAAATAAGTTAAATAATCATTTTCTTCTTAATTTCGCAGCTAGCTCGAAAAAGAATGCACAGCATGGTCGCTATTGATTATAGAAAATCTGACGATCGTGGGCGTTTTAATGCGATTTTCTCTCGCTGATATTAACCATAGTGGGCCTGGGTGATTATATGTAACGAGAGAAGAAATAATAACGGGAGCTGCAGAATGTTCTGCGAAATGTATCGGCGATATGACAAAAACGTGATCGAAGATAAATTAATAGATAAGGAAAATAAAATATTTTTTAATTCGGAGTTGATTCAAAAAATATGTATAGCATAGACATATATATTTCTGATTGATTGAGACCATCGATTATAGGAAATCTGATCATCGTGTGCATTTTAATGTGATTTTCTCTCGCTGTTATTAAGCATACACGGCCGGTGCGATTATATCTAATGAGAAAAAAAATAATAACGAGAGCTGCATCACGTTTTGCTCAATGAATTCATCGACGATCTGGAAAGAAACCGTGATCGAAGATAAATTAATAGTCATTAATAATAAATTTTTCTTGCTCCTTCGGAGTTAATTCGAAAAAAAGATGTACAGCGTAAACGCTATAGATTATAGAAAATCTGACCATCGCGTGCGTTTTAATGTGATTTTCTCTCGCTGTTATTAAGCATATAGACCGAAGCGATTACATCGAACGAGAAAAAGAATAATAATGAGAGCTCTCTCACTTGATTGATGTCGGCCAACGGTTCGTCGTCCTGAACGAGCATCTGGGCGAAAGTCACGCCCTGCTCGGGATTGATCCTCATGACGTTTCTCAGCAAGAAAATATAATCGGGAGTGTACGAGACTTTCTTCGCGTAGAGAACGATTTTCTGAAACTGTCCAGTCTCGGCGAAGCACTGGATAACTTTGTTCGGCACGTTGGCTCGCAGATAGACGCTCAGAGCCAGAGTCGGATCGGCCTGTTTGACGAGATCGCCCAACTCCTCGCTGCACTCGAGCTTGTCCTCCTTCAGCCATTTCTCGAGAAGCTGCTTGCGCCCTTGCACCAACACCGGACGACAGAGCTCGAGAGACTCGTACTTGTTGAGCTGTCCCTGATCCAGGAGAATACCGAAATATTGCAGCAGCGGAGATGTTTGTCCTTGGGTCGCAGGAACCTGAAAAAAAAATTATAAAAAAATTACACCGCTGTTTGACGGGCAATATTTCGAAACTTCATCATTGCGAATTTTAAAATATTGAAAAATGAGTGATTTGGAAATTGTATTTTCGACAGCTAAGTCGAATAAGCGTTTCATCGAAGGATTATTTTTTAGAGGGCTTTTATATCCGAAAATACAATTTTCCGAAGTTGGACGTCAAAATTTTGAACGACCAGATTTAGAAAGGCTGAAGTTTTGAAGATGGAAACGGAGTGAAGCTAATATTTTTAATAGTCTGCTTATCTATCAGGAAAGTGTCGAGAATATCGATTTTCGAATTCTTAAAAGTTAGAAACGCGCGCAATATTGAAGGACGAAAATAGCGAGAGTCGAAATAGCGAAAGCGAATATATGAATAGCAGCAGGCAAAAATCGCCGCCGATTACATCAAATCAGCGGTTCGTCTTTCTGGTCTTTTGCTATCTTGGCAGTTCGACTTTTTGGTTTCGCGATAGTTTGAACGTTGGACTTATTGATCTGTCCCCTAATCAATCAGAAATTATGAGAACTCTCAATTTCCTAATTTTAGATTTTCATGACTCGACCTTTGCGCTGCTCGAATTTTTGTCTATTCAAGGGTTCACCCCTCCCAATATCGCCTACTCACATATTTGCCCTCGATATAAGTTCATTTCGATGTATTTATGTTCTCAATTTTTATTTACTACTTAAGGACTCTCAGAAGACTGGCCTTTGTTTACTTTGAACGTTCGTTATTTTTCCATTTCGAAATATCGGCTCTTCTACATTTCGTTCCTCCAACATTTCGACCACCGCCCGAAGCGCCCTCCGGTCAAGCTCACCTGCTGGAATCGTTGAATAGTTGCCGGAGTTCGAAGAATTCCCTTGGGCGCGTTGGCCGCTACCTTGGCGGCTTCGGCGTACTGGCCGTTTTGAAAGAGCATATTGAACTTTCGAACGAAAAGATCCTCGGCACCGGACAAATTGTTTCTAACGGCCATTCGCAGAGCCAATTCGGGATTCTGGAGTACGCCGTTGATGTACGGTATGATGTTTTCCTCCTCGACGGACACGGACAGAACTTGACCCTTGCGATTGACGCCGATTATTCCGCCGGACGCCTCGTGCGGTGCTGTGACGAAGATCGTCTCGCCGGAGATGCGATTCATGAATATGCACGTCGCCGATTCTATGTCGTACATGTGAATATAGCCGTACTTCGTTATCAGATAAATGACGTCGTACTTGGGGCTGACTTGCATGGCGACGGGAAAGTCGTTGGCAGCCTCGGGTGGAAAAAATACGTCGACGGCTTTCTTCGGAAACGGATGATTGCCGGCCGGCGGTTGACCGACCTCGATTATGTGCAACTTTGCGCCGGTTTGCGTTCTAACGGCGAAGCAGAAAAGATTGCTCGGTTCGGCGTTGCCTTCCATCTTGAATTGAGCGAAAGACGCGGCGTGTCCCTCGATCGGCTGGGAACATTTGCGCTCTACCGAATATAGCTGCATCGCTCCTACCACTCTGCTGTGCTGGGCCGATATGCTGATCAACAGCAGCCACGTTTGCTTAGGATCGGTACGATAATTTATAATCTGACATCCGTTCAGCGACGAGTGACGCTCGAACATCTTCGTGGGTGTCGAGTCGCCCTCCATCGACCAATGGTAAACTGCCATTTCCGTCACAAGGGCCAGGGTATTGAGCGATATCCACTTCCAGAACACCACGTCCTCCGTCATCACGTGCGCCTTCATCTTCGACTTCATCTCGATGTTGAAGATTTGCAATGTTTTTTGGGCTTTTCGGGGAATAAAAGGAAAATTAAAAAATCATTTAAAAACGACTACTAAAATGCAGATTAGTCGGACGAAAATTTAAACTATTGGCATTTAATACTATTCGTTTTTTGAATGAAAAATTTGTTGTTTTTATGAAAAATTTGTTGTTTTTATGAAAAATTTGTTGTTTTAATGAAAAATTTGTTTCTTAAATGCACATTTTTTTGTAAATAAAAAAACGTTTTGTTAATTCAAAAAATTTTTTTTTTCATGAACATTTGTTTTTTTAATTCAAATTTGTTTTTTAATTCAATTTTTTTTTTTAATCAAAATGTTATTTTTAATTCAAAAATCGTATTTTTTTCCTCGGATATCTCAGAGAAATTGGACTGACCTTTCAGCGCGATGACTTTACTCGCCGGATTCATAATCGCCGAGTCCGCTGAGATGGGCCTTCTGATTGGATTAGCGGAGTCGTTCATGTCGACGATAACCACCTGGGCGGTGTCGCCCACCTTTTCCCGTACGCATATGAATTTGTCGGATTCCATGGTGAGCGTGTTGAAGCTGACATTGCTGGCGTTGATTCCCACAGCTGTGAGCTGAACGGATAATGCGCTTTTTAGGATAAATTCGTTATATCGTAGCTGGGAGGTCGGGACAATTCGTGGACCGATACGGGAGACTCGACTATGTTGGAACGGCGCCCAAGTTGGAACGGAGCGATTTTTTTTCGACGAGTAATATTTAAGAATGGCTGTTGGCTGAACAATTCTACGTCAAAGTCTCGCGTAAAGAAAACGAGCGGCATTTCTTCAATTTTTATCGCTTAAGCATCGCCCCGTTTCAACTTAGGCTTCGGGCCAACGTAGGCGTTTCTCCACATTACACGGAAAAAATAATTCGTATGAAATTTAATGTACTGGGAGTGGACATTTTTATACATAAAATGGTATATTAAATTTCATGTACGATTGTGACGAAAAATTAATTTGCAGTATATCAAAAACTTTAGAAATACTTTACTTTTAATAATTGACTTCAATTTTACTATAAAAGTTCACTCATTTTTCATTGCAATTGTACATTAAACTTAATGTCCAAATTTTTGTCAACAATATTCGCAAGGAGTGCCTTAAGGGGGTTGCGGCGCCCTAAATATCGTGATTACAAAAGTGGACACCGATTGCCCACTGCAATAGGTTGGACTACTTTACACAAACTCTACATAAAGAAAACCATGAAAATTGAAAGAATTTATTTGAAAAAATCAATAATTTTGGAACGCAGTTGGGAAAAGAAAATATTTTTCCAGTGTTCACTCGTCGCAGCTTTAGGTCTATGCCTCGGAACAAAAATTGACTGAAATAGGCAAGATCTTGTTCTATTCGTAACAAGATCCTCACAAAGCGCAGTCACATCGATTCAGAGGCGTGATCATAAAAATTACATAAATATTTTCTTAGCTCAATCGTGTTGCAGAATTATTATTTAGTCTTTCTCTGCGCAAGGTTTGGTTCTATTCTTAACAAGATATTCTTAACAAATATCAGATAAATATTATCGATAAAAATATTAACAACCTCTTTAGGATGTTAATTATAGAGTGCGAATTATACCATTAACATCGAATCTAATAGACCATAACTTGTTTCATTCTTTTGTAAAAGGGTTTTTCTTCCCCGTCGAACAAAAATAAATAAATAAATATTTTCTCCGCTGAACAGCGTAGCAGAATTATTGTTTGGGTGGCTGGAATTTTTTTTCAATTTTTCGGTAGTCTCCAAGTACGTTTGTGTAAAGCTTTTGAATTCTCCACAATGTTCGATCGCATTCCACTTCCATGGAACCAATTTTTGGGTGCCTCGATCCCCCCTCTATAGATAACACCTCAAGATTGGTAACATATGTTTCAAGCAAGCCTACATACATTCTGATATGAAACTTATCAGTTTTTTTTTTTTTTTTTTTCACGATCCAAACTCGCCAGAATCGTCGTATTTTCCCTTCAAACTTTCAAGCATCTCCAAATCGCTCGAGTTCCTAAGTTTGCGCGACCTTAGGCAAACATTTTAAGTCCGCGTGCCGATGGACATAAAAAAAATGGTAATCGTCGATCGATCGCTCAAACTATAAAACCTCGCGAAGCACCGCAAGTCAAATAGAACGAATTACGTTCGACGATCGGCCGGCGAACGAGTTTTTCGTGAGCCATCGACGAAAAAACCGAACATAATCGATAAGAGCTATAATAGTATAATTCGTTATCGATTTCGAAGCAGGCGGCGAGAGAGAGCGAGAGCGAGAGAGGCCGAGAGAGACGAGAGAGACAAAGAGAGAGGAGCGGTCACGTGACGCCTGTAAGACTCATAACTAGTGGTTGCATCGTGTGTAAAGAAAAAAAAAAAAAATCTAATTTTCCAAATGTAGGCGGAAGCGAGGGGCGTGCGTGCGAGCGAGCAGCAGACGTGGCCCCGGTGCGATCGTCTCTCTAATCCGGCCTTAAAGTGAATCGACGTCGATTCTCTGCCCGAGGATGTTGAACCGTCGGATCGATACGCGAGTCCATCGCAAATCCTCCCATTGATAAGTTTCGTCGGTCAAAAAAAAAAAAAAAAAAAAAAAAGACCAAAATTCGTCAAAGCCCGAAAAACTGCGACTTTCTCGTTAGCTGTCAAGCCGACGTCAGAGGGAGAGTGTTCGGGGAATTTGCAGGTTGCCTTTTCGCGACGCCCCGTACTGGTTCGCGGAGACACACGCTCTCTCGCGAAAGAGAATTGCCGAGGCCGATCGCGTTCGCGGCGCTAGAAAGGACGAGGGATCGGTCGAGCGCCCCGAAGAGCGAGATTTGTCCAAGGAATCGCCGTCGATCCCCTCGACGAACAAATGCAACGGGCCGCGGCGGTGCGCGAAGCGGCTCACTTACCTGGAGATGTTCCTGAAACCTTATGGGCAGTAGCTGCGTCATTTTAGCCGATCTTTCGGAGAAAAGAAACTCGAAACCGTTGCTAATCCGCCAGTCCGCGACGCGCCAGTTACCGCTTTACGAGAGATTCGTTACGATTTTTTCGTGTCTCGACAACCCCCGTGATTCTTAATTCAGTCATCCGCGCACAAAACCGACTGACGCAAAGCGAATGCCGTCACTGGTAGCCGCTGACACCTATCATGGCCGCCATCGTCCGCCCCCCTCGGAAGAAAGTAGTCCCTCGACGATCGGCCGAGTCTCTCCCAACGGCTCTTTTTTTTTCGTTCGACCGACTTCTCTCGCGTCCCAACGGTCGTCGCGGATTATTCGAACTGAGGACTCTGCCGACCCGATAACGTCCCGAGAGCCTTGTCGGAATCAATGATCGCGACTTAATGTTCGGGAGCGAATATTCCTCTCGTGCGCAAGGATACAAGTGTTGATGGAGAATCTCTCGAACACGAGCCCCACCACTCTCCCTCTTCCTACGTGTACACCGTCGACCGACCTATCTGCCTCCCCCCCCACCACCGAATCCTTGTGAATGAAGCCGCGACGGCGCGTGTCGTACGGTGCCTCCACCCCTCGGATACCGGTCATTTCGGCAGTTACTATTGACATCCCACGGAATATTTGGCAGCGATTCGTTTCTTTTTTTTCTTTTTTTTTTTGGCTCCAACCCGGGCTCCGTCTCGGCGTTTATCCTTCGGGCCTTTGTTGCACGGGCGAAGGAGCGAGTCACGTAAACAAGAGCTACATGACTGTTGATCGCATCTCGTTACTGCAGATTCAATCTCGGTCTTATATGATATGTTTAATTGTTGGCTGCGCGCGCAACACTTACAGGTGCTTCGTGGAAATTTCTCGCTCCCCGACCGCAGCGGTTCGCTACACCGTACTAAAAAAAAATTGTAGTTTTAACGCACTGGACGGGAACTTTTTAGGCGGAAACTGGCACGTTAAATGTAATGTACAATTGTAATGAAACATTAATATTACTATATACAATAAGGGATTTCCAATGTTTCTAATACAGTGAAGATTAATTTTTCATCACAAACGTACATGAAACTTAATATACCACTTTATGCATAAAAACTTTCAGTTTGCTAAATTAAATTCCATACGATTTTTTTTTTTACAATGTATTTTAGAGACGCGTCGATAGGACGGCTGACTCCGGCTTATCGGATCGACGCAGTTAATCTGCATCAACTTTTTTCATACGAATTCCCGTTCGGCGAAGCGTACGAGGTAATTATTGCTTCAATCGCACGAGTTTCGCGCTTACGCGCACTCGTCACGTGACCGGCTCTACGCGACAACGCGGAGGTCGAAACGTGGTCGTCGCGATCGACGTGCCACGAGCGGTCACGTGTCTCCGCGTCCATAAAATATCTTATGCATTATTCATAGACGTGAAAAATAAACGGGTGTTGTTTATGCATCGAACGATGAAAATTAAAAATCATTTATTCGTCAGCAGCGGACGCAACGGTCCGCGACGGTACATGTCATCTCGACGGTATCCACGCGCAACGCCCGTCTCTTGTTGGTGAATAAAAGAATTTTTCCTCCTTTCCCCCCACGTCGGCAAAGCGCGTCGTCCTTAGTCGAAAAGGCCGAAACCCATGTCGTCGTCCTCGGATTCGGATTCCTCCTTGGCGGGTTTCTTCTCCTCTGTGAAAAGTAATAAAATTGTTGAAAATAAAAAGCTGGCAATTTGGTTTTTTGTTCATTCCGGAGATCGCGAATTTGAGCTTCAGCAATAAGTTTGACATCACAGCGACTCAGGCGAAAGATGGTAATTGTAAATACATCATTTGGCTCAACGAACTTTTCAGAGTAACATATTTTTTTAATTTTGAAATAAAACTTACCTTTCTTCTCTTCCGCAGGTGCGGCCGCACCGGCGCCAGCGGCGGCCGCAGCTGGGGCAGCTCCACCACCGACGGGCATGGACGACAGTTTTTCGCGTCCTGTAATTGATTTAAAAAAATTGTAATTGTTAACAAATTTTAGGAAAGATATAGCCGTTTCTGTAAACGATCAAGTACATTGTAGGAACGATATACTCGTTTTTGCAAACCAACAAGTTACTGTAGGAACGATATACTCATTTATGTAAAAGAACAAGTATATTGTAGGAACAATATACTCGTTTCTGTAAACGAATAAGTATAATGTAGGAACAATACAGTTGTTTCTGTAAAGGAACAAGTATATTGTAAGAACGATATACTTGTTTCTGTGAAGGAACAAGTATAATGTAGGAACAATATAGTTGTTTCTGTAAAGGAACAAGTATATTGTAAGAATGATATACTTGTTTCTGTGAAGGGACAAGTATATTGTAGGAAAGATATACTAGTTTCTGTAAAGTAACAAGTATATTGTAGGAATGATATACTCGTTTCTGTAAAGTAACGAGTATATTGTAGGAATGATATACTCGTTTCTGTGAAGGAACAAGTATAATCTTGAAACAATATTCTTGTTCCTGTAAAGGAACACGTATATTGTAGTACAAGTAAATTGTAACAAGTAAATTGTAACAAGTAAATTGTAAGAGCAGGATACTTGATCCTATAAATTAGTAAATTTGAGCTTCAGCAATAAGTTTGACATCACAGCACTTCAGGCGAAAGATGGTATATGTAATTACATCATTTAGCTCAACAAATTTTTGAACGGACCAATTTTTTTTTTTTTTTTAGGAAGATATACTCGTTCCTATAAAGGTGCAAGTATATTGTGAGAACAATATTCTTGTTCCTGTAAAGGAACGAGCACATCGTAGGAACAGATTCTTTCGGCGTTTATTATCGTTACCTTGGGCGATGAGCTCGTCTATCGACTTGCCGGCCAATTCGGCGATGACCTTCTTGAGCTTCTCGGCATCGGTTTCGATACCTACCGAAGACAAGATCTTCTCGATGTCATTTTGGGACGGCGCGGCTTTGCCGCCGAGGACTGCCAGAAGATAAGCGGCCACGTAACGCATTCTGAAAATAAAAAAGAGTACGCATTAAGAATGAACATCAAAAATCCTAAATTTTCATATATAAAATTATTTAATTTCGATAATTTATATCGATTCAGTATAAGTTTCTCATCACTGTCAGTCAGTCGAAAGATGATAAAACTGATCATCATTTTGGACGCGTCGTGTACACACACGGCTCTTAACCGCGCGATTCATCGAACGTGTGATAAAAAAAAAATCAACAATATTTGCGATAGAAATTTATAGGAAAAAATTGAACTTGACTGATCGTCGACAAAGGACTGGGAAAGAGAAACGACAATTGATCTCGAACAATGTGCGATTGTGATTATCGGTGAGCTTGTTTGGGCGCCTGTTTCCCTCGCGCGTAGCCTCAGAGCGGTCACGTCGCGATATCCGTAAATATCTTTGCGCGGAAAAGCTGATCCGTCGCGAATATAAGACGCTTGTATTGTTCGATAAGTCGACGGTTCAGATGCGCATATATTTCGAACGATGAAACACAATTTGTAAACTTACTTTTAAGTCGTCACGACACGAAACGTGGAACACGCTGAGTGCAAAGTGAACGTTCCTCGTAAAGAAACGGGAAGGAAGAAGCCAGCGGCTCGGGCAGATGGGCTCTGAAAGGTTTCCGGATGTAGTGGCGCCCCCTCTCGGACCGGCCAGCCGAACGGCGGCGATTACGAATTTTCGAAGAACTTCGATAAGCGCCAATGTACACTGTAAAAAAAATTCGTATGAAATTTAATGCAGTGGTACTGGAAGTTTCTACGCATAAACTGGTATATTAAATTTCATGTACAATTGCGATGAAAAAATAATGTACGGCATATTTGAAACTTTAGAAATACTTTACTTTTAATAATTTACCTTCATTTTACTATAAAAGTAATTTAAATCCAATAATTCACTTTACTTTCATTGTAAAATGCATTAAATTTTCATTACAGTGGTACATTAAATTTAATGTACCAGCTTTTGCATAAAATCTTCCAGTCCAGTGCATTAAATAATTTTTTTTAACAGTTACAGCTTGAAAATATTTATAAAATGATTTTAGAATATTTCGTGCTTTATACCAGATGTCTTTTTGCTGCCTGGGAGGGAGCGCAAAAAAATCAGTTATCAAAAAGTGACCTCAATGGGTTCCACAAGTCCGTCTGTACAGTATCCAAAAAGTTAACTTTTGCACGTAGGATAGCTTAACAGTCTCCATCCAGACGGACATATGTAACTCATTTAGATCAGTTTATCGTAAGAGAATTTCTCTTAGCTAGCTGGAAGGGTCGAATAACTCTTATTCCGTTATACAATATCGATTTTTATTCTTATTTACAAGTGATTGTTTTGTTTTTTATGCATCAGCATTCGTTATTTTACGATAAAAATGAGATTTATCCTAACAAGGTAACAAGACTGCCGTTTTTATGTACAGGCTGTGCGCGATTTCGATACCCGCGGTACAAACGTTCACCCAGTGACTCCATTCATTTTATTCATCTCTTCATATACTTTACGTCCAACAACGTACGAGCAGTATAAAAATACGTGTCTATTTACATTTGTATAATTTCGATTATGCGACACCTCGCACAGTCAGCGTTATTCTCAAAGCAACAATATTCGTAACGAAGAGACCGTGAACGTAGAACCTGGTGCAACGAATTGCAGGCGAAAAATTCGATCCTTTTCTTTTTTTTAACAGAACATACTTTTTTAAAAAGTTACGTTCTTTCATTTTTTTTGGCTAAAATTTACAGATTCGAGGGTCTAGTATACTCGCGATTGAAGTATAGCTTTTTGAAGCAACGAGGAGAATGTTTTGTTGACTTCGTGACAGAGTATCTCGGCGGATTTGTCGCCGAGAGCCGCCTGAGCGGAGCTCACTCTGCCGAGTTGCAGCAGGAGGCCCGTCGTGTCCTCGGCGAGCGGCGGAAACGCCAGGCATATTCTCGTCAGCGCCGAGAGGACGGGCATGAAGAGAACCACGCGGTCTCTCGCCGGCAAAACGCCCAGCAGGGTTATCAGCGTGTTGATCGCGAGACGCGAGACGCTCAGGGCTTTCGGCAATGCGTATTGCACCGCCAGGTGCGAGGCGAGGTCGACCGCGAGGACTTGCTTCTCCGGTTCCGGCTGCGACAGTAGTTCGGGTATCCAGTCCAGGCAGATGTGCATCGAGGGGATTCCCGATACGGTGATCGGCAACAATTCTCTGGGATAACCCTGCGAACATAAAAATTAGGAATCAGTTTCGCGAATACGGTATTTTGCGACCGGTGAAGTCCCGCATTTCGCACGCGAGGGATTTATTATTGATAAGATCCGGCATGCAGAGATTTGGTTGGGTAAAGCTGTATTTCAATCGCGAGTACACTAGACCTATAAATCTGTAAATTTTTGAAAAACAAAAAATGAACGATATTTTTCAAAATCGTATGGTCTGTTAAGGATGTATCAGACAAATATACACAACCAAAAGTTTAATTCGATTTTGCATAATAATAATGCTAAGAAGTTATTAATAAATTGTTCAAAAAAGAAATTGTCTTGGAAAAATTTCAGACGGGAAATTCAAAAATGTATGAAAATTCTGAAAAAATGTATGTGGCTCTAGAAAATCAATGAATTAATTTCAAAAGAGAAAAGAAAGTTTACTGATTATTTGGTGAACTATTTTTCTTAGCAATTTGTTAATAACTTTTTGACATTATTATTATGCAAAATGAATGTTCATGGCACTTTAAATACAGTTGATTTTTTTTCAGATTTTTATACCACTAGGAAGTGTTCAAATTTTCACTGAATCTCACTTTTGGCTGTACGTGTATGTGTGAAGCATCCTAAAAATAAAAAACACTCGATTTTTGGGCCGTTATTCCTAACTCTGACTTACTTGAAAATGTACTAATTTCGCTAGAGATGGATCGGCTATGAAAACTTGATGCAGATAGGAGCAAACGACGCTTCGAATTTCTCTCAGAGACCACATTTGTCCCGGTACCTCGCGATCCTCTTTCGTCTCCAGACAAGCTTCCAGCAAAATCTGAACCGCCGCGCTCTCTTGACCGGCGACCAACGCCGTCCTCAGATCTTCCCTCTCAGCCTCGCTCGTCAATTGACCTATCTTTTCCGTGAGCGGCCTGTCCTGCATGTGCCTCGACAATTGGGACCGCGACGCGGCTAGCGTAGCTTGCAGTATCCTGTAGAAGAATCGTTCCGTCAAATAATTCTCAAACTATTCATACAACGTTTCCCAAATTTTTTTGTGCTATATTAACGATGACTCTCACCTGAGAATTACAGATAAAACTGGCGCGCATCTGAACACCCTCGTGTCGCACCGCAATACCTGCAGAGGGTCGAGCACGATGTTCTCTTGGGTGAGAAATACGTTTAGAGCGTTCGAATTTTCTATCAGTAAAGCGTTTATCGAAAGGACCCACAAACATCTTGGCAATACCGTGTTGAGCCTCAGCCAAACTTGCTTGTAGAGTTCTGAAACAGGAGAAAAGAAATATCGTCAAATAGCCGTTCGATCGATCAGACTAGTATAGAGTTAGGATTTAAGGATGCATCACGCGGACATTCTCAGCCAAAAGTGAGATTCAGTGAGAATTTGAACACTTCCTAATGGTATAAAAGTGTGCAAAAAATGAACTGCATCAAAGGTGCCAAGAACATTAGTTTTGCATAATAATAATGCCAAAAAGTTATTAACAAATTGCTAAAAAAATTCGTCAATGAGTAATCGGTAAACTTTTTGTTCCTTTTTTTAAATGAATTCGTTGATTTTCCGGAAGCCACAGAAATTTTTACAGAATTCCGTTTTGAATTTTTTTTTAACGTTATAGAACCGTCGGCGCAATCGCCTCGAAATTTTTCGTGTGCACTGTGGAATCGTGATACGGAAACATGTCCAAAATTCCTGCCGCTACATCGATTTTTCATATTTTCGAAAAAAACATTTTGAAATATAAGAAAAATTTGTATGAATTCTAAAAAAATCATTAGAAAATTAAAGGTTTTCTTATTTTTAAAAATAATTTTAATAACTTTTTGGAATTATTATTATGCAAAATTAATTTTTTCACCACCTTTGATATGCTCGATTTTGTCAGATTTTTATAGCATCGAGAAGTGTTTACAATTCCCTCTCATTTCACTGAAACTTATGCGAAGTGAACACCATTCGCAAGGACTACCGTGATTCAACAGTGCTGCTCATGCGCACACGCTAATAGCGATCATCGGTCAATAACGCGATTTTCCGCCCATCTCATACGCAACTATCGTCCTCATTATAGCGAAGTCGGTAAAAAAAATCTTTCTCACCTTGAATATACCTCGGTACTTTTTCGTCGAGAACGACTTTGAAGTAGTGTATAATAGTTTCGGCGTGCGGCCAAACGTCCGTGGGCTTCATGGACATCAGCTGCCTGAGAAGCCTTCCGGTTCTCGACGGGCAAGTTTTAATGTGTCCGAAAGCCTCGACGATCGTCACGTCGTTAACGGTCAGATTCTCGTAATTGGCAGCGGGCGATTCGATGTTAATCATCTCGTCGTCGAGCCAGTCGTCGACGAGCGAGAGATGAGGAAAATGCGTGGCGAGGAGCCGCAGAAGCGGCGAGAAGAGACCGGCGTAATTCATCTGGTCTCTCTGCACTTGCTGCAGCAGATACTTTATGGGTAGCTCGGAGAGGAATTCGGTAGAGTAAGATTTCACCTTTCTACCTTGTGATATGAAGTTGTGCGTGTTGGTGAGTCTGACGTCCTCGTAGAGGAGCAGATAGTAAAGAAGCAACAGCTGCGAGGTGAGCGAGGGCTTCGACGTGTCGACGTCCATGCACTCCATCTCGGCCTCCATAATTCCGAGTACGCTCTTCTTCGAGTCGAAATTAGCGCCGAAGACGCTGTTCTGAAAGACCTTTCTGATCTCCGCCTCGTTTATCGGTTTGTTCGTGTGCTCGGACGTTTTGTTGTTCGTGACGAGAATCGAATTAACGTAGACCTCGACGAGAGCCGGAAGTACCGGATGGAGCGGTTGAACGCTGTTGCATATCTGCCGATATATCCAATTTTTAATCGGCACTCTGTGCTTCGCGAACGCCCGGGACTTCAGTAGCTGGTGTATGCAGTGCACGGGCAGGAAACCCGGTATGTTGGCGTTGAGATTAGCGGTGACGGGGACTTTCACCGCGTGCGAGGTGACGACCTGCTCGGTGAAGATCTCCTGCATGAATATCTGCTTCATCCTCGTGAGATTGTTTGGTCTTATCGGTATCTTCATGCCGAGGGTCGCGCAGACGAGATCGCATATGGCCGACAGTTGATTGCTGTGAAAGTGAATGGCCATGAGGAGGAGCATTTCCCCGAAACTGGCGGACACGCCGCTCGCGCTCTCGAAGTAGGCTTCCTCGCGCACGAGCCACTGCACCCACTCGATGCTCCTCTTCTCGAGATTGTGGTGGCCAATGAGCGACGGGCATGCGATCAGCATGCAGAGTCCGAGGGAGACGAATCTCACGCCGGCGGGCGACGGCGGTGGATGCGAGGTGAGCAACTGCACGATCATCGATATCTCGTCGTCCTGGAACTTTATGCCTCCGATTCCGCGGAGGGCGCAGTAGAGCCTGAGAAGGGCGCTCGCCTGCACGACGTGAGACTCGGCGAGCTGACCTCCGGAGCTCTCCGAGACTATCACCTGCAACCTTCTCAGCAGCTCCTCGCGCAGCGACTGCAGCGCCGTGTGGGACTCCCACTTGCGCTTCTGGCCGTTTCTTATGAACATCGCGATCCATGTTCGCACCTGCTGGTCGCTTCCCAGAAGGAGCCCCGAGACGAAAGCCACCATGTCGCTCTCGAGCTGCGAACTGTCGGCGTTCTCGTGCTCGAGACTGAGGGTGATCGCCAGAGCCGGCATTCGACAGAGCTCGACGCACTTGGCACGAACGGCGAGCGCCTGGCTGGGATTCATGTGGCAGAGCATCGTCAGCGCTTGGGTTCTTATTCGACCCAGCGCCGACTCCTCCTGGCGCTCGCCGTTCGCTATGAGGTGGGCGCACACCTCCGAGAAACTGTCCGGACTGTTCGCCACTATCCAGCATATTATCTCCGGTCCGTGCTTCACGTGCAGCAGAGTCTCGGCTATGTCGCGTATCGAGAGAAGCGCCGGCAACTCGGCGAGCGCTATGCATATCACGTAGCTTATCTCCTCCATGTAGACCGCGTTGTCGAAGAGGTCCGACTGCTTTATCTGGAAATCATTGTTCTTCTGGAACTCCTGGATCTGCGACGATATGAAGAGGATCTCGCCGAGGACGAGACGGATCCGGCCGGTCGCCTCGCTGCGCTCGAAGTCCAGCGCCAAACCCCCCTGCAGCGACGGCGCGAGGACGCTGTCGCTCTGGCTGTTGCCGTGCTTCTGCCTTGAAATAAATAAAATTGTGACAAAATTATTATTATTATTATTTTAAATTCTTATAAATTTTTATGTATATAATTATGATTCAGCGTTTCATGTAAACATCTCATGTAAATATATACAGGTCCAGCCTGTTCTCGAATTCGTTCACTGATGCCTAGTCTATAACTGCCTAACTAAATTAGTTTTTTTTTTTTTGGGCTGAAGGATTTTAGTCGATGGCCCGTTGACATTGTGTGGATGCAATTATAAATGTATATGTACAAATGTTTTAAAACTGTAATGGTCAGTAATGCATCGTATATATTGTTAATAAATACATACTTACTACTATCACTAAATTATTTTTATTGCAGTGTTCGGAAGTAAATGGAGCATTGTATGGATGGGGTAAAGTGTATTTAAAACATTACTGTGGACAGTTCAATTGCAAAGTTCGAACAGGCATAGAATTATTATTTATGGTATTTCAATAGATTGCATTTAGAAATTTTGAAGGTAAAAACAAGATAGAGAATAGCGTCCTGCCTTCTGATTTTTAGAGTCAAGAGGAGAACACAAAGACCCGTTTGTTTGCGTTCTTAAAAAAAATTATAATAATATTGTACGGTAAAACCATTCTGTGATAACAATGATAACAATGAATCCTCTGGCAAAAATATGTAAATTGCTCCAGCAGTTTTAATCCCGAGTTTCTGCATTGTATTCTTACGTCAACTAAACTGCTACAAAAATATGCCCAATCCTATATAGGCGTAACTGGATGGAGTACACTGCAATAAAAACATGGTAAACAAATTTAATACAGAGATTGCCAGATATAAACCATGACCAATCGCCGTGTCGTCTCAAAGCTGAAACCTGTGTGTAATAAATACAAGTTTTAACAATACTTCAGTTCTAGCGGGACAGGGGTAATGAGGGTCGGTCCGCCGCAATGTTATGTTGTTTTTGCTTTTTTTTTGTAACTCATTTTTGTAAATTGCTCCAGCAGTTTTAATCCCGAGTTTCTGCATTGTATTCTTGCGTCAATCGAACCGCTACAAAAATATGCCCATTCCTATATAGGAGTAACTGGATGGATTACACTGCAATAAAAACATGGTAAACAAATTTAATACAGAGATTGCCAGATATAAACCGTGTCCAATCGCCGTGTCGTCTCAAAGCTGAAACCTGTGTGTAATAAATACAAGTTTTAATAATACTTCAGTTCTAGCGGGACAGGGGTAATGAGGGTCGGTCCGCCGCAATGTTATGTTTTTTGTTTTTTTTTTTTGTAACTCATTTTTGCGACTAAAAATGGACTGTAAAAAAAGTTTAGAATTTACATGAAGTATTGTGTCAGTAAATCGTCGGATCCTCGAAGAGAGGAGCGCGAGTAAGAGGTTGGAGAAACGTACACAAAGTACGAATGGCTAACCTAAGTTGCTGTTCGGTTCTGACGTCGGTCTCGAGCGCGTGAAAGTCGATGGAGAGCAGAGCGACGATGGAATTGACGGACTCGATGCCGGACAGTATAGTGAGAATTTCTTTTCTCGCTTCCACGCAGTCCCTCGTTATATCCAACGGCGAAATGAGGCTCATACGTACGAGACACGGCAACAACGGACGTATCTCTCGTTGCGAGCATCTCGAGAGTTCCCCGATATTGACGTTCTGTATTGCCGTAAAGACACGCGGCGATATTGCTGTGCTGGTCTGCATTTTTTTTATTTGTTTCGTTTCCTTCGATTTCCAATTAACCAGCACGCACAGATACGCGGTGCACGCGATTGTTTTCGACCTCGCAGTTTACGGCGGTTCCTAACCGCTTGTCACACAACTTGCGCTCCATAGTGGGCGCCATTTTTCCGAGCATGGGGCCAGTTCGAGATTTTACCGGCACAGCGCGCCAGTTGGAGCGGCAGATAGTTTGTTTGAAAATTATGCGCGCCCAGCATCCTCGGTAATTCCCAGGTAGCAAAAAAAAATTAGTTATCAGAAAGTGATCTAGACGGGTTATATATGTCCGTCTGGACGGTATCCGAAAGTTACCTGCCATCCAAAAAATTAACTTTTGGACGTAGGATAACTTATAGTTACCGTCCGGAGGGACATAACCCATTTAGATCACTTTTTCGTACCAAATGTTTTTTTGGTACTTGGGATTGCACAAGTAGCAATTTTTCAGATGTTACGAAAAAGTTATCCGATGGTTGACACATGACCGCCAAAATGTTATCCGTAAGCTATCGCATGTCCGGAAGTCGACTTTGGGGCATGTGATAAGTGATAACTTGCGGATAACATTTTCGATGGAAAAACAATCGAAAATTGTTGAGGGGATCGAAGGTTCAAAGCACCGCGACTGACGGTGCGATGTGGGTTTACCTGTTGCTGACCTCGTTTCGTACACCCGAATAGGACGGTCGAAGGGAGTAAGCAATCTTACACAAAAATAGTACATTTCGATACGAGTGCGAAAAAACTTTTTCTGACTAGTGTGAATTTGCAGCACGAGCCGAAGGCGAGTGTTGCAATCACACGAGTTGAGAAAACGTTTTTCGCACGAGTATCGAACAAAATTTTATTTCACAAGGTGTGAAAATGGGGGTTTTCGCACGCGAAGCGGGCGAAAAAACCGCCATTTTCCCACCGAGTAACATAAATTAACAAACGTAATACATTTTATTTGCGCAAGCTCTAACAAAGCAACGTTAGATTCGCTTTTCCCCCCAAAATGTAACACGCGAATGTTTTTTTTAATTCTTTATTCAATTACAAAAATACATTCTTATAAACTTCTTAGGAGATAGATATGGTGTGTGAACAAAAACGATATAGTATATGTGAATGTTCAGAAGCTTGCGTGAAGATATGCATGTATACATGTATGTAGGCACAGGACATCGAAGTACCGATGGACAAATAATTTTTTTTTCCTCGTTCGACAATATATCTTCGTACGCACAAGCCCGATGAATGCAACATTTGTACACAAACGCGAACACATTATACATAAAATAACACGTAGCTGCGAGGGCCTCGCTTTTCCGGTGTTGCGTATGCAAAAAACGGTTTTACCAGACAATTTTTTTTCTTTTTTTTCGGCCGGTTCATCTCAGCTTTGGCGCTAAACGTGAATGAACGATTTGTAATATTATTAATATATGAAACGTCTTGATAACTCTTTTTTTAAAATTACTTTATATATACTTTGAGCCCTCATTTTTTTTTCTCACGTCTACTCTGTAATTGGAGCTTAATTGGAACAAGAGCTCAGTATCAATGTGACTTATTCTAGTGCAAGGTTGTCCATCATCACCTTATTATTAAAAACAGTGTAAAAGCTGACGAATATTTCGATTCTGCAATCGGACTGAAGTCGAGGGTTTCAGCGTCAGCAAAGGACCTCATCATTTATAACAGTTTTTCTAATTCCGCAAATGAAATTAGAATTGAGTTATATTTCCATCTAACTCTGACCGATTTGTCCGGTGGGAGCCTGAGTCACGTGATTGGCGAATTTATTTTTTACAAACATGCCCATGTTCAACCCACGTGCAAACGGTATACTCTTCTTTGCGATTTCCTTGAACTGACTCGTCTTCCAAATGTAGTGAGAGGGATCGTTGCCATGAACTATTGCAGCACATGCTACTGCAACAACGGGACATCTTCTACAGGAACTCCGCACGAAGGCTCCGTCTCGAAACAATCTTGCCCAGATCCAGCTTTTTTCTTCTTCATTAGAGACATACTTTTTATAAAAGTCCACAATAGCTTCAATGACGTCGGTACGATATTCCAAAACAGAGAATTCTTGGAGCATGATGAGCGGTTCGCAACCTAGATTGCGGGCCGCTTCGACCACCCATTTTACACATCCCAAAGTAACTTGATTCAGAGGAAGCATAAGGGATGCATCAAGAACTTCCTTTAGACTGCCAGAGACAGTGTCGGACAGATAACTTCCTAGCAGATAAGTCAATAGTCGAATGCTGGATGGGACGAATCTCTTAATCAATGGATCTATCTGATCCTGGAAGCCCACATGAGGAGGAGCAGGAGTTCCCCAAATAGGGTCGGCCCTCCAGAACCTTGAGAAATGATTGTTCTGTCTCTGGATTATATGTTCAGTTGTCTGGTCTTGATCCTTCACAACCATGCGCATCGTCTTAAGTGCAAGCAACCCGACATAATTGGCTGCTGATTCTATTCTCTCCCTTATTTGCTGGGTCCTTCTATCTTTTGCTGACTTAGAGGGGTCCAAGATCTGCTCCGAGAGTGAATACATCAGAGCCTCGTACCATGTTTTTGCAGCATGCAAACGGCCTTGAGTTGCGCCTCGTGAAAATCGTGGGTTGAGATCTTTGATAATTGAAGCTTCACCGATGGACAATGATTTTGGGGACTCATCGCCGACTGATCTGTGGAAGTTTTCCGCACCCAGATAATTCGTGCCAATTTTCATTCCCGCAAACAGAATCAACAGGACCTTCTCATAATCGACCGATTGGATTTCACCAGTCGTGTATACGTTCAGAAATTGTTTTGCGGCATTTGCAAACTCCGCAACTGTTGGGCGTTCGAATACAGGAAACTTGTCCATGAAATCCTCCTTGAAGATTTTGTCATTCCACTTTGCCTCTGCTAGCTCTCCAACTTTTGGAATGTACTTCATTACCCCTTCCAGATTCTTCATCATTTCCTGCAATTTAGCGTCGTACATGTTTGTGGCCATGATGAGCTCGTTCCTCCACAGGTAATGTTAAATAATATAATTCGACAGTAGTTATTAGATGGTGTCTATGATCGTCAATTTATAACAAACTATTTCAGACAATCCGCAAGAAATGCAAGCCCAATTTCTCATTCACGTTGATTCTCTTCGGCTTTGTCTTTTGCAGCTCCTCGGTGTTCCGAGCGGCGGACCGGTCCCCTCGGCACCCTCGATCTTCAATGTCTTCTCGTCGGCTTCTTCGATTTCTCGACGATTTTTTGACGTCGGAAGCTTGCGGTCGGGCGTGGTCATACGCGATCCAACCCTGATGCGGAGAAGCGTACTCAGACTTCCGCAAACGGTCTGAAATTTCGTTATTTTTTATTTTACCTCCTAACTCGAGAGTCGACCGAGTCGACCATCAGGGAGAATTTTTTTTTTTTATTTCTTACCTTGAACCTGTTGCGTCGCACTCAATGCTGTTCAGCTCGTCGAGTCCGCTACGTACGTGCCTGCGGCGTCATAAGAACGACGGAATTCAAAATGAACGTTGCATGGCTCTGGTTACAATAGGTCCGTTCTTTGTCACAGTTGATGAGAGTTGAAGCGCAAGCCAAGTGCTCATTTTGTGTTCCTTTAGGCGGAAGTAATACTGCGCCCCCTAGTGTTTTCGAGGTTTCGACAGAGGCGTCAAATTCGCCGAGTTTTCTGCTATTTTTTTCTATGCTACTAATTTCTGATGAAAGTTTCTAAAGCTGGAGTCGAGATGAGCCCGAACGTGTGTTGGTTTATCTAAGCTGGAGTCGAAATGTGCCCGAACGCGTGTTCGTTTATCTAAACTGGAATCAAGATGAGCCCGAACACACACCCGTTTATAAATTCGCGCTCTGGGATTTATTAAGTCAGCTAGAGTTGAGCAAAGACCGGACGGGAGTTCGTTCTTGTCCCGCTAGGCGTTTCCGGTTCCGGGCGCTCTGGAAGTACTCCAGCTCGGAGTATAAGTTTACTCTGGTAACGAACAGACCTATTGTAACTAGAGAGATGTTCGTTTTGAGCTTCGTTATTATGACGCCACCGTTATTATTCGCTATGCGGACGACCTATGCATGCTCACCGGATGAGTGTGTAACGCGTACACATCCAAAGAACTGGGTGTGCAAGTTGGGACTGAGCCGGCCGGTAGGCGACGCTAATAGAATGCATGTACGGCGGCCCACCGTTCCTCCATAAACCAATTCTACACATGCTTGGATCCAATAATGGGGAGGTCTAAAATCGAGCTTCCACCAATCAACAGAGCGTGTGTAGAAACGGTTTATGGAGAAACCGTGGGCTGCCGTTTTGAGCTTCGTTATTATGACGTCATCGTTATTATTCGCTATGCAGACGACCTATGCATGCTCACCGGATGAGTGTGTAACGCGTACACATCCAAAGAACTGGGTGTGCAAGTTGGGACTGAGCCGGCCGGTAGGCGACGCTAATAGAATGCATGTACGGCGGCCCACCGTTCCTCCATAAACCAATTCTACACATGCTTGGATCCAATAATGGGGAGGTCTAAAATCGAGCTTCCACCAATCGACAGAGCGTGTGTAGAAACGGTCTATGGAGAAACCGTGGGCTGCCGCACGTACACGGCAATACACGCTCAGCCGGTAAATTTGTATAAGTCACGGGCATAGCGAGTAACTGGAGCTTTCGTCAGGCCATCCATCCGTGGAAATGATTACGTTATAATGACAGATTAATTTGATTGGTCCATTCTGTCAGATGTTGCTAGTATCTGACAGGAGGAACGAAACAAATCAATCCGTCATTTTGACGTAATAATTTTCATCCCTGGACCGAAATCGCCAAATGGCAAATCGAAAGCACCTCATAACGGGCGGCCATTTTTCTAAGCATGGGAATAGTTCGTAACTTGACTGAGAGAGGGCCACTATCGGCGGAAGTTACCGGCAGATGAAAAATTGTTTGTTTGAAAGAGATGCGTGCGCAACACGTCCTTGGTAGTATTTTATTTCTCGCTTCTCGTCACTCTTCGCCGTTGTTTTCCTCCGTTCATTATTAACCCTTTTGCTTACGTATCGTCTCCAAATTTTACCAACGACATAATCATTAATCATTCTGCAACCAAATTCTTCAGCATTCTCGGATCGAAAGTGCTTCTTGACAATCGCAACCAAAGTAAACAATACATAACCTGCGACTGTGACGAGTACATTATGCGTGTTTGCGGCATTTCCGTTTACCAGCGTCTTCTTCGGCTCGTCGTACGAAACTCGATGGATTCGCGGATGGAAAAGCAATCGGAAATTATTCCGTGGACTAAAGGGTCAAAGTGCGCGAGTGATGAACGTGATGTGGGTTTACATGTTGCTGATCTCGTTCCAGACACCCCAAGAGGACGGTCAAAGTGAGTAAGCAATCGTACACAAGAAATTAACAAAAGTAACACGTTTTATTTGCACAAGCTCTAACAAAGCAACGTTGTATTCGTTTTTTTCCCCCAATATAACACGCGAACTTTTTTTTCCCCTCTTCAATCACAAAATAACATTCTCATAAGGTTCTTACGAGATAGACATTATGTATAAAAAACAACAGTATAGTATATATATATCTGCAGAAGCTTGCGTGAATGTATGCATGTATATACGTGTGTAGGCATTGAAGTACCCGATGGGCACATTATTTTTTTTTTCCTCGTTTCACAATATATCTCCGTACGTACGAGCCCGATGCATGCGAAATTTATACACAAACTCGAATACATTATTCATAAAATAACACGTAGCTGCGAGGGTCCCGCTTTTCCGGAGCTACATACGAAAAACGTTTTTAGCAGACATAAGTTTTTTTTCGGCCGGTTTATCTCAGCTCTGGCGCTAGACGCGAAAGAACGGATTGTAACATCGTTAACCTATGGAACGTCTCGATAACTCTTCTTCTTTAAATTACTTTATATATTTTTTTGGCCACCTTTCGAATATGATTATCGGTCTTTATATTATCTTGAGATGTCGTTATTTCGGTGTTCTTAAATCGTTGAATAAAATCGTGGGGAGTATCGAGAGTAAAAAAAAAAGTTTTTTTTTTACTCGCGATTCTCGTTACGATTTTCCTATAGAATTGATATATGTTTTTCGATATGCATAAACCATGCAACGACAATAATAACCCTTGCGCTTGCCGCAGTGCGCTCGCGTCTGGCATTACGATTATTACATATTTCATTACAATATCGTATTACAATTCAACACGAAAAATATGTGGGTAGATTCAACAATTGATTCGTAGACTTTTACAGTTAGCGGCAAATAAAAATGTCTATATTAATAATAATAATAATAATAATAACAAAGTAGTCAGTCGCTGGAGTGAACGCTAACGTCCGGTTTTCGCGCGAGCCACCGGGGCTCGGTTATTCCTTCAACTCCAAATATATTGAAAATTCACTTTTACCTCAATTCTCTAGTTCTACGCTGTTTTTTTTTTCTACATCTCATTCTCCGTTCTACGTAACTCCACAACCTGATTGCAAGACAATTCGACGCGGTTACAGTCGTGTTGGACATGAAACGAAAATAGCCAGTCCGACATATATTTAATCGCCGTTAATTTTTATAAGTATATTTATATATATGTCATATGCATAATTGAAGCTTCGTGGCGTATCGTTAATTGAGTTTAGATAAAACCTCGTTCGTAAGTTCGTTTAGCAATGCAAGACAAAATCATCGGCTCGAATATTATTTCTATACTTTCTGCTGCGTTGTTGTATTCAATTAAGGCGTTGTGAGACGACATTCGGTCGGTAACAAAATTCACTTTCCCGTTTTCCTCGACTGTTTGAAACTTGGGACAAAACAAAAACAGGCTCTCTAAGGTGAAAGACGGACGCGCGAAAGCCTGATTTACTTTTGTCCGAAAATATATTAAGACCATATGAAACACCTCCTTCTTCGGCCAACCCGAGCTCAGTCGGTATCAAAAACTGTAATCAACTTTTCTCGCGAGTTCTCGCATGTACGATCAAAAGAAAAATCTCATCGGAAGCGGATATCGTCTCGGCTTCGAATGAGACTTTTCTTTTGACCATATATGCGAGAACGCGTGAGAAAAGTTGATTACAGTTTTTGATACCGACTGAGCCCGGGATGGACGGGGAGGGAGGTGTTTCACATGGTCTTAAGAGCATGTGAAACACTATGGAGTGCGAGAGAGATAGCATCAGTGGCGCTCTCGGCGGAGCGAGGGGACACGCTGAGAACGTGTTTCACATGCTCTTAAGGTGAAGCGTAACCGCTATGAGTGCAAGAGAGATAGCTGCAATTTCGCAATGCAAAAATCTCCCAAGGCGATTATTTCTTGGGACAATGACTAGAACAGTGAACTGCAGAATTACTGCGCATAGTTGACCGTTCTCATGTTTTTCTCTAAAAATTAACCGTCTTGGAGAATTTTGGATTGCAGTTTTTTGTTACCGACCGAGGAGTTGCACTTCACCTTAAGAGGATGTGAAACACTATGGAGTGCGAGAGAGATAGCATTAGTGGCGCCCTCGGCGGCGCGCGAAAGACACGCTGAGAATGTCTTTCACATGCTTTTAAGACCATATGAAACACCCCCCTCCCCGTCCATCCCGGGTTCAGTCGGTATCAAAAACTGTAATAAACTTTTCTCACAAGCTCTCGTATGTACGCTCAGAAGAAAAGTCTCATCGAAAACGGATATCATCTCGGGTTCCGATGAGACTTTCCTTATGACCGTTTTACCCAGAATGCGTGAGGAAAGTTGATTACAGTTTTTATTACCGACCGACATGTGTCACATGCTCTTAAGAGCATGTGACACATACGTATCGATGCTCCGATGGCAACAAATCGCTTTCCCTATTTTCTCCGTGATGGTTGATGTTTCGACCAAAATCAAATTAGGTTTTTGTAGTCAATAGATACAAGTATGAAAACCTAATTTGCTTTCGCTCGTCATGTCAATCGTTTTGGAGAAAACAGGGAAGGCGATTTGTTACCGACTGAGTCTGCACCACATGCCCTTAAGAGCATGTGAAACACTATGGAGTGCGAGAGCGCTACTGATGCTATCTCTCTCGCACTCCATGGTGTCTCACATGCTCTTAACAGTAACTTAGAGAACAGAGAGGTCGGTAAGTTACCGACCGAGCAGTCTCCCACGCCCCTCGAGCGCTCTCGAAATGGGTTTCAGCAAAGAATTTTTCTCTCTTTCTCAACTCATCGATCGTGATGCATCTCGGTGTAAATGCGGAAACCTGACGAGATAATTTCTTCGTTAAAAACCATTCAGAGTGTCCGCCGGAGGATGAACGCGGAAGCGTCGCGCCACATTGCAAACAGTTGGTAACGCCCTGCGCCTCGCGGGAAGAGTTTTTTTTTAATCTTGTGCTTCGTTCCTCACCTTTCTCGTCGCCTCGGCTCGTCGCAGGGTTCGCCTCTTAATTGTTTATTATTTTTCTCATCTGCTTCGTCTGGTGCTGCATGCTGTACTGGGCGTTCTCGGCCTTGCTGATCAGCGAGTCGAGCTTGTCCAGGTGCGAGCCCATTTTCTCGTTCAAGTCGACTCTCTTCGGATTCGTTTTTTGCACCTCCTCGGCGTCACGAGCGGCCGGCTGGTCCTCGGTGCCCTCGATCGTCAGTGTCTCCTCGTCGGCGGTTAGGAACTCGTGCGTCGACGATTTTTCGGCGTCCGAGTTCGGCGCCAGTGGCTTGTGGTCGGGCGTGCTGTTACGCGATCCAACCCTGACGCGCAGCAGCGTACTCAGACTTCCGCAAACGGTCTGAAATTTGTTTACTTTTTATTTGACCTTCTATCGCGAGGCTCGATCGTCAAGATTTTTTCTTCTCTCTCTAACCTTGAACCTGTTGAGTTTCTTCTGTGTCGCACTCAGAATGCTGTTCAGCTCGTCGAGTCCGCCACCCACGCGCCTCATTGTTTCATCCGACTGATCCAAGTCCTGTTATTCGCATATTCGATTCAGATTATTATCATTATCATTTATAGTAATGTTATCAGTTATAATATTAGTATTACTAATGTTATTAATAATACTAGTAGCAGCAGTGAATTTATTGCCAATAGATAACATGTAACTGTTTTTGATACCTAACAAACTTATCTCTTTCCACCTATATTGCATATTGCCAATTGACCATCGACCATCGACCACCTTTAATATTAATGTTATTATTATTTTACGGTCCGATTATAGTAACAATATTACTATTGTTATTATTATCGGACCGTAAAATAATAATAATAATATTAATATTGAAGGACTGTGGTCGATGGTCAATTGGCAATATAGGTGGAAAGTGACAAGTTTGTTAGGTATAAAAAATCAGTTACATGTTATCTATTGGTAATAAATTACCTGCTGCTACTAATGTTATTAATGATATCAGGAATATTAATATTATGACAGTGTTTATCTGTTCTTTAAATAGCTATTACAATGAGTACTATAGAAATGCACAGTTGACTAGATAACAAAATAAACTTATCTCTTTCCACCTATATTGCATATTGCATATTGCCAATTGACCATCGACCACAGGCCTTTAATATTAACGTTATTATTATTTTAAGGTCCGATTATGGTAACAATATTACTATTGTTATTATTATCGGACCGTAAAATAATAATAATAATATTAATATTGAAGGACTGTGGTCGATGGTCAATTTCCAATATAGGTGGAAAGCGACAAGTTTGTTAGATATAAAAAAATAGTTACATGTTATCTATTGGCAATAAATTCACTGCTGCTACTAATATTATTAATATTAATATTATGACAGTGTTTATCTGTATTTTAAATAGCTATTACAATGAGCAGGATAGAAACGCCCAGTTGGCTAGATACAAAATAAAAATGATTTTTTAATTGACTTTTCGTGTTTGTTACGAGGGAATCCGGGGAAAAGTCTTGTCTTCGGGACAGGTTCGTCGGTAATCGGCTAATAACCGTTGATACGTATAACAAAAAAAAAATGGAATTACCTGAGCAACAGTGTCTTCGACGGCTTCATCGTCGTCCTGCACGACTGTTTTTCGAGTCTCTGCCCACTCCTCCTCGGTGGGTGCCGCCTGTCCGAGAAGCTCCGCTCGCTGACAGGCGTACAAGTAATCCGGATCGGACATAACGAGATTTCACGACGATCGCCTTGCGGACTGCGTTTCGCCTCGGTCGGTTCGGGCTGCGATCGGAACGCGCGGAGAAAAAGTTGGGCGCGTCGAACGCGAGCCTCGACAGCACGGGAGAGTCTTGGGCGAAAGAGGTTCGTGGCTCGTACCTGCGTCCACCGCACGTTCACGACGTACACTATATTCTAGTGCAGCATTTTCGCGACCGAGAGAGGGCAAGCGATGCTCCGGGAGAATCCATATTGGTGGAACTGGTGCGCAAGCTCGGGCGGCCAAACTGAGGCTCGAGGGTGCAGCACACTCGACTCGCGCCCGAGGAAGATTCGCGTCACTGGCAAAGCCCCCAGCAGCGCCTGGGGCCCGATCGAAAAACGCCCTTGGCTCCTCGACCCCTCGCCGCCGTTCCTGCTCCATCGACCATTCGAGGGGCGGCGCGCGGCGAGGGGGAGGGGGAAAACAAATTAAATTCTACGGATTATCCGAGAACACGAAGCTATGCCTCGATAGTCCTTGACACGTGCTCCTACTGCTATTTTACTCGTTTTTTATTGGTAGTTGATTTTTTTTTTCGCTTTTTTTTTTGTTCCTTTATTTTTACCTTTGCAAGCCCTCGAGCCGTTCGAGGCAGACACTGGTAGGGAAAATAGAAAGATTGGCAGTGGTGGAACTGACCACTTATGGTATTTCGATTCTTGTTTTATGCCTTGTAGAGTTTTTTTTCTTCTTTAATACATTTTTGTCGTTTCTGATGTGACGACGGGAGAGGAGGTGGAGTTTTTGTTGGTGGCGCTTGAGTACCGTTGAAAAAATGAATGTGAAGCGGTTGAAACATAAAAAAATCGAACCCGCGGTAGTAGTAAAAAATTGAGTGAGACGATTCAATCGATTTTATTTACTCACAGGTCGCGGTAAATGAAAATATATCATAGATATATAATTTTTTTTAGTAGTTGATTTTTTTTTCGCTTTTTTTTTTGGTCTTTTACTTTTACCTTTGCAACCCCTCGAGTCGTTCGAAGCAGATACTGGTAGGGAAAATAGAAAGATTGGTAGTGTGTGAACTGACCAATTATGGAATTTCGTTTCTTGTTTTATGACTTGGAGAGTTTTTTTTTCTTGTTTGATACACTTTTGTCGTTTGTGATGTGACGAAGAGAGAGGAGGTGGTGTTTTTGTTGTTGCTGCTTGAGTACCGTTGAAAATGAATGTGAAGCGATTACAACATAAAAAAATCGAACCCGCGGTAGCAGTGAAAAAAATGGAGTGAGACGAGCCTCGATTTTTTTTTCCTCACTGCTCGCTTTAAATGAAAATATATCATAGATAAATAATGTTTTTTTTTTTCATTTTCTTTTTGTTCTTTTACTTTTACCTTTGCAACCCCTCGACCCGTTCGAGGCAGATATTGGTAGAGAAAATGGAAAGACTGGCAGTGTTGGAACTGACCAATTATGGAATTTCGTTTGTTGTTTTATGACTTGTAGAGTTTTTTTTCTTCTTTAATACATTTTTGTCGTTTCTGATGTGACGAAGAGAGAGGAGGTGGTGTTTTTGTTGGTGGTGCTTGAGTACCGTTGAAAAAATGAATGTGAAGCGGTTACAACATAAAAAAATCGAACCCGCGGTAGCAGTGAAAAGAATTGAGTGAGACGAGCCTCGATTTTTTTTTCTCACTGGTCGCGTTAGATGAAAATATATCATAGATATATAATTTTTTTTTTCGTTTTTTTTTTTTGTTCCTTTATATTGTCCCTTTTTTGTTCCCATTCAATTATTCTCCTCTCAAAAACCCAAACTATTTTATGTGATATCACTATACTTTTCTCTGCACACGATCGTCGCCCCTGCACTGAGTATAAAAACCCTACATTTACATATTTTTCTTCTCTTGCCATTTACTAAAAAAAAAAAAAAAAAAAAAAAATTGCATGCCAGGCCCGATTCGCCCGAGATAGGATTACATTGACTACTCTATTTTCCCATTCAATTATTCTCCTCTCAAAAACCCAAAAAATTTTACGTGATATCACTATACTTTTCTCTGCACACGATCTGCACTGAGTATAAAGACCCTACATTTACATATTTTTCTTCTCTTGCCATTTACTAAAAAAAAAAAAAAAAAATTGAATGCCAGGCCCGATTCGCCCGAGATAGGATTATATTGACTACTCTATTTTCCCATTCAATTATTCTCCTCCGGGTCCCGGGTATCGGGCCGAGCAGGATTGGTATCGGAGTTCTTACGGTCCTATCTGGATAATTAATGGGGCCGCTGATTTCTCCGTACGATCGAGTGGCCCGGCAGCCGTGGCGAAATGAATTGATCGATGAATATCATCGATGCCTGATGCGTCGTTACAGTCGGGCGTGTATGCGCGTTCGCCGGATGGAAAAATCATTCCGGGAGCGAGCCGCGGCTACTCGGCTCTGCGACGAACTCTACCGATACAATATAAGACCGGCCGGTGGCGGATCGGTTTTCATTGTTTGCCGGAGCCAACCTTATCGAGTCGCACGGAGAGGCAGCCAAAGTAAAATTCCCCGAGATCGCAAGAGGACTCGGCAATGTCGACGACGTCGCGAGGGACCGCGCACGCACCCGATCTCAGAGCCCTGTCGATTATCCTGCTCGAACTGCTAATCGTGATCCATTGCGCGAAGGTGAGTCGTCGAACGAATTTCGAACCCCAATCGCAGATCGCGAAAATCAAAATCGCGCTCGCCCATCAATTTTCATTCGACTCTCGTTACGCTCGACACACTATCGCGAATCTAATTATTTTTCAATCCTTTCTCAATCCCTCCGATTCAATTTATATCTCCGGCTGCTTTCCGTGTGTTCGGCCTCGTTTATTTATTTATTTATTTATTTATTTATTTATTTATTTATTTATTTAACTAGTTTCTTTCAAATTTCGACACAAACGCCGACATATAAGTTTATTTATAAGTTTATTAATTAATTAATTAATTTATTTATTTATTTATTTAATTAATTAATTAATGAAATTAATTTGTTTATTTTTTTTAATTGATTTAGTTATTTATTTAACAAATTTCTTTCAAATTTCGACACAAACGCCGGAGATATAAGAAAGCGCATGTTGCCAGAGTTCGTCTGTGAGAGCAAATCGAATCGATAAAATTTAATTCGCTAATTTGTTCAATTATTTTTTTTATTAAAAATTTCAATTTTATTTAACATCTCGTACACCCGCGACGATGCAATTTCAATTTCGTCGTGCAATAAAATTAGTCGCGGTTTCTCGGCCACCCGGAGGCCGCAGGGTGGGGGGGGGGGGCGGTTGGTGTGGTCGAAGACGTCGACGTTGAGACGAATGACGAGGAAAAGGCCGAGCGACGTGAGTTCCCGGTACCGGCTCATCCATAAAATCCACCGAGCCGCGCATTGCAACGCGATTCGGTCTTATCTCTGCGGCGTTCTCGGTGGGACGGAAAAGAAAAGAAAAAAAAGGACGACACTGAGAAAAAAATATTGTTGGTTTAAGCAAATGCGCGGTGACATACGTTCAAAGGTGTATTTTTTTGGTACAACAAATATGTTTCATTCAATCGACAAATTTTGAATAAATTGAAGCAAATAATCGTTTAACAAAACAATGCTTTTGTCCCAAACAAATAACAGCTTTGAACGTATTTCACCGCGACTTTTGGTTAATCCAACCAATTTTGCTTCCTCATAGAGGAAGCTATTTTTTGCTTCCTCATAGAGGAAGCTATTTTTTGCTTCCTCATAGAGGAAGCTATTTATTGCTTCCTCATAGAGGAAGCTATTTTTTGCTTCCTCATAGAGGAAGCTTCGTTTTTGTGAAAACATTTTTTTTCGAGATTTTAGTGTCAGAGTACTTAAAACAGTCCGAAACGACGAGAAATGTAATTTTTAGCTGGCGTCCGGACGTATGTATGTGTATGTGTGTGTATGTATGTATGCGAGTGACAGCCTTACGTCGTTTAAAACGACTATAACTCGGAAACGGTTCCAGATAGCCAGTTTCAAATTTGGTAAAAGGGAGAGCGGGGCAAAATGGGACAGTGGGGCAAAACGGGACAGCGAAGACAAAACCCAATTTTCCAATAATGCTGAGATTATTGGAAAATTGTCACAACGATATATCCGGATTTTCAACCCCGTTTTGCCCCGCGGACCGCCATCGCCAGCATCCAAAAGTTATTGAAAGAATTGCGTTGTGTCTCATATATCCCGTTTTACCCCGCTGTGCCATTTTGCCCCACTCTCCCCTACACCAGTAGAGTGGTTACGTCTCTTCCCTCGGTGCAATTTTCATGAAGATTGAGGGGCTGTTTCGAGATTTCGTTTTCTCAGTGCACCAACTAAAAAAGCCTTTAACGTTGATTATCCTCAGGCGATCGACTACGCAGCCTACCGCACGGACGCGATTCCTCAGGGCGTGACCCGCGATAGCGCCAGAACGACCCGCGACATTCTCGAAGAGCTGAACCTGCGAAGAGCCTCGCCGAGTCACGATCTCCAGGATGGCACCGAGCACCTCCTCCAGTACGGCGCGCTGCTGCGCACCCAGATTCTCGACACCTTCGGCAAGCTCGTCTACGACCACTACGACGACTTCGGCATGAGCCAGATCGAGGCGCTGTACAGAATATACCGCGACACGCTGGAGAGAAAATACAACATATTCGACATAGTCCCGATGATCCTCGACGATCCGGACACGCGGCCGACGAGGATCTGCGCCCACATAAACGAGCGGGTGCGCACTTGCCTCAAAGAGAGCTCCGAGGCTTGCATGCACATAGGAATTCACGACGAGCCGCATCCGGCCACGGTCTCAGAACCGGCGCTCAACGTCACCAGGCAGATCTACCGACTGGCGGAAATCCCGAGGCACTATCCCGACGGATTTTCCCTGGAGGCTGTTTTGGACCATCTGCGCGCCGGGCGAATCCGCTTTACGCCAGCGCTCTTCTCCGGCCTCCTGCACAACGTCCAGTACGACAGTTTTGACGATAGGGTCAGAACCGCTGAAAGGGAGCTGGTTTTGTTCCTCAACCGATCGCCCGGACACTTCGCCAGCAGGACGACCGAGGAAGCTTCCACGGGTGCTTCGAGCGTCAGTCAAC
Source organism: Ichneumon xanthorius (assembly GCA_917499995.1). Taxonomy (NCBI): domain Eukaryota; kingdom Metazoa; phylum Arthropoda; class Insecta; order Hymenoptera; family Ichneumonidae; genus Ichneumon; species Ichneumon xanthorius. The sequence continues at coordinate 18,545,532 of OU824201.1, forward strand.
TGCTGAAGAGCTACCTGACCGACAACGAGAGGATCTTCAGTGGAAAGGCCTCCGAGCACGCGGCCTATCTGGCCCAACACGTGGTCCGCGAGGTCGACGCCGTCAGCGAGAACATCGAGCTCCTCGGCACGGTCTACGACAACGCGACGATCAACCTCGGGTATCTGTTCAGGTTGATCCTGCCCAACGACACCGTCGACCGGGACGTTCTGGAGGCCCGCGACTACCTTCTTGGCGAGGTCGCGAGGAGAGACATCGTGGAGAGCCATCTCCGGGTGGAGAAGTACCAGCAGGCTGGACCCGATCAGCTCCTCATGGAGATTCTCGGGCAATTGAGGGACATCGGATTCGCCGAGGATTTGGTCACTTCGCTGCACTGTCACGCGCGGTTCTGGCACCGGAGCCACATGATCGAGAATCTCAACGAGCTGCTCGAGCTCTTCGACGCTTACGAGAATCTGCGGCGCCTGCCGGATTTCGCCGGGTTGATGGAAGCCGCGGAGACGATTAAGAACAACCTTCGGGACTCCAGGAACGTGACTGTGCAGCTGCTCTGCTCAAGACCACGCGCCTGCCTGCGGATCGGTCTCGAGATCGTCTTCAACTGCTCCATCATCAACGAGGAGACCAAGGCAGCCATTGAGGAGTTCGTCGGACGAACGAGCTGCGGTTGTTCCTGTCTCGTTGAGGATTCGCAGGTTGTCCATGAGAGCACGACCAGAAGGCGCAATCAGGGCGATTCCATGATTACCACCAGAGTCCCACCGGCGATCGGCGCTAAAGAGACCGGCAACTCGACCGGCGACATCGGCGACAAACCTACCGTAGTTTCGTCGTCGATCATCGAATCCATATCGAAGTCCCTGGAGATTGCGAGCAGTTCGTCCAACTCCACCGATTACCATGACGATTACGATACCGATTCGGGGTACAATTACAGCAGCGAGTACGATGAAAAGAGTAGCGAGGAAAAGCGGAAAAAAAGCGCTGAAGTGGCGAAAGTTCCGGGCAAGAATTTACCGGCTGGAATCAAAGAGAACGAATCCACTGAGAAGCGTTGCGAGGGCGGTGATTGTCAATCGACCGAATGCGTTGGGATTAATTGTTCCGCTGTCGGATGCACGGGCGACGATTGTCCGAAGCGAGGAAATTGCACCGGAGCTGGATGCGCCGTGGGAAAGGAGTGCGAGGGCCCGCTGTGCCAGGATAGTGGGATTGGGAGAGACAATTGCGACGGCCCCGACTGCGAGGTTGATAAGACGGGAGGTGATTGCATGGGTGCGGATTGCCCGGTGAATTCGAAAGAGGTCCATCCGGATTGCGAGGGTTCGGACTGCGTGACAAATTCGACGGGCGTTGATTGCATGGGTCCTGATTGTTTTGAGGGCAGCTGCGTAGGTGGCAATTGCGAGGTGAACTCCGGAAGCGGCAGTTGCGAGGGCGACGACTGTGAGAGCGGAAGTTGCGAGGGCGGTGACTGTGAGAGCGGCAGCTGTGAGGGCGATGACTGTGAGGGTAAATCTGCGGTAGGAAACAGTTGTGAGGGCGATGACTGCGAGGGTAAATCTGCTCTAGGAAACAGTTGTGAGGGCGATGACTGTGAGGGTAAATCTGCGGTAGGAAACAGTTGTGAGGGCGATGACTGCGAGGGTAAATCTGCGGTAGGAAACAGTTGTGAGGGCGATGACTGTGAGCGTAAATCTGCGGTAGGAAACAGTTGCGTTGGACCGGACTGTGAGGGTAAATCGGCAGTAGGAAACACTTGCGTTGGACCGGACTGTGACGGTAAATCGGCAGTAGGAAACACTTGCGTTGGACCGGACTGTGAGGATGAGAATGATCAATGTCAAGGTCCGGATTGTCCGGCTACCGGTTGCGTAGGGGATGATTGCAAAACGAACGCGTTGATTGCCTGCAAAGGTCCCGATTGTCCGGAGAGACCAATTATTGATAATTGTGAGGGGGCGGACTGTTCGGGTGACGGGGAATTAAAGTGCCTAGGAGACGATTGCCCAGCTGAATCGGCTAAGAGCGATTGCGCAGGTGGGGACTGTTCTGGACCGGCGGGATCGGGAAAAATTGAATGCGAAGGAAGCGACTGTCTAGGAAATGAACCGGCTTGCACGGGTGAGGATTGTCCCGTTGCAACGCACAAGGAAACGTGTTCGGGTCCTGGTTGTCCAGAAAATTCCACCAAGTTGGGAGCGTGTAAAGATGAGGATTCCAAATCGGAGGAGATGGATGAGAGCTGCGAGGGTAAAGATTGCTTCGACGCTACGTCTGAAGGGGAGCTTTGCGAAGGTCCTGACTGTTCGGACTCATCGTCGATGAACATTAATTGCAATGGTTCCGATTGCGAAGTTAACTATATGGAAATTAAATGCGACGGGTCCGATTGTTCTGTCAGTGAGAGTGAATTCAAAGCAAACTGCAAAGGAACCGATTGCACTAAAGTGAAAGTAAAAGGCAATTGCGAAGGTCCAGATTGTCCAATCGCCAGCGAAGAGATCCTTGGAAAAGGTGTACAAAGTGACTGCGAGGGAGCCGATTGTCCTATATCAAAAGTAGGAAACGATTGTGATGGCCCGGATTGTCCTCGAATAACAGAAGATTCAGACATCAGCTGCGACGGTGCCGACTGTTCTGTTAGTGCAGAAGATACCTCGGAAGACTGCAATGGTGCCGATTGTTCCGAATCAGAATCAGACGAAAATCCTTCACACGATCCAAAAGTCATCAAAAAAGAGACAGAAATTGACTGCGACGGAACCGATTGCCCCAAATTAAAAGTAAAGGGCAATTGCGAAGGTCCAGATTGTCCGATCGACGACGAAGAGATCCTTGGAAAAGGGATAAAGATTGACTGCGAGGGAGCCGATTGTCCTATTTCAAAACCAGAAAACGATTGTGACGGTCCAGACTGTCCTCGCATAGAAGAAGATTCAGACATCAGCTGCGACGGGGCGGACTGTACTATCAGTGCGGAAGATTCCTCAGAAGACTGCAAAGGTCCCGATTGTTCCGAATCAGAATCAGACGAAAGTCCTTCACATCATCCAAAAGAGACAAAACTTGACTGTGAGGGAGCCGATTGCCCTAAATTACAAGTAAAGGACAATTGCGAAGGTCCAGACTGTCCAATCGACGACAATTGCGAAGGTCCAGACTGTCCGATCGTCGATGAAGAAATCCTTGGAAAAGGGATAAAAATTGACTGCGAGGGCGCCGATTGCCCGATTTCAATAGTGGAAAGCGATTGTGACGGTCCAGACTGTCCTCGCATAGAAGAAGATTCAGACATCAGCTGCGACGGAGCGGACTGTTCTATCAGTGCGGAAGATACTTCAGAAGACTGCGAAGGTCCCGATTGTTTCGTATCAGAATCAACCGAAAGTTCTTCAAATCATCCAAAAGTCATCGAAAAAGAGACAGAAATTGACTGCGAGGGAACCGATTGCAATATTCCAAAAGTAGAAAACGATTGTGATGGTCCAGATTGTCCGATAGTCGGCGAAGACTCAACAATTGACTGCGAGGGAGCCGATTGCCCTATTGCAAAAGTAGAACGCGATTGTGACGGTCCAGATTGTCCCATCATTGGAAAAGCGGTAAAAATTGACTGCAAGGGAGCCGATTGCCCTCAATTAAAAGTAAAGGGCAATTGTAAAGGTCCAGATTGTCCGATCGACGACGAAGAGATCCTTGGAAAAGGGACACAAATTGACTGCGAGGGAGCCGATTGTGCTATTTCAAAAGCAGAAAACGATTGTGAGGGTCCAGACTGTTCTCTCGTAGAAGAAGATTCAGATATCAGCTGCGACGGAGCGGACTGTTCTATAAGTGCGGAAGATTCCTCAGAAGAGTGCAAAGGTGCCGATTGTTCCGAATCAGAATCAGAAGAAAGTCCTTCACATAATCCAAAACTCGTCAAAAAAGAGACAGAAATTGACTGTGAGGGAGCCGATTGTCCTAAATTAGATGTACAGAGTAATTGTGAAGGTCCAGACTGTCCGCTCGTCGGCGAAGAGTTAACAACTGACTGCGAGGGAGCCGATTGCCCTATTTCACCAGTAGAAAACGATTGTGACGGTCCAGACTGTCCGGTTTCTGGAAAGACGCTACAAATTGACTGCAAGGGAGCCGATTGCCCTAACTTAAAAGTAAAGGATAGTTGCATAGGTCCAGACTGTCCGATCGTCGGCGAAGACTTAACAACTGACTGCGATGGAGCTGATTGCCCTATTTCAAAAGTAGAAACCGATTGCGATGGTCCAGACTGTCCGGTCATCGGAAAAGAGCTAACACTTGACTGCAAGGGAGCTGATTGCTTTGTAGCAAAAGAAGAAGACGACTGTGAAGGTCCAGATTGTCCCCGCCCAAAAGACGATTCAGACATCAGCTGCGACGGAGCCGACTGTTCTATAAGTGCGGAAGATACCTCAGGAGACTGCGAAGGTGACGATTGTTCCGAATCAGATTCTGCCGAAACTCCCTGCACAGGCCCCGAGTGTTCCAAAAATACGGAACTATCCTGTCCCGGTGGAAACTGCCCGACGCACATTCCATCATCGAAAAGGAACCGAACAGAAACCTCCACCAACACCCATCACCAAAATCAAATAGTAACTTTCTGCGACCACAGCGACCCCCACTACAAACGAAAGCTCAAACGTCTTCAAAAGATGCGCCGCATTGACGCCTATTCCTCAACCCCGCGAACTTGGACTGCAATCTTCGCATCTCCGAGGCCCATCAGCGCCACATCAAAAACCAGCCCCAAAACCGACCCCAACAAAATACATCAAGCGAAGAATCCCTTGCTTCGAATGTTGGGACGCAAAGGCCAACATTCCGCCCGACACAACTCTCTAACTTCCCGTTCAAAACATCTCCGCAATCAAGAGAACACCGAACTTTTACCCCTCCCAAATCGAAGATCATCCGAACGACTGAGCAACGTCTTGAGTGAATTGGGTATCAAGAAAAACGCTAAAAATTCGAGCAACGAGTCGACTGCCAGACCCAAAAGAGTTCACGAGGTACTGAAGGAAAGGGTGGAGATGAAAACAATGTCCGGTGAGGATGACGAAGCATCAAACGAGGAAGATTCCAGGCCGGAAGTCTTCTCTCGTCGGGAACGAGTCGAGCCGGTCCGGAGGAAAGTTCGGGGCGATTTGCAGACGAGGAGAAGGCAGTACTGGACATCAGTGAAGGAGAGCAAACGTGGCGGCACACAATGGTGGAACAATGCCAAGGAGTGGAGAAAACACGATTCCCAAAGTAATCGGCCGGCGCCGATGAGAACGTTCGCCGGCTCGGAACATGGGATGAAGCTTGGTATGCGCGGGGAAGTTTCATTCGGCTTAATGGCTGCTCATCGTCGGACCAAGTCACGCAGATTCCAATCAAGTGGGACCAGCCGCAGGTTCATCTCATCCGTGCACCACCGAGGCGCAAACCAACGAAGCATCATCGGCCCAACCGGATCCAGATCTACAGGCGTGCGCTTCAACCGCTTGAACTTGTAATCGCGATTCATGGGCGGCATTGGAAATTAAAGAAACCTGGTTTGGGTGAAGATCAGGTACGTCATCCGTGCAACAACAAGGCGCAGACCAACGAAGTATCATCGACCCAACCGGATCCAGATCTAAAGGCATGCGCTTGAAGCGCTTGAACTTGTAATCGCTATTAATGGACGGAATTGAAAATAAAAGAAACCCGCTGTGGGTGAAGATCAATGTGTTCTTGTGTTCAACGGAGAATCATAAAGAAATGATATGTTAGACGTATTTTCGTTAATCTGGTGGAATAGAGAAGAAAATTGTTACACGCGGCTTATCCACTGATAAAAAGATGCGGTTGAATCCGCTCAAGTTTCGGGTAGGAATGTTCTAATAAATATTTTGTTGGGCGAATGAAATAGTTTAATGGGTCAAAAATTGTTTGGTGACAATACGCACAAAAATTGGTGAACCGACCAATTTTTTAGCTGCACCAATAATATATTTTTTTGAACGTCCCTGCCCGAATCTTTAGTTGATTCAAACCTATTTTGTATCAGTGCCCATATTTGTGGTGTAGAACAAAACATTTTAAAGGGTCAAAAATTATTTGTTGACAACACCTGTAAAAATTGGTGAACCAACAAATTTTTTATCTGCACCAACAATATATTTATTGGAACATCCTTGCCCGAATCTTTAGTTGATTCAACCCCATTTTTTAATCAGTATATTTATCATACGAGCGGTGTAGAAAAAATTGCCTACTGCGCATGCGTCATCGTCATTACGGGGAAAAAAAGAAATCACTGCTATTACAATGCATGCAATCGATATTATTTCTTTTTCTCTCGCCTCTCGTGTATAATTTTCTCGAGGCTCTAGCCATAATTACTAAGCAGCAGCGTGAGGATAACTCGAACAAAAAAAAAAAACCACATTCTTCGTAAATTGTAACGTTCCGGACGCGGAGTCGTAGCGTTGCGGGCAGTTTGCATGTTGCGCTGTGCCGAGCGATTTTCGTTGGATCAAAAAAAAAAAAAAAAAAAAAAAAAAAAAAAATGAGAATCGGTAAAGGGAAATAAAATTTGAGACGAAGTGAAGTCGTTCGTACTCGACGGTCCGTGCTTAATCAGCGGACAATTAAACGAGAGTCGGCCGAGCTCGCTGCGCGCGGACCGGCTCGGTGCCGACCAACCCCGTCGGTCCACCGTATCGGACTATCAAATAATTAATTTTTTCATCTCATGACAAGTTTACAACCACGACGAATGGTCTTTTATACTATTTCAGGCTCAGTTCCATTTTCTCGAGAGCAATGAAATATTATCGTAAAGTATGTACGCCCGATTTATAGTGCATGCGCTCGCGTTTATCGGGAGGTACGTATGAATTTCTTAACTCCGGACGATCCCCCCCCCCTCCTCCCCCCCTTCCCGGTGTCTTTATAGCTCGAAGCCCGATAAACTCTCGTGTCCTTTAATTTCACGGGAGGCAAATACACCGTCGACGCCGATGCGAGGCCGCGAAATGCAAGCTGCTTTTATCCCGGGCGACTTGAATCTGGGTCGATGAACCCAATCCCGAAATTACTGCTGATCATAAGATTGGATTTAAATTTTTTTTTTTTTTAATCGGACGTTTAAAAGCAAATTCATACTCTATGTGGATATCGATATGTGTTCATGTGCGAATGTGCTTTTGGTCATGAATGGTCAGTGGTTTAAAAGTCGACCTGACACGCCTTTTTCACCATGCAACCTCGACCCGGTCGGTAACGGAACTGGTATTAATTTTTTTTCAAGGGTACCGACCATTTCCGGTTAAAAAAGCAAAATCTTATATGTGATGCAATGCTTGATCATGCAAGAATTTGCTTTTGAACGAAAATGGTCAGCACGTTTGGAAATAGTATATTTCGATACTAGAGGCCAAACGAGCGATTTGCGCACTGCGAGTGTGAAACAGCACGAAGCCGAGGCGAAGTGCTGTCTTCACACGAGCAGTGCGCAAGAAGCGAGGTGGCCTCGTGTATCGAACCATATTTTTCTTTACGAATGCAATGCAAAATCCGAGTTGCCCACCGTTCACAGACATGCACAATGGGGTTAGCCTCGGTGTTACTATAGCAACCGTCTGTTAAGATAGTCACGTTTGCGCCGCTAGATGGCACTAGTAGCAAAACCTTATTTTGCACACCGATGACCAGTGCGCAAAGTACTTTGCACACCGATGACCAGTGCGCAAAGTACTTTGCACACCGATGACCAGTGCGCAAAGTACTTTGCACACCGATGACCAGTGCGCAAAGTACTTTGCACACCGATGACCAGTGCGCAAAGTACTTTGCACACCGATGACCAGTGCGCAAAGTACTTTGCACACCGGTGAACCAGTGCGCAAAATGTTTTGCCCACTGGTGAAGCCGCATCGTGCGGCAATCAGCCATTTTGCATGTCTGTGAGCGGTGGGCAAACGAGGATTTTGCATGCATGAGTAAAGAAAAAAATGATTACAGTTTTTATTACCAACCGTTGTATTCGACAGACTCTTAAATCAACCCGACACCCTTTCCTCACCATTCAACACCGGCCCGGTCGGTAACGCAAACAGTAATGAATTTTGTTTTCACGCATGCTGACCATTTCCGGTTGAAAGCAAATTCTTCCAGGTAATGCAGTGCCTATTCATGAAAGAATTTGCCTGTAGTCGGAAATGGTCAGCAACCTTCAAAAAAAAATTATTGCAGTTTTTATTACCGACCGCGGTATTCTCGCGCTCTCAACGGAGCCTGCGAATTGCAGGCAAGGGATAGATAGATAGATTCGTTTGTTTCGTGTTCTGAGGCCTAAGCCCCCTACGAATCCTAAGGCCCCGCGCCACAAGATACAAATCTCTCCATAACAATTAGTACAGCCCCAGAAATAACACACGGAGAAAAATAGTTCTGTTTCTCTAACAAAATGTAGATCGTTAATAATTTATTCTTCTGGCAGCAAAAATATTTGTTGCCACAGCAAAATATTTTGTTGTCCCAACAATTTTTTTTTTCTCCATGCATGAAGTAAAATATGAATATAATGTAAAAACTAATACGAAAAGAATACAAACCAAAAGTAACACAATGAAATAAAGCAAAAGAAAATGAAACAACATTGCAGGCAAAAGAAAGCGGAATGACAAGCAAAAAATAAATTACAAGGGTTGTCAAGGGTGGTTCGAATTTTGACTTGGGTGTCGACTCGATCGAGGTTTCACTTCGAAAGCTGAATCGGAAGAATAAAAAACGATGACGTCGACGCAGAAGTGGAGAGGACAGGCATATCCGCTAAAGATCGATTGGTCGATCTTTATTTATTGCACGCAACCAAGTCCCGTGCAATAACGAAGATGTAATGAACGTGTCCTCATCGCGTCACTTGTCAACTGATCTTTAGCGCCGATCATTCGCCGCTCGTTCGAGACCCGCGGGACGAACCCGATGACGATGGTTAAAACCGAGAGATTGACATCGGTGGGCGGTTTCGGTTCATTCGACGCGGACGTTAAATGATCGAAGCGTTATTATTTCTCCTCCATCCGTTACGACAGGATGCATTTAAGTCATTAACGCGGAAGATTCCTCTCCGAGTTTCTGCGCTCCAGGCAAGTCTCGTTAAAGTAAAAAAAATTATAAAAAACAATATATATATATCAAAATATATATTATTCGTTGCCAATTTAAAAAAATATATTTTCGGTTCTGCACTGTTTGTTCTATACTCGCACCTTTTGCACGCGCTTTTTGAGACATATAATGTCCGGAAAAAATTATATGCGGAAAATGTATTTTTCATATGTTACATATACAGGATGCAGTGAAGTTATTAACACGGAAGATTCCTCTCCGAGTTTATGCGCTCTAGGCAAGTCTCGTTAAAGTTAAAAAAAAAAAAAAACAACAAACAATATATATATATGTATACTATACGTTGCCAATAATATTTTTTGTTCTATGCACGCACCTTTTGCACGCCCTTTTTCCGATGCATAATATCCGGAAAAAATTATATGCGGAAAATTTATTTTTCGTATATTACATATACAGGATGCAGTTAAGTTATTAACGCGGAAGATTCCTCTCCGAGTTTCTGCGCTTTAGGCAAGTCTCGTTAAAGTTTAAAAAATTAATAAAAAAAACCAATATATGTATATTATTCGTTGGCAATAATATTTTTTATTTTCGGTTCTACACAGTTTGTTCTATGCACGCACCTACCTTTCGCATGCGCTTTTTCCGACGCATAATATGCGGATAAAAATTATATGCGTTTTTCATATATTAAAATAAACCTTCGACGAATTTTTTTCATAGAATTACGCAATAGATGTAAAAGATATACCTGGGGGATCATTTAAAAAATATATATATACATTTTCGCGTATATGGAAAATCTGTGAGTTACATATAATATAATTTGAATATAATTTTAATTACATATTTCGGTCGTCTAATATTATCGTATCTAATATAATCTAATATAATCGTACTAATATTAAATATTCAATCTCGATCGACGTAGCCGTCGCTACCGGAGACGACGCTTTCCCCTATTTTACAGACAAAAAGCTCGATGAAACAAACTCGCGCGACAAGAAGCTTAGTTTTATTTTGGGACCGTCTCGATTTTTCTTGTCTTTTTTGTTTCCCATTCCGTCCCAAGAGACGGAATGAATAATGGTGTATAATTAATACGTTATGACTTATGAGACACATGTGAGATATATCTGAGCGACTATAAAATATTTATATATATATATATATGTTTTTTTTTCTTTTCGAGTATATGGAAAGTAAGTGATTTACGTACAGAATTTATTTCCGCGCTAATTTCTGGATATTTTAAATATAATTCTAATTATATATTTTCCTCGTCGCGTCCGAGTAATAAATATTCAACTTCGATCGACGAACCCGTCGCTACCGGAGGTGATCCTTTCCCGCGTTTCGCAGACAAAAAAGCTTCGCACCACGAGAGCTTAGTTTTATTTTCTGTCCGTCTCGTTTTTTATTTATTTATTTTTTCTCCATTCCTAAAATTGTATAATTTATATAGGTTAAAAAAAGAAAGAAATTTTTTATATAATTCATACTATAAGACACATGTGAGATATAGTAGAGCGAGGCAAAATGGGACTGTGGGGCAAAACGGGAGAGGAGAGCTAAACTCAATTTTCCAATAATTTTTGGAACATTGCGTCCCAACGATACATCCGGATTTTCAACCCTGTTTTGCCCCAGTGACCGATCCAAAAGTTATTGGAAAATTGCATTTTGCCCCACCATCCCGTTCTGCCTCGCTGTCCCATTTTGCCCCGCTCTCCCCTATCCGAGCGAATATCCAAAAAAAAAATGTATACATATATTTTCGCCTATATGGAAAGTACGTGATTTGCATACAGAATTCCTTCCCGCTCTAAAAATTGAATATTTTGGATATAATTTTTATTCTATACATTCCTTCCTTAGAATATTCAACTTCGATCGACGAACCCGTCGCTACCGGAGGTGATCCTTTCCCGTGTTTCGCAGACAAAAAAACTCCGTGAAACAAGCTTCGCGCTCCGAGAGTTTCATTTTATTTTCGGTGCGTCTCGGTTTTTTTTTTTTTTTTTTTTCTCCATTCCGTCCGGAGAATTCACCTTTCACCCGAGGGGACAAAAAAAAAGCCCGCACGGTCTAGTGATTTCGATACCCGGCGAGAGCGGCCGCTTTGGCAGGGACGAAAAAAGCTCTTTGTAAGATCGACGCTCCGTCGCGCCATCGGGCGAATTAATTATAAGTTTCCTCGACGAAATATTAAATTGGATCAATCAAGGAGGATCTTCCTCCCGGCAATTACCATTCGCTCTTCCGCGAATGAAAAATAATATAAAATTTTCCGTCTCGCGTCTCGCGGAACAGTGCGAATGAACAGAGTCAAGCCCGCACGCTATTCCATTAGAGTTATTAACGCCCGTTTCGCAACCTCCGACGAATTGATTCGGAATGCGCTCCTCCCGTCGAGGGGAATTAAATTCACCGCTCCGCTCGAGCTCTTCGCGATAAATGACAATTCGTAAGTTTCATAAATCGAAAATTCATACATTTTACAAGAAATCAATAAGAAATCAATAAGAAATCAATAAGAAATCAATAAGAAATCAATAAGAAATCAATAAGAAATCAATTAGAAATCAATAAGAAATCAATTAGAAATCAATTAGAAATCAATTAGAAATCAATTAGAAATCAATTAGAAATCAATTAGAAATCAATTAGAAATCAATTAAAAATCAATAAGAAATCAATTAAAAATCAATAAGAAATCAATACGAAATCAATACGAGATCAATACGAAATCAATAAGAAATCAACAAGAAATCAATACATTTGGCAAGAAATCAATACAATTGGCAAGCCATCAATACATTTTGCAAGAAATCAATATACTTTTAATGTTAAAATTGAATAATGAACAGAGTCAAGCCTGGATGCTATTCCATTGCAGTCATTAACGCCCGTTTCGCAACGTCCGAGGAATTGATTCGGAATGCGCTCCTCCCGTCGAGGGAAATTAAATCCACCGCTCCGTTCGAGCTCTTCGCTATCAATGACTGCTCTGGACCCGGCGAGTAATACGCAGCCGAGAGTTCTGTGTCTCTATGAACAGCGTCACGCGAGTTCCGATCGCTAATTAAAACAAAAATAATAATAACAATCTATATAATGTATAATAACGCAGCTCGAGTCTTCATCGGCGTTGTCGCGCGACGCCCGCTGTCGCTCCTCGATCCGCTCTACGTACACCGACTCTGCGTCAAGCCCGCATGACACCGCACGGTAATCCAATGTCCGTTTTTTTTTTTTTTTTTTTTTTTTTTTTTAATGCTTACATGTTATTCCATCCGCGTTCGGTTTCCTTCTGGGGGCCTATTCGCGAGCTTTTCCTACGTGCGAATCGCTCGTTCGACGTACGAAAATTTTCGCCTCCTACACCCGGAAGCGATCGGATATGTCGCACGGACGAGCACGACGATTAACATCGATACGCGGCGCCAGATCTTCGTCGGCAACCAGGGGCGTTTCATGCGCGTGGTCCGACTATTCGGTTCGTCTAACGCGGTTCCGTGATGGAATTGTTTTTTCGAGAATTTTTTGAGCCAATATTCATAAATTTTACAGGATGGAATTAATCATTTTTAATGTAAAAAGTTAATAATGTTTGAAGTCACAAACTGACAATTTTGAAACTCAAAAATTGATTATTTTCAAAGGCAAAAATTGATTATTTTCGAAGGCAAAAGTTGATAATTTTCGAAAGGAAAAATTAACATTTTCAAAGGCAAAAACTAATTATTTTCAAAGTCAAAAATTGATTATTTTCCAAGGCAAAAATTAATCATTTTCAAAGACAAAAATTAATCATTTTCAAAGACAAAAATTAATCATTTTCAAAGACAAAAATTAATCATTTTCAAAGACAAAAATTAATCATTTTCAAAGGCAAAAATTGATCATTTTCAAAGGCAAAAATTGATCATTTAAAAGTAATAAAAAAAATTATCAATAATTGCTGCGATTCCCATGAATGAGGAACCGGACTTTCTATCACGGGGCCCAAATTTGATTAACTAACGAAATTCGCGATTGCACGTAGGGTCGCGGCACATGCTCGAGCAGTCGATCGGTTAAGTTTCTTCGGACGTGTGAGTTCGCTATGCGGGCAGCCCGCTTCCGTCAATCGAAATGATTTCGCGCGGATAACATCTGGATTCTCAAAAAGTTGATTCGACATCGCCGATATTTTTTATAGAGTCTCGCTGAACTTCAATTAGCTCAATTTATTCAATTCTTTCAATTTATTCAATTCTTTCAATTTATTTTTATATATCGATAAACCGCGCGTAACATTAATCTTCTATCGCATCCATTGCATCGCTGGTATGATTTTTCAACAGAAAAAAACCTGACCCTAGCCCAGTCAAATCCCCGATTTAAAACTCAAAAATATTTACCTGGAATTCCTCACATTTTTTTAAAACATGCACAGTAAAAAAAGGTACCAGGGTTAATTTTCCACAAACATCCACAATTCATTTCATGTTAATTTTACAAAAAAATCTTGTCCATTTTTCAAAAATGTCTGTTGATTTTTCAAATAATTGTCCGTCTGTTAATTTTTTGTAAAATTAACAACACAATAATTCTGGACAAAATAATTTATGGACAAGAAAAGTTAAACGTGCAAATATTTTTTACTGTGTGTGCAGAAAAGCCTTAAAAACGTATTTGCTTCTCGTACCGAGCAGATAGAGGTTCATCAACCAGAGGATTTTTTTTTCTCCGATTTTGCAGAGAAGAAAGATGGTTTCTTGGCCCCGAGTAATAATCGTCCCTTCCTCTCGCCGCACAATTTTTTTTATTCACTTATTTTATTAGTTTTTTTTAATTCCAAACACAACACAGTTGCAAGTTAACTCGAACTCCACCGTGAACTTTTTCCCCCCAGGCAGACGATTTTTTTGCCCCGATCGACGAGGGAACGACCGCCGAAACTTTCTTTCCCTTCGATAGGCTTTCGAAGCTTTCCGAGGGATAGCCGTGAAGCGAAAAAAAAAACAGACACAAAACGGAACAAAGCCGAGTGCAATCAACGAGAGTCCGTGGGAGGATCGCAGGGGGTTTTCGACCTCTTCCCACTCAATCGTATCCTCGACTTTCAGGCTTCTGTCGAATTCGTCGAACCCTCCAGTAATATCCTGATAGTGTCATTGAATTTCCATCGACCATTTTTTGTTATTCCACTTTAGAAAAAAATTGAAAAAAAAAAACAAAACAAAAAACACAAGAATCGTTGGTATATTAAGGTGAGGTGAAACATGTACCACGTGACCCATGAATGCCATGTAAAAATCGTTGACTTGTGGGGTAAAACCGAAGTATCAGCGGACAGAGTATTGAATTCTACATGCGCTAATATATAATATTTCTCTATAATATAAAAATTTTTCGCTGCCGCCGTCGTGTCAAGAATCGCGCGAGGGGGGGTCAATAATGGGGTCATAGTGGTCAATAATGGGGTCATAGGGGTCAATAATGGGCTCAGAGGGGGTCAATAATGGGGTCAGAGGGGGTCAATAATGGGGTCATAGGGGTCAATAATGGGGTCAGAGGGGGTCAATAATGGGGTCATAGGGGTCAATAATAGGGTCAGAGCTGTGGTCAATAATAGGGTCAGAGCTGTGGTCAATAATACGGTCAGATGGGTGGTCAATAATACGGTCAAATGGGTGGTCAATAATAGGGTCAGAGGGGTGGTCGATAATACGGTCAGCGGGATCACTAATAGGGTCAAGGGGGTCAAGTAGGAAAAGATAATAAGTCATTGGTTGTTATATAATCCGTTTAAAAAAATCTCTTGACAGATCTCTATTCATTATAGAATTACACACCTCGTTCGAGTAGTCTATTATGATACAGTAGAACCCCGATTAACCGAACTAGACACCGAAAGTATACAAGTCAATAATGGCTAATGATACAACCTTATTTTGACTAGTTACAATGATATTTGGTACAACTTACACTTCATTGTTAAACAGTCTGCACTACAATGTACAGCTTTGCATTTTTTTTTCATTAATAGTACGTAAGCTAGTTTTTTTTTAAGCCCTCAGAAATTTTGGTTTCCTTCTTGCACTTCCTTCGATTTTCGTTACTCACCTGTTTAATCTTTAAAAAAAAAAAAAAACAAAACCCTCGGAAGACGAACAGTTAATCCGCTTCCCGGTTAATCGGGTTTCTCCTGTACTACCAAAAAATGCTCTCACAGGATCGCATCCGCGTGTCACAAAGGCGCGAAAACGGTACTTAAAACGTCCGAGGCGCAGCTAATGATACAACCTTATTTTGACTAGTTACAATGACATTTGGTACAACTTACACTTCATTGTTAAACAGTCTGCACTACAATGTACAGTTTTGCATTTTTTTTTCATTAATAGTACGTAAGCTAGTTTTTTTTTAAGCCCTCAGAAATTTTGGTTTCCTTCTTGCACTTCCTTCGATTTTCGTTACTCACCTGTTTAATCTTAAAAAAAAACAAAAACAAAAACAAAACCCTCGGAAGACGCACAGTTAACCCGCCTCCCGGTTAATCGGGTTTCTCCTGTACTACCAAAAAATGCTCTCACAGGATCGCATCCGCGTGTGACAAAGGCGCGAAAACGGTACTTAAAACGTCCGAGGCGCGGCTCTTGCCGCGGGAAGGTTGGAAGCGAGGTTCGCCTCGTGGAGTTTCCTGCCCCCCCTCTCATTTTCAGCGGAACGGCGGCGGCGGTTTCCGGGATAGTTTAGTTACGGGCCAATAACTCGCGGGAACTTTTGATCGCGGCCTCGAGCCGGTCGTTGGCAAAACACATCGTCCGAGAGCCGAGCGCGAGCTCGTCGATCATCCGCCGTTCCCGATTAACCCTTCAGCGTCCGTCGACGGGATAACACGCTCGCCGCTATATCTATAGCTACGCGTATAGCTACGCCGTATCTATACGTTGATAAATAAATATCGTCCGGGGCGGAGGAAGAGGAAAAGAAGAAAAAAAATAAATAAAAATAAATAAAAATAAATAAAGAAAATGACACGTGCGAAAGAGTTGGGAAGCTCGTGGGTGATCCTCCTCGCCGCAATAATATGATAACGATCGGGGCACACGTGCCCGCGGGCTCATTTATCTCACGGACGGAGTTGCGCGTTTACGTCGAGATTTATGCGCGCGGTGGCTCAGCGCGTCGAACGAAATTTACTTCTTCATTCGGTGCCTTTTCGCCGGTATAAAAATACCGGCGCGTGGACAATTTTCCGTCTTCGCCGCCGACGCGGGATAGCCGTCCACGTGTAGCTCCTCATTACGGCTCGTTACGCACCTTGTGGGAGAGGCTCGCGAGCCGGATTCGTACTCTGGGACGGATTATCTTATTTTTTTTTTTTTTTTTTTTTTTTTTGCGAATGGGGAAATCATTTTTTCCTCCGATTACGCTCGGGCAGGATTGCGAAATATATTTGTTTGGAATCTTGGAGATGTTGGGCGCATTTGCTCGTGCGGCGCCTCGCTGCAGTTTTGGTCGCTCATTCACTGGTCGAAGGTGTTACTTTCATTATCGGTTGATCATTCTGGCAGATACCAAAAAAAAATGCAATTAATCGAATTGATAAATGGCATTGATTGAAAATTGAATTGATTGAAAAATCAATTAATTGAAAATTAATGTTCAGTGTATTAAAAACATTGGAAATACTTTATTTTTAATAATTGACTTTAATTTTACTATAAAAGTACTTTAATTTTTCATCACAATTGTACATTAAATTTAATGTAACAAGTTTTTGCGTAAAAACTTCCACTCCGGTACATTATGTTTATAATTTTTTTTACAGTATATACATGCTAAATATAAATTGTCAATTTAATGTACTGAAACTTGAGATTTGCTCACATTACTTACATTTATTGAACATTAATGTACCTCTTTTTTATCATTAAAATACCGGATACTAAAATTAAAAATCATAGCCTGAAATTAAAAAAACATTTCTTTAAAAACATAAAAACTTTACTGTAAAAAAATTGTTACGCACATGTGTTTGAAATTTCACAAACGGTTTGTGTAAAAAATCTTCCGATACCGTTCATTAATTATCAAACATTTTTTTTACATTGTATACATGACATGCAGCCGTATATAAATACGCCTGCATGCAAACATATATAAAAATTGAATGCATATACGTGCGAGCTGAGCTGCGTTTTTGCTGCACTATAATATTACTATGTGTAAATCATGGGCCTCGCCGGAACGCTGACGCTGTGACATTTAAGGCACCTGCTATTTGCCAGTGGCGCACTAATTATCGCTATCGAACCGATTAATCGAATAGCCCGATCGTGACGAAAGTCGAAAGTCCGCGAATCGTGCATGGATTCACAAACTACCCGGCTGCGCGCGCACCTAAACGTTCCATTAACGCTGATTCATACGTTTCGTTTATATATACGTCTATTAGCTCGTGAACTTATCGAGTCAACGCTGACCCACATAACCGCTGACCCATCCGGCAGCGATATGCAGAGGAAACAAACGGATCGGTTTTCCCATCGATATTCGCCAAATAGGAACCAACATCTTTTTCACTGTAATCGAGAGATCCGCTGGTGAATACTCGTAATAAAAATAAAAATAAAAAAATAAAAAACTATATGAAGCGAGAGTAAATATTGAGTTTCCTTCGATGACCGTTTTGCATTTAATTGCATTGAATTCGATAGCTGTTTTGGATTGAATTTCTAACAGACGTCTTTTATTATTCACCTTTAAGAAAATTGAAAATAAATATATCGGTATAAAATTTACCACTGCGGGGCTTTTGAGGCCGCGGAAGTTTGGAAGCAAGGTTTGCGTTCAACCTTTGGGTGGTGTTTTTTTTTCTTCATAATAGAGGAAAATATGTTTTCGTTAAAAACAAAAATCGCGATTTAATGTCTGATCCACATAGCATGGAAATATTTTTGAAGGGCTTCAAAAATATTTTGTTGGAATGTGAAAATACGTAACCAATGTTAAAAAAATATTTGTGAAATGATTTTAAAACATTTTTTAAGTTTATTTGTCCACTCATAAATTTGGCCGAAAACTGTCAGATTTTATGGGATGTTGATTTTTTTTAATGGCTACAAAATTGCCTAATTGGACTAAACGTGGAGGTATAGAGCTAAAATTTGGAAGATAAGTGGATTGACACTGCAAATTTTTACTTTCTGAAATTTTAAAATTTTCCAATTTTTCAATTTGTACAATTTCATACCGGATTGAAACGACATGTGACCTTGACAGTTTTCCCGTCGTTGTTTCAATGTCACATGGATTCGTAAGAATCGAAAGCAGAATTAAAACAAACATTTTTCTCTTCCCCATCCCGCAAGCGAATTTTTTGTTCAGTGTATTAACCCGTACCGTAACTTATTTAATCCCGCCGGCTGGCGCGCGTTTCTTTCTTCAGCGCGCGTGCACGATTCCCCGTTCGTGGGATCGTGCCAGCTCCCAAATTGCACATCCATAACTCGCCCGGACTCTGGAACGAGAAATTTCGCCACTTCGAGTGAAATTCGGTATCGCGTTTTCGTTTTTTTTTTTAAACTTAAAAAAAAAAATTTTTGATGAAATTAAAAAAAAATTGCTCTTGCAGTCGAGAACTCTCGACCGGCAAGAGATAAGCGTCGATGACTCAACCGGTTCGTTTCGTGGCGCAATGCGAACAGCGCGTTTCTCGCAAGGTCGTTTTCACAATTCCATCGTGTCGAACGCACAGTCGCCCCGTTGCCTCGCGACCGAAGCCGTGGGTCAGCCGCTGTTTTGAATGGACCCACGAGTCGGGCTCGGAACATCGCCGAAAATCCGATGACTGTGCCGCGCGGCGCTCGGCTCGGAGTTCGTCGAGCGAAGTATTTATATACATTCTCGCGCGGACGTATCTGTACTCCTCGTCGGCTCCCTCAGTCCATCGAACCACCTCGCGGATGATCTGCGTCAAACGTGTTTTTATCGCGCTGTATTCTTTCGCGCGCCTCGTTAATAATTGCATTCATTTATTTACCCGGATCTCGAGATATAATAAGGAAACTCACGCTCATTGTGGACTGTTTCTTTTTTCCGTTTTGTTCTTTTTATTTTTCTTTTTTTTCTTCAGCGTCTCTTCATTCGCGCGAGTCTGTCGAGGTCTCGGGAGCTTCCGACAGTACGCGGACAAGACCACTCCGATTTAATGATATTGCACCGATAAAATATCGCTCCTCAAGTACACCGACTCTATTACCATACGGCGCGAGAGGGATACATCGAAACATTTTATTATATTGAACAAAATGAAAAATGAAAGGTCCAAGGTAGAAAGGTCCAAGGTAGAAAGGTCCAAGGTAGAAAGGTCCAAGGTAGAAAGGTCCAAGGTAGAAAGGTCCAAGGTAGAAAGGTCCAAGGTAGAAAGGTCCAAGGTAGAAAGGTCCAAGGTAGAAAGGTCCAAGGTAGAAAGGTCCAAGGTAGAAAGGTCCAAGGTAGAAAGGTCCAAGGTAGAAAGGTCCAAGGTAGAAAGGTCCAAGGTAGAAAGGTCCAAGGTAGAAAGGTCCAAGGTAGAAAGGTCCAAGGTAGAAAGGTCCAAGGTAGAAAGGTCCAAGGTAGAAAGGTCCAAGGTAGAAAGGTCCAAGGTAGAAAGGTCCAAGGTAGAAAGGTCCAAGGTAGAAAGGTCCAAGGTAGAAAGGTCCAAGGTAGAAAGGTCCAAGGTAGAAAGGTCCAAGGTAGAAAGGTCCAAGGTAGAAAGGTCCAAGGTAGAAAGGTCCAAGGTAGAAAGGTCCAAGGTAGAAAGGTCCAAGGTAGAAAGGTCCAAGGTAGAAAGGTCCAAGGTAGAAAGGTCCAAGGTAGAAAGGTCCAAGGTAGAAAGGTCCAAGGTAGAAAGGTCCAAGGTAGAAAGGTCCAAGGTAGAAAGGTCCAAGGTAGAAAGGTCCAAGGTAGAAAGGTCCAAGGTAGAAAGGTCCAAGGTAGAAAGGTCCAAGGTAGAAAGGTCCAAGGTAGAAAGGTCCAAGGTAGAAAGGTCCAAGGTAGAAAGGTCCAAGGTAGAAAGGTCCAAGGTAGAAAGGTCCAAGGTAGAAAGGTCCAAGGTAGAAAGGTCCAAGGTAGAAAGGTCCAAGGTAGAAAGGTCCAAGGTAGAAAGGTCCAAGGTAGAAAGGTCCAAGGTAGAAAGGTCCAAGGTCGAAAGGTCCAAGGTAGAAAGGTCCAAGGTAGAAAGGTCCAAGGTAGAAAGGTCCAAGGTAGAAAGGTCCAAGGTAGAAAGGTTCAAGGTAGAAAGGTCCAAGGTAGAAAGGTCCAAGGTAGAAAGGTCCAAGGTAGAAAGGTCCAAGGTAGAAAGGTCCAAGGTAGAAAGGTCCAAGGTAGAAAGGTCCAAGGTAGAAAGGTCCAAGGTAGAAAGGTCCAAGGTAGAAAGGTCCAAGGTAGAAAGGTCCAAGGTAGAAAGGTCCAAGGTAGAAAGGTCCAAGGTAGAAAGGTCCAAGGTAGAAAGGTCCAAGGTGGAAAGGTCCAAGGTGGAAAGGTCCAAGGTGGAAAGGTCCAAGGTGGAAAGGTCCAAGGTGGAAAGGTCCAAGGTAGAAAGGTCCAAGGTAGAAAGGTCCAAGGTAGAAAGGTCCAAGGTAGAAAGGTCCAAGGTAGAAAGGTCCAAGGTAGAAAGTTTGTGTTATTAAGGTAAACGTACCAATGACCGGACACGTCCCAGTGTCCGGACAAGGCGTGCGTGCAAGAGAGATGGAAATACGATTTTCCATGCATGTCCAGGGACTGGGACTGCTCCCTTAAGTGTCCGGGCATTGGTACGTTTACCTTAATACAGTCCTATAAGATTTGAAGCATACGCCTCGCATAGCAACGACGAATAGCGAAAACTAAGAAATCGCCTATTTACGTCGGTAAAACACTAAGGTCTAGCAGCAGCTTAATAAACGGCCGAATCGGTTCCACTCGTCTCACCGACCTTGGCGTTGTTATCGGGAGTGACCTTTGCGTCCGCACCCGAGCCACGGCGCGAGCCACGGGGCATCGGTTCGACTTCGAAGCAGCATAGGAAGCGTCGAATAAAGTCCTTCGCCCAAAGATTGCCGGTAGAGAACAAAGAATCGAGGAATACAGTATAAAAAATAAAATAAACGTTCCCCGAACGAATGTTAATGAAGTCCCGTCCGGCCAGTTGCAAACTCGTCCCAGTACACCGTACGAGCGTAGGGTAGTACTATATAGACCCAGCACTCCGTCATTTGGTATACAGCGATGCGAATAAACATTTCGCTCGAGTGCACGCCTTGCGGGACTCATCGAGCGGACTGCATCCTTTTCGAGCAGTTAATCAAGGTGATTTTCTTTTTTTTCTCCTTCTTTTTTTTTTAATGCACGCGCGCATGTCGCGATCTTTATATCCATGGATGGGAATCGTCGAGAGCGTCTCTCGACGACTCACGATTATAAATAAAGTTATCCTTCCGAATTGCGTGCGTAGAGGAGAAAAACTCGTGGGAGAATATTTTTGTTTTTCACGGTGCGCTGTTTACGCTGAATCGGTGGGGCGAGTCTCGAGCCGCACGGCGGATTGTTTCGCGGGCGGGCCGAACGAGCTTTCTCGCCCACCGGGACACTAACGTCAATTCCGGACGGGAGGAATGTCCGTACGGGAGGAATATCAACCTCGGGTTTATCGGACATTCGCACGTACGTGCTCCGGTTTGCTATGTGCGCTCGAAGACAAAATCGCAAGCGCTCCATTCTGGCAAGCGAGGCTCGCCCGGGGAAATTCTTCGGGCTGCCGTCCGGGAAACGCAGTCTCGATAAATGGCCGCCTGTCGAACACGCGCACTCTCACGATCGCGGCGCTTTGAAAAAGTAACTTTGTTGTTCTTTGAAGGAGCCATTTTTTGACGTCATGTTTTTTTAGTCAGTTTTGTACTAAGTTTAATTAAATAAAAATTTAATAAAAATTCAATAAATATTCCATAAATATTCAATAAAAATCCAATAAAAATCCAATAACGATTCAATAAAAATCCAATAAAGATTCAATAAAAATCCAATAAAGATTCAATAAATATTCATTAAAAATTTAATAAAGATTCAATAAATATTCAATAAATAGTCACTAAAGATTCAATAGAGATTCAATAAAGATTCAATAAAGATTCAATAAAGATTCAATAAAGATTCAATAAAGATTCAATACAGATTCAATAAATATTCAATAAGTATTCAATAAAAAATTCAATAACAATTAAAATCGGATAAAATGAGATAAAGTTGGATAATATTGATAAGAGGTTCGAGTGAAGCTTTATGTTTAAAAAAATAAAATAAAACGGTGTGTTCTTAGATTCCAAAAATAAAACAGGATTTCCGACGGTGAATGGGCGTTCTGAAAGGCTCTTAGGTAGCCATGAGTCGTCACATGACGAAAAGTGTGACATGCGATTACGACGGTGAACTTCGTAGTTTCCTTGTTTACCATTCCGTGCCAGTCAGAGCTGCGTAGTCAGTCAATGAACGTTTCGTGCCCGACTACACGGGTGTTATCGCTTTTTCTCGTCTTTTATCCCTCGAGCTCGGTTACAATTGGTTTTCGAATTAGAGGCACCCGCGACCCAACGGTACAAACTCAGCGAGTGTCCCGTGTGACTCTTTGTGCGCGGTCGCACCTCGTGAATTCCTGAAAGAGAAGTTAGCTCGGGCTCCTCGTGCGTAAGCGTGTCACAAGCTAAAATACCACGACTATAACCAACGTGACAGTACGTGACAGATTCTTTCACTACCGATCGCTCTCACGCTCGTCTCATATTTTTAAATGAATTAACGAACGTCGAAGTTTGTTAAATAAAATTTGTTGTATTAAATTTGTTAAATTAAATTTGTTAAATTAAATTTGTTAAATTAAATTTGTTAAATTAAATTTGTTAAAATAAATTTGTTAAAATAAATTTGTTAAAATAAATTTGTTAAATTAAATTTGTTAAATTAAATTTGTTAAATTAAATTTGTTAAATTAAATTTGTCAAATTTAACTTGTTAAATTTAATTTGTCAAATTTGACTTATTAAATTTAATTTGTCAAATTTAACTCGTTAAATTTAATTTGTCAAATTTGACAAATTAAATTTAATTTGTCAAATTTAACTCGTTAAATTTAATTTGTTAAGTAAAATTTGGTAAATGAAATCGTTGCAGGCAACTCTTTCAGCGGCATATTATTGTACATTTTTTTAGTTTCAACGTCAGTAAAACGTAGAACACTGGCGTGCAGAATTGTAGATACAGTCCGGGAATGACGTCCGGCTGTTTCATCGTATGCAGCATAGAATATATAGGACGAATACTGTACCGTACGGAAAGAAGATTTTCGTACGTGCCGTTTATTTATAACTCTCTCCTGAGGTCTGTTAGCGTTACCGGCCACTCGGATTTCGAAAGCATGTGCTGGTCTCTTTATTCCCCGACATACTCAAATCCATACAGTCACGTGCAGTAACGAGTGTGTTCGCGCCGTGAGAAAAAAAAAAATCTTTCGTCACTTTGGCCGATACGTCTTCAAATTCGGGGTGGACCGTGGGCATGTCGACTTTTTCCATGGAACAAGCAGACTCATAAATTCTATTATTTGCGAAAAACGTTCTCTGAACTCGTGTGATTGCAACACTCGTCAGAAAAAGTTTTTTCGCACTCGTATCGAAATGCACTATTTTTTACCTCTCGCCTGCCCAGTAAAAATCCCTGCCTAATCGTTCGATGTCTCAATGCACCCTAAACAATAATTTAGTTGACTGGCGCCCCGCAAATAAATATTTATTTAAATATATAAAAATATTTATATAAATACATAAAAATATTTATATCGATATATAAAAATATTTATATAAATATATTAAAATATTTATATAAATATATTAAAATATTTATTTCCTCGAAAAATCCTCGGAGCTGCCAAGATGGAAGGTCAGAGTAGCGCGCAGCAAGTTCGGGACGGCGTCCCGTCGCCGCAATGCGCATGCGCGGAAGCGTCATCGCCATAAAGGTTAGAATTCAACGGTCAAAGATCGAATCGTTCGAATCTCCGACAAAGACCGAACTTTTGAAATATCTTTGCACTCTCCCCGGGGCGGCGTTTGTGTCCAGTTCATTAGCTTCATATTCCAGCCAGGGCCGTCGAGTGTCCTCCAGTTCTTAATTGGAGGATCAACGTCGCGTAGACATTGAGCAAGTCGATCTCAGTCGATCCGAATGCGCGCGCATCGCGTTGGCGTCGACTCCTCGTCGCGCTACCAAATTTGTCGCGTGTCCTCAGGATCACGCTCGAGTTTTACTTCGACGGTTTTATACTCCATCCGAGATCTCCCGATGCCAATCCGAAATTGCCGAGGCGTGCTCGACAGTTTCCCGACCGCAGCAAAAAAGGAAAAAACACGGAATATAAAAATTAGCTATAATTAGTGAGATTTCCAGGAATGCGGTATGTAATTCAAGAAAAAAAAAATTAGGTAATTTTTAATTTGTGAAAAAAATTAGGTAATTTTTAATTTGTGAAAAAAATTAGGTAATTTTTAATTTGTGAAAAAAAATTAGGTAATTTTTAATTTGTGAAAAAAATTAGGTAATTTTTAATTTGTGAAAAAAAATTAGGTAATTTTTAATTTGTGAAAAAATTTGGTAATTTTTAATTTGTGAAAAAGAAATGCTGGAAAAACACAGGAATTATTCTTTAGAGAAAATAGGTCAAGTATGAATTAGGGATCGGAAAATGTCACGGTTTCATTTCAAGATTCATCTCTCGGAAAATAATTGTTCTGGAAAGCGATTCGAGCGGTAAAAAATTATTTTTGCCTCCACGACTGGCTTTCTTTGATTCGTGGCAATTTCAAATTCCCACGAATGCGGCCCGTATTAAAAAAATTAAAAATTCCAAAAAATTTAATTTGATCATTTTAAAAAATTAAAAATCATCATCATTTCATCATCATTTGAAATTTTTTTTTGAAATTTAATTTAATCATTTTTTAAAAATTAGTAGTAGTAGTAAATGCGCTTTATAAGCCTCAGTAATACATGGTTCGATGTTATTGCGTGTATACATGTGTGATTTTTATTTTTTCCCCTCAGGCTAAAGCGCCATTGACCGAGGTCCTTCAGCCCGTTTTAAAATTCTTCATTAATTATATTTATTATATTATGTATTATATTTATCCATTATTAATTTTTTTTTATTTAATAAACAAGGGAATTATTTTTTGGAGAAATATTGAATACGTTCAATTACCTTTCAGATACCGAAAAATGTTACGGTTTCGTTTCAGGATTAGTTTCCCAAAAAAAATTATTATTCGGTGGACACGTTTCGAGCGGTTAAGGAATAATTTTCGTCGCCAAGACCCTCTTTGCCGCGCCGTCGACTCGCCTCGTCGACACCCGGATCCCGGTTAATCTCATGGCAGTTAAATTTTTACCTTACACGCACGCGGCGCCTCCGCCGCTATGTAAATAATCTTCGCGAATTGTCAAGTGTTCAGCACCGCTCGGAGAAAATTCTCAACAGCTTTCTCGGATCGCCTTTCGTAAATCCGCGTACATTCGGTACAGTCAGCGTACAGCGAAGTTTGCGCCATATCTGCGTCTGAGAATCAGAGGGGCGTAACTAACGCACTTTGCCGCTGGAGTTACGCCCCTCTGTCCTTCACCGGCCGATATATTTGCGCAGCGTCTGGCCTGTGCCCGGAGATAAGCATCGATCTCGGTAGCAGCCGGAGGCATCGGCTTACCGCAGACTTTATACGAGATACGCACGAGTAACGACATGCGTTACTAAAAAAAAAAAAAAAAAAAAATTGAGTCGGCTTAAAAAAAAAAAAAAAAAAATTCATTGATCGCGTTGTCAGACTGCCAGATCGTGTCGTCGACGCTCCCCGAGCGAGCGAATTTTTCATTGACCAAACTGGCGTTTGCACTTCACTTAGTGCAATTCTCAGCGTGGAATAATCTTCGGGTTCGTTTTCGTTCTTCGTTCCACGATAGCGATCGGGGGTTTCTTTACCGGCGGTCGGTAACTCGTTTCGTAGATTAGTTTGTAAACAAGTCCATTGAGATAAGTTTATTCATGGATTGTTTTGCGAGGACTGCGAGCGGTTCGACGACTTCTATTGATCCACACGTGAGATTCTACGGAGTCTTATCTTCGATATCCGAGCTCCGGGCATCCGATGACCTAATCTCTGGGGATTGCACCGGAGATGTGATGGC
This sequence comes from Ichneumon xanthorius, assembly GCA_917499995.1. NCBI lineage: Eukaryota > Metazoa > Arthropoda > Insecta > Hymenoptera > Ichneumonidae > Ichneumon > Ichneumon xanthorius. Next base: position 18,571,911 of record OU824201.1, read on the forward strand.
ATTGCTCGAGGCTCCGTGTGAGATGAAGTATATTCCTTGTAAGTGCTCGATATAACCTTTAAAAATTTGTTCGTACGGACGGCCGAAGAGGTACAGAAAAAAACATTATTTGACGGCCACGGTTTATTTGGCTGAAGTAAAATATTTATTTGACGGCGACTGTTTATTTGGTTTAAGTAAAAAAATTATTTGACGGCGACTGTTTATTTGGTTTAAGTAAAAAAATTATTTGACGATCACCTTTTATGTTTGGTTCAAGTAAAATATTTTTTTTATTTAAATAAATATTTATTTAAATTAAGTAAATAGTTACTTAAATGAAATAAATATTTATTTAAATCGAATAAATATTTTACTTGAACCAAATAAACGGTGGCCGTCAAATAAATTATTTTCCCTCCTATGCTAAAAAGTGGCCACATTTCTATGCCCGCAACGGGGATGGAAAGTGGCCGATTCTTGACGAGCGGGAGGAAAAGTAAATTAGTCGGAGATTATATTTTTTCATTAAAAAAAAAAAAAACAAAAAAACCAGTGAATCAACAAAACGGGAGAAAAAAAATGATTTTATAATTTCTTTATTAATCTTTTCCCTATCAGCGATTTCGGTGCTGTAGATTTATTATGGAAAAGTCAGAACAAAAAAATTTTGATATCCATACTTTAACCCAACGCTAATAAAATTTCATCGGACATTAAAAAAAAAAAACTGCGTTTCAACGAAACGAGAGAGAAACAAAAATGTCGTTTTGTTTTTTTAATTTATTTTTTATTCTCCACGCGTAGCGATAGCCCATAATCGCCTAACGGGTCAATCGAGGCGTATTTCTCCGCACTTATTCCATTATCATTTCGGTGCCATGCAGTACGATACTCTCCGCGCGGGGAGAATGCGTTAATAGAGATCCATTACGATACGCCAGTCGTCCGATTTTCCGCGTCACTAGAGCTCTTATCAGTAGCGTAGCACGCCGTACCTAAGGCGATAATAATTTCACAGCGTCATCGGGGAATACGCGAGGCACACGCCGGAATCGCCGAGGCTTTATCTGCAAAAATTCAACGTCATAAAAAAGCGCTCAGCGAAAAACCAGTAAAAAAAAAAGTTGGAAATTGGATTTTTCATATCGCTTCCTCGTAAAAGTTGAAAATTGAAATTTTCTTATCGCTTTCTCATAATGTTCCTTTATTCGCGAAGCCTCTCCTACGAAGAAGCATTATTTGTATTTTTGTCTTCCTATACATAGATGAAAATTTAATACGGAAAAATGCGTCCCGAAAAAAAAATTAATTGCATGGAATCCAAAAAATTCAAAATGACAAAATTTAAAAAGTTCCCGCGATTTTCGTGAAATTTTAACGGCGTCATCGGGTGATCATATTCCATTTGTGTACAACTTTTTAGCCAGGGACCTCAAAAATTGTAAACGCTAGAGCGCGAACAAAGTTTTTTTACAGAAATAAAAAATGCCGTAGAAAAAAAAACCAACTGTAAATTTTTCGATGAAATCTTGACTAAACGTCGACTATTGACCACACATACTGTGTGCAAAATTTCAGCTTGATCGGTTGAGGCGTTCCCGAGTTATAGCCGTTTGAATTTTTCGTCTCTGATTCACACATCCGTACATGCACACATACCCACATCCATCCGGAAATTTTTTCTAAGTGTGATTTTTCGATGTTTTGGAACATTCTGAACGCGTTTCCATTAAAATCTGGAAATTTTATTTTCCACTAAAACAAAGGCTTCCTGTATGAGAAAGCAAAAAACCCGGATATTCGAGCGTCGAATTCGCATCGAGGGTCTCCGTTCCGAGTCCTCGTCGGGTTAGTTAGCGAGCGCCGCCGCTACAGTTTGGTGCGCTGCGCGCGCAGTTGCCAGCTGTTTTGTTCGCGAATAGCGCGCCGAGCGCCCGAGAGCGTAGGCCGTGCTTCGAGTTTCGGGAGCGCGCCGAGTCGCACGAAGCACCGCCAGCATAACCCCATGGAGCAACCGCCACCACGGCCGACGACATCGCCGCTCCACCGGCTCTCCGGCCCCGGCGGGCAACGGGCTGAGAAATCTCGAGCGCGCCGCGCCAGCCACGGTTACTCCCTCGGCATTCTCCGTCCGAGCGATCAGTCCGTCCAACGACGCGCCACGGTACGCATCGCTGAGAGTCGCGCTGCGGCGCTGCAGTTTAAACACGCGTTATAGGCAGCCCCCGCCCTCCCGCGACGACAGCGGCAATTATTTACTCTCCTTCGACGGAGTATATTTTACCAAAAATAATGTTTAAAAAAATAAGATAAAAAAGATTTTTTCTTTTTCACCTGCGCGCGATTCGTCGATGGCTCTACAAAGAAAGGGATCGGACGCGAGCCGAGATTGAGTTTTCCGAATCGGAACTCCCGTCGTTCTTCGAGCTTCAGTGATATGCAGTGCAACCGAGGGGGTTGGAAGTCTCGTTATTGTTATTGATACCATTTTTTTTTTTTTTTTTCGAGAAAGCGTCTCTTACCTTTCTCGCGCCTTTGTGTGATCGACTGGAAAAAAAGTAACGCTCAGAGCCCCCGAGAGTTCGGACCCGTGCGCGGAGGCGCGAGAGACTGCGTTCGGCTGAGAGGAGAACGAGGAGGGAAGAGCTCCCGAGAGAGAGAGACGTGCACATCGTGTACAGCTCGGAGAAGATTCTTCCTTTTGGGTCTGTGAAAGGTTGAGGAACGAGAGAGGACGCTGCTTCTACACGGGACGTTTTGTGTGCATCGTAGCCTGTTGAGCGGCGGTCCGGAGGACAAGAAAAATTTCGCCAGACGCGCGCATCGTGTTCCTTCTCGTATAACCGTAACAGCTGAGTGAAATCGTGCGCTGGACGCTGCGCACGGCCAAACGGGATAACGCTGCACTGGTGAGCGATTATACTTGTTTTATCGATTTTTTTTTCTTTTATTCTCATATACATATTTTTTTATTTTTTGAAAAATTCATTTGGCATTATTTATAGGACAGTCGATAGTGCACACTGTATTTTAAGCTAGCGTCTCGTCGAGTCTCGATCGATGAGGGTGGACTCGGGAGACTCGGTCGGAATGACCTTTGGACTTAATCTCGGGCTTTTAGACAAAAATTCTTCACGTACCAGTCGTCGGACGGTCTTGTGCAGATTTGACTTGTCCCGAATTTAAGTATTAGAAACCCAATTTGACACCCGTAATTGTATTTAGAAACATTATTGGATGCAGAGAAAAAAAGTTATGCAAGGTTTGAGCCTAAATTTTCTGTTATTGCATTTTTATTAAAAAGAGACGATACAGTGTTCGGAAATTGGTAGAAGCGTTTCTACACACGCGGCCCATAATCGGGTTCGAAGAAGTTAGGTTGGCCAGTTTTCTACGTAGCTTATCTTCAGTATTGGTTCGCGTAAATATAATTTTTTTTCATTGGTTTAATTAATGAAGGGCGAAGAAATTCTTTTCCTTAATATAAACTAGTCGAGTTCGTAGATCAGAATTTTGGAAATCTATATTGTTGGCGAAAGATCGGGATATACAGTGTCCTAATATAGGGACGTGCCGAAAAACCACATAGGAAAACTGTTACGTTCGGACGCTCTTGTTATTTTCTTCCATAATAATATATATATATATATATATCGTTTTGTAATTGATTGATATTTTTGAAAACTAGAAACTATCAGCTTGACTTTGGTTTCAGTTGTTTTCACGAAAAATTTGTTCTTGGTCAATTAATAACTGCTTCTCTTAGCCGTCCGAGCATTGGTACTTTTACGTTAAGGGGAAGTGAAATATCGTGGTCGGTAATGAAAACTGTGAAGAACTTTTCTCGAAGGTGCTAATTTTTTTGAGGAAAAAGCAAAATTTGAGCACGGTGCGAATTCATTTTTTTCTCGAAAAAATTAGCACCATTGAATAAAGTTAATTTGAAAATTAACTTTAATAATGTTTCACTTCCTCTTAAGCTCAGGACACGATTTGGACGATCGAACAAACGAAAAAGTCGATATATACAATAAATATATATGCATTGGCAGGCACGTGTCTTTTCCAGCGGTCGGACTGTTTCCCACTTACGAGTGGGTTCGGAATAAGTAAGTGTGCGAAGAAGAACCTCGTGCTTTGGACGCGTGCGTATGCAAGCGTGCCAGATAAGCAGAAACGGTTACTACCGAATTTTACTGTCCGGCGTGTTGTGCTTATCGCAAGGTTAGCGTACCTGTAAACGATCCCTAGGCGTTAATTACGGGCTGCATTGACAACAGACGTTTATGTTTAGCGTTCTCATTCTCGAAGTTTAGGATAATCTGTATGCGATACTCGATAGGCCCGAATGTGTGGGTAGCGTTCGAAACACTTAATCCTCGACCGGCGGTCATCGGCGAGTAAATAAATTTGCTACAAACAAGATTAAACGACTATTCAATGATAACAGTATTTCACATCGAACACAAAAATAAATTTGGTAACTAAATTTGGCAAATAAATTTGGTAACCAAATTTGGTAAACAAATTTAGTAAACAAATTGGGTAAAGAAATTTTATAAATCAATTTGGTAAACAAATTTAGTAAACAAATTGGGTAAAGAAATGTTATAAATCAATTTGGTAAACAAATTTTATAAATCAAGTTGGTAAATAAATTTGGTAAAAATGCGATTAAACAATTATTCGATAATAGCAATATTTCACATAAATCACACAGGTGTCGTTTGTCACTGTTGATTCGTCTGCGATACGGACGTGCAGAAAAAACCAATTGCCTTTTATCGAATCGCGATCTTCGTCGCGGAGAGAGTATTTAACTTTTTCGGGTCAACAACACTTACCTCCGTTTGGCCGTCTGCACGAACATGTGAAATAGTAGGGTTCGAAATTTTTTTATTTATATAATAAGCGAACGAACGGAATATTTTTATCGGCGACGTGTAAAAAAATATGTAACTCTCCCCTCTTCGACCCGTTCGTCTCGCGTTTGACATTCGAATTTATTCACCCTACGTTACCGTCCCGTCACGGCGGTACGCGCGAATACACGAGAGTGGAACGACACGCTATTTTCGAGTGCTCTCGGAGGGTGAGTCGCCGGATTGAAAAAGCGCCGAATCGGATAATATAAATTAAATAAATAAATGCAGTCGAGCGACAAATGAAAAATCTTTAATTCACAAATAGCAGCCTTGTAGATTTTCAATTCATCGTAACGATCGATAGCAAAAAGGTAACCGAAGCGCTTGAAAAATACCCATGGAATGATCGTCAAACGCGTTTAACAAAAATCGATATAAAGTGAAAGGTCGGATTGAAAAAGCGCCGAATCGGATAATATAAGTAAAACAAATAAATGCAGTCGAGTGACAAATGAAAAATCTTTAATCTACAAATAGCAGGCTTGTAGATTTTCAATTCATCGTAACGATCGATAGCAAAAAGGTAACCGAAGCGCTTGAAAAATACTCATGGAATGATCGTCAAACGCGTTTAACAAAAATCGATATAAAGTGAAAGGTCGGATTGAAAAACGCCGAATCGGATAATATAAATAAAATAAATAAATGCAGTCGAGTGAAAAATGAAAATTCTGTAATCGACGAATAGCAGTCTTGTAGATTTCCAATTCATGGTAACGATCTACAGGAAAACGGTAACCGAAGCGTTTAAAAAATACCCATGGAATGATCGTCAAACGCGATTAACAAAAATCGATATAAAGTGAGCGGCTAGATTGAAAAAGCGCCGAATCGGATAATATAAATAAAACAAATAAATGCAGTCGAGTGAAAAATAAAACGTTTTTAATTAACAAATAGCAGTCTAACCTTGTAGATTTCCAATTCATGGTAACGATCTACAGAAAAACGATAACCGACACGTTTCAAAATATCCATGGAACGATCGTCAAACCCGATTAATAAGATTCGATTCTACGCTCTAACGATATACTAAACGACGGACACAAAGCCGTTGAAATAAAACCGTGTCGGAGATACGCGGTTCATTGACCTCGCAAAAATAGTGAATCGGCATCGTTCGAAAGCATCGACGAAGTAACTTAATTGCCGACGTCGAAAATCCCTCCCCCCCCCCCCCCCCCCGCTCTCCAACAGCATCGTCGATACTCGCTGCAAATTAATTTCTCCTTTACACTTTGTCGACTTTGATAACGATTTTTATTTTAATATTTCATATAATAATCGGAATAATTATTTCAGTCATTCAACCGGTTTACTTCTTGATTCTCCTATTCGAACTCGCTTAATTGGACGCTCCCGGCTGCACGTTTTATTTACTCTTCGAGCAACCCCCCCCCCCCCCCCCCCCCTCTGCTTCTCGCCGTATTGCTTCGGATCCGAGGCTCCTTCTCATTTTTTTTTATCTCGATTATTCTCGATACATTTGCATTTATTTTTTCCATTCGAGACCGGAGATTGGAAGGGAGAGTTTGACTGTGAAGCTCAGTTGTCCGTTCGTTTTTTCGACTCTCTCAGCACCCAAAGCGTTGAAAAAAAATGTGCAAACATTTTGGCTGAGTAATCTCGGCTCGTTTTTTTTCCGTTAATTCGACGAGCCGTTCGTGGCAAATAAAAATCGGCGCCGTCCGAGCATAACGGAATATTGAGCGATGTCAGTTGAATCCTGGCACTTCACTGACGGTCGGTAAGTTATTTGGATGGCCTGATGAGAATAGAAAAAAAAAAATAATGATAACATTTTGTAAAAAATAATAAATAATAAAGTTTTGTAAAAAAAAAGATAAACACCAGTGTTAAAAAAATTCGTATGAAATTTAATGTGCCGACTGGAAGTTTTTATGCAAAAACTGGTATTTTAAATTTCCTGAACGATTGCGATGAAAAATTAATATTCAGTGTATTAAAAACATTGGAAATTCTTAATTTTTCAATGCAATTGTACATTAAATTTAATGTACCAGTTTTCGCATAAGGACTTCCAGTCCGGTGCATTAAATTTACAATTTTATTTACAGTGAATAATAAAATGTTGTAAAAAAGAATTTAAAAAAAGGAGAAACTGAACTCAGTAATTATTATTAGATCAGTAAAGATCTAAATAGGAAAAGCGAATGCGATAATCCTATCGCTGCAGAATATTCTGCAGTCCGAAAAAAATTGTCCCGATAGAAGATTTTCGTTACGACTCGCGTTGCCCTTCGGCGCATCTGGCTCGGTGCTTTTTCCCCTCGTCCCGAATTTCGACGTCCTCGCTCGGTCGGCAACGAAGTAAACTTTCCGGTCGATCGACTGCGGTGGAAAGCTTTTTCAATGATTACAGTTCCTCCCCTCTAAAATTATATTCCGACGTTTTCCGCCCGTTCACTCTTCATTTCCTCCCCGACGCTCCGCGCGTTCACAATTTACGTTCGACAAATTTTACATTCGAACAGTTTCTCTCTCGTTCCGATAATTCATCGCCGTTCAGACTCGTCCATCCGCTCGTCCTTTCGTTCCACTTTCGTCGCCCGAGCCACCTCGACTACCATTATGTTTTCAACCTCCCCCTCGGTCGCCCCTCGCGCTCCCTCGGTCGCGCGCGCAAACATTTCCAGAGCATCGAGACCGGTTGCATAAAAATTAACGGAACTTTCCTGGGACGGGGAGACAATTCTAAAACTTTCCAGCCGCATAATCGCCCGTATTTATTTTTAGTATTTTATTTTATTTTATTTTATTTTTATATTTTTACATAGAGCTGAGTCGAAGCACAGAACTGCGCATGCGCGTTAGACACTTCGTAGCCACTGAAAGATAATTGCATCGCTCCGTCGAGGCTTCGAGAAATTTCCGGCGATTGGGTGTTTCCGTTTCTCGCGAGGGCTCGCTCGATAATCCGCTTGAATGAAATAATTACCGACGCAGGCGAGAAAGCATACAGTCTTGGGACTTTGAACTAGAAGGCAATTCTGTATGGTCGCATTTTCGTGCGGTGAGAAAATAGATTTTTTACACATTAAATATACTTTTCACGAAAGATTGTATGGGAAGATTGTATACATTAATATTGGAAATACATGTGACAAAAATGTCACATGTATCTGATTGAATAAAGATTTTTTTAATGTATGTTTTATCGCTTGTACAAAAAGTGTGTAGTCGAGTTTTTATTTTTATTTTCTTCGATTTTTTTATTTTTGTTTACACCGAGTCGAAGCGCAGAACTTAGCATGCGCATAACACACTTTTTAGTAGAGTCACTGAAAGGTGAATTGCATCGCTACGTCGACGCTTCGAGAAATTTCCCGGGATTGGGTGTCTCCGTGACTCGTGATGGCTGGTGATGAGAAAGCATAACCACCGCGTCGGGACTTTGAACTAGAACTCAATGTCGTAACTTAACTATTAGTGTGGTGAGAAAATATAGATAGATAGACATTTACTTCTGTATACCACTTAAGGGTTTTACACTGTGCCCCCCCCCCCCCCCCCTCCATACATCTTTTTGGTTTATCTACTAATTCCATTATACTCACTTATCTCGCTTATCTCGCTATTTCTCATATCCGGCAGGATGAGAGAAAGTCGCATCTCCGGTGAGAAGACATATTTCTTATATATCAAATATTATTTTCACGAAAAATTGTAAATAGTTGATAAATTATGAGATGCATGTGCCGGATATGACCAAGCAAATATTTTTTTTGTTATAAAAATTTAATTTAAATTAAATTAAATTATTATTATTGAAGTAATTGCTCGTCTATGTACTTTTCGTATAAACGAGAGCTTATACGAAAGTTTATAGTCGAGTTTTTGTTTTAAGTCTCTTTTATTTATTTCAATTTTTTAAATGTTCCATACACCGGAGTCGGAGCACTTTGCAGCGCAGCCAGTGAAAGATAATTACATCGCTTCATTGACGCTTCGAGAAATATCCGTGCGTTCGCTATCTCCGTTTCTCGTGACGATTCTGTCGATAATCCGCTTGAATATAATAATTACCGACGGCGGCGAGAAAGCATATCTACGGTCTCGGGACTTTGAACCAGAGCTCGATTTCGTATGGTCCGCATAGGCGTACAAGTGACTCATATTTTCGTGCGGTGAGAAAATCCGTTCCTTATATAATAAATACACTTATGACGAAAAATTGCATATCATTAATTAATAGATTGTGAAACACATTTGACGGATATTTCCAAGCAAATATTTAAAAAATATATATATTCTCGTTTATACGAATTTCACCATTTGTATAAAAAATATAATATGTTATAATATATTATAATATATTATAATATATCATATTATATTATATTTTTATAATAATATATTTTATATTTTATTTTATATTCTTATAATATGTATTATAAATATGTAACATATAATATATTTTTCGCACAGACTTTGTCCCATGCGGTTGTACACAGGGAGAGATATAGATATACAGAGAGAGCCATGAAGCGAAGTGCTTTCGGTCTAGTCGAAAATAGATAACGAGATGACCCGGCCAGATCTCGCTCTCGACATTCAGCCTAGATCATGACGACGATATTTGGTCCGACTATATCGTAACACTCCTCAGATTGAATAATAAAAAAAAACAAAAAAGAAAAAAAAAATTAATCGATTTAAACGTTCTAGAGTTCCGGCGATAGTTCGGGCTCGTTGGCGCGTGGCGCGGTGTATTAAACGGTTGTATAAACGACACCGAAGAAAACTCACGTTTCACGACACAATGTTTACGATGTTGTAATACGTTCGATCGTTACTATCGTTTCGATCATCTCAGCCGATTGCCATTGCTCAATACCGATTCACCGCTCTCGTACACATCGGACGGAGCTTCGGGTTTTAGTACTAATAAAGTTTTGTTGTCGCATGGCCGAGAGGCCCGCCAGCGCTTGCTTTCTCCGCGTAGGCGAGTCAACGGATCACGAGTGACTCCGAGTAGCGAACGAGCACGAATGACGAGTCACAGGTCACAAGAAATCGAGTGTGTTCTGATTTCATCTTTAAATAATTTATAAATATATAAATTTATAATTTATAATTTATAATTTATATATAAATTTATAATTTATAATATATATATGTATATATATATATTAGGGCTGCTGGTGGATTACGCGCGCCGTTTGAGTGTTTCCAAAACCTACTTAGAATAGGGACTTAGAATGATTCAGGCTGAGGGCACCCAAGGGGATTTAGAATATGTAACTTCTCTCCCCTCCCCTCCGCCGCCCCCATGAAGGGCCTTACTCCCTCCCCCATAAGAATAAGAATATTTCAGCCCCCTGTTTAATTTGACCTCGGTCAAAGTGTTCAATTTGACCTCCGTCATATTGTTTAATTTGATCCCGGTCAAAGTTTTTCATTTGACCCCGATCAAAGTGTTTAATTTGACCCCGGTCAAAGTGTTTAATTTGACACCGGTCAAAGTTTTTCATTTGATCCCGATCAAAGTGTTTCATTTGACCCCGGTCATCTTGATTTTTGATATATAATGCAAGATAGATATATATATGTGTAACCTTCGCATAAAAAATAAAATAAAAATATATATTATACATAGTCGTAAAATGCGAATTCCTTCAAGCATTTCTCCAATGTTTTTATTCACTATAACGAAGCCGAGAAAGATTTTTATCATTGGTGTAGCATTGGAATGTCAAGGACGCTCCATGGCCGAAGAAAACATTGCTGAGTTACCGTTACTCAATCCTATACCATCCGGCCGCGAGGAAAATTGATCTCGATCGAGATATCCATAGAAAAAAAAAAACAGAAAAAAAATGCATTATTCCTGCGTTCGACGATGAAACGAAATCATTTATCGGATGGTACTAAAAATATTTTTCTCGTCGGAAGTATACAGAGAACGTGTAATACGCCAGGTGGAGAAGATCAGCAGGATCGGTGCTGGCCGACGTTGGGCGAACACTGGGCGGACGCAGCGCCAGTACTGGCTCTTTGTAACGCTCGCACTGGAGCATTCGGGATAATCGAAAAATGCGGCTCTGATCACTCACAACTGTTGTCGGTTTATTTTTGCAGTTTCTCGTCAAACTCACCGTACGCAATCGTCCCAATCGCCTGTATTAAGGTAGTCCTTGCGAATAGTTTCAGAGAAACTATTCGCATAATTTTCAGAGAAAGGAGAGGGAATTGCAAACACTTCTCGATGGTACAAAAATCTGAAAGAAATCAAGCATATTAAACGTGCTAAAAAGATTAATTTTGCATAACATTAATTCCAAAATGTTATTAACAAATTGGTGAAAGATAAAATTGTTCAACAAATCTCCCGGAAACCTAACTTTTTTTTAATGAAAATGATTCGTTCATTTTTTCTGAATACGTATGAATTTTTTCAGATTTTTAAGTTTACTTTGTTTACTATCCAGATTTTTTTATTTACTTTGAATTAAAAAATCTGAAAAAATTCATATGTATCCAGAAAAGTGAAGGAATCATTTTCATTAAGAAAAGTTAGGTTTCCGCGAGATTTGTTGCAAAATTCTTTTTTTCATCAATTTGTTAATAACATTTTGGAATCATTATGCAAAATTAATCTTTTCAGCATCTTTAATATGCTTGATTTTTTCAGATTTTTATACCATCCAATCTTTGCAATTCTCTCTCATTTCGCTGAAACTCATGCGATGTGAACAAAATTCGCAAGGACTACCTTAAAAGAAAATTATTACCGATGATTCAGTGCACCGATCGAATTTGCCAAAGCCGCTTCTTTATGCAAACGACACTGGCACGAAAGTGCCAGAGTGTATACGCAGTCGATATGCGTATGTGTACATGCGAGCGATATGCAGTCGGATTTGTTTTTTTTATAAACTTCGCGAAGAACCCGATACCGGTTACTGAATCGGTGTGCAAGGCGCGAAAACCACCGAACGTCGATAAAACGTATTCATCGCTTCAAACTCGAGTTTATTTCGACGAGAAACTTTTTCGATTCACTCGCCGTCCATAATCAGAATTCCAGATGCGCAAACAATGCCGATATGCGTAAAACTTGCGGCGATATATAGCCCGGTGACTAAGCGAACGTCTGGGTTTTAAATAAGTCCAGATCGTACACAGGAAGGCATAATATAGACGGGCCCGTTTTGAGGGGTATATAAGAAGTGAAAAACATCTCAATTACACGCCGTCAGTGTCGTCGTGCCGGAGACCTACGCTTGTCCTCTGACCGGGAATCCCCGCGAGGGTTACCGATGGAGGATAGAATGTGTTGATAAGCACTGAGAACGAATTACACAGTTAGAGCAACTGTAGTCACTTTCTTCTGTAATGTGTCGCGAGGAAAGTAACCACAATATTATAAAAAATTGGGAATAATTGTTTTTAAAAATGTATAATAAATTTGTAATAAATGTATAATCAACTTATAATCAATTTACAAACAATTTATAATCAATTTATAATCAATTTATAATCAATTTATAATCAATTTTGTAATAAAAAGTTGTGAATTGGAACTATTTCACTATTTGCGCTAAAAATGTCCATACCGCTTCCTTATAAAAGTTGGATTGAAATTTTTATGTGACTTTATCATAATGTTTCTTTATTCCCGAAGCTTCCTCTACGAGGAAACCACAAATACAGAAAATGCTTTTTCATAGAATAAGCTTTGCGAATAAAGGAACATTATGAGAAAGCCATATGAAAATATCAATTTTCAATTTTTTTTTTTTATTCATGAAATCAAAGCTTCCTTTATGAGGAAGCAATATCAAATATAATTATGGTTTAGTATTATTATATACTTTTCAACGGAAACTATATTTATGGACGTTTCCTCGTGGAATTATTCCGTATAGTAGAAACAATAATTTTTTTTCTCAGAGCACAGTTAAAAAAATACATTTGTGCATTTTAATTTTCTTTCGCCCCAAAGACGGAAAATCATTTCCTACGCTCGTCCTCTGCTTACCAACGGAGGACGGAAGGTGTTGATACGCACTGAGAAAAAATTGCACACTGTTGGAGCAAGCACTTTCTTCTATAAAATATAATTTTCTGAGGGAACGTCTATAATTTATAGTTAGGACAGTAACCACAAATTAAAATAGCAAATATAATTATAGTTTAATATAATTAAATACCTTTCGACGGAAACTGTATATATAGACGTTCGCTCGTGGAAGAATTCCGTACAGAAAAAAAAAAAAATTTCACTGCACAGGTAAAAATAAAAATGTGTACTTTCAGCAATTTTTCTGTTGTCGCAAAAACGTTGGCGAACTTGTTATTATTATTTCTTGTTAATATTACATAAAATATTTATTAAATGAACGAACTAAAAAAACAAAATTTAAACCCTTTTTTCTCTTTGTAAAATTCTTCCCTATCGACGTTCGGGAGATTTTTCCGCACACGGAATTTATTTTTTTTGTAACATTTCCATACGACACGCGGTCACGCGGTTGACCGACCGTTCCACTGTTTGCGCTAAAAATTTTGTCGGCACAGGAGTAAAGCATGACTGCGCGCTTTTCCGTTCCGGGAACCGCGATCGGGCTCCCTCTTGACTCGCCGCCGATAATCGAATCAGCAAATATTGTCTCCACACTGTCGTGCTGACCATGAGACCCGATCAATCGCCTCGCAGCGCGAAGCTTGCCGTAGACGAGGTCTCGAAAAGTGGAAGGGGCAACTTTTATGAAAACCAAAAGTTTCTGGCACTTTCTGGATCTTAAAAAAAACATTTTTTTTAATTGGAAAGTTTTTAATAAGTTTTCCGAAAAACAAGAATTTCTGGCACTTCCTGAATCTTAATTTTTTTTTTTTCAACTGGGAAACTGAAATGTTTTCAGCAAGTTTAACAAAAACCACGAGTTTCTGGCACTTTCCGGATCTTAACAAAAACTTTTTTTTACTGAAAGGCCTTCAGTAAGTTTTCCGAAAAACAAGAATTTCTGGCACTTTCTGGATCTTAAATTTTTTTTTAAACTGGAAAACTGGAAGGTTTTCAGCAAGATTAACAAAAACCACGAGTTTCTAGCACTTTCCGGATCTTAAAAAAAAAAACTTTTTATTGGAGGACGCAATTATTATTATTATTTTTTTTTTCCCCTAAGCCCGACATAATTTTTTTGCGCTCAATTTACCATATTTAATCAAGCACTGTATCGAATTAATAGAACAGGTTTGACACGTAACTGCAGCTCATTGACAACTGTGTGGCCTGTGATCGATAGTGTACTTCAATATTCCTCTTGAAATATAGTTACAGCGACCCACACACCCAAACTCCGTCGATGTGCGTAACGCAACGAGCGCGGTAAAACCAACAGTGCGACATTCGATACCCGAAGTGGTCTCTGAAACACTCGAGCCTCGAGTGTTTCATAGTTTGTCGATGGAAAAAAACATAACAAAAATGAACGACTCGTATCGCGATTAGAGCCTCGTGTTAACGCGAGTTGCCATTTTTTTTCTTTCAATCGTGTTTTATTATTTTTTTTTTCGCTCACGGTACAAGCTGATATCGAGCAAGTGGATTATCGAGAGCCGATTAATTAATTTACAGCTTACCAGCGATAAGATCGTTTATTTCTAATAAATCTCACTCGTAGACGATTAAGTCCATACACAATATTAACCCTTCTACATATTCTTCGCATATAAAAAAAATTAATGTGAATTTAAAAATCTGAAAAAATGCATACGTGATCAGGAAAGTGAACGAATCATTTTCATTAAAAAAAATACGTTAGGTTTCCAGGAGATTAGTTCAACAATTTTATCAGAGACAAGGTGTGTAAACTCGGTATTTTAGGGAACAGTCGGGCTTTCCAAGTTTTGTAGGCTTTTTTATGAAAACGATTCGTTCATTTTTCTGAATACGTATAAATTTTTCAAGATTTTCTAAATTTTTCAAGACATTCTTCCCATATAAAAAAAAATCAAAGTGAATTAAAAATTCTGAAAAATGCATACGTGATCAGAAAAGTGAACGAATCATTTTCATAAAAAAAGGTTAGGTTTTCAGGAGATTCGTTCAACAATTTTATCAGAGACAAGGTGTGTAAACTCGGTATTTTAGGGAACAGTCGGATTTTCAAAGTTTTCTAGGCATTAAAAAAAAAATCTGAAAAATTTCTGGTTTACCTCTTGAAGTGTCCACTACATGGTCGAGAAGTTGCCAAAGTCAAAAGTTCAAAACCGTTGTTAATAAAAATTGAAGAATAGTCGAAAAAGCGGAAAGAAATTCGAGTTTCAAATTTCGACTGTTCCTCAAAAACCCAGTGTACGCAGGTTTAAATTCGTAGAGTTCGCAATCGCGATGAAGTTTAAATTCCTTTTGGTTGCATACGAGCTGAAAGAAAAAACTGCGACCGAGCTCATTGCGGTTTGTCACTCGATCCTCGAGAAATCGATACCAAACGTGGCTTTATCTTGAAAAAAAGGCGAAAAAAAAAAATAAATAAAAAATAATAATAATCCGGCTCGCGATTAGGTCTTCTACGTAATCTCGCCTACCAGACTTCCTAGGAAATGATCTCTCGCGTCCAGTGCGATCCGCGCGAATGGTTCGTTTATCGCAGGAGGCGGTAACAGGATAAATAAGAACAAAAATAAAAAAATACTGCGAAAGCGATATGTAGGAGGAATGTTAAAAAACAAAATCCGCGTGGAATTCATGATCACCGACTCGATAACTGCAAACGAGCTTCCGAGATGAAAAATTTCTCCCAGCGATTGAGACCCGTCGCGAGCCCGATATTTCCGACCCGTGAAAAATCGAGGATATGGAAATGCCTCTGGCGGCGTTATCGGATCGATGCTCGCCGAGCGCCGTAACAGTCGAGAATTCATTTTGAACCAACGCGCGGTTTAAATGTGCGACGCGCTGTGATGAGGGTTCGACGAAGGCTGCCGATAATGAAAAAAGAGAGGAAAAAAAAGAAGTAAAAAAACGTCAATAAATTTGTGCATCATCCGAGGCTAGTCAGTCTTCTTCTGGCGTTGAGGTAGCTATGGCGCTTCGCGCTCATTTCGCATAAGTTCGAGAAAGATAAGAGAAAATTGCAAGTGCTTCTCGATGGTATAAAAATCTCAAAAAATGCATGCATATTAAAGGTATTGAAAAGATTAATTTTGCATAAAAATAATTCGAAAATGTTATTAACAAAATACCCGGCAACGAAACTTTTTTTTTATGAAAATGATTCGTTCATTTTTCTGAATAAGTATGAATTTTTTTAGATTTTTCAATCATTTTTGATTTTTGTGTCTTTTCACACATTTTTTCCATACAAAAAAAAAATCAAAGCTGATTGACAAATCTGAAGAAATTCATACGTATTCAGAAAAATGAACAAATCATTTTGATAAAAAAAAAAGTTTCGTTGCTGGGTAATTTGTTAAACAATTAATTTTTTGATTAATTTGTTAATAACATTTTGGAATTATTATTATGCATTATTAATCTTTTCAGTACATTCAGTACGCGTGAATTTTTAAAGATTTTTATACCATCGAGAAGTGTTTGCAATTTTCTCTTATTTTTCTCGAACTTATGGGAAATGAGCCCGAAGCGACATGGAAACATATCCAAAATCCCTGCCTCTACATCGGTTTTTCAAATTTCCGAAGGAAAAAAAAGAAATTTTCAAATGTAAGAAAATTCAAAAAAAAAATTCCACGAAAATAAAAAGTTTTCTTATGTTTTTTAAACAATTTGTGAATAACTCTTTGTCATTATTATTGTGCAAAATCAAAGATCTTGACATAAGTAAAACGCCCGATTTTTTTCAGATTTTTGGCACAACGCCAAGTAGTGAAAATTTTCATCGAATTAAACTTTTGGTTGGGAATGTTTGTGTCATGCATCCTGAAATTGAATACAATTTTTTTAACGGTGTGAGGCTCGGGCCAGTGTGCACAAAGAGGAAGTTCGCAACCCTTACCGGGAGCGAAATTACTGGCGCACGCTGAAGCGGGAAGCTGCGGCGGCGCCTCTGCGAAAATATACCTCGCTCTTCTCCCCCCCCCCCCTTTCTATCGTGTTTTCCTTCCATCCATCCTTCTCCCGGCCGAGGCCGTACACCATGATTTCTCTCGACGTGGCTGTTGCTCGACGCTGCGGCGATGCCCGGTACACACACAAGGGAGTTTGAGGACGGAATGAGATTTGAACGAGCGTGTATAGCAAGAACCCTACCGATCGATGCCGGCGCGGGCCGGCTTCGTGCCTCGACGCGCCTCGACGCTCTCCCGCGAGAGAACCGTTCGAATATCTGCTCTCACATCTGACACGACGCTCTCGAGTGCGAACTCGTAATATTACGGTAAAAAAAATTACTTCAGAGATAGCATTCTTTTTTTGCACTGTATTAATTTATTCAACGATACGATGTGGTGAGGTTTTGAAATTGGCGGGGAGGAGATTGTTGCCGCGTACGGAACGTATAGATATTTTTTTATATTTATTGTTTTTTTAATTTTCTTGTACACGGTAACGGGTTTTTACATATCGCTGCCTTTATATTATTTATTTACTGTCATTAATTACTTAGCCATTTGTGCGTTTTCTGGGCCAGAATTAAAAATACGGTTTACGTGTAGACTGTACAAGCTTTGGTTTCGTTCGTGACTACATTTTGACTATCCCAGCCCTTGTAATAAACACCTTAAGTCTGATAGTCTCTTCCGTTAATTAAAATACTTCCTGTCTTGTATATTATATTTTTTTTTTACATATTACGCTTTCGATTTTCTCACCCACCGGAGAGGTATAGATTTTCTTTTATATTATTGATTTACTAGTAGTAGTGGATTTATTGAGAAATATGAGAGATGAAACTATTTTTTGGTACATAGCATGGCGTAGCGTAGATTGTAGTAAAAATACATATATTGCCAATTGCCGATCGACCTAAATCCTTGAGCCATTTAATTATCATTATTATTTATTTAGCCATTCTTGCTTATTATGGCTTTTGAATATAAAATACGTTTTACATATACACTGTACAAGCTTTGGTTTCGTCGCTCATTACATTTTGACTATCCCAGCCCTTATAATAAATCCCTTAAAAGTCTAGAATATTTTTTATTAATGAAAATACTTCCTGTAATGTACATTATAGTCGTTACAAACGATGTTTTCGCTTTTTTTTCACCCACAGTAGAGTTATAGATAATGGATAGGTAGAGTGGGCGGGGATAATAAATTCGTAGAGACGGTGTTTATACACGATCGAGAGGAGTAATGAGAAAATCGTAGACTAGTGAAATGGAGGTATGGATGATAAAAAAAATTGCAAAATCCGTCGATGAAAACATGCACGGTGCAAAGTAAAAGGCTCGGACGTGACGGGAAGGGAGAAAATGTTATAATCATGTAAAGCTGAGAGACTTAGGCGGAAAGACGTAATGATTACTGTGGCGTAAGGTGTAATCTGTGGGATAGCGTCGTTTTTCCGCATCCGGAACATGCAAAACGTTTACATAAATTATAAATTATAAATTATAAATTATAAATTATAAATTATAAATTATAAATTATAAATTATAAATTATAAATTATAAATTATAAATTATAAATTATAAATTATAAATTATAAATTATAAATTATAAATTATAAATTATAAATTATAAATTATAAATTATAAATTATAAATTATAAATTATAAATTATAAATTATAAATTATAAATTATAAATTATAAATTATAAATTATAAATTATAAATTATAAATTATAAATTATAAATTATAAATTATAAATTATAAATTATAAATTGTAAATTATAAATTATAAATTATAAATTATAAATTCGTAGCTCTTCATGCGAAACCACGTCGAATCTATTTTTAACCTTTCATCTGCCGAAAAGCATACTCAATCGTTTGTTGAGCCGGTGATATAAATAGGCTGTATGTAACATTAGATTTTTCGATGACGAAACGAGATAAAAACTGTATCGATTTCTAAACCGGCCTGCCCGTTACTAGACGCTTCGCCCGAGTATATCCGGAACCGAATGCTCTTCAACCTCGGGCACTAATCTCACCGAGACACGCTCAGATACGCTATCACAATATTTGAATGCTATAAAAAAAAATTACAAAAAAAAAATATAAAAACCCGAGAAAGAAAAAACTTGTACAAGTTGAAGGTTACGTATGCTTTATCGTAGTTCTAGTCCGAGTGCCAAGGTCTTGACGGACAGCCGGATACGCTCGCTAGTTCTCTCGCCGTCGGTTGAGAAATTCAATTTTTTTTTTTTTTTTTTTTTTTTTTTTCATTGTAAATTAATGATGTTTATGCGAACGATGCAGTTTTCACGAGAATCGACTCGAAGCCTTGGTCTTGACATCCGGTGGGTTATCCGCGGGATAAGAATATTCAGCCAGGGTCGGTCAAACCCCAACGTCTTCGGATCTTCGTAGCCGGTTGTCGAGCTCCCTTGCCGATGACTGATGTCTTTAGTTACGGAACACAATTTCGTGGCCACCGGCCAGACGAAGAAACTATATGCGCCCGGTTGTATATTCGCGGGTCCGCTCGTGTATTTTTGCTCCGCGGATTTATCTACAATAGTTCACCGGGAGGTGTTCCGAATCGAAAGTTGCGATCACTTCGAAAGCACTAAATTTTTCCGGCGCACAAATTATCACCGATCGTCGTATCGACGTAACTAAAGTTGTATCCTGAAAATGTACATTTTTATGTTTATTTTTTTTTAACGTGTACATTTTTTCGTTTATTTATTTTGTTTTAAACATATGCGTGGTCGTATGTTCGCGTGTCTATTTTTGCAACTCGGATTTATCTATAATACTGCACACGAAGATTTTCTAAACTGAAAGTTGCGATCACTTCGAAATCACTAAATTTTTCTGGCGTAAAAAATATCACCGATCGTCGCATCGACGTAACTATTTCTTTATTTATTTAGCCATTCTTGCCTTTTATGGCTTTAGCAGATAACATATGTTTTACAAATACACTGTGCAACTTCGGTCCTGTTGGTGCTTACATATCGACGTAGCTAAAGCTGTACCCTAAAAATGTACATTTCGCGTTGATTAATTTTTTTTTTAACTCGCATTTTTCGTTTATTTAATTTATTGTTTTAAACATGCGAGTGCTCGTGTGTTCGTGTGTGTATTTTTGCTCCTCGCATTTTTCTACAACACTACACCTAAACGTGGTCCAAATTAAAATTTGCCTTATTTAAAATTAAAAAAAAATTTAAAATACCGATTTTCGTATGGATTGTCTAAAAAATATTGAAAAATATTCGTATCGACCTAACTAAATTATTAATAGCTGTATCTTGAAAATGTACATATTTAAGTTTATTCCATTTATTAATTTTTTTTCAAACATTTACATTTTTTCATAATTTAATTAATTTTTTTTATTTTGTTTAAACACGTACATTTTATTTAGTTGTTTTTATAATGTATAGAAAAAAATGTTACGGTTCTATATGTAGCCAAGGACAAGGATCGTTCTTCCACTTGCGAAACGACCTGCTATACGCGTTACGTCTGGTTTCACTATACGCTCGCGTCTCTTGCCGTCCCGTCGGATCGCCCGGGACATATCCGCCAGACAGTGAACCCTCACCCGTCTATCTGCAGCCACAATCATCATACCACTCTCTGGACATGCACCCACTGTCAACGTTACAACCGATGCGATGCGAAAATAATAAGCTTTCATCTCGATGAGTGACAATCAAAGTGTCGCTCTCCCATGGCCTGTCCATTGCGCAACGTTGTTGCGAAAAAAAATTCGTTACTATGAATCCCAAGCCATTTTCCACCCGGCATTTGATTTCGCGATTTCAAAGAGGAATTTCTTCCGAACTCGTTACTTTTACATAAAACGCTATAAATAAAGAAAATACGATGACGTTTCGCTTTTGAAAATCTTAAAATAAAGAAATCTTTATTCTTCGAACAATCTTAAATCTTGTAAAAATCTTAATCTAGTAACACAAAGCACTAAATATACACACAATGCAATAAAATGCAATGCACAATGAAATAAAAATTTTCTTTCTTAAATCTTAAAAAAAACTTAAATCTTTTGAAAATCTTAAATCTTTTAAAAATCTTAAATCTTTTGATAATCTTAAATCTTTTAAAAATCTTAAATCTTCTAAACATCTTATGACTTCTTCTTAAATCTTTTGAAAATCTTAAATCTTTAAAAAATCTTAAATCTTTTGAAAATCTTTTGAAAATAAAAAACCTACATTATTGTGCAATATTGGGCTGAGGGGATTTGGTTCTGAACAATCTTTTGGGAAGAATTTGAAGCAAAGAAAGGGTTATTGAAACGCTATCGATTTCGGTATCGTTACTGTTACGCTATAGTTATGTTTATAAGTGGATTTATATTTTTCGCTTTTGCTGTTTTTTTAAATAATCGAGTAAAGAGTATTGTCCTCGCGACGGTTCCGCACCGACCGTCATTCGGAACGAACCTGCTGTACAGTTTGTCTTGGCTCCAAAGCAACTTTTGACTGTGTCTGTAAGTTTTTTTTTATATCTCCGACCGTGAATTCAAAGTTTCTGGTGAAAAAAGCGACCTCTCAGCGCTGAGCGCGTACCAAAACACTTCCTGATTTCCGGAATATTATGAGCCATTAAAGGCCACACAATTACGAGCTGTTTAAGGTAAAACACCACAACTAAGAAATATTTATAGATTTATACGTATCGTTTCGTTGTAAAAAAGTCCGTGGCCATAAAAAATCTCGGGCCACGACCTCGCGTGCAATTTTAATCTCCAACGTCGCACGGTCTGAAAAAAAAGTAAATTCGTTCCTCATTTTTTGGGACGCTTTGTCACTACTCCAATCTGATATCGCCAAGGATGAAGATACCGATTCACATAGTACATCTTTTTCGACTTATAATCACGTGTTTCTTATCGCTCGTACATTCCACCATAATAATAATAATAATCATTATCATAATAATCATAATAATCATAATCATAATAATAATCAAAATAATAATCATAATAATAATCATAATAATCGTGTTGGTTTAATACATGATAATTTTCTTTTTTGCATTAAAAAGGAACGTATTAATTGTGATTGACATTTCGGCTACAAACTGGGCCGGGCGAGAGTTCCGATGAAATAAAGATAGTGACTGATTTTTCGATTAATTTAAGATCGGTCGATCGATCAATCACTTCAGTATCGGAAAGTTCACCGATAAGTGATTCGATAGGACTGACGTTAATGATCAATTATGTAATCATGCGTCTGCCGTCAAAGCGTTGAAAAAAAAAATTGTCGCTTATCGTCCGATAACGAAAGCCGCAGGCAAATTGGAGCAAGAGTCAAGGCGGCCGCCGATAAATTAATCGTTCACGAGTATGAATTCTTTCATTATCGCGATAATTTTCCAATTTCCGTGAGAAATCCGTGGACGAGGCGATTCAGAGGTTTCCTTCCCGTGTGCAATTCTCTCGCTGGTTGTTTCTCGGCGTTCCCCGACGAGGAACGAGCTGTGCCTTATGGTATTTTTCCTGTCGCACGGTGCCGAACGGACTTATGAAATTTCTGCACGGACAGAAACCCACACAAAGCCGTTCCAGCCGCTTGCGCGATAGTCACGGTTCGCCGACTCGCGAATATCTCAGGATGGGTCATTCTCAGTGTCAATTGTACAGCGTGTGCATCGCCACGAGAGAAAACAAACTCAACGGAAAACTTTCCACGCACCCACGCCGCCGCGCCGATTCCGAAACTCACCATTAACGTTGTTCTCTTCACGATACTTCTTGCCGGGCATTCTTGGCATCATTTCGCGTTCATGAACGTTCAGCATTCAATTCTGGTTTTTTTTTACAATTAAATAAAAATTGATCTTAATGTGGAGAAAATCAATGTTAAGTTTGAGAAAATGTATGTTATTTTTGATAAAATAGATGTTATTTTGATAAAATTGATGTTATTTTGATAAAAATGATGTTATTTTTGATTAAATAGATGTTATTTTTGATAAAATAGATGTTATTTTTGATAAAATAGATGTTATTTTTGATAAAATAGATGTTATTTTGATAAAATTGATGTTATTTTTGATAAAAATGATGTTATTTTTGATTAAATAGATGTTAATTTTGATAAAATCGATGTTATTTTTGATAAAATTGATGTTAACTTTGAGAAAATTGATATAATTTTTTAAAATGAATGTTAATTTTTTAAAGTATAAAATACGATTATCAAATCGCCGCGATAGAAAAAAAAATGTTGGACCTTCGGGAGCGAGAAGGAGATTTGTTTTGTCGAGCGTGCAAACAACTTTTACCGTCGCGGTTTGTGTAAAAATATCACGAGCCGATAATCGACTATTGCTCCGCGGCCTCGTCGTTAATTGTCCCTTCCTCCGATCCCTACCTTGCCCAATGTAGCGCAACGCGAATAATTTTAGCGCTCGCAACTGTAATAATTGAGCTCGTTATCGCACCGGCTCGAGGCGACAGGACGCGATGACTTTGCTCCCGGAGGTGATGTTTATCCACCTCGCGGTGTGCGCCTTCCGACGGAACGCCGAGCCCCAGTGTTGTCCGTAACCACGTTGCGCGCCTCAAGAATGGACCGATTCGAAAACGAAGAGTCATCCGCTACGGAGAGTCATTCGTGGCGCGGAGCTCGGATCGTATCTTAAGCTCCCCGCGATTTATATATTACGCGTATCAAGTGTGTGCACGCGTATTATAATGTACGATATCTATTTTAAGAACCATTATTCCCGCGCCGTTGCTCCCCGTTCCAGTTATAGCTCGCGCGAAGCCTCTTTATCGTGATAAGCTAAGCGCGTAATCGCGTGACTGCCTTCCAGAGCGCCCCCTCCTCGCTCCCCTGTCGCTTCGTCTCATCGGTTTCTCGGGACCAGATGCAACCTTTCGATTATTCGAGTATATAAATAATAATGTCTCTATACTGGACCGGCGCTGGCCAGAGCGAAAAATCATCGACTGTCCGATTGTGTACAGGACGGTTGATGATTTTTTAATAAGGTAAAGATTTTTTTTAAGTAATGAAAATATTGTTATCATTTTTTTTTTTTAATTTGGTAGCAGACATTTATTTACCACACTCACAAAACGTGTTCTATTTGTTTTTTTTTCTTCACATTACAAGAACTTTGAGTGGGTTAATAGGCCATTCAGCAAAGTCCTTCAGCTTAAAAAAAATCTTCTATAATAAAAAAAAATGTAATCTTAGTCTCAATTTTTTTATTTTTTAAATTAAAAACTGACTGTGCAGTGTGGAGTGCACCGTTAGCAGAAGCCACCCGTTTCATCGGCTTCTCCGGAGCAGATGCAACTTGTCGATTATTGAAATATATAAATATAAATATCTGGATCGGCGCTGGTCCGAGCGAGAAAAACATCACCCGTCCGGTATACAAGTTCTATAAATAAACTTTTATTATTTTTATCAATCGTCTTTGCCAACAGCGCCGACACGTTGCCGCCGGTGCTTAACTCCCGGCGCAGGTCATTATCGGAAAGCTGCTTCGAGCCAACGGCGCTCTAAAGGGTCGAGAAAAATCGATCGACACGAAAAGCCCGAATCGGTGGGAAAATAGAAAAAAAAAAGTATGCAATTCTACAGGATGACCGGCCTTAAGGTAGTCCTTGCGAATAGTGTTCACTTCGCATAAGTTTCAGAGAAATGAGAGGGAATTGCAAACACTTCTGGATGGTATAAAAATCTGAAAAAAGTCAAGCATATTAAAATTGCTGAAAAGATTAATTTTTCATAAGAATAATAATTAAGACAATGTTATCAACACGTTGATGAAAAATAAAATAGTTCAACAAATCTCCCAGAAAGCTGACTTTTTTTATGAAAATGATTCGTTCAATTTTCTGATCACGTATGATTTTTTTCAGATTTTTAAATCCACTTTGAATTTTGTGACTTTCTACACATTTTTCCCATATAAAAAAAAATAAATAAAAATTAAGTGAATTTACAAATTTGAAAAAATGCATACCTATTCGCAAGGACTAACTTAATGTAGCTTCGTCCGAATAAAATAAAAACGCGTTTCGATACGGCAAAAAAAATTAAATTAAAAAAAAATTTTGTGAGCAGTCAACTTTGTATTGAAGCGATTGCGTGCATCAGCTTCCTCTCAATCCCACGGGTTAACTACCTCCGTCACGGTCGGGCAACCGAACCCCTTTGCTTCTCGCTATCGCGATGTCCTCGCCCCCTTGGCGGTGCTCGGAACACTCCTACGGCGACATGGAATGGAGGGAAACAAAAATCTCCACTCGTATTATAAATTATAAGCCTCTTGCGTATCTCTCGCGCGCGTGCGAAACTCGCAATTGTTATCCTCCGCTTCGACTCGGTACTCGCGCGTGGCGAAATTAGCATTTCATTGCTAGGCCCGGGATCGCGCGCGGCGAGGAGCGGCGCCGGCCAACGGTGCACTCCTCTGCTGGAGACTCTGCAAACTTTTCATTTTTTAAATAAAAAATTTAATCGTTCAAATTAATTTAAAAAAGATTAAATTATTAAAATTAAAAAAGTTGAATTAATTCATTGAATCAAAAATATTCAATTTTAAAAATAAAAATTAAATCGTGAAAATCAAAATATTAAAAATTAGAAATTAAAATTAAATCATGAAAATAAAAAGTGAAGATTAGAATGTTAAAATGGAATGAAGCGCCGACAGAGATATGCCGGGTCGAGCAGTCGGAGCTTCGGACGTTCGAGCGACGAGTAAGAATATCTACTGCTGAAATGCAGAAGGGCGTATCTCCAGTGTTAAAGCATACGAGTTACGCCCTATTGGTTCTGAGCTGTCGATACATATTGAATATAATTAACATGCGAAGATCGGGGGTCATGAGTCACGTAGAAGGGAATGGCCGAGTCAATGTGACCGCCGGATGGCACGGCGCCTTTAAAACACTCACACATGCACACATAGAGCGAGGCTGTGTAGGTGCGTTTTAAGCCGAGTCATCGGACCGTCGGAATCGAAAGTAGTTTTATTCCTTGCTCAATTTTTTACCATGCCTCGTTACGTCATTGTCCGAATACAAACATTCATTTTTCATTTTACAATTTCGTCATTTATTTGGGGAAAAAAGTTGTTCAACTTTTTATTTATTTCGTGCCCAAAAAGAAAAAAAAATTAAGATTCGCGATACTTCTTGCCGTTCATTTTAGGTAAACGCGCGTCCATAAACTTTCACTATTAATTTCCAATGTTAATTTTCCAATTAAATCAAAATTAATGTTAATTTTGAGAAAATTATTGTTTATTTTTAAAAGTTGAAAATACGATTCTCAAGTTGCTGCAAAAAAAGAAATTGTAGACCTTCGCGAGCGAGAAACAGCTTCGTTTTTCAACTTTTACCAAAATCCATTTTTATTCATTTTTTACAATTTAGCCATTTATTTGGGATGAAAAGAATTAATTTGTCACATTTTCTGATCTCTTGGCCAAAATGAAAAAAAAATCAGGTTCGTTATCAGCGCCGGAAGAACTTTGTCAAAAAGTTCCCCCCCCCCTAAATTACACCGTGTCAGACCCACGAGACTCTCGGGAGCACTTGCTCGCCTTTCCACCACGGACGAGGATGATCGGTTGCAGGGTGTGACCGCGAGATAATGAGCGACCTTCCCCACGTGGAAACGGCATCGATAGTTCACCGTTCCAGCAGTCCTCTTCGAGTTGGTTCATAATTTTCCATTCGCTTCTACTCGCCCCCCCCCCCCCCCCTCCCGGCCGCTGTGCCACCTTGAATGGTTAACTGCTTCTCGGCAAGCGCCGCGGCCCAGCAGGATTATTAGTTCGGCCACCCATAAGCACACTCCTGCTGGGTCTCCATTTCTCTCCCCCATCTCGAGATCGATAAACGCATACAGGGCGATTCACAACGTTTTTCACACTCTTTGGCGGATAATAGACATTTTTTTTGTTTTAGGAATATTTGAAATTCCGCGGTCGGTAACAAAAACTGTAATTTGTTAATTTTTTTTTTTTATGGTGCTAACCGTTTACAATCGAAAGCCAATTTTTGCACGAAGCTGAAATGATATCCGTTTCATGTAAAAATTTGATTTTTGTCGGATAGTAGCAGTTTTACGTTTTAGGAATATGTAAAATGCCGCAGTCGGTAATAAAAACTGTAATTTTTTTATGCTGCCCATCGTCTACGAAAGAAAGATTATGTTTGCACGTAGCTCAAATGATATCCGTTTCATGCAAGAATTTGCTTTTGATAGCACATGCGGTCTGCACTGTTATAAAAATAATTACAGTTTACGTTACCGACCGAGCGCGGCTCGAGTGGAGAGAAAGGTGCGTCGCATCAGATTAATTCGCAGAAATTATTTAATCATTGTGATTTGTTGGATCGAAAAATTAGTCGCTAAATAATTGTAGCGAAATTAAAAATCCAAAAAATATATAAAATACCGCCGTCGGTACTAAAAACTGTAATTGATTTTTTTAAACGTTTCTCGACCCTCTACGACCAAAAGGACATTTTTGCACGAAGCTGAAACGATATCCAATTCGCTGCGCTGTTAAAAAAATTGATTACAGTTTTCGTTCGTAATTCGCAAAAATGATTTAATCATCGCAATTGCTCGGAGCGAATAATTAGTCAGTAATTAATTGTTGAGAAATAAATAATAAAAAAATATATATAATTGCTGAACAGCTTAGCTCGGGCCACAACCAATTAACGACCCGGCGAAAGGTGCGGCAAACTTCGTGGATCGCCCTGTACACAAGTCGGGACATTGAAATTTACGGCAATTAAATCACTCTCGCCAGCCGAGAGAATAATACCACGCCCACGATCGACACCGCTTACCAGATAGACCGCACTTGACCCTGAACGGAGTCACGGTTTTCCATTCTAACGCAATTTGTCCGTGGAAAATTCATTGATCAGAAATTTGTTTCCGCGCGGTTTATTCTAAATTTATGCGATTGAAGCTGCGTTCTATCGTGCGCATCGAATGGAATCGATGGAAAACTTTGTAGACTCGCGATTATCGAGATCAGTTTGCAGTTTCGCTGCCGCAGCCGTTATTGCGCGATAAAAAAAAAAACATACGAGAAAAAAATATTAAAAGTGTCTTTTCGTCGAAAAATATGTTTTTTATATAAATTATATATATATTTTTTTTTACTTCTGTACTCAATATATAAAACATATTTTACTTTGTCTCCGCCGGTTGTAAAGATCGTTCGTTTGTTCTCTCCGATTGATCAAAGTTAGTCCCAGTCGTGGTTTCTAAGAATTTGTTTTTATCTTTACTGTATCTTATTTTTATGTACCACGAAGCTCATAAAATTCTACCGCTCGTTAAAGGATAAGCTTTATCTAAAAGGTCTTTATCTAAAACAACCGAATGTTCTGTTCAACATAAAAAAATATATTAAAATATACTCATAAAATATATATTTTTTTAAACATATATTTCACATACATATACATTTTTATTAAATATTTCACAAACATACATTTCCATTACCGCACAAAAAAAGTACACGACAAAAATATATTACTTTATATAAATTATTTTCATATTTTTTAAATGTATACCTAATATATAAAAAAATATATAAAACATTCGACTTTGTCTCCGCGAGCTGTAAAGATCGTTCGTTTCTTCTCTCCAATTGATGGAAGTCAGTCCTAGTCGTGCTTTCTAAGAATTTGTTTTTATCTTTGTTGTATCTTATTTTTACGTACCACCAGGCTCATAAAATTCTATCGCTCGTTAAAGGATAACTTCATTAGCAAATATGCAAACGCCTTGACCTAAAGCAACCAAATATTCAAATCTACATAAAAAAAAAATATAATATATTCATAAAATATATGTATATTTTTTATATATGAAAATACAAATTTTCGCATATACTTTTTCTCCATGAAGGTTTCGAGCCTCTCCGAACAATTGCATTTTCAGTCGAACAAAATGTTTAACTGTGTCGCTTCGATCTTGAATAATGCATATAAAAAAAAAATAACTCCCGTCTTTTTGCCCTAGCGGGCAGTCGGGAGGTAAAAATAAAAAAGCGGGTCTCGACCGGACCGTTTGTTTGTTGTGGGTTCGAGCGGCACCGAGGCCTTGGAGGTCGCTCGACGAGGGCAAAACAGAGTCGGGAGAAAATTGATGGCTCCTCTGCATCTCCATATCCGAGTTCTAATCTCTGCACTCTAACCGTTCGCGCTCTCGAGAGGTATCGAGAGAGCATTCGCTTTGTGCAGACCCAGACCAGCAAAGGCTTTTACTGTACCGACACGCGTAATTCTATAAATAAAATGCGGGATAACGGATCGAGAGAGAATCTCCTCCCCCTTTCTCTCTCGAAACTGCAGCGGCGATCTCGGATTTCTAGCCGAAGGTTTTACGAGCGATACGACGAGCGTTCTTGGCACGATTCGATCGAAAGGACGAGCAGCGGCTGCCTCGCCTTCGGTTAATCAACACGGACCTCCGACACGGTGACCTCGAAGGTAAAACGTTTCATTAAAGCGCGCGAGAGGGTGGAGCGCGCCGGAGACGCGGAATTATCGGTACGCAAGAAAAATCGAACGCGCGGATGCGCGCGCATCCGTCCGTTATCGCGCTCGACGGCCGAAACACGTTCGAGCGGCGGTCGAACGAACGAACAAGCAAAAGCTCCGAGCCAATTAACTCTGGACCGAAATATACTTTCGTTTGCTCCAGTTGCGAAAATGGGGCATCGAGAAAACTCAGCGGCCGGCCGAGACTCTCGGCTCGGATGCTGCGCGCGCACAACGCTTCGCTCGCGGGACTTACCCGGACGTCCGTGCGAAAATTTTTCGTTTCTTCGAATAGAACATTTTTGCGGTGTGGACAAAAATTTGTATGGAATTTAATGCAGTCGTCCTTTTTTTTTATGAATAAACTGGTATATTAAATTTCATGGACTTTTGTGGTGAAAAATTAATGTAGAGTATATTAAAAACTTTAGTTCAGTTTTTAATAATTAACTTTAAATTTTGCACTATAAAAGTACTTTAATTATACAATCATTCAACATAGTTTCACTGTTAAAATAATATACTGACTTTTAATCACAATTGTACATTAAATTTAATGTACAAGATTTTGCATAAAAACTTCCAACCCGGTACATTAAATAAACATTTTTTTGTTAAGTGGAGATTTGATTTTTTTTGTTTTTAAGTATGCTGATGTCGTGTCTTAAACGACATACACGAAATCTCGGACACAAATTTCGTGACGTACGAAACTGTTTCTTTTCTTCTCACAGAAAATATAAATAAGTAGATCTACTGCAAATTTTTTTTCTGAAGTTTAATGTTGTGGTACTTGAAGCTTCGATGCATAAACTGGTATATTAAATTTCACGGACAATTGTGATGAAAAATGAATGTAGAGTATATTAAAGTAAAAACTCTGAATATACTTTCACTCGCTTCACTTTTAATAATTTACTTTCGTTTCGCTATAAAAGTACTGTAATTACAATAATTTACCTTCGTTTCACTGTTAAACTACACTAACTTTTCATCACAATTTTCATTAAATTTAATGTACAAGTTTTTGTATAAAAACTCCCTTAAATGAACTTAAATTTCCATAGAAGTAAATTTTTTGTTTCCAGTAGAGATTATAATTTTTTTTGTCAAGAATCCCGATGTCGTCTCTTGAACAACACCCACAAAATCTCGGACACAAATTTCGTGATCTTTCGTCAGGGGGATAAAAAATAGTTTTTACGATAGCAGAACGAGGCATCGAGTGTACTCTGCTCCGCGTCGGAGTATTAAATAAATGTCCACGAAATTCGATCGACGAATTTTTCAAAACATTTATTGCTCGAGAAATAATTTATTTTTTTCTGGTTTCGCTTTCAGGATTTTCGGTCGGAAAGAAATTGATGTTTATTTTCCATCCGGCATCCGTCGAGCCCACGATGATACAAGCGGAAGGAGCTTCCTCGCGCTGCACACCGAGAATACGGAACGACTCGTCGCGGGCGTAAGACGACGATAATTCTTTTTTTTTCCCCGAGCCTTTGGAAAGTGGAACGCGGACCGGATTAACGTAATCACAGCCGGTGTCGTGCATCGGTAAGTTGCATACATTAATTCCATTCTTCCTTTTCTTTTTTTTTTCTTTTCTGCTCGTTTTTATACACACACGCGGGGATTGCCTCGACACCCGTACTTATCGGTATTGGTCGACACGGCGTGCATAAATTGTGCACAAACTTCCCGGGAATCCGGAAACCTGTTGCTCGCACTCCCGGCTAGACGAGCTGGCACCGAATCCGAGAGTCAAGGGTTTCCTGGTTTGCCGACCCAACGTGCACCTCAGCACGATCTCCGCCTGAATTTAATTTTTTTCCACCTTATTAATTATTTGATTTTTGAAAAATTCAATTGAGTTATTTTTAAAAATTAATATTAGTAGTTGCAAAATTTTGTGTATAGAAAAATAAATGAAAACCAATGAAATTCCAGCGCGTTTTCCGGAAGTTCGCGCAATCTGAGATCAGAGATTTTTCAAATTTCATTAGTTTTGTTAGACTGGCGAACCTTAAGAGTTTCCTGATTGGCCAACCCAATGTTTTTTTTTCATGTTATTTTTATTCGATTACAAAAAAATTGATTTTAATTATTTGTTTTTGGCAATATTCTTAGTTGCGAAATTGCGCCTGTATTTTTTTTTATCTGTCTATTTATATTTTTTTAATTTTCTTTTTAAATTCTGGTCAATGTCGTTTCTCAAGTACACGCCGACCGTTCCGACGCGACTTCCGGAAGTCCACACTGTCTAAGTTAGATCAAAGATTTTATTAGCTTTTTTTCCTCGCTTCCCAATTATCCACTTGCAAACAAGGCACTGACATACACACACGCACACAGTTTGTATCGACTTTGTGTGCTCTAAAATTCGTTGTAAATTCCTCCAGTAATGTTTGACGAGATTACGAGAGTAGTAGGCAAACAACAGGGTCTATCCCAGCAAACGTTCGGGCAATCTTCATTCGAGTCGCGGCCTTCCATCGTGCTCTGCACAACCTCCGCGGGTGCCTGAACTCGCGATCGCCAACAAGATTGACCTTTCTCAAGGAACTTCTCATATATATATATTTTTTTGTTTTGAATTCCTCCATCACGCCCGAATTCTTATCGTCATAAGAATTCATCAATTTTAACCGTTTAAATATTAAATATTAAATATTAAATATTAAATATTAAATATTAAATATTAAATATTAAATATTAAATATTAAATATTAAATATTAAATATTAAATATTAAATATTAAATATTAAATATTAAATATTAAATATTAAATATTAAATATTAAATATTAAATATTAAATATTAAATATTAAATATTAAATATTAAATATTAAATATTAAATATTAAATATTAAATATTAAATATTAAATATTAAATATTAAATATTAAATATTAAATATTAAATATTAAATATTAAATATTAAATATTAAATATTAAATATTAAATATTAAATATTAAATATTAAATATTAAATATTAAATATGTCAGTCTTTTCTTTTTTTTATTCATCGCACAGGGAATCTTTTTTTATCGCGAATATTCATCGCTGAATATTTACCCGGTTGCTCTTCCGTCTTCTTCACCTGTTCGCGATCGTCTGGCGGGCACGAGAGCGAGAAGGCTCTTTGGATACTTTCCACGTGCGGACCTATTACCGCCCCCGCGCGTCTATCGTTTACCTTCAACTCGACTCCCCGGCTTGGCTCGCTTTTCTTTCCGTCTCTCTCCGCCTTTTATTCCATCCATCTGTGTCACCCGGCCGCGTATGCAGGTCCATAACAACCGAGATATTACGCGCCCGACGCTTCCCCTTAATATCTCGTTACACATTCGACTCCGAGGATGTTTCACCGCTGCGTCGACCGAGCCGAGACTCCGCTGTCTCCGACCGAAAGTTATTATTGGAGTACCCGACTCTCTATCGGTCCTCGACGGGTTGCCCCATCTTATTCAACGCTCTCGTCCGGGAATACAACCTCCCGGACAGGCCGCGGGTAGCGACCGTTGGGAATTTTCCCTGAATAATCATAAATCGCTCGTGCCGTTTTGTATCCACGAGCGCGAACGAACATCTTCGCCAACCCAAACCGACGCAATAATCGTCCTCTTATTCGTCCATCAAACGATTCTCAGACCAGCCGCGGTAAAAAATAGAAAAAAAAACATTCAAAATTAATTTAAGCTACAAGTTTTTTTATTAAAATTAATTACAATAAAAATTGTTTTGAGTGGTTAAAATTAATTGATATAAAGAATGTTTTAATTGGTTAATATTAATTACAATAAACATTTTTTTGAGTGGTTTAAATTAATTGGAATAAAGCATGTTTTAATTGGTTAAAATTGATTGAAATATTTGAAATTAATAATAAAAGTCTTGAACATAAAATCTTGAATCGATCGTCGATCTTTGTGAAAATTGGCGTGAAGCGAAAAGGTCGTAGACACTCTGCGAGTGGTACGAAATTACAGTCCATTAGCTCGAGCTGGTTATTATTTGTAGAGGTTTAAAAATTAGCGATCCATCACGCACACACAAATTTCTTGTTGTTTCAGACTATTTTAACTACCCCGACAAAAAAAAATGCATTTTTTAACTTATTTTTTAAAAACTTAAACGTAGCTTCTTCGATGACTAAGCAAAATAGCGTAAACACGAACATTCCCGACATAAAAATAACTGTAAAAAAACCTTGTTATGAAAATTCTTACGATTTGTCCATCTCGATCATCAAACTTTTCTTTTTTTTATCAAATTGCAATTTCATACGTGAAAATTATATTTGAAAAAAATCCTCTTCTCAATCACCAAACTTTTTTTTTTATATTCAATTGCAAGTTCATAAACATATAAAAATATAAATTCAACAGAATTTATATTTGAAAAATCGTCTTCTCGCCATTTTTGTAGACAACAAAAAAAAATGCTCGAAACAAGCCCATTATTTCTGGAACGAGTAAATCATACTCGGTTCGAGCATATTTATTCCCAACGCCCGAAGCAGATTAGCTTCCTTCGAGCGTTCTTCTTCACTTTGCATTTAGAGTCGGACTTCCTCAATTACGTTTTACCGAGTAATTGCGAATGCTCGCGAAGATAAAAGTGGGGTAAATTGGAGTAGGTACGAGCGCAAACGACGACGACGTCGGCAGCGTTCTTCCTCTATTTTCACGGTGAAAGCGTGTCCGCGTTAGATTGCGGCTGGTGTAACCGGTGGCCACCGTTATTACTCGCTCGCTCGCTCGCTATAGCAGCAGGACTAGCAGTATTAGCGGTACAGTGGACGACCAGATAAGTCAATTCCCTCACCACCTGACCAAATATGCCTGACTTTAACCCTTTCACGGTAAAAATTTTCCTTTCCGGATGTAGTTGCCAAAACTGGGAGGACCTGTCGGTCTCTCCATCATGGAAAAAAAGTTTCTGCGAAAATATATTTTTTATATATTTTTAACATATTTTTAACATATTTTTAACATATTTTTAACATATTTTTAACATATTTTTAACATATTTTTAACATATTTTTAACATACTTTTAACATACTTGTAACATACTTTTAACATACTTTTAACATACTTTTAACATACTTTTAACATACTTTTAACATACATTTAACATACTTTTAACATACTTTTAACATACTTTTAACATACTTTTAACATACTTTTAACATACTTTTAACATATTTTTAACATATTTTTACGTTCTCGGGGAATAAATAACGCGCGTATTTGGTTTTGGGGCGGATATTATTAAGTACAATCGCAGCTAAGGATCTCGAGCACGAGCTGTCAAACGTATGTTCTCTGAAAAATCTGAAAAAAAATCGGGCATATCGAAGGTGCTGAAAATACAATTCCAAAATGTTAGTGACAAATTACTAAAAAATAAAAATTGTTCAAAAATTTACAAAAATTAAATTTTATGTGATGTTTGAAAGTTGCGATTTAAAAAAATTTTGAAAAATTCATACGTATTCAAAGAAACTAACAAATCATTGTCATGAGAAAAAAAAAAATTAGGTTGCCGGGTAATTTGTTGCATAATTTTTTATTTCAGTAATATCTTGATAACATTTTGAAATTATTATTATGTACAAACAGTCTTTTTGGCACCTTCCATAGGCTTGATTTTTTTCAGATTTTTATCCGAACGCGAAGTGTTTGTAATTCTCTCTTATTCCTCGCTCAAACTTAGGCGGCATCAGACATAGTCCTTTCTTAAGGACTACCTTAAAAAAGGAAAACTCATCTGGTCGTATTTGACTCACCCGGTCGCGTTAGCTTATCCGCTCGTCCACCGTAATCGTCGTGCATCCACGGCATTTAGTTTTTTTGCGCCAGAGCACTTTTGCTCCGCCGTAACAGACGACTTCCTCTTTTCGTCCCGCACAACCTTCGCCGTTGTTGCTGCCGTTGCGTCGATGCGTGACGCATGTGGTATTTGTTTGTCCCGATAAATTCGGACGACGCCAGGATTCGCGGGATTCCCGCGAGAGACAAGTTCGAGATGACGCCTGCGAGTCTCTCGCGCGACTCGCCCACTCCCGAGTCCGCGGAAACCCACGGTTATTAGCGCGTTAAGTGTATACGCATGTACGGCGCGGCTCACGCATTCTCACGCGCTCGGCGCATGCGCGTCAGAGACGCGCCGCGAGCCGGACGCTCGACGCGGTTCAGAGTTCGCTCGTGACTAACAGAGATCCTTTTTTTAAATTTATTTTGTTTGTTTATTTTCTCGAGAGGGCTGAAGGACCCGGTCAATAGCCCTTTGCCAAGGTGAAAAGTTAGCATTAGGTATAAGATTCAATATAAGAAGATAGCTGTAAATATTAACTTTGGCTATAAAGCTCTTTTACTACTACTTATTTTCTCGAGCATAACACAATTCCAGGGCGATTTTAATACATCGACCGGACATAATGTTGACGATGGAAGTAGATTGTTTTACAAGGTTATTTGCACTCCTACCCTAACATAAAATCTCAATATAAAGTATAAACGATAACAATAGAAATTTATACATTTATATATAATATTATATATATACTTATATTTATTTAGCCATTTTATGCCTTTTAGGGCATTAGAATATAGCATACGTTTTACGTAAACACTGTACGAACCGTTGGTTTTGTCGGTGCTTAGATTTTGACTTACTGTCTAGGTACATATATGTATATATAACATAATAATTAAATTACATTATATACACATGTATATATATATATATATATATTACATAAAGTATAAATATATGGATTTATATGATATAACTTTTTTATAGATTTATTAATTTTTCCACTCGCGAACCAATGTTATCCTCGATGCTCGTCGATGTGCGCGACGTTTCATTAATTAATTATTCATGCCGTTCTCTCGTCGCGATTCCGCAAAACGCCTCGCCACGAGCCGTTCGATCGCAGAGCAACGTGTTTTTCTATCCGAGCGTACGCACTCGTCCTGGGACTCGCGCGGTCCGGGAAAGCCTCCGCTCCGAGAATCGCTCCTCGTCATCGAGTCAATATCGTTGAGTCGGAAGACGCGAAGATTGCTGTGACGGCATCGTCGATCCAGCCCACGGCATGGTTTATGCATCGAGGCGGCTCGCGCTCTAGGATGTACCTTGGATATTTTTTTTTCCGCTATTCCGTCTACGGGGAATCACCCGAGCGAAGAAATGCATCCGCGAAGCGGGTTAGTGCACTCGGAAATAGAAATTATTTCACTCGTGTAGCGCAAATAAGTTTTTTTAAATTTAATGCATTTTTTTCAAATTGCGATAGATAAATGTTTGATCGAATCAATAAAAAAATTTACTTTCGCACGACAAATAAATCATTTTTCCGTGTTTGTGATTGAAATATTGTCCTCGTTTCGAAGCATTATTTTCTCTCGGAATAGCCGACTTTAGGACAGTCGTCTGTACTCGAGACTCGATTTTATTCGCCGATGCGCTGCATTATTTTTTATTCATTGTTGTTGTTGTTTTTTTTTTTTTTCAAAAAGTTTCGGACTTTAATTGTCGAGATGAGGCAAATTCGTTAATGAGCGCGAGTGTCGTTGGACTTAGTCACTGATACGTTTAGCTGAAAAGCGGTCAATTAAAATGTCCTAACTTACATACAAAATCTCATAAACATAAAATCTGTACACAAGACTTATTTTTTTTAAGAGTGCGACAATCCATTTAAATAACTATACAAATTCAGCTGTATAAATAAATACATTTTTTTATTTAAATAATTTTATATTAATTTAAATACATTATTTTTTATTTAAATAATTTTATATTAATTTAAATACATTATTTTTTATTCAAATAACGTTTTGTATATAATATACATAAATATTGACTTGAATCAAACAAAAAAATGATTTCGGTGTCGCCCGAAAAATCGATCATTTTGCGTGTCTCCGCTTCAGCCTGACAGTAAATACGCTCGAGCCAAGTACAACTTACGACCGTCTGCAAAATATTATTCTCGTTTCAAAGCATTATTTTTTTCAGAAACGACCGTTTCTACTCGCGACTCGATTATTCCGTCGATTCGCAACATTATTTATTATCCATCGTTGTTGTTTTTTCCGGAAATTCCGAACTTTAATTCTCGCGATGACGCAAGTTAGTTGTTACTCAGCGCGAGTGTTGTTGCACTTCAGCGGCTAAGTAGCCGCTGATACGGTTAGCTGAAAAGGGGTCAATTAAAAAGTGCGGGTGTTAAAAAAAAGTGCAAGTAATCGCGGAACACTCTCGGAAGCGCGAGGCGCTCAGCGCGGCCAACGCACAATGGCTCCGTGTGAAACTTTCGTTAATTAATCATCGAGGCTCCGCGTGATCGATTCAAAGTTCATTACGGCACGGCGACCGGCGAACGAGGCACTTTCCGTGCTATCGGGAATCTGGAACGAGGCTCGGTGAGCATCGCAGCTGCGCGCGAAAACTTTTCGTTGGCATAATCGGGCTGGTGCCCGGTATTGCATATACGAAATTAATCTTGGTGCAATTAATCTTATCTCAAGAGTTAAATATACGGTAAGGGAAAAAGGAAATTCACGGAGTAACTTCTTCTTCGTTCGGGCAATATCGAGAACATCGACCGACTATCGGTGGCTACAATTTTGCAAAATTATATATGTCAATAATTTTATATATGTATTATATTATAGATATAATTATATTAGTTATATTATAAATTAGATATTAGTATTATATATGTAATACATATATATGCGCTTATGGACTTGGGAAGCTTCGCACATAAATTCCCAATAAAAAGTTTAATTTGATCAAAATTTCAATACCTCGCGATATGCAAAAAATTTGAAGAAAAAAAGAATCGGCCGTGTTGATGACGTCAAGACCTCCGATTCTGCATAATAATAATGGCATTATTAACAAATCGTTCAAGATATGAATTGATTTTTAAAAGATCAGAAAACTTTAATTTTCTTATTTTAAATGAAATCCTTAAATTTTTTAAAGTTCATCTGAATTTATTCAGAATTTTCTGAGCTGTCAATGATTTTTTTTTCGAAAATTTGGAAAATCTACGTGGCTTCAAAATTCGATGTGAAATCATTTGAATCGAGAGAAAAAAAAGTTCACTGATTTGTTGGTCGATTTTTTTTGCAGCAATTTGTTTAGAATAATTATTTATTTATCCTTATATGTTATCTATAATCTCAAGCCACTGAGAAAGCGTAACTTAGCCCCCGCCCACAAGGATAATCACACAATGTCAGACTTGTTGTTAAGCTGCGATAGTAACCCAATAAATGCAATCTTCCACTTAGTTAGTAATGAATGTAAAATTCGCGCGTTTGTGATTAACGAATAGCTAAAACCTGCCCTTTGCTACAGAATTAATTCAATAGAAGAATAATACACCGTACAAAGTACAATATACAATAGAAACATTGTATACAACTCTCCTATATATTCTTTAATTAAAATAAATAAATATTATCTTATCTTAAATAAATTTATAATCTTAAATAAAATTTAAGAATATATCTTTAAAAGCAAAATATGTGTCATTTTGCTTTTAAAAATAGACTGAATAAATTGCTTATAATACATACATACATTTTATCTATTTATAGTAATATTTTATTTCATTATTTTTTATATTTTTTTATAGTCAATTTCTTTTACGAATAAGCATACGAGACGCGGCCCTAAGGAATAGTATCGCGCAACGATCGGATGGTTCTCGATGCTTTAATGTCGGGCTTGGAATGACTTTGGGTCATCGTCCTTGCTGCCCGAGCGTAAACAGTTCCGGAGCTGTACAAAGAGTCCACAGTGAAACTACAGTAAACCGAGCCGCGATACTCTGAATCGTAACGTGTCCGCCGGCTACCGGCCGGGTACTCGATTCTGTGCCTGCAACGGCACACTTCCGGTACGATGTTTCGTGGACGTATTAGTAACGAAGGAACTCGGGAAGCGGGCGATTCGTGTAACGCCACCATTACATAGCGCGGCTGTTTTGTATATGCGCACGGCACGCCCGCGCACTCGCGCATGCGCAGAAGCGACGCGACAAAGGCTAAGGTATGCATACACAAACTCTGTGCACTTACCGGACAGAGAGAGCATTCTTTCGCGATAATTGCGACGGGGCTTCGTTTAGGTACTCGCGTCACCGAGTTACTCAGATTTTCTAGGAAAGCTCCGTCGAAAAAATTTAATTGAGTTTCTTGAATGTTTTTTTTTTTTATTTAATGAAATAAAAAAAAATTGAACTGATGAAAAAAATGACAAATAAATGGTTACAAATAATTACGTAATGATTAATTACAATTAATGTTAGTAATTGTAATTATAATTGGTAACTTAACAATCAATCGTGTTTTTCAATCATTCAAATTTACTTTTAAAAAATTGATAGTATTGAAAAGAAGAAAAAGAAAAACAGCCGATGCACGAACTCTTATGCGCTTACCGGATAGAAAGAGCCATCTTTCGCGATAATTGCGACGAAGCTTCGTTTAGGTATCACGTCACCGAGCTACTCAGGTTTTCTAGGAAAGCTCCGACGGAAATATTCCATTGAGTTTATTAAATGTTTTTTTTTATATTTAATTAAATTTTTTTTTAATCGGAACAAGTGAAAAAAATTATAAATAAATGAGTAAAAATAATTAACGTCAGAAATATTCTTGTGAAGTAAATATTTTGACAGGAATCTCAATACGACTAGTAAAATATGTTTTATAATCTGTGGTGCTGTGGAGGTGCGACTGCACGAGTCGAGGTCTCGATCCAGAATGCCCATCGATCGCCCGGTCGATAACCACGAAGCCCTCCGAGTGACCTCAGCCCGCCTTTGTACACACAAAGCTCCCTTGTCTCGATGTCTCGATCAGGAACCTTTGTCAGCCTCCCGAGTGACTATCGCGTAGTTTGTGTATTTGCTAGTTCCGAGAACAGTGCGTTAAGTCTCGGCTTTCGTTACGTCGCTTTCACTAAGCAATGATTAATTACGAATTAATGTTATTAATGACATTAACAATATTAACAATTACAACCAATCGTTAATTTAACAATAAATCATGCTTTTCAATAATACCATCGAATTTATTGAATATTTTTTTATTCACCATTAAACAAATAAAAAAATTGCAATAATTGAAAAAAAAATTCGAAATAAATAATTTAAAAAATAATAATCAAGTAATGATTAATTATAATTCGTATCGTCAATAACATTAACGACATTACTAATTATAATAAATTCTTAATTCAACAATCAATATTTTTCTTCCACATTGAGAGGAAATAATATAAAGGAAATAATAAAGAGGAAAATCGCGGGAAATCCGCGGTCGGCAAATTTGTTCGCGTCGAGCGGGTTCGATTTATGGCTTGCGTGATCGCGACCTGCCGCGCTATGCGGAGCACACCGGACAAAAGCAATTGAGAATACATTACGCTCGGCGGGAGGAAGAAGTGAGGAATGTTCGATAAATTTTAATCGGCGCGTACGTCAACCGCGATTGCACAGGTGGACACCAGGGGGGGGGGGGGGGGTAAAAAAATTTGGTTATGCATTTTCCGCCACGCGATGCACCTTAGGCAGTAGCGTTCCGTCCGTATCGCTTCGTGCACTGCGCGACTCGAACCGCTCAGCGCTGGATGATAATTGACAACGTTCGGATTGAGCCGATAACGATCGAGATTCTTATGCTCGATCGGTCACGACGAGGATCGATCGTTACTGTACGAGACTTCGGCCGTGAATCTGTTCGGGACGAATCACGGTCCCAGCATATTGCATTGAATGGCTGCTTAAAAAAAAAGTAAAAAAATAATAATAATAAAGATAACAAAAATATTAAAAAAAAAAATAGTTGAAGAATGAAATTCGTTCTAGACCTCGATGAACTGGACGTATGTAATCCTAGGAGAAATAGATTGAACTTTTTTTTATTGTTATCGAAACGACGATGTATTTATTGATTTAGTAGTCACTTTGTGGAAATTAACTGTCTGGCGAATTTAACGAAAACAATGTCAAAAGTGAGTGAGATTGGTGTTCGTTCGGTCGATGGGAACGAGCCGCGATCTGCTGTAAAAAAATAATAATAATGAAATAAAATAATAATAATAATAATAATAAATAAATAAAAAATAATAATAAATAAATTCTTGAACAATGAAGTTCGTTTTAGGTCTCGATGAACTAGACATATGTGATCCTCGTAGGAACACATTGAACTTTTATCGTTATCGAAACGACGATGCATTTATTGATTTAGTAATAATTTTCTGGAAATTAATTGCCTGGAAACAAATTTAATGAAAACGATGTCAAAAGTGAGTAAGATTGGAAGTTCGTTCGGTCGATGGCAACGAGCAGTGAATATATTTGGGGCGAGGTGCAAAGTCACGCTCGCACCTTGCTGCATTGAATGTTTGGTTAAAAAAAATAACAAACAAATTTCAAAAATAATACAAAAAAATAATAATAAAAAAAATTTGAGCAGTAAAATTCGTTTCAGGCCTCGACAAACAATCAACCTGTTCTTGTTATCGAAAACAACGAAGTATTTATTGATTTAGTAATTAACTCGCGAAAATTAACTGCCGATCAAACTTAATGAAAACAGTGTCAAAAGTGAGTAAGAGTAGGTTCCCTGGATGGGAACGAGAGGCGAACGCGGGCTGAATGGGCTACGCGCTAAACGTACCTTGCGCTTCGCACTGTTCATGTTTGACGTCTATTTTTAACTTTTGAAAGCCTCCATTACAGACTCACATACACGGACACACGAGAACACAGGACGATTGGTCGCCATCCCGTGGGCCTTTCGGTCTGGCGTAACCGTGCATCGATTTGTCGTCATCGCTGTCGTCTTTGCACTCGCCATGGCCCGTCTTTAATTTCGCAAAACTGTCCGAACGACCCAACCTTTTTTTCTGACTGCTTTTCGAACAAGGCCTTTCGCACTCGACAACGCTCCCCAATTATTAACAACAACAACAACAACGCATAATAATAATAATAATAATAATAATAATAATAATAATAATAATAATAATAATAATAATAATAATAATAATAATAATAATAATAATAATAATAATAATAATAATAATAATAATAATAATAATAATAATAATAATAATAATAATAATAATAATAATAATAATAATAATAATAATAATAATAATAATAATAATAATAATAATAATAATAATAATAATAAATGAGCGTCGAGGGCATTTTTAGACTCATCATTTCACGAGGCAGCACGTGCGTTCGAGTGAGCGAGAGCGAGCGTCGTACCAACGTAATCGCGAGGTCTTGTAACACGCGTGCATCCCGCTTACGCGAGTTTCCCCCGGTCCAGCCTGAATAGGAGCGCATAACTCCATTCTCGCGATGCGGCGGGAGAGGAAGAGCCACGGTTCGTCGACACGCGATACGCAAGATCGTCTTGCACGCGTTAACCGTTCGAGCCGTTGGAATTTAATTCCAGAAAATCATCCTCGCGAGATTATCGTTGCGCGAGCGTGTCATCCGTACACACAAGCGTACGAACGACCACAATCGCGCACGCAGCGCGCGGAGTGAAATTTCAATCCGACGCTTCTTACGATGCGAATGGTTTAACTCGGCAGGAAAAAAAAAAAGAAAAGAGTTGCACTGAACTTATCAAATATTTCATCCGAGACTCACGAGAAAGTTATCGCGCCGTTCTCGGTGATATTACAGACGGCTATCCGGCATTTGTTTCTACGCGAACGATAAACATCCTAAAGTATATTATTTATAAAAGAAAAAAATAAATATATGTATGAACTGTGCAATGTTTTTATTAATAATTTTATGGTCATTAATTAAGTAAATTTATGAGACCGAGGATGCAATTAATTACGACGATTGTTTTGAAAAAGAATTTCATGAAGTTGTACTGAACTTATCAAATATTTCATCCGAGACTCATGAGAAAGTTATCGCGCCGTTCTCGGTGATATTACAGACGGCTATCCGGCATTTGTTTCTACGCGAACGATAAACATCCTAAAGTATATTATTTATAAAAGAAAAAAATAAATATATATATGAACTGTGCAATGTTTTTATTCATAATTTTATAGTCATTAAGTAAGTAAATTTATGAGACCGAGGATGTAATTAATTACGACGATTGTTTTGAAAAAGAATTTCATGAAGTTGGTATACGGAAAGATTCTAAGATACCTAAGTACTTCATTGAGAAAAGGATCCACCTCTAAAAAGTTGGTGGGTCACGATATATCGAATTGTCGATAATTTTATATCGCACACCATTGTTTCTAGTAAAAATTACCGACCCAAGAAAAATTACCATAACACATTGAAATAGGACGCCAGTGCGCCACCTCTGGCAGAAAGTCTCAGATTATCCAAGAATTGTTACCATAATATCTAATAAAAATTCTTATAAATCCGGTACTTCCTACCATAGGTGGCGCCCTGGGCGCCCTACTACTATGTGCTATGGTAATAATCTCTTAAGCGGTATAGTAATTTTTAATAGATGCTTCGCTCAGTGTTGAATTACATATTGAAGGTGCAAGTACTTCAAGTATCAAGGACTATTATTATTATTATTATTATTATTATTATTATTAAAAATTCTTATAAATCCGGTACTTCCTACCATAGGTGGCTCCCTAGCGCCCTACTACTATGTGCTATGGTAATAATCTCTCAAGCGATATAGTAATTTTTAATAGATCCTTCTCTCAGTGTTGAATTACGTATTGAAGGTGCAAGTACTTCAAGTATCGAGCACTGGGCAGTTCTTGAGTTCTGACAGAACTTAATACTGGCAGAACTCAATAGCTCAAATTTTGAGCACTGGGCACTGATACTTCAATACGTACTTCAAGTACTTAGTGTATGTGCCCAGCTACGCAACATAGCATAAAACACCTCACAAAAATTGGCAAAAGCATTTGCAGACCAATACCAGAATACAGTCATCCTATTCGTGAACTGCAAAAAAGGCACTCCAGAACATAAAAATCCCTCAAACCACTGCACTGAGAAAAAATTACATAGTTAAAGCAACAATACTGACTTTTTACCATAAAAAATAGTTCCCAAGGGGAACGTCTACATATTATAGTTACGACAATCACAGAAAATCATCGTTGCAACTATAATCATAGTTTAATCAATTGAAAATATACTATCAGAAACTATCTATATAGATGTTCCTCCTGGGAACTATTCGTTATAGTAGGAAACACTATCCTTTTTCTCAGTGTGCCATACGGAATCTGGGAAGAATCAGCCAACCTAACGAGACTCTGCCCAACCAGCGCAAACCAGCGAATTCGTTCCTTTAAGAC
This sequence comes from Ichneumon xanthorius, assembly GCA_917499995.1. Taxonomy (NCBI): domain Eukaryota; kingdom Metazoa; phylum Arthropoda; class Insecta; order Hymenoptera; family Ichneumonidae; genus Ichneumon; species Ichneumon xanthorius. Next base: position 18,616,830 of record OU824201.1, read on the forward strand.
AAAAATAGCATCACAACCATATCAACAGGAACACGACAACTCAAGAAACGATTCGTATCCAATCAGCTAGCAAACATTGAACCTCTTTGCCCACAACCGGGACAAAATATTTCCCGAAGACATAAATTTCCAATACACACTACATATGGACACTTAATCAGAGTGACGAACGAAGGAGTATAAGATTGTATACAGCATATAAACGGAAAAACTACTGACTCATTCTAGGGCAAATATAAGAAAGCCAGGTTGGACTCCGATTGATGGTCCTTTAACGATATACATATATCTATATATAGTAACGGCCGAGCGAATGAATAGCGCGCGTATTTGGTTTTGGGGCGGATATTATTAATAATGATCACGGCTAAATATCTCGAGTATGAATTGTCCTACGTCTGTTGGTTCAGTCCAGACGGTTTCACATGACGATCGATCTTGTAACGATCGTCCGTTCGTTCGTCTATTGTCAAACCTAACTAATACCGTGTGTCAGCTAAATATCATTTAAGTAACTTCACTTAATTTACTTAATTTAAATAAATATTTATTTACATCAAATAAATATTTTACTTAAACCAAATAAACGGTGACAGTCAAATCAATTATTTTTCTGGGTGTGCGACCTTAATGTGTAAATGTATAAATGTTTAATATGTGAAAAAGTCATTAAATCATTGCACGTATTCTTGACAAACGAACGCTCGTCACTACTAAAAGTACACTGATAAAAAAATATCGTTGTATCAACTAAACTAAAATAAATATTTTGCCATTGCAGCTAAAAGATTAATTAATTCAACAATTTTTTTGATGATTTCGCTAAAATATTTTTGAGGCGCTAAAATATTTTGTTCGTCCAACAAAATATTTATTTGAACGTCCGTGCCCGAATGTTCGATTGATTCAATTGCATTTTTTATCAGTGTATTAAGTATTTAAAACGAAACTGTAAAAAAAATATCTGTACGAAGTGACAAATGCAGAAAAAAAAGGCTGCGCCAGCTGCGAAAGTTAAATGCAACGAAAACAAACGATCGGGGGCGTTGTTTCCCGTTGCGAAACGCGAATAACGATAGAAACGTTATGGAAACCTGTCGTTGCGGATTCCAGCGAGATCGCCCACGCGTCCCACCACACTCTATCATTAATTGAGGAGGTTGCCCACGACTTCGTTGCAGACGCGTGACTCCATCGACCGCAGCTTGGCGTGCTGAATATCATTTTGCCGTGCACCTGGCGTTCGCCTGTGGCGAGACATCGATCGATCGATCTTGCGTGTCACTTCAACCTGCTCCGTTAAAACCGATCGTCCAAGACGTCGTTGCTCCAGTCCCGGAAGGGCGTAGGACGTGGCTCATAGGACACTACATACGCCCTTTTTACTCTGGGACTGGAAGCCATGATGCGCGCATGCGCGCGACCTGAAATTTACATTGCAACACGTTCATTTTATTGGTATAAAGTTAGTGCTGGGTCGATAATGTAAAAAATTTATCACTAAAGTAGAAGTAAATTTTGATAACATTTTGCCTAGGCTAGATCGAATGAAAGGGACCGGAAATGGCGTAAATGCAACCAATTCGGAAAATTTGCTCGTAAACATTAAAAAACGTATGAACTTAAGCAGAAATTCAACGGCGCTGCAACGCTCATTTCATTGGTGTAGTGCTGGGTAGCTGATGTAAAAAATTGGTCACTAAAGTACATGATTTTGATAACATTTTGCCTAGACTAGATCGAATGAAAGGGACCGGAAATGGCGTAAATGCAATTAATTCGGAAAATTGGCGCATGAACGTTAAAGAAACTATGAACTTAAGCTGAAATTCAGCGACGCTGCAATGCTCATTTCATTGGTATAAACGTAGTGCTGGGTAGCTGATGTAAAAAATTTGTCACTAGAGTACGTGATTTTGATAACATTTTGCCTAGGGTGGATCGAATGAAGGGGACCGAAAATTGCGGAAATTAAAAAAAATTCGGAAAATTTACTCATCAACGGCAAAAACGATGTCCAAACTTAAGTGCAAACATTTTTAATTGGTACAAACGTACACAGTAAAAAATAATTTCGTCAAATAAGTGACAAACTCGTATGTTCAGGTTCGAATATTACAAATCTGCCCTTTTATTTCTCGTGCAATTAACAATTTTAGTTTGTACTTTTGTTTGTGAAACTGTAAAATTAACAAATAAAAAATTGTGGACGTTTGTGGACAATAAGTTGTTGTAAAAAGTGCAAACGTTTTTTTACTGTTTATTGCGGGATAGCAGATCTCAACTATACACGACTTTGATAACATTTAGCCGAGGTTAGATCGAATGAGCGGAACCGGAAATGACAAAAATGCAAAAAAACTGCTTCTACACCCAGAAAAATAATTTATTTGACGGCCACCGTTTATGTAGTTTAATTTATTCGATTTCAATAAATATTAATTTCATTTAAGTAACTATTTACTTAATTAAAATAAATATTTATTTAAATCAAATAAATATTTTACTTAACCAAAATAAACGCTGACCGTCAAATAAATAATTATTCTGGGAGTAGTTAAAAAAACCTTGGCTCTAGAAACAAACTATCTCAAACTGTACCATGCGATATGACGTCGCTATATTACAATTTCAGGCTGACAAGAGACCTAACCGCTCCGCTAAAATTAAAATCTGAAAGTTCAAAGACATTAGTAGGACACTCGGGGTGGGCGTTTTCCAGGCTTCGACTATTCTGAACAAAAAAAAAAGAAAAGAAAAACAAAGCGTAACCGCTGACGATGACGATGAGAGATGGTCGAAGCTCGTTGCGTAAACACAACCTTTACGCACGTTACATCTATAGATATATATATAGATATATAACCGCCTTAATTTTTCGTAATATATTAGTCTGCGATGGTTTCGAGTCCAAAACTACAATATGTCATATACACATTTTCTCGTTTAACCGACGAAAGGTCTTTGGAACGGGGGCGAGTTGGGACTCGGCCCACCATTTCCGGTTGCGTGAAAACGAACAGTGGCGTACCTGAGAGTCTTTCGCGATTTACGATTTACATGCTTCTTTGTAACGAAGCAATGAGACGCGTCTCGTTTGATATCTCGTCCACGGACACGACAGTTTCGTCGAGGCTGTACGATGTTTAGTACAAATCATATTTCATCAACTAATGCGCAAATACGCGAATATTATTGTCAGGGGGAAAATGTATATAGCATTGAGAAGAAACAGCGTAAATAAAGATGGAAGGGAGTTCGAGTTTCATACATTTTATGTAAAAAAAAGAATTACGAACTGCGAATAAATGTTTATTTACTGCGAATAAATATTTATTTTCTGCGAATAAATGTTGATGTGCTGCGAATAAATATTTATTTGCTGCGAATAAATATTCATTTACTGCGAATAAATATTTACTTACTGCGAATAAATACTTATTTACTGCAAATACATATTTATTTACTGCGAATACATATTTATTTACTGCGAATAGATATTTATTTACTGCGAATAGATATTTATTTACTGCAAAAAATTATTTAGTTACTGCGAATAGATATTTATTTACTGCAAACAAATATTTAGTTACTGCGAATAGATATATATTTACTGCGAATAGATATTTATTTACTGCGAATAGATATTTATTTACTGCGAATAGATATTTATTTACTGCGAATAGATATTTATTTACTGCGAATAGATATTTATTTACTGCGAATAGATATTTATTTACTGCGAATAGATATTTATTTACTGAAAATAAATATTTATTTACTGTAAATAAGTATTTATTTTCTGCGAATAAATATTTATTTGCGGGGCAAATAATTTTTTTCCGGGTGTCCGCGACGAAGTTGTAAGCCTCTGGCGATTTATGGACGAGCCCGCAGTAATTTATCGGAGTTAATTTTTAGGAAACGAGAAGTTTGTAGAAACGTGTTTCGAGAATAATCGTTCGAGCGCGAGCGGGCGCAGAAGAATCGACAAATGTTCAGTTGTGCGTATTTGATTTACACGCGGCTGATTACACATATGTTACGCTGAAAAAAAAAAAAAAAAAAAGATTTTTTCCATCGAGATAAAGATCGAACTTACGGTTTCGTGAAATGTTCAGTCCCCGTTGCGGTGCCAACGGAAATTCAATTTATTTTTATCGCCTCTCTCATAAATTCATTTCTCAACGATCACTTTTATTTTGTCTACAATTTTTAGTTTTTTTAATTCCATAAAAAAAATTAATGTGTTTTTTTTTTGTTATCGCGATAAAGATCGAACTTACTGTTTCGTGAAATTTTCAGACCCAATTGCAGTGCTAACAAAAATTCAATCCACACATACAGTAATTTATTTTTACCGTCTCTCTCATAAATTAATTTCTCAAACAATCGCTTTTATTTCGTTTACAATTTTTTGTCTATTTTTCTTAAAAAAAAAAAATAAAAAATAAAAATAAAATGTTCGCAGGACTGTCGTACCATTTATGAATGGATGGAGGGACGACGGAGAGTGCGGGAGGAGGAAGAGGAGCGGTCGTCGGGAATCTGAGAGATCTGGAAGGATGGTGGAACGCCTCGGGCATCGCGATATGGAGCTTCGTACTCTTCGGCGCTTTTTTACTGAACGCAACCCTTCTGCTCGCCTTTCTGAAGCGGCCCGGTCTCCGCACAATCTCGAACAGGTTTGTTACCACCTTTTTAATATTTTTTTTTTTCACCCTTTATGCTTACATCGCATGCACATTTACGTCGTTTACAGCACCCAGGGAGACCCTTGACCTCTTTAGCCCCTGAGACGACGCCACTCTCGGAGTTTCTACGTTTCCTTGAACTGGATCACACGCCTTCAACCCCCCACCCCCACCCCCCTCCCCTCCCCGCCCCTCCATCCATCCTTCAGACACATCTTTTCCATTTATTATCAAAACACGCGACTTTTTATGGACTTTCGTCAGGCATCCTTCACCATGCATTTAGCCTCAATCGCGAACCGCCAATCAGCAATTTTCACCCCTGTTTCACGCGCATTCGTCTGCGCAGCTATTCCACATTCGACCTCAGTTACTTTTTCCTGTTAAAAAAAAAATGTTTATTCGTAAGAGTCGAAACTACTCTGTAAAAAAATGTTGTTTCGGAATTAATTAATGGTATTGAAAGCTTTTTTACATAAGGTATTTCTGAGAATAACAATTTATTTTTATAGTCCAGTTTTCGAGCAACACCCAGAAATGTAATTTATTTAATGGCCACCGTTTATTTGGTTTAAGTAAAATACTTATTTGATTTAAATAAATATTTATTTCATTTAAGTAATTATTTACTGAATTAAAATAAATATTTATTTAAATCAAATAAACTTTGGCCGTCAAATAATTTTTTTTTCTGTTTGTAATGGAGTTTCTTTATCAGACTTTGCGCTCGTATTCTCGATCGTATCCATCCATCCTTCCGACACAGCTTTTCCATTTATTGTCAAAACACACGACTTTTATGGACCTTCGTTAGGCATCCTTCACTGTGCACTTAGCCTCAATCGCGAACCGCCAATCAGTAATTTCCACCGCTCTGCCACGCGCATTCGTCGGCGCAGCTATTCCACATTCGACCTCAGTTACTTTTTCCTGTTAAAAACAAAAATAACAATGTTTATTCTCAATATTACTACACTGTTAAGAAAATTTTGTTTAGAAAGTAATGAAGGGTATTGAAAGATTTTTTTATATAAATTGTTTCTGAGATTTCAAACACATGTGCATTGCCATTTTGCAGTAAAATTTTTGTTTATTATTTTTGATGAACATTATTTTGTAAATTCCAGGCGAAAGATTTGTAAGTTTAATATATCTGTTTTCTTATTTTACAAAAAAAAGTACATTAATCTTTAATGTAATGTGAGTAGTGTAAACAAATTTCTAGTTCCAGTACATTAAATTTAATGGAATTTCCTTATCAGACTTGCGCTCGTTTTCTCAATCGGATCCACCCATCTTTTAGACACACATTTTCCATTTATTATCAAAACACGCCACTTTTTATGGACTTTCGCTAGACACTGTATAAATAAATTGTAAATTTGATGTACTGGAACTTGAAACATGCTTACGTTACTTGCATTAACTAAACATTAATGTTTTTTCCTGAAAAATAAAAAAAGCAGATATTAAAAATTACAAATCTTTTGCCTGTGATTTACAAAAAATCTTAATTAAAAATAAAAATTTTGTCGAAATTTTAGACACTTTATATAAAAAAGTTTCCAATAAATTTCTTTAATTTTCAATCAAACATTTTGTAACCTTGCGTACATTTGGCCTCAATCGCGATCCACCATTCAGTAATTTCCACCGCTGTTCCACGCGCACTTGTTTGCGCAGCTTTTCCACATTCAACTTCAGTTACTTTTTTCCTGTCGAAAAAAAAAAAAAAAATAGAAGAATATTTACTCTTAAGAGTCGATACCAGTTTTCCAGCTAATGGAATTTCTTCATCGGACTTTGCGCTCGTTTTCTCGATCGTATCTGAACGACGCTCGAAAGCTTGGTGCCTGAAAAAACAATTTCAATGCCCAAGGCCGGAGAACAACTTCGAACGGGAGTTCAAAGTAATTCTCGAGCATTAAAAGTCCGTAGGAACACAGGCGACGGCGACGAGAATAATAGAGTGTGACCAAACGGTTTTACTCCCTGACCGTGTTCGAGTTCGCGTTTGACCTCTTTTTCTCCCTCGCAAGCTACCGAACGAGCGTCCGGACGGTCCCAAGTTGATCTCGAGAAAACGTGTCGCTTTCCACGTTTCCGTTTATTTATTTATTTTGTTTTTTTCTCCGGCGCTCCGAACCCCGAAATGGTACGTGTCAGCCAAACTCGTACCAACTGTGGATAAACGATACTAAGACTTCTATGCAAATTTAATTTATTACGAATTTGGCACATTTACATCTCTACCACTCACAACTCTAACACATAACAACTCTACTAGAAATCATTACCATATTACAATTCTACCGGAATTGAAATAAAAGTGTACCGGAATTTAAATAAAACTCTTTATTTCAATTCCGGTAGTTTTTTTCTTCAGTGGCAGAGTTCTAATACGGTAGAGTTGTAATATAGTATACGATTTGTTCATTTTTCTGAGTACGTATGAATTTTTTCAGAATTTCGTGTAATTTTTAAAAATCGCGTTTTTAGTTAATAAAAAAAGGTAATTTGAAAAGATTACACAAAATTCTGAAAAATTTATACGTATTGAAAAAAGGTAACAAATTGTTTTTATGAAGAAAAAGTTAAGTTGCCGGGGGATTTGTTCAACAATTTTTTTTCCATTCATTTGTTGATAACATTTTGGAATAATTATTATGCAAAATCAATCTTTTCAGCACCTTTCATACGCTTGATTTTTTTCAGATTTTCATCCCATCGAGAAGTATTCGCGATTCTCTCTCAATTCTCTCTGAACTCACGTGGGGTCAGGCTATCCGCTAGTATATCTTAACCATCCGAGCATTGAAAAAATAGGTCGAAATACGTGACAGTTAATTTAAAAAAAAAATAAAATGTCAAAAAATTCCAAGGCTCCTCCTTCGAGTTCATTTTTTTTCGACTTTCAATGTCCTCAAACGGCACGATAAAAGGCCTCCAAAACTTCGGGCAGGACCCAATATTATGTATTTTTTTCCGTACAGCACGTTGGGCACGTTGGAATTTCCCTACCTCCATTGGGAGCCGAGATATCGACCTTTGAAAATCACGAAAATTTACGTTTTTCCAAAAATTGCTCCAAAATGGAAAAATCGTTGTCCAGTCGATTTTTTTTTTTGTTTCAAGGCTATATTCCATGTATTTTTTCCCGCTGATCACGAATACAACAATTATTTTACTTCCAAAACAATATTTTCCATTTAAATCCCAAAAATACGATTTTCCGTCCATAAAATCGAGATTTTCAATGTCTCACTGCACTTTAGCCCCAAAAAGGCCAGATTCGTGTTCAGCTTTATCTCACTCTACGTAACAGTGCGGGAAGTCAGAAGTCCCGCAATCCAACCGGCGCCGGAACGGCCTGGCCTGGCCCGGCGCTGGCCGGACCAAACGGTCTGACTTTCCTCGTTTCCACTTGCGCGGCCCGGCTCGCTCGTATTACTGACCTATTCGATCGAGCGGCAGTAAAACGGAAGTGAGTGGCTCTCGATTTCACGAAGAGGTTTCAGACGTCGTTTCTCGTTCGACCATGCATCGCAAAAAAAAAAAAAAAAAAAAAAAAAAGTTTCATTGCCTTTTCCGGTTCGGCTCGCACGCTATCGGACGATTTTTTTTCCACGGCACGCTGCCACGTTCGACGTCCCGGAGAATCTTCGCGGTTTTTCGCGATCGATCGTGCTAAGCACGAAAAAAAAAATATTAATAAATGTCTTTTAACAGCCGGCTCGCTTTCGATCGGTAAAAAAAATAGTTTCTCTTATCTTCGCGTGTTATTCAAGCTGACACGCTCGATTTCTCAAATAATCGTCGTAGTTTCCCAGCGAATCGTACGGTGTATTAAAAAAAAAAATATATATATATATATAGGTCTTCGTTTGCCGACTCGCTGTCGATCGGTAAAAAAAATCGTTTCTCTTATCTGTGCGTGTTATCCAAGCCGCTCGATTTCTCATACGGGCTTCGCAGTTTTACCGTAAATCATAAACCGCAGTTTCACCATAAAAAAGTAATGTATATGTAAGATAAGTTTGAAAAACAGCATTTTGTCTTTCGATTAGCCGTCCCGCTATTCTTTCCTATCCACGTGCCGAAACTCGAGCGCGTCGATCGGTAAAAAAAATCGTTTCTCTTATCTTCGCCTGTCGTTCAAGCTGACACGCGCGACTTCTCAAGTAATCTTCATAATTTCACCATACATCGTAACATCGCAAGAAAAAAATATATATGTGTAAACATAAAGAGTAAAAACAGCATTTAAATATAAATATAAATATAAAGAACAAAAATAGCATTTAAATGTAAATATAAAAATAAAGAACACAAACAGCATTTAAATATAAATATAAAAATGAAGAACAAAAACAGCATTAAAATATAAATATAAAGAACAAAAACAGCATTTTCTCCGCGAAGAAGCAGTTGTTTCCCCGCAAATCGTAACAGCGTATTAAAAAATAATAATAATATGTCTTCGTTTCCCGGCTCGCCGTTGATCGGTAAAAATAAAATCGTTTTTATTATCTTCACGTCTACTCAAATGGTCACGCTCGACTTCTCAAACGATCCTCGTAGTTCCACCACAAATTGTAACACCGTAAGAAAAAAGTGTATTTATATAAAATAAATAAATAAAAAAACATCATTTTCTCCGCCAAGAAATAGTAGTTTCTCCGCGAATCCTTAAAGCGTATTAAAAAAAAAAGTCCATCTATGTCTTCGTTTGCTCTCGCTCGGTAAAAAAAATCATTTTTACTATCTTCACGTATTCAAATTGACACGTCGATTTCTACGCTCGATTTCTCAAACAATCCTCGTAGTTTCACCATAAATCGTAAGACCGTGAGAAAATAATAAATAAATAAAAACGGAACTAAAAAAAAACAGCATTTTCTCTTTCCATCGTTCGACGAACACCCAATTTTTTTACCTATCCGCGTGCCGAAATTAGCGCGTCCTCGCAGGAGGAACGCATTTATCGCTGGCTCACCGGTGCACTTCATAAATATTATAAAATTCCATCGACCGGTATCGATAGGCTCTCATTTGCTACGCAGTATGCGAGCACGTTATGAGCCCTCGCTCACGAGTCTCTCGCATGCCCGCGACACCGTCGACTCGACACAGCCGGACATTGATTATTTATAAAGACCATGTCATCGCAGCGCTCCGATGCAGCGATTTCCACAACTCCTTTTTTCGTTCGAAGGTTTCGAGTTTAAATTCGCAAAAATTTTTCCGAGCTCCTTTGCGAGTCCGTACGTTTGTTCCATATGTGTAAAAAAATGTACATTTTCACGATAATATACACGACGATATAGACGAGGTGTAGAGTTTTCGGCCACCTATATTTTCGAAATATAGGGGAAAGTGGGGCAAAATGGGACAAGAAGCAAAACGCAATTTTCCAATCGTTTGTGGATGTTTCATTTTGCCCCATCGATACATCCGGATTTTCTGTTCCGTTTTTTCCTCACTCTGCCATCAAAAAATTATTTGAAAATTGCACTTGGAAATTAATTGTTAATTCAATTATATATGAATATAAATTAATTTAAAAAATGTATATTTTCACGATAAACATGCGACGATGTAGACGAAGTGTAGAACTTATATTTTCGAAATATAGGGGAGAGTGGGGCAAAATGGGACAGCGGGTAAAAACGCAACACTGTTGCAAAACGTAAGTTTCCAATAACTTTTGGACAATACGATGGGGCGAAACGTTACAGAAAACCCGGAAGTATTGATTTTTAACTATCGAAGGAATTAAGAAAAAAAAAATCAAGCAATAAATTATTCGAAATTTTGTCGAACAAATTGGATAAATTTAATTCACGAGAGTAATATAAAACCGTGCATAAAAAATAGTTGAGTAGGGCGCAACCGATACAACTCGTATATAGCTGTGCAAGCCGCCTTCGAGTAAAAAAGGGGGCAAAATGGAACATCCAAAGAACGATTGAAAACCAATATTTTGCTTACTGTCCCGTTTTGCCCCACCGTCCCATTTCGCCCCACCGTCCCATTTTGCCCCACCGTCCCATTTTGCCCCACCGTCCCATTTTGCCCCTCCTGCCCTGCATCAATTCCCCGAGGGGCACTTCGGTGAAATTTGGACGAAGCCGATCGCGCAGTGCGAAAATTATCGTGTCCGCTCAGTCGACAAACTTCCGTTTCCGGACCGTGCAATAACTATCCGTGCCTCTCCCGGGACGACGTTTTCTCAAGCGCCGGGTTCCAACGTCGCCCGCAAAGTTCGAGAGCCAAGTAAAACAATCGCGCTTGCGAATAACGCCCGAGAGAACTGTTTCGCCGTTGTCGCAATTGCAGCGTCCGGGCGGGCCAATAAAATGAATAATCACGTCGCGAAGACAGAGCCAGTGTCGAAGAGCTCGGAAAACAACGTGAAAACGTTACCGGGCGAGTCACAGAGGCGCTTTGTTAGTTTTCCGCTAGCGCATTTTCAGGTACAGCGCGACAGCGCGGAAGCGACGCTCGGGAAGTTTCGCAATCGACGGAAATACACTTGCGTGGCGCGACGGTCGCGCGTGCGCATGCGCGGACGGCGCAGCCTCTGTAACGCAGCGCGTGTGGGAAACCCAACGATTTAATAACGAATGGATCTGGACGATTATGCAAAATCGTAAACAAGACTCCTTATTATGATAATGAAAGGCGATATGGTAACGGTTGTGTCACGTGTCCCCAGCTCTTTGTTGACACGGCTGTGTCCGTCGGTCCATTCTGGATCGTTATCCGAGCCGCAGCGAAGCACGCGTCGATCCGACGATCGCGCGAACTCGCCCGCTCGTTGGGGAAAAGGGAGTCTGATTTTTTTCGCTGGTGTAAACAAACGACACCCGTATCGGGTTGCTCCGCGCTCGAGGGAGTCAAAACATTGACCATTGACGCAAATCGTCGGTCGAATGCGTAAGGCGCGCGTTTGCTAATGATGGACATAAATACACAACGGCATCGTTTGCAACGGCAACTTTGTCGCGAAGCGATTGCGTCCGTGCGAAACATACTCTCGGTGTTTTCGAGGATTGGCGAGATCGATGTTTAAGAACCAACATTTTCTAACGGTTGCATTTTAGCTCATGGAATGGTATTTATTAGTCATTCCATTTACGCACGTCCCGAACTGGAAATCTAATCTTTCGACCAGAAGTGACGTTATACCGGAAATAAGTCACTTCCGGTTTGAAAGTCTCATTTTTTGACCGGAAGTGACGTCATACCGGAAATACGTTACTTTCGATTTGAACGTCTCATTTTTCGACAAGAAGAGACGTCATACCGGAAATACGTTGAAAGTCTCTTTTCTCGACCGGAAGTGATATCAAACCGGAAGTACGTAGTTTCTGGTTTGAAAATTTAAGTTTTTCGACCGGATATACGTCACTTCCGGTTTGAAAATCTCATTATTCGACCCGAAATACATCACTTCCGGTTTGGAAATCTCATTGTTCGACAGAAAGAGACGTCATACCAGAAATACATCACTTCCGGTTTGAAGATCAAATTTTTTTGGGCGGACATGATGTATTTTCTATATCATGTCACTTCCGGTAAAAAAAAAAAATATTTTCAAACCGAAAGTGAGGTATTTCCGGTATGAAGTCACTTCCGGTCAAACTCCGATATTTTCCAACCGGAAAGGACATGTTTCCGGTATGGAGTCACTTCCGGTCGAAAACCTATATTTTCAAACCGGAAATGACGTTTCAGAGAATATTTTTAATTTTTCAAAAGGTTAAAAAGTTCGCTCATGGGATGAAATTTATTTAATTCCATGGGCTGCATTTTCTAAAGGTCGAATCCGCGTCAACAAACACAGTCGGCGCGCGAGGGAGAGTAAAATCGAAGCGCCACTCAAAATCTCGTAACTCTCGCATGAATGATGACCGGCGAGAGTCCGGGGGTCCCCGCTACGATTCCCCGTAACACATTGTGCAAGAGCTTTTCTGAGCGTCGTACAAATTCCGTTAGAATTTACGAGGGAACCGTGAAATCTTCGAGGGACCTTGACACTCGAACGAGCTTTCGAGGGTCTGTTTACTCGGGTTTCGAGCTCGCCACGACAGTCTCGACGTCGCAACAGTTTGTTCGATTTATTTCACAAGACATCCAATTACGAATATTGGACCGACGGTCCAGGCGAGCTCGAATTATCATTGAATTCGTTGAATTTCGCGAACGAGCTCGAAGCAATCGCTCGAGGGCTTGACTGACTCGAGACCGGGTAAACAAGTCGAGCAATTTCGAGCCGTCCGACTGCGAACCCGCGAGAAGAACGGCCGGAAGAGAAACAGCTGCTGTTGCGCTCCTCGGAGCGACAACGTGTGCAATACAGCATCCTCGGTGGGTGTTGTGACAAGCTCCACGAAAGTCGAAACACACTCGCCGCCAGTGGCGAGATGTAATTGTGAAAATACATCGAGAACACACAACCAGAAATTTTTTTTATTTAACGGGCACCCGCATATAAATTTTTACTTGGTTTAAACAAATATTTATTTAAATTAAATAAATATTTATTTTTATAGATTGTAATATATTTATTGGATGCATAGAAGCAAGAAAATACAAGAACAGGGCAGAAATTTACATTTGAAAATAATTAATTGTTTGGCTAGCGAGAATTTCAGAGTCGAGAGTTCTTGTTTCGCAAATACAGTATTTCTACTACTCCTATAGTCTGTCTACATATCCTAAATAATACAAATAAAAAGTAATATAAATAAATACAATAAATGTTTATCGAAAGAAAATAAATATTTATTTCAATAAAATAAATGATTATTTAAACCAAATAAAAATTTATTTGTGGAGCGCTCGTCAAATAAATTATTTTTCATCACTTGGTGCGGAAATGGCCACTTTTCCGCCCGCTTCGCGTGCGTAAAACCGCAATTTTCGCACCTTGTGATGAAAAATTTCGTACGTCCCTCGTGCGAAACACTTTTTCTAACTCGTGTGACTACAGCACTCGACTTCGGCTCGTGCTGCAAACTCACTCTCGTTAGAAAAACGTTTTTCGCCCTCGTGGAGTAATGTACTATTTCTGGGTACATGCATGTATCTTGTTATTGGGGGCTCGACTCGCGACGGGTCACAGTACGCGAAGATATCGCGAGGGACCTAAACATCTTTAACGATGTGGGGTCAAAGTCTTCGTGTTCCCAATGGATATTTATAAATCTATATAAATTATAAGCGCATTCTCGGAAATGCCTATTTTTAATGCTCTGAGGCGATATGAGATACCACGGTCGGTAATGAAAACTGTAATTATTATTTTACATTATTATTTATTGTTATTATTATGTCTTATCGGAAAGATTGAAAAGGTCTCATCGAAAGCATTAAAAATATCTTATTGAAAGAAAACTTCTCATCTCTTCAAACCCAACGACTATTTTCGACGCCTTCAGAGTCCAGCCCGAGGAAAAACGTGTTTCTTTTCATACAAAAAAAAAAAACGTTCACAACCCAAGCAATCGGAACTGTCAAAGGTGATCGAAAACAAAAATAGCCATGTAAAAATATAATTCCGACTGCGAGCATCCATAAAGTGTTGCAATTCGGAGGTCTATTTTGACACGCTGACAGTTGCATGGTTCGACCGAAAAGAGTCGTGCGCGTCGAACGGCAATTGAATTCGTTGTTATTTCCGGACGTGAAGATTTCTCGAGGGTCGAAGACGCTCGTAAAAATGTTAGCACCTGCGAGCCGCGCTAGAGAAGCTTCTTGCAGCGGGCGAATGTTATCTTATTCGGTTCCACTGTTCCGCTTTTAAATCTCCGTTGCGTGCTTCGCGAGGGATGCGCAAAAAGACACGGAGGTGCTACTTCCGCGATGCGTGTGCGATATTTAACGGGTTTTCGAGAAGCTCTCTACGCTTCGCGAAACGCGCGCGCGCGCCTTTCTCGCAGCGCGTTAAAGGCGGGCAAGGTCACCGTGGCGAAACAACGAGGCGTGACGCTCGGTTCGCGCCGGGAGGGCAGGGCTAAAGTTAGATGCGCCGGCCAAAGGAAACATCAACCGGTTTGAAGGGTCTCTCATTGCGTTGACGAGCCTTCTTGCCTCCTCGTACACGACGCAACACCCTGTTTCGTTACCGCCTTGCCGAAAAGCCTCCGAAGGCTCTCTCGAGAAAAGCTCGCTGTAACCGGCAAACCGATAATTGACGCTTCGAATAGACTCGGGTCTCGACGCGGGCGAACTACTTTTTTTTTATTGGTTCCGAATTCGATCAGTAAATCGTGAAAATTTGATCCGTACATTTTTTTTTAGATTGTTCCGTACATTTTTTTTTTTTAAGTGACCCAAAATTGTCCAAATTTGATCGGCGAATTTTCAAAAATCGATAAGGAAATTTCCAAAATTTGATCTGCAATTTCCAAAATTTGATCTGGTAATTTCCAAAATTTGATCTGCAATTTCCAAAATTTGATCTGCATTTTCCAAAATTTGATCTGGTAATTTCCAAAATTTGATCTGTCAATTTCCAAAAATTGATCTGTCAATTTCCAAAAATTGATCTGTCAATTTCCAAAAATTGATCTGTCAATTTCCAAAAATTGATCTGTCAATTTCCAAAATTTGATCTGTTAATTTTCGCAATTTCATTTGTAAATTTTTTAAATCCCCTCTGTACGGAGCAAATCTTCAAAATCTGCTCCGTACGTCTTCAAGATCCATCCCGTACATTTTCAAGATTCGATCCGTATATTTGCAAAATTTGATCCGTAGATTTTCAAAGTTCGACCCGTTCATTTTTAAGGTTCGTTCCCTACATTTTCAAAATTCCATCCTCAAATTTTCAAAACTCGACACGTAAATTTTCAAAATTCAGTAGGTCAATTTTCAAGATTCGACCCATAAATTTAAAAAATTTCCAAACAGTCTATGGTCTCCTTGACGACGGATTTGTAATGCGCCGGATTTGTTATACCTCGACCGACCGTCATTTGAATAAAATGCGTCGGTGACACGGTGACGTGACCCTCGGTTCGCGCCGGGAGGGCAGAGCTAAAGTTAGATGCGCCGGCCAAAGGAAACATCAACCGGCTTGAAGGGTCTCTTATTGCGTTGACGAGCCTTCTTGCTCGCTCGTCACGACGTAACTCCCTGTCTTCGTACGCGTTACCAAAAAGCTTCTGAAGGCTCTTTCGAGAAAGCCCCCGGCAGGCCGATAATTGCTGCTCCGAATAGCTCCGGTTTTCAAGGCGGTGGAACCATTTTTTTTTTTAAATTGGACCGACATTCGATGCGTCAACTTTCCAAATTGCCAAACGATCTGTCGTCTCCTTGACGACCCATTTGTAATACGAAATTTTTTATATCTCGACCGATCGTCGATCATACAAAATTAGTCGGTAATCGTACGTTTCCTTTCCCTCCTTGGCCGGAACAATTTTATCAACATCCGAAAATTTTAACGTTCGCTAAAGTGACACCACCGCACAAAGTAACTTCTCATTTTTTAAAACTAATGACAATGATTGACCGGCTATTATTGCAATTTTTGGGTATTTTTTGTAAACTTTTTAGCTTGAATAAAATGCGTCGATAATCATAAGTTTCCCCTCCCGACCCTCCTCGGCCCTAACAATTTCACCAGCATTCGCAAATTTTAACATCCGCTAAAGTGACTCCTCCGATGAACGTAATTACTCAATTTTTTTACCAGCGACAATGATTGACCGGCAATCGCAATTGCAATTTTTGGTGTTTTTTCACGACTTCTCAGCTCGAACAAAATGCGTCATTCGCCAAATTTTACCATCCGCCGAAGCCACTCCTCAGAACGTACCCCATTAATTTTCCCACCTAAAATGATCAACCCTTAATTACCCCAATCATTTACATAAATTCCCCAACTCTTTGATCCCCCAAACGTTCATCCACCCCAATGTTTCCTCCCCTCTCAAATCGCCTCCAACCAACCACCAATAATCATCACTAGATAGATAGACACATATATTTATTTTGCAAAAGACAGTCTCTGTAAAAAAGGAGTCTTCTCGTGAGCTTGATCTTCATAAGCGCTGAAATTTGTACTTCTTACATAGATTTAGTATAACGAATAATAAAACAATAATAACTAACACCCACGATTTTCCATTTCTCTGATTGCAGGTTCGTAATGAATCTCACAGTCTCGAATCTGCTGACATGCGCGATACTCAATCCGCTCTTGATGCTGGACGCTCCACCGTCATCGGCGTCATCGCCGGCTTCGACGTGCGCCATAGCCGAGGGTGCAACAGCTCTGGTGACAACGTCCTCGATCCTGGCAGTGCTGCTAATCGCCCTCGACCAGTACCTCGCGGTGGTGGACCCGTTGCGCTACCGCACTCGAATCGACAAGCTCAAGTGCGGAATGCTCATAGTCTCGGTCTGGCTGATCTCCTCGATGTTCGGCCTCTTCGCCGTCTTCAATCCTCACCCGCAGAGTCTGTGGCTCTCCTGCGAGCGCATTCGTCGCCCGTCGCGAAACTTCACCCAGAACTCCTCGCTGGACTTGACGCTGGACGCGAATCTCCGCCTGGTCGTCAACACCAGCGAGGACTACGCCAGGGAAGGTGAATTCTCCTTCACCGAGTTCGACGAGGACGTGAGTCTCTTCGAGAATTCAACGACGTTGGTCCGAGAGACGATAATCGAGGATTCCATCTCCAGAGAGCGAAACCTCACCGACCTCTCCGGCGAGGACTTCGCGACGACCTACGGCCTCGTCTACGCGGTCGCTTACGCCCTCTTCGCCTACCTGCTGCCCTTCGTCGGAGTCTGCTGGATCTACGTGAGCATCTACTCGGCCGCCCACAAGAACTCCGAGCGAACGCGACGAACGGGCTCGCGTCCCATCCTCTCGTCGGGGAGCTTCAGCGAGGAGTACTGTCCGGTGAGGCAGGACCTCTCCACCGAGGACTTCCGCAGGATACCCAAGATCTCGAGCCTCTCGTCCATAGACGAGAGCATCGAGACTCTGACGCCTAGTCAAATAATGCCCCGTCGGGGCTCGGAGTTCGCCAGTAGTAATAATCACCAGAAAACTATCGAGGAGGAGGAGCCGAGCGCCGTTATATTCACGGTCGGCTCGCGCAAAGTCGACGTGACGCCCCAGCAGCGCCAGAGCTCGCCCGCGCCGGCGGGCGAGGACGAGACCAAAGATAGCAAAGCCAACGACAACAAAGTTCCTACATCGGTGCTGAGGGCACAGTTCCTAGACAGCAGGGAGACGACTCGCACGGACGATCTCGTCAAGAGCAAGTTTCGCGACGAGCCGAGCCAGAAACGCAAGTCCTCGCACGATCTCATGTACGAGGAGATGCTGAGGAGGGACCTGGAGAAACTGCGGATCGGCGAGGCGAGCAGCGAGAGCAGCGACGAGGACGACGAGGACGAGTCGGTCGTTCGTCGCGAGGCTGGCGAGCCCGAGGAGTCGGTCGAGAGGAATCACTACGAGGGGTTCGTCGTCGAGGAGGCCGTCGATCAGCCTCGACGCGACTCCGAGCCGGGCGATCGGGACGCTGAGAGGGAAACCGAAGGTTCGAGGAAGAATTCTCTCGAGGACCCCGGCAACAATCTTCCCTCGCAGTCTTCCATCCTGAAGAGCCAGCAGAACGGAAAGAGCGTACATCGAGGCTCGCACGTCTTCCACAGGACGGAGGCGAGCAACGACGAACCCTACGCGAAGTCCCCGCCGGGTAACCTCGAGGGTTCGATCTTCGGGGCGACGAGCAACACGCCCATAGTGACGATAACGCCGCCCAACAGACCGACGCTTCATCGGGTCTCGAGCGTGAGGAGCACTTCGAGCTACATCAATTCGCTGAAGCACCGGATAAGCAACGGCTCGCTCTTCAAGTACAGGGAGGAGACGAGGGCCGCGCGGATAAGCGCTCTGGTGATCGTCATGGGACTTATTTGCTGGACTCCGTACGTGGTCGTTCTTCTGGCGAGGAACGTGAGCTTCGTCACCGGGAAGGATTTTCCGCACGGGATCGACGTCGCCGCGCTGAGCTTTCTCATTCTCGCGGCCTACGTCAGTCCGCTTCTCTTCGGCTATCGGTCGAGGCGCGTCAAGCGCGAGCTGAGGAAGCTCTTTTGCTTCAGGAAGGAATTGTCGTACAAGAACAATCGGAGCTTGATGGCGAAGAAGGTACTGAAGAGACGACACAGCGGCAACATGAGCCAGCTCGAGATGGACGCTAGGTACAATATATTCAATTGCGTTTACGGCAGAACGAGATGGCCAAAGGACAAGGTGCAGTTCGTTCAGGTGCCGGAGACGGCGCTGGTCGTTGAGACGTGCCGGAGCAGCTTCTCGAGCGGCGCGAGCACGCAAATTTCGAGCACCTCGACCGAGGAGTGCTGAGACGCGGTGAGGGCGCGAAGACTCTTCGCGTTCGTTCGCCTTCGGCGGGAGGGCAGGTCGGATCGAGCCGACGGGTGACCTGGGAGAAACGTAATGGAAGGAGGCTCGGTGGCTGAGGAAGAGAGCGTCGAAGAGACGCTCAAGCGGTGAGCCTGGCTGGCTGGACGTTGCTATGTCGTGACGGTTGATTGACTGAAAGAGACACGAGCGCAAGTGACGAGAGTTCGTCGTGGATGAATTTTGGGCGCATTTGGGTTTTTGGAGCGGTTAAAAATATTGTAAATTTGATGCGCGCGGATTGTTTTTATGCGGAAACTGGGACAGTATATTTTATGTAGAATTGTGATGGAAATTAGTGGAGGTTTGCAATGAAAGTAAAGTAAATTATTGGACTTATAGATCTTTAAGGCAGAATTGAAGAGAATTGTTAATAGTAAAGTATTTCTAAAGTTTTTAATGTATTGTACGTTGATTTTTCACCACGATTGTAGATTGAATTTAATGTACCAGTTTGTGCATAAAATTTATGACACCGACGCAACGACTGAGCGAATGAACAACGCGCTTATTTGGTTTTTGGAGCAGATATTAGTGCATTAGTAAAAAAATTGTATACGTAATGTAACCGGACTGGAAGTTTTTATACAAAAAAAATTGTACGTTAAATTTAATGTGCAATTGTGATGAAAAATTAATGGACTTTTGCAGCAAAATTTAAGTCAATTATTGGATTTAAAGTCCCTTACAGCAAAAGTAAAGTATTTCTCAAGTTTTTAGTATACTGTACGTCAATTTTTCATCACAATTGTGCATGAAACTTAATATACCAGTTTATGCATAAAAACTTCCAGTGTCGGTACATTAAATTTAGAACGATTTTATTTTGCAGTGCAAGTTTTTTCGACCAACAAATCCAGCACTCGTGTCGAAACACTTTCGGGGCCACGCTATACCGCTCGTTTATCGGTGATTTTATTACTCGGGAGGGATAGTCGGAGCGAGAGTATTATCAGAAAACATTTTTCCATGACAGGCTGTAACGATAATTATAGTACGAAAAAATAATGTGAACATTTCTTCGAGCATGTGAATGTATGGCTTTTTTTTGCAAATGATGTTTTAATTGTAAATTTCTTTTTGATCAAAATTCGTGTTGATGTTCGCGATTATTACGAGCTATCTCCGTAAAAAAAAAAAATATACAGTACGTATGTTAAATAAATTATTGTAGAAACACCGAAACACTTCGAGGCTTGGCAGAATGTTTGTCCCAGCACCAGCTATGTCGTAAGCTTGGGTAAAAAGAATTGTGTACGTTTCGTTCGTAAATCACAGCCTTTCGAATAAGTTGACTGCTACATCGTGTAAATAATCGATCGCTCGCAGCATTTCATGACAATTTCCCCACGCACGCCCCTCGCGGGCCTCGAGCCTCGCACGCTCTCTACGCCGTAATTACTGTAATATCTTCCAGTTTATATTTTGTACATTACAAATGTCTTCGTTTATTTATATTAAATAATTTGTATATACTATATATATATAAATGTATATTTCAAATAACACAGCACGAGTTTGTTGCTCGCGAAAGCAACAAAGTCGAATCGTCGATTAAACTTGAATGCTATCCGAAAAAAAACAATGGTATAGATTTTAAGTACGTAACAATATTTAACGAGTATCCCGAAAAATCGTCGAGCGCGCTCTGTACAATTGTATAACAATTTTTTTACGTCGAATCGCGCCGGAGCACGCCGTCGCGCGCGTGCTCGGCCGTGGATCATCCTTAACATGTGATAACGCCGAATCAACCGCGGAACGTCGGTTCTCATTGTCGATTTAACTTATGCAATTTTTTTTTCATTAATAAATCATTCACCAAAAATAAAAATTAAAAATTAAAATGTTCTCGTTGTCAAATTCAATTTCCTTCGTTGCACAATTCCTCGACGAGACAGCAACAAAGTGGGATCGTCGATTACACTTAAATGCTTCAAAAAATATTTAAAAATTGAACAACGGTGTTGTACGCGGGGTCAACAAATATACATTTTAAGGTATTTGCGCTCGTCGCCAAATTAAGAGTGAAACTCAAGCTTGTGATATACAAACTAAGTAACAAGTTTATTCAAAGAAACAGAATGAATATGTATTTTGCAAATACATGGCGCTCAGTAAAAAGTCTGTACGAAATTTAAGGACAATTTGCAGGACAATTTCCAGGACAATTTCCAGGACAATTCCAGGACAATTTCCAGGACAATTTCCAGAACAATTTCTAGGACAATTTCCAGGACATTTCCAGGTTGTGTTGGGACATTTATAAAAAACGAAAACATGCATATTACCTGCGGCGTACGAAATAACATTTAGTACGTAGAATGGGTTAAGAAACCAAAACCACTGACTATGCACGAATGTATATATGGATCTCAGCGGAACTGAGATACACCTTTTTTTTAGGATGGTCACTAAACACACACACTAAAAAAAAAATTCAAAGGGGCCCCATCGGGGCCCCTTGATCACGAATATGACGTTCATTTTGCTCCAAACCCAATATTTTAGATTTTAATCCCAAAAATGCGATTTCATTAGAGAAAACTGTTTTTAGTGCATAAAGCTACAAATGTCCCACTGCACTTACGTACACGAAGGGCAGCGGATTCATGTTCAGCGCACAAAAATTCTCATACCATTTTTTTTTCATTCATAAATCATTCACCAATAATTGAATGCAAAAAGAACACAAAAAGATGTTAGTTCGTTGCCAGATTCAATTTCCTCCGATTCAGTTTCGTCAATTCCTCGACGAGTTATTACGGCTGTGAGATAAATTTATATGTGGGTCACCCTGGAACCCCGATTGATTGCGTTTTTCCCCTCGGCCGATCCTCTTTCAATAAAACGCACAATAGCTCGAATTTCACGCTCCTCTATCCGACCGCTTCTATTTCTGCTGACCTAGACGTCGCAACGCCCACGCCGTGGCCTGTAGACCCCGTTTCCCGTTTATCCTTCTTTTTATCCCAGCCACGAGAATTTTCATCCGGACATTCGAACAAAAGAGGAGACACTCCGGAACTCCGGAGCTGTTCGCTTCAGAAAAAGAGCGCCCCGGCGCTCGACAGAACTTTACCTTTACAACTACCTTCAGTATACAGACCGTGCCCACGTAGTGCGAAATATTTTGAAATATTTTCAATCTTTCAAATCTTAGGAATAATTTTTGAAATATTTTCAATCTTTCAAATCTTAAGAATAATTTTTGAAATATTTTTAATCTTTCAAATCTTAGGAATAATTTCTAAAATATATGAAAATAACATTTTGAAATATTCTATCAAACTGTTCCAACGAAAAGTTTCTCAAATATTTGAGAAACATACTTGACGGTTCGAGACATCTGAAATGTTTCTGAAACGAAGTGATAAAATATTATGAAATATTTTTTATTTAATGATTCTTCGAAATATTTCTACTGATGTTCCGTGCTTATGCGGGTGCGTATGGGCAATTTGGATTGGTGATGCAATCTTTCACATGTCGCTAAAATGTTCAAAAAACAGTTCAGCGACACATTGAAATATTAATATAATATTTTCAAGATTAATATAATATTTTCAAGATTAATATAATATTTTCAAGATTAATATAATATTTTCAAGATTAATATAATATTTTCAAGATTAATATAATATTTTCAAGATTAATATAATATTTTCAAGATTAATATAATATTTTCAAGATTAATAGAATATTTTCAAGATTAATAGAATATTTTCAAGATTAATAGAATATTTTCAAGATTAATAGAATATTTTCAATATTAATAGAATATTTTCATTATTAAAAAAAAGAAAATTATTGAAACCTTTCCGAAATATTTCCGTGCTATGTGAACGAAAGAGTTCTGTGCCTCTTTCGTTCCGTCCGGCTCGGAGGGAAGAAGAGAAGAAGCAACATTTTATGACCCCGCTTGCAACAACAAAATGCTCGAAAGATTCGCGGATAAACTTTTTATTTCGCAATTCGCCGACTATTTAGTAGCGACATTTACGGTCACTGAAGACAAGCCGCAACTGGCCCGCGGAGTCACGTGATGTCTTCGGCGTACATTTCGACTGCGATGTTGCCGACAGCGAGGGATTCTCTGCGACAGTAAAAATCAAAATGTGGCCGATAGCCAGCTCTCATTCGCGAGACGAAGAGAGGAAGAAATAAAAGATAAAATAAAGAAATGTTCTCTCCAGCGAAATGATTGAAATTGAGGGAACGACTGAGCCCACTTTGGCGCCGAGCCAACACCTGGTTACAGTTCCGACCTTTGCTTGCACTCCTTACGACGGCAATACGATTCGCGGCTGCGCCGCCCCGCCGAGTCTCTTGTTTCTCACGTGTCGCCTCCGAATTCGTGCAGATGACTTCATTTAACGTCCAAGTGTCATTAAGAACATAAAGTCATCCTTCTGCTTTGGTATCGTAAAAATGTATTATTGCTTCCGACGTTATTTGTGTTCTTTACGAGGATTTGTTATTGTGAGAACGGTTTTGAAACAACGTCGAGTCTGCCATTGGCAGGAGATCGAAAGATCCACCTCGCCACTTCTAGAAAGTCGGCTTAATCCACGCGTAAATTTTCAGAGTAAGAATAAAGAACATTTGCAACATAACTTCCGGTTTGAAAATCTCATTTTTTTTACCGGTTGTCACGTCTTACCGGAAATACGTCACTATGGTTTTGAAAAGGTCTTTTTTCCACCGGAAGGGACGTTGTCCCAAAAAAGCGTCACTTCCGGTTCGGAAATGTCTTTTTTCGACCAGAGGAGACGTTATACGGGTTATGCGTTACTTCCGGTTTGAAAAGCTCATTTGTCGACAGGGCGTGACGTCATACCGGAAATAAGTGACTTCCGGTTAAAGAGTCTCTTTTTTCGACCGGAAGTGACGTCATACCGAAAATAAGTCACTTCCGGTTAGAGTCTCACTTTTCAACCGGAAGTGACGCCATACCGAAAGTAAGTCACTTCCGGTTAGAGTCTCTTTTTTCGACCGGAAGTGACGTCACACCGGAAATGTGACACTTCCTCTTAGAGAGTCACATTTTTCGACCGGAAGTGACGTCACACCGGAAATGTGTCACTTCCGGTTAGAGTCTTTTATTCGACCGGAAGTGACGTCACACCAGAAATGTGTCACTTCCGGTTACAGAGTCGCATTTTTCAACCGGAAGTGGCGTCATACCCGAATTACTTCCGTTTTGAAAACCTCATTGTTCGACCCGAAGTGACGTATTTCCGGTACAACGACACTTCTTGTCCGGAAATGGCTAAAAAACCGTAATCCCTCCCAAATGTATTTTGATTCATCCCGAGTGCAGCCAGCGACAGGACGGGATGAGTTAATGGACACACAGTGAACGCTTCAGCGCCCACGGATCTCAGCTGCGCCCGAAGCCGGCACAACATAGTCCAGTCTTTAATAAACACAGAGATACTCAGTTTATTCCGAGGTACATGGCCCTATGTTGATCATTTACCTTTTTTTTTAGACTTCAAGTTTTTTTTCATGCATATATATATATATATATTTTACTGCAATTTATTTCTGTGTACAGAACGGTTCTCGAGACATAACGCGATATAACAACATAGCTCGGCTACTTATACATTTTATTTACATTACCAACATTATTATTGTGTACATGCGTTCGAGAAGGAAATCCGCACAAATTACAGATGCATACACGTCGATGAAAATTGCTCGTGCGCGCGTTCGTCTGTACATTTAAAAATAAAAGAGTTGGTCCTTTGCCCCCTCGTTACAATCCAATGGCACGCGGGAGCCAATAATTTATTACTTTCTACGCGATAAACATACGCCAAAGTCGAACACTCGAACGGACGATTAAAATCTATTTGTTTATTTATTTATCTTCGCTCGCCTCTCACTTCGGATAATTAATTTCAAACGAGGCAATGTGTGCATTGCAGTTGTCGCGAGACGAGAGAAATTTAACCGGTGGAAGCGAGACTCGCGTTCCTCGCGGACACCGGGTCGCTCGCGACTTCGGGTAAATATAATCGAGCGAGTCGAACGAACATTAAACGTGATATTTTCGTACTCGAAGAATTAAGTACTTCCAGACAGCGGCGGGGAAAATTCCTACGATTCTGTTTACCCGTCGCGAGTTCGAACGACAAAAGGGCTTTTTCCTTGCGCCTTTCTCGTCGACTTGTCGTCTTCGTTTAACTTCTTTGGACTTTTTTGCACTTCGTCTTATTTTTTTTTCTTTTTTTTTGTCTTCTTGTTTCATACACGTCCACGGTGGATTTATAGCTTGGAGTTCTCGTAGTTGGGCGGCCTCGTCGGGTATCTCGGCAGCTCGAGGGTCGCGGCTCGTCCATCCTCGTCGGTAAAGGTCGTGTTGTCGTGTCCTGCCTCGGGACTCGCCTTCGGATCCTTCGTCGGACCTCCCATGAGGAACATGGTGAACAGGAACATGAAGGAACCTGCGAGCGTGAAACGACGAAACGTTAAATCTCCGTTTCGTTACAGCCGCGCGCAGAGGTCAAGGGTCGCGACGAATCGGCTTCCAACTAGCCTTACGTCTAACAATAACAATGCTCGGGGACGGCCCGGGCGTCGCACGCTCCTGTGCAGAGTTTATTTATTCGGAACGTAAGTATTGGGAAATTTGACACCCGCAATCCAATTTGAGACTCGTAATCGTATCTAGAGACATTATTTGATGCACGGAATAATGTCATACAAGGTTTAATCCTTAATTATTTTCTGGTGTTGTGTTTTGTTGAAAGACCGACGATTCAGTTTTCGGAAATTGGTACAAGCGTTATTACGCTGGAAGAAAAATTCGCTTGCGGGCTGCCAAGGAACAAAAACTTTTACTTGAATTCTTATGATTGACAGATTTAGGTCGCGACCACTCACTACTCTACCGTATTAGAACTTTACCAGAAAGTAAAAAACCGATACCGGAATGGAAATAAAACTTTACTGGAATGGAAATAAAACTTTACTGAATTGGAAATAAAACTTTACTGGAATGGAAATAAAACTTTACTGAATTGGAAATAAAACTTTACTGGAATGGAAATAAAACTTTACTGAATTGGAAATAAAACTTTACTGGAATGGAAATAAAACTTTACTGAATTGGAAATAAAACTTTACTGAATTGGAAATAAAACTTTACTGGAATGGAAATAAAACTTTACTGAATTGGAAATAAAACTTTACTAGAATGGAAATAAAACTTTACTGAATTGGAAATAAAACTTTACTGGGATGGAAATAAAACTTTACTGGGATGGAAATAAAACTTTACTGGAATTATACTGAAACTCTACCGGAACTCTACCGCTAGACAGGCTTTGTATTCCGGTAGAGTTTTATTTCAATTCCGGGAGAGTTTCATTTAAATCCCGGTAGAGTTTTATTTAAATCTCGGTACAGTTTTATTTAAATCCCGGTAGAGTTTTATTTCAATTCCGGTAGAGTTTTATTTAAATCTCGGTACAGTTTTATTTAAATCCCGGTAGAGTTTTATTTAAATTCCGGTAGAGTTTTATTTCAATTCCGGTAGAGTTTTATTTAAATTCCGGGAGAGTTTTTTCCTTCAGTGATAGAGATTTTGGTAAAGTTCTCTACTAAAAATCTTTTTTAGTAGAGTTATGATGATAACTCTGCCAAAAAAAGATAGCTAGAAATGCTGGAATCTGGCGATGCTCTTAACGGTCCGGGCATTGGCACCTTTAGTTTCCAGCTGCGCAGCAAGATTGAGGGTCGAAACGAATCGGTTTTCAACTACCCTTCGACTACACGTTTCGCAAAGCTTTGAGAATGGACGTGAAAATTATAATAAAAACGACTGTACTCACTTATACCGTAAAATCCAGCGTAGTAAATGTACAGACTTTCCCTGAAGCCGATGACTTTCCTCGTTGGCTCGACGAGAATCGGCAAATTGCCACCGATGTTGTTCATTACGAAGAGGAAAATTCCTACGGTCGTTGACCTCATACTAAGCGGCACGATCTCGACGAGTATAGCGAAGACAATGCCGAACCACATCTCAGCTGTAAATAAATATATTCGTAAAAAAATTAATTAAATAAAAAAAAATAAGGTTCATCGATACGAGGCGAGAAAAATGTATTTATTATCTTTTAATTTTTATGTATCGAACTCGCGTAAAATAAAAATCGTCGATATAATTTGTAAAAAAAAATTATATATTAATGAGCACCGATTCACGAAGGCTCAATTGTGGAAGATAAAGTTATGATATTCTCACCGAAGAAATAGGAGATGCCCAGAGTGATCATGGCCCACAGCGGTCCAAAGTAAACCGATCCAAAAGCGAAGGGCGTCGCTATGAGTTGGCTTACAGCGAGAACCGCCACTCTCGATCTTATTCCCATTTTCGCCACGAATTTGTCACTTATCACACCCCCGACGACGACGCCGATGCTGCCAACGACTATTGTCACTGCGAAGAGCCACCAGCCTAGATCGTAGTCCGGGAAGTAATCTCTGTAGTAGAGATCGCAGTTGTACGCGAAGCACATACCACCTAGTAAATTAAATGTAACGAAAATAAAATAATTATTTCCTCGAAGTTTCTACCGTTTCGCCTCTCGCAGTTAATTTTATCGTTTGAAAAAATGAAAGTGTAAATAAAGTTTACCCACTACTTCCTCATTAAAAATAATAATAAAATTAATAAAGGAAATAAAAGAAATCAAGGATCGGGGATCGATGATCGAGAATCGATGATCGATGATCGATGATCGATGATCGATGATCGAGGATCGAGGATCGATGATCGATGATCGATGATCGAGGATCGAGGATCGAGGATCGAGGATCGAGGATCGAGGATCGAGGATCGAGGATCGAGGATCGAGGATCGAGGATCGAGGATCGAGGATCGAAAGTTAATAATTAAGAATGAAAAATGCGAAATAAATATTGTAACTACAGCTTCCTCTATGAAGAGGCACGATCCAAATCGTCCGGCCAATTAAAATGATTTCTCACCGCAATGTCTGATGCTAGCAGCGAGACACAGAAGAATAATACGCGGTTGTAGTACGACTTTCCACACGGGAATTTTCTTTCCGTCCTTTC
Source organism: Ichneumon xanthorius (assembly GCA_917499995.1). Lineage (NCBI taxonomy): Eukaryota > Metazoa > Arthropoda > Insecta > Hymenoptera > Ichneumonidae > Ichneumon > Ichneumon xanthorius. Next base: position 18,645,075 of record OU824201.1, read on the forward strand.
CGGTCTCCTCCTCGCCGATGGATTTTCTCTCGGGCTCGGACAATGTGAACGCGGTTAGGAAGGCAATGATCAGTCCAACGATTCCAGCTCCGTAATAACAAACTCTCCAACCCTGAAATTAGTTTTTAAAATAATTATTAATTTAACGTGTCACAAAACCAAGATTGCGGAACTTTGCTCGATAATTTATTTATTTTTTTTCATTTTATTTCTAACGTTCCATTAATAAAACCGAGCTTGCGGAATTCGCGGGTAATCCTATGCTTGATCAGGTGCGCGTGGACGAGCAACTGGGCGATACGTACCAGATCCCAGGCGTTCATTTCCGGCACGTATCTTCCGATCGGGAAAGCGATACCGTAACCACCGTAGATGCCCCAATTGAATATCGACATTACGAGACCGCGCTGCTCCTCGGCAAACCAATCGGACAGAAGCCCCGTGGCCAGGGGATTGCATCCAGCCTCCCTATATTCAAACGCAGAACTCATATAGTGGAGCTCCGATGGTGGATAACGTTTACCTAACGGCGAGAACTTATCGTCTAATCCTCATACACACCAGATGGGCCTTTCCGAATATCCCGCATAAAAATTAAGTATATTGTTTTTTTGCAATGTATCTTAAATATATATAAATATATTATTTAAATATATTTATAAATTTATAAATTTGCAATGTATTTTAATATTTAATTCTTTTAATCTATTTATTTTTTATTATTTTAAATATTTTTCGGTACGATTGAAATATTCTTTATTTTCGATAAGCGTCCTGTTAGAAAGGGCACCAAAGCTAATAAAAAAGCGAACTTTGTTTTCTAACGAAGAGTGGGAAGAACGCGATATCTTTGCGGAAATGCATTCATACAACTATTCGATTATATATAGTGAAAAAGGGAGATCCTTAGAACGCCTGTTAAAAGACTGTAAAAAAAATGCGTATGAAATTTAATGTACCGGATTGGAAGTTTTCATGCAAAAACTGGTGTATTAAGTTTCATGTACAATTGTGATGAAAAATTAATGCTCAGTGTACTAAAAACATTGGAAATACTTTATGTTTAATAATTTACTTTAACTTTAATATGAAAGTAATTTTATTTTTATAATTTATTTGAATTTCAATGAAAAAGTATATTAACTTTTCATGACAATAGAACATTAAGTTTACAGTCGTTTTAACAGTGTCCGTGATATAATTTAAAAAAATATATATCTATATTTTTTCATTTTTTATGATTTTTTTTCCTTGATATAAACTTAAGACTTACCCTGCAGCGAGAACCATTCGCAGAATAACGAGTTGCCAGTATTCCTTCACGGAGCCCATCAAAATGATCGCTATGCTGAACACGAGAGTGCATACCGCCAACAGTTTTACTCTGAAAGATCGAGCATGCGGGCCCATTAATCTTTATGCGATTTACGGTATGTGCTGTAACGGCATCGTAAAGTTTGTCCCGCTGCGCCGTGAGGTAGGCAATTCTCGTGCACGCTCGACCCGCATGAGCGCGTGTATTGCCGACAGCGCTGTACGGCGGGCGAACCTTTCCCAGGGGCCGAGTCGTACGTGCCGCGACATACTCTCGCCACGAATTTGTCCGATGTGCTTAATGAAATGCTCACCTGTTGTATCGATCCGCCGCTATGCCCAGTATAACACCCACGACTGTGAAGACGGCGATGAAACTTGGTCCGGCGAGAATCTGATAGTCCAGACCGAGGCCATTGTAATTCCACTCGCAGTAATGCGTCCCATTCAATTCCAGGGTGTCGCAGCTGCGCGATAAATAATCAGTATGATAATGGTAATAGTAAATCATGATTTGATTTGATTTGATTTGATTTGATTTGATTTGATTTGATTTGATTTCGTTTGATTTCGTTTGATTTCGTTTGATTTCGTTTGATTTCGTTTGATTTCGTTTGATTTCGTTTGATTTCGTTTGATTTCGTTTGATTTCGTTTGATTTCGTTTGATTTCGTTTGATTTCGTTTGATTTCGTTTGATTTCGTTTGATTTCGTTTGATTTCGTTTGATTTCGTTTGATTTCGTTTGATTTCGTTTGATTTCGTTTGATTTCGTTTGATTTCGTTTGATTTCGTTTGATTTCGTTTGATTTCGTTTGATTTCGTTTGATTTCGTTTGATTTCGTTTGATTTCGTTTGATTTCGTTTGATTTCGTTTGATTTCGTTTGATTTCGTTTGATTTCGTTTGATTTCGTTTGATTTCGTTTGATTTCGTTTGATTTCGTTTGATTTCGTTTGATTTCGTTTGATTTCGTTTGATTTCGTTTGATTTCGTTTGATTTCGTTTGATTTCGTTTGATTTCGTTTGATTTCGTTTGATTTCGTTTGATTTCGTTTGATTTTTAAATCCCGACAGTCCTCCGAGCAAAGACGGGAATTACGCGTTTCACTGCGATGACCGATTTTGGCGTTTTTCGGAAGGCGTCAATCTTTGTCGAAACGACACAACATGACTTAAACAAATTTAGCATAATAATCTTTGTATAATAATCTATGTTCATGACAAAAAAAAATTAAAATTTAATTTAATTTTATTGTACTTTAATATCCACGTTGCTTCCTCGTAATTTTAATTTATACACAACACAAAACATTATCTTTAATGTACACAAAGAAAAAATAAACAATCACAAGCATGAATGGTTGCGAGAAAAAAATGTGAAAAATGGTCATGCCGATGTGGCTACGTTCGAGCGACGTTCAGAAAAACGAAGTATCTTCTTCATAGGAAAAAAAAGCAAAAGAAATAAAAGAATCTTCATTACAGAGAGAAGCGTATGGCGTTTCTTGGAGAGGCAAATTACACCGCGAGGACGAAGGTCGTTGAGCGTTATACAATTGTGTGATCGGTCCGACGATCGTTTCCTCGCGATTTTTCGATCGATCGCGACGCCGCTTTTCACGCTCGATCGGCCACGCAACGATCACTTTGCAGAGATGTATTCTTCTTATTTCTTACGTTACTTGTTATCAAGACGTGGCTTCACGGGTAATCCATAAATAGTGTTACGAACGCGATCGCTGAGTAAACTATTCGTTGTTGCTACCGCATGATTTGTTCTCTCAACCGTTCCGGAAAATATTCGTCACGGCCCTCTAGCGTTTCCTGTCAGATCTTGGATCTCAAGCTTTTTTTATTATTTTTTGTCCAATAAAAAAAAATCGACAAATAAGAAATAAATTTTTGTCAGAAAAAACACCGTGCGAAAATGGGCGCGCTGACAAAAAATCCCAAGATCTGCCTCGATCGGTATCGATCGGTACTAAATCGCTAAATCGAATCGAACAAGAACTCAAATTATTTTCCGCCGTTTTTTCGATCTGTTTTCCAAGTTCGATATTTTTATTTAATTTAACGCGCTGGTGTTAAATTATATATTAATAGATTGTAAATTCTCTCAGAGTCCACAAAAAAGCTCTTTCTATGTAAATTTTATTAGAATGCTTATCTATGCCCGTAGATTTTTTTTTGTAGATATTTAAAACCCGATAGCGATGTAATTAGTTTTAAGTAAGATTGACGAATGAACTTACTACTCCGAATTATTTGCAGATTCGCATTGAACAGGAAGCGCGATTAGAGGAAAATCCGTCGTATTGAGCTGACACGATATGTCACCGTAGTGAAGATCCTCCGCCGTTGCCTTGCTCGTTACACCTGATTGCATTAGAAAATAATTCGATCATTAATTAATCATTGATTTGATGATTTATTAATTCATTGATTAAGTCATTTAAAAAAATATTCCATAATTACTTCATTATTTTTTTTTTTTTTAAATTGGATAATCAATTAATCGATCGTCAACTTACCGATCATGTAGTGACCGAGCTCGCCGAGTACATAGCCCAGTGACACGACGCCCAGGGCGTACGGTTTGTAAAGAAATTTTAACTTCTGCACCACGTTGCTCAACATCTTTGCCTGAAAAACGATTTAAAAAAATCAGAATCATTTCGAAACATTTATTTACGACCTAACGAGACTTTGATTATTATTAGACATGCAACATCTTTGCCTGAAGAGAGTTGAAAAAAAATCACGATCATTTCGAAACATTTATTTACGACGTATGCTGGACCGGTTTGTAACTCCTTGCTTTCCTTTTTAACGACGGAACTAGGCGATTTCTTAGTTTCAATTTAGAATTGCTAATATGCTGCGCTTATGCTTCGAATCGTGCAGGGCTGTAACATTGACGTAAAGGTTTCGGCGAGTAGGTACATTTTCATTGATAACGCACAAGGAATTAAGAAAATCGAACACTACATTCATGCGCTTTTCATTAAATCGATCACTTGTCACAAGTGAACAGTAAACGTAAACGTACACTTTAAAAATAAATCGTAAATTTGATTTACCGTAATTTGAAATTTTCTTGCATTACGTACATTAATTGAACATTAATTTACTTTTGTTTTGTAAAATAAACAAACCAAATATTACAATTACAAATCTTTCGACTGAAATTAACAAAAATGTTTATTAAAAATAAAAATTTTAGCGCAAAGTTGCAACGCACATGTTTTTGAAATTTCAGAAACAGTTTATGTCCAGAAATGTATGTGTCTTTTGTACAATAAACTTTGTGACGAGTTTTGGAATATTCGGGAAATATTAATATTATTTGGAAAATTCAGAGAATCGGCGTGCACTATCGTTTTAAGTGTGTGAGTTCCACAATATTTTATATCCACACTGTAAAAAAGAAATCGTATGAAATTTAGTGTACCGGATTGAAAGTTTTTATGCAAAACTGGTATATTAAATTTAATGTACAATTGCGATGAAAAATTAATGTTCAGTGTCTTAAAAACATTCCAAACCCTGTACTTTTAATCATTTACTTTAATTTTACTATGAAAGTACTTTAATTTTAATAATTTACTTTAATTTTAATAATTTACTTTAATTTCAATGAAAAAGTACATTAATTTTTAATAATAATTGTACATTGAATGTCTTGCACCAGTTTTTGCATAAAAACTTCCACTCCGGTACATTAAATTTACAATTCTTTTTTACAGTGAATAATCTAAAGTCGATTCTACGAAATCGCCGCGTTCCGTCGGTAAAACAGGAAGATCCAGCAGGATCGTAACGAGACTTTAATTACTATCAAACACGCAACATTACTTAATAAAGAGTTTCTTTAAAAATCATAATTATTTCGAAACATTTATTTGCGGCTTAACGAGACTTTGATTATTATTAGACAGGCAACATCTTCGCCTGAAAAAGAGTTTTAAAAAAATTACCATTATTTCGAAATATTTATTTACGATTTAACGACACTTTGATTATTATTAAGTGTGCTCAAGGTCTTGGACACACCCGTGGACGTGCGCCGGCGTTAATTACTTAACGTCTCTCTGCCTTTCACTTTTTTTTTTTAATTCATATTTATACAAAGATCGGCAATATCTTGCGCAGGCGCTTGCGTCGCGTTGGGCAGCTTATCGCGCGACGAGTCCGACGATTTACATTGTCCATCGGCAATCGTCGCACCAATTCCGCGTGGCAATGAAAACTTATCGGCGATCGAACGCGATACAAAATAATAAAGAGGAAGGACACTCCGTTGTTCCGTAATTATCGCAGATACACTTTTCCGTGAATCCTGCAAGCGTTCGATCTATTATTATTCACGGCACGATCTCACGTCGTCACGACTAAGTTTGTTCGCGTGCTCATTCTATCGGCGTTTAAAAATGCAAAACTGTTGGCAAACAAAAGACCCGTTCAATGTTTATGCCCCATAAACAGTACAAACAGTTTGTTTTGTTAATTTTTTTTTTATTGAAGGCGAGTAAAAAAACTAACTTTTTTTTACTGTTCATGTTCCATAAAGAGCGGAAGTGATTCTTTTTTTCTTTTTTTACTTATGCCGTAATCGACGTAATACGACGAGATAATTCTCGAATGCTTCTGTGAAAATCGAATGAACAGTGAAAATGATTTATTTATTTTTTTATTTATTTTCTTCAATTTATTTACGTGTCGTATTTCGAAGGCTTCTGTGAAAATCAAATGAACAGTGAAAATGCAAACCATCTTCGCAGTTCATGTTCCATAAACAGTGAAAATGATTCCTTCTTTTTTATTTCGTTTGTTTTTTTTTTTTTTAATTGACGCCGGATAAAAAGACGAACCATTTTTACTGTTAATGTTCCACAAACAGTGAAAAAGTTTACTTTTATTTTTATCAACGTCGACTATGTCGAGTGCTTCTCTAACTGCACATTATGCAAAAACAAACGTATCCATGCGTCTCGGATTTGCGGCGCTTTTTTTCTCCTCGCGCGTCAATCATTACCGAGTAATGGATACACGCTGGTAATCGACGTACAGTCGTTACTTAGACAAATACTTTTTTCCCCTCATTCACGAAGCTGTATCATTATAAAAATTAATTTGAGAACCGTTTGAAAAAAAGGAAGAAAAAATATTACATTATTATATATATTTTCATATTAGTCCAAAGTGTACATGTTATATATGTACATTATTATATATTTTCATATTAGTCCAAAGTGTACAGTGTAAGACATTTGTTATATTCTAAAATCATAAAAGGCAAGAATGGCTAAATAAATAAATATATTGTTATATTCGTCTCCTCGGAAATTGTTGTACATTTTTTTTCCAATGCGCCAATGTCGTGCAAGACACTCGACGGTAAATTAAAAACCTGGAATAGTTGCATCGCCTGTCGCGATGCAACTGCGATTACTCGCTGGAAACCCTCGACGTCGCGATATTAATTCGCCATTGCGGGAAACGCGACAAATCACGGTGATTTGTTGGCCAGCATGAAACTTCGATCTGACGCGATTGACCATTGTTTATTCATTTAATCGAATAAATGTGCCCGCATGTATGAATAATCTCTGCGAACGATCCGGCAACGCGGATGATTTTGTGGTGATGAGGATGATAAGCTCGATATCCGTATCGAGCATCGAGACTTCAATTACCGTCATTTTATTGCACTATAAACATTACCGTCGATGCCGTTGGAATTGCGTTTGCGCTCGCGACGATGCGAACAGGAAAATTGTCGTAGATTAAACAAAAAATTGCTGGGGCTGTCGAGACAAATTTGGGCATATTTCATCGATACCTTGCGAATTTGATCAAAGATTTTCCACAAAAAAAAAAAAAATCAAATTATCGGACCGATCTTTCTTAAACTGTGGATATTAAACTTTTTACATAGTTACGATATAAAAAAAACTGCTTCAATTTTCTCGGAATTATAACAAGCAACAAAAAAAACGATGAATTATCCGATTTACGACGTGACTGCGCAAATTAAATAATGCAAAATATTGATGAATATTGAAAATAATGAAATATTGAAAAAAAAGAAAAAAAAATGATGCTGTCAGAACAGTTTCAGGTAAATATTCATGTATCTCCATCGCGATCGACTTGAATAAAACCGCAGCGAGATCCGAATTAATAGCGATCGGCGATGCTCCAAGGTCTCCTCACGTAGAAACTGTATTAGCATACAATCGGTTTGCGCAGGCGATCGGAAAATCATATCGCGTTCACTATGACGAGAGAGCCGAATCTGGAGACGGATCACTTCCAATTATTGTTATACTTGTTATTCAGTGTCGGTTTCTCGGCCTTGAAATAACAGAATAAAAAAATCTGTTCTCCATGATTTAATTTTACTTTCATTTTTATTTTTAATATTCCGTCACGCCGTTTCAATAACTGGACGACATTCGAATATTTTCCAGATTTTATACCTGGATAGCTTCCAGTGATTGTTATAGTTGTTATTCAGTGTCGTATCGACGTCTCACGCTTGAAATAACAGGATTGAAAAAAAATTACAAAAACGTGTCCTTTCTCAATGATTTTTAATTTTTTTGTTTTTTTTTTTTCATATTGCGTCAGTTCGTTTCGATGACTGGATGATGTTCGAACAGTCTCGATTGCAGTCATCTGCAATCGAGACTGCAGAGATCCCGGAAGTTTCACGCAGAAGAAATCTGGTGGGCGGTGACGAGCTTATTAAAAAAAAAAGAATGTTTACCTTGACCCAAATTTCATCTTTCGCGAATTTCAACCAAAGCGCGACCTTAGGAAGAAACAAAAAAATTGTTCACGTGAAGAATTTTATTCTCTAAGTGAGCTTCCCCGAGCGAAGTTTGTGCGCTGCAAAAGACAGCCGTTATAAATTGATGAAATTTAGTCTCATGCAGATATCTTAATTATTCAGTATCGAGTCGGTTTCTCGAGCTTGAAATAACAGTATTTCAAAAAAACAGTCCGTTCTCCATGATGTTTCAATTTTTTTTTTTTTATAATTGCGTCACGCTGTCTTAATGACTGGACGATCTTCGAAGAGTCTCAGCTGCAGTCCCCCGAGATCCCGGAAGTTTGAAGCAGAAGAAGAAGTCTGGCGCGCGGTGACGAGCTTGTTTAAAAAAAAGAAGAAAAAATAAGTGAATGTTTACCCTTGACCCAAGCGCGACAGTGCAATCGAATGCACTTGATCGAATGCACCGGGCAGAATGATGTTGGAATATAATCTTTTTTTTCGCCGTGACTCGCCGTTACACAGCCAATTTGCCGCACGATCGCATGTATAACGGATTGTACGCTGTCGCACGTGTGAAACGAGTAATTCCAGAAGTCGACTAGTCGACAATCGTCCCCGACCTCGATGTTACGGTATACGCGACTCGATTGTAATCCCGACGCGATCATTATACCGCAAATGTGTCCGACACATTTCACTAATGAGACCGCCTCGATTACCACTACACATTCGGTATGATAATACCGAGGAAAAGGATACTTTTCAGTCGACATCGCCGTCGGTCTGACATCGGGTTGGCGTGCACAGTCACTTCCGGTTGGAGAATCTCAATTTTTCACCGGAAGTGACGTTATAGGAGAAAACGTCACTTCCGGTTTGAGAATCTCAATTTTTCACCGGATGTGATGTCATAGGAGAAAACGTCACTTCCGGTTTGAGAATCTCAATTTTTCACCGGAAGTGACGACATAGGGGAAAACGTCACATCCGGTTTGAGAATCTCAATTTTTCACCGAAAGTGACGTCGCAGAAGAAAACGTCACTTCCGGTTTGAGAATCTCAATTCTTCACCGGAAGTGACGTCACGGAGGAAAACGTCACTTCCGGTTTGAGAATCTCGATTTTTCACCGGAAGTGTCGTCACACGGGAAAACGTCACTTCCGGTTTGAGAATCTCGATTTTTCACCGGAAGTGACGTCACGGAGAAAAACGTCACTTCCGGTTTGAAAATCTCAATTTTTCACCGGAAGTGTCGTCACACGGGAAAACGTCACTTCCGGTTTGAGAATCTCAATTTTTCACCGGAAGCGGCGTCGCTTCTGGTCTTTTCCGGACATGTTGAAGCAATCAGTCCCTATAACCATGATAACAAAAATGAATGCCAAATTTATAGTCGGTAAAAAAAAACCGTACATTGAATAGGGTAAAAGTGGGGAATATGGACCGGTCCATATATCATTGATTTACGTGTTAATCGAGGTGTGCCATATTCACCACTTTTACCCTACATCAGATTCAATGTACCAGATAAATTGAATACATCAGATTCAATGTACCAGATAAATTGAATACATCAGATTCAATGTATCAGATAAATTGAATACATCAGATTCAATGTATCAGATAAACTGAATACATCAGATAGTCGAAGTGTTTACTCGACACGGTCATACCTGCGTAAAATATACTTCGCGTCGATCGCGTAGACAAACAATCCGCGAATAACGCGAATAGAGATATCCTAATAGATGTCTCTTAGGACATCCATATTGACGTTTATTCGCGAATTGTCTATGCCTTTACACTGCGATGGAAATGCGTCACCCGACGACGATCCGCGTATTCATAGGTGTAACGGGAACTCACGAGAACGTCGAGATTTTAAAAAGAGTCATTGTAATCCGCACGTCACTCGATCTCGTCGTATGGCAGGCGACATAGAGAGTATAATAGACGGAACAAAACACGTGCGTGTGCTGTTACAAGGAAAAAAAAAAAAAAAAAAAACGACGAGCAAGCAAATCGAGCTGTGTCATACGTACGCGAATTCCCCGTCTAGGAAACCTTGAGCCAGAATCGTTGAGACGGAACGAGAATTATTATAATAAACGTTAATTCCATTACTCGCTGTATCATCTGTGCAGCCGCATCTGTGCCGGAGCCGGTATTATTCCTCCCATAGCGCGTACACTTAATCGATTCTATCCCGTATCCAACTCTCGAGCGTAACGAAGATCGAATTTTTATATTTTTTTTTATAAAACAAAAAATATACAAGTTTTTCTCACTTTTCAGAACGTTAACCTTGCTTCGTTCACCTTGCTGAATCGATTCTACCCCTAATTTAATTCTCGAGCGTAACGAAGACCACATTTTTTTATTTATTTTAAATAAAAATAAGAATAAAAATTAAATTAAATTTTTAAAAAAATTTAAAACAAATCCACAAGTTTCTCACTTTTCGCAACGTCTTCGGTTCGTCTTGCTGAATCGATTCTATCCCGTTTCTAAACTTCGAGCGTAATGAAAATCAAATTATTTTTTCTTACATAAAAAAAATCTGTAAGTTTTTCATTTATTACAACGACTTCCTTCGTTTGTAACGATAATGCGGATCTTTCTTTTTTTTAATACATACATCTTCAAAACATAATAAAAAAAACATTTTAATACATCAATTTAATAGTTCTTCTGTGTTATAAAAAAAAAAAAATGCACGCATCAAGGTGACTACGAATGATTCCCATAATCTTTACTACAGTTTGTTGATAAACAAACAGTTTTGTAGATCGCGGACATTGATACGTTACATCGTGTAATTACAGCGATGGTATCGTTGTTCTGACGCTAGAAGGCTACGACGTCTATATCCTTCTGACGTTGACGCCCTTGATATTTAGAAGTTTTATAGATGAATTTTTTTTTTTTTTTTTTTTTTTTATTTATCGCACATCGAATATACGAAATACGACGTCGCTGACAAGTGCTGCTAATACCGTGTTTGATCACTATAATCCACAAAGTATAATCGTCCGTCTGGCTCGTTATATCGAACGCGCGACGTGCGTGGGTTTTAATTCGATTGCGATAGATTAATGCAGTTCGTTGATTCGAGCCGGCTCAATGGCTCAATCGGAACCGGTAGCCGATTACCGGTTTATGCAAAGTCACACGGTAAAAAGAAAACTTTTGCACGTTCAACAAATATTTCTCACCGGTAAAGGTCCCCTATTTTTTTTTGTCTTGTTTACTGTAGAATTTTTTATTTTATTTTATTTGTCAGGAAACTGGATTTGCAGTTTTAAAAGAAATTTGAAATTAACAAAATCAAGATAAATCGTAGACTCCACCTACGATTAATGTTCTCGTAACATTTTCAGAGCTCTTTTAACCCTTCGAAGCATACACTTTGTTCTTATAAGTATGAAGTTTCAAATACATGGGTTCGTTATTAAGGTATTATTTCTGAATTCAAAGAGGTGCAAGATAATCACCCATAGTGTAAACTGTGATCACTTAGTCTATCGACTTGCGACGGGTGATCAACGGCATGAATGTTTTTTTTTTTTTTTTTTTTTCAAGTTCCCCTTAAGGCTCTGGCTAATTCTCTGCCTTCAAGCCGCTATTCCTCAAGTGTTTGTTTCAAGTCTTCAAATCAGTTGTAAAGTTCACGGCCGCAGCCGCTGTTACCCCCCCCCCCCCCCCCCCCACTGTATCGCATTTGCGCCGATACAGCCAAAACCTGCGCCGATACAGTCGGTCATTCCAACTGAGTCTTAATGTTCGTATTCGATACTTCGAGTACGAACTCCAATCCTCAGAATTCGACCTCCCGCTCAATGGTTCCAATGCCCCAGTTAGTGCACGGCTAGGCGGTCACCCATCCAAGTACTGACAACGAACGATTCTGCCTAAACTGAAAAATTGTCTAGGTCTTTAATTTTATATTTATTCATTTAAATATTTATTTCAATTAAGTAAATAGTTACTTCAATGAAATAAATATTTATTTCAATTAAGTAAATAGTTACTTAAATGAAATAAATATTTATTTCAATTAAGTAAATAGTTACTTCAATGAAATAAATATTTATTTCAATTAAGTAAATAGTTACTTCAATGAAATAAATATTTATTTCAATTAAGTAAATAGTTACTTCAATGAAATAAATATTTATTTAAATCAAATAAATATTTTACTTGATCTTAATAAACGGTGGGCGTAAAAAAAAAAAAATTTCTGGGTGTAGCATATTAACAATGCCAAGCCGAAACTGAAAAGTTGTCTAGGTCCGTCGGTAAAGCTGGTAAAGCACGTTAAAAAAAGCAAAATCAAAACAGCCCCAACATCCTCTTAACGCGCACAGATAATAAAAATCGTCGATAACCGAGTCGCGCTTCAAGATAATTACTCTCGTTTCAGAACCAAATTCGTTCCTTTTTCATCTCGGCCCGTTCGCGAACCGTCGCGCTCGCGCGTGACGTCTGAAGAAAGGTGCGTGCGAGTGGAAGCGAAGGCCGCGAGTTGCGGGCCGGCAACGGCGATGAAACTATTAAAGGCGCGAGGGAGAGACGAAGGTGAAGGTATGAAAAATAATCAGAGCGCCCGCGGTTATTGGCTAATAAAAGGCCGCCAGTTCCGCACAAATTGCCGATAAATTATATTTCAGCCTGCACATCAGAAGTCCAAACCTCGCTTCCGGAATTCGTTTCCTGAATCTTTTCAAGTACTTTTTTTTTTTTTTTTTTTTTTTTTTTAAAGGACTAATTTAATTTCATTTTTTTTATGCTCAGTTTTGCTTCCGCGGAAACATACGCGATTGCGAGGAGGTCATAAAAAAATGTGACTAGCGTCGAGGTCCGATAAAAGCCGCGGTGCAATTAAGCGGGAAAGGGCATAATTACGTCGAAGGATCTCGCGGCGCGATTACGACTTCCCACTTTTGCAAATAATTCAATGTTCGCCTCGAACCGTTCCATCGCGGGAGGCGAAGATGCACGGGACGGCGGAATCGACCGGTGACGACGCATCGGCAACTTTGTACGAAACGCACGGGCACTTTAATCGTTACTCATTGCACAAAAGTACCGCTTCTGCCGACCTGACCTGCCTTCTGCCTTTGTTGCTCCGTTAATTATAATTTTTTTTTTTTTTTTTTTTTTAATTATCTTGTTCTCTCAGTTAATCAAGACCATACGCGTTTTCTTATATAATTGTTCGTAAAAATGGACCGAGATAATTGGGCGCAATTCCACACGAGAGAATAGACATTACGCGAATGTAAAGGAATTTTTATGCCGTTTCGCGGAAATCGGAGCTTGTCGGCTCGAGACGCGCGGGTAAATCAGCAACTTAATCGAGGCTGCGAGACGCTGAAAGTTTATCGGCTCGGCGAGCTTTGTGGCATTTTGAACGCACGTTCAGAAGCACCAGAAAACCCAGACCCAGAAACACCCAGAAACATAATTTATTTGGCGGGCGCCTCGCAAATAAATATTTATTTAAATCAATAAAAATATTTATTTAAATCAATAAAAGTATTTACTTAAATCAATAAAAATATTTATTTAAATCAATAAAAATATTTATTTAAATCCATAAAAATATTCATTTAAATCCATAAAAATATTTATTTGCAATTGCGAAGATCGATGGAGCGCCGACGAAAGCGACTATTAACGTTTCAAGCACATACGGGGACTTTTTGTCGAGAGGAAACGACCATGCCTTCTTTTAAGCACAAAAACGATACGCATGTTCGTGATACAATTTTCTTCTGCCTTATAAAAAAAAACGACACTTCAAGGTACGTCTGTGAATTTTTACAGATTTTTTTGAGCACATCAACTTGTTATTCGAATCGTTCGAAGGTTGCGTCGTGGCAAAGTCTAGGTTCTCGCTGAACAAAGATCCCGTACGTGAAGAATTAACGCACTGAGAGAAAGGACAGTATTTCCTACCATAACGAATAGATTATATAGATAGTTATCACACACAGCAAAAAATAATTTCGTAAAATAGGAATGCAAAATTTCGTAAAAATGTTTTTTTTAAATAAGTGACAAACTCGTTTGCCACTTTTTTATTGATATAGTACTGATATTTGAATATACGAACCGGTCCTTTTATTTCCCGTGTCGTTCGCAATTTTAGTTTATACTTTTGTTTGTAAAACTCGAAAAAAAAGAAATAAAAAATTATAGTCGTTTGTGGTCAATAAGTTGTTGTAAAAATATGGTTGTAATAAGTTGTTTTTTACTGTGCATATAGTTTCTGATAGTATATATTCAATTGGTTGAAATATAGTTACGGTTGCAAACATGATTTATTGTCATTGCCGTAACTATAAAATGTAGACGTTCCCGTTGGGGACTATTTTTTACGGTAAAAAGTCAGTACTGTTGCCTCAACCATGTAATTTTTTCGCAGTGTTTTTTTCCGCATAATTCTTCATTTCCGCAGTCACTCGAAGCGGATTGATTAGAATTGGCCGATGAATTAATTACAGCCGTTCTTTCCCGGTAAACTCGGATGAATCGTCGAGCCGATAAGAAGCTCCTTTCACCGAGACTTATCAATAAATTAATTTTCAAAAATTGTAAAAAAAATAATAATCGGAGAATTTTTTTCTTGCTAAATAAATTCGTTGATTTTTTTTCTGCATAATTGAGTTTGTTTTTTTTTTTTTTTCTAAAATTCTAAAATTTCGTTCATTTCTCGTGCGTTCTCCCCTCGTCCAGTCATGACTCAGTTCCACGCTTGATCGATTCGACAAAACAATGTATACGTCATATCCGTGAGCCGAGAATTCGATCTTTGGTCGCGATAACCCGATACCGTATGGCGAAAGAAGTGTTGCCCAACGATTCTCATGCATATCTTTTCGATCCTCTACGCACACGGATATTAATAACGCGCGAAAGTCGATTAGTTGGAAACGATGACAATGAATTACCAGTTTTATCCGCGGTATTTATCGATTTATTTATCATCGATCTCCGGTGAAATTTTATTGGAACGCCGCGATTTATCGAAGGTCGAAGGACATACATATTTATTAAAAATTATTGAATTATTTATTTCTTTACGTAAATTTATCACAAATTATTAATCATTAATTATTACATTTTTTATTTGTTTATATACATATTTGTTTAACATTTTTTTCGAGTCTTGGAACTTGGAGAAGCCACGGAATTAATAATTATAAATTATTTAATTACTAATTTCTTTACATACATATGTATTTGTTAATTTTTTAAAAATTAATGTATTTTCTTATTTGTTTATATATATGTATTTGTTTAAAATTTTGTAGAGTTTGGTGCGATATCGGGGGCTCGGCGGCCGCGGAATAACGGACTCGGAGCGTTGTTACAGGCGTTACCGCGTATGAGTACGCAATGATAGCGGAGTAGGCGCGTGTCCGGTTGCAAATTGCGCGGAGACATTGTCCCGTCGGTGGTTCGCAACGGCGGAGAACGAGAACAAGAATGCAATTGTTTCGACACTCGGGTATAGTGCCGCGCCAATTATTTTGCCTGCATCGTCCAGACCACTTTCACGAAGTCCGAGCCAACGGGAACGCGTATGCATCACACGATTGTACGCACGAGGTTTCGATCGAGCCTACCTGTTCCGGATTCGACCCGACATTCGTTTTCGACAGTTCGCGCAAAAGCCTCGGAAAAATTTGCTCCTTAACAGAAATCGTGCTGTGCAATGTACAAAAAGTTCTCTGGACATAACCAGAAAAAAATTTTGTTTGATGGGATTGTTTATTTATTCAATAAAAATATTTATTTAATAAATGTATTTATTTAATAAATGTATTTATTTAATAAATGTATTTATTTAATAAATGTATTAATTTAATAAATGTATTTATTTAATAAATGTATTTATTTAATAAATGTATTTATTTAATAAATGTAGTTATTTAATAAATGTATTTATTTAATAAATGTATTTATTTAATAAATGTATTTATTTAATAAATGTATTTATTTAATACATGCATTTATTTAATTAATACATTTATTTAATAAATAGGTTTATTTAATAAATATATATTTACGCGTAATATTTTTTTTATATTCATATTCATAAAAAATCATTTTCTAATTATCGCAGTCGCAGAAGTGCACTTAAGTTTCTACTCTCAATTACTAATGCAAAATCTCCTATCGAAGATCCGTTGAATTTCGTCGACGCTTCACCTCACTCTTCTCGCTCGAATTCAATTCCATCATCACGAAATAGCAACTTACTCACTTATTTTTTATATAAATTTTTAAAGCTGCGAACGTTTTCGCCTTCCCAGTGGAATTCGTTGGATGATCCGTGGGATGAAATCCTCCGGCTCGATATTATTATTTCGTTTACTTTTATCGTTTAATCTCGAGGGTAGTCGCGGAGGCGGCGAGCCGCGTAGCGCTTGCCGCCTTTGTTATTCGTGAACACTTGTTAGATATGCCGGATATTCGTACTGTACGGACAGCCGTGGAGCCCGCACTTTTAGTACAGTACAGAGAAACACTGTCGTGAAATTTTCAACACCCTCAGGGAAACCGGACGGCAGAGCGAATCTATATACATATATACATGTACATATATATATATATATAAACTGCGGAGGTATACACGACGCCCGCGTGTGTAACCCTCCGTCGCCGAGGGATGGAGAATAAAATGAAACTCGAGCCGACGTCGGACCTTCATTTATAAGAAAGTTCCAAGGATCAGACCTTCCGCGGCTTCGAGCGAGCACCATGTGGGAAGGGGCAGTCAGCGAGCTATATTGTAACCATCCAGTGTATAACTATACACGATGCTTATGGCCACCGAGAATCCACGCCGCACGCTCGATCGTTCCCGATGCCGATGGTGGGAGTCTCCCAGATATACTCTCGATCTTCGAGTTTCAAGGTCGCGCGTCCTGATGCTGGACGCTGTTGCTGGCTTCGTTGTATTTTGCGGTCTTCAAAGAAGGCGAAAAAAAAAAAAATAACGAGCTGCAAACGATTTTTATACCGTCGACGATTATTGTTACTGTTATTGTTATTATTATTGTGGCTGAGGCGCTTCGGGTCCTGAGTATCGAGTGTGAAATCTGGGCAACGGAAGTTTAGATTTTTCGGAGATTTAGAGGAAATATGTAACTTCCGGTTTGAGTATCTTATTGATCGACCGGAAGAGAGGTCATATCGAGAGACACGGCAGCGTCTCAACGCCAAGTACTTAAGAGGAAGTCTTTAAGCAAGATCGGAAATACGTCACTTCCGGTTTGAAAATCTTATTGTTCGACCGGAAGTGACGTCATACCGGATAAACGTTGCTTCCGGTCTAAAAATGAGATTTTCAAACTGAAAGTGACATATTTCCGGTGAGACGTCACTCCCGGTCGAAAAGTGAGTTTTTAAAACCGGAAGTGACGAATTTTCAGTGCGATGTCACTTCCGGTCGAAAAATGAGGTTTTCAAATCGTATTGACGTATTTCCAGTATGGTGTCACTTCCGTTCGAAAAGTAAGATTATCAAACCGGAAGTGGCGTATTTCTGGTTTGACGCCACTTCCGGTCGAACAATGAGATTCTTGAACCGGAAGTGACGTATTTCCGGTACGACGTCACTTCCGGTTGAAAAATAAGATTTTCAAACCGGAAGTGACAAATTTTCGGTACGACGTCACTTCCGCTTGAAAAATAAGATTTTCAAACCGGAAGTGACAAATTTCCTGTATGACCGTGTCGTCCATTTGGGATGAGAATGTTGTTCAGTGCTGCGAAAAATTTGTAAAAAATCATCGATCGGTACGGATGGTCCGTTTTGTCCCACTCCCCTAATTCGGATCACCAAAGCGACTGGGCGAGAGATAGGATAAATTCTCCGTCGCAATGACGATCGGGTTACTCGAGTTCGCGTGAGCTGATGCGACAACGATGTCCGGGAGTCAATTAAATATGATTTTGCCCTCGAGGTCGTAACAGTCGATTGATTTAACGCGGTGAAGGTATTCATCCGAGCCGAGCTCACCGCATGTCCCGCGAAGGTGCGTAGATCGGACGAGACAATTAGCAGCGGGTGGTTTTTGCCGTGGAAAATCAACCGGCGAGCCATCGCGCTAATCACCCGATTCAGATCCACCGACGGAGGAGGATCGAGCGCCGTTCGATCCCCGAAATCATCCGTGCTCACGCAAACGAATCGCGATGAAATTTGCCCGAGCGCATCGAGGCAGTGCGGTTAACGTACTTTTATAATCGTTTCGCGAAAAACCGCTCCGGCAAAACTCGAGCAAATAGAATCTCGCAGCTGCTGCTTCGGCGCTAATAGGCGGGAAGAATGTTCCTCCGAGAATAATCAGCCTCCGATATATCGATCGGTGAATGAATAATTTTTTTTTTATTTTTTTTTTTTAGAACGACCTTCTTAGTTAGAGAATGAGAGAAAAAGTTATTGTGAGCGAAGCCTTAGATCCCGTGTTCGCGAGACCGCGAGGCTCTGATCGCCCGATTTCGATCCATCGACAGAAGATCGAAATCTGTTCGATCCCCGGAACGATCCGATTCACCGACTCACCGAAATTTGGCCGAGCGCATCGATGCAGTGCGACCAAAGTACTTTAGACCAAAGTACTTTGGTCCAAAGTACTTTAGACCAAAGTACTTTAGACCAAAGTACTTTAGACCAAAGTACTTTAGACCAAAGTACTTTAGACCAAAGTACTTTAGACCAAAGTACTTTAGACCAAAGTACTTTAGACCAGAGTACTTTAGACTATTTGGTCGAGCTTTACCGGCGCGTTTTTTCATCGATAAAGCTTGACCAAATGGAGTCTTATAACTGCTACTTCGTCGGTAATAAGCGGAAAGAATATTCTTCCGAGAATAATTAGACTCCGAACATGTATCGGTGAAAATCAATAATATGTATATTTTTTTTAGAACGACCTTCTTAGTCGAATTACGAAAAAGAAAAAAAATGTATTGGGAACGCAGCTTTATGTTTCGGGACTATGAGGCCGGGACGCGCTAATCACCCGATTCTTATCCACCGATAGAGGAGGATCGAACACAATTTGATCGCCTAAACCATCGGACTCACGCAAACGAGTCGCCACGAAATTTATCCAATTTGTGGCGCATCGAGGCAACGCGGTTAACGTACTTTTAATCATTTTACAAATATCGATGAAAAACCCTGCTGGCAAATCTCCACCAAATTGAATCTCACAGCTGCTGCTTCGTCGATAATAAACAGGAAGAATATTCTTCGGATAATAATTAGCATTTTCATCTATCGGTGAATCAATAATATATATATATTTTTTTTAGAACGACCTTAGTCGAATTCAGAAAAATAAAAAAAATAAAAATTATTATGAACGAAGCCTTACGTTTCGGGATTACGAGACCGGGACGCACTAATCACCCCATTTTGATCCACCGACAGAGGAGAATCGAACTCCATTCAATCGCCAAAACCATCAGACTCATGCAAACGAATCGCCACGAAATTTATCCAATTTGTTGCGCATTGAGGCAGTGCGGTTAAAGTACTTTTACGAGAATTTTGTGATTACCGATGAATAACCGTGCCGGCAAACCAAATTGAATCTCACAGCTGCCACTTCGTCCGTGACAAACGAGAACAATATTCATACTATATCAATTACATATATACATATATATATATATATTTTTTTTTTATAACTTCAATTCTCAGTCGAATTAAGAAAAAAATAAAATAAAAAAAATAATGTGAACGAAGCCTTACGTTTCGGGATTACGAGACCGGGACGCGCTAATCACCCGATCTCGATCCACCAACGGAGGAGGATCGAACTCAATTCGCTCCCCGAAACCACCGAAATTTGTCCAAACGCACCGAGGCAGCGCCGTCAAAGTACTTTTATAATCGTTTCGCGATTACCGATGAAAAACCCTGCCGGCAAATCTCCACCAAGTAGAATCTCAAAACTGCTTCGTCCGTAACAAACGAAAAGAATATTCATAATACATCAATTACATATATATATATATTTATATTTATTTTTTTTATAACGTTAATTCTCAGTCGAATGAAGAAAAATAAAAATAAAAATAAAAAAGATTGTGAACGAAGCCTTAAGTTTCGGGATTACGAGACCGGGACGTGTTGTACGCACTCTCCCCAGCTATCGACCCGTTTGGTGCGCGGTCGTCGAGGAGTCGCTCGCGACAGAAGCAGCGCCAGCACAGCGGCACAGAGAAGGGAAGTTGCTCCTTCGTCCCAGATGGATGCGATCCCCCGATTCTAAACGAACCTCTTTTTTCCATCGTTCCGTCTCGCTCGTGATATCTGTCCGATCGACAAACTCCCGTCCAGCGCCGACACCGCGAGTCTCTCGACGAAGAAAGGAAGAAGAAATAAAAACAAAACAAAAACAAAAACAAAAGTAACGAAGAAATTTGACCCCTTGACTCTCCTGCTCGCCGTTCTCGCTGCGCTCAGAGTCCGCGTCGCAGTCGCGATTCCCGTCGCGACGCACACACGACTCGTCCTCGTTCGACCTAGAGATATAGAGCGAAGCGAGAGATCTCGTGGAATGTCACCGATTTTCCGAACGATCCGCCGTCGAAGTGACAGCCAGGCCAATTCCGGGCTGCTCGAAACACCGAGCTTCGCACCGTTCGGAAATGTAAACACAAAAACTGCGCAGTTTTCGGGGATCGTTCCGTGCCGCTGAATTCATCAGGTGTTGAATTTTTTTATTTTCTTGATATTTATTTTATTTTTTCTATTTTTCTTTCCGGTTCTACGAGCTGACAGTCGAAGTGATAAAAAAAAGTGCATCAAATCCGAGCTTTTAGGGTTACGATAAAGAAGACAAATATTTTCTTTCTTTTTTTTTTTTAATAATTATCTATCCGCATTGAATCGTTCGCGAAGTTGTTGGGTTATAAAAAATTGAAGAGAAAAACAGAAGACAAAAATTGAAGAAAAAACGGAAAGACAAAAATTGAAGAAAAAACGGAAGACAAACATTGAAGAAAAGAAAGGAAGACAAAAATTGAAGGAAGAAAGGGGAAAAAACATTAGCGATGGCTCGAAACGACGAGGTGTACTGAGACGATTTCCGGGAGAGAAGCAACAGCATCCGTGGGACACTGCGATGCAGAGGCGCACAAGGTAATTAACTGACCGACTATTTGTTCTTTTGCGCACGAAATTGAGTCGACGATGCTGTTACGACGAGTGCCGCGAATTCGTCCGCCCGTTAATGTTTATTTGCTCTCGTGAAGCGACCTTTATTGCACGGAGCTCGGGGAAGCAACGACGCGGAACTGTTGAAAGACTCCACTTGATCGCTTCCTCTTTCTCTTTTTTTTTTGTTCTTTCGACTGTGTACTTTGTCGCGCGAGAAACTGTCGTTCTCGTGTATCGTCTCCGTTGAATTTATAAAACCCACCGACCAGCTGATTATTCTGAATATATTCTCGAGGGTGAACGCTGCGGGTCTAATTTTTGCGAAAAATATGTTAAAAATATATTTAAAATAAACATACTTATTTCAATATATTATTCAAAAATGTAAATAAATAATAATTAAAACTAATAACAATAAATAATTAATATAACACTTGTTAATATATATATTATAAATAATCAATATATATTAATAAATATTAATATAACAATAAATAATAAATAATTTTTATAATTTTAAGTATAAAATATATCAAAAATATATTAAAGATAACAAATTTTTCGCGCATAAATATATTTCGTACATAAATAATATATTTTTAACGTACGCGAAAGTACATTTTTTCGCTATTTGCTCGGACATATTCGTCACGCATATGGCATGATATATCAATTAAAAAGTGATACAATTTTTCGTGAAAATTACGAATTTAATTTACGGAATTTTTTTATTCGTCACATACTTTTTTCCATGGGGACTTTTTTCCAGAATCTACCGACGAAGGAATCGTCGCGTGGGCAACGCGGCCGTAAGTAAACATTCAGGTTCACGACGGGAAACGGTGTATTACGCGTTTCCTCACACCTCGATAGGCCTGCGAACGATCGGGTGTGCGTGTTGTTGGGTCTGATACAAGCATAATATTATTCCGATGAACCAAACTATAGCCGAGCACCGACTCGTTCGCCTTCGAAGGCTGCACCCACGTTCCTCGTTTCGTTACACGCGATTTCTCGATACGGCAGATACATCTATACGGTGTCCAGTGTATCGACTCGATTGTACATTAGAACGCTAAAATCCAAGTGCGTGCCCGCACAAAATCAGCTAATTCGAATCTACAGAAATAGACTCCCAAGTTTAATTCGTTACTCCACGACAGTCGTCAGAGTTCATGCCGGTCGTTCGGCAATGAAAAACCGTCGAATAAAACAATATAATCATTTTATATAAATAACATTATAAAATTGATAATTATTATGAATAATATTAATAGTAATTATTATAATTATTATTAATAATACTAACAGTAATAATTTATTTATTTATTTATTTATTTATTTATTAGTTTATGGGATGAACCCTTTTACTACATACAATAATAAAAATACATCAGTAAATTAGTAAATTATGAAAGTATCCGTACAATTAGAATAATATCACCAGTTCGCATCTTAATATAAATAAAAAACTAGACAAAATATATTTCATTATTTCACTTGAACATTAATAATCAACAGACCGAGTATGTGTTTGGTTGCCCAATTATTTAGGGACAAAAGTGATTTAAAGATAAGGATTCGCCGGCCAACAACTGCGTTAAACTCACTGCCCAGCAGTCCGAAATTAACCATCTCCCCAAGGGTATTGGCGAGGTTCATGACTGATAATAATAATAGTAATAATTATTATTAATAATAATAATGATATTATTATTAATAATAATAATGATATTATTATTAATAATAATAATGATATTATTATTAATAATAATAATAATTATATTATTATTAATAATAATATTAATAATTAATGAGTTGATATTTTTGGTTGATACTTCAAATGTATCGCAAATTTTTTTGCGAGACGTAAAAAGTCTCATCCAAACCGGCGGCCGACTGGTCCGTTTTGCCCGCTCTGCCGCGTTTGTTGTTTTTCGTCGTGCAGATTGATCCCTCGGCCTTGAACCAACGACGCCCAAAAGGTCGCGGGAGGTTTAAAGAGTCGACGACCGGGCGAACATTCAATGTGACGATCTGTTGCGCATGCGCGCTTTGGACCGGAGAAATCGCATTCGGCAGATCCGCCTCGCAGATAAAACAAGAAAGCTCTGCACACGCCCTTTATCAGTTATACCGTCGAGTCCGTGGGTTCGACAGCCCTTTTACGACCCGCCGGGTCGGGAAGACTTTCGGCGAGATATTGCCCTCTCGATCCATCGAAAGTACCGATAGAGATATGTACCCTCCATTCATTCGCTACCGTCCCTCGTCCACTTCCTCGATAACAGCTTCTGTCTCCCTACAAGGGTAAACCGAAGAGTCCGCGACGATCCATCGGAATCGTCTCTGCTTCCTCACCGAGTCACGCTTTTCTCGATACACTGACAAAAAAAAATTGGTTGGATCAACCGAAAGTCGCGATGACTGTTATTTGTTTGGTACAAATAAAGCATTGTTTTGTTAAACGATTATTTGCTTCGATTTATTCAAAATTTGTCGATTGAAACAAACATTTTTGTTGTACCAACAAAATACAAAGCTGTTATTTGTTTGGTACAAATAAAGCATTGTTTTGTTAAACGATTATTTGCTTCGATTTATTCAAAATTTGTCGATTGAAACAAACATTTTTGTTGTACCAACAAAATACAAAGCTGTTATTTGTTTGGTACAAATAAAGCATTGTTTTGTTAAACGATTATTTGCTTCAATTTATTCAAAATTTGTTGATTCAAAGAAAACATATTTGTTATGCCAACAAAATACACCTTTGAACGTATGTCACCGCGCATTTTCTTAATCCAACCATTTCTTTTTCTCAGTGTATTAATATTATATCAGTTATAGTGTATATTATATCAGTTATTGTGCATTGATCAATACAGTGTTCTTGAATCAATGATATTTTTTTTTCAGTGTATAGATAGTTGCTGATATTATATATTCAACTGGTTAATATGATTGGGTATTATTGGGTTTTTAATTGGATATAATTATGGTTGCCACCATAATTTTTTGTCATAGCCGTAACTATAAAATGTAGACTTTCCCTTTGGGAACTATTTTTTTATGGTAAAAAGTCAGTATTGTTACTTTATGTAATTTTTTTCTCATTGTAAGCTTTACGCACGCCCGTAATCAGTTATAGTGTATATTATATCAGTTATTGTGCATTGATCAATATAGTGTTCTTGAATCAATGATATTTTTTTTTTTCAGTGTATAAATAGTTTCTGATATTATATATTCAACTGGTTAATATGATTGGGTATTATTGGGTTTTTAATTGGATATAATTATGGTTGCCACCATAATTTTTTGTCATATCCGTAACTATAAAATGTAGACTTTCCCTTTGGGAACTATTTTTTTACGGTAAAAAGTCAGTATTGTTACTTTATGTAATTTTTTTCTCATTGTAAGCTTTACGCACGCCCGTAATCAGTTATAGTGTCGATTCCGTGGGTTCGAGAGCGTTTCTACGACCCGTCGGGTCAGGAAGAGTCGCCGGATCGAACCTCCAATCCATCGACCGGACAAATTTCTTTCGGTAGATTCCGCCTCGCGGATACATAAGAAAGCTATACACACACCCTTTATCAGTTATAATGTCGATTCGGTGGGTTCGAGAGCCCTTCTACGACCCCCCGGGTCGGGAAGAGTCTCGGCGTGATCTTACCCTCTCGATCCATCGAAAGTACCGATAGAGTACCGATATCTACCCTCGTCCATTCATTCGCTATCTCGATAACAGCTTCTATCTCCCTATAATGGTAAACCGGAGAGTTTGCGAGGATCCACCGGCTTCGTCTCTGTTTTCTCTCCGACTCACCCCTTGCTCGATATTTCACGGTGCAACCTAAACCAGTGGACTGGTATCCGGCTCGATTCGGCGACAGACTCGTAATCCTGTGGCCGAATTCAACCTTCCACCTTATCATTACTATTATCATCATCATTTTATATAATCACTGTTGTCATCAACATTTTATCTAATCACTGTTATCATCATCATTTTATATCATCACTGTTATCATCATCATTTTATATCATCACTGTTATCATCATCATTTTATATAATCACTGTTGTCATCATCATTTTATATCATCACTGTTATCATCATCATTTTATATCATCACTGTTATCATCATCATTTTATATTATCACTGTTATCATCATCATTCTATACCATCATTGTTATCATCATTGTTATCATCATCATTTTATATTATCACTGTTATCATCATCATTCTATACCATCACTGTTATCATCATCATGCTATATTATCACTGTTATCATCATCATTTTATATTATCACTGTTATCATCATCATTTCATATCATCACTGTTATCATCATCATTTTATATTATCACTGTTATCATCATCATTTTATATCATCACTGTTATCATCATCATTTTATATTATCACTGTTATCATCATCATTTTATATCATCACTGTTATCATCATCATTTTATATTATCACTGTTATCATCATCATTTCATATCATCACTGTTATCATCATCATTTTATATAATAACTGTTGGCATCATCATTTTATATTATCACTGTTATCATCATCATTTTATATTATCACTCTTATCATCATCATTTTATATAATCACTGTTGTCATCATCATTTTATATCATTACTGTTATTATTTCCATTTTTGGTTATTCATATTACTGCGTTTCTACTATTATTAATATTATCGCTTTTATTATTATTGTCATTATTTTCTCTCTCTTTACATTGCTTTATATCTTTTGATATTATGATTATTATTTCTGTTCGATTTCTTACTGTGTGTGCCCAGACGACCCCCGGTCCTATCGCACGATAAATCGCTATACCTACTTATCTTCCCTTTTTCCCTCGCTCACGATTCACCGTTCCTTCTTCCAATAAAAAGTCCCGACCAGTGAAGCAAATCTCGCCTCCGCGACTCTCCGATCGAGTGCGAGGCGGTGGATAAAAGGCATTGTCGACGGGGAAAAAGAGCGAGGTGTTATATCAGCGTTTGGACTCTGATCGAGAGACAGCTGTAGGCGGGCATTAGACTCGTACTTCTGCACGAGTGAAAAAAAAGTTTGCACTTTTCACAACAACTTATTGTCCATAAACCTCCGCAATCTTTTATTTGTTATTATTAATAATTTCTGGATCGCACCATGCGGCTCTAGTTTTTACAAAAAAAAGTACAAACTAAAATTGACAATGACACGGAAAATTTAAGGAAAAGTTTATATATGAGGTATTCCATCCGGTTTCAAATTATCAAAAACTCGAACGTCAAAAAAAGATTGTAATTGCACCACAATTCATGATTATTTACAAGGGGTTTAAAATTTTTTTTCAGAATTTTCAGATCGAATTTTTTTTGCGATATAGAAAAATGTTATCAAAAGTTCATTTCAAACTGCAACTTTTATGTCTCAAACGTTTATTTCTGCCACTAACAGTTTTGAAGATACATAAGGTTTTTAAAAAACGTTTTGAAAATTCTGAAAAAAATTACAAAAACCCCTAGCAAATAATCACGAATTGTGGTGAAATTACAATTTTTTCGAGAGTGTCGACTTTTTGACCATTCGACACCGGCTGGAATATCTCGTATTCAGACCTGAAGATAACTTTGCCACTTGTTAGACAAAATAATTTTTTACAAAGTTTCGTGTGGCGATTTTACGAAATTATTTATCGCTGTCTAATCGAGCCTGAACGAGGCTTGGAATTCTGTCGCTATTTTCTAACAAACGCACGAATTCGAGGCCTCCGGGGTAGCGAAAGCTCTCGCAGTGTATAATTGATCCGTCTGTCGGTGTTTGGGCAACACGTGCCTCACCGGACGACGCGGCTGGAGGGCTGGAGGCGAATTCGTACGGCAGGGCTGGATTCGCCTGGGCTAAGCCGGCTTGGAAGTGGAAACGGACGTGTCTGGTCAGACCTCGAACTCCGCCGGGAGTCAAGGTAGCGGCCCGGGGCTCAGACTCCGCACACCTTTACAGTGTATCGCGCTCCTCCGAATTGGAAGGGCCACGTGACCTTGCACGTCTCTCCGAGGCTCCCGGAGCCGACCAATTGCGATGTGTGTCACACCGTACGTCACGCTTATTTTTCTTCTTATGCCGAATAAGTCGCCCGAAACGTTTTTACCGTGGAAAAAGAAGTATATGGGGAAATATATATTTTTCGTATATTCAATATATTTTTCATTACATTTTTGTTATACTTAATATATGTGAGGAATCATTTGTAAAAGTTACATATTTTCACACAAAAAATGTAGTCTATTTTTAAATATATATTAATATATTATATATTATTATATATTATTATATATTATATATTATTTTAATATATTATTCGTATATTAAATATATTTTTCACGATTTTTTTTTTTACAATTTATATATTATGAGACATTCGAGACGGATATGTATGTGACGAAAAATGTATGAAAAATATATTTTTTAACGTATATTAAAAGCATATAATTTATATACAGAAGTATTTTTACGCGAAAAAGTATTTATTTTTAATATATTTTTTGCATATATTTTTTTTGCGTGCTTTCGCGGCCTGTCACGAGTGTGTCTCGCTTGGCGCCGGCTTCGATCGTGTACCGTTAAGATCGCCGACAAGGATCGGTTGCATCGAGAGAGAAAAGCGGAGAAAAAAGCGAACGTGAAAAATACGAAAGGAAAGGAGGAAAAGCATTGTTTGCGGTGCCGCGAAGGTCGTCTCGCGAGTTCGAGGCCGCAAGGTATCCGGACACGTTCCGCTTCCATTTCGTACGAAGAGACCGGTTTTTTTTTTTCGACGAGATTCGTGATCTAATCGTTACCACTACTCGAGAATGGATTTATAAATTTCACGAACGCCAGAGCCATAGAGGCGGATTAAAAAAAAAACACATTTACTTTCCGGTCCCGACAGATTTACGTGTGTAAATCTGAGACCATAAATTAAACGATTTTTTGGAAGAAATTAATTTGGAATTTGGAATGAAATGAAAAGTTTCGTCTCGCGATAATAATGAACCAATTCGTGTTTATTTCAGCCCCAAAGTCCTTGGGATCGAATGACCCGAAGAATTTTTCGGAAAATAAATTTTTACCATGATCGACGTCGGCCAATAAAAATCGTATGTAATTTTTCCATACAAGACCATTTTTTCGCCAATAAAAATCGTATGTAATTTTTCCATACAAGACCATTTTTTCGCCAATAAAAATCGTATGCAATTTTTCCATACAAGACCATTTTTACCCCAATAAAAATCGCATGCAATTTTTCCCTACAAGTCCATTTTTTCCCCAATAAAAATCGTATGCAATTTTTCCATACAAGACCATTTTTTCCCCAATAAAAATCGTATGCAATTTTTCCCTACAAGACCATCTTTGCCCCCAATAAAAATCGTATATAATTTTTCCCTCCAAGACCATTTTTTCCCCCAATAAAAATCGTATATAATTTTTCCCTCCAAGACCATTTTCGCCCCCAATAAAAATCGTATACAATTTTTTCCTCCAAGACCATTTTCGCCCCCAATAAAAATCGTATACAATTATTTCCTCCAAGACCATTTTTTCCCCCAATAAAAATCGTATACAATTTTTTCCTCCAAGACCATTTTCGCCCCCAATAAAAATCGTATACAATTATTTCCTCCAGGACCACTTTTTCCCCCAATAAAAATCGTATACAATTTTTCCATGCAGTCAACTTTTTAATCCACGCGAATCGACGTCTGATAAATTTTTACCATGATCGACGTCGGCCAATAAAAATCGTATGTAATTTTTCCATACAAGACCATTTTTTCGCCAATAAAAATCGTATGTAATTTTTCCATACAAGACCATTTTTTCGCCAATAAAAATCGTATGCAATTTTTCCATACAAGACCATTTTTACCCCAATAAAAATCGCATGCAATTTTTCCCTACAAGTCCATTTTTTCCCCAATAAAAATCGTATGCAATTTTTCCATACAAGACCATTTTTTCCCCAATAAAAATCGTATGCAATTTTTCCCTACAAGACCATCTTTGCCCCCAATAAAAATCGTATATAATTTTTCCCTCCAAGACCATTTTTTCCCCCAATAAAAATCGTATATAATTTTTCCCTCCAAGACCATTTTCGCCCCCAATAAAAATCGTATACAATTTTTTCCTCCAAGACCATTTTCGCCCCCAATAAAAATCGTATACAATTATTTCCTCCAAGACCATTTTTTCCCCCAATAAAAATCGTATACAATTTTTTCCTCCAAGACCATTTTCGCCCCCAATAAAAATCGTATACAATTATTTCCTCCAGGACCACTTTTTCCCCCAATAAAAATCGTATACAATTTTTCCATGCAGTCAACTTTTTAATCCACGCGAATCGACGTTTGATTCTCGCTCGGTCGATTTCTCAATCATAAGTCGATTAATCCATTGCGCGGGTCCGTGCAGTTATGACCCGTTGCAACGGCGCCCGGCGACGGTGCAGCATCGAGATACACAACGACCGCGTGCGTATTACGCCGTTGATTACGTAAAACCGAACGAACCGCATACAGCCAGTGTACCGTGCATAAAGCGCACCGGTACATAATAACGGACGATATACATATCGCCCATATATACGATAATAAATCAAAGCACAAGTTCTTTATTTTTTTTTTCCTTCGTTTATCCACTTGTTTCCTACATGCGTTTAATTATTTCTATCTTAATCATCATTATTACAGCGTGCGACGCATTCAGCGACGCACATGGAGGCACGAATCGCGCGGCTTCGTGCCGCGCTATAGAAATGCAAATTTTTTCAGAGGTGTGTATTTCCCTACCGTTCGAGTAACGAGGAAGGCCCGTCGACGAATATCCTCCGCCTCGCTCGATAGACCGCCGTTCGTTTTCCCCGATTGAATATTTATAACAAACTGATATCTCTCGTTCATTAGCATTCTCTTCCGGGATCACCTTGACCATTATTATAATCTACAAGGAATCTGGTGAGATTCCTGTTCTACGGCTACACGTGTATCTGTCGCAAGCGGCTTTTTAGCCGGCGGGAACTTTTCGGTCATGTGAAGATTCACCTTGCCATGTGCGCTTCCGACGATTAAGCAAACCTTGCGTCAGAATGGACCGGGATCGAATCCATAATGCGGTGTGCAAGAAAAATTACTGACAACAACTATGAATGTATAATGAGAAGGGTTATGAAAACGTCACTTCCGGTTTAGAAATCTCGGGTTTTGAGCGGAGAGACGAATTCCCCTATGACCTATGGTGGTTGAGGAAAACGTCACGTCTGATTTGCAAAATCTAGTTTTTTTTACCGGAAGTGAAGTCACGGGCGAAACCGTCGCTTCCGGTTTAAAAATCTCAATTCTTGACCGAAGTGACGTTTTCCTTCGTCACGTCACTTCCGGTCAAAAATTGAGAGTTTGAAACCGGAAGTGACATTTTTTCCTCTATGACGTCACTTCCGGACAAAAATTGAGATTTTCAAACCGGAAGTAATGTTTTCCTCCCTGACCTCACTTCCGGTCAAAACTAAGATTTTCAAAACGTAAGTGACATTTTCCTCCATGACGTCACTTCCGGTCAAAAACTAAGATTTTCAAACCGGAAGTGAAATTTTTCTCCATGACCTCACTTCCGGTCAAAACTAAGATTTTCAAAACGAAAGTGAAATTTTTCTCCATGACGTCACTTCCGGTCAAAGCTAAGATTTTCAAACAGAAAGTGAAATTTTTCTCCATGACGTCACTTCCGGTCAAAGCTAAGATTTTCAAACAGGAAGTGAAATTTGTCTCCATGACGTCACTTCCGGTCAAAAATTGAGAATTTCAAACCGGAAGTGACATTTTCCTCCATGGCGTTACTTCCGGACAAAAATCAAGATTTTTTAAAACCTGAAGTGACCTTTTTTTTGTACGACAGGTAGACGGATAAACTGTCCGTGTATCCGCCACTATCACGGATGACTCCGTCAATAAAAGGTCTTCCACACAATCGTGTTTCCCCCGAGCTGTCGGTCTGAGCTATCGTCGCCTTTAGGGGAGCCAAATTGTAGCGAGAATAATACGATAATAATAATAATAACAACGACGTTATTTGTTGCGTCGGCGTCTAGGTGGACGGGAAAATTTTCGCGAAACTAATCCAATGCTTTGATTCGACCAAGGTAACCAGATAACAATCCCGAGGACGGATCAGAGAGGCGAGCGCGTGGCATCTATAAACACTGTCAATACCGCACGAGCGCCCCGGCCACTGTACACGAGCAACTAAGTTGGAGCCTTGGGAACTAATATAATTATTAATTAGAGGCGACAAAGTTGCCTCATTAACAAAAGTTGGATTCCCCACGATCTGCTCAAGCACCTACCCGGTCTCCCCCCTTTCCTGTCTATTTCCCCTTCCGGTCGCCGTAACTCCTCGCAACCGGGACGTATAAGACCGCCTTGCGAGAAAAAGTCCATCGGTTTTCGTCTCCCAAGAATCTTTCACCCTAAGAGGAAACCAACTCCGATTTTAGTGGTCCCGATTTTTTTTTAACTTATCCGCTTGCAACTTGTCCGATCGTCCGCAGCCCGCATACACACTCAGAAAAATATTTTATTTGACGAGCGCCTCGCAAATATATATTGATTCGATGTAAATAAATATTGATTTAATAAAAATAAATGTTTGTTTAATAAAAATAAATATTTATTTGATTAAAATAAATATTTATTTGATTAAAATAAATATTTATTTGATTAAAATAAATATTTATTTGATTAAAATAAATATTTATTTGATTAAAATAAATATTGATTCGGTTTAAATAAATATTTATTTAATTTAAATAAGTATTTATTTACGGGCCCCGTCAAATACATTATTTTTCTGGGTGACTGCCCAGAGCGGCGCAGCACAACTGTTACGGCCCGACGAAAGATTGTTGCACGTTCGAAAATATCAATTCGATTTGCTTCAACTTTTCATCGTACCCGAGTCGTGAAATTCATGGGCAATGTTCCTCCGCAATACTTCAACGCAATACAACCAAAGAAAAACAACAATCGCTAACACGGAACGTAATGACAATGCACAGTGACTTATTAGGCACTGTGTCGGCACAGCGTCGGCCACTACTGGCGCAGTGTCGGCCCAGTACTGGCCCAGCGTCGGCCAGTGCCGGCCCAGTCCGACATTTCCATCAGGATCGCGAAGTCCTCCCCAAGACCTTGATCTCCGGGCCCTGGTGGAGGCGAATTGATAAAACATCCCTCGAACTCCAAGCATCCCTGGAACTCGAAGCATCCCTCGTACTCCGCTGTGGGTCCGCACTGCATCCCGATGTCCTTCACCGCCTCACCACGGTTCACTTAAAGCGAACTCCGGTAATTGGCAGCCTCCAAATGTATCCCCGGACGGGTACAGTGTAGTCTCCGAGCTGTGCAGACATTTGCAGAAGATATTGAGTTAGCGAGAGAGAGATTGTTCGACGTGCGACGTCCCAAGGTCGTAAATTCGACCCACTGCTCGAACCCAATTCGCGAGAGTGACGGCACGTGAAATATGTATCGCCTCGCCGCTATCTACGCCGTTGCTCGTTGGCAACGTAATATTAAGACGAACGATAAGAATCAGATTTTTTTTTTTTTTTTTTTTTTTTTTGTGAGGTGGTTTACTTTATTGCCATATCTAAGAAAGAGGCGGAGATAAAAAAAAATTAACGTGAAGATTTATATACGAAAGTTTTTTTTTTGCTGTCGGTCGCGCGACCTTCCCTCAAGTTCTCTATCAAGGCCTCGGACTGTCGCCATCGCGAGACTATCTCGTTCGACGGGCAACGGAGGTTCTTAATTGATCGTTGCGAATCTGTAGCCACGGAGTATCGCGTCTGATCGATCGCGAATTGGCGCACCCCTTGCTGTGTTCCGTAAGACTTCACGATTTCACTCCGATACTGGCGCCGCGTTATTCAATCGCCACCAGTAAACTGCACCATTAAATCTTCAGACTTTTTTTTTTTTGTTATTTAACGAATTTTTATTTCTGTTGTAATTCGACGAATTTTAGTTTTTTTTTATCCAACGAGTTTTAATTTTTTTAGTAGTAGTAAATGCATTCATTGACCTCCCTTACAAAGCTAGTTCTATTTTATTTTTTTTGTTTTGTTTTTACACAATATAATGCCATAGGATGGGCCAATAGGCCATTGACCGAAGTCCTTCAGCCTGATCATTTTTTTTTGAATTCAACGAATTTTCATTTTTGTTTTTATTCAACGAATTTTTATTTTTGTTTTCATTCAACGAATTTTCTTTTTTTTATGTGTACTATTAATGAGTCATCAACGTTGAGGGTCGATGACGCGTGGAATGAAGTAACGCGTATTCGACGATTTATTATTTATAGACTTCAGAAATGCCAGGAATCATGACCTACCCCTACGAAACGATGGGGAAGACCGGCGAGGTGTTTATCGAGTGAAAGTCCTCGATTTAGGATATCGAATATCAGACCGCAATGCCAATAATCGCAAAAATTCGTATCGGCTCTCATTGGAGGGATCGCCATTCACGGTGGCCCTCGGAAACTTGGGTTGCATGATTCAATCACCACCAATAAACTGCCCCATGAAATCTTCACACTTTTTTTTATTCAACGAATTTTCATTTTCTCAAATCACCTAATTTTCATTTTCTTAATTCACCGAATTTTCGTTTTTTTAAATTCAACGAATTTTCATTTCTTTTAATTCAATGAATGTTAATTTTTTTTTTAATTCTACGAATTTTCATTTCTTTTAATTCAACGAATGTTAAGTTTTTTTTTAATTCAACAAGTTTTCTCGTTGATTTCAGGAACGCGAGGAGTCATGACCTACCCCTACGGTGCGAAGGGGAGGATCGGCGAGGTGTTCATTGAGCGAAAGTCCTTGATCTGGGACGTCGAATACCGGACCGCAATGCCGATAGTCGCGAAGATTGGTATCGGCTCACATTGAGGGGGGTCGCGGTCGACGTAGGGTGAGGAGGTGAAGGTCACCGGAAGTGCGGCTTATAAAATTTCCATTAAAATGGGCTCGCTGCCGAATCTCCACGAGCTCTCGAGGGAGAAACTCAACAACCCGGTGCACAGGCCAGCCCCAATCGGTGGCCTTGGTCCGGTTAGACTACCGCCGCAGCCTCCGCCATTGGCCCACACCCACAGACGCGCGAGGAGCAGCGGACATCATCACAACGCCCTGTGGGACAACGACGCGATGCTCGAGGTGAGCCGAGCCGCTTTCGGAAACATCGTCAAATCCTTTAAATATGCATCGCACTATTCACATGCATGTCATCCCGCTTCCGCCGAGATTCGTCGACTTATTTTTGGATTCCCCGAGGTTTAAAGGTCGAAAGTCCGCGTTTCGCAGGCTCGCTTACGTTCTCGATGTATCGCGATTTGCAACGATCTCGGCCTTCGACAATTCTGCCTAAAAATCAATCACCGCTTGAAATAACAAAGGTCGAGTCATCCAAACCCTCGGCCCGCTTCCAGATGACGGTCCGACGGTCACTGGGACCAAGGTCATTTCTTCTCTCGTACACAGTAAACAATGTTTGTGGGTTTAACTAACCTTTCTTGTCCACAAACGTCCACAATTATTTTGTTGTAAAATTCACCAAACATATTTGTAAAATTGACAAACATTTTTGTAAAATTGACAGACATGTTTGTAAAATTGGCAGACATTTTTGTAAAATTGACAGACATTTTTGTAAAATTCACAAGATTTTTTTGAAAAATTAACAGGAAAATAATTGTGGACGTTTGCGGACAAGAAACGTTCGTACCTATTTTTACTGTATAACAATCAAGCCTCTGCAAAAAAAAAAAAATCCAATCGTTAAGGGAGTAGGTCACAAAACGACTTTTATACTTTTGAGACTGAAAATCACAAGTGTTATAAAGCAATGAATAAGGTTTTTTATAATAATTTCTAATAATTTTTTGTGGATTCCGAGATACATGAGCTTAAAATTGTATCAATTAGCACGAGCTGCTAAGTCGGAACTGAAAAATTGTCTAGGTCCGTCGGTAAAACGGGTGAACAGGTTAAAAAAAGGACAAAAAAAACAGCTCCAGCATCCCTTAAATAATTTATTGGATTGAATTGGTAGTAGTAAAAGGGATTTATTGCCAAAGTTAGTATTTACAATTTAGTATTTAAGTTATCTTCTTACACTAAATTTTATATCCAATGCTATGTTACGCCTTGGCAAAGGGCCATCGACCAGGGTCCTTCAGCCCTAGATCGAATTATTTGATTCGATTTATTAGATTAATTTTTACTAGCACGATAGATTAAAAGAGACGTAACCTAAAGCCAAGTTATTCTCCTGTAGTAAAACAAAAATTCGCTTGCCGGCTGCCAAAGAAATATTTTTTTATTTCAATTCTTACAGTTCCATATGATATTAAAGCAACTTTCATATAATATTGAAGACTGTCAAGATGACATATTATCGTTTCAATCGCAAACGGAATCGCAAGAATTTAAAGTAGAATCTAAATAACAATTTTTATCTTTCCCAGTCCGAAAGCGAATTTGACTCGAGCAATTGATATTTTTTTTTCCAGAAGCTCGAATAATTCGTAATTTTTTATGCAATTATTATCCTTCTTTTTTTAGCACATGACAGCGTATTCCCCGATTTCCTGTCGATCGACGCGAACCTCAGCCCTGAGTTGTCGTCGTCGCGAGTCCATGAGCTCCTCGGCTGGAACGTCTTCGGTTCGGCGTTTGATCGCTGCGGTCCGCACAACACCGTCGGGTCCACGTCCACCGAGGAAAGCTGTCCTCAGGCATTGCGCCGCTCTTCTGCTGGGTCACGTGACCGTCTCGGCGGCGACGTTACCGATGTTCCCACTGCAGGCCGGTCTCGGGGCTTTCAATCCGCATCTCGGACCGATACTGCTGGCTCTCCTCTACACCACCGCGACGCTGACCGCCTGTTTCGCTCCCATAGTCGTGCAAAAGCTCGGAACCAATCTCGTCATAAGCCTGAGTCATCTCGGAACGACGATATTCGTCGGTACTCATCTGTATCCCAAGTGGTACGTTCTTGTGCCGAGTTACGCGCTCCTCGGTATTTGCACGAGTCCGAGCTTTCTCGCGAGAACTTCGCACGTCAACGTGTGCGCGACAAACCTGAGCCTGGTATGCGCCGACCCCGAAGATCCCGACGAAACGCGAAGGGACTGTCTGCTGAGGAGACTCAACAGGGGAATGAAACTCGCTGAGGACATGGGCCTAGCGTTTGGTATGTTAAATGCTTTATACTAATCGTCTAGTCTGCCAAATCGCAGAAGTTGATTTTTATGATGAGTTGATTTTGATGATGAGTTGATTTTGATGATGAGTTGATTTTGATGATGAGTTGATTTTGATGATGAGTTGATTTTGATGATGAGTTGATTTTGATGATGAGTTGATTTTGATGATGAGTTGATTTTGATGATGAGTCGATTTTGATGATGAGTCGATTTTTATGATGACTTAATTTTTATGATGAGTTGATTTTTCTGATGAGTTGATTTTTCTGATGAGTTGATTTTTATGATGAGTCGATTTTGATGATGAGTCGATTTTGATGATGAGTCGATTTTGATGATGTGTTGATTTTGATGATGAGTTGATTTTGATGATGACTTGATTTTTATGATGACTTGATTTTTATGATGAGATGATTTTTATGATGAGATGATTTTTATGATGAGATGATTTTTATGATGAGTTGATTTTTATGATGAGTTGATTTTTATGATGAGTCGATTTTTATGATGAGTCGATTTTTATGATGAGTCGATTTTTATGATGAGTTAATTTGTATGATGAGTCGATGAGTCGATGAGCCGATGATTCGGATGAGTCCGATGAGTTGGTGGATTGATGGGTTTATGAGTCGATGAGTCGATGAGTTGATTTTCATTCGAATTTATGAACAGGTTGCCTCATCGCCGCCGTAATCGTGAAGATGATAGATCCACCACCGCCTAACCTCTTGACGAGCGACGTCGAGGACACGTGCGGCGCCGAATACTGTCCCCAGGAGACTTATTTCTACAACGAGACACTGTTCCTACCGACCCTACCGAGCGGCACTGCGAAAATGTTACTCAGCGTTTCGCTCGGTCTCGCTGTCCTAGCATTCGGCATATCATGCGCCTTTCTCGACTCGAGAATCAAAGAACCCCGAACGATCAACGATCGCATGAGCGTCGAGTCCCATCTCAAATCCGTCAAACACGCCTTTCAGGATCCAAAATTACAACTCGCCGCGCCGCTTACACTGTTCATCGGACTTGAACAGGGATTCATATTCGGCGATTTTACCGAGGTAATTATTAAGTTTAATGGCCGAAAAACGAAACTCCGAATGTCGATCAAGTTTTTCGGCACGATTTTTTTTTCCTCGATTTTTTGGCACCGAAATATCAACGGACGTGAATTTATGATTTCATTTCGCAGGCGTACGTGGTCTGCGCTCTGGGCGGCGCTGTTACGGTGACCTTGAGCTTTCTGAGCTTCGCCCTCCTACAAGCCGTGGCCGGAGTCACGCTCTCAATGTTGCTGAGACACATAAGGAGATACTTCGTCGTCGGTACGTAAGACACCGGATACATGTATATCTATAGATGTGTACGGTAATCGCGCACGTTCCTCCGTCGAGTGCCAAAGGCGATTTTATACAATCGATTCGACCGTTCGCAAGCTCACCCGTTAATACGCCGAACCAGTCGACGAGGCCTTGATTCCGTTCGTTCAACCGACGCCGCGTAACAATGTTTTTTTTCTTCTGTTTTTTTTTTTCTCTCCGCAACGCTCGCAGCCGTAGGATTTGCCTTTCACGCTTGTCTGCTGCTCGCCCTGGTCACCTGGAGGCCGGCCGGCGACGACCCGGCCCTCTTCAACGTCATATCCGCAGCGTGGGGCGTGTGCAACGCCATCTGGGAAACCCTCATATACAGTATGTACATTTTTTTTATTTATTTTTTTCATTTTTTGATATTGAAGCTTTCGTTCGTCGAAGAGCAATATAAGGTAAAGGTACACTGGTTTTCATGAATGTCTGGTCAGTTTTCCTATAGGGGCCATTTTAGGGTCGTTTAGGGGCATTGGTGAAGAGCAATTTTGAAATTGATGAGGCATTGAAGAACAAGCATGGTACACGTGCTTGGAGGGTTAAGAGGATGCCCAGATTAGGGCTGTACTGATAGGCCGGCCTAGCTGGTTACACTGAGAAAAAGGATAGTATTTTCTACTATATCGAATAATTCCCGGGGGGAACGTCTATATACATAGTTTCTGATAGCATATGTTCAGTTGATTAAACTATAATTGCGGTTGCAACCATTATTTTTTTTATCAATGTCGTAACTATAAAATGTAGACGTCCCCCTTGGGAACTATTTTTTGTGGGAACAAGTCGGTATTGTTGATTTTACTATGTAATTTTTTCTCAGTGTAAAATATCTTATTCGGCTAATGGATTTTATAGTTTGGCCGGTTGAGCCGTCTTAGCCGGCTAAACTATTTTACCCGGCCAAGTACATAAAATCGTCCATAATTTCGTGCATAAAATATTATAAAAAAATAATAGAGTATCTATGAAAATGTTCGCAATTAAATTGAACGAAACCAATATTCAGTGTAAAGTAAAACTTTGGAAATACTTTATTTTTAATATTTCACTTATAATTTAAATGTAAAAGCACTTTCATTTTTACGATTTACTTTAACTTCAATGAAAAAGTATATTAATTTTTAATCATAATTGTACATTTCAATGTACAATTGTGATTGCAATGTCTACGAGTGTAATGTATGAGTTTTTGCATAAAACCTTCCAGTCCACTACATTATTTTTTTTTTACGGTCTCACTATTGTATATTAATTTTTTTTCTCTCCATTAATCTGATTCGCAGCACTTTTACTCGGATTGTATCCGACCTCGTGGCAGGGACCATTGTCGACCTCGTTGTTCTGGAAGTGGCTCGGTCTTTCCCTCGCTCTGGGACTGCACGGTCTCGTTTGCACCCGGGTGAGAGTCCTTGGACTGGCGATAATGCTGCTTCTATCGGTAGTGCCGTACACGTGGCTCGAGATACGACTCGCGAGGAGAGGCAAGTGCCTCGCGCCCTTGTGACCGGTCCGCGAATCGAGCGATCGCCTGATCAAGGGCAAAATGACGCACGGCGAATGAGAGAGGTTCGTTCCATCCGGCACAAGACCCAGGCCAGGCCGTCACGGCCCGCGAAGGAGCACCGGCAACGTCGACGTTTTCATTTGTCACCAGCAGCAGAGGCAACAGCAAATGCAGCAACCAAAACGATTGTCCGTCAGCTCCAGCTCCGCCGAGCCCAATCCAACTGCTTTTCGATCTCCCGATCGACCGACCCAATAATCTTTATCGAGTCCTCTATTTTTAATTTTTTCATTTTTTAATTTTTTAATCTTTTGGCATTTTCGGCTTCTTGCCGTGCCTCGACTGTTCTTCGTACATTCGCATTTCATGACCCGGTCCGCAGATCCCGAACGTCGTCGCACGGAGAAAAAAAATGCTGGGACAACAAGAATTTTGTTACCATAACCGATTTACCGGGTTAATATAGAGACAACAAAATATTTTGTTGTGGCAGCAAATATTTTGCTGTGGCAACAAATATTTTGCTGTGGCAGCAAATATTTTGCTGTGGCAACAAATATTTTGCTGTAGCAGCCAAATATTTTTGCTGCCACAATAATAATAAATTCTTAACGATCTACACTTTGTTAGAGAAACAGAACTATTTTTCTCCGTGCGGTGAGATTTCGAGCTACCCTAACAGCATCAACAACGACAAAAATGACCGAAAAAAATTATGGTAATTTTACATTACTTTTTATACCGTTAAAATAACGGCAAAAATATCCACATTGCAACTTCTGCGCATGCGCGTGGAAAACTCACTCTGCCTGTGCCTGCGAGTGGTAATTTCCTTTCGTTTGAGTAACCGAAAAAATAACCGCCGCAGTAACCGCGTATGCTCAGAAGTTGAAATACGATAATGTTATTTTCTTTCGTTATGCTTACTCGGAACTGAAAAATTGTCTAGGTCCGTCGGTAAAACAGGTAACTCGATGCTAAAGAGAGGTCGTGCTGCGCAAAGAATTTTTTTCCATTACCCTCGTACAGCATACTTTGATCCCTCGTCAATAAAAAGCCCGGCGGAAAAGTTGACGAAACTCCGTCTCTCACAGCCGGATGGAACGATACGATGAACGAGGCGTTCATACGTGCAAGCGTCGATGTACATTATTCCGTACCGCGAAAATTCATCTCGCGAGACTTGTTTCTATCTTAAACGTTAAAAGCAAGAGTTAAAAGATTATAAATAATATATAGACATATACATACATTAATTTACCTCGTAAGTAGATGCGGGACCGGAAGTGGCGGGTGCGACGCAAAAGCACCGTCGATTCCGTCATCTCAAAACCACAAGGTGCATCACATTTTTTTTTTATTAGCAAATAAAAAAATAAAAAAAAATAAAGTGCGTAGATGTATGGAAAAGACGTAAACGTTCGAGGGTGAACAACCGCGCGCTCAGTTTCCTTTTGATATCGATGTATTTTAATGGTTAAACATACGATGAAGTTTCGCGAGAGATTGTAATAAAGATAATAATAATAATATTTAAAAAAAGCCGAGCGGGCCTCGAGATTTCCTGGAGGGGGGGATGGAATTATATTTCGAACGAATGCCTACACTCTCTCGAACTCGTTTATTCCATAAGACGCGAAGTCGCGTGAGTTTATATTTAACTCGGAGTATCGTTGTTCGACTGTTATCGCACGCGTAGTCGAGTTATTTAATAAGATTATAAAAAAGGGGGGTTTATAGATGTTTCCTTGTGTGGCAATGAAGAATCGTTACTCGAGTGTGACTCGATGTAGAGAAGACACGACTTAGCTCTCCGTTACTCTCGTTCTCTGTCTTCCCATATCCCGGAAGTTAAATAAGTCCTAACGAGTCCCTTTGTACACTGCTGTTTATAAATGCCTTGGTTTCTGATTTTTCTATTTTGCTGGATATCTCCTAATGGGATCGAAGATATCTAGTAAGACTGTATGTCTTGCTTGGTATCTTCGATATTGATGTCTTCGATATTGATATCTTCGATATTGATATCTTCGATATTGATATCTTCGATATTGATATCTTCGATATTGGTATCTTCGATATTGATATTTTCGATATTGGTATCTTCGATATTGATACCTTCGATATTGATATCTTCGATATTGATACCTTCGATATTGATACCTTCGATATTGATACCTTCGATATTGATACCTTCGATATTGATACCTTCGATATTGATACCTTCGATATTGATATCTTCGATATTGATACCTTCGATATTGATACCTTCGATATTGATAACTTCGATATTGATACCTTCGATATTGATATCTTCGATACTGATATCTTCGATATTGATATCTTCGATATTGATATCTTCGATATTGATATCTTCGATATTGATATCCTCGATATTGATATCTTCGATATTGATATCTTCGATATTGATATCTTCGATATTGATATCTTCGATATTGATATGGGACGCTTATATGTCACCTTTGAGCCCACAAGCCACAGCAACTTGTGTAGTTACATGAAGAAATATAATAGGAAATATTACCCCCCCCCCCCCCCCCCCCCCCTCCCGGAGAATCGAGTTGAACACGTACCTGCATATTTCTGCATGACGATCGTGTAGCCGTGGATTCGACGTCACATTCGAGCATCGGTCGACGAATCGTTGATTATATATAATAAAGAAAAACACACACACAGATGTAAGAATATTGTAACGATGATTTCGGTGATAAATGTTTTTTACGAATATTGATACGGTGACACCGAGTATGAGAATGATTCGAAGGACACGAAAAAAAAATGAAGAAAATAGATAATAGTTATATAGCGCTGCTCGCCTCAGAAAACCGAAGTAGGGTATCTCGAGTAAAAAAAAAAGAAGAGAGAAACAGGAAGAAAAAAGACAAATACGAGTCGACAATTTGTATTCGAACAAGGTCATTTTTTACTATCCTTTTTTTCTGATGCATTTTTCTTTTGTACCTCTCTGCGAAGACTGCGTGGATGTATGTGTATGTGACGAGATAAATGAAGAGAAAAAAAAAGAAGAAAAAAAAGACACGAAACAAACAAGCGCATCTAAAGTCTCTCTTCCCTGAGCTTCGGGCACTGCCTAGTATAAAGTACTAATTAACGGAAACGGACTCGAGATATATTTGTATTTTTAGCCTGAGAGAGTTTGTTATTGTTATATTCATCCCACTCACAGTTTCAAAGCTGTTTGGCACTCTGATGAATATCAGAATATGCCGTATATATATATATATATATATACATATATGTATAATATTGAGCGTTCGTATATGCACACATCCGAAATCGATACGTTTGTAAAGTATTAATAACGACGTTCTCATAGCCAGTTGCATAGACAGTTACAAAAAAAAAAAAGTTCTTCCGTAATACTTGAAGTAAGAAAGATAATAGACGTACGCAAAAGCAGTCGAATAAAATAAACCGCGAAGTGACGCGATGTCGAAGTTT
Organism: Ichneumon xanthorius; assembly: GCA_917499995.1. Lineage (NCBI taxonomy): Eukaryota > Metazoa > Arthropoda > Insecta > Hymenoptera > Ichneumonidae > Ichneumon > Ichneumon xanthorius. Next base: position 18,688,060 of record OU824201.1, read on the forward strand.
CAACTAAAATTTTCCAAAGCACACGAATACATAAACGAAACGCTCAACACATATCAAAAACTTTGGGGTATAAAGATCATATGTTCGATTTTCTATCGAGAACTTTGGATTTCAAACGGTTGCGAGATAGAAAAAAAAGAGGGAAAAATCATTTCGATTTATCGAAGAGAATCGCGTAAGTTGCATTCGGATAAGTTTTACCGACCGGTTAAGTTGGGCAAAGCACGACCGGGTAAAGGAAGAGTCCAATGACCGAACGTGTCTCAGTGGCCGGCCAAAGCGTGCGTGCAAGAGAGACTGAAATACGATTTTTCTTTACTCATGCATGCAAAATCCTCGTTTGCGCACCATTCACAGGCATGCAAAATGGCTGATTCCCGCACGATACGCAAATGCGATGCGCAAAATACTTTCACCGGTGCGCAAAATGCATTCACCAGTGCGCAAAGTACTTTGCGCACTGTTACCAAGCGGTTACTATGGTAACATCGAGGCGACCGAGGCGCCACAGGCATGCGCCATTGGGCACGCCTGTGAATGGTGCACAACTTGGATTTTGCATTGCCTTCGTAAAGAAAAATATGGTTCGATACACAAGGCCATCTCGCTTCTTGCGCACTTCTCGTGTGAAGCAGCACTTCGCCTCGGCTTCGTGCTGCTTCACACTCGCAGTGCGCAAATCGCTCGTTTTGACCTGTAGTATCGAAATATACTATTTCGCGCATGTCCAGGAACTGGGACTACTCACTAAATCCCTTAGGTGTTTGGCCTTTGGTACTTTTACCTCAAGGTCAAGTGTAACCGCTATGAGTGCGAGAGAGACAGCTGCAATTTCGCCCAAAAATCTCCCAAGCCGTTTATTTCTTGGAAAAATGATGAGCATAGTGAATTGCAGAATTACCGCGCATAGTTTACCGTTCTTGTATTTTTTCCTGAAAATTAACCGTCTTAGAGAATTTTGGATTGCAGTTTTTGTTACCGACCGAGGAGTCGCACTTTACTTTAAGACCATATGAAACACCCCCCTCCCCGTCCATCCCGGGCTCAGTCGGTATCAAAAACTGTAATCAACTTTTCTCACTGGATCTCGCATATACGGTCAAAAGAAAAGTCTCATGGGAAGCCGAAATGATATCCGCTTCCGATGAGACTTTTCTTTTGACCGTATATGCCAGAATCCATGAGAAAAGTTGATTACAGTTTTTATTACCGACCGCGGTATTGCACATGCTCTTAAAGCAGGGTGAACCAGCCTCGGTCGGTAACAAAAACTGTAATGAATGGCGTTCGGAAACGGTAGACAAAGTTTTAGCTGATGTAGAATTCAACACAATCCCTGATAGACAAGCGCCACGAAAAGTAGCAATATTGGCGCGATATTTGCGACATGTGCGGCACATGTCGCAATTATTGCGCCAACTGCTACTTTTTGTGCCGCTTGTCTATCAGGGATGGTTCCAGGTTGGTCAAAAACAGGACTTGCATTCCCGTGCTGGTACCGAGTAAATGATGTGCCGTCAGTTTTCTGTCTGGGTATACTTTGAATATGCACTAAGTTAAAGGGCCCAGTCTCTGACACTGACCCAGTTTGTGACAGGGCAACCTCTAGCATAGTCGGCTCCCCCACCATTTGATATGCAGCCAATGCGTAGCGCGCGTTCGAGGGTCACAAACTGCGACTCTTGGTCCTCCTTCTTTATCCCTATGATTTTACACGCTTAAAATGAGAGCTGCGTAGAAGGGTCATAAACTGGGCCTTTTGCCTTATAAGGAACTATCTATGTAGACGTTCCCCCTGGGAACTATTCGACATAGTGGGAAATACTATACTTTTTCAAAGTGTGCTGAGGCAGGTAGTGGGGGGTCCAACTTATCCGGTCGTGCCTAATTGGCTTGGTTTCCGTGCACGCAACTTACGCGGTCGTCTACTGTACCGTTACCAGCGATGCCGTTCTCCAACCCTTATACCTGTATTTCGGTCACGCGTTTTCGTACTGTAATGCACATACCAAATTCTTTCTCTCTCTCTCTCTTTCTCTAACTGTCTCTCCTCACACCAGTTCGAAAAAAAAATTCCCTACAGCTCGAATTCTTCGAGTAGTCTTCATAGTCAAACTCCATAACGACATCTCGGAGGGTTAAATATAGTTGATTAGATGATAAAAAATGACTGTTCGATTTAAGACGTGATAGCTATAGTTGAAAATGAAAAACAAAATTATTCGAACTTAAAAAATTCACAAGTTTTTTCACCGAACGACTTTATTTCGATTTTCTTTCTTTTCGAGATAGTTTGATGAAATGAATAAAGATGAAATGAATAAAGCTCTGGAGAAATCAAACGTGGAAGGAAGATCTGGCTCCGTGAAAGATTGCGGTGCCCACGTAGCATGTAAATATTTTTGAAGAACTTCGAATACAAAATTTGTTGAGATATTGACAATATTTTATCAATATTAGAAAATTGTGAAATGTTTTTAAAATATTTTTTTGTTCGCTCATAAATCTTACATTGAAATGTTTCAGAAATGTTTCGCTGAAAGTTTTTTTTTTTACATTGCAGCGAAATGTTAAAGATTGCATTGCCAATAAAAATTGCATATACACACCCGCATAAACACGGAAACATTCGTAGAAATACTTCGGTGAAAGATGAGATAAAAAAATATTTCAAAATATTTTATCACTATGTCTAATAAATATTTCAGATCTGTTGAAAGATTATTTATGTTTCTGAAATATTTAAGAAACGTTTCGTTGGAATATTTCAAAATATTATTTTCATATGTTTTACAAACATTTCGCAAGATTTGAAAGATTGATTATATCTCTGCAAAGATTCAAAAATATTTCGTGCTGCATGGGTGTGAGCAAAGGGTCGAAATCGAAAATTGCAAGTCTATTCAAAATGATAAAAAAGCTATGAAGAAGAAAAAAACGAACGAAGAGCCAATTTGCTAGGACGTGAAACATCTTCGGCCACGAATCTCCATCGTTTAGCAATAAACTTGCTCACTCTTCGTTCCAGCAAAAAATATAAAAATAATAAAAAATAAAAATTAAAAAAAAATTTAAAGAATGAATAAACAAATAAATAAAAAGAAAAAGACAAATGGCTCATAATCGGTAGGGCATGGTAACACAGACGCCGATATCTTCGTGTCCCTGGCATGCGAGTAAGGATTATTGTAAAATAGCATCGGAAGAGCATATATTAATTGTATTTCACGAAATAATAAATATTAACTTATTTTATATCTATCGGCCTCTTAATCGACTTTCATTTGTTTTCATTTTTTTTTTTTGTGTCTGACGTCAAATGGATATATATATATATTCGTTTCACTCGCGATCCGATCGACGAAGGAGCAGCGAACAGTTTCGTCTCGCCGTACACAGATTTTTAATTCGGAATGATCTTCTGAATCGTCTTAAAAATTTTTTAACACGATTAATTTTAATACGATCGTTCAATCTTCGTTGAGAAAAAACTGTCTCTGCTCCTTCTCGACGCTCGCGCGCCTCTCGGTCTTAATCAGTCTCTTACTCTTCCCAATAATTTTTCTTTTTTTTTCAGACAAAAGTCGGGTTCACCCTCGTCGAGAAATAATCGCGTGAAACGCGTTATTATTACTCACGGAGAGTCATTACGCTACGGAGTCAATAACATCGTCTATCTAAAGTTATTGTCATCATCACACGTCGAGACACAATTTCGTAGTTAACTTTTTAACGCACCGATATATATATATATACGTATATACATATTATCGGGCGAATTAATAAATATAACAAATAGAATAATATAGCTATTATATATCACTCACGCCTCGGCCACGCAGACACATGGAAACACTTAGCCGTATAGCTTGTATAACTTTAACAATGCCCCTTTATTTATTTCACCAATTAGATTTTTGTTGTCGCTGTTGTCGTTGCTGCCGCTGCTGGCGCTTCTCCTCCGGACCGCGCAGCGGCGTTTAACATGATTCACAGAGATTTTGTTTTGTTTTTTTCCATCTAGCTTTCTTTCCTCCTTTCGTCGTACCACGGTTTTCTCACGGTTTCCACTTCTTTCCATTAAATCTGAATTAAAAATATCGCACATTCGCGGCTGGAAACAATAAATACACTAGGGCGGGGGAGGGAAGTGTACTTTCCTAAAGGCTTAGTGTAAGCGCGAGATTATTCGGGTAAAAAAAAAAAAAAAAAAAAAAATTACCCGACGAGGCTTCACTTAGATACGACCGTACAAAGTTTAACGCCATCTGCCGAGCGCTGCCCGAGTCCACGAAGCTTACGCCGGACTCGTCGAATACTTGGGACTTGAGCTTCCGCAAATGAAAACGACGAAGCTCTCATACGACAAACAGGAATACTGCGAAATAAACACGTCATAATGCGAGTCCCGACGCACCGAGAGGGATCGGGCGCCGGACTTTCTCACGTCCTTGCACACTGTTACATTTTTCATTTTCTTTTTCTGTTTTTTTTTTTTTTCTTATTAACGTCGCGCTTCAATGTATAAAAAAAACCACAATATTGATGCACACAACGTAACAACTATATATGCACTTAATGCCGTCGAGAAAAATAAGCTTGGACAAACGAGAATCGAGAGCGTGTGAAATACCGCGGTCGGTAACGAAAACTGTAATCGACTTTTCGGACCGGAGGTGCTTTGGATTTCGCGGTTTTCGTTATTATAACGCGACTGCGCATGCGCACGGTCGTCTTCTGCTAAGAATTCTTATCAAAAAACCGGCGGTGGGTTTTCGCAGTCATGTTAGAATAACGAAAAACGGGAAATCGAAAGCACCTTACAGATACTTTGGATTTTGCGATTTTCGTTATTCCAGCGCGACTGCGCATGCGCACAATCGTCTTCTGCTACAAATTTGCGCAGTCTAGTTATACTAGCGAAAAACGCCAAATAGAAAGCACCTCAGATCGTCGAGGTGATTTCGATTTGTAACATACAATGATCGACTGTAGAGGATGGCAGTGCTCTGAGGTGCTTTCGATTCACCGTTACAATGATGGTGGCCTAATAATAACGAAGACCAAAACGAACAGGTCTCTAAGTACAATGACTGCGCATGCGTATTATGCAGCACGTATCACTTTCGCCACGAATGGACGAGCCCAGGTGGCACGAAAAAAAATTAGTTACCTAAAAGTGATCTCAATGGGTTCCATATGTTCATCTGGATGGTATTCGAAAGTTTCCACCCATCCAAAAAGTTAATTTTTGGACGTAGGATAGCTTATAGTTACAACCCGGCTGGACATTTGTAACGCACTTAGATCACTCTTTGATACCAGATTTGTTTTGCTACATGGGAAGTTCACTCGCGTGTGGTCACAATACGCATGCGCAGTTATTGTAACTAGAAAGCTGTTCGTTTTGAATTTCGTCGTTGTTATGAAGCGACTATCATTATAACGGCAAATCGAAAGCACCTCTGGTATTTTTGATCGACAGGCAAGTCTTACCGGAAGTCGAAGCGATATTCGCTTCTGATGAGACTTCTCGTTTCAGCGTCGGTGCCAGTAAGAGAAAAAAAAAGTTAATTACAGTTTTCGATACCCACCGGGCCCGGTTTGGGCGAGGCGGACGGTTTTTCACATAATCTCAATCGCAACAACGAGATCGACGACGATCGTCGAACTTACAATATTTTCGCTTTTACTAACGTGCGTATTTTTTTTTTGTTTTTTTTTCTGTTTCTGTTTTTTTCGTGCTCAAAAAAATAAAAACGAATCCTGAGTAAATATACAGTAATCGACTAACATAACGCAGACGACTAATACGTTACACGCGCGAATTAAAAAGTAGCATACGTTCATCCGGACAACCAAGGGAGTAACGGGGCGAGGTCACAGAGGCGGGGGGAGGGGGGGGGGGGCGGAGGTGAGGCTGAAACTACAAGATGCGTTATGAACTCCCACTAAATTTCTTCTCTTCGAGCAGCTCTTACCGCGACGTTTTGTTTTCATGTTTTTTTCGATTTTTTTTTTTTGTACACCTTCGCATCGACCGAACGAACAATAGTTGGGAAAGCGGAGCGTATCCAAAGCTACAAATGACAAATTCTTTTTTTTTTACTTCCGAGACTATCGATATGAAAACGTCGAATTCCCGACGGAGCAATTTCGAACTTCCGCGCGCGGTTACAATTCAGATTTTCATTTTTTCTTATTTTTTTTTCTTTCTCTCTCGTTACTCCACAATCGCCCTGTCGTTAGTTGGGTCGGAAAATTTTCACACACGACGGAACAGGTGACTCTAGTACGGCGTCTCAATCTTTTTTCTTTTCTTACTCGTTTCGTTCCTCAAAACTCACGTGCCTCGTTCTAACAATCGTTTTCTTATCAAATACGAATTTCTAAAAAGGGCGTCTCCGAAGAATCGCGATTGGCCGATCGAACGGCTCGCCGTTCACGGCGCCACTGTCGTATCGTCGAAATTTGAAAAACTTTGCAATTACGCATTTTTTTTCTTGTTTCTTCGGGTAAGAACGAATCCGTTCGCGGGCCACGCAACTATCAGCTACTAGTACTACAGTATGTACACACACATACACATTTACGTAAGTACTGACGATTAGAGTTGGGTACGTTTTTTTGCCGTGCGCGACGCGTGACAAATATCTAACGCCGCGTGGATTTTTTTAGATCTCGCGGTCTGCTCGACGGAGATTCTCGATGTCGCGCGCTCAACGCGCTTTAAATTATTAATAGTTTTATCGAGCAGACGCGGAGAACACGCCTCGGGAACGAAAGTGCGATCGATCGGCAGACGACTTGACTAACGAACGACGAGCGGGAAAAAGAGTCGGACACGACGAACGGACCGCTGGCGAACGATTTTTTTTTTTTTTTTCTAACTCACAGAATATTACGAACATTACTAGTTTCTCTTTTCTTTATACACAAAATCGACACTGAGTATGAGATCATTGAGGAGATATTTTATGCCCGATCGCACACTGAAAAAAAAAATATCAATGACTCAAGTAAAATTCGCTTGCGGGGTGCCGAAGAAAAAAATAATTGGTTCAATTCTACTTGCAATTCTTACAATTCCATGCGGGATTGAAACGATAACATGTCACCTTGACACTCTCACCGTCGTTGTTTCAATACCATATGGAATTGTAAGAATCGAAAGTAGACTTGAAGTGGAGTTGAAAGTGGACTTGAAGTGGAGTTGAAAGTGGACTTGAAAGTAGACTTGAAAGTGGACTTGAAAGTAGACTTGAAAGTGGACTTGAAAGTAGACTTTAAAGTCGACTTGAAAGTAGATTTTAAAGTCAACTTGAAAGTAGACTTTAAAGTAGAAGATTTTTTCATTGACAGCCCGCAAGCGATTTATTTTTCAGTGTACGCGCCGAATCAACGGGGCGAGCGGGGGCAACTTACGCGAATGTGTCGATTACGACCGATGACGAAGCGCGAGCGATAGGAAACGTTAAAGAACTCGCTAATAGAATCGGCCCGAAAAAAATAATACTATCCACAGGATATTTGTGTATATCGTACAGAAACAATGTATATCTAGCACGTTACTACCGAGTGTCCGTTCGTCTCCTTTGAGACATTGATCGATGTGGCGCAGACCACAGTAACTGATAGTTCGCGACCGTAACGGGGGCGGAATTAAAACGCGAACGAGAAATCCGTTTCGATCGTCGTCGCTGCACTGTCGGTCAGCGTTGCGACGATCACGCATTCGGTACCTTTTTTTGTGTTTTTTACTTCGTCGACGCGCATTATCGAGCAACGGTATCCGCGTCGGACATTGGTGTCATCACCGTAACACGCACTCACGTTATAAGATTTTTTTTTCTTTTTTTTTCTAGCTTTTTCTGCGATTTTTGTTTCGTCGTTCGTGATCTCTTTCGTTCCTCGCATCATCATTCGAATCCGACGTATCTCTTTTCTCTCGTTAGGGTTTTAAAGTTTCAATAATTTACAACCACTACTTAATTTCATACTCGGCTCTCGTATTCTCTAGACGATCCACGCGATTGGGCGGGAGGCGGCGGGGGGGGGCGGGTTGGATGTCGCCAGCTCAGACGGGAGTGTAGTTGCCCTTTGGCGTGTAGAATAATTGTCCCCGCCGCAGACGCCTCGTAATCTCGCTCAGCAAGAGACTCTTTTCTTTCTTTATCTTCGTCAGTATACCCCGATTCTCTTGGGCTCGCCGCGACAGGTACGGCAACACTTCCTTCACGGGTCCGTATGGGAGGTACTTGTAGGCCGAGTATCCTGCTTGACCTGAATAAATAAAAATATTGGGGTGAATTAACGGAAATTAATATTTTTTTAGGGATTAGCACCGTTAAGCTGTGGAGATTCTTTGACCGCAGCGAGCGATTGTACGTCGTTTTATTTGTGGAAGACAACCGCGTAAGTTGCGTCCGGGTAAGTTTTACAAGTTGGGCAAAGCATGACCGGGTAAATTGGATGAGCCTTTTCTGGGAGTTCGTCTCCATCTGTATGGTGGGGAGACGAAATGGCTGTTCCATTTTGTTACTTGCTTATCAAAACGTTCCTGTCCCTAGTTTTTGTACAGAATGAAAAAGTGGACTGGTATTTAGGGTCAAATTGTGAGACGTTAGTTTGAATTTAAGACCGTTCTTAAGATCGAACTTAAGATCGAACTTAATACCGAATTTCGGCCCGAACTTCATTGCGTGCTGAAGATCTACCTTAAGTTCGAACTTGATTTCGTGCTTAAGTTTTATCGTAAGTTCGGACTTAAGATAGATCTGAAGCACGCTATGAAGTTCGTGACAAACTTCGATCATAAGTTCGATCTTAAGTTCAAACTAACGCCTTCAACTCGACACTAAGGCAGTTAGCGGGGATTCCAACTTACACCGGTCATACCTGATTCGCTTGGTTCCCGAGCATGCAACTTATGCGGTCGTCTACTGCATAGCAAATAGCAATATTATGATACCAGTGCGAGAAAACTTTTTTTTGACGAGGCTCAGTTTGCAGCATGAGGTGAAGGCGAGTGTTGCAATCCCACGAGACAAAAAAAAGTTTTTCGCACGAGTAACGTACAAAATTTTATTTCACGAGGTATGAAAATAGAAAAATTTTAACATTTTACACGCACGAAGCGTGCGTAAAACAGCTATTTTTGCACCTAGTGACATAAAATTTTGGAAATCATTACAACGAAAGATTTTTGTTACCGAGGGGGAAGGTCAAATAGTCACACATTCCCAGTAGCTGACCGAAGCATATGACCTTGTCTTCCGGAGAGATACCAATTTCTTTCATTCTGGTGGAGAAAAGAAAAAAGTTATTATCAAACACCGCTTGCCGCCGACGCGGGCTGATTAAAGGCCAAACTGATAATCCAGATAGCGCACTACTCACTTCTCGATCGCGAAGCGCACAGTGTCCTCGTTGTGCGACGCAACCATTATACCAATTTTCTTGGGATCCTCGCCCTTATCTTTGTACTGTTTCATTCTACGTAAGCATTCCATTAACGTTTTGTGATAAGACTCGGTGGTCGCCTCGTACGTAGGATTCGTCGGATCGGCGTAGCCCATTGCGGCTGCTCGTGCTCGCTCCTGCAAGTATAATAATAGATATTATTAAAACGAGATGCACTTTTTTTTGCGAATCCAGAAATATTCGAAACGTAAAATATGCGTTCTTAGGGTCGAATTGTAAGATGTTAGTTTCAACTAAAAATCGCACTTGAGATCGACCTTAAGATCCAATTTTAGCTCGAACTTCATCGCGTGTTTAAGATAATTTTGAACTTAAGTTCATGAACTTAAGAATCTTTATATTTTTAAGTTTGGTCGTACGTTCGAACTCAAGTCTTAACTAAAATTTGATTGTAGAACTTAAGATAGATCTTAAGCACACCATGAAGTACGTGCCAAAGTTTGATCTTAACTTCAGACTGAAGTTTTAAAATTCGACCATTATATTCCAGCCTGCTCTCTCTTCAGGGTTTAGTTTTTACACAAATTTGCCTTAATAAGCGTTGTTTTGTTATTAAAATGGGTGCATTTTAGTCCGCGGAAAATCGGACGTATCGTTGGCAATTTATAAAAACCCACTCGCAGCGATCAGTCACAAATAAATGAACGTATATCTGAGCAGATCTGCATTGAAGAACGTAATCCACAACGAATAACTAACAACGATCGTTCGATCTTCAGCCGGAAGATGGTTTATGACGAACCTGTTCGATATAAGCACCGCGAACGATCTTCGCGCCGAAGTAAAAGTTCTGACGCTCGGCCTGCTCGAGGTCGGTCTTCACCTCGTTGAAAGCTTCCTGCAGATACGTCTGGTACGTATTGAACACCACAGCCTAGGACAAAATAGACCACGTACAGCCTCTGAGAACTTCCTCACCGCTTAAACTCTGCAATGATAGACACGTGAAAACAATGCTGGTATCGACATAAGGATTACCTTCTCCGTATTGTACTTGCGCATCATTTCCAACGTCAGTCTCGAGATGGCGGGTTGAAAGTATGTTTGCTCGGCATCTACCATTATGCGAACGTCCAATTTCTGCGCCACCTGTGGAAGAAGAAATACACGAATGAATATATGAAACATATTAAAGTTGTCCAGGACTTTCTTAACCCGTGAACTCATGTATGGGGTGGAAAAATACCCCAGACAAAAAAAATATTTTTACAGAAAAATATTTTCAAAATGTTTTTTAACCACTTTGTAAATATTTTTTAATATGGATGAGGTGTATTCAATATTTCCAGAAAGATATTTTCCATATTTCAAAAATATTTCAGTGCTATGTGGGAAGGTGCAGAGCTGCAATTTTATCACCGAGTGAAATAAAAAGAAAGGAAAATCCAAAAAAAAATAAACAAGGTACAAATCGCCCGCTTACGGAAACGATGTTGTTCAGTCGCCTTATCATATTTCTGAACATCTCTTCCTCCTTTTGTGTGAGCTGCGTCATCAATCTGACCATATTTCCAGTCTTAATGTCGGGCACTTGGAAGGTCTCGCTCAGTTCGTAGTTCTCGTCGAGAATGCCGCTCCACGGGAACAAGTGGATGACGCTGAGGGCAATGAAAAATTCCATTAGCGTTTTTTTCCATGATCGAAGCAAACTAAAAATAAACTATTTAGCGACTAACCGAGAAGGCTGCTGAAAAACAAAATAAAACACGACTGACGACACGTCTAGGTCGATCAGACACTAATCTACAAGCTCCAGGAAAACTACCGCTAAACTGGAAAAAAAAGGAACACGCTAGAAAACTAAAAAAAATTGTCGAGACAATATAATACACTCGTGTATGAAGTACGTTTTTCTTTCTATTTCACCTACTTGTGTATTAGATTTCCGAACATTTATTGCAACATAGAAACAAAAAAAGAGAAGAAAACAGATGAAAACGAAAAAAAAATAATAGACATGTCATTGTTAGAGAGAAGAAACGCGACTAATACCGATTGGCTGCATGCTTTGTCGTCGCACCAAGCACTACGTATCTTTTTTGTTTTGTTTTTTAAGCGTTCGTATATAATTCTTACTTTCTGTGTATCCAAGAACACGCGTACAGTGAACGAGGTTTATCATGAAATGGGAAAAAAATATGTATTGAATGATTGATCAATATATGAAATATGAATATTCGTCGATTATAAAAAAATAGTCGTTTCGATGTACTTTATTGATGACTGCCTCGTATCGTAAGATATGCCAATTGGTAGGTCGTGTCCGTTGCAGGATGGTACGGTTTCAAAGCGATCCAGTGGAAATTTTTGTTCCGCCCCCTCGTCATCAGTTCGAGTACTCGTTTCGATAATGAAAAATCAACGTACCCCTCTTTGTCGGACTGTATCTTATCGAGGAACTTCTTTACTGGCGCCGCATCCCTTATGTGAGCCTCCTCGAACTTCTTCCTGAAATCGTCGGGTTTCGCGTGGTGGGCCAACACCGCGCCCTCACCACCTACCACGTCCGACATGTATTGACGAGCTCGCATGATCACCTCGGACAATTGAAGCTGCAAGAAGACAACGAAATAATTTTCACAGCTGTTTGTTTTTTTTTTTCGATCTTACTCAAGGATGCATCACACGTACATTCCCAGCCAAAAGCGAAATTCCGTGACAATTTAAACACTTCCTAATAGCATTAAAAAATCGGAAAATCAACTGTATTGAAAGTGCCAGGAACATTAATGTTGCATAATAATGTCAAAAAGTTAGTAACAAATGGTCAAAACAAATTATTCAACAAATAATCAGTGAACCTTTTTTTTTTAATGTGAGAAAATTCTGAAAAAATTTATATGAATTCGAAAAAAAATCAAGGAATTCATTTATAATGAAAAACTAGAAGTTTTTCTAATTTTTTTTAAACAATACATTTTTCAAATTATTTGTTAATAACTTGTTGGCATTATTATTATTATGCAAAATTAAAGGTCTTGACATTATCAATACGGCTAATTTTTACCAGGTTTTTGGCAAATCGCGAAGTACTGAAATTTTGATGGAATTAAACTTTTGATTGGGAATGTACATGTGATACATCTTTAAGGGAATACGTCACACAGCGACTTTTCTACTTTTGGAACTAAAAATCACAAGTGTTACAATGCAAAAAATGAGGCTTTTTTTAATGTCTTATAATTTTGTATCCACATGGATTCTAAGAAACCTGAGCTTAAACTCGTATCAATGGGTATGAGCTGCATATTGCGTTCCGCACGAAAGGCAACATTCTTTTTTAAAAAATATACATTTCCAGATTACTTTATTAGAATTTTAAAATAAAATAACATTACAACATTATTAGGAACGCATTAAAAAAATAAAATCGATCTCTGCCCATAGATTTTCGAAGATATTACGAGTTGAAGGAGCTTCGAATCTGTATATGAATAGATATCTAGGCTTCAACCACTGCCAGCAAAATGCCCCCCACCATTAAGAAACGGCGACCATGTGACGTATTCCCTTAACCGGAGTAAATTTGCACTAACCAGAAGCTGCGGTCGTCCAAGAGCCGTTAACTTTACGGCGGTGATACCGACGCCCATCGACGCACCTAAAAAATTAAAAAATTAAAAAAATTATAGTCTTCAGTTTTTTTCTTATTCGTCCATTATATTTATACATATAAGATTTTTCATTGACACAAAGCAGAGCTGGGCAAAGTACCAAAAATACTCAAAGTACAAAGCAAAAAGCATCAACATTACTTCTCAAGTACCTTTTCCAAGTACTTTTCGCATTTTTATTCGTAGCGTTAAACGTTATCTAGGCTTTAAAAAAAAAGAAGGTGTAAAGTAATTTGCACCTTTTTTCGTAGCATCCCAAAAGTTTATATTTCATAAAATTTAAACGGTTAAAATTTACTGTAAAAAATCGCTAAGTCAAATTTTTATAATTCGTCATTCTCAGACGATTTTTAATCTATTCTTCACCATCTTTTCGTACAAAATTTCCTTTCAAAAAAATTAGAAGGAGCCCTTCGTTTTTTATGGCATTTTTTTACAAATTAAAATCAAATAAGTTCTCATTAAAATTATAATTTTTGAAAAGTTTAGACACTTAATCATATATCAATAGAAACAGGATTCGCGAACGTATACTCAAAAAGTACTTGTACTTAGTATTTGAAACCGTAAAAAAGTTTTTGAAATAACTTTTACATTACATTATATAATACGAATACACATGTACCAAAAAGTACTTGCGTACTTCAAGCACGTAGTCGAAGTACCAACAAAGTACAGCCCAGCTCTGACACGAACTAAATAAAAAATGTATTCATAAAATGTTAGATGAGGGTGATCGGGAAGGAAACGAGATGAAGGAGGTAGAAGGAAGGTGCGAGTGGATTTCTTACCGGGATGAGGATCAATTTGTGAATGGGTTTCAATGTTAGTAGACGGAAATTTCATTCGCAGTGTCCGGAGGTCGTCCTCTGTAAAAAAAAATAATAAAAATCATACAATCTCCAGGCATTATCGGAATCGCAATGTAGTGTTTTCCCATCGAGGCCGTTATGTCACCGGCGGTCGGCCGGGAAGTGGAGATTTAAAGACCCGGTTAAATTCAGATATTTATAGCCATAGCTGTTTGACTTGTGCATCGCTTGAACGCGGCTCGCCAGAAATTGCGGGAAAAGGTCGATGCATTATTATCGGGGCGCGCGGCGATATTCCGAGGAGAAAAATAAATGATTCTCCTCACCGGCGACGGTCTCGAGACACCTTATGAAGATATCCATGTTGCGCTCGCACGACGCCTCGTTCAGGTAGAAATAAGTTCTGGCCGAGGCGACCTTGTAGCGCCGATCGGCGAACGATTTTTCGACGTGGTACTTCTTCAGCGTTCCCTCCTTCTTCTCGTCACCGGCCTCGGAAACTGAAGCCCTGTTAATGATAAAAAATATATATAAATTAATACAAGGAACATCTCAACGCACTCCTAGATTCTCGTTAGGCAGAAGAGAAATTACTTACTGGACCTCGCGACGTTCGGCTTCCTCCTGGGAGAGATCTTCCTCGACCGAGTAATCGAGAATCGGCTTTACACCGAATTGCCGTAATCTGTCCAACGTCGGCCTGATCTTGATCTCGTCCTCCCCGGCGACGAAGTGCCCGTAGAAGGTGGCCTTCATCGCGAGCGTGAAGAGCTTCTCCCCCATTAACGCTTTGGCGATCTTCATGAACTGTAACAGAAAAAAAATGAAAAAATTAATAAAAATAAAAATTAACAAAAATAAAAAAATAAAAAAAAGTACAAAATTAATTAACTTGATTGATAAATATTCGCTTATTGGCAATCATGCTGCATTATCGCAATTATCTTCATTGATAAATATTCGTTTATTGGTAATCACGCTGCATTATCGCAATCGGTTATAATTTCGATAAAAAAAAAACTTCGTAAAATCCACGACGCGGTAGTAACCGAGGTTCTACTATAGCAAGAGGTGCGCGTCGTGAATAAAATTTCTTAAAAATAGCTTATCGTTGAGGACTCGTAAGAAACGCGCGGGGGCGGATTTGGCTAATTCCGTTTTGAACTGCTAATTGCAGACAAGATTTTATTTTTAGTTTACTCAGCAATGTCACACGGAGTGAGTGGGTTGATGGTCGAAAAAAAAATTGATCGCTTTTCATAATTTTTTTTTGTATCGTCTGGCTAACTGTAACATAATTTTTTTTTAAATTATTATCTTGATTAATCAAAACTTGCGTACTGGCCCGAATTTTCGCAATCGGTTATGACTCCGATTAAAAAAGAAACAAACTTCGGAAACGCACGTTCCGGTAATAACCGAGGTTCTACTGTAGCAAGAGTTACACCTCGTGAATATAGAATTTCATAAAAATAGCTTATCGGTGAAGTCTCGTAAGGCATGCGCGGAAAGGTCAGCTACTTCAGTTTTGAACTGCTAATTGCTGGTAACATTTTATTTTTAGTTTACTCAGTTACGTCACACGGCGCAATACGTTGATGTTCGGAAAACATTAACAAAAACGTCAGTTTTTCATCATTTTCTGGCGAACAAAAAATAAATTATCTTCATTAATTAATATTCATATGTCGGTAATCAAACTGCATTATTGCAATCGGTTATAATTCGGTTAAAAAAAAAAACTTCGAAAATCCGCGGTCCGGTAATAATCGAGGTTCGACTGAGAACTACGCGTCGTGAATAGGATTTCGTAAAAATAGTTTCTCGATGAAGTCTCGTAAGGGATGCGCGGGGGAATCGGCTACTTCCGTTTATAACTGCTAATTGCAGGCAAGATTTTATTTTTAGTTTACTCAGTTACGTCACACGGAGCAGATACGTTGATGGTCAGAAAAAAAAACGTCGGTTTTCATCTTTTTTTTTTTATTTTTTTGGCTGACCAGACGGGGGTGAGACTGGGCTTAATTTAATCCGTGGGAAATGAATGAAATACCGAAGAGATCGGGCGGCCTTCCGGTTTATGAGGTTCTTTCTTCTCCTCGCGAAGGTCGAAATTCAGAGCTCGTAGTCTAACGCAAGTGTCTTCTTCGAGTCGTGGTTTATTAATACACGGGTATTTTTGGACGGACGATGCGTGAGGACAATGGTTACAAAGTTGCACGCATGGCACTTGATTATAACTCTAAGTATCTAAATTGTTTTTGTTTTGTTTCCTCGCAAAGAAAGCTTTGTTTTAATGAAAAAAAAAAAAAAATTTTAAGATGTGTGTGTGTTTATGTGAGGGTCGAATTTTAATAGGTTAGTTTCAACTTAAGTTCGGTCTTGAGATCGAACTTAAGATCGCTTTTGAGATCGAACTTAAGATCGCTTTTGAGATCGAACTTAAGATCGCTTTTGAGATCGAACTTAAGATCACTTTTGAGATCAAACTTAAGATCGCTTTTGAGATCGAACTTAAGATCGCTTTTGAGATCGAACTTCAGATCGCTTTTGAGAGCAAACTTAAGATCACTTTTGAGATCCAACTTAAGATCACTTTTGAGATCGAACTTAAGATCGCTTTTGAGATCGAACTTAAGATCGCTTTTAAGATCGAATTTAAGATCGCTTTTGAGATCCAACTTCAGATCGCTTTTAAGATCGAATTTAAGATCGCTTTTGAGATCGAACTTAAGATCGCTGTTGAGATTGAACTTAAGATCGCTTTTAAGATCGAATTTCAGATCGCTTTTAAGATAGAATTTAAGATCGCTTTTGAGATCGAACTTAAGATCGTTTTTGAGATCGAACTTAAGATCGCTTTCAAGATCGAATTTAAGATCGCTTTCAAGATCGAATTTAAGATCGCTTTTGAGATTGAACTTAAGATCGCTTTTGAATTCGAACTTAAGATCGACGTTTGGCCCGACCTTCACTGCGTGCTTAAGATCTATCTCAAGTTCGGACTTAAGTCTGAACTCAGATTTGATTATTGTTCGAGATCGAGCTTAACTTCGAACTTAAGATCGAACTTTAACGATTAGATCGAATGTTTCAAACTTTACGAAAAATTTGTATTGTCTTTCTGACGCAACTTTTTTTTAAATTCTAAATGCAAATTCGAGCGACAAGGTGCCACAGCGACGACCAGCGATTCTCTCGAGATAGCAACTTCGCCGACCGGACTTCGCCACAGTAATTTCGTCAAAATAGTTGAACTGTGGACTCTAGAGAGAAGCGCAGGTTACCTGCGATGCGCATTTTTATCTTTTCCTCGCATCTCGTGCCAAAACCGCGGTCCGCGTCGCTGATCCACTTCTCGCGTGACTCGCCTCGGCAAACGTTGACTCTGGACGCGAAACGCTTCTTTATCACGAGAGACAGATTTTATTTTATTTTATTTTATTTTATTTTATTTTATTTTATTTTATTTTATTTTATTTTATTTTATTTTATTTTATTTTATTTTATTTTATTTTATTTTATTTTATTTTATTTTATTTTATTTTATTTTATTTTATTTTATTTTATTTTAATTAAAAATCGATCTTTTATTTCACAGGCTTGAGACTGCCTCATCGAGCCCGAAAGAGAGTGTCGCCCCGGCACTGCCTGGCGATGTTTGAAGTGCTTGATTAAATTAGCGTTTGAAAATAGAAAGGACGGCCCCCCGCAGCGTCGAGACGGGTGTTCATTTCAAATCGTCGACGAGAGATCCGTGATTGATTAGCGAAGGATCCTCGAGGGTTTCGTTTACTCGGGGTCGTCGCCAGCGGCAACAGGAGCACTCGTGGCAATCAGCTATGCAGGGATGTACCACGATGCTCGCTCCGGACGAGCCGAGATCGATAAGAAGCAGCTCGCCTACGCTCGGAATCGTGCATTGCCTCTAGGGCGCGATTTCGCCGCACGGGAGGGAACGAACTTGCTGGGCCAGCGTCGTGTATGAAAGTTGAGGGCGAAATCGACAACCCGGGATATAAATAGAAATAAGTATTGTTGAGATTGGTTTCTTCTTAAAAATAAAAAGAAACAGAAATCCGTACGGAAGACTTTTAAAAAATTCGTATGCAACTTAATGTACGATAATGGAAGTTTTTATGCAAAAACAGGAACATTAAATTTTAATTACTATTGTGATGAAAAACTAATGTTCAGCGTTTTTAAAACATTGGAAATACTTCATTTTTAATAAATGACTTTAATTTTTATAATTTACTTTTATTACAATGAAAAAAATATTCATTTTTCATCACGACTGTGCATTAAATTGAATGTACGAGTTTTTGCATAAAAAGGAAATTTAATGGACTTTTACAGCGAAATTGAAGCTATTTATCGGAGTTATAGTGCTTTTATAGTAAAATTAAAGTAGATTATTAAAAGTAAAGTATTTGTAAAGTTTTTAATATACTATACGTTAATTTTCCATCACAATTGTACATGAAATTTAATGTAGCAAAGTGAAGTCATCCAGAAGTGTGTATGGAAGTGGGCAAAAATGTGAGTGAAAGGAATTAATGAAAAACCTAGACAGGAAGTTAAAATGTAAACACCAAAAAGGCCAAAGTTGTACAGTGTATATGTAAAACATATGTTATATTCTAAAGCCATAAAAGGCAAGAATGACTAAATAAAAATAAAAAGATTAATTTAATATACCAGTTTACGCATAAAACCTTTCAGTAACAGTACATTAAATTTCATAGTAATTTTTTTTGCAGTCCAAAGCGATGTAAAACACCGCGGTCGGTAATGAAAACTGTAATTGATTTTTTGAATGATTGATTTTTTTATGCTGAACATCTACGACCAAAACAAACTCTTTCATGAACCGGTATTGACATCCGCTTCATGTATGAATTTCCTTTTAACCGGAAATAGTCAGCAGCCACGAAAAAAATTAGTTACAGTTTCTGTTACCGACCGAGCGTGGATTCAATGCACTGTAAAAAAAAATCGTATGAAATTTAACGTACCGGTTTGGAAGTTTTTATGCCTAAAGTAGTATATTAAATTTCACGTACGATTGTGATGAAAAATTAACCTACAATAAATTAAAAACTTTAGAAATAATTTATTTTAATTTCACTGTAAAAGTCCATTAATTTTTCATAAAAATTCTACATTAAATTCAATGTACCGGTTTTTACATAAAAACTTTCAGTCTGGTACATTAAATTTACCATTTTTTTTAAGTGTCGGGAAATTTTTTCCGAATAGTCCGTTTTGCCCCACTGACCATTTTGCCCCACCGTCTCAGTTTGCCAGCTCAGCCATTCGCTCGAAGCAAGTTTCTCCGTGCGATACGTCGATAGCCGCTCGTCTCACTTGACTCTCTTCTCGAGATAATCCTCACGTTGTGGCGAGCCAAACGGGCCTCGCACCCCGGAAATACGATACCGCGCGAAGGAAGAAAGGAGATATTCGCGGGTCGGATAATATCGTAGTACGTTCCACGCGCGAGACGGAGAAACTGTGGAATTAACGAATCGATGCGCCTCGAGGCTTATCGATAATTTTATCTGGCAAATCAATTTTTACTAGGCTATCTCATTCATTGAATTCCTGGCGATTCGTTGCACGAAATTTGTCATGATCCGCGAGATATTTATAAATGTATTTCATATATCTATTTAATAATTAAGTATAAGGCAATCAAAGGAATTTCATTCAGTGACCTGCCATTCAACCGTTAGAAAATTTAGCTGAATTTAGTTGGAATGAAATTTATTCTATTCCATGAACTAAGATTAAAGCATTAAAAAATTTAGCCCATGGAAGGGAATAAATTCCATACCATGAGTTAAAATTAAAACATTAGAAAATTTGTCTCATAGAATGGAATAAATTCAATTCTATTAGCTGAAATTCAAACCATTCGAAAATTTAGTCCATAGAATGAAATAGATTCAATTCCATGAGTTAAAATTCAACCATCAGAAAATTTAGTCCATAGAATGGAATAGATTCAATTCCACGAGTTAAAATTCAACCATCAGAAAATTTAGTCCATAGCATGGAATAAATTCAATTCCATGAGCTAAAATTCAACCATTAGAAAATTTAGCCCTTAAAATGGAATAAATTCAATTCGATAAGCTAAAATATTCAACCATTAGAAAACTTATCCCATAGAATGGAATAAATTCGATTCCATGACCTAAAATCCAACCATCAGAAAATTTACCTCGCCGAATGAAATCACTTTCCTACAGGTTAAATTTTGGGATACATGAGACAAAAAAAAAAGAAATTCAATTTCGAAACCCTTCCGCCCCAAATCGCGAGGTTAAATTTCTTTCGGTCCGGTACGTCGAGTATCGCAATTTCGAGATTACAGTCGAGGACTTAAGCTCCACGGTACGGTTCACCGGAAATGCAGCGAGAGTCGGATAAATGATTAAGCGAGATGACGACCCGGTGATCCTCTCAACGAGAGACCGGGTCATTCATCGCTCGGGCTTGTGTGCATCAGCGATAACAGCGACAGAGGAACTCCGTATCTCAAACACTTATGCGAAGCTTCGCATGACCTAGCGCGCGTTGTCCCAGCGTTATTCGAGTCTCGAAGCGGGGTATCGTTCCCCTTCGCTCGGGGGGGGGGGCGGGGGGGGGGGGGGGGGAATGGGTCGGCAGATAGCTTTGTAAACAATCTCGAATCTCGAAAGTGACAAGTGTGCGTATATGCGTTTAATAAACTAACCGACGACCGTAACCTCGGCGAAAACTACTGGATTTGCACGGAATACACACGGCTGAGGTCGCTTCAAATATTTGTAAGCAAACATAAACGATGTTTTTGTTTGCTTACAACAGGTTTAGTGTATACACCGGCTTTTCGGCGTCGGTAAAAATAACAATAATAATAATAATAAAAATACGTGAGAGATCACAAATGATAAAATTGGAAATTTCTGATAGTTAATAATTGAAATTGAAGATGCATCGCACTTAGATTCCTAGTCAAACGTGAGATTGAAGGAGCACTTGAACACTTCCTACTGGTACAAAAATATTTAAAAAATCAACTGTATCGCAGGTGTCAAGAAGATCAATTTTTCATAACAATAATTTTCCGGATTGGGATAATAATAATAATAATAATAATAATAATAATAATAATAATAATTCAGACATTATAAATCATGAAATTGGCAATTTCTGATCGTTAATAATTGAAATTAAGGATGCATCGTACGTACATTCCCAGCCAAAAGTGAGATTGTTAAAAAAAAAAACAAAAAACAATGGCCGTCTTTGTGGCCGTTTACCGACTGGACGCGAATTGGGTGCGCGCGCAATATTACGCAATAAAATCTGGACACAAACACATGCAAAAATGTTCCATGCCAAAAACTTGTCCGATTTCTCATCCACCGAATTGGCACAACTATAATCCAGTTGAATCCGATTCCCCGCTTGCATCAACAAATCCAATCGGATATTCGAGCTGGTCGTGCATTACCTGCCGCCCGGGGACATTTTTATTTTTTTTATTTTTATGTATGCGACCAATTATTATCTGTGTAATTATTTCAATTGGCAAGAGGCCGTATATCGTGCACAGTGAATCACTACATTCTTGCAAACAATCTGTCTCGTTAGCCGCCCATTCCGTTGACGGAATTTATCTTCAGCGGAAACTTTTTACCTCCGCATTGAATACGTATTAAAAAAATGCAAAGACGTAATAACTTTTCGCACGCGCATGCGTCGTGACGTCGCGCCGATCGCAACTCTCTCATGGATCACACAATTGTAAAACGTGCTCCGCTTTCTCATCTTTTCTTTTTCTATTCCTGTTTATAGAATTAAAACTGCTTTTATTAAATAAAGCGTTTTTAAAAAAATAAACCGTTTTTTAATTTAATAAAGCGTTTTTGTAAATAAAGTGAACTCTATGAATTTCGAGCGAGGATTGTTAAGAATGCCCATTCTGTAATGTCCACTTTTCCGCGTTGCGTGTAACAGAAAACGAGTAGGGCCTTTCCGGTCTCGAGACTCTTCATCGCGAAAGTAGTGAGCCCCGAGGGGACAACTCGGCCCGGCACTTGGCGAAAAAATTTTAAACGCCTCGTGATCCGGCGAAATTACGACCGCCAGTGGCAATGCCGAGCGCCAGAGTCGACCGGACGGCCTTGGGCGGGTTACTTAGCACGTGTGTGTCTGTCCCGGCAAATCCGATCACGTTCGCGCATCGCCGTCGCCGACCCCGATATGCTCGCCTCCTTGTCGCGGTTCGGTCTTCGACTCGGAGGAAACCCAGTCGCTCGATGTAAGTATCGTGCGCCCTGCCGGAAATTCATGCGTTCACGTTACTCGGGAAAACGTTACCGACCGATAAAGCAAACGAAAAATAAATATTAAGATATGAAGGAAATGCGTAACTTCCGGTTTGGAAATTTAAGTTTTTGATTGCAAGTGACGTCATATCGAAAGTACGTCACTTCCAGTCTCTAAATACCATTTGTCGACCGGAAGTGGCGTTGTATCGGAAATACGTCACTTCCAGTCCGGAAACCTAACTTTTCAACCGGAAGAGACGTCGTACCGAAATCGGTCACTTCCGGTCTGAAAATTGCATTTTTCAACCGGAAATCACATTATACCGGAAATACGTCACTTCCAGTTTGGAAACCTCGTTTTTTAACCGGAAGTGACGTCATATCGAAAATACGTCACTTCCGGCCTGGAAATCTCATCTTTCGACCGGAAGTGACGTCATAGTGGAAAAGGTCACTTACGGTCTGAAAATCGAATTTTTCAACCGGAAGTTACATCATACCGGAAATACGTCACTTCCATTTTGGAAATCTCATTTTTTAACCGGGATTAACTTCATACCGGAAATACGTCACTTCCGGTTCGGAAATATCATTTTTCGACCGGAAGTGACGTTATACCGAAAATACGTCACTTCCGGTTCGGGAATCTCATTTTTCGGCCGGAAGTGACATCATACTGAAAAACGGTCACTTCCGGTCTGAAAATCGAATTTTTCAACCGGAAGTGAAGTTTTTTTCCGGTGGAAGGAATTTGAGGTGACGGTAAAATGTTAATAGTAAAAACGGCATGTAATGCTCGAAGAATCGAATACGCGATTGCCGATACCGCGACCCCGATCCTATTATCATTCGCGAGTTGCCGCGGCGGGTGCGCGCTTCATATAAATGTATGTCTATACGCGCTCTCAATATACGACCTAGACGTACGCGACTGAAGGAAGAAGCCGGTGTATAGTATATTATCCATGCGTCTGACGACTGTCTGGCCGCGCTTACCCGCTGCAAGAGATATCCCGGTCGTACCTCGAGGCAACGCGAGTGCCCGGCAATCGAGTTCCCTCGCGTAAGTAAACGAGTTCTCGCCTCTGCGCCTCTGGACAAGCCGCATTCATGTAGTCATACTCGGGACTTCCCTTCGTCACGTTTGCATACACGGTAAAAAAAAAAAGGTTCCGCCTTTCGACAAACGTTTGTCCATCATTTGTGTGTACATGCACCATTTTTTTTTTTTTACTTAAAAATATAATTATTTGACATTTTTTTTAATGAATGATAAAAAAAAATGAGAACGTGACGAGAAAAAAAATTGAATTAATGTAAATAAATAAAAATTGGTCAAGTAATTTTTTTCGTAAAAAAGTACGTTTTCGCGTACTTTATACGAAAAGTACTTTTTGTGGACGAGAAAAGAATGTAATTAATGTAAAAAGATTTAAATGTTGGTCAAGGAAGTTTTTTCGTAAAAAAAAGTACGTTTTTGCGCAGGTGCGGAAACGAGTATGAAAAATCTGGAACACCTGAAAGTTTCGTTCGCGCCACGAGATACACATGTGTAATTATGATAAATCATGACGAGAAAATTAACGCAGAGGAAACGTTTTCCGATCTAAGATTTTTTTATATACCCGTTCGTTTTTTTTTACCGTCGTAATATGTAAGAAGTACGTGAAATAGGAACGCTGGCAAGCCCAGGCAAGCCACTCGTCGACGACGAGCTAAGGGGACGCGGACGCGACATTGTTCTACGTAGAATCGAAGAAGAATGACGGGAGGAAGCTTCTCTCCTTCTGGTTCTTCGCTCGGTCGAGAGGCCTTGAAAAATAATGCTTCGTCACGGAGAAACGCGAAATGGGACTATCTTTTGCTTTGATCGCTCGGAGACGCCCTTTTATCGGCTCCCGTATGAAAGTACTCTATTCCCGTCCACTTTCAGTTATTTCCCAGCACGAGACCAACCTCATCGCATTATTGAACTATTTTATTTAGTTCAGTTTAGTTTAGTTTAGTTCAGTTTAGTTCAGTTTAGTTCAGTTTAGTTCAGTTTAGTTCAGTTTAGTTCAGTTTAGTTCAGTTTAGATTAGTTTAGTTCAGTTTAGTTTAGTTTAGTTTAGTTTAGTTTAGTTTAGTTTAGTTTAGTTTAGTTTAGTTTAGTTTAGTTTAGTTTAGTTTAGTTTAGTTTAGTTTAGTTTAGTTTAGTTTAGTTTAGTTTAGTTTAGTTTAGTTTAGTTTAGTTTAGTTTAGTTTAGTTTAGTTCAGTTTAGTTATTTCAGTTTAGTTCGGTTTAGTTCAGTTTAGTTCAGTTTAGTTTAGTTCAGTTTAGTTTAGTTCGGTTTAGTTCAGTTTAGTTTAGTTTAGTTTAGTTTAGTTTAGTTTAGCACCCCGATTGTACATTTCTCCGAAACTGTCTTTTTCCAATCTCCGTCGTCATTTGGACTTCCTTTATTGTTATCGGTGGCAATGATTTCCGGTCTTCGATGATCCCGAGACGTCTGCGCGAGATACGCGATCGCGTAGATCTAAGGAATCATTAATGCATCGCGTAATCATCCATCCGGCCGAGAGTCAAATATCGTCGTTCGAGGAATTTAATCGAAACGGGCATTTCGCCGTATTCGCCAATTCTATTTTATTATTTTATTAGGTATTTTAAAGTAAAAGTCGATCGCGTTTCCACTAACTGTGCAGGTGGGAAGTGATCGATCAAGATATTTCGAGTGCGAGACAAAAATAAACATTGCCGGCTTGCTTATCAGTTATCAGTAATCAATCGTATACACCTGTACAGATTATATTATACTCAGAATTATAAGTAGAGTTGTATTTCGACGAGACGCGCACGTGACTTGCACGTTGGAAAGGAAAATCAACAAATTGCAATAACAAAAAATGCATTAAATGAATTTAAAATGAAATTTCAAGTGTGAAGGAGAAATAAACATTGCCGACTTGCTTATCAATCATACACACCTGAATACATACTATACTCAGAATTATAAATATATCCATATTTCGATGAGATGCGCACGTGAGTTGCGCGTGGACAAAAAAAAATCAACAAATTGCAAAAAAATGAATATAATCAATTTAAAAAAGATATATTTCGAGTGTGAGGCAAAAATAAACATCATCGGCTTGCTTATCAATTATCAATCGTATACACCTGTGTATATGCTATACTCAGAATTATAAGGAGTTCTATAATTCGATGAGATGAGCACGTGACTTGTACGTCGCAAAAAGAAAATCAACAAGTTGCTAAAAAAAAAAGTAATATTGTCAATTTAAAAAAGATATTTCGAGTATGAGGCAAAAATAAACACTGCCGGCTTGCTTATCAATTATCACTCGTATACACCTGTGTACATACTATACTCATAATTATAAGTAATCTGTATTTCAACGAGATGCGCACGTGACTTGTGCGTGGCAAAAGAAAATCAACAAATTGAAGAAACATTTTTTTATAAAATTGTTCAGTTTTTTTTAAGAAAATAATGTCTTTTAAATAAAATATACATTTAAAAAATAGTAACATAATTTAAAAACATAATTAAAATATACAGCCTACACCGAACACACGTGTCATGATCCACGATTCAAAAGCTACGAGGTAATCGATAGGGTTAATAACATAAAGGCAATATTCAGGTTCCACCGCGTTTCGTAAAAAACGACAGATTTAATTTTTTTCATGTAATAGAATTTTTTTAAAATAAATAAACAAAGATAATAAAATAATAAGAAAATCCATTTTTTTTTAAACTACAAATTATATTCCCCGAGAGGAAAACGCCGGTGCAGGCTGCGTCGCTTTACGTCGCCGTGCCGGAAAATGCACAGCCGTTTATAAAGCACGCGGCATAGTGCGGCTCAACCGGCGGCGCCGCGTGGCTGTCGGCACTGCGGCCAGTATACCAGTGGGCCTTGGAAAATCAATATTAAGTTCGCCTACGTCACAGCGAGCAAGCGGCGTTCCCAAGTAATGGCCATTATTACCCCCTCCCCGCGTCCGGCAATCCTGTTCTTTCTGCCTGCTCCTCCACTTCGCCCCGATTGTTCGCGCGTTAACCTAGCTGCGGATACCGATCGTCGTTTGTAAAACTCCACTCGGTCGAGCCCTCCCGAATCCCCCCCCCCCCCCCCCTCCTCGCCGTGACGACGCGCTCGCGGCGCATCCCCGAGAAAATTTACGATGAGCGGCACTGCAATCGAAGCCTTCGACCCGGCGGGCTGCGCAGAAATGTTCGCGGGGTGCCAAACATGTTTCTCATGCGACAGCTTACGTCGTTGCGAATCGCGTATTTTTCTCGATAAAAATAGGGGTAAAAAGGTTACGTGCAGGTCAATCGTTAAGATGCTTCCGGCATGGACATTAAGTATAAAATATATATATTTCATTATACCTTATTATTCATTATTATTATTATACATTATTATTATTATTATACATTATTATTATTATTATTATTATTATTATTATTATTATTATTATTATACTTATTTCCGTGTGGGTTATTACCAACCGCGGTTTCTCGGATGGCCTTAGGGGCATGCGATATAGACGGGAAAAAACCGGTTTCCCTGTTTTCTCCGCGCGTATTAATATTTCGGACAAAGGGAAATTAGGTTGTCGCGTATCTGTATATAGTCTACGAAAACCTAAAGTTTTAACATGCCCTTACGGACATGTGAAACGACTCAGTCGGTAACGAATATCTGTAATGGATGCGATTCAGAGACCGTAGACTTTTCGGGAAAAAGCAAAGCATTAGCGGATGTACAATTTCATACCGCGTACGATGATGCAGTCAATTTTTTTTGTCGCCACCACAATAGATTATCAATGATTCACATTTTTTCTGAGAAACGAAACTATTTTTCTCCGTGTACTGATGCGGATAAAATGGACGTCCACACGAATATACGAGACAGTATACTTGTGTCACTACATAAGTATACATGGTTTCCGGTTGATTGATAGATAGATAGACATTTTATTTACACTGGGATAAATCCTTTGAACACAACAGCAGTACAAAAGGTTACAGTGAAGCGCAGATTGTGTGTAATTGGGACATGAATTAGAATGCAGGAATAAGAAAATATCTTGCTGGGGCACCATTGTTTTTTTTAATCTGGCCGTAAAAAAATTTGCTATAGAAGTAAATAATTTTGCTTTGGAAGTAAATAATTTTGCTTTGGAAGTAAATAACTTTGCTGTCGCAGTAAATAAATTTGCTGCCGCATTAAATTTTTTTGTCGTTGCAACAATAAATCTTGAACAATCCACATTGTTTCAGTGAAACAAATTTATCTCCATGTACTGCCGTAGTTCCAATATTCGTCTATAGACGAATATTGGAACTGCGTACATAAGTACACGAGACAGTATACATGGTCGTCGGTCGAGTGTAATTGGGACGTGAAGTAGTAGCTCGAGGAAAGGGTGGGGGTAATTGTTGGCTGAACAATGTAGCATCAGCCTAGAATGTATGTCGTTCGGACAGAGTAATTTATGTCCATACGCGATACCGCCTCAGCGATCGCTCTCGAAGTAATCATCGATTAAGTTCAACACATAAGGTAACAGTACCAATTCTCGGAAACGTCCCAGTCGTCGGACAATCCTATGCAGATTTTACTTATGACGAATTTAAGTACTGGAAATCCAATTCGACACTTGTAATCGTATCCATAAACATTATTCGATGCACGGAAAAAAGTTATACAAGGTTTAAGCCTAAATTATTCTCCATTGTTACATTTTGTCAAAAGATAGACCCAATAATCGGACAGCTCGAAGAAATTAAGTCAGCCATCTTTCCACGTAGCTGATCTTCAATGTTGTTTCGCGTAAATATAATTTTCTCATTGAGTTAATTAATAAATGGCAAAGAAATTTAAGTTATGTATTAAGGTAAACGTACCAATGGCCGGACACTTAAGGGAGCAGTCCCAGTCCCTGGACATGCATGAAAAATCGTATTTCCATCTCTCTTGCACTCATGTCGTGTCCGGCCACTGGGACGTGTCCAGTCATTGGTACGTTTACCTTATGTTAGTTAACATGAAGTAGTTGAGTAGTTCGTACATAAAAATTCTCGAAATCTATGATTGGCCGAAACCGAATATAGGGTCGTGCTGAAAAACCGCGTTCGAAAACTGGTGCATTTGGACTCTCTTGCCATTTTCTTACGTGATAAAAAAAAAATGTATCTCTTTGTAATTAATCGATGTGTTTTCGAGCTAGAAACTATAAGCTTGACATTGCTTTCAGTTCTTTTCACAGAGAAATTTCTTCTGGACCAATTAATAAATGCTGGAATCTGGGATGCTTTTAACCGTCCGAGCATCGCTACCTTTGCGTTAATACAATCGAAAGGAATTCGAACTTGTATGCAGCAGCAATAATATATACGGTGAGCGATTCGGGTTACCCGAAGTCCGTCAAAGAGGCCTGGCCGCAGGCCTCTTCCCGTTCCAAAATGGACGCTCCGCCGCTGCACGCCGAGCATCGATTCGGGACTTGACCCTTCCAACGCATCGCAGCACGACGCGAGGCTTCTTCCTAGAATCGCTTCCTCGCTCACCGCACGAGCAACTGGTTAAAACTCGCAGCCTTCGCAGGGCCGAAGGAATTCGCCGGGCGGAATTTACGGACGAAAGGAGAGCCCGCTAGTAGTGGCGTGTGGAACGAGCCGAGAGAAAAAAAAAAGAGGGGGGAGGGCAACATTGTATTTTCGGCTCGAAACTCTCTCGTCGCGAGAGATCGTCCCACGACGATCGCACGGCACAGGACCG
The DNA here is from genome assembly GCA_917499995.1 of Ichneumon xanthorius. Taxonomy (NCBI): domain Eukaryota; kingdom Metazoa; phylum Arthropoda; class Insecta; order Hymenoptera; family Ichneumonidae; genus Ichneumon; species Ichneumon xanthorius. The sequence continues at coordinate 18,717,097 of OU824201.1, forward strand.
CGACCGGCTCGCGCACGCGCAATGCTTTTCGTGCACGTCCGTAACGGACCGACTGCACCCTCCGGAGTGGGCAAATATTGCACTCTCGGCTGTTGGAACCAACCCTCTAAAAATCGATGCCAAGGGTTGTTGGGTAATTGTCGGGAAAAAAATAAACAAAATAAAAAAATTATTTTTTTTATAATTGTTTTTTTTTTGGTTTGATTATTTTTTCGCGTATCAATTGATCGGGCTGAAAACGTGTGCAGGAAAAAAATAGCTAACCACTAAGTCGTAGAGCATTTTCTAAAAAAAGTCTGCGTTTTTTGTTCGAAAGAAAGGCTGTTGGATAATTGTGAGAAAGATGTATAAACAAAAAAAGATTCATAATATATAAAGATAAACTTTTTGTTTTTATCATTTTTTTTTCTCGTACCGATTCGTCGAACTGTAAACATGGGCACGAAAAAAATAGTCAACCATCAGGTTGCAGAGGATATTCGAAAAAGAAGTATACATTTTTTCGTTCGTAACGGACAGACTGTGCACCCTCCGGTGTCGGCAAATATCGCACTCTCGGCTGTTGCAACCAACCCTCTAAAAATCGATGCGAAGGGTTGTTGGGTAATCGTGAAAAAAACTGTACAATAAAATTATTTTATGCCACTCGGTGGAGAAATGGTGGAGAAATGGCAACACTCGCCTTCGGCTCGTGCTGCAAATTCACACTCGTCAGAAAAAGTTTTTTCGCACTCGTATGGAAATGTACTATTAAAAAGTGTTTTTTTTTTAATCATTTTTTATTTAAACATAACTTTTTTCAAATGGAAATGATTTGTTAACTTTTCTGAATACGTATGAATATTTTCACGATTTTGTCCAATGTTTTAAAATTGCGTTTTTATTACATATCTGAGCTGTAAAGAAATTTTTAAATCGCTATTTTCGAATATTGGACAAAATCCATGCGAGTTAACAAATAATTTTCATGAAAAAAGCTTCCTCTATGAGGCAAAAAAAAGTGATATTTCCCGGTGATTTTCTGAACAACTTTTTTCTTTAATTTGTTAATATTCAACATTCAAGAACAATAATTATTATGCAAAATCAATATTTTCAACACCTTCCATATTCTCGATTTTTTCAGATTCTTATCCCATCGAGAAGTGTTCTCGATTCTCTCCCAATTCCCCCCGAATCTTACGTGGTCTCGGCCTATACGCTCATAGTAACTTAGGTCCGACGAATCGGCGCTAGGAATCGTCCGAGCCGGAACGGCGCGAAATGGCGTCGGGGTGTCTGCCGAGTGGGGAAAGAGGCTAGCGGAGACAGCTGAAAGAGGAATATTATAACGGGCGAGGTGGGAGGGGCGCTATAGAAGCGGATACAGCGGCGGTGAGACGTCGAAGACAAGAAAAAAAAAAAAGAAAATGAGGCATAGACGTCGATCGGCCGCAGCGTTACATAACCGGCCTGCGGCTACGGTTTCTGTGACTGTGTGTGTGTGTGTGGGTCGAGTGAAATTCCAAGGGTAGATCGGAGCCTCCGACGTCGACGCCACCGACGCCTGCACCACTGCTGAAATCAATATCGCGCGAGCGCCGTGCCGTGCCAGCTCGATTCTCGTACGCCAGCCTCAAGCCGCCTCTCCTTCCGACCGAGTTCAATGTCCCGGTGGTGGGAGGTCACGTCGACTTCCGGCGGGACGCGAAGGACGCGACGAAAATTATTTCGCAATTTGCGGGTAACTACTAATTGCCCGTTATACAATTGTTTTAACGTAACTGCAATTCCGCCGGGCGAGGGGAAACGATAGTTCGCGCTGCAGACTCTCGGACGCCGGGCCGACCTGCTATAAAGAGCGATGCTACTTCTCACCGAGCGGCATGCTCGTGCTTCTCGTCGACGATATTTCGCCGCGGTGCAGCAATTTATTTATTTAATTATTTAGTGGTAGTAATAGTGGATTTGTTGATTTATGCCGGATGGAACAATTTTTTTGAAGATTGCATTACATAAGAAGAATGTCAAAAAACTTTGTGTGAAATTTAATGTACCGGACTGGAAGTTTTTATGCGAAAAGTCGTATATTCAATTTAGTGTACAATTGTGGCGAAAAATATATATACTTTTTCATTGAAGTTAAAGTTCATTATAAAAATTAACGTACTTTTATAGTAAAATTAAAATGTATTATTAAGAATGGAATATTTCCAATGTTTTTAATACACTGAACATTGATTTCTCATCACAATCGTGCGATAAATTTAGTGTACGAGTTTTTGCACAAAAAATTCCAGTCTGGTAAATTAAATTCATACGAATTTTTTTTTTTACAGTGTACACTGTAAAAAAATTCGTGTGGAATTTAACGTAGTGGTACGGGGAGTTTTTATGCATAAACTAGGATATTAAATTTCATGTACAGTTGTGAGGAATAACTAACGTACATTATATTAAACACTTTGGAAATACTTTACTTTTAATAAGTTACTTTAATTTTACTATAAGTTGTACTTTGCGATACTAATACGGAGAAGCGGTCTTTCGACGAAGGTCGTGAAGTTGGCTGCACGAGCCGGATCGAGAGCTTACAACGGCAGGCGAAGCCGAGTGAAGTTTCGCCTCCTCTCGCCTCCTCTACATCGAGAGGAGGCGACTTCACACCAAAGATCGATCCACCTCGTAAATTTCGAGACAAATCAATTTTTTTTTAGGCAATAAATAATAAAAATAAAGGTGTACTTTTTTAATAATAAAAAATACACGCTTGATCATTGCACGAAAAGAAAGTACGCGTAAGAGAAAGAACTCGGGACGATCGACCTGTGGTTCGTAACTACATTTAAAAGTGCGCCTCTCTTTGGCATGCTTGAGATGGTCAGGGCTAGAAAGGTGTTTTAAACAAAACTATCCGACAGCTCGAAATTCACCAGCTGTTGCGGTGTCGCCTCTGAGCCAAGGAACGCCGATGACTGATCGTCATTGGCGACCTTGCGATTCTGTACCAACCTCGTCGACGAAACGGTTTCGACGACTTTGCAACGCGCGGTATTGAGTAAGGACAGGGAGCGAAGCACAAACGAGGCTTTTCGTTGAAATCGCGACACGATAATTTTTTTTTTCCCCGAGTCCGAAGCATAATAACGCCTAAAAAAGGAATATGGCGACATAGTCGATAACTGGATAGCTCAGTATTGAATTTGGATTTTTAAAATGTGTAAAATGCAATTAATCTTTAATATTACGTTTGCATTGTACGGGGGGTAAATTGTGAATTGACATTTTTTTTCCTTGTCCTAAGTTTTTTCTCGAAACATAATAACGGCTAAAAAAAAGAAATATTGAAAAATACTCGACAGCTCGGTATTCAATTTAGATGATTAAAACGTGTGAAATAAAATGAATCTTTAAACAGATTTAAACTTTCATTTGCATTGTTCGAGACGCAAATTGTGAATTGACAAGTTTTTTTTTCCTTGGTTCGAAGCATAATGGTGCTTGAAAAATGAAATATTGAAAAAAATTCGATAGCACAGATAGGGAATTTGGTTGTTTAAAACGTGTAAAATACAATTAATCTTTAAACAGTCAAAACCGCTCGAATCATTCGTAAAATGGCATTCGTACAAATGTTTCATTTATATTATGCTAGACGCAAATCGTGAAACCCGTGCAGCATCGATTTATGTAACGTCGTCTCAAAACGTACCGCGCACTAACGAATCACCGTCACGCGTCTGGCACACTCCGGTCCGCGCCGCGTATATAAGCTGAATGGTTTCATCAATTTTGTGACGCGCGGTATTGAGTAAGGACAGGGAGCGAAGCACAACCGAGGCGTTTCGTTGAAATCGCGAATATACCATTTATTTCCCGAGCCCTAAACATCAACATGTTAAAAAAATAAATATTGAAAAATACTCAATAATTCGATAGTCCGATATTAATTTTGGATTTTTAAATCGTGTAAAATACAATTAATCTTTGAACGGTCAAAGCACAAATATTACGTTTGCATCGTACGGGACGTAAATCGTGAATTGACAAAGTTTTTTGTTCGCCAAATCCGAAGCATAAAAACGGTTAAAAAAAATAATGTTGAAAAATACTCGATAGCTCGACAGCCCGATATTGATTTTGGATTTTTAAAACGTGTAAAATACAATAAATTTTTAAACAGTCAAAGCCACTCGAAGAGTTCGGACAAATATTACGTTTGCATTCTACGGGGCGTAAATCGTGTAACGTATGTTGCATCGATTTATGTAACACCGTATTTTTACAATTAATCTTTTAACACTTAAAAAGGCGCTCGAGTCATTCGCACAATGGCGTTTCCACAAATATTACGTATGAAGCGTATGCAGCATCGATTTATGTAACGTCGTCTTTGTCCCCGGAAAAAGATTCTCTGACTTTTCCCCGACGTTTCACTGACCAATTAAACATTTTCCCTGACCAACCTTCTAACGACTTCTGTTTCTTTAAATTAATGATGCAAATGAAAATACCTATTTATTGTATTAATGTTTAATTCTTTGTTTTTCAAAATGTTCCCAATTTTTTTTTTTCAAGGCTTCCTTTTATGCACTTTTGATTTATTTATTTATAGAAGGTTCGACGACAAGTTACCTTTTCCCCGACTAATTTTGAAATACCCTGACTTTTCCCGGATTACCTGATCAAGTTTCTTTTCCCTAACTTTTCCCGGTTTTCCGGGGCAAATTTTTAATTTTTTCAGACTATCGATCACGGTAGGAAAGAACAATTAAAAATAACGCAAAATATATAATGATTATTAATATAATAAACTCAGTTCACAACATTAAAAGTTCCGAACGAAATTAATGTCGCCACATAGTCATATATATGCTGTATATAGTCGACAAGTTTGCTGAAACGAGAGATGTGTAGACGTGCAGCATGGAATGAAACGAAAAACATCAGATTCAAAAAATTGCCAAGGTTTAAAAAAAATGCCATGACTTTTCCCTGATTTTTCCAGGTCCCAACAAATCCCCTGACTCTTCGCGGGTTTCCAGGCTTCCCAGGTGCGTGGCAACCATGTAAAAGTACCAGTGGTCGCACACCTAAGGCAGCCCAATGGCCGGACGTGCATGAAAATTCGTATTTCCGTCTCTCTTGCACGCACGCTTTGTCCGAGCGCTGGGACGTTTAGTCAACTGACGAATCAACGTAACGCGTTTCGCGCTCTTCGGTACGCGCCTCGTTTACAGCCTAAATCCCGTATATTATCGTCACACCCAATTATCGCGTCTCGCATAATAGCCGAATCTCCCAAGCGCCTCTCGAAGGACCGAGAAGCGCTGCGCACGCCGCTGACGGCTCAACGAGATATTCGACATTTTTATCACCTCGCGAAAACCGAAGGTTAACACTTGAATTTTTTTTTTTTCATCGTGTGCACGGCAATTCTTTGCCCGCCGAGGTAAATCAAATAAAGGCAGAACGGTAATGAGCTGGATGGAAATTCGGGGCGGCAGTTTGTCGGTTGAGGAGGGGAGACTGGGTCGGCCATGACAGTCGCCGGGAGGGGGGAGGACAGCCCGGTCGATCGATGAATCGAATAGAAAGAAAACCGGAGAAGCTTTTTTTTGAATACGCCTCTTTAAACTCGATGGAGAATTAAAACAAAAAACTTTGACATAAAATGTATGGAAATTGTATCGTTTTTTTTACTTCCAGGCATTCAAGGAACAGTTAAAATAAATTGTGAATTTAATATGCCGGGCTGGAAGTTTTTAGGCAAAAAAAACTGGTACATCAAATTCCATATAACATTAATGGACTTTGGGAGTGAAATAAAAACACATTATTGGAATTAAGACAACTTTTATGGCAAAAATAAATTTAGTAGGATAATAAAAGTAAACTGTTTCTAAAATTTTTTAATATGGCGTACGCAAATTTTTTATCACAATTGTACCTTAAATTTGATATACGAGTTTATGCATGAAAATTTCCAGTACCAGTGCATCAAATTTAATACGAATTTTTTTACACTGCATTGTAAAAAAGAATTATAAATTTTAGGCGAAAACTGGTACATTAAATTAAATGTACAATCGTGATGAAAAATTAATACACTTTATCATTGGTATTAAAGTAAATTATAAAGAGTCAAAGTACTTTTATAGTAAATTAAAGTAAATAATTAAAAACAAAGTATCCCCAATGTTTAAACACTCTGAACATTCATTTTTCGTCGCATTCGTATACGAAATTTAATATGCCATTTTTCGCATAAAAACTTTCAGTCTATTACATCAAATTTCATACTAATATTTTTTTTATGTTTGAAAAAAAAAATGGTATTGAATTTAATGTAGAATTGTAATGCGAAAATGAGTGGACTTTGAGATTGAAATTAAAGTAAATTATCGGAATTACAGTACTTTTACAGTAAAAAAAAAAGCAATATATTAAAAATAAAGAATTTCCAATCTTTTTAATACACCGATTAATTTTTCATCTCAATTCTACACGAAATATAGTACACCAGTTTCATGCGAAAAAAATGCTACATTAAATTTAATCTACAACTCTAACGAAAAATGAATGGACTTTAAGAATGAAATTAAAGTAAATTAGCAAAAACAAAGTATTTCCGATCTTTGCAAAAAATCCATTAATTTTCCACCAAAACTCCCCACGAACCTTAAAATACCAAATCTTGCATAAAAAGTGCCAGTGGACAAAATTTCATCCGAATTTTACCGTCCACCCGAGTGCCGGAAGCACCGAGCACCGCTCATGCGAGTTCTACTATCGGCAGTACAGCGTTACGAGCCGTGTACATCAGTGGCCTCAGTGGCGGTCTCGAAGCCTGTGACTACGGCTGTTTAAATACGTAATAAGTGGCTCGTAAAGCAGCGTCGAGCTCTGACCGGTCTCGAGCGGCCAAAAGGCCCGCGAGGGGAAGGAGGGGAAGACCGCAGGACATACGTAAATGCACGGTAGAAAAAAAAAGGAAAAAAGAAAAGAGGCGAGCCGACGAAACGCATACTCACGGTATGCAGCGAGTCGGTAACGTAGGCGCAAAAAAAAGGGCGGGGTGGGGAGAGGGAGGGGGGGGGGGGGAGGGAGGGTTTGGGCCTCAGAACTCACCTTCATGTTGTTCTCGACGATGTACTCGATCGAGCATATCTGATAGACGATGTAGGCACGGATGAGTTCCCTCGTAGTTTTACTCTTGAAAGATGCTACGGGGTCGTTAAACTTAAGATCGAGGGGATCGATCTGTCGTGGCGGTGCTGCCGGCTGAGCCCCGGTCGATGACGAATTCGCGTATCCTCGTGCCAACACCTGCACCAGCTGCGTCGATGGCCTCGTCGCATTGTCGATCAAACCGGCGGGCAACGGAAGACACTTGCCGAGCTTTTTACTGCCGGCACAGCAACGCGGTACCGTTCTCAAAAACGCCATAACTATAGCAAACCGCTTTGATTTTAATCGACGATCCGAGCACGAGATTAGGGAGGAATTTTTTTTTTTTTACTAAATTTACGACTACAACACTTCCGTCGGAGGCTACGGAGAGGCCGTCGTCGTTTATTGCCGTTGACACGCGATTGCTATCGCCTGTGTTCTATGCCCACGCGGTTTTCCTATTTCCTTCGAGAATTATTTAATTCTTCTTCAAATCCGAAACTCGAGATTTTCCTTTACCGACTTAGTTATTGCGATTTTTTTTATATATAATGGTTTATATATATGTATATATCGTCGTGAAAATCCTTGAACGACGCCGACGACGCACTCCGAGGAGAGACGAACGGGGTTATTCCAACCTGTCACGGCCGATGTCGGAGGCCCCAATAGAGCCTGGCTCTGGATCGTACCTCCGTAGTACGGAGCCGCGGCCGGCACGCGAGGTGGGGTAAGCGGCGCTCTCTTCGTCAGCGTGAAAGTCAAGCGCTCGCCTTCATCGATCAATTCGCTGGGGTTAATGAAAATTTGATTGGCAAGTTTTTTGGCTCAGGAGATAAGTTAAATTGGGCATGAAATTTTCATGAATGTATTTGTCGAGTTTCTGGCGAAAGATGTTGATGCGAGAACGCGAGTTTCAATTGTCGCACGTTGCCCCTAATTATCGCTCCTACGCGATGTCGGCCGGCTAGGGGAGCCTGATTGGTCGGGAGATGTGGGTAGGTCTCAGCTCGGAATCCCATTGGCTGGAATAATCGTCTGCTAATAACGCCGGTAGATGAGAGAACGAGGTTTCTGGTATTTGCAAGGAATTTACCGGCTTCTCCGCCACAATCGCATCCGCTCATAAGCGGTTTGTAATTGTCATGGAGTTTTTTTTAATAACGAATGCGTGTCGACGAAATTTCATAGTGAGACGATTGTCCCGGAAATCTCCGACGATTCGATGAAGTTTCACTGGGATTTCTTTTTGTCTTTCTCGCTCTCGGCGAGAAAAGTTCTATTTTCGGAGTTCTCGAGCAGCGCTCTACCTTACCGACGACCAATCGGCAGGCCACGAAAAGCGCGTATAAGTTTGGAAGCAAAGTGCCTCGAACGCTTTCGTCGCGGGTTTTGCGGACTTGCCAGACGCATCGTAATTGGCTCTATATTATTCACTGCATCAATATACCTAAAGACTCGATCTTCGCGCTACGATTCGAAATTGTATTAGAAACGGGTGAACCGTCGGTTCGCCTGTAACATTCACGGACGTGAGACGTTTCGAGAAAGAACACTCGATTATGCCAAAAAGTTTCACCGAAATTTCTTTTTTGCTTCTCTCGCTTTCGGTGAACAAAATTCTACTGCCGGTGTTCTCGAGCAGCGTCCTACCTTATCGACGGCTTATAAGTTTGTAACCTCCAAAGCGCCTCGAACTCTTTCGTCGCCGATTTCGCGGACTTCAAACGAATCGAAACTGGCCCTATATTATATTACGCCTTATATTGTTATTATCCTCTGCATCAACACATCTAAAGACTCGATGTGGGCGCTACGAATCGATAATTACATTAGGAAAGGGTGACCGTCGAGAATGGAGTTGCAATTGCCCTTAGTTGTGTGTTGAAAGAATTCCGTTTACGGCGTTTCGCTTGTAACATCCTCAGACGTGAACAGCACATCGACGAAGAGGCTCGCGCTCGATCGTCCCGAAATCTCCGACGAAAAATCGACGAAAGCTTCATCGGTATTTCTTTTCTGCCACTCTCGCTTTCGGCGATCAAAATTCTCTCGGTCTTCTCAAGCAGTTTTCTACCTTACCGACCGCCAATCGGCAGCGCACGAGTACGGCTTGTTGTAAGTTTGTAACCTCCAAAGTGCCTCGAGCTCTTTCGTCGCCGGTTTCGCGGACTTGTCAGACGAATCGAAACTGGCCCAATATTATTCTCCGCATCGACATATGTGAGGACTCGATGTACGCGCAACGTTTCGACAGTTGCATCAGGAACGGGTGAACCGTCGGTAATGGAGCCGCAGTTGCGTTTGGTCGTTCACTGGAAGAATTATGTTTACGACGATTTGCTCGTAACATCCTCGGACGTTGAACCGTTCGAGGGTGAGCTCGACGGGGCGGCTCGAGACGAACGAAAACTAATCGTCAAGCTCGCTCCTCGTCACTTGAACGATCGTAAAATTCATTCCTACGCCGTATCCGCGTTCGTTTATTATCTGCGGAACTCACGCTTGTATCGGCAAAACGCCGCGAGGCCTCTGCTGCTTTTGTCGGAGTCCAGAGCGGCGCCGGGATGCGCTCCCGTAATTTTTGTAAAGTTGCGAGAGCCCGAAAAACAATTCCTCGATTACGCATGGTGAGATTTTCCAGCGATGAGGAAATCTTAGTTATTTTAGTCCGTACGAAAAAGACAATTTTACGCACGCGAAGCGTGCGTAAAACTTCGATTTTCACACCTTGTGCAATAAAATTTTGTACGTTGCTTGTGCGAAAAAGTTTTTCTGAACTCGTGTTATTGCAACAGTCACCTTTGACTTGTACTGCGAACTTAGGCACGTCAGAAAAAGTTTTATTGCACTGATATCGTAAAGTATGATTATTATATTTGGTGCAAAAATGGCAATTTTACTCACACTTTGTGTGCGCAAAATTCGTGTTTTTTAAAATTTAGTACGATGCTTGTTGCAAAAAACTTTCTGAAATTGTGTAATCGAAGCACTCGTCAGAAAAAGTTTTATCGCACTAGTGTCATAAACGACTATTATTTCACTCTGTGTGAAAACAGCAGTTTTATGCTTGCTTTGTGTGCGTAAGACATGTGCGTGCATAAATGTTTTTCTGTACTCGTGTGATTGCAACACTCGCCTTTGGCTCGTGCTGCAAACTCACACTCGTCAGAAAAAATTTTATTGCCCTGATATCGTAAATGACTAATAGTGGGTTGCCAATTTATAAGGATTTTTTTTTTTTACAGGGGCGAGAGAGCCGCGCACATGGCTTTAGAGAAGTGTGAGGTCGATCACGCCTTATCCTGGCTCTCCACGTTAGGTGGAGCGTTCTCGGCTCTCGGCGAACAGTTTCAGCACTGCGTAAGTTTGCTGCTTCGTTTGGGTACGGAGCAGAGCTGGGCAATACACTATGTACTTGAGGTACTTATTGAGGAACAACAATCCAGTGCGATGGTCTAGTGGTCAAAGTGCTCGCCTCCAGACCAAGGTTGACCGTTTGATTCCCAGTTTCATAGTTTCGCTTCGCTCTCATAGCTACCTTAAATTTTTCAGATTTTTCAATTAGTTTTGATTTTTAGTTTTCTCACACATTTTTTCCATACGGAAAAAAAAAATCAAAGCTAATTGAAAAACCGGAAAAAAATGCATACGTATTCAGAAAAATGAGCGAATAATTTTCATAAAAAAAAAGTTTTCTTGCTGGGTAATTTATTAAACAATTAATTTTTTTATTAATCTGTCAATAACATTTTATAATTATTATTATGCAAAATTAATCTTTTCAGTACCTTTAGTATGCATGCATTTTTTCAGATTTTTATACCATCCAGAAGTATTTTCAATTTTCTCTTATTTTTCTCGAACTTATGTGAAATGAGGCCGAAGCGATATAGCTACCTTAAGTTCTTCCGTTATTCAATGCGTTCAAGTACCAGCCAGTGCTCGATACTTCAAGTACCTCGATATGTACGTCACGTACTCCGTGCATTTCCCAGCTCTGGTCCAGAGATGCAAAAAAAATTGGGAGTTGCACAGTTAAAATTTTTTCGACGCAGGCCCAAATGGCCGGCAAGATTTCGGTCCACCAGTTCGCGCTGGCTCTGCGCCTGGAGGATCCCCTGCTGATAGCGAGATGTAAACTTTACGCCGCTCTCAGTATAATTCAACAGGGCAATCTTCGAGTTCCGCGAATCATGATACAGGACATACACAAATTCGCTGTCGGTCAGAGAGACGCTCATCTGCGCAGGATGTGCCAGGGAGTTTGGGCCAAACTCAAGTACTGTTACAAACTGAGGAAACAGCAGAAGAAACTGCAGAGCTCCTGAAACGCTTGTGAAAGGGGAAGGAAAAAATTTACTTTGTATATTTGTAAATAAACTATCGTAATTTATCGGGGCGCGTTCTCGAATGCGGATCTGCACAGCTATGGGTTTTGTTTTTTTCTGACCAGAGGTGTTCGAAGTAGCAGATTTTCGTCAAAACTAAACTCTGAACTGAGAGCAGACTGGAATATAAGACCGCCCATTTCAGCTGCGTTTACATGTCGATACAGAGCAGAATTGCATTCAAGAATGCACCCTCGATTAAACGAGATACATGGATCTGCAGCAAATCGTTCAGTTTTAGTTGAATCCGTAATCTCCGAGTTCCGAGGATCACGATACAGGACATAAACAAATTTCCGCCCGGACGTGTGGGCCAAACTCGAGTGCTGTTACAAACTGAGAAAGCAGCGGAAGAAACAGTCGAACTTCCGAAACGCTCGCGAAAGGGGAAGAAAAAAAATAACTTTGTATATTTGTAAATAAACTTTGAAAATTTCTCGATTAAAAGGCATGTATCAATTTATTTTATAGTCTATTGCATGATCAGGCTTAACGATCAAACTTTGAAGAGAAAGAAAATAACGCCAGCTGACAAACTTATCGACGTTATATTTTTTTTATTCGCACTGAACTACAAAGTATCTTAAATGCTCACGATTCAATGTTATAAATGCTTCCATAAGACTAAGCTCTCCTTCATTTGGTGATATCGTAATTATTCGTACTTCCAAACGCATCACAATTTTTTCCAAATTCATCGAATATCCAAATTCAATCGAATACAGGATCGACTGTATATCTAAATTCGAGTCATTCGTGTGCCCTGCACCGTGTTTCACCGATCAATGCTGTATAAATCGAGCTTCAACATCTTGTTTGAAAAATTGTTAGACATTATTTTATAAGGAATCCTTGAGATATACAATTCTTGTAAGTACTTAAGGTTTTTTTTAGAGGATTATCTTTTGTTTTTATTTTATTTTTTTTTCATTCTTTCATTAATCTTAGTCTGCTCATTTTATACAAAAAAATGAGTAATTATTATGTGGTTATGATAAATCTTACGCGCTTAGATGAGCGATTGAGATGGAGTATGACAACATCGTTAAGGAAATGACTTTGTTATTGCTGTGTCACTAATGAAAGATCTCGCGACACGATCGTTGCTATGAGTTGTCCAATGATAGCGATGGTTTTTTTTTTTGTCATACTCATGTACAGTCTCAACGAGGCCCGATCACTGCGCCAATGTTCCCATGGGATCCCATGCAGGCAGAAGAACCGAATCTTGTTCGAAAACCGCCAGTACATCCGCCGGGACGTATTTCTTATCGACGACAACTTCGAACACGAACTCCTTGAACCAGTCGGACGTTAAAATGTAGTAGCCTTTTTCTCCGCGATCGTCGCCCCAAGAATTTTCCACACGGAACTTTGTTATTTTTGAATTACCCTGAAAAAAGAAAATAACACATATATGTTATCTGTAAATTTAATTACATCGGAGCTGGGCAAATTACCAAAAAATACTTCAAGTACAAAGTACAAAGTAACACAAGTAGTTTTTATACTCGAAGTATCTCTCAAGGACTTTTTCCAACTAGGTTCGTAGCGTTAAGCATTATCTAGGCTTTAAAAAAATTTGCACTCGGCTTCCTCATTTATTACAATTTTGCACATAGTTTTCCGTATGACAAATTTCGTTGATCGATTGTGGCTTCTCATGGAGGAAGCTATGCGCAAAATTGTAATAAATGAGACAGTCATGCGCAAATTACTTTGCACCTTTTTCGTAACATTAAAAAAATGTTCACCTTTTATAAAATTGAAAACGGTCAAGATTTACTGCAAAATTTATTGAGAAAAAATCGCGAAATAAATTTTTTTTAAATACTTCACGCACTTCAAGTACGAAAAGTACTTGCGTATTTCAATTACGTTCTTGAAGTACCAATCAAGTACCCGGTTCTCCAAGTACTGCCCAGCCCTGATTTAAATAAATTGGTAAACGAATCTCACATCGGTCGAGTACGCTGTGAAGACCATGGCATGAGTCATCATCGAATCGCCGTAAAGGAGCCGATCCGCCTTCGACAATCCGACATAGACCTCGGTATTGAAGATCGCTTTAAAGTCGTGAATGTCCAAGTCCTGAATTCCTGCCTTCGAGGCGATTCTCTTAGAGACTTCGCAACCGAACCAGACAGCCTCGTTTTGTTTTATACTCTCAGCGCACAAATTCATCAGCGTCTCGGGTGGCTGATTGTTGTACAGGACTCTGCGACCTCCGACGACGTTGCCGAGATACTCGAGCTCGTAGAGTTTGCCGAACGGATTTGAGGGTCGCGGATCAGAGACCAGACAGACTTTGTCGTCCACGTTGTAACAAGGCTTGACGTACTGCTTGTAAAACTCCAGACCGCTTATGGGACCGACTCTGTGGTACTCCTTGGACTTGTCGTAATATTCCCATGTAATCGTCTCCGCCGGTATTCCCAGGCAAATACCGACGATTCTGTACACAACTTCCATTTGCTGCAGAACTTGCTTCTGCACTTCCTCGTCGTTCGCGCCTTTGGCTATCGCGTCTCTGAGATGCTTGGCGAATTCACGCAGTTTTGACTTCAGTATAGCGTTCATGTGATTCGTCGACTCGCTGGTCCACGATTCCGGGAAGCACTGCTTCGGCACGAGTCCGTAACGATTTATCAGGTTGACGAGCATGTCCCATTGACCGCCGTCGCAAGTTGGGTCGCTCAGCAGGAACGAGATCAAACGATCCTCCACCGCCTCACCCTTCCTTGCAGTCTTCACGACATTGTTCAGGAAGTAATTCGTCCTCTCGATCTGGAAAATTAAATAGTTCGTTCGGTTAATTTTTGTACCATAAATAATAAGTAACAATACATTTTTTCCTGCGTTATCAAAAAAACAATACTTCAAAGTACGTCTGTCAATATTTATAGATTTTTTTTTTAGTAAGTCGACTTGTTATTCGAATCGTTCGAAGGTTGCATCTTTGCGAATTCTAGGTCCTCGTTGAGAAAGAACCCCGCAGGTGAAGGTTTTACATTGGATTATATTTTATTCTATTGTGTTATATTATAAGGGTTTCCATATAGCACGAAAGATTTTGAAAATATTTCAGACATATGTGGAAATAATATTTTTAAATGTTCTCTCGAAATATTGCAACGAAACATTTCAGAAATATTTTCCATATTTAAAATCTTTAAAAATATTTCTGAAATATATGGAAATCAATTACAGTATTCTATCAAAATATTCTGACGAATATATTTCTGAAATATTTTATAAATATATGCGTCATACATACATTTTTCACACATCTGCAATATTTCTGCAATAGTGATTTTTTTTTGTAAAGCGAATATTAGCAGATGTGTACTGAACTACGTTCGGACGGAACGAAAAATAAAAAATGCCATAGTTTGTGGATATAATATAATACAGTTCGACTATTTAATGTGTCATACACTCTTGAAGGGGCTCACAGAAAGTCCGCAAATGAAGTGCTGGAGGCAGTACATATGTTTAAAATAATGAACCATATCTACAGCATTAAAATATTGATAATTTATAATATTTGTAAAATGTTTGAAATGTTTGAAATGTTTGAAATGTTAGAAATGAAATGTTTGAAAAACATTTTAGCGAAATATTTCTGAAACATTTCAACGTAAGATTTATGAGCGGCCAAAAAAATATTTTCGAAACATTCCAGAAATATTTCCGCGCTGTGTGGGTTAATATAACGAATATCGTTCGTTAGTGTTTGCCAACCTTGTCCCAGAAGAACAGATACGTCTGACTGAACTCGAATTCCTCCAACTGATGGCGCTTCATGAATGGAATCCTTATGACGTTGAGGGCCGCGAAGATCCAGCAACGTCCGGAATTCTTCTGATTAGTTATCGGCTTACCCTCCTGCTCGATCTTCTTCTCGAATACGTAATTCGACTGCTGGAACTTTCTGCGAGAGACGCAAGCGTCGAAGGGGTCTATCTTTGTGCAGACATTTTGAGCTGCGATGTTCCCGCCGGACGCGTAGAACTTTGCGCGCAACTCCTCCAGAATCTCCGCGGTCAGGACACCCGCTGCTGTGGAAACAAAGGCGACGTGTTGTTATTGGACAGAAAAAAGACATCTCCGTGTTCGGGCAGCGCGCTGACGAGTCGAGGCCGGAAATGGTCGGCGAACGAACCACGTCGGAAGTCGCACGACGAAAATGATTACGCGATGATTATTCATTAAACGATACCAAAATTGTAGCTTTTAGAATATGCCTTTTATTTACGCTTCTTAATGCATTTTTTTCTAAACTAAAATGTTTATAAAAAAATACAGATATATTTTGCTGTTTCGATTTTTCTGCAAACATATAAATTCATTAAACAGTAACGAAAATTTTGTTTTCTGAATACGTCTTTCAATAAAATTTTTGTAAACTAACATTTTCATTAGAAAATGCAGATACGTTTTTCTCGCCCGATTTTTCGGCAAATGTTATAAATAAATAACGGATGAATCGATAACTCGCGTGATGTGAAACATCGTACGTACTCTCGCAACGATATCGCGAGACTGTTGTGAAAAACAAAAAAAAAAACCTATTGTCCAACGCACCCGAAGCATTACAATGGAAAGCTACCGGATCCCGATTGGATGATTAGCTCGGTCATATACCGGGTCGTTCGTTTGATTAAGCATATCGGGGTTACGGCCGTCGAATCAAGTCGGAGCAGAAAAAAAGGAAATAAATAAATCGATACAAAGGCCGGAGAGACGTGAAGCAAATTTGTCTACCGACACCGCGACGGAATGCCAGTAATTAATGGAACATTCCGTTGCCGGTTTCTCCAAAACTTCTAGTCTCAGAAAATATATACATTCATTAAAAAAATAATGATAAGGTATCTTTTTGAATACTTTTAGTAAATTTTTCCTGAACTGATATTCTACCAAAAAAAATACATATACAGTTTTCTCGATCGATATTCTGGCAAATATATAAAATACATAAAATATATAAAATCCTTAAACAATAACAAAAATGTAGCTTTCTGAATACACAGTTTAGTGAATTTTTGCAAAACTGAAATAAAAAAAAAAAAAAAAATACAAATTCACTTTTCTCGTCCGATTTTCCGACAAATATATAAATTCATTAAACAACAAAAAATATAGCTTTCAGAATACGACTTTCAATGAATTTTTCCTAAACCAAAATGTTTGTTAGAATAATACATATACATTTTAAAGGTGATACTAGGTTAAGGAGGTTGGAGCGAGTGGTGTGCATTTTGCCTAAATTCGAGAAATTCGGGCAAGAATTGCAAACACTTCCCAATGTTATAAAAATCTGAAAAAATGCATACTTATTATAGGCACTGAAAAGATTCATTTTGCATAATAATAATTTCAAAATGTTATTAACAAATTGTTGAAAAAAAATTGTTCATCAAAATATGTGGTAACTCAACTTTGTTTTTAAATAAAAATGATTCGTTCATTTTTCGGAATACGTATGAATTTTTTCAGATTTTTATCTTTATTTTGATTTTTCTTGTTTTTTACATGGAAAAATGTGCAAAAGTCAAAATAAAGATAAAAATCTGAAAAAATTCATACATATTCCGAAAAGTGAACGAATCATTTTCATTAAAAAAAAAAGTTGATTTACCACATATTTTGATGAACAATTTTTTTTTCAACAATTTGTTAATAACATTTTGAAATTATTATTATGTAAAATTAGTCTTTTCAATGCCTATAATAAGTATGAATTTTTTCAGATTTTTATAACATAGGGAAGTGTTTGCAATTCTTGCCCGAATTTCTCGAATTTAGGCGAAATGAACACCACTCGCTCCAACCTCCTTAAAGCATACACAGAATCAGTATTAACTATCGTTCCTAAATTATGTGCCATGGTTCCTATAAGTTAAGTTCTTTGTACTTTATAAGATGATGTGAGGAATGGGTTGTAAAAGCCGATTGAAGCCATACATTGGAAAATAAACCACTACTACTACTACATATACATTTTTCAAATATATAAATTCACCAAACAACTAAAAAGATAGTTTTCAGAATATGCATTTACTGAATTTTTCCCAAACAAACGATGATCATCGTCCGAAAAAAACCCTCTCAGAGCGAGCCGAACGCGCAGCAAATTCGTGCACCGAAAGCGGACCGGACGTCAGTAATTAATGAAACACCCAGCAGCCGGTGTCTCCGAGGCTCGTATATCGCACTGCCGCCATTGAGGACCGCATCATCAAAAAGATATTTCCCCACCATTATCGCGATACCCACTATCAAAAATCCCCCAACGCAGCCCACGACTCGCATCACATTCGCTCCAAAAAAAAAGAAAGAAAAAGAACGGTAAATCGATCTCAGAAGCGAGTAACGGAGAACGCCCCGGCTATTTACACTTTCCCTTTCGCCGGGCGTCCCGTGTTGTCTCCTGACCTATTCGCGCCGGAGACCGGAGCCGAGTCCCGCTGACAGGTGAACATAGCCGACATCTTGCTGCACGCCCGTTTCTCGCTCTCGCCTTTTTGTCTCTTTGTCCCGAGGGATAAAAAAAATTCTGCACGCTGCAAATGGGAGTGGCTCGAGGTTCGCAGCGCGGCCCGAAATTTCGCACACAAAGAAACAGAGCGTGGCTTCCATATTGGACGAAGCGGGAGATCGCGTTTGGGCACGGATTTTTGGCGACTTATTATCAATCGATCGGCATTTCGCGTGCACTCGGCGCTTCGATCCCGGCTTTCGCCGGACGGGAGAGCGGCGACAAAATTGCCGGGTGAAAAAAAAAAAAAAAAAACAATGATAAACAAAGCTTTTGTTTTGTATACTCACATGCGTCCATCTTCGTTCGCAGTTGGATGAAAGTTCTTGCTCGCTTCGGAATGCCCGTTAGGAATTACTTGCAGAGGGAGACGATGATTTCGTGCCCGTTCGACGCTCCGCAATAAATCGCAATGGAGAACCGAGAGAGAATGGGAGCCTGCCCGGCTGTCGCTGCTAGCCAGTACACGTCGACAGGAGGCGCGCCGTCAAAATTTTCCCGAACTTCGGCGAGCGCTTTCGAGGGGCGGCACGATCGTTTCCGATTATTCGAAACGGTTAGGTTTAAACTACGCTCGCGAAATTTACCCTCGCCCCGTGCTGTTCCGCAGTCGATCTGTTCGGTCGACCAATCGAGTGCGCGTACGCCGTAACGATCAGCGATGCACAATTAGACGACTTACGATTAGCCGATGGACTGCTCAGCAATCCCCTAACGACTCGACGAAGCATCGGAGGAAACTTAGTTAAGAATTTTTTATATTTTTATTTTTTCGACGAAAAGATCAACGAACCTCGCAAGTAAGAATATTTATTATTCCGCTATGAGTTTTACATAGGAGAACTCTTACGCGTGACTAACTACTATCTAACAATAAATATGTACAGTGGAGAGGGTGGGGTCACGAAGGAGCTTTATTTCTCAGAGAATCGAGGCTGGGTCGTTGCTTCTCTAAGATCGGGGTAACTTCGGTTTTTTTTTTTTTTTTTTTTAAATCGTCGCATATGTTTAATTCGCAAGGGGGGCGAGAGTTTCGTCGTAGGGGGGTTTCTATTACGTCTCCACGTTCGGCGTCGCGGGTTCCTCAACTTTGGACTCCAGAGAGAAAGGCGGTATTCTGCAGTCGAAAGTGTAGCCGTCCTCGCGTTCCATTCTAAATGTTCCCCTGAAAAAATAACAATGTCGATAGTGGATTATTTTCCCATCGTTCCGCTAACAATGCGCTTCGGTCGTTTGTGCGGAAGAAATTAAGTTTATCACTTTTAGGAGCACGACAGACTGGTCCCTGTTAAGGCGAAGTGAAAGTCACGTGACGGGGCCATGAGTGTGAGAGAGATAGTTGCAATTTTCAAAATAATTTTAGTCAATGGTGCTAATTTTTTTGGGAAAAAAATGAATTCGGCCCGGATGCGACACTACATTTATGCCGTGTACTTGGATGGGTGACCGCCTAGCCGTGCACTATCTGGCGCATTGGAACCGTTGAGCGGGAGGTTGAATTCTGTGGATTGGTGTTCGTACTCGAAGTATCGAATGCAAACATCAAGACTAGTGATGCGAGGTCGTCACAAAACGGGTCAATTGACCGTCAATTGACGGTCACGAGTGACCGTCAATTGACGCAAAAAAAATGACCGTCATTTTCACATACAAAAATGGATAAAAAAAAAATGACGTCAAAAGACCGTCAATTGACGGTCATTTTTTGGTCAATTGACGGATTGAAAAAATGACGGTCATTTCGCATCACTAATCAAGACTCAGTTTGAATGACCGCCGGTATCGTCGCAGGTTTTCTGCGGTTTCCCTGCGTCCTCGTGCAAATGCGATGCAGTATTGGGGGGGGGGGGGGGGGGGGGGGTAACAGTGGCTGCAGCCGCAAACTTTACAAGCGAGGAATTGGATGAAAATTGATGAGAATAGCGGCTAGATGGCTCCCAGAAAGCTAAAGCCTTAAGAGGGGAATTACGAGGAAGAAAAAAAAAGCCTTTGTCATCGGCTCTGATCACCCGTCGCAAGTCGATAGACTAAGTGATCGCAGTTTACACTATGCGTGATTATCTTTTGAGTGAGCAGCTTTCCGACGGTTTTGTAATATTCGGAGAACTTCACAGTATCGGCAGGCACGCTCTTTCGACGTATGCAAGATCTACAATTTTTTATATCCAACAGAACGGACGCGACTCAATGTTAGAGCCCTGCACAGTTTGAAGCATATGCGTAGAATATTAACAATTCTAAATTGAAACTGAGAAATCGCTCAGTTCCGTCGGTAAAAAAGGTAAGAGAGGAGTTAAAAATGGGTCCAGCATCCCCTTAAGAGCAGGTTAAATACCACGGTCGGTAATAAAAACTGCAATCAACTTTCTTCACAGACGGTGCATTACATGTCAGCATTCAATAATAATATTCATTTGATGCTTGAAAAAAGTTTATTACAGTTTTTAATACTGACGGGCACCGGAAGGGCGGAGGGTTAGAATTGTCGGGGCATGTGAACACATGCTCTTACGCTTACCACATGTGGCCGCTCGGAGCTTGCAAACTGACGTGACTGCTGTACTGAAAAGCTGGCAAAGTCTTCGACAATACTGGTTCCTGTCCGACCACACCGCGGCCTCTGACTGTTTCCAAAGTACCCGAAAGGCTGAATATTCTCCAGTGTCTCTCTCGCAATTGCACGCTCAGGTCACCCATATTTTCCAATCTGATGCAGTAACGCCACTGCAATAGAATTTCGATAGTCGATCATCGGGAACATCTTTTTTAATTTTTTTTTTTTTAGTAAGTAATCCAAGAAATTTCGGAGTAATTTACCGACCCAGTAAACCGAAGTGGTCTGACTCTCCCTGCAGCCCATGTAAAACGGTATAACCGTAACGCGAATATGCTCCGTCGTCTCTTTGTGAACGTCCGAGAGTTCGAGCCAGGGATGATTCTTCTGTTGCCAGGCGCGGAGAGTTTCCTGCGCCACGAACGACGGATCGCGGTCCGGATGGAAGGCCAAAAATTTGTCGAACAACTCGTGCTGCACCGCCGTCTTTTCGTTCGTCGAGTAGGGTAAAATATCCTCGTGAGCCACGTAGTCCAGTCCCGGTATCGCGTACAAGCTTCTGCTGCTCTCGTGGTTGCCCAAAAACGTCACCGCCTCCGTTTGAGCTCTCTGTCGATTTTGGACGGAACAAAAAAATTATGAAAAAATTACTAAAATTAAAATACTTTAGCGACAGATTTTTTTTTTTGTGCGGAAATTTTGGCGGAACATTCTAGGTAGATTTTGCAACGATTTGCTTACTATGAACGGGCAGTCTCTCTGATCGATCAAAACTTGATAGAATGTATGAGTTTTCCCTTTGACTTCCTTGCCGACGCTGTTGTAGTGCGATTCTTCGACCCTGCGATAGAAAAACGATCGATTATCGTAAAATAATTAAATTAGCTGCGATTCGACTAATTTGAAATCTCTGGTGCTGCAATAATTATCTTTGTTGAGAGTGTTGAAGTGGTTTTGTATCAATTTGCCTCTCTTATCGACAGGGTGAACGAGCCAGTTAATGAGCAAAATTATTTATTTCTCTATTAGTTAATAATAATAAAAATTGTTCGCTCACACGTTAATGTAAAAAACCATAGAGTTTTATTAATTTAGCTTACAGTATTAAAAAAAAAAAGTAATATTTAAGAATCATGCGTTCAAACAATTAACTCTAATTATGTGCACGCAGGCTAATTACTTGGAATAAAAATTGTTTGCTTCCTCGGCAGTGTCAAATTCACCTGAGTTTTGTTAATTTATCTTATAGGCTTAAAAAAATTTGGAAAATATTTAAGAATCCAGCCTTCTAGCGAATAATCGGTCGATTCGCAGAAACTCAAAAAATTATGTGAAGTATACAAGTAATCGTGCGGAAGTGGCGTACCCCTCCTGTTTGCTCGGTATGTCCCTGTCGTAAACTCTGGCGAGCCACGGAAACAGTATGACGCCTCTGTATCCGAAAACCCTGTGAAGTATGAGCTGTCCCGTGTCATATTTTCCTTGCAACTTCGGAGTTTCCAATTTTCCGACTTCGGCCAATCTGCAAAAAAAAAAAAAAATCAATAAACGTCAGGCAAATTTTCGCGTCGAAGGAAACACGCGAGCGATTGTAAATTTCATAGGTTAGAAGTTTAGTAATTTACGTAACATAACATAAGCACCTGACGCGTTTGGCGCTCTGTACGCTGAAGAATTTTTTCGTCACGACGAGCAACGAATTACGAAAATTTGTACCGAGAAATCCTCTCGTGAGTTCCATTTTGAGCGCCGAAAATTCTGGATTGTTTGAGAGTGTGTGTGTGTGTGTGGATGTGTGTGTGTGTTACGAAAACCGATGTTTTGTTTGTCAGTAAGAAAAATTCGTCGTCACGTGACCGAGACGTCGATTTGACATTTCAATGGAACTTCGAACGTTTAGTTCACATCTGTAACTTTTCACGTTTCACACACGGATCGGTTCGAACTACACTAAAATTTATACGTCGAAGAAATGAGCGTGTTGGGATTGTTATTGCGATGAAAGTACTTTTCGAGATGCGTAGTACTGACGTACTGAGATCGTGCTGCTATCTTCGCTCGAGGACGAGCTGCGCACCGGCTCTTGCGTAACCGCGAATGGTGCATTCGCGTCGGTAACTGGGAAATCGACGTGACCCACTGAAAATAACGCAATGAAGAGTGATGTAAATATAACAACAACGAATTATCTGGACTTTGGGCGTTTAGTTCACATCCGGGACTTTTCACCTTTCACAAACGGATTAGTTTGAGCAAGGCTAAAATTTGTAGGACGTAAAATTAATCGTGTTGGGATTTTTATTGCGATGAAAGTATTTTTCGAGATGCGTAGTATTGAGATCGCGCTGCTTCGCTCGCGGACGAGCTGCGCACCGGCTTCTGCGCAACTGCGCATGGTGCACTAACGTCGGTAACTGGGAAATCGATATACCGTCCGATTATCATATGGATTATTTCGAAATACACTAAAATTTATACGTCGAAGATTTAATCGGGTTGGGATTATTATTGCGATGGAAGTACATATTTTTCGAGTTTCGTATTATTGAGTGTATCTTCGCTCGCGGACAAGCTGCGCACCGGCTTCTGCGCAACTGCGCATGGTGCACTAACGTCGATAACTGGGAAATCGATATACCGTCCGATTATCATATGGATTATTTCGAAATACACTAAAATTACACATCGAAGATTTAATCGGGTTGGGATTATTATTGCGATGGACGTACATATTTTTCGAGATTCGTAGTATTGAGTGTATCTTCGCTCGCGGAGAAGCTGCGCACCAGCTCCTGCGCAATTGCGCATGGTGCACTGACGTCGGTAACTGGGAAATGGATATATCGTCCTATTATCACACGGATTAGTTCGAATTAAATAAAAAATTATACGTCGAAGAGTTAATCGTGTTTCTATTGTTATTGTGATGGAAGAATTTTTCGAGATTCGTAGTATTGAGATTGCGCTGCTATCTTCGGTCGAGGATAAGCTGCGCACCGGCTCCTGCGCAGCTGCGCATGGTGCCCTAATGTCGCTAACTGGGAAATCGCTAGATCGTTCGATTATCATACGGATTAGTTCGAAATGCACTAAAATTTATACATCGAAGAGTTAATCGTGTTGGGATTTTTATTGCGATGGAAGTATTTTTCCGTGACACGTAGTATTGAGATCGTGCTTGAGAACGACCTGTGCACCGGCTCTTATGCAACTCCGTATGGTGCATTCGCATCGGTAACTGGGAAATCGATATAGCCCACTGTAAATAGCACATGCGATAGTGATGTAAAATTAATACTAACGCATTATAGCGTGTTATATAACAACAAAAAACATTACTTATCGGTGCACCGGTGCTGAATTATTTCTAGGTCAAGAGAGTCACAGGATGGGAAAAATATAGCATGTAAAAGTTTCGTAAACATGACGCAACATTTACGCCACAAAGTATCCAATTACAGAACGATTACCATCTCTGTTCCGTCATTGTGGGTTTTTATTCATAATTGTATTGTATTCGTAAACGTAGTTCCGGTTGTCGTGCGGAGCTGACCGGCAGCGGATGCAGAATTTTTTATGAATTCAGGGAAGTAAAAAAAACATCGAAGTCATTGCAACGTATCAGAATAGTTTGTAATATTCGTATAATTCATAGGAACCCCGACGCAACTATCTCTTAAAACGCGACGATTCCGCCCGGTGGCAAAAGAGCATTGGGAACATTCACTCTCCTTCCCAAAACTGATTAAATACCCCTCGAATCCAACAAAATTTCACCGTTTGTTCGTTAAATATTCTCGTACAAAAATACAACTCTCGCGCGTTAGAAACATTATTATCTCTCTAATTACTCTACGTAACACGAGTGTATAAGACTCTCACGATCAATATGTATTTACATAAAGGCACACTTTCCCTCCGACGCATTAACAACCGGGAGACCTTCAGCTGATTCCTATATGCGTGTCTTCGCCGCGCATATCCCGAAACTCCTGAAACAACGAAACCCAAAAAAAAGAAAAAAATGATCACTAATAATGACAAACAACAATGTTACGTAGTAAATTGTATCTACACAAATAACAAATGAACGTTGCTCAACTTTAAAAAAAGTAAATAGCTTTATAATATAAATTCTAATACTTTCAAATAAATTGTAATTTTTTAAATAATTCTTTTTTTTTTACAAATTTTAATACTTTTAAGTAAATTCTTTTTTAAAGTAAAAAATCGAGCCCAAGTTTCGGTCTCGTATTTTATCTCTCAAAATCTCGGACTCGACCGACCTGTAGCCTGTAGTGTCGTTCCTTTCCGTCGACTTCGCCCGCACTCTCGTTGGCGGCGCTCCTCGTCGTGCCGTCGTCCTCGGGGCTGAGGAGTCCGAAGTTCCAGCCTCCCTCTCCGTCGAACCGCAGCAGATATCGATGAAACCTCGCGAGCGAGGAGACCCGATGAGTTATCGTCAGCAGCGTTATGCCCCTCTGTTTCGCGCTCTCGTACATGGCGCCTTCGGCCTCGAGGCTCACGGCGCTGGTGCACTCGTCCAGCAGAGCGTACTGCGGCGCGTGATAGTACAGACGAGTCATCGCCAGCCTTTGTTTCTCGCCACCCGAGAGCGTCGAGTCCCAATCGCCCTGAGCATCGAGACCGTCGGTTTCGCGCTCGGCCAGACCTCGAAGATCCACCAGGTCGAGCAGAGCGAGCAGCTCTTCGTCGGAGCACTCGCCGTTCTTGCAATCGGCCGGATAAGTTATCTGGTCTCTCAGACAACCGACCGTCATGTAGGGCTTCTGCGGTATGTAAAACATCGCGGGTCTTCCGCTCTTCATCGCGTACTTCTCGGCCGGACGCGTGAGCGTTCCGCCGTACACCGGCCACAGGCCCGATATTATTCGAAACAGAGAACTCTTGCCGCATCCATTAGCGCCGGTGATCAACAAATGATCGCCGGGTTTTATCTGCAATAAAAAAAAGCGTGATTAATGCAACGGCGCGAGTAATCAAGCTATCGCAAATTCATCATCGTCCGGACACTGAGATAAAGAAAAAGAAAAAATTGTTGGCTCAAGAAAAAGCTTCGCGATCACAGACGATCAAAGGTGTTACTTGTTTGGTAGAAACAAAGGATTGTTTTGTTTAAGGATTATTTGTATCGATTGTAACGAGGTTACATTTTGGAGTTACGTTTCGGCTCGTTCGGACTCACATGAGACGAGTCTGCAGACTGATAATATGAGAGGGAATGTGTTTTTTTTTACTTCGAAATTTCAAGTATTTTTTATACTTGAAGTATTTCTCTCAAGTGTTTTTCGCAATTAGGTTCGTAGCGTTAAGCATTATCTGGGCTTTAAAAAGAAGGGTGCAAAGTACATGCATTCCTTATTTATTACAATGTTGCGCATAGCTTTCTTTATGAGAAACTTCGTTCGTGATCGATTTTGACTTCCTGGTAGAGGAAGCTATGCGCAAAATTGTAGTAAATGAGGAAGTCATGTGTAAATTACCGCGCGGGTTTTTTCGTAACAAAATGTTCACATTGCATAAAATTGAAACGGTCAAAATCTACCGCAAAATTGGTCGATTAAACCAAACATTATTTTTTCCACCAACCAAATAACGTTTTTGAACGCTTGGTTAATCCAACAATTTCTTTCTCTCAGTGTATGGCACAGGGAGCGTCATACTCACGTCGAGCGTCAGGCTCGCCACTATAACTTCGCAATTCGGAGTGACAATGGGGACGTCGCTCAGGCTGATGCTACCGTCGAGGCTCTCCCGAACGATACCTTTTATGATCGGCACACCGTCACGGAACTCCAGCACGCTTTCGCGAGAGTTCGGTATCGCCCCGTTCGTACCGCGCGACTGATGATGACTCGCCACAACGGTCCTCCTGTACTTGCACAGAGCGGCGTCTTTGAAGACGTCGAGCATTTCACTTACGCGATTAGCGTAACCGGCCAGAGCGACAAGTTCCTGCGGACAACGGCAAAGAGTTATTTTTTATTTCTTCTTTCTTTAAAAATCCTATGCGTTTGTGCTTCGTTGTGAAATTCATACTTTGTAAGACGACATCAATCTCTCGACCGCATCGGCTCCGGAGCTCAGGAGATTCTTCGACGTCGTAAGATATCCCGTGCGTTCGCTCACCGCTCCTGAAACGTCAATACTTTTTAATTTTTTGCACAAACTAATGACACGGTAGCCGTTTTGTCCCCAGAAAAAAATTCCCCGACTTTTCCCTGACCAATCAAAAAATGTTCCTCAACAAATTTCTAAGGACTTCTATTTTAAAAAATAATGATGCAAATGGCAATACCTAATTATTGTATTAATGTTTAATTCTGATTTTTAATTTTCTCAATTTTTTTGTTCAACGCTTCCTTTTGTGTACTTTTTATTTGTTCATAGAAGGTGTTCGGCGACAATTTACTTTTTCGCTGACCAATTTTGAAATTTCCTGACTTTTCCCTGATTCCCTGACAAAGTATTTTTTCCCTAACTTTTCCCGGTTTTCTCTGACCGCGGCCACATTGTAATTGATCAAGCATGCGGTCAGTGCGCGAACGTCGCACGTACCGTCACCGTCGTTGGTCCTCGACGAACCCGACGAAATAGTTTCGGCGTTGCTGTAGAGCAGCGGCATTGCGATAACGAGAAGTCCCGTGCCCGACCAGACGTACTTCATGAGGAATTGCTCCAGCATGACGTACCAAAGCTTGAGGGCGAGTACTTTGCGCAAGTGTACGACGAGCGATCTGTAAGCAGTGGTGAGGTAACGGTGCTCGGCCTTATGACCACCGTAGAACGCTATCTCCTCGGCGTGCGCGCTTATGCGCGCGTGAGCCTCTCGCAAATGACCCCGACGCGATGCCTCTTCCGCAACCAGCAGACCAAAACGGGGCGACGTGAGACGCAATACTTGACCCGTTATCGCGATCACGGCCACGGCGAGCATGGGACCTGAAAGAATAAATGAAAAAAGAATTAAAGGAAAAGAAAATTGCAGCGTGCCTGAAAGGTTCGTGTTTCACGATACCGTCTCGAAAGAGGTCGAAATTTTATACTTTTCATTATACATGGTGGCCGTTTTTTCCACGGAAAAAATTCCCTGACTTTTCACTGACCAATTAAAAATTTTCCCTGACCAAACTTTCGACTTCTATTAGAAAAATAAATTAATTATGCAAATGAAAATGCCTAATTATTGCATTAATATTTAATTATATATTTTTGGTGTTTCCAATGTTCCCAATTTTTTTTTTTTTCAGGCTCTCTTTATGAACTGCTTATTTGTTTATTGAAGGTCGCCGATAATTCACTTTTTTCCTGACCAATTCTGAAATTCCCTTACTTTTTCCTAATTCCCTGACCAAGATTTTTTCCCTGACTTTTCCCGGTTTTCCCTGACCGCGCCCACCATGTTATTGCATGTTTATTCGTGGAGTAATTGGTCAGGGTCGTTCGACCAAGTAGGCACCAGCTAAAGTGGGCCGAAGACGTACCGTGTGTTCCTTAGTTCAACCGTTTCTGCCGCTGGCTACATTCGAGATCAATTCCAAATACGTTTGATACTTATCATACACCTTCATTTACCCACTTTGCAAAAATTGAAAAAATTTTGGTGATGTTTCTTTCAGTCAGAATATTTGACTTTTCAACCGGAAGTGACGTTATACCGGAAATTCGTCACTTTCGGTGTGAAAATTTCATTTTTAGAACCGGAAGAATGAAATTTTAAAACCTTATGTGACATATTTTCTGTGTGACGTCACTTCCGGTCGAAAAATGGAGATTTTCCAACCGGAAGTTGCCTTTACCAGTATGACGTCACTTTCGATCGAAACAATTACATTTCCAAACTAAAGTGGCGTTTTGATGTATCACACCACTTGCGGTTTAAAAATGGGACTTTGAAACAGGAAGTGACGTTTTCCCGTATGAGGTCACTTCCGGTTAAAAAATGGAATTTTCACACCAATAGCGTTGACTCGTACGACATCACTTCCGGTCAAAAAACGAGATTTTCCAACCGGTCGGCTTGCCGCAAGTCGTCACTTCCGGTTGAAAACGAGATTATCAAACCGGAAGTGACGTTTTCCCGTATGAGGTCACTTCCGGTTAAAAAATGAAATTTTCACACCAATAGCGTTGACTCGTACGACATCACTTCCGGTCAAAAAATGAGATTTTCCAACCGGACGGCTTGCCGCAGGTCGTCACTTCCGATTGAAAACGAGATTTTCAAACCGGAAGTGACGAGAATTAATTTTTCTCTGAAACGTATCTCAAATGCAACCGGTGACAGATAACGTCCGTCTTTTTGTCCTACGGGCAGTCGGCAGTGAAAAAAGTATGAATTATGGAACGTGTCTTATACGTCTCAAATGCATCTGGAATTCATCACGAATCAAGCCGGCGACAGAGACGAATTAATTAAGGAACACGCGTGGAGCGCTCTAGCGGCAACGAACCTCAGCCGCGTGCGAAGCACGTGTAATATAGATGACGGGAAAACAATTTTTTGTTTGCTTCCTGGAAGCTTTGGTTTCGCGGAATTTTTTTTTTTTCAATTCGAGATTTCAGTGTCAAAGTCCTTGAAATAATCGTCTGCCACGTGCACGACGGTGGAAAATCAGGAAGCAATGTTAACGTCGCATCTGCATTTTTTTAAAAACCTAATTCGATACTAAACATGCAAATTCATTGCAAATGCATGCAAATCATTGTGTCCAATCAATTATAACGATTTAATTACACCAGATCGTATCCGAGACTCTGATTATAATATTCCCAATAACGTCTTCATAATTGGAGAGCCGAAGGTGCAGACCAATTTGCGCATTTTGCCTTCTCATTTTTTTAAACCGTTTTGCGCATAGTTTTCTGCATGAGAAAGTTCGACGACTGAACAGGGGAAAGTGACTTCGCTTGTGTACCAAATTTCAACTCGCCAGCTCGAACGCCTCGCGAGTTACGATCTTGAAAAATTCCCAACATAAACGCTTCGACTTGTTTGAAGACTGACGCTAAAATCCCGATTTTTTTGTATCGTTTTGCGCATAGTTTTCTGCATGAGAAAGTTCGACGGCCGAACGAGCGAAAGTGACTTCGCTTGTGTACCAAATTTCAACTCGCCAGCTCGAACCGTTCACGAGTTGTGAACTCGAAAGATCGATCATAAACGCGCCCGTCCAGACGCCAGCTGCGAACTCTGACGCTAAAATCTCGAATTTTTTTAACCTCAATAACAAAGACAAATTTAGTGAGAAAAAAAAGAAATTCGACTCATCTCGACCGCACCGTCAAGAGCCGAGTGTGCAATCGAAATATAAGAGACACGACCTCGTGCACTCTCATCAGATAACCATTTTTTCTTTTCACCAGAAAGCGTGTATCTCTGAGCCGTTGGTCTATGACGTAACGAAACACATCGCGCCGTTTCCGAGTACTAAAAATGCGTCAGCGGACATAAAACGTAATTACGACGATAATTGCTCGTAACAATAATATATTTTCTTCTCTCAATTTCTTCGTACCTCGTATAGCTCTGGCTCCCCCCATACTGGAGGAGAACGATACGAGAGCTATTCCCACTAGAGCGCAGTCCAGCAGCGGTTTGGTCAGGCTCGAGTACAGATGAGCAACGGAACTGGCCAATTCCGACAGATCGTCGGTCAGTCTTTGTTCGGCGCCGCCCAATCGCGTGTCGAGCGCTGACACTCTGTAGTAAGTCTGTTGACTCAGATACATCTTATACGCGTACTTAACTAGTCTCTCCCTAAAAAAATTAAAAGTAAACAAAAAAAAACATAACAAAAGCAACAAATTAAAATAACAACGAAAAAAAATTATACAGTAGAACCTCGATTTTCCGAGCAACCATCATGCGGACCCGATTTATCCACGGTGGCCGTTTTTTCCTCGGAACCAATTTCCTGACTTCCCTGACTTTTCACTGACCAATTAAAAACTTTCCCTGAACAAACTTCTAACGACTTATATTTTTAAAAATTAATTATGCAAATGAAAATGCCTAATTATTGTATTAATATTTTATTATATTTTTTTTCTTAAAATGTTCCCATTTTTTTTTTTTTTTTTTAAGGCTCCTCTTTATGTACTTCTTATTTATTTGTAGACGGTGCAGCGACATTTTACTTTTTCCCTGACCAATTTTGAAATTCTCTGACTCTTGCCTGATTCCCGGACTAAAATTTTTTTCCCTGACTTTTCTCGGTTTTCCCTGACCGCAGTCACCATGTTATCCGAACCGCGGTCGGGTCGGATAAAGTTTCTGCTATCCGAACTACTGCGCGAAATTCTCGTGTCTTTACATTGTTGCGCGCTACAAACAACAAGTCCATTCCAGCGCTTCAAGCAAGCCCGAACTCTCGTAAGGTCGCACAGCATTACCGTGAATGCACGTCAGTTGTACGCGCAGTATTTATTACAAGCGCGGTAAAAAGTAGCAAATATTGGCGCAACATTTGCGACATGTGCGGCACATTTCGCAACTATTGCGCCAACTGCTACTTTTCGTGGCGCTTGTCTATATGAGGAGTTTCTCAGATCGAGCAAATAGATACACACGTACTTCGACCTCTAAGCGTGAGGTAAATGGTCCTATTAGTCGCCGCTTAAGACCATATGAAACACCCCCCGCCCCGTCCATCCCGGGCTCAGTCGGTATCAAAAACTGTAATCAACTTTTCTCACTGGATCTCGCATATACGGTCAAAAGAAAAGTCTCATGGGAAGCCGAAATGATATCTGCTTCCGATGAGACTTTTCTTTTGATCGTATATGCCAGAATCCATGAGAAAAGTTGATTACAGTTTTTATTACCGACCGCGGTATTGCACATGCTCTCAAGGGATTGCTGGAGCTTCCTGTTTTACCGACGAAAATAGGCGATTTCTTAGTTTTCACTATTCGTCGTTTGTAACGACCCCGGCCTCTTCGAAATCGCGAGCGCTATTATTTTCCGCCGCATCTTAATTCAGAGAAGCCCTGCAGGTTATCCGCATCCGGTCTCGCGGCTTAGAGTCGTGAGACGGGCCTTATCACCGCGTCGCGACTTTGTCCCTTTGTGAAGCGCGAGTCAGGCCCTCGGCTTCACGCCCGCTTCACGTCAGTCCAGCTCGAGCCTTCAACCGGTGCACTCTCCCGAATATTACGCTGCGACCAATAAATTACCGAACATATATTTTACATCTCCGACTCTCATCAATCATTCATACCCGCATCAAAGCCATTCTGTTACACGTTACTATGCGACGCGTATGCTTTGAATCTCACAGGACTGTATTAATGACATAACCGATTCGGCGTGCACTCGAATTTCCGTCGAAATCTTCCGAGAAATAAAGAAAATCGAAAACCAACATGGCCGCTGAAATGCCTACAGCATCCGTTCTGTTGGATATAAAAAATTCTAGATCTTGCATACGTCAAAAGAGCGTGAATGCCGATTCTGTGAAGTTCTCTGAGTATTCCAAAACCGGACACCATGCAGAGCCGCTTGGGCGTCAATCGTGACACTACGTTCATGCACTTTCGCAAACTACAATACTCGGTTTTCGTAATTCCTTGTAAGTTTTCGATCAACATTCGACTGCGCACCGAAGCGTTTATGTCAATATCATTATCCTGCATGATTTGATGCATATGTGTACCATATTAACAATGCTAAAGCGACACTGAAAAATTATCATGGTCCGTCGGTAAAACAGGTAAAGCAGGTTAAAAAAGAAAAAAAACAGCTCCAGCATCCCCTTAAGAATTGTGTCCGAAACAACAAAAAATATATATAAAAGGGAGTTTAGTTCATTGGCTAACCAAACCCATGCAAATTATGTATTGTTATTCAAAGGATATGAATAGAAGCGTGAGTAAACGTCGTTGTTCCTATTAGTGGCACTCTCGATACAGAAATGCATCCATTAGTGGCCGCTCGATGTGCCTATCAGCGGTCACCGATATTTACATAATCACGAATATTTATGGTCATTGAAATAGATTCCATCGGGAAGAGTAATTCATTGGCTAATCGATAACCTCCAACGTGTACAATTATCTATTTTTTAATACAAAATATGCATACAATAACAATTTTTTTTTTTCTTTCATTGGCCACCGATGTACCTGTTCGAAGCTACCTTTTATGCGTCGATGCACAATTTTCATCAATAAAAAAGCATACGGCGTTTTTATTGAAATAGTAATAATATAAGTTAAATAGTAACCCAATAATTCGTTAAGATAATTTTGCTTATTGAAAACTGCACCTGGCGCAGATAAGAATTGCAATTACCCGTAACGTAATAAAACCTGCCGCAAATAGGAGCATTCACCTTAAGCATGAATGTACTTACACTGGAAAAAAGATTAGAAATTCTCTCGAAACGCGATAATGGAAATACCAGCACATCGTTACAATGTTGGCAAATCAACGATCGGCCCTGACACTAAGAAAAATCGTCTAACGTTCGTGCGCCAAACGAAAATTGTGAATTTCGCGATGAAGTTACCGTTAAACATGACAAAAATACATGCATCACGTTATACCTCACGTACATATAATAATTATTGGAAATATATGCTTGGTGCATTTTTTTTCTACATGTATCGCGTTACGTCGCTCAACACAGCTTCACAGTCCTGTTATCCGAACTTTCGTTGATCCGAACGCGCTCCCCTCCCAATTGATTCGGATAATCGAGGTTCCATCGTAACAAAATCGATTAAAAAAAAAGCTTCAAAAAATATTTACCTAAAACTAAGCGCGAGACGGCCCTCGAGATACCTAATGGCCGAATTGACAAAGGTCGCCGGCAGAGCGATAGCGAACCATCTGGCGAGCATGTGGAAGAAGCCTCGTACGTCCTTGAGAACTATTCGCTTGACGATTTGGCCCTCCAGGGCCGCTACGTAAACGGATATAAAAGTTCGCGCTAGTAGCGTGAAAGCGGCGCATGTGAGCAGTCCGGCCTCGCGCGTGCGCCATCCAGGAACCATTATCTTCAGCAGTGTAATAAGCTGTTTGACGAAAGCTCTGTCGAGACCGAGATTCAGTCCGACGTTGTCGCCGGCCCGAAGCTTCGCAGCGAGGATATTTGCGTCCGTCGATGAATCACATTTCAGCGATTCACCGAGCGATGCTTTCTCCCTTTCCTTCCGCGTCGTCTCATCGTCGTCGTTACTGTCGCTCTCGTTCGCCTCGTCACGACCGGACGATACACTCGCGCATTTCGACGCACAATTCGCTCGACGCTTCACACTGGCGACGATGTGCGGATAACCGAGCTTCAGAAGATACAAAGCCGTAACGACGCCCACGACGCCCCGAGTCAGCTGTTCCTGTCTTATACCGTACTTCGCCGAGGTCTTGTCTACGATCTTCGAGAACACCGACATTCCGACGCCTTGGCACTTATCATCGGTGAATCCACACCAGCTCGACCGTTTCCCTTTGTGTTATAATAAAAATATTCTCGATTTTTTTTGTGTTTTTTTTTATTTCTCGGCCTCGTTATTGTTACTTTTTTCGCTCAATGAATTGTTTTAAATATTATTATCGGTGAATTGACATCAGCTCGAACGTTTCGCTCGAACGCTCGAACTTTGGTATTATATAAAAATATTTTCCTCGATTTTTTTGTGACTTTTATTCTTCCGTCTCGTTATTTTTTTTTTTTTACAATCAATTAATTTAAGAAAAATATTATTGTCGGTCGATCCACACCAGCGCGAACGTTTTCCTTTATATCGTAAAATAAGATTTTCCGCCTCTTTATTCTTAACTTTTTGTTCTCCGAATTAATTTTTTCAATGTAAATTATCTCGTGTTTTACGTGTCGCCCGCTCTCGTGACTCGCATGTCCCTCGAGCCCGCGGAGCGAGTCGGCGAACGGTGCGTTTTTTTGGTGTTTGTTTAGCCGTGGCTCTCGTTCGATCTCGTTCGTAACGAGGGACGAGGAGAACTAAAGAAAAATACACGCACGTCGCGGTACGTCACGATCAAACAGTGCTGCGACACTCGAGCACCGGCCTCCAGCTGGTAACTGATCGCTCGTCTGGCTGAGCGAGTAGCGATAGGAAACACACTCCATCCTCTCTCTCGAGAGCCACGAGCCGCCGCCGCCGCAGCAGCAGAGCAGCGCGAGCCCGGGAGCCCGTTCTCTCGACCGAGTCGCGCAACTGGTTGCTGCTCATGGGGCTTGGACTTGGACCCGCGAGCATTGTCGTCCACGTTATTCTACTTTTTTTTTTATTTTGCTCTCTTGGGCCCGTATCTTTGTAACTCTCTTCGTCAGAGTCATAAACTTATTTGTGTTCACACACGAAGACGAACACGAACATCAACACAAAGGCAAATGCGAACACCAATACGAACACCAACACCAAGGCAAAGGCGAACACCAATAGGAACACCAAGACGAACACCAAAACGAACACCAAGACGAACACCAAGACGAACACCAAGACGAACACCAAAACGAACACCAAAACGAACACCAAGACGAATACCAAGACGAATACCAAGACGAACACCAAGACGAACACCAAGACGAACACCAAGACGAACACCAAGACGAACACCAAGACGAACACCAAGACGAACACCAAGACGAACACCAAGACGAACACCAAGACGAACACCAAGACGAACACCAAGACGAACACCAAGACGAACACCAAGACGAACACCAAGACGAACACCAAGACGAACACCAAGACGAACACCAAGACGAACACCAAGACGAACACCAAGACGAACACCAAGACGAACACCAAGACGAACACCAAGACGAACACCAAGACGAACACCAAGACGAACACCAAGACGAACACCAAGACGAACACCAAGACGAACACCAAGACGAACACCAAGACCAACACCAAGACCAACACCAAGACCAACACCAAGACCAACACCAAGACCAACACCAAGACCAACACCAAGACCAACACCAAGACCAACACCAAGACCAACACCAAGACCAACACCAAGACCAACACCAAGACCAACACCAAGACCAACACCAAGACCAACACCAAGACCAACACCAAGACCAACACCAAGACCAACACCAAGACCAACACCAAGACCAACACCAAGACCAACACCAAGACCAACACCAAGACCAACACCAAGACCAACACCAAGACCAACACCAAGACCAACACCAAGACCAACACCAAGACCAACACCAAGACCAACACCAAGACCAACACCAAGACCAACACCAAGACCAACACCAAGACCAACACCAACACCAACACCAACACCAACACCAACACCAACACCAACACCAACACCAACACCAACACCAACACCAACACCAACACCAACACCAACACCAACACCAACACCAATACCAACACCAACACCAACACCAACACCAACACCAACACCAACACCAACACTGGCGACTTGTGAAGATTGCTAAAGCCTGGACCGACAGTTTTTAAGGTGGGTTCCGAACCACCGGGGAACCGCAGAAAATCACTTAGAAAATGTTTGCCATTGGTGTCGGGTGGGAATCGAACCCGGACCTAATGCGTGTCAGGCAGAGACCGAATCCCTATCACCCACTGCTCCCCTCGTGCCGTCAGTTG
Organism: Ichneumon xanthorius; assembly: GCA_917499995.1. Taxonomy (NCBI): domain Eukaryota; kingdom Metazoa; phylum Arthropoda; class Insecta; order Hymenoptera; family Ichneumonidae; genus Ichneumon; species Ichneumon xanthorius. Next base: position 18,753,362 of record OU824201.1, read on the forward strand.
TCTATTAGGGCGCGGACACGGACACGCGCGCAGGCACACGCACACACACACACTTCCTGTCCGTTCTCTTACCCTCGGTGAACTCTCGGCGAGTCAGAAATAATAGGTCGCGTGTGCATCCACGAGCGTGCCGAAGCCGTGGCCAGAGGATGCAATGATGCGTGAGAGCGATCTTTGCGGTACAGGCAAATAATCGGCTTCCTGTCCAACGACAATCGTCAATCAATCTTACACTGGTATAAACAATAATACGTGGTATGACAATTGCTGTGCACAGCAGTCGATGTTCCAGCCTTTTTCGATATTGTAGATCAGACGAAATTTTTAACTCTTACAATAACAGTGAAAATTTCGATACGACTTCTCGCGAGAATATATATGCATGTACAAACGAATGGATAGATCCAATGCAATGAAATAATGTACAGCAGATGGCCTATAAGTAAAGACGCTTTTTGTGGCATCAGCCGAGCCTTGAACGAGACACGGCACTATAATTACCCGAAAAAAAATTGCGTATTTTCATGCCAATGACTAGGTTTTTTTTTAACGAAACGCTACCATGTGATAACGTGAAACCTTTGGATCGATGAGTCTCGAGAAGTGGGCATTGAAACGGGTTGTTTACGCCGCTTTTGCATAAACCAATGTAATATATTATTTTTTTTTTTTTTTATTGAAAGAAGAGGACACGTAATAAGATATTTTGACTGGTTTTCGCCACGCGCTGGAAAGTGCTGATTCCATACTTTCGCACGACGATCTTTGCGTTTCGTACACAAATACTATTCATATGCGTCGTTCGAATCGCCGCCGAACGATCGAAGCAGGCGAGCTCTCGTGTCCGTTCGAGATACACGAAAACGGAAACACAGACGCACGCATAGATAGTTGTGACGCGGCATAATAGCGCAGCAGGGAAAGTGGTCCCCATTTGGTAGTGCTCCTCAACACCATTTCACATTTTGCGCGCAGAGAGATCGACGTCGAAGGAGAGCGAGCGCGAGAGAGAAAGTAAAAGTTGCTCATCCACGCGTATACAGACACTATGCGTTCTTTATAATCTTCGGCTCACTTTCTTCCGACCCTGTGCGTTTTCTTTTTATGTGTATTCTCTCTTTTTCTTTCTCCTTGACGTGCACGCTTTTATGCACGGTATTGTAAAACAGTTTATAGCTCGAGCACAATCTCAATCGTGAGACCGACGAAGTTTCCAATAAGGTAACAGTACCAATGCTCGGCCACGTCCCAGTCGTCGGACCCTCCTGTGCAGATTTGATTTATATCGAATTTAAGTATTAGAAATCCAATTTGACACTTGTAATCGTATCTACAAACGTTATTTGATGCACAGAAAAAAAGTTATGCAAGATTTAAGCCTGACTTATTTTGCAATGTTGCATTTTGTTAAGAGACCAACTATAGAGTGTCCGAAAATTGGTACAGGCGTTACTAGATGCGCGACTCAATAAACGGACAGCTCGAAGAAGTTAGGTTAGTCAGCTTTCTACGTAGCTTATCTTCAGTATTGTTTCCGCGTGAATATCATTTTTTCCGTTGATTTAATTAATAAATGACAAAGCAATTCTTTAAGTTCATATGGACTAGTTGAGTTTGTTCGAAATATTGGGACATACAGCGTCTGAATATAGAGACGTGTCGAAAAAGGTTACATTTGAATTGTCGTGTTACTTTCTTTCATAATTAAAAGAATATTTTGTTTTTTTTAAATTAATCGATGTGTTTTGGAAACTAGAAATTATCAGCTTGACATTGGTTTTAGTTATTTTCACAGAAAATTTGTTGTTGACCAATTAACAATCGCTGTTTCGCTGTTAACAATCCCAATGATTCGGACAATCAATTTCTTTGTCATTTATGGATTAAATCAATGAAAAAAATCATATTTACGCGAAGCAATACTGAAGATAAGCTGCGTGGAAAGCTGGCTAACCAAACTTCCTCGAACTGTCCGATTATCGAATCGCGTATGTAGTAATGTTTCCAATTTCCTGTCTTTCAATAAAATGCAACAATGCACAATAATTTCGGCTCGAACCTTGTATAACTTTTTCTGTGCATCAAGCAATGTTCGCAGATGCGATTACAGATGTCAAATTCGATTTCCAATACCGAGATTCGGAATAAATCGAATCGGCACGTCCCGGTCCAACGACCGGGACGTGTCCGAGCATTGGTAATGCTACCTTACTCGTCCATTCTGTTATACCGAAAGAGAATTTGCATCCCGTCCAGTTGTCGTACATGCGAGCGCTGTATACTTACCCGGTCGAATCGCGAACGTTTCATGCACGTGCGTGGACGAGAAGAAGCGACTCCCAGGATCTCTCGGAACAGTTGCAGCGCGCAACCGCTCATTACAGTGCAGGAAATAAAAATAAACATCAGGAAGTCGGCAGTCATCGGAGACACGCGAGCGAAACCCGGCCGGCGGCAGTGGAATCGCGACTTGCGCGCCAACGGTGATTGTCGCAACCAGAGCGACCCGCACTCTCCGCCGTGCCCAGCAAAGTTACGGGCTACGATCACGGAATCAGCAAAATTCATTATCTCTTGTTTTTTGTTATTCTTCCACACTAGATTTATCTGGGGATTGCGATCGAAGCCTCAGCATTCGCCCCCAGTCAGACAATAACCTGCGTAGATTCTGTTTGTTTTTTTTTCTCGACAATCATCAATCTTTTCTTACAATCGTTAATCCAATGAGAGGCGATTATTCACTCGGTTATCATCGGTGTCAAGCGCGCTATCTCGAGAGGTTAACCTCACGACCGCTGCATATATCGGAGAAGCAGCGAATCGAACGATTGAAGGTGCGACCGACGTCCCCGAAATGATGGACCGATTATCAGTTAATATTTATTTCATATACAAACTCAATCAGTATTACTTTGGGCGTCGACGACGCATAATATTTCCGGCGATTATTCGCCGTTCGACGCTCAGTTATCGATCTCTCCGCGTCCCACACGACACGACGCGTACAGTTTATTTTTATTTTTTTTTTTTTCATGGAACGAGGTCGTTTCGCTCTGGCATTTCTGCGGTTCATCGATTTCGCGCTTATCGTATACACAAGCAAACATCCCGATAAAAATCTCGGGCATGGAGGACCGGCGAAAAAAACTCCGTGTTATTTTTTTCTCTCGCGCAACTGCGCATGCGCAAGTACAGATAATTGCCGATGACTCGTTAGGAGTCGCACATTTTCCTCGGCATTCTCGATATACGAGAGTGAGAATCGTCTCATTCTCTGACTATGCATGCGCTACAGTTTTTGTTTTTTTTATCTACAATAAATTCTCCATCGATCTCTGTACAGCGTGGAGCAAAAAAACTCCTGCCCGCGGAGTGCTCGACGATGCGTATGATAAATCAAGGGATAATCGTTTTTCACGGCTCTTTTACATACAGTTACGTAATTTATACTGCATACTTGTAATCATCGTAAAAAAAATTGAATAATGTCTCGTTACGAGTAGCAAATTTTTCTCGGGATAATCGATACTCATTCTCGAACTATATGCATACATACGCTATACTTTTTTTTATCTACAATATATCTCCATTGATTTCTGTACAGTGTGGAACAAAAAAACTCCAGCCCGCGGAGCACTCGACGATACGTATGATAAATAGAGGGAAACTCATTTTTTCACGCCTCTTGTGTATCGACACACGGCCGTTGGTTAATCTTTCGTATTTTGTATTGCGCAATTCGTCATGCAGCAACGATCGCAATATCCATGCGGAATCGTTAAATAATTCAGGATGCGCTATCGCGAATCGAGAGAGAAAAGTTTTTTTTCTCGTTTTTTTTGTCACCCGAGTCTCGCAGACGTGTTGCTCGGACGTCGATCACAGTCTCCCGCTTTTAAGGATGCTTCACACGAACATTCACAGTTATAAGTGAGATTGAATGGAAATTTGAACAGTTCCTATTGGTATAAAAATCTGAAAAACTCAACTATATTAAATGTGCAAAGAACATTGATTTTGCGAAATAATAATGCCAAAAAGTTATTAACAAATTGCTAAAAAAAACATTTCAACAAATCAGTAAACCCTTTTTTTCTCTTTTTATATTAATTACTGATTTTTTTTAAATGCCACACGAATTTTTTTAGAATGTTTTTACACTTTTCAATATTTCGTCTTCGATTTTTTTTAAGGCCATAACTACGGAACTGTCGGCGCAATAGCCGCGAAACTTTTCCTGTGCACTGCGGAATCGTGATGCGCAAACGTATTCGAAATTCGTGCCTTTACAAGGATTTTTCAGATTTTTGAAAAAAAATTTTGAAGTGTAAGGAAATTCTGATAAAATTCGTATTGAAATTTAAAAAATCAAGGATCTCATTTAAAATGAGAAAATGAAAGGTTTTCTGATCTTTTTAAAAACAATTTATTTTGTTCATAATTTGTTAGTAACTTTTTGGCATTATTATTATGCAAACTGAAAGGTCTTGACATTAATAACACGGCTTATTTTTTTCAGCTATTTGGAATATCGCGAAGTACTGAAATTTCGATCGAATGAAACTTTCGGTTGGGAATGCACGTGTGATGCCTCCTTAAATGACTGCCCGAAGTCCAAGGCTTTTAAGGAAACTCTGGCGCGAAGATCAACTTTGTCCTCTTCATCCGCTATAGAACAATCGTCGATCTATCATCGAATCGGTGAAGTCGTTTCGAGAGAGATGTCGCACTCCCCAGTGCGCCATATCGTCATCTTTAGCGCAACCAGTTTTCCGAACCCGTTTCATACAGTCGGTCGGACGGAGTCGACTTGCGAAAAAAAAAAAAAAAAAAAAAAAACCGAACCGGAGCGAATCGACGATGGCGTCGACCTGCCGTAACTATCCCTCTCTTTCTCTCTCGACTCTCGGCAGCAATGCTTTCTCTTTACTGTCGAAACGGTTCACTGATGTACGGAAAAGTCCTGCACGTGGATCGCTCCGAGCTCGCGAAATTTCTTTTATATTTTTATTATTATTATTTTTATTCGTAAGAAAATAGGACAGCTTCGTCGCGACCGATCGAGTTCACGATTCGCGAACTTCTCTCGCAGATAGCGAACATCCGTTGACACGATGATTGAGCCTATGAAAACCCACGTAACAATTGGACAACATATATACTCTACCGCTCTTGTGCCGCTTGTCTATCAAGACAAGCGGCACAAATTTTAGCAGTTGGCGCAATAATTGCGACATGTGCCGCACATGTCGTAAATATCGCGCCAATATTGCTACTTTTCGTGGCGCTTGTCTATCAGGGTATATGTCGTATGTACTGAGTTTCCACCGTGACCGAGAACGGACTAAAAGGCGTCTGAACTAGTGGGAAAATTCTGGTTAATTCGAAACTTTCTGGTCAACAGCCAATCCCATAAGTGAATTTTGAGTCTACTACAATTTTTCCAAATCGAGGAATTCCATGTCTTTCAGAGGACATTCTGAGTTCATATAAAAATGAATTCAGAGCACATCTAAGTCCGCAATTTTTGTTGTCTTCCAATCGGTATGTGGGAAAGCTCACAATTTTTTCTTTTTTTTTTTTTGCAACGAAACGTACCTACTCGCTCACGATCGATCGTTCTACGAGAAGATCGTCCGATATTCTGCTTTTTCTTTCCTCCGCCTTTTTTTTTCTTCCTCTCGATCGCGCGACTGCGGAATCTCGGATCGGCGATCGGGACGAAAAATCGCTCGATCATCGTTACGCGATGCATTTACGGACTCGCGGATAACGAATTTCACGTTCTCTCGAACGGGGAAGAGTCTCGAGGAGGTCAGGACGACGTGCGCGTCGCCGCGCCGATCGGGTAAGACGGCAGAGCTTCCAGTATTCTCGGTGGAATTTTTTTGAGCGTCGTCGAGCCGTTGTAAGCGGTTGGTTTTATCGTCGGGCTGTCGTCGTTTATCCACGAGCCGACGCCTCGGTTTATTTGCCGTCCGGTCGTCTGCCTCGTAGCCGGGTTGACGCTCATCATGTCGGTTATTGTCGGCGCGCTGCTCTGAAGATTCAGAGCGCCCAGTTGCAGATAACCGTTCCCACCGGAAGTTACGTCCTCCGAGCCGCCCGACTTGCTCAGCCTTCCGCTCGTTTCTGCGAATTAGAAAAAAAAAAAATTAATATAAACATAGAAAAATAAACACATAGAATGCATCGTTATATGGAATTGGTATTTTTTTGAGATATCACATGCGTTGAGTGTTACTCCATCGAACCTGCGATATTTGTACCTAAGATTTAAGATATATAAAAAATATACGAGTGATATCCGCGTAGGAGCTTAAAAAATTCTGCGTAGAAAATTAATGTATGTAAAATAGTTTGTATTTAATCAATTAATAATAATAAATTAAATTAAGCGTATGGGAAAAAATCGATTTATATGTGGCACAGTTGGAGCTCAATTTCTCGATATTTGTACCTGAAGATTAAGATACATAAAAAACATACGAGTGATATCCGCGCACGAGCTTAAAAGCTTCTGCGGACAAAATTAATGTACGTAAAACAGATTGGACTTAACCAATTGATAATAATAAATTAAATAAAATGAAGCGTATGCGAAAAAAATAAAATAAATCGATTTATATGTGACACAGATGGAGCTCGTTTTCTCGATATTTGTACCTGAAGATCTAAGATATATAAAAAAAACATCCCAGTGATATTCGCGCCCGAGCTTAAAAGCTTCTGCGAATAAAATGAATGTATGTAAAATAGCTTGTGCTTAAATAATTAATAATAATAACTGAAATGAAGCGTATGGGAAAAATAAAATAAATCGGTTTATATGTGGCACAGTTGGAGTTCGCTTCCTCGAAGGGCGATCCCTGTTTTATCGCGCAGCGCTGTCCGCCCCGCCGACTGGGCTTTTCAGTTCCGCGACTGGACACGATTGACCCAGTTCGACGTAGCACGACAGATAGATAAATAGATAGACAAGCATAATCGTTTATTGGTGCCCGGTGGCTCGCGGACGTGAAGCCGACCTAGTTTTACTCCAATGCGTTCCGCGGACGCTGGGAAGAGCCTCCAACGAGGCGGTCAGCTTCATCGTGTGGAAACGACATCCGATGCAATGGGCTGAGTCGAGCGTTGTGTACACAACCGATGGATCTCCGATATTTTGCACGCAAATGATTCATCCAAAAACCCTTTCCCAAGTACCAACACTCCGTCTTCCATGTAACATTATTTCGCGAGAATGAAACGATAAGAAAATTGTGAGGAACATTCATACGTATTCAGAAAAGTTAAAGGTTCTATTTTCACATAAAAGTTTTTCCGATTATTTGTTTATTACAATCGTAAATTTCTGTTTTAAACAATTGAAAATTATTTGTATCGAACAATTCAGAGTTATTTGCTTTGAATAATTGAGTTATTTGTTTTGAACAATTGAGTTATATGTTTTGAACAATTGTAAATTATTTGTTTTAAAGAATTGTGAATTCGTACCTTGTACGAATCTTTACTCGGGCAATTATTCTGTATAGCAGTAACGACTACATTTTCTCTCACGCAAACACCTTTCTCAATTACACAATTCCATGTTCGAAATAAAATATTCCCTGATAACAAAATTCCAATAAAAATTCTGTAAAAATGCTCATGTGTTCAGAAAAATAAACGAAGATAAAAAAATCCGATTATTTCTTGAACAATTCCAACTTCACTTTACCAATTAATAAATCATTTTTTGGCATCATCGTGAAAAATAATGAATTAATTTAATTAATCGATTTATTGTAAATTAAAAGTCTAGTGTCCAATGTACGAGTGCAAAATAATGTTTCCAGGCAATCCGGCTCTTGCCTTCTCATTTCTCTAAAAAAAAAAAAAAAAAAAAATTCTCGGATCCTCGCTTTCGGCCGGGAACCCGTGCGTGATAGTTTCACAAACCGGAGCGAGCATACTTACCGAAGGTCTTCGCTTCCCGTGCATGAGCGAGAAGCTCGTCGATTCTGTTCCTTCGGAAGTACGTGCCGGGTATGTCCCGCCACTTGGAAGCGGCGCCTCTGTGATAGTTTTCTTTGCTGTCCCGTCCGCCGCCCTCCTCGTCGCTGCTCCGATCGTCGTCGTCGTTGTCGGGGCTCTTGCCGTTCCCGTTGTTGTTGTGATCGGTCTTGTTCGCCGCGCCGTTCCTCAGGCTGGCCACGTCGCGCGGCAGCGGCGGCGGCATTGGAATCCTCGACGAGGCGTCGAGCAGCCTCCAGCGTCCGAGCTCGTCGCACCAGGTCGCCGACGCCCGAACAGCGGAGAGATCGCGGAACGGACAGCCCGGCCTGAGATGGGGAACCATCGCGTCGCAGAGTTGGGTGGCCAAGAGTTCGCGTCGCAGCAGCTCCCGTCGCTCCTCGTCCCAGGATGCCTGCTCGTATCGGCGATGGAAATGAGAAAAGCAACGGTAAATATTGTGCCCGACCAGCGCTCGTTAATGGCGCTGCGGAAATGCCAGTCGACGAGCGGCGAGTAACATCGAAGAAAGCAACGACATGCAACGATAAGTGCGTGGCATCCGAGTAAATATAGGCTCGAGGATAAGAGCCTATCAAAGCGGTATAATGATAATGATAATGATAATGATAATGATAATGATAATGATAATGATAATGATAATGATAATGATAATGATAATGGTAATGGTAATGGTAATGATAATGATAATGATAATGATAATGATAATGATAATGATAATGATAATGATAATGATAATGATAATGATAATGATAATGATAATGATAATGATAATGATAATGATAATGATAATGATAATGATAATGATAATGATAATGATAATGATAATGATAATGATAATGATAATGATAATGATAATGATAATGATAATGATAATGATAATGATAATGATAATGATAATGATAATGATAATGATAATGATAATGATAATGATAATGATAATGATAATGATAATGATAATGATAATGATAATGATAATGATAATGATAATGATAATGATAATGATAATGATAATGATAATGATAATGATAATGATAATGATAATGATAATGATAATGATAATGATAATGATAATGATAATGATAATGATAATGATAATGATAATGATAATGATAATGATAATGATAATGATAATGATAATGATAATGATAATGATAATGATAATGATAATGATAATGATAATGATAATGATAATGATAATGATAATGATAATGATAATGATAATGATAATGATAATGATAATGATAATGATAATGATTGGGGAAATTTTTTTTTTAACCGCTATACCTGAAGATCGGCGACTTCGGCCTCCAGCTGTTTGGCCTTCTTGGCCATCCGCTTCAGGGCGTCCTCGGTCGACCTGAGCTGTCCGTAAACTTGGAAGGCGCTTCCGTTACCGTCCTGGGAACTCTTTTCCAGTGCCTCGGCCAGAACTTCCAGTCGCTTTCTTCTTCTCTCACGTCGCTTTCTCACCTCGCAGTCGGCGCGTGCCTCGCCGCCGATTGTCAACTTCTCGAGCCTCTTCATCACTTCCCTCTTCGCTGCCTCCCGCTTTTTTCTTCGTCTCTCGTCGAGCTCGTGACGCATCGTATCCGCCACTTTGCTCTCGCCGCTCGCGATCTCGTTGACTCGCGACTCCTTCAGGCTCGGGTCGTTCGAATTACCTTTGCCGACGCCGAATCGAGATCTCAGAGATTCCAACTCCTCGCGCAACCTCTGAGCCGACAGATTGGAGTCCTCGCATTCTTTGCGCAGTTTTTCCACCTCGACGTCGTACTCGAGCCGCCTGTCGTCGCTCGGCTCGACGCTTCTCTCCGCCGTCTCGGTCGTCGTCCAGTCGACCCCACGAGGAACGTCACCGGTCTCGAGAAGCTTTCGGAGACGCTGCAACTCCAGCTGGTACTGCCTCAGCAGGGCGTCCTTCGGATCCTCGTTCACTATCGGCTTGTTCTTTATGCAACGAGCACGCGCTGCGTATCTGCAATCGAGATTCGACGTTTGAAATAAATGTTAAAAATATTATAACATTGGCTGAAGGACTTAGGTCGATGGCCAATTGACAATATATTTATATTCTTAGGATAACTTATACTATGTAATGCTATGTATAAAAAATTGTTCCGTCTGGAATATTGTCAAGAAATCCACTTAAATTAAAGCAGAAAATTAAAATCGGTTCGACGTTTAAAGTAAACGTTAAAAATATTATAACTTCGAGCAAAAAATTTTAATCGGCTCGACGTTTAAAGTAAACGTAAAATACTATAACTTCGAGCATAAAATTAAAATCGGATCGACGTTGCGGGGTCGACGTTTAAAGTAAACGTAAAATATTATAACTTCGAGCAGAAAATTTAAATCGGCTGGATGTTTCGAGATCGGTAAATTGAAGCGATTGCAGCTTTTAAGGTGGAGCGAATCCGGGTGAAAAGGCCGATCGTCGTATCTTCGCTCGAGGCGAGCCAATCACGCGATCGTTGAAACGGGCCGTAGGTTTACGGGCTTGCTGCGACATTCCAACCGGATCGACACCGTTTCCATGCCGAAAGGCATTCGAGCGATTTTAACATACGAGCGCTTGTAATCGCACGGAAAATAAGGATATGCGAAAGATACATCAAAAACGTGTAAAATATTTGTATAAATTATCGACTTTTCTTTTTATATTTGCTCGGATATGTCCGTCACATGTGTCTCAAAAGTATATTAATCATATACGCCTATTCCTAAAAACTATATTCAATATACAAATTTTAGTACCGTTAATTTTTCGCATATACTTTCTTTCCCCCAGTTTATAATAAAATTAACTTATTTCAAATTAAATTTAATAGTTACTTTTTAATTATGTAACTTATGTAAAAAAAATGCGTTCCAGTTTATGCGTACACTGAGAAAAACCATTGTATTTTCTACTATACCAATAGATCCCAGGGGGAACGTCTATATAGATAATTTTTGATAGTATATATTCAATGGGTTAAAATGTAATTATAGTTGTAGCCATGATTTTTTGTCACTGCCGTAACTATAAAACGTAAACGTTCCCTCTGGGAACTATTTTTTATGGTAAAAAGTCAGTATTGTTGTATTTACTATGTCATTTTTTCTCAGTGTATGATTGCATCGTATCTTGGCCATCACACACACCATGCACTTACTGCACTTATATATCGATGTAAAAAGGCCATGTCTCGTTAAATTTAAAAATTAAAAAATTTAAAAAACAAAAAATTAAAAAATTTTATAAATTAAAAAATTAAAAATTAAAAAAATTAAAAATTAAAAAATTAAAAAATTAAAAAATTAAAAAATTAAAAAATTAAAAAATTAAAAAATTAAAAAATTAAAAAATTAAAAAATTAAAAAATTAAAAAATTAAAAAATTAAAAAATTAAAAAATTAAAAAATTAAAAAATTAAAAAATTAAAAAATTAAAAAATTAAAAAATTAAAAAATTAAAAAATTAAAAAATTAAAAAATTAAATAAAATCAGCATCTACCTCAGAGTGCTCAAAGTCTCGTCGGCGTCGAGATCGCACGGGCTGATGCACGCGACCATGAGTGTCCTCGCGTTGCCGCCGAGGCTGTCCCTGAGGAGTCTGGTGAGTTTGCTGTCCCTGTAAGGTACGTGTCTGCCGTTTCCGGCAGCGAGTGCGCTTATGACATTGCCGAGTGCCGATAGGCTGAGATTGATGCTGGCGGCTTCCTTGAGCCGATCGCCGGTGGCGCCGGTTCTGCCCTGTCTCTCGGAACCCGCGAGATCGACGAGATGAAGTCTGCCCCTGCGTACGGCGCCGCCGCGCTTGTCGTCCTCGTCGATCGCCAGGGCCTCCAGCGAAAGAGTCAGAACTGCGTGACTCCTGGAGCTCGCGGCGTTCATCTTCGTCGCCGCGGCCGCGCGTCTCTTGTCGCCCTCGTCGACGAGCCTCGAGCACTCGAGGGCGTCCTTGACGGTGACCTCGCGAAGTCCGCCCGCGACGTAAGTTCCCCGGCTCGGATCCTCCTTGAGCTGCAGAAGATTCTCGTTGCTGGTGTCCTGGAGAAGATCGCGCAGACGCTCGTTGTATATCTCGAGGTAGCTGAGGAGCGCGAGATAACGCGTGTCCGAGCTCGAGGTCGAGGTCGCCTCGAAGAGGTGCTCGAGCGTCCGGTCGATGAACCCCCGCATCGTGTGGGACTTCCCGCAGCCGGTCTGGCCGTACGCGAAGACGGTGCCATTGTAACCCTCGAGGACCGCCTCGACGATGACCGAGCCGACGTCGTCGTACAGCCTCTCCGTCGATGCCTCCGGGCCGAAGGTCGCGTCGAACTGGTAAACCTTCCCGACACCGCCCGCCTCCGCTGTACTCTCGAGCGTGCAACTCTTCGCTAGAGAATCGATGCTCACGACGTTCTGTGTTGGGAAAACAAGAATATTTTTATATGTTGCGAGGATAGAGGATTTTTTGTCGTTTTTGGGTTTTTAATTTTTTTTTTTAATGCTTTTGGGCGATAGCCGATCGATTGGAGAAAAATTGCAGAATGTTCTCTGTGAGGTCACTTCCGGTTTGAAAATTTATCTTATTAATGGAAAATGTCAGCGCACGGTAAAACGTCATTTCCGGTTTGACGATCTTGGTTTTTATGCGGAAGTGGCGTCGTACGAGGAAACGTCACTTCCGGTTTGAAAATCTCTTTTTTTAATGGGAAATGACAGCGCTCGGGAAAACGTCATTTCCGGTTTGACGATTTTGGTTTTTATGCGGAAGTGGCGTCGTACCGGAAATGCATCACTTCCGGTTATAAAATAGCATTTTATAACCGGAAGTAATATCTTACCGGAAATACGTCACTTCCAGGTTGGAAGTATCTTTTTTCAACCGGAAGTGACGTCGTACCGGAAATGCGTCACTTCCGGTTATAAAACCTTACCGAAAAAACGCCACTTCCAGCCTGGAAGTATCTTTTTTCGACCGGAAGGGAAATCAACCGGACTCTCTCTGTACTATACACTGCCGCACCTTCTCGGAATGTATTGACTTATGCAACAGAGTTCGTTCTGTTTAAAATAACCTGATGCTCCTCGTGTATAGATAAAAAATAACAATTCCCGAAACCGCATGTGACTTTCCGCGAGCAGAGGCTTCGATCGATTGGTACAGCGGTCAACCGTTCGAGTATTGTACAACATAGCTGTAAATGTATATTTATGTACCGCGGGTCGATCGTCAAAGTCTACGCAAGCCATCTTCCTGGAACAATATGCAAAAGCCCCGAGGCTAAGGATTGCATCGATGTGCACACGAGAGAAGAGCACCGGAGACACGTCCACAAAAAAAAACTGTTCTCTGTGTTTTTTTCTTTTTTTTTTTTTTTTTAAATGACCTCGAACTCATCTGCACTTGTCCCGATCGGTCCCCGATCGATGTATGATTACGTCGATGATAACGTGATTGGATAAAAAAAAATTGCTTTGCACCGTCACTCGGTTCGATATTTATTCCGAATCACTCTGTATAGATAGATCGTCGTACGTGTTACCTACATAGAAGCCATACTTAGATCCTATGACGTAGAAAAAGTTACTGAAAGAGAAGAAAAAAAAAAAAAAAACTATCGGCGCGTCTGCCACCCGAGCCGAGGTGCCTTTACCTATCGTAAACTATTCATCATCTCGACGAGAGAACGATAGGACACTACACTGGAATATACTTGCGGTATTATCGTCGATCTCTTAGAACACTGTTTGTCGGACATTTCGCATGTTTCCTTACTCCCCAGTAAAGACAGTAATGTAGCAACAATGTAACTGACAATAACAGGCAATGTCGCCAGAGTGTTGGATGTAAATTACCCGCACGTTGCTATTTTAGACTCAGCAATATAAGACTGTTTTGTTACCGTGTTATATCGTTTATATGCAACAATTTAACATGCAGTTTTTAATTCAACATATTATCGCTAATTTAATTCTTGGATCAGCATCTTTAGCTACATTTTTTAATAAACGTTGCACCATCATTTCTTTACATCTGTTTTCATCACTGTTATAGATACACAGCAGCGCTTCTAACTGACTCTCTTTGGTACGTCGTCACTTATCTATACCGCGTCCCTTCTACACGCACGGAATGACCATTTTCTTTACTCATGCATGCAAAATCCTCGTTTGCGCACCATTCACAGCCATGCAATATGGCTGATTCCCGCACGATACGCAAATGCGATGCGCAAAATACTTTCACCGGTGCGCAAAATGCCTTCACCAGTGCGCAAAGTACTTTGCGCACTGTTACCAAGCGGTTCATATGGTAACATCGAGGCGACCGAGGCGCCACAGGCATGCGCCATTGGGCATGCCTGTGAATGGTGCACAACTTGGATTTTGCATTGCCTTCGTAAAGAAAAATATGGTTCGATACACGAGGCCATCTCGCTTCTTGCGCACTGCTCGTTTTGGCCTCTAGTATCGAAATATACTAATTTTCAACGTTACACATGGTGGCCGCGGTCAGGGAAAAGTAAGGTAATTTCAAAATTGGACAGGGAAAAAGTAAATTGTCGCCAAACCTTCTATAAATAAATAAAAAGTACATAAAAGGAAGCCTTGAATAAAAATGCCAAACATAAAAAAAACAGAATTAAACATAGAATGTTCATTTGCATAATTAATTTTTTTTTAGTCGACGTCGTTAGAAGTTTGGTCAGGGAAAGTTTTCAATTGGTGAGTGAAAAGTCAGGGAATTTTTTTACAGGTGAAAAAACGGCCACCGTGTTACACTAAAATGCTCGACCGATCACTTCGGTCTCGTGATTAGACACAGATAGAAAAACGTGCCGTGCATTCGCCAAGCTGTCCCGTCACAATATCGTCATGTGCGTCCGCACGTGACGATATTGTGACGGCACGGCGTTTTGATACCAGAATCCGCTTGCACAGTTCCAGCTCACTGTGAAGCTTCACTCCAAGATTGTAGAGCTCCACGGCAAGCTGAAACTGTGCAGCTGAAATGTTTCAGAAACGTTTCGCTGAAATGTGAAAGATTGCATCACCGGTCCAATTTGCATATGCGCCCCAGCATAAACACGGAAACATTCGTAGAAATATTTCGGTAAATATTTCTACGAATGTTGCAATCATCCACATTTCGCCGAAATATTTTTTAAACGTTTCAGCGAAACATTTCTGACACATTTCAATCTACGATTTATGAGCGGACAAAAAAATATATTCTAAAATATTTTCATGCTATGTGAGATTCCATGTTACATTGTCGCAATATAATGTGTTCTGTGTTTCGCGTTCTTTCTGCAAAACGATTAACGTAATGCATTTTCTGCATAACAATTTTGCATACGGTACACATGTGTATTGTACTTTAATCCGCGTGTGCTAATTCGCAAAATATTTCGTGACAAAAAAAATATATTCTAAAATATTTCCATTCTATGTGAGATTCCATGTTACATTGTCGCAATAAAATGTGTTCTGTGTTTCGCGTTCTTTCTGCAATACGATTAACGTAATGCATTTTCTGCATAACAATTTTGCATACGGTACACATGTGTATTGTACTTTAATCCGCGTGTGCTAATTCGCAAAATATTTCGTGACAAAAAAAATATATTCTAAAATATTTCCATTCTATGTGAGATTCCATGTTACATTGTCGCAATAAAATGTGTTCTGTGTTTCGCGTTCTTTCTGCAATACGATTAACGTAATGCATTTTCTACATAACAATTTTGCATACGGTACACATGTGTATTGTACTTTAATCCGCGTGTGCTAATTCGCAAAATATTTCGTGACAAAAAAAATATATTCTAAAATATTTCCATGCTATGTGGGATTCCATGTTACATTGTCGCAATAAAATGTGTTCTGTGTTTCGCGTTCTTTCTGCAATACGATTAACGTAATGCATTTTCTACATAACAATTTTGCATACGGTACACATGTGTATTGTACTTTAATCCGCGTGTGCTAATTCGCAAAATATTTCGTGACAAAAAAAATATATTCTAAAATATTTCCATTCTATGTGAGATTCCATGTTACATTGTCGCAATAAAATGTGTTCTGTGTTTCGCGTTCTTTCTGCAATACGATTAACGTAATGCATTTTCTGCATAACAATTTTGCATACGGTACACATGTGTATTGTACTTTAATCCACGTGTGCTAATTCGCAAAATATTTCGTGACAAAAAAAATATATTCTAAAATATTTCCATTCTATGTGAGATTCCATGTTACATTGTCGCAATAAAATGTGTTCTGTGTTTCGCGTTCTTTCTGCAATACGATTAACGTAATGCATTTTCTACATAACAATTTTGCATACGGTACACATGTGTATTGTACTTTAATCCGCGTGTGCTAATTCGCGGATAAATATGTATGCAGCCTCTGCATATACATTTATATATAATATATAGATACACGGTCGGGGGAAACGAGGAGTTTACACTCGCCCGAGCTATTATCGATGGAACGAACGGGGAATATGTGCCGAATCGATAAATTCTGTCTGCAAGAGAATCTTAACGGGCTTTCGCCGGACTGGCCGGACGTTCGCCACGCGAGTTTATAAATTACCCTACCCAGCTGACGCAAGCGAGAAAATTTATTCCCACGTTGGCGACAACATTATAAATAATATATAAACCGCGCGCGTGTGCAATAGTGTTTAATAGCTGCCCGCTGATGAGTTCGCACGAGTGCGCTGGAGCGCGATGCGTGCAAAGTGGCGATCGTTTTATCATCTTAAAAAAAAAAAAAAAAAAAAAAAAAAAAATGCAAAGTGGCGATCGTTTTATCTTAAAAAAAAAAAACTGTACCACAATGAACGGTGCAGTTATTGGCAGTTCAGGTTTATTCCGCTTTGCGAGCGAAGCGGTCGTTGGCCGACTAAAAAAAATTGCCAGACTCCGCTCGTCGGTCCTGCATGAAAATTGTGTTCCCTTGAAAAGTTGGTTCGCAACAATTGTCGCGGAAACGGCGACGAATCGTGGAACAAACGCGAGTCTGGTCGATGCGCGCGGTTCGTGCGCAACGAGTCCACCTTTCGACGGACACCTGTCGCTCCCGAGCCCCTCCGGTGTGTTGAATATAGTTAATAGTTATCGATGAAAAGATGTGTATGTATATAAAAAAAATGCAGCTTTACCGCCACATCGCGGGTGGACAGTCGCAGGTGTTTTGCCGCGGGTCGCCTTGGCTACCCCTGTCCAACGGCGCTCGATGTGCTGCGGCGCATGCTAATATACAACTGTGACGATTTTCCGAGTTCCTCGAAAACTCGTAAAGGACGCAGGGGAGCGCGGGGCAAAATGGGACAGTCGGGCTAAACGGGCTAAACGCCCACAGAAAAACCATTTAACTGACCGGCAACCGCAAATAAATTTTATTTGGTTTAAATAAATATTGATTTAAATCAAATAAATGTTTATTTAAATCAAATAAATATTTATTTAAATCAAATAAATGTTTATCTAAATCAAACAAATGTTTATTTAAAATAAATAAATATTTATTTAAATCAAATAAATGTTTATCTAAATCAAACAAATGTTTATTTAAAATAAATAAATGTTTATTTAAAACAAATAAATGTTTATTTAAAACGAATAAATGTTTATTTAAATCAAACAAATGTTTATTTAAATCAAACAAATGTTTATTTAAATCAAACAAATGTTTATTCAAATCAAATGAATGTTTATTCAAATCAAATAAATGTTTATCTGCGGGGCGCCCGTCAAATAAATTATATTTCTAGGTGCAGTGTATCAAAATTTTCCAAAAATCTTTTGACGGGAAAGTGGGGCAAAACGGATCTGAAAATCTGGATGCATCGATGGGGCAAAATGGGGCATCCAAAAATTATTAGAAAATTGCGTTTTGGCGCGCTGTTCCATTTTGCCTCGTTCTCCGCTATTCGTCGGGGGGTAAAAAAATAAATAAAAAATCGAAGGGAAGGCCCGTCGAGACTGCGGGGTAAAACTGTACGGTTGGACTTGGGGGAGGCGAAGGGTGTTCCAGCGACGATAACCGATGAGTCACATATGCGCAATTACGATGCACGAACGTTGCGAAAATCGGTAAAATCGTCTGGTTTTTCTCACGTACCCGACAGCCCTGCTGACGCTCCTTCTGAGACAGCGGCCTGCATCTTACGGCCACTTTCACGGACTCGCTCATCTGCAACAGAAAATTTCATCGTTAAGGATCGGGGCTCGCACAGTCGATGCGACTGTTTTATGCTCAAGTGTTTATTGATTTTTTTTTTTTTTACTGGCTTGCCCTTGAGAACTAATAACATCCTTTGGCATTTGTCACATGACCGAAGCTACTGTGCGAACACCTCGCGGAAAAACACCGGTAGCACACATGCACGCTAACGGGTTAACGCCGCTGCCCACATAGCACGAAATTATTTTGTTTAATTTTTTTTTTAATATCGAAAATATATATTTTTTTTTTGAATATCGGAAATATATTTTTTTTTGAATATCGAAAATATTTTGTCGAATATTTAAAGATATTTGTTAAATGTTTTTAAACAATTTTTTAAATATTTTTTTGTCCGCGCATAAGTCTTACATTGAAATGTTTCCGAAATGTCACGTAAACATTCCAGCCAAATGTCAAAGATTGCATCACGGGTCCAACTTGCATATACAGTAGAACCCCGATTAAAATTTCGAAAAAATGTTTTATTATTTAAAAAAATGTTCCAATAGTTTACAGTGTCAAGAATATTCGGTTAAATTTTTGTGTCGAAATTCAACGAATTACGAAAGTGGGAGACCGTTATGTGGAAAGCGGCGGAGTGCTCGAGGAGCAGCCGGGCCGAACTTTGAACGCGTTTTTCTCGAAACGTGATTTTCAAAATCGGTGAGCCTGATATCTCAAAAACGCCTTCATAGATTTGAATGAAAATTTTTCCCGATTTACTTCTACAGATTCTTTAGTCCTTGACGGTTTCATATTTAAAAAATAATAATTTAAATAAAAAATGATTCAAAGTGTAAAAAAGGGCAAAATTCGATTTTTTTTTTTTTCAAATGCCCGCCGGATTAAACGCGAAATCCCGGTTAATCCGAACTAGACAGCGAAAGTATAAAAGTCAATAATGGCTAATGATACACCTTTTTTTTGACTAGTTACAATAACATTTGGTAAAACTTGCCCTTAGTTGTTAAATAGTGTGAACTAGAATGTAAAGCTTTTGATATTTTTTTTTCATTAATAGTAAAAATACGCAAGCTAGTATTTTTTTTTAAGTACTCAGTAACTTTGTTTTTTGTAGATAATTTTTCTAATAATAATAATAATAATATATTTCAGAAATATTTCGTAAGATTTGAGAGTCTGAAAATATGTCTAAAATAATTTCAAAATATTGCGTGCTATATAGGTGTGTATATGCGTGGTCTGTGTCAATGCACCGTTGATAAAAGTACTCTAATTTTGGTGTGTTTTTTCTGCACTGTCGAGGCTTGTTCTTTGCACCGGAAACGACGGCTCAGAAATTAACTGCGATAAGGACAATTTATTCGTGTTCTATGTATATAACTTTTTACACGATAAAATTTGTTTGTCCAAAGATAAACATGCATAATTGTAGAGATAGGTGAAAACACTGTTGGCGGGAAAAAATTCTACAGAGTCAAAACGTAAATCAACTACATACGTGATTACCACGTAAATCAACGATATATCGATCGAGCCATATTGCCCCACAGATTTAAAACGAAGGAAATTCGTATTAAACATTGCTTTAATACGATTTTTTTAACCTGTGGGGCAATATGGCTCGTTCGATATATCGTAGATTTACGTGGTAATCTAGGTGGGCCATATTCCCCCCTTTTACCCTATACGAAAAACCCTGGAACCAAAGACGTAATTAACGAATCAGCGAGGTTTAAAATAGTGCTCGCCAAGGTAATCGTGCGCTTCGAAAGGGTGGGGGGGGGGGGGGGGGGGGTCGAAGCGCGCAGTCAGTAAAGCGGGCAGACAAACTAAAGAAATTTCCCTCGATCGTTCGATTGAGGCAAATGGCGTGACTCAGCGATTTTTTTTATATGGTACAATTTGGAGGTGGTCCATATTCCCCCCTTTTACCCTATACAAAAAAACCTTCCAACCAAAGGCTTAATTGACGAATCAGCGAGGTCTGAAAGGTGATCGTGCACCTTTTAGACTTCACTACATGAAAGGGGGTCGGGGGGGGGGGGGGAAGGTCGAGGCACGCGGTCATAATTGCGAGCATACAATGTAAAGAAATTTCCTCGGCTCGTTCGATTGAGGCAAGTGGCATGACGCAGCGAATTTTTTTGTTCTGTTGGACAATATGAAGGTGGGCCATATTCCCCCCTTTTACGCTATACGAAAAACCTTCGAACCAAAGGCTTAATTAACTAATCAGCGAGGTCTAAAAGGTGATCGCGCACCTTTCCGACCTCGCTACACCGAAGGAGACGGGGGGAGGAGGGGGTCGTAGAGCGCAGTCATAACAGCGAGCATACAAACTAAAGAAATTTCCCTGGGTCGTTCGATTCAGGCAAGTGACGCGACTCGGCGATTTTTTTTTATATAGTGCAATATGGAGGTGGGCCATATTCCCCCCTTTTACGCTATACGAAAAACCTTCGAACCAAAGGCTTAATTAACTAATCAGCGAGGTCTAAAAGGTGATCGTGCATCTTTCCGACCTCGCTACACCGAAGGGGAGGGAGGGGGGGGGGGGGGGTCATAGCGCACAGCCATATAATAGCGAGAATACAAACTAAAGAAATTTCCCTGGGTCGTTCGATTGAGGTAAGTGGCTCGACACGGCATATACACTTTTCCATCGCCCTCCGTCGAAACCCGTCGCAGTCTTGACCTTGAACCTAACGAGACATTGAACCGCCCCCCCCCCCCTTTTCCTCGAAGCCACAATAACCTCGTCCGCATATAACTCGCAGAGACGGTGATTCGCTTTATTCATATAAGAGCGTGTGCGATTCTATTAACCGAAACGTGGGAATTCGTCGTGACTCCCCGAGAGCACATTTACACCGGGCGATCATCAGAGAGTATGAAAAAAAATCGTGGCAGACACGGTTGTTTATGTACAAGGTTGAATCGAGATTGCAGGGGTAGATAGGAAAGGTCACCCGCTGACCGAGTGTCCCTCGGAGTTTGACCCAGTGTAACGCCCGCCCAGCCGCGCACGACAGTCTCCTACATGTATATCTATATATGTATATATATCGAAACAATTTAACGTGCCCGAAAAAGAAAGAAAAGGCGATAATAAATTTTACCAGGAATTTATTTTACATTAAAGGATAAACGAAGCGGATTGACATTTCGAAGCGTTAAGCATGGACTGTTGGATGGCTTGTTGAATTATTTCGCAGGATGCGCGACTGCACGACACAAGCTGCAGTCTATAGTCGTTCGACACGTGCATAAAGTAAAAAGGAATTCGTGTCTGCGCAGTAAACGTTATTTTGTGTGCGCGCGCATGGTTGAGAATAAAAATATTATAACAATGTTGCTATTTTGTGAATTCGGGATTTTCGTCAAGCGGTGATTTGCGGTTTGTTGTTCTTTGTACTCTGTGAGTGGTGTTTGGATCGTGCTGGATGTGCATGGAAAGGTTAGGGAATATTTTCACACAGTTCGATACCTTGACATTGATGAGGCTCGATTAATCGTCATAGGCGGATAAGTCGCTTTATCCGTGGTTATTTCGCGCGGAAAAACTGCAGCATGCTGCACAGTAGTGTCGTGTGGCGGAGGGTCGCGGTGGACTGTTGCCAGTGTCGTGCAATTGGGGGAGGCTCGATCGTGAAAATTCGTGACCTGCGCCTGAGCGTATGTTGCCCGGCGTGAGGCGAGCGCGAGGGGACGCGGCAATGAGGCGCATGCGCGCCGCGCGCCGTTGGATATCCCATTTACGCTAAATTTTTTTTTTCTGGAACTTGTCTTGAATGGAGGCAATGACAGAAATAGCGAATTAAGGGCTTTGGCCGCAGCAAATGTGTAAAAATGCATGGATATTTTTTCAGGGTGGAATAGGATTTATTAAAGAACATTTAAGGATTTTTTCTTTTAACTTTATTGTTATTACGTATTTTTTTATCGTTCGGTGTAAACAATTTTTTTTGGAAGTTCCTTTGCGGTGGTCCCGATTTCAACTTGTTATTTTATCAGAAACAAAGCACGTTGATTGTTTCTTAACAAATTATATCTAACGCTGTTCTTGACAAGCGGAAAAAATTGACAATCTGGATTGAAAATCTCGATTCTATGCACGGCTGAGAAACGATGGCGACTTAAAAAAAATTGTTTATTTTTTAAACGAAGAAAAAAAAATTTATTAAAATTGGGCGCGAACTCGCGCGGCTGAGATTGTCTCCCGTACGATTTAGTGCCTTTAGCCACAAGGTGACCATAAAAAACAACGAAGTCTTTGCGCCGTATGTTCACCGCACCCTTTCTTCTAATTCTAAACTAAATTCGGTCCATCGTATATAACATTTTATAAGACTTCTTTCATTAGTATTTTTTTCCTTCTCTCTATTACGGTATAAACGAATCGGTTTACTTATGTCTGCGACGTACTCTTTTGGCCGATACGTTTACGTATCACACTTGTAATTTGGCCCAGCCCGTGAATATACCAATAAATAAATAAATAAATAAATAAGGCGCTGAAGGACTCAGGTCGATGCGAGTAAATATCTTTGGGTATAAAAATAGTACAAGATGATAACTGGATAAATGTATAGCATCGGCAATACATTTATTTTACTAAATAAATAAATAAATACAAGATTCGCATACACGGTTTTTCTTTGGCTGAAAGGTATTTAGTGTAAATGATACTTTACCGTCGCGCCTCCCAAACCTCTCGCGTTCCGCAGTCGGTAACTCGTCAGCGGGGTGAAGCGGGGTAAAGCTTGGACAGTAACGTCTGCTCGAGGGAGACGGTCTCTCGTCCGGCGACGGGCTGATCGAAATTAACGGAATTTCGTTGAGTGTCACTCACGAAAAGCCAACATGGCATTCAACCTCAAGAGCGAGGAGGAAGTCAAGGAATATCTGAAGAATCTTTACATCGAGTACAAATTTGGTTGTCTGAGCGAAAAGAGACCCGAAGGTAGGTCAAGTTCTACCGACGTTATATACATAACCTTTCAAATACAAAATTTTCGTCATTTCGGTGCATTAAAACTTTCATTACATAACGTACGCAGTGTGTCATCTTCTGGGCGATTACGAGGAGAGTATAAAGAGAGATGTCAACAAAGCGGCGCCGATCTACAAGGAGAATTGCGACGTGAGAAACAGTCCGAGAAGTTGCGCGAAATACGGCACTTATTTGGTCACAGGTAAGGAAGATTTCGTTGCCGGTGAGGGGGCTTCGGTGGTTCGCCGTCGGGCGGCGCTGGAGTCGAATCTAACACTGGAAGTGAAACAGCTGTGCGTGTGAGAGAGATGGATGCAATTTTCAAATTAACTTTATTCAATGGTGCTCATTGTTTGAGAAAAAAAAATGAATTCGACTGAATCGCCAGTATTACAGTCGTGTAAAATTTGAAGCATATGCGTAGCATATTAATAATGTAAAGTCGATTCTACGAAATCGCCTCGTTCCGTCGGTAAAACAGGAAAAATGTTTGAGCATATGCGTAGCATATTAATAATGTAAAGTCGATTCTACAAAATCGCCTCGTTCCGTCGGTAAAACAGGAAGACATTTGGAGCATATGCGTAGCATATTAATAATGTAAAGTCGATTTTACGAAATCGCCTCGTTCCGTCGGTAAAACAGGAAGATCCGGCCAGGCCCTTAACAACAAATTTCTTATTAATAAATCGAATACTTTCAGGGAGAGGATGCGAGAAGAACGTTAAAGAAGCGTACAATTACATGAAGAAGGGCTGCGAGCTCGGAGATTCTACCGGTTGTCTTCACGCCGGCGCGCTCGCAGTCTCGGACGAGAAACTTACCGAGAAGGATCGAGCGACGCAGATAAACAAAGGAATCGAGATGCTGAAGAAATCGTGCTGGGAGCACGGAATGGAGAAGGGCTGTTACTACCTTTCGGGAGTTTACATAAGCGGAATCAAAGGTTATCTCGAGCCAAATTTGCGTGAGGCTTACAAAGTCTCGCTGAAAGCCTGCGAGTCCGGCAATCCTTACGCATGCGCGAACGTCTCGCAGATGCACGAGCGCGGCGAGGGCGTTCAGAAAAACGAGAACCTCGCTGAAACGTTCAGGAAGCGCGCCATCGCTCTACATCGAGAGATGGTCGAGTCGCGGAGACAGCTCGAGTTTCACCAGGGCGTCGACAAATGACCGTCACCCCCTTATGCACGGAAGCAACTTTCTAACGTGCGTGTCACAAACGCACATGCATCGTCGTAGTCGCGCATGCGCGCTTCCGCGACTCTGACCGACCGAGAAACATCTTTTCCCCGATCATTAAGCGCGTCTCGAGGAAAACAATAGAAAATTTATGTTAACGTCGCTGACTCTTATTGTCGATTACCTGTAATTAAATTCAATCGTTGCTCAGACGGAAATATACGTTTCACCATTTATCCTTGAATGGCGTTGAAGATTTCGTGGGAAAATAGTTTTTTTTTTATTCAGTCTTTATTATATAATCTTTGCCGGACGCGCGCTGCCGAAGTAGCAATTACTGTTTCCTCTCCCAGCCATCCAGGAAGTGTGAAAAATATACATTTACTTATTTCTTTGATTTGCTGCGGCCTCGGAACGGTCTAGTTTCGGAATCCTCTTCTTTGGTTTTTCATTAAGGTGAAGTGAAAGTCACGTGGGGAAGCCAGGAGTGTGAGAGAGATAGCGCCATTGGTCTCACGGTGGAGCGTGAGAGAGCGACAGGGAACGTGTTTCACTTCACCTTAAGAGACTCAATTTAAGTTTCGAGCCCTCTTGAGAACGATGTTTATTTTGTCTGTTTCTTTTCATTGTGATTTATTTTCTGTCTTTTTGGGTGCTCATTACGTTCTTGTTAAAGCGGGTATTATTTGTGTGTAACCCTCTATGTGTTCTATTCTTTTTTTTTATTGTGTCACAGGTCTAATTATGTGATATATTCTGTTCTACTGCTTAGACAAGCGGTAAGTCTGTTAATTAAAAACCAAAGAAGAGGATTCCTAAGTTGGAACGAAGCCGCGGCTAATCAAAGAAATAAATTTTCCCATCGGTCACGGCATTCGACAACTATAATAGACATTTATCTCTGGAGTTCTATAACGAATTTATCGTCGGTCTAGTTTGTTCTACGGTAGCTTGCGCTTTCAAAGACCCCGCTCGATGACGCCAATGTCTGTTAAAGATGCTTCACATGTACATTCCCAGCCAAAAGTAGGATTCAGCGAGAATTTTAACACTTTCTAATGGACTAAAAATCTGAAAAAAATCAAGCGTATCAAAGATGTTGAAGAGATTAATTTTGCATAATAATAATTCCAAAATGTTATTAACAAATTGATGAAAAATTAAATTGCTCAACAAATCTCCCGGAAACATAACTTTTATGAAAATTATTTGTTCATTTGACTGAATTTTTTCAGATTTTTTAATTCACTATGAATTTTGTGACTTTCTACACGTTTTTCCCGTCAAAGAAAAAATTCAAAGTGAATTAAAAAATCTGAAAAAATTCGTACGTATTCAGAAAACTGAACGAAGAACTTTCATAAAAAAAAGTTAGGTTCCCGGGAAATTCGTTGAACGTTTATTTTTCATAAATTTGTTAATAACATTTTGGAATTATTATTATGCAAAATTACTCTTTTCAGCACCCTTAACATGCTTGATTTTTTCAGATTTTTGTACCATCCACAAGTCTTTGCAATTTCCTCTCACTTCTCTGAAACTTATGCGAAGTGAACGCTATTCGCAAGGACTACCTAAAGTGCTGCGTATGCCTCTGTGGCTGGTTCGGCTCGTTACTTTCTTGCGGGGCGCTAAGTGCCCGCTCGCCGCGTCGTCTTTAGCTCGGCATAGGCAAAGATTGTCCGCTAATCACCGTGTACAAAGGTTCCTCGAGTTTCTTGAGCGAGCGCACTTTGATCGCACACGCGTTTAAGAGACGAACATTTCTTGACGACCGATTCCTTTTAACGGTTCGTCGATTTTTCTTTTCCTCCTACATGTGTCGCGTCTTCTTTTTTTTTCTTCCACTATCCTTCTGTATACACAAACTGGTAGCCGGGCGACTCGAGGTGTGGCCTTACCGAGTCGTGTAGCGGTCTCAAATTCGGTGATTTAGGCGACTGACCCGGCTCGGACTTTGGGTTTAGATAGGACCGGATCGTTTCGCTCGTGTCCTACCCGACCCGACGACCGCACGACCACACCGACTCACCAAACCTGCTTCCTCACTCGGTATAGGTTTCGTGTTATTTTTTCATGTTTTCCTTTCGGTTTTTTTTTTTTTTTTTTTTTTTTGGTCGCGTCGACGCTGGTGTTTTCGATTGAGGGGACTCGACGACCCGTTGTATTTTATTGTCAGCCGTCAATAATATCTTCTCCAAAGAATGTTTTACTCGGAGGAATGTCAAATATGCTTTTCCACAGTTCTGCAACATAAAGAACGAAACAAGCCGACCGCAATTGCTTCGATTTTATCTCGAAGAACTTTGTTTTTTCACTTAAAAAAATAAGCTGACCACAATCTCTTCGATTTTATCTCGAAGAACTTTGTTTTTATTTTTTTAAATAAGACGATTACAATCGTTTCGATTTTATCTCGAAGAACTTATTTTTTTTTTGTTTTAAAAATATGCTTCTGACGATCGCTTCAATTTGATCTCAAATAACATTTATTTTGTCATTAAAAAATAAGCCAATTACAATCGCTTCAATGTTGTCTCGAAGGGCCTTTTTATTTGAATTAAAAAAAATTAGAATCGCTTCAATTTTAATTGGAATTTTTTTTTTATAAAAACAAAAAATCAGCCGATTACGATCGCTTCAATTTTATGTCGAAGAACTTGCTTCTTAATTTTTAAAAACGTCGATTACAATCGCTTTAATTCGATCACAAAGAAATTTTTTTTATTTACGATGGAAATCTCTTCGCACGGTCGAAGCGACCTTCCGATTTTATCGGGCTCGAGTTTCAAGTTCAGATAGAATTCGTAATTGCCAAATTGATCAAATTAATTACAACAACGAATCGAATTTTTCTCGACCGTGATCTCGTCTCTGGGCGGGCATAAACGAGGCGAAAGAAATTCGATGCGAAACGGCGTCGCCTTTCGTCGGAACAGCAGCGGCGTGAGAGTGAGAGAACGCAACGGCGAGGATGTCGGGGATTCGTTCGCGTTACGAAGCGAAGCATTTAGCGTAGCCGTGTACGCCACGAGTACTGATTATCTCGTTTCTTTATTCCCCCACCCAACCGAGTTTCGGTCTTTCCCTCTCCATGCAAACGGGCTCGGACTCTCGAGCTGGTATATTCAGCCGAGGCGAGTTCGGCGAGCCGATCACTGATCCAGGATCACAACGGCGATGCGGTACTCCACGAGCCCGAGGATAATGTACAACTTTGCCACCGCTGCCTTTGTGCTGTTGCTCGCCGTAGGAGCGTTGGTAAGTCGTACGATCATTCAGTTTCATTCCTGGCCAAACGGCCTTCTTGTAAGTGGAGCAAACTCGGCATCCGACCGGTCCGCGCTCGGTATCTTGACCACTTTATAGATTTGATACGAATATAAGAACCGATAGTCGTTAGGCGTCGAGCTCATCGAAACAAACATCGTAACATAGTAACGCATAATATCGTAAATCATAACGCTTTGTTCCTCTTCATTTCATTGTTATTGTTATTGATGTCAATGCATATTGTGGTATTGATAATAACAACAATGACATGATATAAATCATAACGCTTTATGTATCTTTATTGTTATAATAATACATAACAATAAAGTTCATGTCGGTTGGACACTCGCGCCGATACTCACGGATACTCATAGATACTCATAGATACTCATACAAACATCATAACATAGTGACACATAATATCATAAATCATAATTCTTTGTGTCTCTTCATTTTCTTGTTATTATTATTGATATCAATTCATATTATGGTATTGATAATGATAACAGTGACATAATATCATAAATCATAACGCTTTATGTCTCTTTATTGTTACTGTTGTTATAATAATACATAACAATAAAGTTCATGTCGATTGGACACTCGCGCCAATACTCACAGATACTCACAGATACTCGTACAAACGTCGTAACATAAACACATAATATCATAAATCATAACGCTTTAGGTCTCTTTATTGTTATTATTGCTATAATAATACATAACAATAAAGTGCATATCGATTTGACACTCACAGATACTCACAGATACGCACCCGGATCTCACAAATACTCGCAAATACTCACGAATACTCACATATGCTCAGAGTACTCACATAGATACGCGAGCGCGCATAATTTCATAATATCATAAATCACAACGCTTTATGTCTCGTAATTTTATTATTGATAATAATTCATATGATGGTATTATTAATAATAAAAATGACGCGATATCATAAATCATAACGCTTTATGCCTCTCTACTGTTATTATTATTATTATAATTATTGATAATAAGGACACAATGTCGGGAATCATAACGCTGGATGCCTGATGATTATTTTTCATTTATTTATTTTTTTGATCGTGTCTTTCGTTTGTTAATAAAGGGTGTCGAAGATGGAAAGGAAAAAACAATCGTCAACGTTGATGTCTACTACGAA
The DNA here is from genome assembly GCA_917499995.1 of Ichneumon xanthorius. Lineage (NCBI taxonomy): Eukaryota > Metazoa > Arthropoda > Insecta > Hymenoptera > Ichneumonidae > Ichneumon > Ichneumon xanthorius. The sequence goes on from OU824201.1 coordinate 18,782,177, forward strand.
TCTCTGTGCCCGGACAGTGTGAGATTCATAAAGTCGCAGCTTGTGCCGGCCTATCCGAATCTTCAGGATCATCTCCATGTGAATTTCGTACCGTTCGGCAAGGCAACGGTGAGCAAACTTCGACCGCGAGGAACTGTTTGTCCAGCTTTCGGAAAAAAATTAAAACGTACAGTTTTTCGAGGCGAAAGAGAGAAATGTTTATTTCGTACTCTGGGACCGAATTCCCCCAAAAGTATCGTCCCAAGAGAGAGTTACAAAATTTTTTTATGTGCTATATACATTTTCGTCGAATATACATTTTTTAAAATAATTTCAATCGCAACCTTTAATCTCCGTTATCGAACGCCGAACGATAAGAGAGGAGGCTATGGAGGAGTTCCGATAACTCGTCGTGGATTGCGAACGACCGAGGCAATTTCTTTTTTCACGCTCGTACTGCAACGAGAGAAGCTATAGAGCCTGAGAAAAAAAATCAATGTTAAAAAAAAAGTTGTATCGAAAGTTTGTCGTCTAATCGTCGATTCTAAAAATTCGGAAACGAGTAGCGACCGATAAGGAAGCCGTTAGACGTTTATGATAATTTTTGACGGATTGCTAACTTTCAGCGGTTTTAATGGCATCGTGATAACCGATATTTCACTATCGCCAAGCTCACTGGGCCAAACGTGTTTACGCAGAGAGAATGAATGCAGGAATGGTCGACGGACTCGTATAGTCGTAAAATTAAAAATTACAAATAAAAAAAGGTCAAATTAATTTTTTTTTAAGTTACATTCATTATTTAAAACGTTAAATCGGTTATTAAAAAAAAGTTAAATTAGTTATTTAAAAAAGTTGAATTAGTTATTTAAAAAAGTTGAATTAGTTATTAAAAACGTTAAATCAGTTATTAAAAAAAGTTAAATTAGTTATTAAAAAAGTTAAATTAATCATTAAAAAAAGTGATTTATTTTTAAAAAATTGTCTTTTATCCGAGAGTAGCACAGACGCGACGAGTCGACTGGTCGATGGACGTTCATGTGTCAGCACGGACCGGCCGAGTGCAACGGCAATCGTGCCCAAGCTTGCGCCCTCGATGCGATCGTCAAGAACGAGAAGGCCGAGGATCGTCAGCGTCTTTCCGTCAATCTCGTTGGCTGCGCAATGTCCGCCAGCAATCCATCGACCGCCGTCACCCGGGTACGTATAATTAACGATGCGTCAATTTGTTGCAATTAATTTCTCGATGATTTCTCTACGATTTATTTTTATGTCGTAGTGTGGTCAGACAGTCGGCTTGACGATGGTAACGAGAAGGCGCATCGCTGACTGCGAGGAGTCCACGTTGGCGGACGATCTGCTGGCGTCGCACGGCGACAAGACCTACAGCCTGGATCCTTCGCTGACATTCGTGCCTACCATAGTCGTCAATGGGGTAAGCATAGAGAAAAAAAAAAAAAAAAAAACTTTCCACTTTCTTGTCGAAAGCGAGTTCTAATTTTGTACTGCAAATTTTTTTTCTCATTCCAGGTCTACTCGTCGGAAAATCAATCGGCGGCCTTGTCGAACTTCCAGGGATTGATCTGCGGTCTTCTGCCGCAAGACCAGAAGCCCGCGTCATGCGCGAGTGCGTAAAGAGAATTGCGAAACGAATGAACCGTTGGGAAAGCACAAAGATTGAAATTACGTCGGTTCGGAGCCCAGCGTCTGTGCCGAGCGTCAGTTACGATATGTACAGTGCATTTCTATGTACAGAAATATATGCCATTTGTCGATTACACGAGCAAAAGAGAACAAATAAAAAAGGGGTATTAATGCAGAAAATTATTCTTGACGCTAATCTCTTTTCTATATAAATGACGTGTCTCTTCCTTTCTCTTTATCGCTGACTGCGAGGAGTCCACGTTGGTGGACAATCCTTCACCGATATTCGTGCTTATCATAATCGTCAACGATATCGGTACAAAAAAAATATATATATATTTCAATTCACTTCTTTGTCAAATTCGAGTTTTAGCTTAGTTCTTAAAAAAATGTTTCGTTCGAGGTCTACTCGTCGGAAAATTAATCGGCATCTTCATGGAATTTCCGGGAATTGATTTGCAATCTTCTACCGGAAGACGAGAAATTTTCTATCAACTTCCTTGTCCAACTCGAGTTCTAATTTTATTCGCCAAAAAATATTTTCGTTTCTGGTCTCTTCGTCGAAAAAACAATCGGAGGATTCGTGGAGTTTCCAGTGATTGATTTACGGTTTTTTAAATCGAAAGACGAAACATTTTCTATCCACTTTCTTGTCGAACGCAACTTCTACTTTTGTTCACCAACAGTTTTTCTCGTTCGAGGTCTACTCGTCGGAAAAGCAATCGGCAGCTTCGTCGAACTTCCGGGAAGCCCGCATCGTGCGCGTAATGACAATTACATTGAAAAAACAAAAAAGATTAAATTGCGTTGGTTAAAAGCCCAGCGATTATGTCGAGCGTCACTTGTACTATACACAGTGTCTTTCTATGTACAAAAGTATAGGCGATTTGTCGATTACGCAAGAATAAGAGAGAAAAAAGGGGCAATAATAAAGAAAATAATTCTTAAGAGGAAGTGAAATATCGCGGTCGCTAATGAAAACTGAAATGAACTTTTCTCGAGCGAGCTAATTTTTTTGAGGAAGAAGCAAATTCGAGCCATCCGGGCCGAATTAATTTTTTTCTCAAAAAAATTAGCACCATTGAATAAAGTTAATTTGAAAATTGCAACTATCTCTCTTGTTTCACTTCCCACATTTTGTGCCTACCATAATTATCAACGATGTCGAAAAAAAAATTGTATTCACGAATCGTTGAAAAAGCAAAAAAAAGATTGAAATTATGTTGGTCAAAGCCCAGCGTTTATGTCGAGCGTCACTTATACTATATACAGTGTCTTTCTATGTACAAAAATATATGCGATTTGTCGATTAAACAAGAAAAAGAAGAAAAAAAAATACAAAAAAGGCGTAACAATAAAGAACAAAATTCTTAAAGCTAATCTTTGGATATAAATGGGCGTGTCTTCCCCTTTCCTTAAGCGAGACTCTTCGACACTGCCTTCTTGAGATCACGGTAACAAAGTTAATTTCCCTGGAATCACGTTTTACTTTTTTTGGTTCTCTCCTCAGTCCGGAATACGGATATTCCATGCATCTGAAGAAATCTGCACGACATTAAATATCATAATTTGGCGAGTCTGTCAATTAGCTTTAGGAAGATAAAAAAATTGTTCACTCGTGGAATTTTATTTTCCTAGCGAATTTTCCCGATCGAAGTTTGTGCGATGCAAAACACACGCGTTTATAATTCGATGAAATTTAGTCTCTTGCAGATATCTTCAGAGTCGCGATATTCTTCTTCTTTTTTTTCTTGAAGATTTCAACCGCCTATGAATTCCGTCTCGTCGATGTTGCTGAGGTCGAGAAATTGCTGTTCGATATCCGAGCCGAGTTCTTGAAAGTCCGTGACGTCGTCGTCGCCACCGCAAAATACTGAAACAATAAATTCAACAAGGGTCACGTTAGGGAAAGAGTCTTTTGGGTTCTCGGCTGATCGCGTGATCATGACATATAGCATGAAATATTTGGGAATAATTTTAGAAACTTTTTTAATCCTACAGATTTTACGAAATATCTCTGAAATATACGAAAATAATATTTTGGAGTAATTTCAGAAATATTTTCAATCTTTCAAGTCTTACGAAATGTTTCTGAAGCATATGAAAACAATATTTTGAAATAATTTTAGAAATTCTTTTCAATCTTTCAAATCTTAGGAAATATTTCTGAAATAGATGAAAATAATATTTTCAAATATTCAGTGAAAATATTCCAACAGAGCGTTTCTTAAATAGATCGGAAATATATTTAATCTTTCTATACATGTGAAATATTTCTGAAACCTAGTGACAAAATGTTAAAAAATATTTTTTATTTCACCTTTCACCGAAATGTTTCTATGTTTATGCAGGTGTGTATATGCAAATTGGACGGGTGATGCAATCTTTCCCAATTCTCTGAAGTGTTCAAAAAACCATTTCAGCGAAACGATTCCGAAACATTTCAATGTAAGATTGACGATCGGCCAAAAAAATATTTTCAACGTGTTTTTAAAACATTTCACGAATACCTTCTAATATTGCCGGAATATTTCCAGTATTAAAAAAAAAGTATTTCTCAAACCTTCCAAACAAATATTTCTCAAACCTACCAAAAAAATATTTTTCAAACCTACCAAAAAAATATTTTAAAAACATTTCAAAAAAATATTTTTCGAACCATTCAAAAAATATTTTTCAAACCATTCAAAAAATATTTTTCAAACTATTCAAAAAATATTTCCCAACCCTTTCCAAACTATTTCCATGCTACGTGAAACCCTGAAGAAATCTGCTCCAAAATTGCCCCAATTCGCAACCGCCGTGCTTCGCATCGCGCAAACCCCGCTCGAAGAATAAAATTCTCCCCTCCCCAAAATTTCAATTTTTTTTTCTAAATCACTCCATCAACAGAGTCGCTCGACGACGCCGAAATGTGACGTCGTGCAGATTTCCTCAGGGTCGTCGCCACTCTGGGTATCGGATCTCCCGATCGTAAATTGATAGGGCGCGTGTGCGTATTTTTCGTCTCCGCTCGCCATTAATAAAATCCGCGGTCTATGGTGAGGAATCGAGCGGTGAGGGCACACGCGTGCGACGCACGTGTCATCCCCGACGGGTTCGGAGCGCGAGCGAGCGCGTGCTTGCATACCCGCTTGCGTGACCGGCTCCAAAAAAGTAACGAATATTATTTTAAGCCTCGGTGTGGGGTAGCCGCGGCGCAAAGAGACGGTGGAAACCTCCTCTGAGATTATAACTATGGAACGGCTTACCCGCGTCATCGTCATTATTATTATTACGAGGAATACAGAAACAGAAGCGAGTCCGAGGGACTTAAGGGGGCAAAGCGCGCGGGCCAGCACGCGACTCTTCTCCCCCCTCCCTTCCTCCTCTTTCCTCCATGCACCGTTGATATTCGACGGCTTGCAACGAAATCTCAACGCCACATTCTACCGAAACCCCCTTTTGGTCCCCACTTGAACGGAGAATATATACTGGCTGTTATATATATAGCATTGTATGGCGTACACAGACTATGAAAAAAAAAAAAAAAAAATTGCCTTTTACTTTTCCAAACGTTGGAACGTCGTATCGAGCATGTGTTATCTGGGTATCCGTGAAGAGCTACGAGAAAGACTGTAAACGATTTTTTTTTTTTTTTTTTTAGCTACCCCACGTAGATTGCGCGAGCCGATTAGCTGCGCGAGGAGCGGAGTTGGTTCGGAGATCGACGGTGATTGGGAGGCGATAAGCAGCTGGGATTTGATTGGAGTCGGGAGGAAGAAAGTAGCGATCGACTCGTTCTTGCGATGATCGGTGTATCGATCGGATTAGAATTTTTTGGGGAAAGGGGTGGGTTTGTGATTGAGGAAGAATCGATCGGTGATCGAAGATAGATCGAAAGACGGTTGGCAAAAAAATTCGGCCCGGGTAGTTGTGAATAATTTTTTATCGAATGAATTTTTTTTTTCATAGTCAAGAATGCTTTTCGCCCTCTGTTGTTGCTCGATTCGACACAGAGGTTGCCTTTTTTATATTCGAAGCAAAATTTTGGTTCTTACCTTCGCTGTCGATCGCCGAATAAGCCTCGTCGTCGATCATAAATCGTTGCACAGATTCGAAGGGCACGAACTCCGGTTGACTCTCCTCGAGACTCTCCGAAAGGCGCTCGGTCTTTCGCACCCCGTCGAGAAGACCTTCTTTCGTTTCGCTCATGAAATCGGCGTTTTTGTACAGCCGATAATTCACCGACGTGGAGGATGTCTTTTGGTCTCGCTGATAAGCATCTCCGTTAGCGATTATCAGGTGAACTCTGCTCGCCGGCTGTTTGGTTGAAATATCCATCGACGATCCCATGCTCGAAACTACCGGCGATGGGTCGGTGTGGTTCTTCACGTGCTTGCGAAGACTCGACGGATCGGTGTAACGCTTGCCGCAGCCCAGCACTTGGCACGCGTAGGGTTTCTGTGTTGAAACAAAAATTATACGAGAGTCAGATTAGCTACGCAGTTACAAATGAAAAAAAAAATTAATTTACTATGTTTATTGGTATTGGCAGTACCGAATCGTTTTCCGTATAATTCAACTTTTATCCGAGCAATAATGGAAACTGTACTGGGATAAAGAGGTTTTTTTTTCTATACTCACACGCGATTGATCTGTACTAATGATCTTTTTTTGAAATTTTGGATTAGGGAAAATTTTTGAAATCGTAATGGGTCGGAAAAAAAATTATTAGTTATGTTAATTTTCCGTACAATCCAGTTTACCCCAGTAATAATGCAAACTGTACTAAGATAAAGACCTTTTTTTACCCACATGCGATTGGTCTGGCCTGTCGAGCTTCTCTTTTTTGAAATTTTAGATTAGGAAAAAAATCGTTGAAATTGTCCCACATCGTAAAGGGTTCGGAATAAAGATGATTAATTATTTTAGTACAAATGAAAACCGTACTGGGACAAAAAGATTTTTCGTTTCCCACACATGGTTGATGAATACCGTCGGTCGCCTTTTTTTCTGAATTTTAGATTAGGGAAAGCCGTCGATATCGTACCGTATCGTAAAGGGTCCGTAAAAAAATGATCAGTTATGCTCATTTGTTTTCTCAGTACCGACTCCTTTTCTATAGAATTCAGTTTTCGCCAGTACCAATGCAAACTATACTGGGATGAAGAGTTTTTCTTGACCCACACGCGATCGATCAGTACCGTCTATCTTCATTTTTTCTGAATTCCGTATTAGGGAAAATCGTTGAAATCGTACCGTGTCGTAATGGGTCCGTTGGTGTTTCGCCCGGTCGCTGCTGTTGCTGAATGCTTTGGAGCATCCCCGATGCTGGCACGCGTAGGGTCGTTCGCCGGTGTGCGATCGCTGATGTATCTTCAGATTCTCCAATCGGGAGAAAGCTTTCTTGCATCCTGCGAACTACAAAAAAATGTCTCGTTAATCAACAGCGCTGAGAAATATCGATCGAGCATAATCAATCTCGAGTAAACGCTCGTTGAAAAAAAAAAGAATAAAACATTTATTACACTTCGAACGAAGTAATTTCCACAATATGATTTTCAAAAAATGCAAAATATTCAAAAAGTTCGACGGGAATCCAAACGACCGAAATTATTTAATTCTTATTTTTTTTCTATCGAGCGTTTAAGAAATTTCCAATAATACGGATAAATCGTTTACCGGACACTTGTTGGGTTTCTCGCCGCTGTGTACTCGCATGTGAATGAGCAGTTTGTATCTGGCGTTGAAGGGTCGCGCTCTCGGGCAGCCCTGCCAGAGGCAAGCGAATTCGTCCTGGCCGACCGGCGAGGAGCTCGCGTTGCCGGACTCCTTGTCCCTGTCCTTTTCCCTGTCCCTTTGAGATCTGCGACCCGGTCCGTGCGAGTTCGAAGACGACGATTCGATGTGCCGCTTCTCGATGTGACGAACGAGTCCTTCCTGCTCGTCGAACATCGTGCCGCAATCCCTCCAGCGACACTGATAAGACGAGTGATATCCGTCCTCCGACGACACATTGCATCCTGCAAAAAAAAAAAAACAATCGATTGAAAATCAATAATCAATAAACATCGTTACACGCAAATAAAAAATAATCGATTAAAAATCAATACTCAATAATCATCATTACGCGTAAAAAAAAACCAATTGATTAAAAATCGATACTCAATCCTCATCATTGCACGCAAAAAAATAATCGATTAAAAATCAATATTCAATAATCATTGTTGCACACAAAAAAAAATCGATTAAAAATCAATATTCTCTCTAATCTCTGTTTACATAAGAAGGCATTCTTCCCCTTTACACACTAAAAAATAAATAAATAAATATTCAATAATCATCATTACCCAAAATGAAAAAAAATACAAAGATATACAAGTCTTACCAAAGGACTCCTCGCATCCGTTCTTCTCAGCCCCAGCGCCTCCAGTAGAATTCTTCCGTCTCTTATCCGCGAGCAGTAGTCCCTCGTTCCTGGGCAGTACGACCTGATTTCCGTTGTTTCCGTTCCCGGTCACCTGGTTGCCTTTGTACCCAGCAAGCGAAGCGCCGGGACTCTGTCCATTGACGAGATGCCCCACAGCATAGCAGGGTCCCTCGAGCCCGACGAAAGGATCCTGAATCTCCTCGAGATACGCCGAGGACAGCGACGCTGGTGATCCAGCATTGGCGAGCAGCATCGTCGGGTCGCCGCGAATGAGGCTGAGGTCGAATTCATCGACGAACTGTAGCGATCCATCGAGCTGGGGTTCGAGGCTGACGGACGAATTACCTTGCGCACCAACCGGAAGCGCAAGCTGAAGATCCTCTCTGTATCCTCCGCACTCCCTGTAATCCTGGCATTCCCTGTTGTAATCCTGGTAACCCGCGTAGTCGACGTACTCGCCGCTCGTTATATTGGAGAAAGTCCTCGAGAACGAGAAAGCCGAATTAACCGATGGCAATCGCTGTCTCGAAGTCCCATCGGAGACCTCATCGTTCGAGTATTCGCCGTACTCGCTTCCGGCGAAGACTCCTCCGCCCCAAGAATTCGGCGTGACGGCCTCGCTTCCGGTGCTGCCTGGCGAACGCTCGCCATTGGTCAGCGTCGCCGGGCACGCCAGTCCGGGATACTGAAAGACGCTGTTCGCCGTCAGGCTGTCCCACTCTGCGTTCTCCTCCCTCGGACACGGACTCAGCAGAAGAGGCGAGAGACTTCCGGTGTTGTCCCAGCAGAACTGCGCGCCGGAAGTCGTCGGCGTTGTCGGCAGATTCGCGACGCTCCTCGCGAACTCCTCGTCGTTCCTCGTCATCGGCAGGATCTGACGACATCCGTCCAGGCCGCTGTGGCCCCCGTGGTAATCCTCGAGATGCATCCTCTTCTTCCGCTCTCCTCAGTTCACCATGAAAACCGGAAATGAAACAAAATGGTAGAAAATCCTCCGGCGCGGCACGTGCCGATCGCTCGCGGAGCTTCGCCTATCGCCCTCGGGTCGTTATCTTCGTCGCCGAGTCACGGGTCGAGGGGCGCGCGGAATCGGCTGAGGAGTCGCTACCGGTTTCTTTGGTTTCGCGATGATAATTCCGTAGGTCGAGCGGGAGACTCGATGCGCTCGGGCGGTTCGCCGAGCGGTCCGACCGTACTGACCCGAGATAAGCCGCGAGCCGTTTGACGAAGAAGTTTCCGAGGGAATGACGAGAGGCCTTCCTCCGTTCGAGTCCCCACGCGGCCCGCGCGAAGACGCCGAAGAGGAGGAGAGGACGACGGTAGAAGAGGCCCACGGGGCTGGTGGGGAAAGGCGAAGAGGATGAAGAGGATGATGGAGAGCCCGAGGAGGGGACGCGCCGCCCACTCGCGTGGCTCGAGACTCCTCCGCGTCTTACGTCCTCGGACCGTCTCCGGTTGCACTCGCTGCACGGGGGTCCATGATGCACCACCCAAATCCCTAAATGCCTAAAGGGTAGCAGGGTGGCGCTGGGACGCTGTACTCGCAATGCCACATCTGCCCAACCGTCCGTCATCTCCTCGAATGCATGGACTTTTTGTATGAGACTCCGTTCTGGTCTTCTCGACGAGGAACCTTCTTCTTGGGCTCCCTTCGGAAGCCCGATGGGTCCTCCTACACAGGCAACACTGGTACCAATGCTCGTTCGCCGCAAATGGATACAATTATTTTTGCGTCGATTTTACTGAAAAAAATTTTGTCTTTTTTACAAAAATGTTATCTTTTTTACAAAAAATTTTGTCCTTTTTACAATTATCTTGACGATTTTACAAAAATCTTGACTATTTTACGAAAATCTTGACTATTTTACGAAAATCTTGACTATTTTACGAAAATCTTGACTATTTTACGAAAATCTTGACTATTTTACGAAAATCTTGACTATTTTACGAAAATCTTGACTATTTTACGAAAATCTTGACTATTTTACGAAAATCTTGACTATTTTACGAAAATCTTGACTATTTTACGAAAATCTTGACTATTTTACGAAAATCTTGACTATTTTACGAAAATCTTGACTATTTTACGAAAATCTTGACCACTTTACAAAAAATGTTGTCCTTTTACAACAATCTTGTCCATTTTACAAAAATCTTGTCCATTTTACAAAAATCTTGTCCATTTTACAAAAATCTTGTCCATTTTACAAAAATCTTGACTATTTTACAAAAATCTTGTCCATTTTACAAAAATCTTGTCCATTTTACAAAAATCTTGTCCATTTTACGAATATTTTTTTGTAAAATTAGCGGAGAAAAAAGTTTGTTAAACTTAGAAATATTTTTTTACCTTACACGGAAAAAAAAATATTTCTACATTTTGCGAAGCGCGTACGAAGCTTCGGTGTGCTGGAGGGAATTGTGAATGCGCGAAGAGACGCCGAAGTGGAGGAATTATATGGCTCGGTTCTTTTTATTAATGATCCAGTAGAGGGGGGCGAGTTCGATCGGCCCAACGACCCTTTTGTTTCTTGCTCGTGTTTTCGGGCATTAAAAAAAACGATCCTTCTTTTTTTTTGGGTTACGGTGGCAGGGTGGCATTTTCTGGAGTTCGGGCCGCGTCAGTTGACATGAGGTTCACTCGTGGGCCCTCGGAGGAGGCCCTCGACCGCGCGGCCTTTCGTCGCTCGAGTCCTCGAGGCGAATGCGGGACCGAGCGAGAGAAACGCGGACGGTGAGGATGGAAGAGATGAGGAGAAAAAAAAAGATGAAGAAAAAAAAAAGTGAAACCAGCTGCCGCACACGCGTCACTTATTAACAACAGTTTCTTCACCCGCGCGAGCAAGATCCGAGAGGATCCTCTCTCTCGTTCCCTCAACCCTGTTTTTGTAATTTTTTTTTTACCCTCGACTCTCTCCTGCCTCTCCGCCCCCGTTTCTTCGCTTAACGGCCTCGTATGACTTTCACCCCTTTTTCATTAGCTGGGAAATGGCTGGACAAGTGTTTGTTGTCTGTCGAAATATTATAAATGTTGAGCTCAGTTCGCTGGAATGAAATTCATGAAGGGTTCCGTCAATACCAAACTATTCGCGTGCTCCCTTTCGGAATTCATTTACGTGCGTAAAACACAATTTTCTTCGATTACGGTGGCGTTTGTATAAGAAGTGGCGGATCGTTGCGGCTCGGGTGTTTTGCACTGCCGCTATGGACTACCGAATTTAGAAATCGAAAATTTAGATTTTCGGAGTTTTACCGGAAACACGTCACTTCCGGTTTGAGAACCTCATTTTTCGACCTGAAGTGACGTCATACCCGAAATACGTCACTTCCGATTTGGGAATTTCATTTTTCGACCTGAAGTGACGTCACACCCAAAGTACGTCACTTCCGGTCTGAGAATTTCATTTTTCGACCGGAAGTGATGTCACTTCCGGTTTGAAAAATTAGTTTTTCGACGTCAATTAATAAGTCACTTCCGGTTTGAAAATCTGATTTTTTCGACAGGCAGTGACGTCATGCCGGAAATGCGTCACTTCGGGTTTGAAAATTTGATTGTTTGACGTCAATTAATACGTCACTTCCGGTTTGAAAACCGGATGTTTCAATCGGAAGTGACGTCACGCCGGAAACGCGTCACGTCCGGTTCGAAAATTTAATTTTCCGATCACAATCAATACGTTCGTTTCCGATTTGAAAATCGCATTTTTTTTCGACCGGAAATTACGACATAGCGCAAGTGTGCGTCACTCAAACTCGTGTTGCCAGAATGAAATCGAAAAAAGTCACTTGATTGTGTGCAAGCAAAAAATCTTTCATTGACTTAATCCGCTTGGCGTGATAAGCTCTGGAGCGAGTAAATAGATCGGGAACAACCGAGTGTGTGTACGAATGTCTTCTGACGACAAATCTGTGTTGTCCCGCAATGTTTGTACGTACAGTGAGTTCTATGGGCGTGAGCGGGCCCCGCACTTGCTGTCCCTCCGGTTCACCCCTTGAGCGTCGCATATGCGCGGGCCCCGGGTAGTCTCGAGCGCAGCGTGCCGATGCACCGAACCCACACAAGCCCGCTACACGGTCCGGCTGTATGTCATATTACGGGCAGATAAGTGATAGAGTGGCACATGTGGTCTGCCAGCCCTCTGTGCTTACATTATACGTGCTACGCTCGGTCGCCCGACCCCTCCCTACGGTTTTTTTTTTTTTTTTTTTTTTTTTTTGTCAAGGCACCTGTCAACCTCGTTCATATACCCATAGTCTCCGCATGTGTAGACGAACGACTCTAAAATAATATACTGATTCCGATCGTGTTATGCATACGGGTGAGAATGACGATGTAAAAGAGAAAAAAAAAAACAGAAGAAAAAAAAACCAAGTTGAAAAAAAAGGATTCGAAGAACGAGACCAACTATTATATCTGCGGCTGTGTGGAAAGTGTGCTGATCTAAACTAAAAAAGTTGCATCGTGAATTTAAAAAAAAATCAAGTTGAAAAAAGGATTCGAAGAACGACACCAACTATTATATTTGCGGCTGTCTGGAAAGGGTGCTGATCTAAACTGAAAAGGTTGCATCATCAATAAAAAAAAGAAAAAAAAACAAGTTGAAATAAAGGATTCGAAGAAAGAGACCAACTATTATATTTGCGGTTGTGTGGAAAGTCCGCTGATACAAACTTCAAAACTTGCATAATCAATAAAAAAAAATCCAAGTTGGAAAAACGATTCGAAGATCGAGACTATCTATCTGCGGTTGTTTGAAAAGTGTGCTGATCTAAACTTAAAAACGTAGCGATATCAATAAAAAAAAATAATAAAAAAAAAAGCAAGTGGAAAAAAAGGATTCGAAAAACGAGACCAACTATTATATCTACAGCCGTGCGGAAAGTGTGTTGACCTAAACTTAAAAAAGTTGCATTATCAATTCGTCTGTTTTCGTCTTCTTTTTTTGTTTACTCTTTCTCAATTTTTTTGTCCCTCGAGCTACTCACGAGACAGGCAAACATACAGATAAGTCGCCGCTGACGTCTTCGAGCGATACAATTGTGACACCGTCGGCATTTATTGGCCAAGTCGCGCAATTGCAAACGCTTCGATACGCCAACGCGAACAGCGAATCTCGGAGTCGCGGAATCGTCTCGCGGGATCTACGGAATAATAGACCGGGAATCATAACGTGAGTTTGAGAGAAGTTGCCGTTCTTCGCTCACACTTGTCGCGGCGTTTAGCGTTTGGTCAAGTGGCGTAAAAATAGAAAGCCGAGCGCTCTCTGCATGTGAGTTCGTATAATTAGGTTCCGAACCCGAGAAGACGAGTCCTACTACTAGCGCTCGCTTTCTCTCTCTCTCTATAGCATCCTCCATACGTTACGAACATAAAGCTTTCAAAACCTCGACGATCGAGGACCTTTTTTTACTGAAGTTTATGTATTTTTTTCCCTCACAACTTCATTTCTTTCTTTACGTGACTGCTTGGTTTCGGATCGTAGGCGAAGATGAGGTATTCAGGAAAAACCTCCCGTGGGAAGCGAAGAAACGTTTCGAGCTGTAAATTCACGAACAAATTGCAAATAGAATATTTTTTTAACCACTTTGTTTCTTTAGGCGACGGCGAGAGATTAGTTCTGATATAATTAATGGGATTGGTGGGCGGGGATGAGGTGTGAGAAAAAAACCTCCCGCGAGAAGCGAAGAAAAGTTGCGAGTTGTAAATTCACGAACAAATTGCAAATAGTATTTTTTTTTTTTTACAACTTCGTTTCTTTCTTTACCCGACAGCGCGAGATTTTCGGATAGGCTTAATGGGATTGGTGGGCGAAGACGAGGTATGCGAGAAAATCCTTCCGTGGGAAGCCAAAAAACATTTCGAGTCGTAAATTCACGAATAAATTGCAAATTCTAATTTTCGATAAAAAAAAAATAGCAACTTCGTTTTTTCATGCGACTGCGAGAGTTTAGGTCGGATGGTATTGATAGGACTGGCAGGCGAAGACGAGGTGTGCGAGAAAAAGCTACTGTGGAAAGCGGAGAAACATTTCGAATTGTAAATTCACGAACAAATTGCAAATTCTAATTTACGATTATTATTTTTTTTTACCTTTTCGGTTGTACGTTTATCGAATAAATGTTCTCGAAAAAAATGGATACAGATCGGTATGCGTAGAAATAGAAAAACCTTATAACGAAACATCGTCGAATTATAGTGGAATTGTTCATCGATACGAGCGATAGTTACTGACACTTGTATTGTGGAGATCGTTTCTCCGTGGAAAAGGGCTCGATATAGTTCCGGAGCTTCGGGAATAGTCGACCGGCAGCTCTCCCTTGCCGACGATTGGGAACTGCTGCACGCGACCGCTGCTCCACGCGATAGTCAGACAAGTCGTGGACAGTTGAGAATCGTAATTTTGGTAGAATTGCATGCAATTCGGTACCTCACCGGGGAAACCTTTGACGAGGCAGGCGGGTTTCACTTCGGTCACACGGGAAGCCGAGCCAACGTTCGTCGTGAAAATTGCCACCATCGGACAGTCCTGCGTGAATTAAAAATGAATTAACGAACATGAAGTTTTACATTATCAAAACATTAACCCTTCCATTAATAGCTTGGATTATGGATCATTATATTATGCAAGTCAGAGCTGGCCAGCACTTCAAGTACGTACTTGAAGTACACAAGTAGTTTTTAGTACGTTAATAAGCACTTTTTTCGATTTCAAGTACGAATAACAAGTACGTTTTGAGTACTCGCTCACTTTACGAATGCTCGATGAGCAGCATGACATCCTCTCAGAAAGTCACGCGTCATGAAACGGTCGCAGTTAAATAGACATATAGATATGGCATTGATTATATAATAAATATTAGCGCAATATTTGCGATATGCGCTGCACGTGTCGCAAATATTGCCCCAACTACATTCATTTCTTGGTGCTCGTCTGTCTGGGTTGTTTTTATTATTATATGATTATCGGTCTAAACTTTCCAATGAGTGTAATTTTAACGAGAATTCATTTTAAAACCCTCGTGAAAAAGTCCGTTAAAAAACGAGAAGGATTCACCCTCTCCGTTTTCGAATACAAAAAAAATAGCTTCATAAAAACATTTGTTGAAATTTTTTATGGCACATGTGAATTATATTTTTATGAAACAAAATTAAGAGTCGATTAAAAATGGCCTCAAAACGACGAATTACGAAATTTTCAGTTAGCGAGTTTTGACAATAAATGTTGCGTTAAATTTTGACCGTTTAAAATTTATGAAATGTAAACATTTTTTAATGTTCCGAAAAAAGGTGCAAAATAATTTGCTCATGGCTTCCTCATTTATTACAATTTTGCGCTTAGCTTTCTCCATGAGGAAGTCAAAATCGACCAACGACGTTTCTCGTAAAGAAAGCTATGCGCAAAATTGTAATAAATGAGGTGCGAAATACTTTGCACCTTCTAATTGCGAAAAGTACTTGAGAAATATTCCAAGGCCAAAAAGTACTTGATCCTTCAAGTACTTGTGATAATTTGTACTTCAAGTATTTTTTTAGTACTCTGTGCAGCTCCGTTGCAAATAATGTACGAAAAAAAATTACCTGAAAGAGAACGGCCAGATATTTGCCGGAAGGATCCCAATCCATGGAAATAACTCTACCGCCGATCGTGATTTCGTCGTCGCTCTCGTCCGATCTAAACGTCACCCTAGCTAGATCGATGAGTGGAATCGCTGTCTTTGCACTGTCAACGGATACCGTTCTCTTAACGTCGAATATAGTCTCCTGAAGCGGGAGCGAGAACATCGTCGCTGGATCCTCGGTAGACACGAAAAGGAGAGTTTGATTCGGCCCGAAACAGGCGGCCGCTACTCGACCATTCGGCACCGTCCACCGTTCGACGCTCCAAGGATTTCCGGTTTCCGTGTTCCAGACGCTGCGCAAAAATATCTTTAGTTTATTACAGTATCTACGAGTGGCTGCGAATATCCGTGAGTATCCGTGTGAGAATCTGCAAATGTTTGAGCAAGTTATATCTGCGAATGTTCGTGCGAGTTTCTGTGAATGTTTGTGCGAGGATTTGCAAATATTTCCCGCGAGTTTCTTTGATTTATTAGAGAATATTTGTGCTTGTATTTGCGAATGTTCGTGCGAGTTTCTGTGAATGTTTGTGCGAGTATTTGCGAATGTTTGAGTGAGTATCTGCCAATGTTATTAATAATAATAATAATAATAATAATTCGGTCAGAAATTTCGAGGGAATACGTGTACATTAAAAAAAAAAATATATTTTTATTTAGAGTTGTAACTATTCATTTAATTTATAGGAGTTTAAAATCTGTTAAATTGTATTCTGAAGTTTAATATATCGAGAACTTCTGTTCGCGAGTTCTCGATTATTTTGTTGATATAACCGTTGTGATAGACACGAGCTCACGATTTCAGTCACCACTGTTCTCGGTAATGTACTAACGTAACATGCAATATAAAAGGAGCAATCCGTGAAATGAATTAATTAAAAATTATTATTAAAATTTTCAAAAAAGAAAGCGTTAATGAATGTTTGCGTGAGTATCCGTGAGAGTATCTGTATCAGTCTGTGTTCCCTCGCCATGATCTTGATTATTGTAGGCTTTTTAATTAATTTTATTTTTTACGTATCCGAAATGAGGAAGGGAAGTTCGTACCGGAAAACGGTGCGACACGTCGCGGCGAGTAATTTCGAGCCGCACGGTGACCATCGAGCGAAGCAGAGTCCGCCGCCGCCGACGCGTTTCAGCGGAACGCCGATTTCTCTCGAAACGTCCCAAACGATCATGTTCAGATCGGACGGCGAGCAGGACACGAGGATGTCGCCCTCGGGATGCCAGGCGACCGCCGTCACCGGCGCGTGATTTCTGTGTCTCAGGAAAGCGGCGTGACTCAGCGAATTGCTCGCAGCTCCCAACTCGATCGTCCAGACGAGAACACCCCCGTGACAAGCGGCCGCGAGCTCTCGGCCGGCGTTCGGTCGCCAGCTCATCGCGCACACCGACTTCTGAGCGCTGTGTCTCAGCACGGCTATTCCCTGGATGCCCTTCGAAAATATTCTTATCCGATCGTCCCGCGTCGCGACCGCGAGACGGGTGCAGTGAGGATGCCAAGCCAAACAGCGTACCTGAAACAAATTTCGACATAAAATTAGCGTTTTAAGGGTAAGTGAACAGAGTTTGAAGCTGCGAGTCCTTGGACTGTAGAAAAAAATTGTTAATTTAATATACCGGACTGGAAATTTTTATGCATGAACTGGCACATTAAAATGGACAATAATGGCCAATCTAGATGAAAAATTTATTATTAAATTCAAAGTACCTTTGTACTAAAATTGAAATAAGTTATTAAAAATAAAGTATTTCCGATGTTTTTAACACACTGAAGATTAATTTTTCATCACAATTGTACATGAAATTTAATATACCAGTTTTTGCATAAAAATTCCGAATTCGGTACATTACATTTCATATGTATTTTTTTTACAGTGTGGAGTAAACTAGAAAATTGGTGGAAGAATCTTGTTCTTTGCCACTAATCGGCAGACTCTCTGAAGCTACCTGTTACTCATCGCACCCTTCAAAGAACCATAATTTCTTCCATAGAATTTATCGTCTACCACTTGATCAAACAGAGTGATAAACACATAGAACGAGTTACCAGTGGAAGCATTTGAAGCCAAGCCGATTACTATTTTCAAGAATAAAATTGGCATATACATCTTTAAGCGAGAGCATTTACATAGACGCACATGTAAAAAGTCTAAAACTTACTATCCATAAATAAATAATAATAATAATTGTTAAGACAAAAATACTTTGTCGCACTCGATTCATTCGACCAATCCCTTCTGCATCGATACTCTGCGCGCATCGATACTTGAAAATACATGAATATATGCGTCTCTTCAGACCGCTCAATGTTCTCAATCGTTGTTCAAAGGTGTGCGAGCCATGACCTAAAATAATAAAAGTGATCATAACAAATAAAAATTTTGTGTAAAAATCACTTATCCTCTCCTCTATAAAGGCAATAAATAAAAAATATTGGTCAACAATGATAATAATAACGTGTGTAAGGCAACTTGTAATTACGTACCAGTGCCGTAGCCCAGTCCCTGGTCGCGGCGACGTCCGCGACAGAGTTGGAGCCCATCAGCGGCAACCCTTCGTATAACGAAGTTCTCCTCTCGACGAGATCCAACATCCAAGTGATTCTGAAAAAGAGTAGCGCGTCAGTGACATTCCGCCTTCGCGACAAAATTTACCACCCGCGAGATGGCACGAAACGCCCACCTGGTCGCCGCCCAGTGAAGAATTTTGGTAACTTGTCCCGGATCCTCAGCGGCGGCCGCCCGGCAGGCCTCGACGAAGCCCTTTTCCCTCCAGATGCTGGCAATTTTTTTGAAAACGCTGTCCTCGACCGGCAGAAACAGATCGCCGGCTCCGATCGTGCAGGACGATTCCCGCGTCGCGAGCATGTCGTAAGTGACGGTCACGTCCGGATAGTCGCGCATGTACATAGCGAACGGCTGCGTCTCTTCGTGGAGATGATTTTTGTCGCAGTAGGCGGCGGCCCCGGCGATGAGGCCGACGGTCGCCCGGTCGTCGAAAGGAGGACCCTCGAAGTCCTCCAGGGACGTTATCTTCAGCATGTTTGGAAGTTTCGCGTCGGCTGCTTTGCGAAGTCGTTCGGCTCGTCGTCCGGCGAACTTAGGCGACCATTTTTTTTTTTGCTTAGAAGGCTCCGAGAACTTGACTTGTGTCGAGGCGATCGAAGACCCGTGGAGGTCGAAACTATCTCGGTCGACCGATCGGTCAAATTGTTTCACAAAGCCGACAGGAGCGTGGACGAAAGGAGTTTCGCTCGTCGGCGAGGCAAGCCTAACCTTCGGTGCGCGATCGTGGGGCGACGGTGGCGCCGCCGCGGGCGTTCTGGGCGGCGATTGGCGGGACGGCGATTCGAAACGCGGAGGATCTCGTTGCCATGGCGACGACAGGCAGGCGTCTCGCGCAATCAGCTGTGGCGCATGCGCTCCGGCGGCTTCGCGAAAATCCACTCGGTCGGGCCGAGCGTCGGCGCGGATCGTGCGTTGTTTGGAGCGTACGGATTACGTTTCGGCACCTCGTGACTTCGTCTTCTGAATCGGGGAATTTTGTCATTTTCGCGATGGAGGAATGGACCACGAGAAATTTACAAAAATGATGGTTGATCCGTCGCGCGTATAACGCGTTTTGCTGCCGAACTCGCGCAATCAGCTGTCGCGCATGCGCTCCAGCGGCGCGAGAGGCTTCTCGAAATCCACTCGACCGCCGCCTGCCGAGCGTCGGCGACGATCGCACGTTGCTCGCAACTTTTCTTCTTCTTCTCCTGAATCGACGGATTTTATCGTTTTCGCGCTAGAGGAATCGACGATGAGAGACGTTTCAAAATTATGCTCGATCCATTGCGTGTACAAAGCGTCTCGCCGCTGTGCTCGCGCAATCAGCTGTCGCGCATGCGCTCTAGCTACGCGAGAGGCTTCTCGAAATCCGCTCGGCCGCCGCCTGCCGAGCGTCGGCGACGATCGCACGTTGTTAGCGGCGTACGAACACATTTCCTGACCTCGTGCGTTCTTCTCCTGCGCTGAATCGACGGATTTTATCGTTTTCGCGATAGAGGAATCTACGATGAGAAATTAAAGAAAAAAATGACGCTCGATCCGTCGCGCGTATCTGACGCGTCTTGACGCTGAACTCTCGCCGGGTCTCCGACGGGGTTCAATAGGATTATCGCGGACGTTTTAATATTCGCAATCGGGTTGGTCGGCGAAAAGCATCGAGCCAGAGTCCACACTTCCGGCGATAGTAGACGAGTCCCCGCGGGGGCTCGAGGGGGATGGAAGCGAGGTGGTCTCTGGGTGGGGAACGCTGATCGCGGGACGGGGTGGGGTGGGGACCGCAGTGTGCGGTCGCGACTCGGCCGACGCGGGTGCAGCTCACCAAAGCTCGTCTTCTCTCCTGCGCGACGAGTGGACGGAGGATAGGGCATACACGATAGAGATAGACCGGAGGAGCTTTCGAGCGGAGCTCTACACGCACGTAACAATCTGCGTTACAGAGAGACGATATAAACGGAAGAAAAAAATTAGATTAAAAAAACGAAATTAAAATTAATTCTAAAAAATCAAATATCGAAATTTTTTTTTTTTTTTTTCTTTCGAAGAGTTTTCTTTTTTCGCCGCCAGAGGCTACGATTTCTGAGTTTCTCGGCTCCGCGGCTCGACGGGAGAATCGAAGGTAAAGAACAAAAAACGAAAGATAAATAAAAAAAAACGGCGACGACGAGACGACTCGACGTCGACGGGTGCTGCGATACAAAAATGCAACTGCGAAGGTAGTGCGCGGGGCCGATGACGATGCCGTTCCTCGACGAGAATCTGCCTCGCTGATAGAAGAGGACAAAAAGGAGAGAAGGCGTAAAAAAAATAGAAAAAAAACCATATATCATCATCGGTGTTGCCGCGGTGTACGAGACGAGATCTGGAGCGAGAGGGAGTGAGACCAGGCCGGTCTCCTCCGAGTTATGGGCAAGGGTTACAAACGGAAAACCCGATGGAGAACCCTGAACATCGGCGGTGAGTGAGATTTAACGTGTCCCGTTACTAATTCACGCATATATCAATCGTGCATCCGTCCCTCGTCGCCCTTCCTCGGGCCGACCGATCGTTCTTTCATTATTTATGCGTTTATTCGTTCCTCGAAACGGAAAAAGTAAAAATAAAAAAAAAAATCGCACGCAACACTCGTCCTCGATTTCCAACGCGTTTAGCTTTACGAAAATTACGTCACACTGTCACAGCCTCCGAGGCGGCGAATTCGGAACACGGCGAGCCATCGGGGTTGCCACAGTGTGTTTTTACGTCCGACGATCGATCACTGATAAAGCTCAATGCACGATGTGAACCTCCATTATCATTATCACTGCCTGTGTTACTGTTATTATTATTATTACTATTATCTCGCAATAATAGTAATAACAGTAGCAATAGTAACAAATAGTAAATAGTAAAAAGTGAAAATAATAGTAGCATTCGCTATTATTTGCATCGATACCATTGCTATGTTACTATTATTACTATTACTACTGTGATCGTGTTATCTCGAGATAATAGTAGTAATAGTAATAAATAGTCAATAGTAAATAGTATAAATAATAGTAGTACCTACTATGATTTTTATCACTATTATTGCTATTATCCCTATTATCGCTATTACCGCTGTCGCTACTATTATTATATTGTCTCGAGATAATAGTAATAATAGTGGTAATAGAAATAAATAGTAAATCGTAAAAATAATAGTAGTGCATACTATGATTTTTTTTTACTATTATTATTACTATTATTACTGTTACTACTATTATTACTATCGTCGCTGCTACTATTATTTATATCACTATTATTTTTAGAAATAAATACTAAATAGTAAAGATAATAGTAGTGCATACTATGATTTTTATCACTACTATTATTACTGTTACTGCTGTTATTGCTATTATCGCTATTATTGTTATTATGATTATTATCTAAACGAAAGTTACGGTGCCCGCCCGTAATGCGGTGATTTAGGGTCGTGTACACGACCCGATATATGCATGCAAGCTGTACAACGCGGGGCTCTCCGAAACGTGGGTAAACGTAAAATCAACGCTGTGAAAAAAAAATAATAATAATCTGTCGTTATTTTTTTTTCTCCTCGCGACTACGTTACGCTGCCGTAACTTCGCCTCGTACCGATCGGATCTCCGTCCCGGTGTACTCGGGAGCGCGAACGTGTCGAGAACTCGTTCCCGTCGCTCTCGGGGCGAGTCGGTGGGTTTCGCACTTTCGCTCGCCGATACGAAAGACCACCCGCCGGAGCCAGACACGTTCGCTTCTCCATCGAAAACATCCCCCGCAGCCGGCGAGGAAAAAATACGGACGGGAGCGAAGAGATCGTTACACAGATCGCTGACTAACCGTTTCAGGCTCCGCCCGCAGCGTGCCGGAGCTTATTCCGATTTCCAATCCGCCTCGCAACGCAGACCAAGGCGCGAGTTCGATAGAAGTTTTCTTTTATTTTTGCTATTAAAATTATTCTCATTTCGCACGCTCCCTCTATTTATTTTCCTCGGAATATTCCACTCGCTTTTTTTTTCGAACGACACCGAACACAAAAGACCGCACACTCGCGTCCTCTGCCCTTGACTCGTGTAAACATGGACGAAAAAAAAGTCTCTCCTTGCCCACTCGGCGTCTCTCGCTGCGGTCTCGGGAGAAGCATGCCTTACCCCTCTCCACTGTCGTCGACGAACGCACAACCATGCGCCAAGCTTCGCTATGTTACCCAGCGTAAAGTTATTGTTTATTGTTTATTTTTATTCATTTAAATTTTTTTTTTTTTACATTTTTAGCGTACAATCGCCTTTTTTTAACGGAGTGCACGCGAGTGACACCGAGACCGCAAAGCTGAAGCGGAAATTCGAAAGCTGTGACCGCTCGACGAGTAACTCAAAGATTCATTGGGAGATGCATCGGTTTCGGTCGCTCTACCAGTCGTAGTCCTTAAGATTTTTTTTTTCTTTTTTTTTATATTTGCTTACCCGTATTCCCATGTCGATTCTTCGCAAAGTATTTGCGTGAATTTGTTTACAGTATATATATATATAATATATATATATATATATTTTTTTTTAAATTTTTGCATTCGATTGCGTATTTAGAGTCTACGATTGCATTTCGTCCTTTCGAGCATGGCGACGAAAATGTAGACGTGCAAAAAAAAATTCCTCGAAAATCGACGAACAATATTCGAAGTGTTTTTTTGTTGAACGTGTTTCTGGAATTCCAAAAACAAGCACGCGTTGCAATTTTACTGTAAAATTGTTACCTTCAATTAAAATGTTTCTAAATTTCAGGCAAAAAAAGATTTCTATAATTTTAATATCAGCTCTTATTTTACAAAAAAAAGGACATTAATAGTAACGTAAGCGAATGTTCGATGCATTATTATACACCATCGCCCCGAAGACATCCTCGATCTCACGCAGATATCTTCGGGCTAGCGAAAATTTGACGAAAGGTCGCGAAAACCGGTGCATCTTGGCAGTGCATTTTTTTTTTGGTCGAAACGAACCTATCGCTTCGGCGAATCACGTTGGACACGAAATCCAGAGCTTTCTCACGCTTCCTTGCTCTCTCACTCGCTCTCTCTCACTCCCGTCGAGAATCGCAGGCAGGCGGTTCGGCCGGGTCTGCCTCGGCCGAAGCATCGATCCGCACCGCCCTCCGCGACTTTTCCGACTCGCGGACGGTCTATACTCTCGCAACGTATACGATGTGTATACGTTAGGATAGATCTTACGACCATGTGTGTGCGCGTATGCATGTGTGTGTATGTGCGCGCGCGCGCGCGCGGGTGGAGGTTTGGATGGATCTTACGAGTATGTGTGTGTGCGTGTGTGTGTGTGCGCGCGCGCTGGTGGAGGTTTGCACACCTCCACCCATACACCTGCGCGCTCCGTCGTCGACTCGCCTAGATAGTAAATAACGCGACCTCGCCGCTTCAACTGTCCTCTCCCGTGTCCGTTTCTCGTCTAGGCGAATCTCAAGCTCCGCATCGAATTTTTTACGAGAGGTTCATCGATCATGTATTATCTTACTCCGTCGCGATCGATCATCTTCGTCGCATTCGCTTACTTTTCGATCGCGTACTAAACTACGCAACTAATAATAATAATAATAATAATAATAATAATAATAATAATAATAATAATAATAATAATAATAATAATAATAATAATAATAATAATAATAATAATAATAATAATAATAATAATAATAATAATGTTTATTGGCAAATGAAGGGGGGAGAGTGTGGCGGTTGAGATATACGCAAATTGCGTTTGGTTCTCGTACGATAGCCGCACGCACAATTGCCAAATGTAATAGCATCGTGCGCGTTTCATAATGCTGCGCATCGTCCGCCCTCGCTCACCCGCTCGTCGACGAGCTCCGAGCAGCTGGGGAGCCCGATTCTCCCCATGCATCCATCTATCTATCCATCCATCTATGCGTCTATCTATATATTTAACTATTTATAATTATATAACTGTTTATTTCATATTTGTAATGCTTAACTATTTAACTATTTAACTATTTCACTATTTCACTATTTCACTATTTCACTATTTCACTATTTCACTATTTCACTATTTCACTATTTCACTATTTCACTATTTCACTATTTCACTATTTCACTATTTCACTATTTAACTATTTAAATATTCAAATATTTAACTGTTTCACTATTTATACGTGAAGCGCGTTCTACAACTCAGAGCATAAAAAGCTGGTTGCGTAGCGTTCAAAGTCGGATTACAATGAGAGTTCATCGTTGCGGACGAATCTTTCCTGCGCCGTAGTGTGGTTTTTTCTGCTTCTTTTTTCATTATCTTTCGTTTCGTCATCGAAAATTTTGCGACGTTTGCCATTGTCTTTTCGAGCTCAAATGAACCACGTGCGAAAGT
Source organism: Ichneumon xanthorius (assembly GCA_917499995.1). Lineage (NCBI taxonomy): Eukaryota > Metazoa > Arthropoda > Insecta > Hymenoptera > Ichneumonidae > Ichneumon > Ichneumon xanthorius. Next base: position 18,806,767 of record OU824201.1, read on the forward strand.
CGTATACCATGGAAGCGTTCAGAGTCAGACCGAAATGAGAGGTCATCGTTGCGGACGAATCCTTCCTGTGGCGTATGTGGTTTTTTTTTCCTTTATCGTACGTTTTGTCATCGAACATTTTTCGACGATTACCATTGTCTTCTCGAGCTCGAATGAACCACGTGTGAAAGTCGTATACCGTAGATTCGTTCTCGTTTTTGTCTTAAAAGGACGAAAGAATTCTCGCTGTAAACAACGTCGTCGTGTTCGACACTCGTTGCGACGAATTACGCAACTTTCAGATAATTGAATATCCTCGGACGCACGTGGGGAACACTAATTCATAAGTTTCCGCGAATACATTCAATGCCACGCTTATCGACAAGGAATTATTATTATTATTATTATTATTATTATTATTATTATTATTATTATTATTATTATTATTATTATTATTATTATTATTATTATTATTATTATTATTATTATTATTATTATTATTATTATTATTATTATTATTGGTTTTACCAATCTCTTTTTCGCATGGCCCGACTCTGGTTATCGAGCCGATAACGCTCGTTCATAATTCGCAGTGTTTGCCCGGGACACTGGATTTCCAATTTTTATGTAATACGGCATAGTGCGAGTTTGTTTGCAAGGCTATTCGCGACTCGACCATATTGGTCGTTCGATTTTGAGGCGACGTGAAACGTCTGCCCCAACCCAAATTCTGAACGCTGCAATCAATTTTTTTTTTATTAATTGGATTTCCTATAAAGGCTTCGATCGGCGAGAAAAAAAAAAATCGTATCCGTCCATTTTCGTTCGCTCGTTAATTCTCACCGGCGGCGCTTCTTAAGGCCGGGCATTGTCAGTGGCGTTTCATTAAACGGCCAAAGGCATGCATCATTTTAAATACGAGATAGAAATACCGTCTCCGAGCCGGGAACTGGGACGCTTGTGGATCGCAACTAAGCATTACCCGCGGATACAATTTTGCAAACTACTATGTACCACATAGTGCACACTTAAAAAGTCATTCGAAAACTGTTGGCTCCGGCGAACGTTAATTTATGCATGTATCCATTCATTTTTTATTAATGACACATTATCTTCGATGCCTTTTGACTTATCTTTCGTGTTTGTTTACACTCAGCGCAATAATCATGTGTGCATTTAGTAACGCGTTATTGTAATTGAAGCGAATAAAAGATCTTTCAAGCCCCCACCCCCCCCAAGACATTTTTTACTCAGAAATGATATTTTCATAATGATATTCTTCATAGTTTTCTTCAATCTGTACAACGCAATAAATAGCAATAAATTTCAGGCCCGCTTCGAATATGAACAATTATCAATGAACGTATTTTCATTTAAGAGATTTACCGGAAATACGTCACTTCCGGTTTGGAAATAACATTTTGCGACCGGAAATGACGCCATACCGGAAATACGTTAATCCCGGTTTGGAAACATCATTTTTCGACCGGAAATACGTCACTTCGGATTTGGAATTCCCATTTTTTCGACCGAAAGTAACGTCTCACTGGAAATATATCACTTCCGGTGTGAAAATCTCATTTTTCGACCTGAAATACGTCACTTCCGGTTTGAAAATCTCATTTTTCGACCTGAAACACGTCACTTCCGGTTTGAAAATCTATTTTTCGACCTGAAACACGTCACTTCCGGTTTGAAAATCTCATTTTTCGACCTGAAACACGTCACTTCCGGTTTGAAAATCTATTTTTCGACCTGAAACACGTCACTTCCGGTTTGAAAATCTATTTTTTCGACCTGAAACACGTCACTTCCGGTTCGCCGATCTAATTTTTCGACCGAAAGTGACGTCATACCGAAAATACGTCACTTCCGGTTTGCCGATCTCATTTTTCGACCGAAAGCGACGTCATACCGAAAATACGTCACTTCCGGCTTGCCGATCTCATTTCTCGACCGAAAGCGACGTCATACCGAACACATCGGGCATGCGTCATTTCCGGTTTGAAGGATCTAATTTTTCATCAATTTATTTCATTCTCGAGTTCGAAAAATGATCGACGAACATATCTTTGTTCCAGAACGCGTGTCTAGCGATATATTATTTTTTTTAATTGCCCGATACAAAGGTCCCCAATGAGATTTCCCATTTTCCTCTTTGCCGTTGTTATTTCCTCGTTCGTACGACATATCGACGCTGCCGCACGAGTCGATCGATCCAATACCTCGAGAATTCTGATTAACTTCTCGGCATTCCCGCGTCGCCGAGCAAACTTTACTTCCCTGTTGCTCGCTTTGTTTTTTGCCCTCCCTCGCCGGCGTCGAGTTTCCGTTACACGCACATTATTGCCGAAGCTCTCGCTGGCCGCACCAGTTAAGCTACCTGCAGTCGATGGGATCGGCGCTCGCCGCTTCTTGTCCGACTTCTTTCGCGTGCAATTTCCAATCGAGAAACTATGCAATCGCGGTTCGCGATCCGGCAACAAACCGAACAATGCCGAGCAACGGCGCCGCGACTGAGCTGGCTGGTCCAAAGTAGACGTAACTCAACTCGGAGACCGGCGAAACACACTTCGCATTGTAGCAAAATCGAACGTTGTAGACTTCTCGTCGTTAGGCACGTCGAACACGTGCCAGACGTTCGTCTGTCGCTTGCCACGGCGTCTTTTCTTTTCTCGCGAAGAAAGCCGCCGGATTTCCCGTTCGCCTCAACTGCGACGGTCTGTGCGCATGGAAGAATGCTTAAAAAAAATTGAAAAAATAAATAAGTTGTTCGTAAATTTTTTTTTCCTCTTCGGTCGCTCGAAGTGAAATCGGTAAAGGCGATTTTCACTGCTCCATCCGGATGACACTCTTCAATTTTTTTTTTTTTATTCATGTTTTTAATACGATTGCGAGCGATTGGAAGAAAGTGTCACGATTACGTTGCGTTTCGATTTCTGAATGCTTTACCGATGGAAATAAGAGAACTGGTACGCAGAGGTGCAATAAGTTGCCTGAAAACAGCAATTGAGTGGATACGAGGAGCAACGGAAGCAAATATTGTGGAATTTACGTAGAATGAATCGTTATATGGAATCGTTATTTTGTTTAAGATTTTATATGCATGGAGGGTTACTCCATCAACCCTGCGATGTTTGTACCTGAAGATTTAAGATATATAAAATACATACGAGTGATATTCGCGTACGAGCTTAAAAGCTTCTGAGGACAAAATTAATGTATGTAAATAGTTTGTACTTACACCCAGAAAATAATTTATTTGACTGCCACGGTTTATTTGGTTTAAGTAAAATATTTATTTGATTTAAGTAACTATTTATTCTAATTTAAATAAATATTTATTTGAATCAAATAAATATTTTACTTAAACCAAATAATCGGTGGCTGTCAAATCAATTTTTTTTCTGGGAGTAATCAATTAATTAGTAATAATAAAGTAATAATAATAAATTTAATTAAATTTAATTAAATTAATACAAAAATGATCGAGTATTTTAACTGTATTAACGATATTTGTTTCACTTATAATGTACTAGCGGTTATGTTGGCGCGCGCCATACGCTAAGTCCCATTGGGTGACCGCTTCCATCCACTCCATATGGAATGGAATTTTGGAATTTCAAATACATTCTATACGCTATAAAAACCGAAATTCCGAAATTACGGGATATAGAGTGGAATTTCGGATTTTCGAAGTGCACTCTATATGTCATAAAAATCGAAATTCAGAAATTATAGAATATAAACGAAACTGTTTGGCGGAGCAATTTCGAATTACACAAACGCGCTATCTACTCAGGTCCTCAACGAATAACTATTAAACTTCATCCCAAACTTCTCTTCCACTTGCACCTCATTATAAAAATCAAATCCATTGTCATCTTATTACTTTCACTTATCTGGAATACACACTACTAAACAAAACTTTATTTGTCTCTTTATATCTGTATTTTTTTTTGTACAAGGGCGTGTACGTATAAAAATTAATAAGTAAATATTATTTTCATATTTTTTAGGAATATTTCCTAAATATAAATGATTGAAAATATTTCGTGGTATGTGGATATGTATAAAATGTGCAAACATATAAATGCATAATAAATGCTCGATGTATGCACAGTAAATAATGAAATTCGTTTCGCCGAATTCGATTATGCGCCGGCAGAAATGCGCGAAACCGAATTTCTGAGTACAACTGCAGGTCGTGTGAATAGCATCGAGTGGGTGGGCCGAAATTTTCGTGCCCGATGCGTGGCCGGGTGCGTGACTCGTTCCTCTTGACCGACGCACCGGGTCTGTTACGTAAATTCTTCGATGCGCGCTCGGCGGTATTTCTGCTTTTTTTTTCTCTCGGCTCTAAAACTCGAGACGAGAAAATACAAGGTTCGACCGGCATTTAATTATAATTGACTCGGGCGCAGTTGGACTGGAAGAAACGAGACCCGTGCTTGTAACAGCGCGTTGTCGCGGTTGGGAGAGCACGAGACACGAGTACGGGTACGAATTCTGTTGGCGATGATTTACGAAGCTCCCGAACCTTACGACCACGACCGGTGCCAAGTTTAACGTTCGCCGTTCATCAAAGACCGATATTGTTGCAACGAGGAGATTAAACGAAGCAATCAAATGAAAATAGGCTCAATATGTACATATGTAAATATATTATATGTATGTAGTAGGGCTTCTGGTTGATCGCGCGCTTACCACGCTTTAAGTGTCTCAAAAGCTTACTTAGAGTAAGGACTTAATGAATTAGGGAATAATCAAGGTCAGGCCCCATGTGACAGGATTTCTCGTAAACTAAATTGATAAATCTAATTAGAGTTACACATTATTTCGCTTTGACACGACCTCTTTCTCCTCGACCCCCTCTCTAAAAGGACTTAGAAGATTTCAGGGTGGGATGCCACCCAAAGGTAATTAGAGTATTTTAGACTGAGAGGTAACTCAAAGGGACTTAGAGTATTGCAGGCTGAACAGCAACTCAAAAGGACTTAGAATATTTCTGGATGAGAGGCAACCCAAAGGGACTTAGATTATTTCAGGCTGAGAGACCACCTAAAGGGAATTAGAATATTTTACGCTGAGAGGCCACCCAAAGGGACTTAGAATATTTCAGGATGAGAGGCAAGTCAAAGGGACTTAGAATATTTTTGGCTGAGAGACAACTCAAAGGGACTTAGAATATTTCAGGATGAGAGGCAAGTCACAGGGACTTAGAATATTTCAGGCTGAGAGACCACCTAAAGGGAATTAGAATATTTTACGCTGAGAGGCCACCCAAAGGGACTTAGAATATTTCAGGATGAGAGGCAAGTCAAAGGGACTTAGAATATTTTTGGCTGAGAGACAACTCAAAGGGGCTTAGAATATTTCAGGCTGAGAGGCCACCCAAGGGGATATTTGAGCCCCTCTATAAAGAGACTTACAATGTTCCAGACCTCCCACTGTCACAAAGGGACTTAGAGTATTTTAGACTGGAGCGCTATGATTGGTCAACCACACATCGGTATTGTTGACCGACTTCACGCCCCTATAATTAGCCAACTTCACGTCCCTACTATTGGCGAACTTCACGGTCCTATTATTAGCCAATTTCACGCCCCTATTATTGGCTACCTTCGTGTCCCGCCGATTCTTGATACCGCGGCGGCTGCGATGGCGACAACGGCCAGCATTTTATATATTATTTGATTTGACGTATTCTTTATTATGGGACAAGCCATTTTGCATTATGTGTGTACATTCGAGTCGTAACATTGTGAATCTATACAAATTCAAGATCGTTGATTACACCGTTACTTAGCCCTATTAGTTCTATTATAGCTTTGTGATTAGTGTTACATATATAGTTTAATTGAATTTTAGATACAGTAGAACCTCGCTTATCCGACTTTCGATCAACCGAGCCCCCGCCTTATCCGAGGCACCCAAGTCATCCGAGCCCTCCGCGTTAATCCTTTGAAACATACATTGTTTTTATGAGTGTGAAGTTTTGGATATATCGATTGGTTATTAATGCATTTTTTCTGAATTCAAAGTGGTGTCTCATCTGCAATATCTTCAAAGGATTAGCCGAGTTGTAGGCTCGGATTATACGGAAAACTAGGGTAAAACGGCTAAAGCATCGATGCCCGCCTTCGGAGTAGTTCTGTTATCCGTGTTATCTACGATTTCACTTATCCGGTCACGCTCTCCCCACATTACCTCGGATAAACGTCGAGAAGTCAATGGAGCTCGTAGGGTTCGACCTGTTCCATGCTGGGTTAAAGAACATAGACTCAAAAACAAGAAAATAATATCGCCCACGCAGGCTCGGTAGGTAAAGTCGTGAATTATAGTCGCAACGGTGACAGAGCGCTATAATTATTTCCTCACATCGTTGAGTTCGGTAAAGAGACTCTCGTCATAATTCGCCTTCGAGGATCTGGGAACTGTTGACTGAAACTAACGTTAGTTATTCTGAAATGAACGCTACGCTGCGATGCTTGTTCCGCGATTGCGTAAGCTTTGGGGACTTTTCAGCCGGCTTAAGGGGATGCTGGAGCTGTTTTTTTTACTTTTTTTAAACCTGCTTTACCTGTTTTACCGACGGACCGAGACAATTTTTCAGTTTCGATTTAGCATTGTTAATATTCTGCACATATGCATCAAATCATGCAGGATTATGATATTGACATAAACGCTTCGATGTGCAGTCGAATTTCGATAGAAAACTTACAAGGAATTGACTGCATGTTTCGGACAATCACCTACACCGATAAAAAGGTTTGATAATATCAACTAAGCTGCGGTTGCGGGTGGCGAAGGAAATGTTTGGTCGATTGAACAAAACATTTTTTACAATCAATAACAATGAATAACAGTGAATTCAACTAAATATTCGTTCAATCAATTAAATAGTCGGTCACACGACTAAATATTTGTTCAATCAACTAAATTATTCGTTCAATCAACTAAATATTCGTTCAATCAACTAAATATCCGTTCAATCAACTAAATATTCGTTCAATCAACTAAATATCCGTTTAATCAACTAAATATTCGTTCAATCAACTAAATATTCGTTCAATCAACTAAATATTCGTTCAATCAACTAAATATTTGTTCAATCAACTAAATATTCGTTCAATCAACTAAATATTCGTTCAATGAACTAAATTATTCGTTCAATGAACTAAATATTCGTTCAATCAACTAAATATTCGTTCAATCAACTAAATATCCGGTCACACGACTAAATATCCGTTCAATCAACTAAATATTCGTTCAATCAACTAAATATTCGTTCAATCAACTAAATATTCGTTCAATCAACTAAATATTCGTTCAATCAACTAAATATTCGTTCAATCAACTAAATATTCGTTCAATCAACTAAATATTCGTTCAATCAACTAAATATTCGTTCAATCAACTAAATATTCGTTCAATCAACTAAATATTCGTTCAATCAACTAAATATTCGTTCAATCAACTAAATATTCGTTCAATCAACTAAATATTCGTTCAATCAACTAAATATTCGTTCAATCAACTAAATATTCGTTCAATCAACTAAATATTTCTTTCAATCGATCCAAATATTTCTTTCAATCGATCCAAATATTTCTTTCAATCGATCCAAATATTTCTTTCAACCGATCCAAATATTTCCTTCGCCACCCGCAATCGCAGCTTAGTTGATATTACCAAACCTTTTTTATCGGTGTATGTTAACCAGGTAAATGAGTTATGGTAAAAAAATTCTTGCCGCCCCAACGATTATTTTTTCTCCGTGCGTGTCAATGGCCGCGAAAAAAGTTTATTGCAGTTTTGGTTACCGACCGCGGTATTTCGCTTTCGCCTCAACAAGGCAGCAGCTCGTCGTGTCTGACATGCAAACTTTGTTACTCGTTACTTTCATCCCAGACGACGAATTCTACGAAAGATAAAAAAAAAATAATAATAAAAAAAAAAAATAGTTAACAACTCGGCTTCCGAAGTTTATCGTAATGATTGTGTCGCGTTATTACTACATCGTGTCGCAGTGGCGACGACGTGCGAATCGCTAATAGTCTATTACGTCGCCGCACCGGTGAGTAACACGCGAAGGTACGCGCATAGAATCGCCGGTCGCTTGTCACTTCCGGAGCGTGTAGATACAGCAATGTGTGAAAGGTTAAAAAAAAAAAATTAAAATCTCACTGCCGTCGATAGAGGAGGGCGGGGAAAAATGGGACAGTGGGGCAAAACGGTATAGTGAGAGCAAAACTCAATTTTCGAATAATTATTGGATGCCCCATTTTGTCCCAACGATACATCCGACTTTTCAAACCCGTTTTGTCCCCCTGTGCCATTTTGCCCCTCTCTCCCCTACAATGGAATTAAATTTTTCATTTTGTTAAATCCGTATTTGTGTAAAAAAAAGTGAGCAGTGCGAATGAGCAGTGGATTTGAAAAAAGTCCATCTTACCCCGCAGGCCGATGTTCGCCACTTTTACTGTATCTGAGGTAGGCTGACGTTGCAACGTAACGTGTTAGTACGCACAGGCTCGCGTAATTGTTCAATGAGCGGCGGTGCAGCTCGGAAGAGCCGCGGCAGCAGCAGATACGGCAACGTTTGAGACAGTTGAAAAAAAAAACCTTACTGCTATCGATACAAGGAAGCGACAATTTTTTTAGAATTTTTATATCCGGATTTGTGCAAAAAAACAAGTGGTCCATCTTACCCCGCAGGCGCACGTTCGCCACTTTTAGGAAATAAATTTTAGATCTTCTTATCCGAATTTTGGTTACATAAAAAAACGGGCGGTGGTCCATCTTACCCCGCAGGCCCACGTTCGCCACTTTTAGGAAAGAAATTTTAGATCTTCTTATCCGAATTTTGGTTACATAAAAAAACGGGCAGTGGTCCATCTTACCCCGCAGGCCCACGTTCGCCACTTTTAGAAAAGAAATTTTAGATCTTCTTATCCGAATTTTGGTTACATAAAAAAACGGGCAGTGGTTCGTCTTACCCCGCAGGCCCACGCTCGCCACTTTTAGGAAAGAAATTTTAGATCTTCTTATCCGAATTTTGGTTACATAAAAAAACGGACAGTGGTCCATCTTACCCCGCAGGCCCACGTTCGCCACTTTTAGGAAAGAAATTTTAGATCTTCTTATCCGAATTTTGGTTACATAAAAAAACGGGCAGTGGTCCATCTTACCCCGCAGGCCCACGTTCGCCACTTTTATCAAAGAAATTTTAGATCTTCTTATCCGAATTTTGGTTACATAAAAAAACGGGCAGTGGTCCGTCTTACCCCGCAGGGCCACGTTCGCCACTTTTAGGAAAGAAATTTTAGATCTTCTTTTTCGAATTTTGGTTACATAAAAAAACGGGCAGTGGTCCATCTTACCCCGCAGGCCCACGTTCGCCACTTTTAGGAAAGAAATTTTAGATCTTCTTATCCGAATTTTGGTTACATAAAAAAACGGGCAGTGGTCCGTCTTACCCCGCAGGCCCACGTTCGCCACTTTTACCCTATGCGAGGTACGCGGTGACGTTGCACCATGCCGTATTAGTACGCACAGTCTCTCGTAATCGTTTAATGAGCGACGGGGCAGCTCGGAAGAGCAGCGGCAGCAGGAGGAGAAGGCTGCCGATGTTTTTCCGCACGAAGCTCGAGCAGGCCGGTTCCTACCGGACCGAAAGAGCCTGCGAACGTTTTCATTCAGCTGCTCGAATAGATCACCGACCGCGGGGACGCTCGCAGCATGTGGCATTCCATTCTTTCTCGCGAGCGAGTCGCCGTTGCGTATTGTGCGCGGGTGCTGTTTAACAGTATTATCATTAATAATAAACTAAATCGGGACGAACGACGTGTGAGACGTGCCGCGTCTCTCGTCGACGACGAGTGAAACCCAACGCGCTCGGTTATCACTGGATTCGCACAACGAAATGAGTTTTGTGTACCGATGAAGTTTGCGCGACACGATAGCCACGATAGCGCAACGTTTCCATGCAACGGAGAAATACCATGACGAACGTATAACGCGGATCTGTGATTTCAATTCTTAATATAGTTTCAGTGCAAAATCGGATTGATTATTGGGTGTTGGATAGATATATCTGTATATTTTGGGCACATAGATTTATATACCTTGGATGCATAGATTTATATATTTTGGACACATAGATTTATGTATTTTGGGCACATAGATTTATGTATTTTGGGCACATAGATTTATGTATTTTGGGCACCTAAATTGATATATTTTGGGTGTATAAATTTATATATTATGGGCACATAAATTGATATATTTTGGGTATATAAATTTATATATTTTGGGCACATAAATTGATATATTTTGGGTATATAAATTGATATATTTTGGGCACATAAATTGATATATTTTGGGTATATAAATTGATATATTTTGGGCACATAAATTGATATATTTTGGGTATATAAATTTATATATTTTGAGTAAATAAATTTATATACTTTGGGCACATAAATTTATATACTTTGGGCACATACATTTATACATTTTGGGTGCATAACTTTAGATATGGATACATATTGGATACATAAATGTATTGTATTTACGAGTCAGATGTCCGAGACGCGTGGTATCGAAAACATCCAAAGCATCAACAGTGCCACGCGATATTTTCTTTCCTCTCAAATACGCAAACTCTTAATTTCCAACGATTAATCTTGAAAAAAAAAAAAATCCAAACGTTCACATGAGCAATAAAAAAAACAATATCTTGAAACTCCAACCGACATATCCATAATTCCAATGCAAAATATTTCTGTCTGAACAATTCCACCGAAAACTATTTCCGTCCCACTAATTATAACGAATAAAACTAACGAAAATAATTCCCTCGTACCGATTTTCTAAAAGTCATGTTCCGAGAAAGCTTCGTAGAAAAAAAATAGCGCGTGACTTGCGCCCTTCCGGCTCTGAGCGACGCCTTTTTTTCCTCGTCGCGAGTGCGTTACGCAAGTATTAAATATACCCGTCGTCTCAGACCTTAGATTTTTTCCGCGAAACGTTTTACCGGCCTATGAAATTGGAACGTGTTTCTCGCCGTTCGGTTATTCGAGATAACGGTTCGGGCGTTGCGCAGGCTGCGTTGGTGCGGGGCTCTGTGACGCGCGCAACTCTCGCGTCTCGTGACATCCAAAAGTCGGTGTTTGACGAGCAGCATGTGACCGGCCTCGTGGCCGCCCGTTCGCCGCTCGCGCTCACGTGCTATTCATAAACCCCGCACGTACTTACGTGCGTGCGAGCGGGCAATTTTCTGGCGTCGCTCGAGCCTCCGTTCGGAGACCGCGCAGTGCAATGTGCACGATGGTTTCTAGAATTTCAGCTTACGCGCTCGCTATATGGACGGTCGTCTCGTAACAGGCGTAGAGCGGAGCGCGAGCAAGCGCCGCCGCGACGGACCTTGCCACCGTTGGTAATCGCGCCGATGTGCGGCCTGGGCTTCGAGTGCTGTTGCGTAATCGGCTCGGTTATCGCCGCGGGAACATTTCGTGCGGAGAGAGCATCCCGTGTGGGAGGTCTGTGCTCCGTGAAATCGGCTCACGTGCGGATCGCTCGTGGCTCCCGAGCTCTTAAGGTGATGTTCTGTAAGGACAAACTGTACCCAATGCAGTTTTAAGGTCGCTGTGTCGCTTCGGGCTCGTTTCGCATAAGTTCGAGAAAAATAAGAGAAAATTCCAAGTTCTCGATGGTATAAAAATGTGAAAAAATTCATGCATGTTAAAGGTACTGGAAATATTAAATTTGCATAATAATAATAATTGCAAAATGTTATCAAGAAATTAATCAAAAAATGATGTCCTGTAACGATAAACTGTACCCAATGCCGTTTTAAGGTCGCTGTGTCGCTTCGGACTCGTTTCGCATAAGTTCGAGAAAAATAAGAGAAAATTCCAAGTTCTCGATGGTATAAAAATCTGAAATAATTCATGCATGTTAAAGGTACTGGAAATATTAAATTTTCATAATAATAATAATTGCAAAATGTTATCAAGAAATTAATCAAAAAATGATGTCCTGTAACGATAAACTGTACCGAATGTCGTTTTAAGGTCGCTGTGTCGCTTCGGGCTCGTTTTGCATAAGTTCGAGAAAAATAAGAGAAAATTCCAAGTTCTCGATGGTATAAAAATCTGAAAAAATTCATGCATGTTAAAGGTACTGGAAATATTAAATTTGCATAATAATAATAATTGCAAAATGTTATCAAGAAATTAATCAAAAAATGATGTCCTGTAACGATAAACTGTACCGAATGCCGTTTTAAGGTCGCTGTGTCGCTTCGGGCTCGTTTCGCATAAGTTCGAGAAAAATAAGAGAAAATTCCAAGAATACGTACGATTTTTCGGATCTTACTGTCAGGAGCCCCAACAGGGGCAAAAACGTATAGAGAAATACGTTTGTCTGACAGTTAAGGGGTTAATATTAATTAAATAAAAAATAAGGGGTTAAGTTAATTTTTTTTTTAATGCAAAGTTAATAAAAAAATCTGAAACAGTAAAAGAAAAATTATATAAAAATCTCTGGGAAAAACCCCATTTTCACACATTGTGAAATAATAGTAATTTACGTTACGAGTGCGATAAAACTTTTTCTGACGAGCGTGAGCTTGCAGCACGAGCCGACGGTGAGTGCTGCAATCACGCGAGTTCACAAGGTCTAAAAATTCTTTCAAGGGTGCTGATCGCGTCCGGTCAAGAGCCGATTCTTACATGACACGTATATAAATTTGGCTTTACGCAAGAATTTGTTTTCGACCGTTCGAGATAACATTTTTTTAACTGTTCAAGGTTCATCGATTACTGGCAGAAATAAATGTTTTATTTATTGTATTAACTTTATTAGTTTTCATTAATTGACATCCGCTTCGCGCGAGAATTTTCTTGTAACCGGAAGTGCAAGCAGAATATCCCGTGAAAAAAAAAATCAATTACATTTATTAATTAAGTTACGCAATAATTTATAATTATGAAGGCAATCGAAGAGAATTAAACTCTAAAATTAAGTGACCTGTAAGTGACCCGAGTACGAAACATCCTCAAGTTCCATTACTTTCGCTCCCCTTTCTTCGTCGCTGTCTCCGGGGGGAGCGCCCGAAGGGTTGAAGACGAGACGGAACGGCGGAGACATACCGGCTGGCCGGTCTAAGCGCGCCGGCACGGCCAGATTCTTTGCCTTCGGCAGCGATATCGGAGGACACTCGCGTTGCTAGGTAGAGCTGATCGATCCGAATACGCTGTCGAGCACTGCACGCGCTCGATACATATACATGTACATATACATATACATATACATATATATATACATATACAAATACAAATACATATACATATACATATACATATACATATACATATACATATACATATACATATACATATACATATACATATACATATACATATACATATACATATACATATACATATACATATACATATACATATACATATACATATACATATACATATACATATACATATACATATACATATACATATACATATACATATACATATACATATACATATACATATACATATACATATACATATACATATACATATACATATACATATACATATACATATACATATACATATACATATACATATACATATACATATACATATACATATACATATACATATACATATACATATACATATACATATACATATACATATACATATACATATACATATACATATACATATACATATACATATACATATACATATACATATACATATACATATACGTATACATATACATATACATATACATATACATATACATATACATACACGGGGGAGTTGTGCTATATATCGTGCAATATGCTCGCCTGCTGCGGCGGCACGAGAATCTCGGTGGTGGCTGCCAGACTTCCAGTATTCGATTCGAAGCTTACGCGTAATGCTGCGTCTAGACGACCCGCCGGGCTATCACGCGTTCACGTGAACTTTGCCGCTCGTCCAACCTTCTGCGCCGAGTACGGAGAACGCCGTTTTTTTTTTATTTCTTTTAGTTTCCAATTATCCGAGCAATCTTGGCAAGTGTTGTTTTCAATCGCCATTCGCGAAATTTCGAGGTACGAGCGTTGTTGGAAAGATCCGCCGCTCTTCGGAGAGCGATAGATTTTTTTATTTGCTTTTTCTTTTACTTTTACTGTCTTGGCGAGTCTATAGTAGTTTTTTTTTTTTTTTTTATTTAATCGTCATGTGCGAAATTTCGGTCCTTGCGAGTTTCAAGGTACAAAGGGCTGTTGGAAAGATCCGCCGCTCTTCGGGGAGCGATCGATTTTTTTATTTGCTTTTTCTTTTACTTTTACAATCTTGGCGAGTCTATAGTAGTTTTTTTTTTTTTTTAATTTAATCGTCATGTGCGAAATTTCGGTCCTTGCGAGTTTCAAGGTACAAAGGGCTGTTGGAAAGATCCGCCGCTCTTCGGAGAGCGATAGATTTTTTTATTTACTTTTTCTTTTACTTTTACAATCTTGGCGAGTCTATAGTAGTTTTTTTTTTTTTTTTTTATTTAATCGTCATGTGCGAAATTTCGGTCCTTGCGACTTTCAAGGTACAAAGGGCTGTTGGAAAGATCCGCCGCTCTTCGGGGAGCGATAGATTTTTTATTTACTTTTTCTTTTACTTTTACAATCTTGGCGAGTGGTTTTTTTTAATTTATTTTTTTAAATTTAATCGTCATGTGCGAAATTTCGGTCCTTGCGACTTTCAAGGTACAAAGGGTTGTTGGAAAGATCCGCCGCTCTTCGGGGAGCGACAGCAGGGTTGTTAACCCAGGTAGAACCCGCGAGGTTATCGACTCTTGACCGCCGGGACGTATTAAGCTGCATTGGACCTAGATATAGCGGGACTGACGAGTCTATAGCTACGTTATTTTTTCAATACTTTGAAGAGGTATTTTTGCACCGCGACAAAGTTTGTTACGAGTTTGTTATGCGACTACCCGGATGCGCGTGTAGTTTCTGCATCTGACAGCTGACCCGTTGATGCCTTGTGCTTGAATTTTCATCGGTTCGCTTGTAGAGTGCGAGAACTTTATTTGCACGGTGAAACAGATGCAAGAACAATAGATGGTTAATGAAAGTGTAAGGGCGTTGTCGTGGCTAGAGCGCTTGGCGCCCCCGCTTTGGACTATGGAATTAAGAAACCGGAAATTTACATTTCCGGAGACTTGACGGTAGTACGTCACTTCCGGTTTGGAAGTCTCTTCTTTCAATCGGAGGTGGCGTATTTCCAGTATGATGTCACTTCCGGTAGAAAAATGAGATTTACATACCGGAAGTGACGATTCCCGATATGCCGTCACTTCCGGTTGAAAAAGGAGATTTTCAAACAGGAAATGGCGTATTTCCAGTATGATGTCACTTCCGGTAGAAAAATGAGATTTTCAAACCGGAAGTGACGATTTCCGATATGCCGTCACTTCCGGTCGAAAAATGAGATTTTCAAATAGGAAATGGCGTATTTTCAGTATGATGTCACTTCCGGTAGAAAAATGGGTTTTCCCGACCGGAAGTGACGGTCTTCCGGTGTCAGGTACCTTCCGGTCGAAAAATGAGATCAAACCGGTAATGACGTCAGTTCCGGTAGAAAAATGAGATTTTCAAACCGGTAATGACGTACCTTCCGGTCGAAAAATGAGATTTTCAAACCGGAAGTGTCGTATTGTTGTCATGACGTCACTTTCGGGAAAAATGGGATTTCCCGACCGAAAGTGACGGGTTTCCGGTATCAGGTCACTTCCGGTCGAAAAAAAGAGTGTTTTTAGACCGGAAGTGAAGTATTACTGGTCGAAAAGGGGCTGCTGTGGGAACATGAATTGTAAACTTTTTTGCGCGATCTTTTGACATTTTCATGAATTCGACAAACGACCGACGAAACGTTTGCGAATTTCTTAGCGAACTATTATATCTAACGTGGCACGTTGGGGATGCACCGAGTCACCGTCCCTTCTCTATACAGTGTCCAACGGTGTCACGAGAGCACATGCTCCAGACTTCGACTGGCTTCCGGATTAGCGCTTCGGCTATTCCACTACTCACCTCGCACTCGCCTCGTCGACGCTCAGTGCGAGAGAGGGACGTAGAGGTTTCACTTTTTTTGATATAACAATCGGCGTTGCCACAGAGCGTAATGTCGCGGAACGATAAAGAAACTTTCGGGTCCAAACTCTCGCAAAGTCCAAGCTCGCCCAATCCAATCTGTCTCCGCTCGAGACGATTTTTCATCGGCCACGTTGCAACATTTCGATTGCGCTCGGTCAAACAACACATCGTGCCGATGCGAATGTAAAAAAAATTCAACAATATTATTTTTTAAATAATTCGTCGGAAAATGAGCGCAGAGAGAGAACTCGCTTTCTCTGTAACAAAGCTTTCTTAATGAGATTCGCGGCCGGCAGTGGAGAATAAGGTCGATCTGAATGAATGTTCCATTTCTCTATTGGAACAAGCCCAAAAACCTCTCTTATTTTCTGTTCTTTTTTCCCCGTCTTATTCATCGTTTTCGAGCGTCGCGATCGTGAATAACTGCTCCTGGGATCCAAAATCAACTCGCGGCGCGCACTATCGGGGGTCGGAGCCAAGGCACGCATTTTTTTCCCTCAGTCGTGCCGAAGTCCATTCGTTTAGGGGAAATGTCACACAGCGACTGCTCTATTTTTGGAACTAAAAATCACAAGTGTTATAAAGCAATGAATGGGGCTTTTTAAAAGAATTGGTAATCATTTTTTTCTCCACATGTATTCCCAGATACATAAACTTAAGCACTCTAAAAACAAGCGTGTTGTTTCAAGACGCTTTACGTGTGTAGATCGTGTAGTCAGTTTTTTACATGCTTCATGGGGTGTTGATTCTCGGCACATGTCGAAGTGTGTCAATTTTGCACTCTTTACGTGCATTGTTTTAATACGCTTTCTACTGTATCTGAGCCTCAACCGCTGCTAGCAACATGACCCCCCTCATTAAAGAAATCGAATGAAATCGAATACAATTAAATAAAATCTAATGAAATCCAATGAAATAGAATGAAATCCAATGAAATAGAATGAAATCCACTGAAATCAAATGAAATCCAATGAAATCCACTGAAATCCAGTGACATCGAATGAAATCAAATGAAATGAAATGAAATCAAATGAAATCAAATGAAATCAAATGAAATCAAATGAAATCAAATGAAATCAAATGAATTCCAATTAAATTCACTGAAATCCAATGAAATCCAATGAATTCCAATGAATTCCAATGAAATTCACTGAAATCCAATGAAATCCAATGAAATCCAATGAACTTAAATGAACTTAAATGAACTTAAATGAACTTAAATGAACTTAAATGAACTTAAATGAAATCCTCTGAAATCCACTGAAATCCAATGAAACCCAATGAAATCCAATGAAATCCACTTAGATCAACTCCTGCTAGCGACATTCCCCCACCACCCCCGTCATTAAGAAGCGTCGACCACGTGACTTATGTTCTTAATGAAAATAACACGTTGTACATAGATCGACATCACGCCGGACGGGGGCTTTCCAGAGTGGATGGGTTTACGAGGTCGCTCGAACGAGATCGAGAACAATGGGAGAGGAGCTTGACTGCGGCCCGGTGCTGGCCGTAACAGGACTCCGTTTTTCCGCGTTCGTTAATCGCTTCGAAGCCAGTAGCGCGCTTCGGAGCTCCTCTCGGTCTACGTCTCTGCAAACTTCGGTTGCGAACCGTTTC
This sequence comes from Ichneumon xanthorius, assembly GCA_917499995.1. NCBI lineage: Eukaryota > Metazoa > Arthropoda > Insecta > Hymenoptera > Ichneumonidae > Ichneumon > Ichneumon xanthorius. The sequence goes on from OU824201.1 coordinate 18,824,522, forward strand.
ACGGTCATAGCCTCTCGTTACTCTGCACTCGAAAAACGAATTGCGACGGAGAAACAATCTTCCGTCACGTTTCCGTGGATAGCCAGAGAGCCGGCTGAAGTGTCGACGATCGGAAGGCGCGATGTCGAAACGATATAAAAAAAAAAATCCCGGTTGAGTGGAATACTTCAAGCGGGTATATGCGAAGCCTTTGAATCGAAGAACCCGATGGTCGAAGCCTCGAAGCTCGACATCAAAGACCTTCGCGGTCTTCGCGCTTGCCAATCGCAAAGTAAAAAATAATTCCGTAAAATTGGAATACAAAATTTGGTAAAAATAATTTTGTTAAGTAAGTGACGAACTCTTTTGTTCTGGTTTGAATATAAAAATCTGTTCTTTTATTTCCCTTGCCATTAAGATTTTTTTTCCTAACGCATGCACGTAAAATACGCCTTTCCGTTGAAGTGTGCGCAGAAAAGCTTTTTTTCTCGCATTGTGTGCGGGAAAAATACGATTGCGCATGCGTACGAACGCAATATGGTGTTTTTTCCCGCACTAGTGCGAAAAAGTGCTTTTTTGCGCACGCTTTCCAAAAACGACAAGTGTGATTTTCGTGAATTTGTTAGGAAATATTTAGACACTTTCACCCTTGTCAAGAACTCGCTTTCTACGTCCTTGTCATACAAATAACCATAGTTTGTACTTTTGTTTATAAAATTAGAGCCGGATGGTGCGAATGGAAAATTAAGAGATTAAAAATTGTGGACGTTTGTGGACAGTAAGTTTATTGTAAAAAGTACAAACACCCGTTTAGTAATTATTTTCGTGAGATTTTTATAAGTGTAAAGTAAATCGATAGGGTAAAAGTGGTGAATATGGCCCACCTCGATTAACACGTAAATCAATGATATATGGACCGGGCCATATTCCCCACTTTTACCCTACTATAACACGGTATTTTGCGACCGAGTGCAACGAAATAAATTTTTGTTGAGATGGATTTTTAATTGGGGTGTGCGCGGTTAATATAGTTCGATCCGGAAACCATCGATTCACGTGCGGGGGTGGGCCATATCGACCCAGTCGACTCTACGACTAGTTGTAACTGTAATAATACAATTCTATCATTATATATATAAATTATCATTATATGTATAAAAAAAATTAATATAAAAAATAATTATCATTGTGATATAATTATATTCATTATAATTTTTTTTTCGACTTTTGCCAATTGTCGGAGTGGGTGAGATATTTCGTGAATTCACTGATATTTGTTCGCCCTACTGCAGCCTGCGAAGCTTTGATCTCGGCTTATCGGCTCGGGCGTCGGGGGGGGGGGGGGGGGGGGCATATTCACCGCTTTTATCCTACGAATCATTGTAGTAATAATAATATATTCATGCCACAATTATAATTTTAGGTACTCATTTAAAAAAAGTTAATTCAAAAATATAAAATAATGACAATAATAATATAATTGTATTAATGATAATTAATTTTTTTTTCGACACTTGTCAATTATCGCGATGGGTCAGATATTTCGTTGAATTACTGAAATTTGTTCGTTCGACTGCAGCCTGCGAAGCTTTGATCTCATCCGATTATCTCGGGAGTTGGGGTTGGGTGGGTTATTATTACCAATTTATATTGTTTAATATATTACTTCAAATAAATATATATAATGATAATATGACATAATTTTGTTACTTCTATTACGACTAGTCGTAGGGTGGGCCATATTGCAACGAATATAGAAATGAGGATCGACCGAGACACACGATAGTACGTAGATGACTGGAATAGATTGATAGGACAAATGACGAACGGACATATTATCGATTGACGAGACGACGAGAGTATTGATCGGACTTTGAAAGATAGAAGACCTCTGACAGTTCGAACTTTACATCAATAGTGGCGGTTGTGCCTAATAATATCCGCCCAAAAAACAAATACGCGTGTCGTTGATCTCGCTCGTAACAATATAATAATAATAATAATAATAATAATAATAATATCAATAATAATAATAATATTTATTGTGGCTGCTCAAGTGCATATATTGGTTTTTATTCTTCCTATTTACAAAAATAATATACTCCAACATATAGTTAATATCATTAAAAATATTTCATAAGTACACTGAGAGAAGGATCTAGTAAAAAAAATTACCGATCATCTGAGAAAAATTACCATAGCACATAGTAGTAAGGTGCCAGGGCGCCGCTTATGGCAGAAAGTCTCAGATTTCTAAGAATTTTTACCATAATATCTAAGAAAAATTCTTATAAATCCGGTACTTCCTACCATACGTCGCACCCTAGGCGCCCTACTACTAGTGGAGAGCGGGGCAAAACGGTACAGCTGGGGTAAAACTCAGCTTTCCAATAATTTTTGGATGCCCCATTTTGCCCCAACTATACGTCCGGATTTTCAACACCGTTTTGCCCCACTTACCATCACCGCCACCCTCCAAAGCTTATTCGAATATTGTGTTTGGTCCCATTATCCCGTTTTGCCCCGCTCTCCCCAATGTGCTATGCGATACAGTAAAATAGGGGGTAAAACTCAGCTTTTCAATAATTTTTGGATGCCCCATTTTGCCCCAACGATATGTCCGGATTTTCAACACCGTTTTGCCCCACTTACCATCACCGCCACCATCCAAAACTTATTCGAATATTGTGTTTGGTCCCATTATCCCGTTTTGCCCCGCTCTCCCGTATGTGATATGGTAATATCTCTCAAAACCTAGACAGTAAGGCATAATGTAAGCACCGGCAAGACCAAAGTGTACAGTGTAGGGTAAAAGTGAGGAATATGGCCCGGTCCATATACAATTGATTTACGTGTTAATCGAGGTGGGCCATATTCGCCACTTTTACCGTATATGTAAAACATTTCTAAAGCCATAAAAGGCAAGAATGGTTAAAAAAAATAAATAAGAAAAAAAAAATCTCTCAAGCGATATAGTAATTTTTACTAGATCCTTCTCTCAGTGTACAATCCCCTCAAGCTGGTCGCCCAAGCCCTTATATTAATGACAATTAATTTTTGTGCGCCTTTTGCCAATCATCGAGTCGGGTGATAAACTTCGTTGATTCGCTGATCTTCGTTCCTCGGCCCGCTTACTGCAAGACTTTGATCTCGTCCGATCGGCTCGGGCGTCAGCACCGGGTGTTGCTCTTCGAGATGCGTTACTTTATAGTTACATGCCTTATAAAATTACCTTCAAGTTACATGCCTTATAAACTTACCTTTAAGTTACATGCCTTATAAAATTACCTTTAAGTTACATGCCTTATAAAATTACCTTTAAGTTACATGCCTTATAAAATTACCTTTAACTTACATGCCTTATAAAATGAATGCTAATTAATTTTTGTGCTCCTTTTGCCAATCATCGAGTCGGGTGATAAACTTCGTTGATTCGCTGATCTTCGTTCCTCGGCCCGGTTACTGCAAGGCTTTGATCTTGTCCGATCGGCTCGGGCGTCAGCGCCGGGTGTTGCTCTTTGAGAAGCATTACTTTATAGTTACATGCCTTATAAAATTACCTTTAAGTTACATGCCTTATAAAATTACCTTTAAGTTACATGCCTTATAAAATTACCTTTAAGTTACGTGCCTTATAAAATTACCTTTAAGTTACATGCCTTATAAAATTATCTTTAAGTTACATGCCTTATAAAATTACCTTTAACTTACATGCCTTATAAAATTACCTTTAAGTTACATGCCTGATAAAATTACCTTTAAGTTACGTGCCTTATAAAATTACCTTTAAGTTACATGCCTTATAAAATTACCTTTAACTTACATGCCTTATAAAATTACCTTTAACTTAAATGCCTTATAAAATTACCTTTAAGTTACATGCCTTATAAAATTACCTTTAACTTACATGCCTTATCAAATTACCTTTAAGTTACATGCCTTATAAAATTACCTTTAACTTACATGCCTTATAAAATGAATGCCAATTAATTTTTGTGCTCCATTTGCCGATCATCGAGTCGGATGAGAAACATCGTTGATTCGCTGATCTTCGTTCCTCGGCCCGCTTACTGCAAGGCTTTGATCTCGTCCGATCGGCTCGGGCGTCAGCGCCGGGTGTTGCTCTTCGAGAAGCGTCCCGTCTCGTGGGATGCTTCGGGGGCTTTGAGGGACGGCAATGTTCTCGTGGAGCGTGGTCGAATGTTTTCGACAACGTTCCTAGGCCGTTCTATAACTGTCCAACGTTCCAAATCGGCTTGTTGCCCGCTCGGCCATCGTCATGTGCCTACGCGCTGCGCTGGCTCTCCTCGGCCTCTCGTGTGCAGTCTCGGTGGTCGTTGCGTCTCTCGCTCACGCACCAGCCTCGCGTCGTTTGCGTCCGCGAGGACGAAGACGACGATGATCGGGAGGAGAACGCGAGAAAGGAATGGTGAGCCGCGCTCCGACCGAGGCCCCAACCGCGTCTATTCTTCATTTCGTCGCCCCCTGGCGCGTGCCAACCCTTCGGGCGAGCTTGGAGTCTCGGGCCTCTGGACCGCGCAGTGGATGCTGCTAAAAGACCAACGAGTAATGGACCGAGTCGGCGAGATCCTCTCTCGCTCGGCCATTCCGTCATCCAGAAATAATAACGTCCACTCTCGGCGCGTCTCGCTGAGACGGTGTCGTCAACCTCGACACCACTCACTCGTCAAACTTCGCGTCGCGAAGTCAAATAAAGTGAAATGAAATGAAATTGTAGTGGTACATGTATGAGAGATATTTAGCTATAAATGTCGACGGTGTATAACAGTTTTTACATAGATATTTTGTAGATACTATGCAACAAAATAACAAAACTGCCAATCGAGTGGAGTCCTTCAGCTCGGACTTCTCTTTGGTTTAGCATGGTGGCCGCGGTCAGGGAAAACCGGGAAAACCGGGAAAAGTCAGGGAATTTCAAAATTGGACAGGGAAAAAGGAAATTCCTTGACAAATTCCCGAACCTTCTATAAGTAAATAAAAAGTACATAAAAGTGTCAACCTTGACACCACTCACTCGTCAAACTTCGCATCGTACAGTAAAATAAAGTGAAATGAAATGAAATTGTAGTGGTACATGTATGAGAGATATTTAGCTATAAATATCGGCGATGTATAACAGTTTTTACATAGATATTGTAGATACTATGCAACAAAATAACAAAAATGCCAATCGAGTGGAGTCCTTTAGCTCGGACTTCTCTTTGGTTTAGCATGGTGGCCGCGGTCAGGGAAAACCGGGAAAGCCGGGAAAAGTCAGGGAATTTCAAAATTGGTCAGGGAAAAAGGAAATTCCTTGACAAATTCCCGAACCTTCTATAAATAAATAAAAAGTACGTAAAAGGGAGGCTTAAAAAAAATTGGGAACATTTTGAAAAAATAAGATATATAGAATTAAACATTAATACAACAATTAGACATTTTCGTTTGCATCGTTATTTAAAAAAAATTTAAATCGTTAGAAGTTTGGTCAGGGAAAATTTTTAACTGGTCAGGGAAAAGTCAGGGAATTTTTTTCCGGGGAAAAAACGGCCACCATGTTTAGTATGAGATATGGTACAGTGGAACCCCGATTAACCGGGATGCTCGGGACCGAAGAGTCCCCGGATAATCGAAAGCCCGGTTGATCCGAACTAGACAGCGAAACTATATAAGTAATTAATGGCTAATGATACAACTTTATTTTGACTAGCTGCAATGACATTTGGTACAACTTACACTTAATTGTTCAATAGTGTGAACTAGAATGTCAAGCTTTGGATTTTTTTGTCATTAATAGTACGTAGGCTAGGCTTTTTTCAGAAATACCCAGTGGCTTTGGTTTGCACGTGAATAAAGGATAAATAATAGTACATTACGATACTAGTGCGATAAAACTTTTTCTGACGAGTGTGAGTTTGCAGCACGAGCCGAAGGCGAGTGTTGCAATCACACGAGTTCAGAAAACGTTTTACGCACGAGTATCGTACGAAATTTTATTTCACAAGGTGTGAAAATGAGGTTGTACGCACGCGAAGCGTGCGTAAAACCGCATTTTACGCACGGAGTGAAATAAATAAATAAATCGAATCGCCCTGGCAAGTCAAGCGACCATCTTTAACGACTATCAAAAAACCCAAAAAAAGACTGGTCGTTTTGTGACACTTTTCGTCCGGAATAACGACCGAAAAAATAGACCAATTTCTAGGTTGAGTATGGGTCGTTTTTCCATCAATGACCGGAAAATGACCACAAAAACGACCGATGTCTGAATTACTGAAAAAGCTCTAGGTTGGGTAGTTTTGCCGGCGTTGATCAGTAAGTAACCGGAAAGACGACCATGTTGAGAGTTTTTCTTTGGGTCGTTCTTCAGGTCATTTATGAAAAACTACTTGCAAAGGGACAGTTGACGAGGACTCAGGTAAGTCGTTTTTCATAAAAGACCCGAAGAACGACCCAAAGAAAACCTCTCAACATGGTCGTCTTTCCGGTTACTTTCTGATTAACGCCGTCTAAACGACCCTATCTATAACTTTTTCAGTAATTCATACATCGGTCGTATTTGTGGTCATTTTGCGGTCATTGATGAAAAAACGAGCCATTCTCAACCTAGTAATTGGTCTTTATTTCGGTCGTTATTCCGGACGAAAAATGTCACAGAATGACCAGTCGTTTTTTGGGTCATTCAATGGTCGCTTGACTTGCTAGGGCGAATGAAATCAGATGGGGTTGAAGTACTCAGGTCGATGGCCCTTTGCCAATGTATGTGATTATCCTTAGGTACAATATTTAGTACGAGACAATAGACGTAAAAAAAGGTATATCATTGTCAACACATTTTCGTTTACGACTACTACAAAACTAAAATCTTGAAAGAAGGAATGCACGCGGTAAAGTGGACAAACTAACGGAGGGTCACAATTAGGCCGCGAGGGAAGGACAGCGAGGAGAATCCATCAACGATCCACGGTCTAAATATTCCAGATTGGAATTCTGCGCAGGCTCGTGACGCACGAAAAAGCTCGACCGACCTCTCTACGAGCGAATGGCAACGACAATGACGAATATCGAAATTCACCTTGCGCGAACTTTTGACGAAAATAAGTAAATAAAATTGTCCCAAGCAGGAGATTATGCTGGGACTTCCGGTGCATGAAATTTAACGAATTGGTCGGCAGTGACCGAGTAAATTTCATAAATTGCCGAAAAAGCTCGTCGGACCTCTCGACGAGCCGATGGTAATGACAATGACGAATATTGAAATTCACCTTGCGCGAACTTTTATTATTATTATTACAAACATTATTACAAATATTATTACAAATATTATTACAAATATTATTACAAATATTATTACAAACATTATTACAAACATTATTACAAACATTATTACAAACATTATTACAAACATTATTACAAACATTATTACAAACATTATTACAAACATTATTACAAACATTATTACAAACATTATTACAAACATTATTACAAACATTATTACAAACATTATTACAAATATTATTAGAAATATTATTACAAAAATAAATAAATAAAATTGTCCCAAGCAGGAGATTATGCCGGGACTTCCGGTGCACGAAATTTAACGAATCGGTCGGCAATGACTGAGTAAAAATTGCACGGCAACCGAACAATCTCGAACACCGTCCAAGTTATTCAACGACCGATTTTTATCACATTTTTTTTTTTTATGATAAGAGAAAATAAAAAAAAAATAAAAGTAAATGACAGCGAACTTTAAACTTCGGATCCTCCCAGCCCGATAGGGGTTGTGGAAGAACGACGGAGAGATACGCCCGTTTCGAGTCGTCACTTTTCCCCCAGGTGCCCTTTCGACCCTAGTCTATAGATACGCGCTAGACTCGCGCAACCCTCATCGCACGATCGCATTGCCCCAGTTAGCGTTCACTTCCTTCTTCGGCTCGCGAGTTAGACTCTTTCTCCCGTTTTATTGCTCGGGGCTCAATGCTCAAAGAATCACCAGGGCAGTAGTGTAAAAAAAAAAAAAAAAAAAAGATGACGAGAGAGTCTAGAGATGATTTGTTCGACGGGGGAAAAAAGCAAGGAAAAGAAAAAAAAAAATGAGGGAAACAATTTCAAAGTGGATATAGAAGGTATAAAGAAGAGGCTCTAGAGTCGGTAGCTATTTTTTTTTTTTTTTTTTTCTGCTTCGTTGTGCACGACCACAAAGCACCCTTCCATGGGTAGAGCCGTTACATTCATCTCGTGCACTGGTGTGATGCAACTAAAGTTTCCAACAACGTTACTTCATCCGTCAATGCGCCGCTGCAGCCGACTCGTATCCGCGTATAAGATAACTCGATAATTCATGTGCATACTCGTATAGTTAGCGTACCTCGCTTGTCCCCCCCCCCCTCTTTTCCCCCTCCCTCGTTGGTTGTAGGCCGCTGACTTCCGGGTGCGAAATCGTCAGCGAGAGGCTTCATCGATCGGTACTTCAAACCGGAAACATCGATCGCGACTTTCGAATAGAAATGCTAAGGCGTCGCTGATAACGATAGTTGCTGCGATGTTAAATACGAAGTAATTATAAGATAAATTAGATAATATACGAAACGAAAAATAAGATAAATTTGTTAATGAACAATTTTTAAGCGGCAATGTTTCATATCCGTTCTTCGATTTTAAGGCGATTCTTGCGAATAGTGTTCAGTTTGGATAAGTTTGAGGGAAACGAGAGGGAATTGGAAACACTTCTGGGTAGTAAGAAAAAAATTGAGCGTGTTGAAGATGCTGAAAAGATTAGTTTGGGATAATAATGATTATTCCAAAATGGTATTAACTAATTGATGAAAAAATTTAATTGTTCAACAAATCTCCCGGAAATCTAACGTTTTTCTTTAATGAAAATAATTCTTTTACTTTTCTGAATACGTATGATTTTTTTCAGATTTTTAAATACACTTTGATTTTTTTTGTTATATATTAGAAAAATGTATGGAAAGTCACGAAATTTAAAGTGGATTTAAAAAAACTGAAAAAATTCGTACGTATTCAGAAAAGTAAACGAATTATTTTCATTAACAAAAGTTCGGTTTCGGGGAGATTTGTTGCACAATTTTTCTTTTTCACTAATTCGTTAATAACATTTTGGAATTATTAGTATACAAAAAAAAAATCTTTCCAGTACCTTCCAAATGATCGATTTTCTTCCGACTTTTATTCCATCGAGAAGTATTGCAATCTCTCTCATTCCTCTCCCGAACTTGGGTGGCGTCAGACACAGCGAAAGGACCACCTTAAGGTAGAACTCGCGAATAGTCTTCACTTCCTATAAGATTGAGAGAAATTAAAAGAAATTGCAAACCCTTCTTTTATTTTTCATCAATCTATTAATGACATTTTCCAATTATAGCACCAATATAGCACCTTTAACACGCCCGATTTTTTTCAGATTTTCACCATCTCAGAACTGTTTGCAATTTAAGGACATCAAAATCGCAAAACCGACCACCCTCTCAAAGTCTCCAAAACTTATGCTCAGCACTATTAGCAAGTAGCCTACCTTGCCTCGATCCCCGTTCATCCATTATTTTTCTCATGCCCTCGGAGACTATTGGCGTTTCGTCAGCAGCCGCCGGGAGAGTTGTTGAACAATTTAATTTTTCATCAATCTATTAGTAACATTTTCCAATTATTATAAAAAATTAATAATTTCAGCACCTTTAACACGCCCGACTTTTTTTTCAGATTTTTACCATCGAAAAGTGTTTGCAATTTAAAGACATCAAAATCGCAAATCCGATCACCCTCTCAAGTCCCCAAAACTTACGCTCACACTGAGAAAAAGGATAGTATTTCTCACTATATCGAATACGTCCCAGGGCGAACGTCTATATAGATGGTTTCTGATAGTGCATATTCAATTGGTCAAATCATAATTGTGGTTGCAACGAGGATTTTTTGTCATAGTCGTAACTACAAAACATAGACGTTCCCCATGGGAACTATTTTTCATGGTAAAAAGTCGGTATTGTTGCTTTTACTATGTCATTTTTTTTTCTCAGTGCAGCGCTATTAGCAAGTAGCCTACCTTGCCTCGATCCCCGTTCATCCATTATTTTTCTCATGCCCTCAGAGACTATTGGCGTTTCGTCAGCAGCCGCCGGGAGAGTTGCGTCACGGAGCACCCCCGGTGCATCCCCGCCATTCGTTTGTGCCAGAAGCTTTCGTGATATGGCAAAGCATTCCGCTTTCCGCGGCCTCCAGACGGGGGTTGCTGCAACCTGCCAGGGGGGCGGGCGGGGAGGGGGGGGGAGGTTGTATGTCGGAAAGGGTGAGCGTAGGTGGTAGGTTTTTTTTTTTTGTTTTTCGATCGTTCACATTTCCTTCCCTCGTCTGCTCCGGTTGGCTCCTCCGGTCGTGCTCGAGCGCCGTACGGCCATCTTGAATGGCCGGCCTCTTGCGCGACACCGGAAGCGGCGCATGCGCGCTGACGCTCGTCCCCCTCTGCTCGATACATCCGGCGCGCGCTTATCCGTCTTTCGGCGAAACAACCCCCGACGTCCCGGCAGTCGACGAAGGGTGGTGGCGGAAGCGGCGGACCGATGCGGCGCTCCCTCAAGAGCGCAGCTCTTCTCAGCCGCCCCCGCAAAGCTCTCGCAGCCGATAAGCTCAAGCGCCACGTTTCTCACGAAGCTTTGAAAAAAGTATCCTTGAAAAGTCTACCGAGGGGTCGATGAGGAGGAGGGAAAGGTCGGGGTCAGTGCGTACCGAAATTGTGCCGGTCCGGCGAGGCCCGGCCGAACCGGAAGTGGCACGGCCGGCGTGGCTGGCAGCAATGGCGAATCGGGGCTGATCGTTGCTCGAGGAGTTTTTGCCGATGCGCGGACCTTTCGCGCTCTGTGGGGGTTATATCGTTGCCGGTCTATTGAGGATATCGTTGAGCGTTGGGGTTGATTTGTGATTACGCTATGGCGCGTTGAGGGGGGAGCTGGGTCGAGGATTGGGGTTTGGATTCTTTTTTTAATCAAGAATGTTGGGAATTCGGTGCTCGAGAGTGCGTGTGTATGTGTGTGTGTGTGTGTAGAATTTTTAGCATATTCGGCAAATTTAATATATTTAAGATATGGACATTTAAAGCTACCTGCGCAAATCTGGCCGGTCACGTGACTTTGATTTGGGTTTTGGATTTTTTTTTATAGATGAATTTTGCAAATTAGGTGCTCGAGAGTGCATGTGTATGTGTGTGTGTGTGCAGAATTTTTAGCATATTCGGCAAATTTAATATATTTAAGATACGGAAATTTAAAGCTACCTGCGGAAATCTGGCCGGTCACGTGACTTTGATTTGGGTTTTGGATTTTCTTTTTATAGATGAATTTTGCAAATTCGGTGCTCGAGAGTGCATGTGTGTGTGTGTGTGTGTGTGGAGAATTTTTAACTTATTCAGCAAAGTTAATATATTTAAGATAGGGTAAAAGTGGGGAATATGGCCCGGTCCATATATCATTGATTTACGTGTTAATAGAGGTGGGCCATATTCACCACTTTTACCCTATGGAAATTTCAAGCTAACTGCGCAACTCTGTCCGGTCACGTGACTTCGATTTCGGTTTGTGATTTTTTTTTTATTGAAGAATGTTAGAAATTCGGTGCTCGAAAGTGCATATGTGTATGTGTGTGTATGTGCAGAATTTTTTACATATTCGGCAAATTTAATATATTTAAGATATGGATATTTGAAGCTATCTGCGCAAATCTGTCCGGCCACGTGACTTCTCTTTGGGGTTTGGATTTTTTTATAAGAGAAGAATGTTGGAAATGCGGTGCTCGAGATTGCATGTGTGTGTGTGTGTGCAGAATTTTTAGCATATTCGGCAAATTTAATATATTTAAGATATGGGAATTTCAAACTAACTGCGCAACTCAGTACGGTCACGTGACTTCGCCGAGTTACGGCTTTCAAGCTGTAGCTCGAACACTGTTCTTGGAGTCTATATCATTGTAGTACAATATTTACAATATTTACTATGAACTTTTTCCGTTAGGCTGAGGATGCTCCGCCGTGTAAATTGTCCTCTATAGTTTTTGTGTGGATCGAGGCATGTATCCGTAAGGGGAAATTGAGCACTTATGAATGCGAGAGAAACAGAGTAAAAATATTGGATCCATTTTTCATGAAATGGTTCGTTTTTCATGAAATGTTTCGTTTTTCATAAAACGTTTTATGCTTGAAAGCCGTAACGAGCCCGTTTCCGATTAACCTAAGATGTAACAAAAAAAAAATGCAAATGTCTCTGCAAATAACACGTTCGAAAACTGAAATTCTACGACCTTAAGTGTAAACCCTACATCGATGTTTTTTTTAATTAAAAATAGTGCGCCGATAATTTTCAATGATTTACCGACATTTTCGAAATTCAATGAATCTCTCCGTCCTGTATATTTAGACTCTGCAACTGCTTTGACGAAGGGGTGGAACGCTCTCTGAGAGATAAAAATTATTGAAAAATTCTTCATTCAATGAATACAATTTATGTGCTCAGTTTCATTGTAATCGGAATTTCATCATTCGAATATCCAATTCATAAAAATTATTCGAAATATTCGGATTTTTGTGATATTCATGAATATTCGTATTGTTCGAATTTTTTTTAATTACTCATAAATATTCGAATTATTCGAATTTTTTAAATATTCAATTCGATTCAATTCAAACGCTATTGGCACACCCCTATTGAAAAAGAACTCCCAATTCCCTATGGATTGTTTGGGGCGCGGCGAGGGTCATCACGTTCTGATTGCCAGTTGCTACGTGGTGAATTCCAAAAAAAAAAAAGTAACGACGGAGACAATGATAAGGGTGAAAGACAGAGGAAAGAGAGATTGGGCACGCTTCCAATGCTCGCACGACGCGGTACGTGACCGCGAGGCGTGTGGTATGCGTTCGCAAGCTTCGTCCTCTTCTGCGAGAGGACAAACATGATTCGAACCAATCGCACTCGCGGAACGTATAGTTTCTGTCCCGTATCGATCGATCCTCCCGTACAAACACATGATTGGCAATAGAGTGAACTCATTCGTCGAGGCCTCGGTGCTTGTAAATAAATAACTTACATAGAGCCTATAATGAATTCAATCTTCCGAATGTTTTCGCATGGCCATAAAAAAATTGATTAAACATCTCACCCGGCCATTCCCGGGGGTTAATCGGATCTCTCGGAAGAGCGCGACAAAAAAAGTATATTCGAAAAGTATATTAAAAATAAAAACAAATTTAATCTTTTTATTATTTTCAATATTTTCAATATTTTCAATACTTCCAATATTTTCAATACTTTCAATATTTTCAATACTTTCAATATTTTCAATACTTTCAATATTTTCAATACTTTCAATATTTTCAATACTTTCAATATTTTCAATACTTTCAATATTTTCAATACTTTCAATATTTTCAATACTTTCAATATTTTCAATATTTAAACGGATATATCCATTATGTTTATCTCTTTTATGCTTCTATTACGTTCATGTAGGAATTGTATACAATATATTTGATATATGAAAGGTATTTTTTTCAAGTGCCATTCCACAATGGTACCAAGTACCACGCGTCCGAGGCACAGATTTGCCTTCCATTATTTCCCTTTCCATAATTCACCGTCCAACCGACTAATGGACAGAGTCAACGAAAATTTTTCATATCTGAAACAAATTGAGCCAATTAGCAACGGCGAGTTGGCAGAGAGAGGAGTTCTCGCGAGTTTAGTCTCGCGCGTAGAAGACCTCGTGGAACGAGCGTGTCGGTAGTCGGGTTAGGAAGATCAACGGGCATCCTCGGTGTCTTATAACTATGTCCGAGTGTGAGGTCCGAATTAGCGCGGCGTTTAGTGTACCGGTGCCAGGAGGATCGAGGCAGACGTTGGCTGGAGTCTCGGGCGGTGGCGGCGAAGAGTCTGCCGGGGTCGTTGACCCCTTCGAGCGTTCTCTCGCGGGATAGGGTCGGGACCCGATGGACGAACACTCTTCGTCCTCTACGTCGGTGTCGGTTTAGCTATGGCTAATCACTCGTTACCACCCCCTCTCCCCCGCACGCGAAATTTTTAACGTTTTTTTTTTACTTTTACAATTAACACAGAGAAAAGTAAACAGCGAAATTTTAGCGATCTTTAGATTCCAAATTCTAATTACGCTATTATTATTATCATAACTAGTGATTATGTTGGCTCACTCGAAGTATTAGCGTGAGTATTAGCGTGAGTATTAGCGTGAGTATTAGCGTGAGTATTAGCGTGAGTATTAGCGTGAGTATTAGCGTGAGTATTAGCGTGAGTATTAGCGTGAGTATTAGCGTGAGTATTAGCGTGAGTATTAGCGTGAGTATTAGCGTGAGTATTAGCGTGAGTATTAGCGTGAGTATTAGCGTGAGTATTAGCGTGAGTATTAGCGTGAGTATTAGCGTGAGTATTAGCGTGAGTATTAGCGTGAGTATTAGCGTGAGTATTAGCGTGAGTATTAGCGTGAGTATTAGCGTGAGTATTAGCGTGAGTATTAGCGTGAGTATTAGCGTGAGTATTAGCGTGAGTATTAGCGTGAGTATTAGCGTGAGTATTAGCGTGAGTATTAGCGTGAGTATTAGCGTGAGTATTAGCGTGAGTATTAGCGTGAGTATTAGCGTGAGTATTAGCGTGAGTATTAGCGTGAGTATTAGCGTGAGTATTAGCGTGAGTATTAGCGTGAGTATTAGCGTGAGTATTAGCGTGAGTATTAGCGTGAGTATTAGCGTGAGTATTAGCGTGAGTATTAGCGTGAGTATTAGCGTGAGTATTAGCGTGAGTATTAGCGTGAGTATTAGCGTGAGTATTAGCGTGAGTATTAGCGTGAGTATTAGCGTGAGTATTAGCGTGAGTATTAGCGTGAGTATTAGCGTGAGTATTAGCGTGAGTATTAGCGTGAGTATTAGCGTGAGTATTAGCGTGAGTATTAGCGTGAGTATTAGCGTGAGTATTAGCGTGAGTATTAGCGTGAGTATTAGCGTGAGTATTAGCGTGAGTATTAGCGTGAGTATTAGCGTGAGTATTAGCGTGAGTATTAGCGTGAGTATTAGCGTGAGTATTAGCGTGAGTATTAGCGTGAGTATTAGCGTGAGTATTCACGCGAGTATTTGCGTGAGTATTTACGCGAGTATTTGCGTAAGTATTCACGCGCGTATTTGCTTGAGTATTCACGCGAGTATTTGCGTAAGTATTCACGCGCGTATTTGCGTGAGTATTCACGCGAGTATTTGCGTGAGTATTCATAGGATTATTTGTGTGAGTATCTGTGAGAAAAAATATAAAAAATTACTTTATAAAAATATAAAAAATTACTTCATAAAAATATAAAAAATTACTTTATAAAAGTATAAAAAATTGGCCTTGAAAAAAATGATCGCCGGAAACTGTGAAAAAAACAGTTCCTGCATCCGAGTGTAAAGCCTCGGAGGGTGTCGTGCGACTTCGATACAGTTCTATCGGGTCGTTCGTGAGGCGGGCGTATGAAAACGAGGCTTTGCAAACTCGAAGGGCCGAAGGGGTGGACGAGAGATCTCGAAGTTCGAGTGCACAATGCCCAATAGTGTTCAACGACTCGTCGAGAATGGCTTCGGGCCATTCGCGTTGCGCACAGAGATGGAGCGATATATCTTCGTACCATCGCGGGCTATTCTAATTCGAGAACTATTCTAGTCTCGGTCGCTCGGCGAGAGAGCGTCGAGATGAGAGCGCCTCGGTGATCGGCGGCATCTCCTCGGCGCCCTCCCTCCTCCCTCAGCCCCTCGTTCACCGTTTCAGCCAGTCTCGTTTCGCGCACTGCCTGCGACAGATATCTACAGTAGTTTTTCCTCCGCCGCACGGCCGTACTCTCCGCCGCTTTGCTCGTTCTTTTTTTTTTCTTCTCATTCATCGAAAAACGCTCCGTCGTTACGTAAGAGCGCGCGACCGACGCCTAAAACTATATTCGAAAGTTGTCGACTTCACGCTCTCCCCTACACGCCTCAACGATCTCTTGTCGAAATATTCGTAGTGATAATAACAATAATATAAATAATATAAAAGGGGGAAAAATTATAACTGTTGAAAAAAAAATCGTAACTGTTGAATAAAAATTATAATTGTTGAACAAAAATTATAATTGTTGAATGAAATACAACTGTTGAACAAAAATGATAACTGTTGAATAAAATACAACTGTTGAATAAAATACAACTGTTGAATAAAATACAACTGTTGAACAAAAATGATAACTGTTGAATAAAATACAACTGTTGAATAAAATACAACTGTTGAATAAAATACAACTGTTGAATAAAATACAACTGTTGAATAAAATACAACTGTTGAATAAAATACAACTGTTGAATAAAATACAACTGTTGAATAAAATACAACTGTTGAATAAAATACAACTGTTGAATAAAATCCAACGGTTGAATAAAATACAACTGTTGAATAAAATCCAACGGTTGAATAAAATACAACTGTTGAATAAAATACAACTGTTGAATAAAATCCAACTGTTGAATAAAATACACCTGTTGAATAAAATACAACTGTTGAATAAAATACAACTGTTGAATAAAATACAACTGTTGAACAAAAATTATAATTGTTGAACAAAAATTATAAGTGTTGAACAAAAATTATAACTGTTGAACAAAAATTATAACTGTTGAACAAAAATTATAACTGTTGAACAAAAATTATAATTGTTGAACAAAAATTATAACTGTTGAAAAAGTTATAACTGTAAAAGAAGAAGCAAACAAACGAACAAACGATTATCCAAGGTGTCCGGTGCCGTTACCGTGGAAGCGGAAGTAGAGTGACCGGAAGGAGGGAGAAGAGGAAGAACGAGGAGAGGAGCCAGCTGGGAGGAGTGAGAGATGCAGTGGCGCCGACAACGCAAGATCACCCACGTGATCGGCTCCTCTCATCACGTCCTGCTATTAGCGAGGTACCAAGACGGTACGAGCCATTCTCACAATGAGACCGAACGAGATAGAGGATACATACATATATGTGTATACATACTGTTTATATATAGTCGATAAGTTTAAGCGACCGCGCGACCCGCGGTCTTTCGCGCACCCGCGAAGCTTGAACTACGACCCAATTAAGAAGTGCGAGAGGCGCTGCTCGTCGAGACCTTTGACCGCGTGGGCTAATAATTAAATGGCGGCATTCGCTCTGTTGGTATTCAAGGTGATGTGAAACATCACCTTAACGAAAACTGTACCGATTGCCGTTTTGAGACCGCAGCCCTCCGACGGAAAAGGAATCGGCAGAGGCAGGGAAAGACACTTTGACTTTTTGTCAGCGGTCTGCGCTCTCAAAACGGCATTCACACACAGAAAAATAATTTATTCGATGCGCTGACGCGAATAAATATTTATTTGGTCTAAACGAATATTTTAATTGATTCAGTCTTAAGTTCAAACTTAAGACTGAACTCAAATTGGATTGTTGTTCCAGTTAGACCTTAAGTTCGAACCCAAGTTCGAATTTAAGATCAAACTCAAGTTCAAACTTAAGGTCAAACTCAAGCTCAAACTTAAGATCAAACTTAAGGTCAAACTTAAGGTCAAACTTAAGGTCAAACTTAAGGTCAAACTTAAGGTCAAACTTATGGTCAAACTTAAGGTTAAACTTAACGTCAAACTTAACGTCAAACTTAACATCAAACTTAACATCAAACTTAACATCGAACTTAACATCGAACTTAACATCGAACTTAACATCGAACTTAATATCGAACTTAATATCGAACTTAACATCGAACTTAACATCGAACTTAACATCGAACTTAACATCAAACTTAACATTAAACTTAACATCAAACTTAACATCAAACTTAACATCGAACTTAACATCGAACTTAACATCGAACTTAACATCGAACTTAACATCGAACTTAAGATCAAACTTAACATCGAACTTAAGATCAAACTTCAGATCAAACTAGGGTTCAATCGTAAGTTCGAACTGAAGATAGATCTTAAGAACGCAATGAAGCTCGAGCCAAACTTTGATGTTAAGTTCAAACTAATGTCTTAAAATTCGATCCGGAGTCCGTTTGGTAAAAAAAAAATTCCCAGCGCTGAGAACAGTTGAAAGAAATAAGAGAAAATAAATGAAAAGAAAAAAAGGTTTCGAGACTGACCCGAGCGATTAATCGAGCTCGCGACTTGTCTGCCAGCGAGCGTACGATAAAATGTGTCGCAACCGCTCATTGTGCGTTCGCGTATGCATTTGATAGACGAACGGGCGGTGTCACTGGGTTGCGGCTTGGAGTGCCTCTAGTCGCGTGTCCCGTTTCTTCTCTCCGCGTACGCACTGTGTGTGACACAATCGCACGCGACCCTCCGCTCTCGACATAGATACTAGAATATTTACGCTCGTATATAAGCCCGATTATCGTACGCGCCCATCTGTGCACCTGGCTGTTCGGCGGCGGAGCGGCTGATCGCACGGCTCGTCTTTTTGCCCAGTGCGGGTTTACTGAGCCCATTAAAAAAATCGACCGAATTACGCCTGTCGACTAAAATAGAACGCGATCTTGCGCATTATCGGGAATAGATCGGGTGTCGCGATAACGCGGATCCCTTTTGTATTTCCATAATTGCCTGTTACATAATTATTCACTGAGGAGGCGCGAATTTTATTTATTTATTTATTTATTTATTTATTTACGGTCCGCCCTTTTACAATGAAAAAAAAGTTGAACGTTGATGAAAGTTGAAAGTTGACATTTTTATAACACTTTCTCATAATGTCCCTTTATTAGCAAAGCTTCTTCTATGAGAAAGCATTTAGGGTATTTTTGGCTTCCTCGTGGAGGAAGCTTTGCGAATAAAGGGGCCGGAAGCAAAAATACAGATTTGGGGAGAAAAATAATAGTAATTTTTAAAATCAACTTTCGAACGAAAATATTTGAATAAAATATCGCCATTGAAAAGAAATTCATTATGAAAATTTCACCGCGAAAAAGGGTTGGAATTTTTTTTTATAGAATATTTAACCGCCCCTCCAATTTTTTCAAAATAAAAAAAAGAATTTGTAGCCCATATCCATTTTTTTTAAAATTATTAAACGCAGTAGATTATGATGTAAAGAAATTTGTTCCGATAAGGTGTATGATGAGATGTTCGATCAATCACTATTAAAATATCGCCACGAAATTGTGTTTTAAAATTTTTCTTTACGATACTTTACCGCTCGTCCAATTTTTTATAATAAAAAAAAGAATTTGTAGCCCATATTAATTTTTTTAAATTATTAAACGCAGTAAATTACGATGTAAAGAAATTTGTTACGATGAGATGTATGATGAGATGTTCGATCAATCACTATTAAAATATCGCCACGAAATTGTGTTCTAAAATTTTTCTTTACGATATTTTACCGCTCGTCCAATTTTTTTATAATAAAAAAAAGAATTTGTAGCCCATATTAATTTTTTTTAATTATTAAACGCAGTAAATTACGATGTAAAAAAAATTTGTTACGATAAGATGTATGATGAGATGTTCGATCAATGTCCGCAGCTCCACCGGGCGAGGAGGACGAGGAGGACGGGATACGAAGCAGCTATGCGAAGACTCTGGAGAATGGAACGGGTGCGAGGAACGGCCAGCCCGGTCACAAGTCCGGGCGGACAGATTCGGCCGGAAGTACGACGAGCGACTACGCGAGCGACTACGCGAGCGCCGCGTCGAGATCGAGACGGGACGATTCCGGGGGTTCCCCGTCGCAGCCTAAGATAATATTCAACGAAAACGAGTACACCCGAATAACCACACCCAGGCAGGATGTCCTGTTCAAGAAGGGATATCTGTCGCGCAAGAAAGTGTGGGCGAGCACAGCGAGCACAAGCGCAACACCGTCGACCACCGAGAGCCAGTCTGCTTCGCATTCAACTGCAGGTGAGATAAGAAAATATATATATATATATAGGGGACACCGGGGCAAGATGGGCCCCCTAAACAAATAACGCGGCTACAACGCTGCCGAAAGTATAATCTACTATTTGTCACCCAACAATGATATTTTCATAGGTTTTATAACCCGTCCCAAATGAAAATTTTCTGGGGCGAAACGGGCTACCCGTAAATTTTCCAATTTTTTTTTTTTTTGTACCCCTTTTTGCCCCGCTTCCCTATTTTGCGTTTTCTCTGCTTCTGTCATTGGCCACGAAAGGTTTTTATTTTTCCCTTCCAGGTTTTCATATGTTTTTTCAATCATTTTGGGGTGGCCCATTACGCCCCGGGTCGGCCCGATTTTTCACTAGCCCATCTTGCCCCGGTTTCCCCTATGTATATAGTAGTAGTTTGTTTATTTTCATGTGCACCCTGACGGGTTTTTACCAGAGCTGGGCAGGACTTGAAGTACCGGGTATTTGTTTCGTACTTCAAGTGTTTTCAGTACTTTTTAGTACTTCGATTACATTTTAGTACATCAAAAACTTTTTTCAAAATATTTCAAGTGCCTAGTACAAGTACTATTTGAGTACACGTTCGCATAACGTTAACTCGAGTAGCATAACATCATGTTTCTATTAATATATGATTATCTGTCGAAACGGTTCGACAAGTATATTTTTGACCAGCATTTTTTATTATTATTATTTTTTTAAAATGCTTTCAAAAGACCAGAAGGGGTTCCTCACTTTCCGATTTTTTTGTTTATGAATTTTAGAATAGATTAATTATAGATTAAGAATAGATTAAAAATAGCCTCATAACGACGAATCACGATTATTTCAGTTAGCGGTTTTTTACAATAAATATTGCGTTAAATAAACATTGATCTTTCGTTTCAATCTTGATTTTCCGTTTCAAATCTTCCCCTTGTAAATGTTCCTCCCAAGCAGTCGAGGAATCTACCAGATCCTTCCTCGTTACCCATTTCAATTCTTCGCACTCCGAAAGATGAACAATCATCTCATCCTTCTTTCCACAAAGAGCGCAGTTTGCTTCCTCGAATCCCTTTCCGTATGTTCCCAGTTCTTTTCTTCCCAATATTCCTCCATTTCCACTTTCACTTTCCTAATATATACAAATAAATATAGTTCTCAACGAAACTGGAAAAAAGATTCCTACCAGTATCGTTAATTTTTGGGATCTCAATGCGAACTCTGCAATATCGACTTTCTCCACTTACGCGCTCGGTCGGTATCGAAAACTGTAATTAACCTTTTTCCCGGACCCCGGCACTGACGGTCGAAAGAAAGGTCTCATCGGAACCGGATGTCATGCCAGCATCCGGTGAGACTTTTATTTCGACCTTGAACACCAACCCCGGTGAGAAAAGTCGATTACAGTTTTTATTACCGACCGTGGTATTTCGTTAAGGTAATTTAAATTATTAAGGTTTTTTTAAATTGTTCGTTGCAGATGGCAGCGAAACAACAGAGGACCAACGATTGCTCGACTGCAAGGAGAACGGTGCCGAGGAGTATCGAGCAATGGCCGAACAGGACGCCCAGGTCGCCTACGGTACCTTCTACGACCACGCGAGCGGTTACTACTACGAGTACCCGGTGATGGTCGTCGGTCCCGGCGGCGGAATGCCGGGACCACCGATGCACAACGTACTGACCGCGGTACCATGCGGGCCAGTGCCACTCCGTCCAATCGAGTGGGTCAATCCCGCTTTCGTTCCGAAATTCGGCAATCAGCAGTACTGTGTCATGGACTATCAGGTGAAGTACGGCCGATGCTACGAGTATAAGCACACAATGACACCCAGTCTCTGTCTTCAAAAACAAACTCTTCCGCCTCTCCGACCCCTCTGCGAACGGCATTCTTCTTCCACAGATCTTCGGGGCCATGCGACACCGACTCGGTCGGTAACGAATCGGTTCTCCTATTTTTACGGCTGCTGTCGATCTTTCCGGCAAATTATAGTCTCGTGGTACTGCGTGCAGATGCACGAAAAACTTATTTTATTTTTTTCGGAATATTAATTGTCGCGGAGAATACAGGTGAAACGATCCGTTACCGACCGAGTCTGCTCGGTCGATAACAAAGCGGTTTTCCTATCTTCGCCGAGGCTATCGATTTCTCGGACGAAAGCAAATTTCATCCTCGTAGTCTGTACACTCTTGAATGTTTTTGAAAGGTTTAACAAAGATTTTTTTGAAATATAAAAAAAATTTTTTTGGAGAATAAAAAATATTTTTTTATAATATTTCAAAATATTTTTTTATAATATTTCAAAATATTTTACCAATATTTCAAAATATTTTTTTGTTCGCTCATAAGTCTTACATTGAAATGTGAAAGATTGGATCACCCGCCCAATTTGCATACACACCCGCATAAACACGGAAACAAACATTCGTACAAATATTTTGAACCGATTCGTTACCGACCGGGTCTGCATCGCATGCCCTCGACAACGAAAAAAAAAAAAATAACTAAACGTCTCTTTATTATTCCCGTTTTTCTTTTTAACGCAGACGACGCACCTAGGCCAATATCCTACACTGGTGGACGAGAGCGGAATGCCATTGACCGCGCCGCCGGAGAACACCAACGGATGTGAGGAAACGTGCCTCGAGAATGGAACCGGAAGTGCCAGTTGGTCCGGCAGCGTGGCCGACGAGGAGGCCAACGGGGACGAACAGCCCACGCAAACCGACGGGCAGAACGGAGGAACGGAGTACAACAGCGGCAACGTACAAGCCGACGGTGAAGAGGAGACTCCGGAGATCGCCGTCAATTCGGAGCTCTACCTGGAGAACGCTCTTGCCCAGCAGCTCCACGTGACGCACGTCGCCGCGCCGCCTGTGCCTCAGCCCTACATGTATCCTGGTCACTACATGTTCGGCCCGTCGCTGGTCAACGTTAACGGTTCGTTTCTAATCGTCAACCCTCCCCGGCCAGAACCACGATCTTTGCCGAATGTGCGACCGTAGCTTACCTCATCCTGTAAATTAAAACAACCCACCCTGGCCCATGCCCTGCCTCGCCAGATTAACGCGACTCGAGCTTGCCGAATTTTCTTTGCGCTTCGATGGACGGAACGACCGAGACGAGCACGCTATTTCGCGAGGCCTGCTGGACGGAGACGATTGTCGAGGGAACGACGCGCAAAGACACTCACGGAGTGACCGTTAAATTACCGACGAGTGGAGCAATAGCGAAAAACAAAACTAAAGGGAACTAAAGGAAAAGTAGGAATTAAGGAGAGGTGAAAATGTAATTGTTAATTATTGAGTTTCGATGGAAATTTTCTCATTCGGGTGTCGGTTTATCCTCCAATGATGAAGAAAGGAAAGCAGGGTAAAAAAATCGTAGAGAATGGTCAAAGTGCAATTGCTTTGGGGCAAAAAAATCTTTACCAATATACGAAATTTTTGCGATAGTCACGAGGTGACTATAAAATTAGTGACGAGTGAAGCAATAGCAGAAAAAATTAAAAAAAAAACTGAAGAGAAGCAAAAGTAGGATTTAATGAGAGATGAAAATGAAATTGATAATTCTTGAGTTTCGATGAAAATTTTCTCATTCGGCTGTCGGGTTATTGTCTAACGATGGAGAAAGCAAAGAAGGGTAAAAAATGGAGAAAGCAAAAAGGACTAAAAAAAAATGAAACAGTTATTTCGCGTAAAACTACCGTGTACGGAAGCGATGAACCCTTTGAGGGACCGTAGTGAAACACTACAATCTTGTTAAGGTTTCGATCTTCTAAACCTCTTAGCGAAAAAGGACTGAATTTTAGTGTCACTCACCGAGTGACTATAAAATTACCGACGAGGGGAGGAATAGTAGAAACAAAAAATGAAGAAAAAAACCAAAAATCGGGACCAATGAGAGATGAAAATGAAATGATTAATTATTGAGTTCCGATCGTAATTTTCTTATTCGCGTGCCGGGTAATTGTCTAATGATGAAAAAAACAAAGGCTAAAAAAAATTCGTAGAAAAATAGTGCAAAAGTGAAATTTTGTTGGCACTAAAAAAAAATTCTTTCCTAGCATACGAAGTTGTTTCGCGGTAAAAGTATCGCGTACGGGAAGGAACCCATAGCGAATCCCTACCGTCTCGTCGAGGTCGCGTATCTTCTAAACGGCTCAGCGCAAAACGACCAAATTTTCGGGACACCTTCGGAAGGCCGATGTCTCGCTTCGAGATTTTTTCAAAATTTTTCCAAACTCAGTATAAAAAGTTCTCATTTTTTTTCTACATCAAAAAGGTGTCGTATAAATTTGAGACACCTTAAAAAATTGAAAAAAAAAATTCCGACTGTTTCCGTGATTTTTATTATCGCAAGGGAGGGACCGTGCTATACGCGCCCGCGCACTGCTGCCTTTCGCAACGTTGCGCAACCGTACGTTCCGGTATACTCGCGGCTTCGATACCAGATACCGCGGACGGAGAAACCGAGCCGGGGGTTTCGCACGAGACACGCGGAGTCGATTGCATTCGGGAGATAATAATAATTCGTCGGCGAGTGCTCGCCTCGTGTTGGCTCACCCTGTCGTTTTATTGATTTCGAGAGCCGATCGCGCGCGAATTATCGATAACTTCCACACTCGTCACAGACCCCCAGGTGCGGTGCTTCCGTTACTCGCACCCGACGAGCCCGTTTGGGTCAAAGCGATTTAAAAAAAAAAGAAAAAGAAAAAATTAAATTTCAATTTTTTTTTTATCTTAAAAAAAAAATTAAAAAACAGTATTGCGACACGAGTCTAAAAGATACGAAAGCGTTCGCTTCGTTAAGTCCTTTACTTATTCGCCCCGTTAAAATTGGTGGCTATAGCGCTAGATTGGAAGCTAGAAAAAAAAAACAGAAAAAAAAACAACAACAAGAAACAAAACCGGATGAATCCGCTATATTGTCACCTGCTCTCTTTCCAATGTTAAACGTGAGCAGTGTCGATCGGCGGACGCGCCGCGGGAAAAGGCTTTGCCCACATTCACGAATGCTGTCCCGTCCATCGGCATCACTGCTGTTTTGTAGCCACGGTGCCTCTGCCTCGAACAAGGTAAAACGCAACGCAAAAAAAAAAAATGAATGAACCGAAATCACTGAGACGAGACGATGCACCCGATATTTTCGTACGCCAGTCGTGTGAACGTCACGCCTCGATCACGATCGAATCGATATTCACAAATATTCGAAGATTCATCGCTATGAATATGAAATTAAACAAAAAAAAATTATTAACTCAAACAAGTTTTCACAAAAGTATGAATTTATTCATACGAAATCGATTCTTTTTTCTAATTCATAAAAAAAACAAAAATAACGAATTTCGTTACAAGTGCAATTTTTTTTTTTTTCGAATCCAAGACAGTTCGATCGATGGTCAAAAATCGATTGCTATCGGTGGTGTCTCTCGGTCTCGGAGTAGCGGCGTGCACGCTCTTCGCGACACTTTCGCAAATTCGCAAATGAAGTCCGCAATCGACCACGGCGATGTTCCGCACACACACAGACACACGCACGAACACACTCGCAGCTGCAAATTGCAACGCGCAAGATTCACCGAGCCCGATTAATCTTCCGCGTGTCTTCGTTTACACGCTCGACGTGAATTCTCGCGGATCACGAGAGGGGCGGTTAAAAGGGGGAGGCGCACCTTGCGCCCCTGAGTCTCGCGGCACATGTGTCTTCGCGATCGCCGGAATGGAGCTGAGGTTCGCGAAGAGGAACGAGTAGGATGAGATATATACGCATTTATGTGTGTTTCTCTTCGGGTCCATTGACTCGCTGCACCGATTGCAATCATGTCCCTATATAGTGTACCATATTTACATATATATATGTGTACACATATATATATATTGGGGATAGCGGGGTAAAATGGGACGGTGGAGCAAAACGCAATTTTCCAATAATCTTTTGATGGGACTGTGGGGCAAAACGGGTCAGAAAATCCGGATGTATCGACGGGGCGAAATGGGTGATCCAAAATTTTTTGAAAATGTGAGTTTTGCACCATTGTCCCATTTTGCCCCACTCTCCTCTACGTATATATATATATATATATATATATATATATATATATATATATATATATATATATATATATATATATATGTACACAAGCATATACATATATACATAAGGAAGAGCGGGGCAAAATGGAACAGGGGAGCAAAATGAAATTTTTCAATAACCTTTCGGTGGGACAGTGGGGCAAAACGGTACAGTGAGCAAAACGCAACTTTCCAATAATTTATGTGTGTCCCATTTTGCCCCATCGATACTTCCGGCTGTACCGTTCCCTTTTGCCCCACCGCCCCATCTAACAATGCTCAGGAAATTGCATTTTGCCCCACTATCCCATTTTACCCCGCTCTTCCCCACATATGCATATATGTATATATTTTACACATATACATTTATATCGAGTGCTAAAAGCCAAAAGGGCGTATGTCCCGTGTAACCGAATACGAGTTACGCCCTTTTGGCTCTCAGCCCTCGATATGTGGTGCGTGCGAGCAACGCCACATACTACTTTGCCGATCGCAACGTCGCACGAGCTCCGTGCTCGATACGACCCGGCATTTAACGTGCGAAATGTACTTGGCAGCGGACGCTGCATTGCTGCACCCTGAAATAGCGAAACGTCGAAAATAACCCCGAGCGGCGAACGAACGAACCGCTCGGGACGAGAGGAGAGCGGCGGAGCGAGGGCCGACCGCTCTATGATCCGACGTAGTTACGAGGCGGAGAGACGTCGTTGCGCCGTCCGCGTTACCGCCGAGTTCGCTCATCTCTCGGGACGACTGCTTAACGCTCGCGAAACTATTATATTCGCCGATCGCCGACGTTACTGACTCACTCATTCTTCGTCGCGACACGCACGCCTGCGTCGCGGCTATCGAATCCTCGGAATCGCCGCCGAGGCCGCTGGCTCAGATACGGGCGACGACTGCTGGCCTTCCCCGACGGTGCACCACTTTTTCTTCTTTTTGTTTCTATTTTTTTTTTTTGTTTTTTTACTCATTTTCTCTCTACTTCCTTTCTCTCTTTTTCTTTTGGTACTGTTTTGTCTCCACGTTTGTTCTCACTCGAGTTCCTCGTTCTGTGCTCCTTTATCGCGTTCTTCGGTGGTTTTGATTTTTTGATTGTTTTAGTTTTGGCTTTTTATAAGTCGTTCGAATTAACGCGAGATGTTTAAGAGAGATCATTTTTTTTATTTTAATCTGTCTACTTCCTTTCTCTTTTTTTGGACAGTTTTGACTCTTCGTTTGTTCTCACTCGAGTTCCTCGTTCTGTGCTCCTTTATCGCGTTCTTCGGTGGTTTTGGTTTTTTGATTGTTTTATTTTTGGCTTTTTATAAGTCGTTCGAATTAACGCGAGATCGTTAAGAGAGATCATTTTATTTTTTTTATTTTAATCTGTCTACTTCCTTTCTTTTTTTTTTTTGTAGTTTTGTCTCTTCGATTGTTCTCACTCGAGTTCATCGTTCTGTGCTCCGTTGTCCCGTTATGCGTTTAAAAAAATGTATTGTTTTATTTTTTACTTTATTTTTATTTCTATAAATCGCCCGAATTAACGCGAGAACGTTCACATTTTTAAAAAATTTTAATCTCTCTACTTCCATTCTTTTTTTTTGGTACAGTTTTGTTTATTCGTTTGTTCTCATTCGAGTTCTTCGTTCTGTGCTCCTTTGGCCCATTATTCGTTTATTTTTTATTTTTTTGATTGATTTACTTTTTACTTTTGTTTTTTTTTTTTATAACTCGCCCGAATTAACGCAAGATCGTTCGCACTTTCTTTTTTTTTTAAATCTGTACTTCCTTCTCTTTTTTGTGTACAATTTTATCTCTTCGTTTGTCGCGTTCTTCGTTTATTTTATATTTATTTTGTTTGTCTTATTTTTGTTTTGTTTTTTTTTTAATAAATATTGTTCGTTTATAATCGTCGACAAGAGTTGCTGCGATCGCCGAATTAACGCGAGATCGTTCGCATTTTCTTCTTTTTTTTTCTTGGCAATTGAAGGCGTTACGATACAGAGCGGACCGATGGTGCGGAACACCGGCGTAACCGGGGGTCCGGCGAACACCGGAGCCTGTGCCAAACGGAGAAAGAAGAAAAAGTTGAGTAAGAGAAAATCGAGGCGTCCCGTCGGTCCGGTGAGTATTTCTTTTCGTCGTTTTTTTTTGCCCTCGTATTTTTCTCCTCTCCGAGGACAATCGAGCCGTGCCAGGCGATTTTGCGCAGGCACCGACGATTTTGCGCAACAAATTTGTTTCGGGTTCAGTCGATTTCCACGACCGACGTTGAGAGATGCTCCGCGATTTTTAATTGTGCCAAAGCCTCGACGGGTGCGCGTTGGATTTAGTGGAGGATTTTTCAACGAGAGGAAACAAGCCATCGGTCGTAAAACTCGATAAATTTTACCGTACGAAGTAATAGCGGAAACGGACAAAATTTATTTGAAATAATAAATTTGATTAATAAGCTAATTAAATAAAAAATTGATTAATCAATCAATCAATCATTTATCGCATAGAAAAAGTGCCCTTGCTGCTCATTCAATGAATGCACTTTATACGCTCAGTTTCATCGCAATCGGAATTTCATCATCCGAATATTTAACTCACAAAAATTATTCTACATATTCGATTTTTTAAATCTATTCAAATTTCCGAATATTAAATTAAATTCAATTCAAACGTCATTCGCACACCCCTAGCTATAAACTTACGTCCTGTAAATCGAAAAAATAATAAAACAACAATAATAATAATAATTAATATCCTTATTATAATTACCCTCCTATTAATTAATTAATAGGAGGATAAATTCCCAGATTAATAATCGATGCAATTCATAATAATGACTAATTAAACAGCCTATAATATGCAATTAATAATAATGACTAATTAAACAGCCTATAAGCACCGGCAAGACCAAAGTGTACACTGTAGGGTAAAAGTGGGGAAAATGGCCCGGTCCATATATCATTGATTTCCGTGTTAATCGAGGTGGGCCATATTCACCACTTTTACCCTATTGCGTAACGACGTAAATCCCACTAACACATCAACCAAAAAAATGCCTCCATTTCCGCAAATTACCACGCAATTTATTTTCCCACAGGGCAACGCGGAGGACGAGGAGCAGGAGGAGGAGGAGTACAGCTCCGAGTCGGAGAACGCAGCGGCTGCGCTCTCCCAGACAGCGGTCGTAGGCGAGGCAGGTTCGGCCTCGCCGGTCGCAGTTCCGGTCGCGGCCGAGAAGACCCCGGTGACGACTTCGAGCACCGCTCGCCGACCGCTCAATCCGGAGTGCAAGGAATTCCGGCCGACCGTCGATTCGCGAACGGTTCCCTCGAGCGTCGACGGGACGTCGACGGAAGCCTCGACGAGCCTCTCGAATTCCGACCCGTCGTCGAGCACCGAGTCCGACAATCGTCACCAGGTCGACGACTCCAAAACATCCGCCGAGGCGACCGTTCAGGAGCCGACGCAGTCGCGAGTCGCAGAAAGCCCGTCGACTCCACCGGACGGAAATTCCACCGAGGACCGTCCGAGCAGACCCGAGGAGGAGCTCGAGGCCGCTCCGGTCGAGTTCGCAGCCGAGGTATTCGCGAACGTGACGACGATAGCAGAACGCGCTTTAGCGCCGCGCGGCGTCGTCGAGGGAACGCCGATGGAGACCGAAATCGCCCTCGAGGCGACCTCGGTCAACTTCCGGGAGATCGACAACCTGGAGATCCTCGGGGACGTCGAGCCTCGCAGCGAGGAGACGAGCGGCAGCAACGGCAGAAGAAGAATCGACGTCGAGGAGGAGCTCGTGCCAAACGGACAGAAAGCGGAGCTTCAGAAGCCGCAGGAAACACCGCCGGAAGTCGCTGAGAACGGAAAGCGTAATCGTCCGAAGGAGCCCCAGAGAGGCTCCAGATCGGCGAGTCCTGGTATGATAAATCGGACTACAACGCCGATAAACGCAAAGTCTCAGAGACTGCCGGAGAGCTACGAGTCGCTCGTGACGAGAGGCTCGAACGCCTCCTCGTCGTCTTCCTCTTCAGCGGCCCAGCAGCCGAGAAACCGGAAGTACAGCGCGAAGACGCCGAAGTTCGTCAGGGAAGCGACACCCGGGCCGGACCTCGACGTAACGGCGCTGCAGTCTCAGATCCAGCCGAGCAGCGAGCACGAGGAGTCCATCAGGATGAAGACGCTGAAGTCCGAGCTGGCCGGAAGTCGCGGCGAACCGGCGAGAACGACGAGGTTCGACGACGAGGCGATAGCGACGGGCGTCGAGGCGCTCGAGGCCGAGGTCCAGAGACTGAGCCTCTCGACCACCGGAAGTTGCTCCTACACGGGCGAGAAGCGAGACCCCCACGCCTCGAACGTCTCCAACGACGACTCGGGCGTCGAGAGCCAGAGATTCTCGTCGGACCATCCGATAACCGACGCCGTCACCGAGTGGCTCCAGCGAGCGAACTCACCGGAGCTCTTCGTCACGTCGGCGATGGTCTCGGAGGACGAGCCGGAGGACGACGAGCTCGACGATCCAGAGCCGTCAAAAAACTTGGAAGGCAACCCCATGCCTGCACTATCTGCTAATGTCGGCGACGCGATTGACGAAGAGTCTTCGCGTTCGGCTAGCTACGGAAAATTCGCCAGGGCGATCGTCACCGAGGATCGCAAGAACCGCCTCGTCCCGAGGAGAGAGAGACGCAGGGACTGCAGGAGAGGATCGCGGAAGGCGTCGAGGAAGGATCCTCTCGAGGCCGTTGAGAGAGAGGGGCGTGACGATTTTTCGTCACGCCGCTGCTCCGAGCAGATCTCGAAGATCGTCGCCGGTGACGATCGCGTACGCGAATTGACCGAGAATGATAGCGTTGCGGGTATGAGGGTTGCCGAAAGCTCTCGGATGATGAGTATCGATGGCGGGACGACGGAGGGTCGTCGTGTCGAGGGGTCGCGGCGATCGAGGAGCCGCGATGGCTCGACGGTCGAGAACGTCGAGGTGAAGGTGAGGAGAATGCCCGACGAGAACGACGAGGGGATCGTCGAGGACGAGGAGGTGAGCGTGAGGACTTTCGAGAAGGGCGAGATCGTCGTCTCGATAGAGGGTAAGGTACTTCCGGTCGCGGTCTACGAGCCGACGCTGTGCCGGAGTCGCGAGGAGGACGACGGATTCGGCGAGGCGGCCGAGAAGCCGAAGTTCGGCAGGATAACGTGCGAGAGGAGCAGAAGGGAGGAGGGCGCGACGGAGGAGGAGGGCGCGAGCAAGAGGAACTCCCTCGGGAGCATCGAGGAACCGGACGTGCTGGAGTGCTGGGAGGTCGAGACCGTCGAGCCGGTGTCGACGCCGAAGAGGCTCGCGGCACGGGGCACCGAGCAGGAGGGCGAGGCGGCCGAGGACGATCTTCGACCGGAGGTCGATCAGGCCGGCGTGGAGATCGTCAGGAAGTACTACAGGCTCGAGGCCACCCGGGACAGCGGCGCGAGCGTCACCAGCGTCGAGGATTGCTACCCCGGCGACGCGAGATCCGCGGAAAAATTGTCCGGCTCCGAGAGCCCCGAGCGCATGATCGAGAGCCTCTGCAGCGAGGAGATTCCCGTCGTCGGCGAGAGGATGAGCAAGATCGTGGAGAACTTCCTCAACGAGTCGGGCATACCGGTCGAGGAGGCCGCCGAGGTCTACGAGAGTTGCTACAACGGGAAATCCTACGTCGTGGGTCTCGAGACGAAGTTTCGACACAACGGGAGAATATTCGGTCAGGACGCCGACAGGGAGGGCGCCGTACCGTGCAAAGCCGCTTGCTGCAATATCCAATAAGATCTCGAAGAATTGAAAAAAAAAAATTAATTAAACAATTCATTTTAAAAAATGAAAGAAATAATCAACATCGAATCATCCATTCATTCATCTTATTGTGTAATATCACGGATTCACAAGACACCACGTTAATGTTATTGAGGAAGTCGCCACGGAGATACCGCCAGGGCAGTCTACTCTCGGATCGTCTCGTCGCGCTTTACCGACGGACGATTGTGAGGGAAATCTTTAAAAAAAAATTAAAAAAATGAAAAAAAAAAATAACGAATTCAGGTGCTTCGTGTCTCATCCTAGATGTACGAGTGACGAAACAAAAGTTACGCACGTGGGAGGCGCTCACTCTTCTGCCAAATGAGTCAAAGGGAGAGAGAAAAAAAAAAGAAAAATTCAAAGCTAAACGCGAAATAAATGAAGAATAAAATCTCAGTCCTAGAGACCGATCGACGGTCGGTAAATCTTCTCGAAAAAAAAACGAAAAAATTTAAGTTACACATGCTCATTCGTCGAAACAAGACACGATCGCGTGACACAAACGAGGCGACACTGCGAGAAACACAGACACGAAGACACACACACACACGCTCGTTCGAGCGAGCAATGTACAACACAAGTCGAGCTTTCACACATTGCTATTCATTTTTTGTAAATAGCCTTTTTGAGAGATAATGAGAAGAGGGAAGAAAAATGAAGAAAAAAAAATAATGAACAAAAAAAAGAAGCTGCGTTTAACCGGAAATGAGTTGAGCGCGGTAAACTTTTTGAAAGAGCCAAAGTGAGCTTAGTTTTACGAAGTTACGGGGCGTCGAAGAGTATCACATTGTTATTATGGTGGTTCTTATTATCATTATTATTATTATTATTGTTCTGTATAAGCGATAAGGATCAGCGGCAAAGCGACAAAGAGAGAGGGAGAGAGAGAGGAAGAGGGGGAGAGACGAAGAGGGAGAAAATAGAGTGAGAACGGAAATGGCTGCCGTCATTACGTGATTGAGGCATATTTTTTATGGGTCCTATACTTGAAACTCGACCGAGAAGAGCGTAAAGATAGAAAAGCTGAAAAAAAAATAAAAAATAAAAAAACAAACAAACAAGCAAGTTCAACGTTTAATTGTCAAGAGATAATAATCGTTTTATCGTAAATCTTAATCGGAGGTATAGTAATGGTCTTTGCTCAGGAAAAAAAAGAAAAGAAAATATGTTACTCTATGCGCGCCTCCGACGAGTTTGGCGCGATGCTCACGCCGACTCTCAACATCCGTTGTGTTAGGATGGATAATAATTTTAATCGCAGGCGGCATTGTAAAAAAAAAAAAAAAAACGTAAGAAATTCCTACAGGAACGGGGCTTGTGGCGCGATACAAGCGGGTGGGCACGTTGGTGGTGGACGATTGATGATGTATGGTACACGTTACGATATTGAACCGTTGAAAATTTGTCATAGCGAAAGACGTTCAGTGTAGATCGATAGGAGCGCATAACGACATTCATACACAGATTATTAAAGAACGAAAGATAAAAGAAAAAACTTACAAGAAATTAAAAATAAACAAATATCGAGTTGATGTAGACATTGAGTAAGCGAGTTACATACTTAGATGACAGAAAGTTAAAGGGAAGATTAAGAAGAAAAAAAATGAATGGTGAGGACACAGAAAAAAAAATTGTGAAGTAAAAAAAAAAGAAACGGTGTAATGACAGCAAAGCTACGTAGTTTTCAGAATAGCCGTTACTCGATAACGTATGGTGTATCTACAGGCAAAGCTTGGTAAGGAGGATGATTAAAAAAAAAAACATAAAAAAAAATCGTAAAGGAAAAACTCGTTAAAAGTATAGAGGAGGAGGGGGTGAGAAAATATGAGATTCGTTAAGTAGGCGATATCGCCGACTCGTGCTACAATCCTGTGCGTTTGTGTGTACTATCGTAAGCATACTATAAAAAAAAATTACTTTCTCGTTCGTTAGCCGTCGTAGATTTTCGTTCGTAGCCGAGCAACCGATCGCAACGACCATCCGAGCCCGAGTGAAAATCCAAAGCGGCGAAGCGAGCGAAGAAAAAAAAAGGAGAAGCGCGAGCACGTTTTACGAAGTTGATAAGTACCCCATATCGTAAATATGCAAGACATACCTCATAGAAAATATGTAAATAAGCAGCCGCGGTCAACTGGGCGCTCGGTGCACATCGTCATTTCGGTAAAAAAAAAAGAAAAGAAAAACATGAAACAAAAGAGCGAAGGCTGAAGAA
This sequence comes from Ichneumon xanthorius, assembly GCA_917499995.1. Lineage (NCBI taxonomy): Eukaryota > Metazoa > Arthropoda > Insecta > Hymenoptera > Ichneumonidae > Ichneumon > Ichneumon xanthorius. The sequence continues at coordinate 18,858,517 of OU824201.1, forward strand.
AATTGTATGGAAATCACGCAAAAAAAAAAATAAAAAAATAAAAACTAAAGAATAAAAAAATGATAATAATAATCAAAGGGCACGGCGCGTGCGCGACAGATGCGTTTACCGCAAAAGCTTGTTTTTCCGTTTTCCGACGATTTAAAATAACGGAACAAATAGATTCGCACGATGTGTACGTTATTTGCCGCAAGTGCGAACGTGTGTGTGAGAGCGAGAGAGAGAGAGAGGGTTTCATTAACTCAATTGACAAAAAGGAAAATAATAATAATAAAATAAAAACCGTTGCGCACTATGAATCATCGGCACCGAACAAACAGAAATATGAAAGAAAAAAAAAGAAGAAAAAAAAATGAATAAAAAAACACTATGTTTAAAATATATGTACAATATATCGCTATACTAAATGCGCGTTGCATCAATTGTGTGCCTTATTCTGTGGCGGCCATTTTTCGTAACCCTTTCAGAGCGAGCTCCTTGTCGTTATCGGGGAGTTGAACAAATGGAGGCAAAGAAGAATATTACACATTGCGACCATAGAAAGAGATACAATTTGACGGGGCAAAAAGACACACGTACGGCGGACTGTAAGGAAAAAAAAACAGAAGAAACTTTATCGTTTAGCGGAATAGCCGCGGATACACGATAATTTTATCCGGGCATGCGTAAACTTCGACCGAAATACATCACTCGTATTGTTCCTTTCGTATAGTTACATATTATACCAAACCATGTCCATTATCACACACGCGTTACTTGTAAACCGAGGTTACATTGATTGCATTACAATTACGTGAAAAGTTGAGAAAAAAAAAAACATAAAAATAAAATAATGAATAAAAAAAGGGAAACTGAAAATTAAACGAAACAAAGACATACATGATACATACAACTCGAGTCACGTTACTGTACAATTATACTTTAGTTGTATTGGTACAAATGCGTATGAAGTAAATGTACTTCAATCTTGTCGTGTAATTGCTTAAAAAATAAGAATAAAAATAGGTTCGATTTAATCGTTTGATTTTATTGATTGTTCGTTCCTTGTGTTTTTTTTCTAATAATTAGGAAGCTCCCAATATAGCGGATGATCTTCGACCGAAGAAGATGCCGATTAAGTGCGTAAAATGGATGTTACTCGGATTGATCTTTAAAACTTGTAGACGATATTTATGTGTTTTTTTTAATTCCCATACTATATAATTTTTTATCGACACGTCGTTTGTTACGTTCTTTTCGTGCCGCAGCAATTGAAAGACCAATATGTTTTTTTTTCTAAGAGTTATTGCAAAGGATGCAAAATTTAATACCCAAAGCTTTTTTAGTACCGAGTGAGATGCTCCGAAAAGAAATTCGACGAAAAGACTTGGATAAACAGTCTTGAAAATCTGGCGTTACTCCAAAATCGACATTATTATTAAATCCTCATAATCTCACCTCATAATGTCTTTAAGGTCAATTATATTTCACAAGAGTTATTGAACAAAAACAAAACTATTTACGTCATCATAAAAAAAGCTGACTTCGAAGTACCTAAACCCAATACCAGTTGCCCTAGCCGAGAAATTTCTCTCCTTGGAACTCAAATGTCCCACTAGGAGCAAAAGAATTCAACATAAAAATTCAAAAAATCTTCTCCACCAAAGCAACTGATCGAGCAATTAAAAATCTGTCCCTACTCCGAAATCGACATTTACCCTCGATTCACCCATAACATCTGTAACATCAATTATATTTTACAAAAGTCATAAAAACAATATTATCAACAACCACATCCCTTACTTCGGCATCGTCATCAAGAAGTGCAGATTTCAATTAGCCCAAACCCAATAAACGTTTCCCTAGACGATAAGTTTCTACCTTGATCTTAAATATCCCGCTAATAGCAAAACGATTCTACAAAAAAAAAAAAAAAAATGTTCTCCAGCAATGGAGCTGCTCAAGCCGCGCGCCAAGCTTTCAAGGTCGCGCATGCGCACCTGCGCCGCCAGCGTCGCGCCGTGCGGTCGATTCGGCGCGCACCTCTCTCGCGGTGTGTTTCGATTCGATAAGTTGAAAATCGCACGCGATATGCGATATACGATGAGTACGATATACGCCGTATCGCGGATTTCAGCGATATGCCACACACACACACCCAAGCAATCTCGCACACACGCATACATCCACAAAGGTAACGTCAGTAGTGCCACCAGTCGTCCGTGGAAGGAATCGGCCATTCGGCCGAAAGGGGATACGGTGCGTGTCGGACAGACAGACGGACAGAGAGAGGGACCGACCGTCGGGAACTGCGGGCGAAGGCGTACTTTAAACGCGGCTTGCAATAAGTGTAATAGATGGACACGCGCGAGTTTCCCACTTAGCTGAGAGGATAGAGAGGCTCGCACCTCCGTCGCGTGTGTCCCCGTGTCTGTGTACAATGCATGCGTGAGAAACAAGCCCGAGAGGCGAGTGGCAGCGAGAGTTTATCGGGGCGAGAGAGGAGAGCGAAACAAGCGAAGGAGAGCCGAGAGCGACGTGCGGACGGACGGAGAGCGAGTGCGCGAGGTTCGGCGAGGCTCTCTCCCTCTCTCTCGGTAGTTTCCCAGAGAGAGTAAAATAAAAAAATAAAAAAAAGCAAAAAAAATATTCATAACTCGAGACTAAAAGAAAGAGCCATTTGCGAAGGCACGTAAAGAGATAGTCGAAGGAGAGAGAGAGAGAGAGAGAGAGAGAGTGAGAGAGCGGTTGCTATAGCGCTGCGACGAGCGGCGGGGAGGGATCGAGAGCGGGAGCGAGGAGGCGAGAGAGAGAGAGAGGAGAAGCCAGCGGGCAGCAGCGGCAGCTAGCGGTATAGCGAGGAGAGCGCGAGTGGCGAGCTCGCGTAACAGCGGCGAGGCGAGAAGCGAGAACGAGCCAGAGTCCGTGCGTGGACGGACCGCTGCCGTGTGGTGTGTTGGCGAGAAGAGCCGAGTGAGAGAGAGAGAAAAACACAGATAGGATAGATAGAGAGGGACGGAGTGAGGAGGTGTGTTTGTGTGTTAACGGTGTGTGGCAGTGGTGCGGTGGCTGCGGCGGTGGTGGCGGTGGCGGCGTCGACGACGAGGAGGACGAGGACGAGGACGACGACGGCGACGACTGGTGCGGTGGACGGTCGGACCGGGTCGGGACCCGTAAGAGTGTGAAGTGAGGAAGGAAACAAAAATCTTTTCGCGAGGGAGAGATAGAGAGAGATAGAGCGAGTGGGGAAGGAAGGAAAGTGGTGCGGTGTGTTTGGTTGGTGCGCTGGGTGTCGTTGGCTCTCGTCGCGAGGGACAGTGCCGGGGCTCCTTGGTCGACGGGCCCGCTGTCGTGACGTCGAGGGACGCGCGTGAGACTCGAGAGGGAAACGGCTGAGAGAGAGAGAGAGAGAGAGCGCCGAGGAAAAATCGACGTGCGGAAACTATGTCCGACCGTGAGAGCCTGGACGATCAGCCACAAAGTAAGACAGCCTTTTTCTCCAGTCGCCTTCGTCGATATTTATACATAGATGTACAATTTTTTTTATTTTTTTTAAATTAAGTTTATATGTATAAAAGGTGTGTATGTGTGTGTGTGTGTGTGTGGGTGAGTGTGTACATATGCGAGGGCCGGAGTTAAGGCTGCGAAAAGAGCACCGCGACATCTTTTTCGTGCGAGAGAGAGAGGGGGGAGACTCTCGGTCTCTCTCTGTGCGAGCGACGAGGCACGACGATTCGCGAACGAGTTTCGCCAGCGACATCGGCCGAGAGTCCGCTCCGACGCGCCGTCGATACTGTCGCCTCTCGCGCGCTCTTTCCACCTCGTGGCGAATAGAAAAAAATTTATACATATTCGCGATAAAAAAATAAATCAAAATAAAATGAAGGAGCGAATAAAAAAAAATAATAAAAAATCGCTACTTTTCGACTGCCCTCAGGATCCAAGATGGCCGCGCTCGCACATCGCCGGAGAGAGAAACAGACCGCCCCTCCCCCCTCCCCTCGTACCTTCGGCTCTCCCTCTCCGGCGTGCGCGCTGTGTGTTGCCCCTCGTTAAAAATCCTCCCCCCTCCCCGCCTCCCCCCCCCCCTCCCCGGTCGCGCCGCCCGTGTCGAATATTCGCAACTTCCGACGTTGCCGTGTGAAAGAGCCCTGCTGGTGCTGCTCCGTTGGCTTATTCGAACCGTGAGAGGCCCGCACACAGCTCCGAGCGCAGCTCTTCCCGCGAGACACGAGTCTGTTTAAAACACGGTCGATGGGGAGGGGGGGGGGGGGCGGCGGAGGGGGAAAGAGAAAAAAATTTGCAAGAGATCGAAGGATGTAAAAAAAAATCTCTCCAACGGGCCGGCCTTTCGGCGAGCGACGGCGGTTCAAGGCTGAATAGGCGAATGTTCGATGACACGCGCGCTCGCCGAATTCTCGAGGCCAAGCAGAGTCCCGCAAACCGCTCTCGCACCGTGCGGCTTCCTTCTCGGCGGGGAGAATCCTACAGTGACGTAACACACACAAACACCGAGCGCGCGCGCGCACACAAAGACACAGCGGCCAGCGCGCTGGTTCCTTCTCTTTCTTTCTTTATTTCTTTCTTCGGTTTATTCTCTTCGTCGCTCCCGCTCGCAAACTCGTCACACGCGCGCGAATCCCGTCTCTCCGTAACCGCTTCGACCGGCTGGAGAGCACGCGGTTTCGCCCGCGGTTTGTCTCACTCGGGCGCTCTCCTCCTCTTTGTCTCCCCGTCGCTGGAAACCATCTTGGGGCCGGGGAGATTCGCGAGGTCCGTCCGTTTCTTCGGCGATTATGCATCCGCCAGATGTAACGTCCAAACTCGTTTTTCTCGAGCCCCGGGACGAGACACCCCTTCTCGTTACCGTTGAGAAAGAGACCGGCGACGATGCGGCACGCTCGACGGGAAAGACGCTTTTCTCATGCGATTATTAAAAGGCCTTAAAAATTTTAAAAATTGACTACACTGAAAAAAAATTTGCTTGCGGGCTGCCGAAGAAAAAAATGTTTGTTTCAATTCTACTTTAAATTCTTACAATTCCATATGACATTGAAACAACGACAGCAAGACTGTCAAGGTAACATGTTATCGTTTCAATCCGATATGAAATTGTACGAATTCAGAGTAGAATTGAAACGTTTTTACTTCATTGGCAGCCCGCAAGCAAATTTTACTTGATTCAATGATATTTTTTTTTCTGTGTAGTCGCTTCCGATAGCCCAGATAGAAAAATTACGGCAAGGAGTCGAAACGGTTACGTTACCGATGGTAAGATACTCGTTTGACGGCACGTTTTTCTATCTGGCAGGTTGAATTTTTCACGATAAGGTGAATGTCGGCCGATCGGAAACAAGTATTGTGGAAGTCCGGAACTATTATTATTATTTACTTGTGTTATATAAATACGGTAGGACCGCGCTTATTCGACCTTCGATTATCCGAGTCTCTGCTTTATCCGAAGCACCCGACTCATCCGAGCCCTACGCGTTAAGGTGCTCGGACATAAAACAACGTTTGCAGTTTTCCGTTGCACAGACGAGTCGATCGGATCGGATTGGACACCAATATACGCGAATCGGCCAATCACGGCTGTGTGTCGATACGGCACGGTTTGTCCGTGTTCCGTACGTAGTTTTGTGTGCGAGCAGCTTGAAACGGAACATGCTGGTTTATTGAAACCGCTACATTGTTGCATACGCGCTTACGCTTGTACAAGTTTGCTGCGTCTTTATATTGCGAGTTGTAAATACATCAGTTCCGATTCTAGAGTCAATGATATAACATCGTGATGTCTCAAAAACGGAAAAAAGTCGTAAATTAACCAATAAAGTCAATGTTTATATAAAGTAGTTTGTTATTTTTTAAATACATAATATTTTATCCGTGTTATCCGAGTTTTCGCTTATCCGACGTAGGCCCCACATTACCTTGCATAAAAGGCGCTCTACTGTAATAATAATAATAATAACATGCAATTCTTAAAGTGCTTAAAACAAGAAGGTGAATATCGCCAATCGGAAACAACTATTGTGGGAAACTAAAAAAAATGGTTATTATTATTTATATGTAATATATATAATAATAAAATTATGTAAATAATATTATTCGGTGGTTATGCAGTGGCCTGATGTAACGTCCAAACTCGGGTTTCTCGTGCCCGGGCGCGACACCCCTTCTCGTTGCCGTTGAGAAAGAGGCGAGCGACGAGAGACGACACTTGATGGGAAAGACGCTTTTCTCATGCGATTCTTACCCGGAAATAAAAAAAAAAAATATATGATGTAGTTTCGTTGCACGAGCGTTCATGAATATTGTAAGTACGCTCGTGTCGCGACACTCGAGAGTTTGATGTTCGGTATGGAACATAAATAAAAAATAAAAAGTTCCACAAAAGTTGTTTCCTACAGGATGAATTGTTCATGACAAGGTAAATATATCGTCTAAACCGAAACAACTGTTATGAAATTCTCAAAAAATTATCGGTATTATTATTTATATAAAATTGTAGGGATGTGCGAATATTAAAAAATTGGAATAATTCATCATGAATTGAATATGAACAATTCGTATTTGAATATTCAAAATATTTGAATAATTAGAAATATTAATTTGAGACTTTACGATGGACCATAACGATCATTATAAATAACGCGATAACGAATGCGACTTGCTTTATAAAAGAATTTGTTGTACACGTTTAAGCTTTGAAAAAGGGAATAACTTACAACCGAGCATAAGTTCTTCAGCTTTGTAGTAATCAAAGTTCTCCATTCAATGAATACAATTTATGTGCTTAGTTTCATTGTAATCAAAATTTCATCATTCGAATATCCACTTCATAAAAATTATTCGAAATATTCGAATTATTTCAATTTTTTTCCATTATAAAATTTTTTCAATATACAATTCAAATTTTGAATTGAATATCAATATTTAATTCAATTCAATTCAAACGGTATTCGCAGACTCGTACAAAATGAAATAAACAATATTCTTCGGCTCTGACGGTTCCCAAAGTCAAGCAGCACCGCTCGCGGTCAGTACTTGGATGGGTGACCGCCTAGCCGTGCGCTGGTCGGCGCATCGAATCGTGAAGCGGGAGGCAATTTTCTCGGAGATTGGTGATTACCCTGTAGGAACATCAATATCTGGAGAAAGAGCAGTGTATAGCCAGATGTATGGTGTATGGCCAGGTTTTCCGCAGTTTCCCTGTGCCCTTCTGCGAATGCGACACAGTAAGGGGATAAGTGGATACGGCTGCAGACTCAATCCGGGGGGGGGGGAGGTTAGGGTGTGTGAAAGCGGAAGGACCCCGTACAGGTGGGACATATATAAAAAAGAAAATATTGTTCGACGATTGAGCATCCGCCAGATGTACCGCCCAATATCGCATGAGAAAAAAGCTTTTCTCATGCATTGCCTACACTGAAAAAAAAAAAAATAAATAATACGGTGTAGTTTTGTTAGATGGGTGTTGGTGTATATTGTAAGGGTTACATTTGCATCCACGTACTCGACAGTTCAATTTACCGCATAAAAAAAAGTCTATAAAAGTTGTTTCCGATAGGATGAATTTTTCATGACAAGGTGAATATCGACAAAACGGAAACAACTATTGTGGAATCCGTTATTCAAAGGGCGACGATATGGGACACTTGACGGGAAAACCGATTTTCTCATAAGAATCTTGCCTTGCAAAAAAAAAAAAAAAAACCAAATAAAAAAATACAATGTAGTTTCGTTACATGAGCGTTGGTGTATATTGTACGGGGTACAATTAACTTCTATCGGGGCATTCGAGACTTCGATTTACGGCACGAGACATTGCTTAAAAAAAAAAACATTCCACAAAAGTGGTTTCCAATTTTCATTTCAAGGTGAACATACGCGAATCGGAAACAACTATTGTGGAAATCTAAAAAAAAAAATTATTACTATTATTATTATTATTAACATATAAAATTATACAAATATGATAAACAATTGAACAGGGTTCTTCACGCTAGAGTTTTTAGAGTATGATAATAAATAATCGTAGGGCTTTTGATTGCCATGCGGTAATAGATAATTGTAAGATTTTTTTATTGCCATCGTGAATTTAGCGGTTTGATAATTTAGGGACGATAGATTTACAAGTTTTAGTTATAATGATCGGCTCGTTGTATGCAACAAAATTGGGAACTGATTAGAGGGCGTTTTCACTCAGTCAAAATGATTTAACGTCGATCAGTAAAGAGTATGCTAAAAGTTGTCTGATTAAACGATCTACCTAGCTGTATTTACTTATGTGTCGTTCTGTTTTTTTCTTACAGAGTATGGAAACCCTGGCGGAATGGATGCTGGAGGGGCCGACTTCGATTCCGGTGAGCTCACGAACAATAAGGATATCGAATATTCTCAAAAAGAATGCCACATTGTCGAGGGAGAATCTCGCTGCTCGCTGCGAGTGATAAATATTGTCGTTGGACGAAGGCGTATTTAAATTTTCGCGCGCTGATGGCTCGCCGCGATCCGATTGGTCCGCCGCGACTCATCGACCACACGGACTTGCGCTAGCACCAACTCGGTTAGCCCGATCTTTCGACGTTCTGAAATAGAAACCCGTCAAGTGGGCGAACGAGCTACGCGAAATTATGATTTTTCTTCGACTATGAACCGAGAATGGTGAATAGCGTTGACTGTTTCTTGGAAAAACAAATCCACGAGAGTCAATAATAGCAATTTTTCTATGGGTCAATATTGGAGAGTTTTTCTTAAGGGTCATCGACCCTTAATCCTTTCGTCGATACCGAAAAAGCGGTACATTTACGTCTTTACCACTCAGAATTCTACCGGACAACAACTCTACAAAAAAGAGCTCTAACAACTCCACCACATAACAATCCTACCAAAAAACGAACTGTAACAAAAAACATCTGTGCCATATTACAACTCTACTGTAGTTGTACTCTACTCAAAGTCCCTAGCACTGTATGAAAAAAGATCACCAGAGCGAACCAGTCGCCAACAACTTTACCGGAATATAAGCATCCAAGAAAATGACTAAAAAAATATATATATCATGGTGTCCACATTTCGCATTTCGATGTATTTTTCCCGCTGAACACGAATCCGCTGGCCTTTTTGGGGCTAAAGTACAGTGAGACATTGAAAGTCTCGATTTTATGCACGAAAAATCGTATTTTTGGGACGCAAATGGAAAATATTGGGTTGGGAGTAGAATAATTGTCATATTGACACAACCTGGAAATGTCCTGGAAATTGTCCTTAAATTTCATACAGACTTTTTACTAGACGCCATGTATATATACCAGAATCAAAATAAACTACCAGACTTGAAATAAAACTTTACTGAACTTAAAATAAAACTCTACCGAACTTAAAATAAAACTCTACCGAACTTAAAATAAAACTCTACCGAACTTGAAATAAAACTCTACCGAACTTGAAATAAAACTCTACCGAACTTGAAATAAAACTCTACCGAACTTGAAATAAAACTCTACAGGAATACAAGGCTTTCATTTCAATTCGGGTACATTTATTCAATTAGGGTACAGTTTTATATCGACTCTGGTAGAGATTTTCCAGGTAGATATTTGCTTGGACGCCGATATTCCAGTAGACTTGTGAGTGCTACAGATATAAATGTGCCGAAAAAAAACTGCGTTCGTCACACACAGACCTCATGAAAGAATAATGGCTGAACTATTCGTCTCAACGCAAAGCGAGCAATCGTATTGGTACTTGGCCAAGGCCGGCTACATTTTAGTGGGAATTTAATGGACTAATGGGAATAACGCTATAAACTGTTTCTCCCGATTGGCCATCCGTTTCAAGTAGTTAATCTCCATGATTCTGCCGTGTATATCTTCCATGCGGTCGTTATCCAGTTATTAGCATCGTCCTGGCGAATCAATGCTACCGTAGCTTTATCGTTGCATTGCAGCGATTCCTAAGCGAATCCGCAGCGATGCAGCCAGCGACTGCTCGCTGCATCGCTAAATCCTACATAAGTTAAAGCTTGGTTTGCCAGACGCACCGACCCGCCGGGATGGTCGGGAACTCTTGCAAGGAGGTTTCTTGGTCGGGAATCATTTGCCATTTTCCTTGAGATTACGTTAAATCCCTCCGTCGGTAACAAAACCTGTAACGAACGCATCTTTGAAATTCATGGGCACGGCTCGATTTTTTTTATGTGTCCCTAATAAAGTTGTAATGTTGTATTTTAGAAAAAAAATTCTAATGAAGTAGTCTGGAAATATATATATATTTTTAAAAGGTATGTTGCTTTTCACACTGCACCATAAGCAGTTCATGCTAATTGAGGCAACTTTAGCTCGTGCACCTCAGAATCCTCGTGGAGAAAAAATTATTAGCTTTTTTTCTTTAAATCCTCATTCATTGATTTATGTCACTCGGTGGGAAAATGGCGGTTTTTTCGCCCGCTTCGCGTGCGAAAACCCCCATTTTCACACCTCGTGAAATAAAATTTTGTTCGATACTCGTGCGAAAAACGTTTTCTAAACTCGTGTGATTGCAACACTCGCCTTCGGCTCGTGCTGCAAACTCACACTCGTCAGAAAAAGTTTTTTCGCACTCGTATCGAAATGTACTATTATAACACTTGTGATTTTTAGTTCCAAATATAGAAAAGTCGATGTGTGACCGTAACGAAATCTGTAACGAATGCACTTTTAGGAACAAAAACACCAGACGAAAAAGAAAACGCTCTTTTCCTCAGCCGTCTGCGGTCTCAAGTGGAATCTCAAAGCAGGATTACAGTTTTTGTTACCGACCGAGCGCAGGTGGGCGGGAAGGAGCATCACCTTAAGGACATGTGAAACGACTCAGTCGGTAACCAAAATCTGTAATGACTGCGATTCAGAGACCGTAGACTTTTCGGGAAATAACAAAGCATCAGCAGTGTCCGAACACGTCCCAGTGGCCGCGCAAAGCGTGCGTGCAAGAGAGACGCAAATACGATTTTCCATGCATGTGCGGGAACTGGGACTTCTTCCTCAGGTGTGCGGCCACTGGTACGTTTATCTTAACCCCTCAAAGGTCTCTCGCCCGATCGTCAGCTCAGCCGAACGACGGTTGATGCCTTCGCGGCAGTGCTTTTCGCGCAGGACCATCGAGGGCGAACGCGAGGCTAGGCTCGATCGTAGGGTGGGTGGACGTTGAGGCTCGCAGGCAGGCCATAGCGAGCGGAGGCGGTTGCCGCTGCGAAGGCACGGTCGCTCGGCTGTCTGGCGCGCGCATGCGCAGGCGCGCTCGACCGACCGCGCGGGTAGTCAGCTGTCCGTGACGTCACGCGAGCCGCCGCCGGGTGGGGGCTCGTCACGTGGGCGCCCGCCGAGTGTCACGTGGCGAGAAGCGTCGAACAGACTGCGGCCCCAACCGCTCCTCTCCACTGCACTCACTTCTCTGTACGCTTTCTCGGAGATCTCCTCTAATCAGACTACTTCCACTTTTGTTTTTCGTTTTCTTGTAGATCTCTCCTAACCTGTTAGTACTAAAGACTTCTTCCTAAAAGATTACTTCCACTTCTTCCCTTCCCAACTTTTCTTTGCTTTCTTGTGGATCTCGTCTAACCAGACTATTTCCACTTCCTTGCTGACCAACTTTTTTTTTCGTTTTCTTGTGGATCTTGTCTAACCAGACTATTTCCACTTCCTTGCTGACCAACTTTTTTTTTTCGTTTTCTTGTGGATCTTGTCTAACCAGAGTATTTCCACTTCCTTGCTTTCCAACTTTTTTTTTTTTTTTCATTTTCTCGTAGATTTCTTACCAGACTATTTCCACTTCTTCGATTAGTTTTCTTGTAGATTTTTTTTAACCAGGTTACTTCCACTTCTGTGCTTCTCAACTGTTTTTTTTTTCTTATCTCGTCAATCTCTTCTAATCAGACTGTTTCCACTTCTTTGGTTCTCAACTTTTTTTTCGTTTTCTCGATGGTCTCTTCGAACCACACTATTTCCACTTCTTTGGTTCCCAACTTTTTTTTTTTGTTTTCTCGTAGATCTCTTTTAACCAGACTATTTCCACTTCCTCGCTTCCCAACTTTTTTTTCATTTTCTTGTAGATCTCTTCTAACGAGACCGTTTCCACTTCTTTGCTTCTCAACTTTTTTTTTTTATTTTCTCGTAGATCTCTTCTAACCTGACTATTTCTACTTCCTTGCTTTCCAACTTTTTAATCGTTTTCTTGTTGATCTCTTCTAACTAGACAATTTCCACTTTTTCGATTCCCAACTGTTTTTATTCGTTTTCTTATAGATCTCTTCTAATCAGACTATTTCCACTTCTTTGCTTCTCAACTGTTTTTTTCTTTATTTTCTCGTAGGTACCTTTTAAACCACACTATTTCCACTTCCTTGCTTCCCAACTTTTAAAAAATAATTTCCTCGTAGATCTCTTTTAACCAGACTACTTCCACTTCCTTGCTTCCCAACTTAAAAAAAAAAAAATTTCTCCTAGATCTCCTTTTTAACCAGACTATTTCCACTTCTTTGCTTCCCAACTTTTTTTTTTCATTTTCTCCAAGATCTCCTTTTTAACCAGACTATTTCCACTTCTTTGCTTCCCAACTTTTTTTTTTCATTTTCTCCAAGATCTCCTTTTTAACCACACTATTTGCACTTCTTTTCTTTCCAACTATTTTTCAATAAAAAAAAAATAAAAAAATTCCCCTTCCCCTGCGTCAGCTCCCCGGCCAACAACTGTTTTACCCGAGCCTCCGCGCGGCCCTCGCGGTCGGGGAATTCCCGGAGAGGAAACGAGAGCGCTCGCTCGAGCGCGGATATCGCGGGGGCCGCGAATCGAGCTCGCTCTCTCACGCACCATAACGCGCGCATTCCTGCGGCATGACGACGAGCTCCATGAATGACCGGCACGTCACCGGTGCGATTTCGCGTTTGACGACACACCGCGCGGCCGCTCCGGCAGGCAGCGCGTATCTACCCCGGGCCCGCGAGCCGTTTTCTCTCCTCTCGGCGCGCGTTACAAAACAGCGGCACACACGACGTCCCGGGACTTCGGAGAGCACCAGAACCGAAGAGTCACCGCGCTCTCCGACGGCCGCTCTCTGTGTGTATAAACCGCAAACGCGATGTGTCATCGCGCGGTGACTATGCGAGCTATTCGACGCCGGCATTGCTCGGCTCTCGTACCTCACCGGGAGTCGCGAGTCTCTTCTCTCGGGAGCGCGTCTTACCCGCTCCTCGGATCGCTCGATCGTTTTCAGGCTTTCGATCGATTTTTGTTTGAAAAAACAAAAATATTATAATAAATTGGCGGGAGTGCAAATGGTGCAGAGTTAGAAAAAAAAGTAACATTGTCGTTGTTCAGTTCGTGATTTTTATGGATTATTATTTGAAAATAATAATAAAAATAATAATAATAATAATAATAATAATAAATTCGCGGGAGTGCAACTGTGCAGATTTAGAAAAAAAAAAAAAAAAAATACCTTGTTGCCGATAGTCGCGAGTCAGTTTTCTCGGGAGCGCGTCTTACCCGCTGGTCGGATCGCTCGATCGTTTTAGGCTTTCGATCGATTTTTGTTTGAAAAAACAAAAATATTATAATAAATTGGCGGGAGTGCAAATGGTGCAGAGTTAGAAAAAAAGTAACATTGTCGTTGTTGAGTTCGTGATTTTTATGGATTTTTATTTGAAAATAATAATAATAATAATAATAATAATAATAATAATAATAATAATAATAATAATAATAAATTCGCGGGAGTGCAACTGTGCAGATGTAGAAAAAAAAAAAAAAAATACTTTGTTGCCGGGAGTCGCGCATCTCTTCTCTCGGGAGCGCGTCTTACCCGCTACTCGGATCGCTCGATCGTTTTCAGGGTTTCGATCGATTTTTGTTTGAAAAAAAATATATATAACAATAAATTGGCGGGAGTGCAAATGGTGCGGAGTTAGAAAAAAAAAACATTGTCGCAGGGAGTCGCGAGTCTTCCCTCGGGAGCGGCGTCTCACTCACTGGTTGGACCGTTCGATCCGTTTTAGGATTTAGATGGATTCGTGATTTTTTTTTTTTTTTAAATAAAATAAAATTTGCCGCCAGTGCAAATGGTGTGGAGTTAGAAAAAATAAATATACATTGTCGCCGGGGCCAGGAAGGTGATGGTGATTTTTTGTTTTGCCCCGAAAAGTGCGACGGGGTGAAAAGGCGCTTTTTTTTGCGGAGACAAAGAAGGTGTGCTATGGATATTGGAGAAGCGGGGAAGGGTCGTTTGTTATCGGGAGAGGCGCAACAGGAAAGCCTGACCAATGGATGGGTCGATACGATGGAGACTATACAGTACTGGCATCCTGAAGGTGAATTTGTATTTTAGATTTTTCTTTCGGGGTATTGACAACGTGTGCTTTAAATGATTTTTAGCTGAAGGAGGCCAATGTGTTTCAAAAATATATAATATTTTGTACAATTTTTTATTTACCAAAATATCGATTTTGGAGTAAAAAAATTATATTTTAGATTTTTTTCTCCGGGGCTGATAACAAGTGGATGAAATGATTTTAAGCTACAGGAGGTCAATGTGTTTAAAAAATATATAATATTTAAAAAATTTGTTTATTTAACAATATGTAGATTTTGGAGTAAGCCAATTATATTTTAGATTTTTTTCTCCGGGGTTGATAATACGCGGATGAAATGATTTTAAGCTGCAGGAGGTCAATGTATTTTTTTAAAAAATACGTATATTTTTCAATTTGTTTATTTAACAATTTATCAACTTTGGAGTACGCGAATTGAAATTTAGATTTTTTTCTCCGGGGCTGATAACATGTGGATTAAATGATTTTATGCTGCATGAGGATTTTGAAAAAAATGTTTTTTTTTTTAAATTTGTTTATTTATCAATATATAGATTTTGGAGTAAATGAACTGTGTAATTGACAGAGTCATGGCCGGAGCGTTGTAGCGTACGCAGTAGAGGTAATGTTGTCGATGCCAATAATTCGTTCCCCAGCTTGAAATAGACTCATGACGAGACGATATAACAACAGTGTGTTTATAGACGTCGATACGCATTCGTTAAATATTCAGGGTCTTTCGATCGCCCGGACTCGTTCGCCCCGTGCAACATACACTTTTTTATTTTTATTATTATTTTTTTTTTTTACAATCCTGACCGTCTCCCTAACGAATTGATTTTTTCGACCAAAACTTTCCAATCGAATTATAAATAAGCGAATTACACTTTATCGAGCCATAAGATTTTAAACGAAAAAACAATTTTCTAAACTTTTTTCTGTAGTCATAAAGTCTTAGGTGAAGAAGCAATTCGTTGCAGATTTCGAACTCGTGTGTTCGATGAAACACACTCATATACTTATTTTATTTTTTTTATTGTTACTATTATTTTATTCACTATCTGTTTGCTTTGTTAAAAGTTTCTCTCTTGGTAACAACGATATTAAAAATATACTTGCACAGTGTGCGAATTGACTTTTCGACAAAAATTTCACAATCGAATTACAATTTATCGTGCCATAAGATTTTTACGGAAAGAACAATTTTCTTTCTCTTTTTTTTCCCGCCCGTCGTAAAGTTGTAGCCGAAGAAGTAATTCGTCGCGGCTATCGCCGGATGCTGATTTACTACCGAGAACCTAGTCTGACCACTACTCGTTCATGACTACTTCGCGTTACGACCATTCACTCGTGCGCTCAGAGTTCCCCGCAAGCTACATGACTCGTCCGGTATCCGGTCAAGAAGGTTCTTCCGTACAAACTATAATTTTTTTTACGGCTAGTGAGATGCACGACAAAAGCGGGTTCAGTATAGGTTTTCGACGAAACCTTTCTTGTGACCGTACATGCCAGTATCCGTAAAGAAGGTTGATTACAGTTTTCGTTACCGACCGAGCACGCGTCGGGTGAAAGATACATGCTTCGCAGAATCTTAAGGATTATTCGTTCCAAAATCCACTAATATTCCCACACAGTCCCTGGTGGGAATGACGCACAGGTCCAGCGCTGGCCGACGTTGAGCCCAAACTGGCCGACTAGGGGTTCTACGGCTTTTGTCTCTTAATGTTTGTTTCGCATTCTCATTTTCACAGACCCTCTATATCATCATTACTAACGGTTGTGTTAGCTCACGTGTTCCCGCAGCGCAGTATCTGTGTGAGTGCCTGTGAGATTGTGAGAGTTCTGTGAGTATCTGTGAGTATTCGTGTGAGAATCTGTGAGTATTCGTATGAGATTCTATAAGTATGCGTGAATATTCGTATGAGTATCTATGAGTGTCTGTGAGTATTCGTATGAGTATCTACAAGTATCTGTGAGTATTCGTATGAGTATCTACAAGTATCTGTGAGTATTCGTATTAGTATCTACAAGTATCTGTGAGTATTCGTATTAGTATCTACAAGTATCTGTGAGTATTCGTATGAGTATCTACAAGTATGTGTGAGTATTCGTATCAGTATCTATAATTATCTGTGAGTATTCGTATGAGTATCTACAAGTATCTGTGAGTATTCGTATTAGTATCTACAAGTATGTGTGAGTATTCGTATCAGTATCTACAATTATCTGTGAGTATTCGTATGAGTATCTACAAGTATCTGTGAGTATTCGTATTAGTATCTACAAGTATCTGTGAGTATTCGTATTAGTATCTACAAGTATCTGTGAGTATCTATGAGTATCTGTGAGTATTCGTATGAGCATCTATGAGTATCTGTGAGTATTCGTATGAGTATATATGAGTATTGTATCCATGAGTATTCGTAAGAGTATCTATGAGTATCTGAGTATCTATGAGTATCTGAGTATCTATGAGTATCTGAGTATCTATGAGTATCTGAGTATCTATGAGTATCTGAGTATCTATGAGTATCTGAGTATCTATGAGTATCTGAGTATCTATGAGTATCTGAGTATCTATGAGTATCTGAGTATCTATGAGTATCTGAGTATCTATGAGTATTTGAGTATCTATGAGTATCTGAGTATCTATGAGTATCTGAGTATCTATGAGTATCTGAGTATCTTTGAGTATCTGAGTATCTATGAGTATCGGAGTATCTATGAGTATCCGCGAGTATCCGCGTGAGTATCCGTGAGCATTTGTGAGTATGTGTGAGTATGTGTGACTGCCCGTGAGTATCTGAGAGTATGTGTGAGAATGTGTGACTGCCCGTGAGTATCTGAGTATCAGTGTGAGTGTCCAATCGACATGACCTTTAATATTATTATCATTGTTATTATTCTTATTTTACTGGTTTTACGGGTTTTACTGAGTGATCCATCTAACGTTTCCGCTGTCTTCCCTCCATTCTCATCTATTAAATTCCTATTACCAAAATGCAAACCATAGACGAGTAATAGAAAACAAAATTTGAATGCGGATCAAAAGTGCACAAGGTGTGTGTTCTATATATTTCATCGCATCTTCGGGCACCGCGGAGCGCCGGACGCGTCGACGCAAGGCGACGACGTCGTCGGCGCCGACGCCGATGCCGCTGATGCTGCCGCCTCCGACTACACCGGTACGCGCAAAGCTCGTCGGCGCGACTCGGGCGACTCGCGAGTATGAGTGACGTACGGGAATGCAGTTTGCATTGGGGCAGGTCGTGGTGCGGCCGTCGCGATACGACGCCTCCTCTAGTCTTCGCCGCCGCCAGCGCGATAGAGAAGGATCGATGCACCGGTGCGAAACCTTCTCTCACCTTCGAGCCGCACACGTTCGTCTAACGCGAAGCAGATTAAATCTCCGCCTACGCGAAGCTCGCTCGAAGTCGTCGAATCGCAGCAAATTACGCTTTGTGTATTGTTTAGAAAAATTTCAAAAATAAATAAGTAAATAAATAAAAAGGAAAAAAAAAATCTCCCAAAATTTTCGATCCAGAAATTAAAGAGTTTTAACCGACCGAGCCGTGCAGGTTGAAGTTGTCGCCACGAGCAAGAAAAATACGACGTAGCTGACGCTAACGATCGCGTCGTCGCTGGAGGTCTCCGCTGTCTGCGCCAAGGGGGTTTGGGGTTCTATTATCGTGCATAGAGGAACGGAAAAGCGAGGCAAACTCTGAGGAGTTCGCGGCTATAATTGTGCTCGAAGAAGGAAACACAAGAAGGAAAGAAACACGTTTGTCGGCTATAATTGTGCTCGAAGAAGGGAAGAAACACATTTGTCGGCTATAATTGTGCTCGAAAAAGGAAAGAAACACATGTGTCGGCTGTAATTGTGGTCGAAGATGGAAAGTAACACATTTGTCGGCTATAATTGTGCTCGAAGAAGGAAAGAAACACATTTGTCGGCTATAATTAGGCTCGAAAAAGGAAGGAAACACATTTGTCGGCTATAATTGTGCTCGAAGAAGGAAAGTAACATATTTGTCGGCTATGATTGGGCTCGAAAAAGGAAAGAAACACATGAGTCGGCTGTAATTGTGGTCGAAGAAGAAAAGAAACACGTTTGTCGACTATAATTGTGCTCGAAGAAGGAAAGTAACACATTTGTCGGCTATAATTGTGGTCGAAGATGGAAAGTAACACATTTGTCGGCTATAATTGTGCTTGAAAAAGGAAAGTAACACATTTGTCGGCTATTGTTGTGCTCGAAGAATGAAAGAAACACATTTGTCGGCTATAATTGTGCTCGAAAAAGGAAAGTAACACATTTGTCGGCTATTGTTGGGCTCGAAAAAGGAAAGAAACACATTTGTCGGCTATACTTGTGCTCGAAGAAGAAAAGAAACACATGATTCGGCTATAATTGTGCTCGAAAAAAAAAGAAACACATTTGTCGGCTATAATTGTGCTCGAAAAAGGAAAGTAACACATTTGTCGGCTATTGTTGTGCTCGAAGAATGAAAGAAACACATTTGTCGGCTATAATTGTGCTCGAAAAAGGAAAGTAACACATTTGTCGGCTATTGTTGGGCTCGAAAAAGGAAAGAAACACATTTGTCGGCTATACTTGTGCTCGAAGAAGAAAAGAAACACATGATTCGGCTATAATTGTGCTCGAAAAAAAAAGAAACACATTTGTCGGCTATAATTGTGCTCGAAGAAGAAAAGAAACACATTTTTCGGCAATAATTGTGCTCGACGAAGGAAAGTAACACATTTGTCGGCTATAATTATGCTCGAAAAAGGAAAGTAACACATTTGTCGGCTATTGTTGTGCTCGAAGAAGGAAAGAAACACATTTGTCGGCAACAATTGTGTTCGAAGAAGAAAAGAAACACATTTGTCGGCAATAATTGTGCTCGAAGAAGAAAAGAATCACGCAAAACGCATTTCCCCATGCGCGCTCGATGGCGAAGCTGCGCTGAGAGTTCGTCGCCTGTTGCTGCGCCGGAAGAAGGAAAGCATCACGCAAAACGCATTTCCCCGAGCGAGCTCGATGGCGAAGCTGCGTTAAGAAAACTCCACGGCCAATTCACGCTAGATTCCTATTCGGAATGGGATTCAAAGATCCGGATGAAAAGTTAGCGATGAGAGTAAGAAGTTGTCTCTGCTCTTGCTCTGCGCTTTTGTACCCGCGAGTCGAGAGGAGCGTGAAAAATGGGATTCGGGAAATAGCGAGAGAATGGACTGGGACTCTGCGTCGGGAAAGCGGCTGGGAAGCAGCGAGCTGGGCTGGACGCGATACGCGGAGGGCGAAGAGGAAGCCTGCGTTCTCGGGAGTTCGGTGAAGTCGTCGTCGCCGTTGGGCGGGAGCGATGAGAAAAAACTAATAATCATTTTTTAAAGCACGAATAAACAACTTATATATATATATATATAACAAATTAGCATAGACGCAGCTCGACACGTATTCGAGGTTACTACACGTTGAATGAATTCAATGCACTGTAGAATAGCACACAGCTGCAGCATTTTTTTATAGCAGGCGACAAATAATCGCAAAGGCAATAATAGATAATGACGGGCGCCTGTCGATATATCTGAATAGGGTTTTGGCCCATTTTTTCGAAGTTAATTATCTCTGCCATTTCACATTTATTTTCCTATTCCTTTGCTACGAACACACTTCCACATACACAGAACTAGTGTGCCAAATTCCGTCAAGAGACATTGCGCCGTTCCGACAAACACTGGAGACAACGAAAACAGCAAAATTGGGGGCCTCAGTGAAACGCATAACTTCCGTCTTTTTGCCCTAGCGGACAGTCGGGGGTTAGTAACTCCCGTCTTTTTGCCCTAGCTGACAGTCGGGAGTTAAAAAGTGCTCGCAGTTTTATCTACGGAGGAAGCCGACGGACGGCTCGATGAGAAATCGCATTTGAGTTTAAGGCCGATGGACAGTTGGGCTCGTTCGAGGCCGGAGGGAAAAGGAGACTCGAAACTGCGAGATCGGCAGGGATGATGCAACAGTCAAAAAGTAAAACAATGTCGTAGGGCGCTGGATGTTGTCTGTTTTATCTACGGAGGAACTCGAGACCGGCGGTTCGATGAAAAATCGGCTTTGAATTTAAGGCCGATGGACAGTTGGGCTGGGTCGATGACGGAGGGGAAAGGAGACTCGAAACTGGAAGATTGAAGACGACGATGCTCCAGTGAGGGTTTCCGGTGATTCGCAGGGGATTCTGGGCGGAATATTTAAGACATGCGAAAAAAAATGTAGAGCGAAGAGAAAAAAGTGCTAGCTGCTTTATCTATGTATTTATACTGTATATTTATATATAGAGGGAATCTTGGGCGGAAAATTTGAGAAATGCCGTGAAAAAATGTCGTAGAGCGACGAGAAAAAAAAGTGCTCGCTGTTTTATCTTCGGAGGGATGCGAAACTGGGAAATCCGGACTGTACGTTGGGCGGAAAATTTAAGAGACCCGAGAAAAAATTTCGTAGGGCGCTTGAGTAGAGCGATAAGAAAAAAGTGCTCGCTGCTTTATCTTCAGAGGAACTCGACGGACGGCCCAATAAAAATTGGCTTTGAATTTAACGCCGATGGGCAGTTGTGCTATTTCGACGATCGAGGGGCAAATAGCAGGAAAAAATCTAAGAGACCGGAAAAAAATGCCATAGCGCGTCAGGATTAGAGCTACAAAAAAAAAAAAGTGCTCGCTGTTTTATCGACGGAGAAGCTCGAGGCGAGCGGCTCGATGAAAAATTGACTCTGAATCTATTTATTGGGTCTCATTTCGACGCCGAAGTGGAAAGAAGTCTCGAAACTAGAAGATCGGCGAATCTGGGTCGAAAAGTAGGTTGAGCTGAAAAAAAGAGCGAAAAAGTGCTCGCTGTTTTATCGACGGAGAAACTCGAGACGAGCGGCTCGATGAAAAATTGGCTCTGAATTTATTTATTGGGTCTCGTTTCGACGCCGAAGTGGAAAGAAGTCTCGAAACTAGAAGATCGGCGAATCTGGGTCGAAAAGTAGGTTAGACTGAAAAAAAAGCGAAAAAATGTCGCAGCGCGGCGAAGTCTGTCGGCTCGGACTCTAAACATAGAAACCGGAGGAGGCTTCGACCGTGGAGGAGAATACGCGAAGCTGCGGCGAAGGAACGCAGTTTTTCTTGAGAAAAGAAAATATTTTAACGAGAAAAAAAATCGGAAATAAGAAAAAAAAAATTTGTAAGATATACATATATGACATATATATGCATGTGCATAACCGCGGAGGACCGCGAAGATAATGTACAGGTACACGGACAACCGAAGCACCGACAGGATGTTCAAGAGCCGGATTTATCAGGGCGATTTGAGTCCCGTCCCGATTTCGGGAAACCTTCAGCAAAGCTCCAGTACGTAAAAAAAAAAAAATTCAAAATTCAAAATATAAAAATAAAAAATAAATATTGTTGAATCTGCACAAGTGCAGAAACTTGGTGGTTGAGTTAACGGGTTGGGTTGGAAGTTGAAGCCCTCGTGGGGGAAGCGGCCCGGTTCTTAATTGAATTTGAGAACTTAATTCGAAGCCGCTCGACGATCGGCGAAAATGGGTCGTTTCTCACCTCGGCTTCGTCCGGTGTGCATTTTTGCTCGGCCGGTTTGTTTGCTGAGGTGGGAAGGCGGCACTCCAAGGTTAAACAGTCACTCGTCAAGGAGGAATTATTGTTTCGCGGTTCCAAGCCGTTCCTCTTGAGAAATTAATTCTGTACCGACTGAAGTGATGAACGTGGAAGCGCTTGCTACTTCCGGTCTGCCGAATACACCGCCTATGATTTGTTCGGGTTCACATTTATTTTTATTAACATTTTTTTTTTGCTTCCTCATAGAAGGATCTTTTTTTTATTAGTTTCTTGATCGCCGACTATATTTTTTTTTCAGTCTGGTCCTCGTCGAAACGCAAGTTTGTGTGTGTGTATTGTGTATAAAAATTGTCATGGTGGCCGTTTTTTCTCCGGAAAGAAATTCCTTGACTTTTCATTGACCAATTAAAAATTTTCCCTGACCAAATTTCTAACGACCTCTATTAAAAAAAAAAATTAATTATGGAAATGAAAGTACCTAATTATTGGTATTAATATTTAATTCTATATTTTATTTTATTTTTTCAAAATGTTCCCAATTTTTTCAAGACTCCCTTTTATGTACTTCTTATTTATTTATAGAAGGTTCAGCGACAATTTACTTTTTCCCTGACCAATTTTGAAATTCCTGGACTTTTCCCGGTTCCACTGTATAAAGTCTCAAATACATCGGTTGGTCATGAACGCATTTTTTTCTGACACGGTGCTTCAAAGTCTTAAAGCAGTCGAATGACTAAAGACTAAAACAAATCCTTCTCACCGCAACAATTTTCATTTTCTCCGTACACAATTCCCACTCGCCTCGCCCCATCTCAGGTGAGAAATCCTTGTTCGCCGGCGACACAGCTGAGCCATCAGACATAGCCCCAGGCTCTACTTTACCCTGCGACTTCCCCCACGTCACCTAAAACTTCCCTTTTTATTGAACATAAACATATTTTTTTTAAAATAAACAAATAAAATTAACCGACAATTCCCGCTCGGTTTATTCATTGCAGAGTAAAATCGATTGCAGTTTTAGTTACCGACCGCCTTATCTCGCATACTCCGACTTTCCCCACCACACCGAAAACTTCCTTTTTTATTGAACATAAACATATAAAAAAAAAAGTAGAAACAAAGTTTAATGAAAAAAAAAAAAAAAAAAATTAACCGACAATTCCCGCTCGATTTATTCATTGCAGAGTAAAATCGATTGCAGTTTTAGTTACCGACCGCCGTATCTCGCATGCTCCTAATCCGCTAATCGGCGCCTCGTGTCCGACGCGCCACCCAGAGGCTGCGCTTTCGAGATACGTGGAACATCTGCGGATAAGCGAGTGGGAGATCGCGGGTGGTCGTACGGTAGTATGCTAGTTGGATATTAGGCTAGGGCAGGGTGTAGGCGAACCTCCGCGGAATCGAAGGGAGACTCGTCTCTGCCCCCCCCTCCCCGCCCGCCCGGTGAGGCGGAGAGGTAGAGGGTGGTGGGGGTAGAGCGGAAAAACTAGGTGCCCCAGGACGGGGGAATCCAGCGAGCGAGGGAGGTGCGCGGAGAGGGGGGGGGGGAGCGGAGGGTGCCGAGTGAACGGGTCGTTGACCCTTGTCGCAGCTGTTATTGATCGACGGCCAGGACTAGCAACATGGCTCTCCGTCCTTACGCCGCCTCGCCTGGCCTACCGCAAAGGATCGCTTTTCTTTATTTATTTTCATAGTTTTTTTTTTTTTTTTTTTTTCACTGAATATACCATCTGGGCAATTTCGAGAAGATGGCTTTCGGGTTCTCAGGATTTCTTTCGGGGCGAAGAAATTCGATCGCTGAGGGAGAGGGAAGGGGGGGGGGATGTAGCTGAGGCGAGTAACAGCGACGCGCGGTGACCAAGTTCCGGAGACTCGAACGGGGTGACCCAGTGAGCCGAGAGTTTATATGCCACCTGGATGAAACCCTCAGCCGCTGTTGCCGTACCTTCTCCTCTGTCCGTACCTTCTCGAGCTTCGCACCCTGAATTCAGCGCCGAGGGCAGCGCCGCGCTGAGACGATGGCGTTTCTTTAATATTCGTTTTTAATGTTTTTTTTTTTTTATGACTTGATTACATTTTTGGGGATTTTGGAATAACTGGTACTGTTGCCACAAATGTGGCGTTCCCGTTGGGTACCGAGGTTCCCAATGGGAGCCACGCAAATGTGGCGTTCCCATTGGGTACCATTAAGATTTTGTATTTTTTTTGCTGATTTGATAACATTTAGGAGGGTTTTAGGATCTCCGGTACTGTTGCGACAAATGTGGCAAAAGATTTTTTAATCTTTTTTTTTTTTTGCTGATTTGATTAAATTCGTGGGATTTTAGGAGCCCCGGTATTCTGGCGACGAATGCGGGATTCCCATTGACTATCCAGGGTACTATTAAAATTTAATTAATTTTTTTGTTTTTTTTTTTGTGACTCGAATAAATTTGTGGGGATTTAGGATCCCCGGTATTCTGGCGACAAATGTGGCATTCCCGTTGGGTATCGAGGCCCATTAAGATTTTCTTTTAATTAATTTTTTTGTTTATAATATGATTTTTCGCTCGCAGGTCAGCAGGGCCAGCAGGGGGAGCAGGAACTGGCGACGAAGATGCTGCAAATTCAAAGCAAGCGGTTCTATCTCGACGTTAAACAGAATAGGCGGGGAAGATTCATCAAAGTAGCCGAGGTACGAATGATATGACTGTCGTAACGAAATTAAAAAAAGTTGAATTCGAATATTTTTGTAATTTTTTGTTATTTAATTTTACAGATCGGAGCGGATGGTAGGAGAAGTCAAATATTCCTGGCGCTCAGTACGGCGTCAGAGTTTCGTGATCACCTCTCGACGTTTAGCGATTACTATGCGTCCCTCGGTAAGATATTTGCCACGAGCGAATTCGTCTTTTGACCTTTTCCGGAAAGTCTGAGACGCTATTCGTTGCTCACCATTTTGTGGCCAAATTAATAAAAAAAAGAAGCTAACGAACCATCATTAAAAAAATAAATAAAATAACGGAATAAAAAATACTATACTTTGTGATACTAGTGCGTAAAAGCGGTTTTTCGAACAAGGTTGTGAAGTTGGCCGCATGAACCGGAAGCGAGAACCACAGTAGCAGTAGCGAAGGGCAGTGCTGTCTGCGGTATGAGCTGAAAGCGAGTGTTGGCTACTTTCCAACCGCCCGCGGGAGACCGCTTTTTCGTACAAGTATCGAAATACTACTTTATTACACTCGTGTAATACTACTTTATTACACTTGTGTAATACTACTTTATTACACTTGTGTAATACTACTTTATTACACTCATGTAATACTACTTTATTAGACTCGGTGCGCAAATGCAGTTTTACGCACGCTTAGCGTGCGTAAAAACATCGTTTTCACACCTCGTGAAATAAAATTTTGTACGATACTCATGTGAAAAACGTATTCTTAGCTCTTGTGATTCTCTTGTGATGACCCTTGCAATACTCGCCTCCGCCGCGTGCTGCAAACTCACAATCGTCAGAAAAAGTTTCATCACAAAAGTATCGTAAATTACGAATTTTTTAACAAATGTACAAAAACTCCTTTTTATGCCTGCCGCGTGGCAAAAGTGTGCGATAAAGTAACTAGAGTGTTAATAAAGCGTGCGAAAAGTAGCTATATTATTAAAAAGAAGTGTGCGAAAATAGTACATTACGATACTAGTGCGAAAAAACTTTTACAAACACATTATAAAAAAACTGGTGTGATTGCAACACTCGTCTTCGGCTCGTTCTGCAAACTCACACCAGTCACAAAAAGTTTCTCGCACGAGTGTCGTAAAAAATTGTATTTCACAAGGTGTGAAAATGGAGTATTTTACGCACGCTAAGCATGAGCAAAACCGTCTTTTTCCCACCGAGTGAAATAAAGTAGCTACTGTGATCCGCGCACGCGCAGTATTTTTCCCGCTCGCCTTAGTAAAAAGCGCCACTTTTGCCACGCAATACAGGCACGAAAAGTGGAACTTTTTGTGCATATGTAAAAAAGTGCATTAATCCAACTATAATATGAAGGGTACTAAAAAAAATCTTGGTACCTATAACACATGCGCAATTGATAGTCTTCAATGAATTTCTCCGCAGGTCCACCTAATCCAGATAATCTGCCGGACGACGGGAAGCTCAAGTCAGAAATGATGGTCAAGGACAACAGGCGGTACTATCTGGACCTCAAAGAGAACTCCCGCGGCCGATTCCTGCGGGTGAGTCACCCTGTATGTACCGAACATCAAGTATCACATTTTTTATAACACTAAATCTATCATAAAGGCGATTTCATAATGTCGGGTTCGTCCGAGTGTCGCGCGTTCTCCATCGGGAGGTCAGTGACCTTGGTTTTTTTTTTCGCAGACTAACAAATTTTGTTTTCTCTCGCGAATAACGAAGGGTTGGAGAGCGAGAGAAGCAATTGCCTAGTTTGTTCTAACGTTTCGATGATTATTGCCGCAGGTATCGCAAACGATAACGCGAGGCGGCCCGAGGACACAGATAGCGATACCGGCACAAGGAATGATTGAGTTCCGGGATGCGCTGACGGATCTCCTCGAGGAATTCGGGACCGACGACGGCGGCTTCAAGGGCGATTTGCCCGAGGGCCGTTACATGCGCGTCGATAACAAAAATTATTATTTCGACATCGGTCAAAACAATCGTGGTATCTACATGAGAATTTCCGAGGTACGTATGCGAAGAACTTCGCAAATACGAAGTTATGCACAAGTCTTTATATATAAAAAGTACAGCGCAAAAAAAAACAACAACAACGACCAATAAACGTATAGTTTACGATTGTAAAAAGAAGCCGTGCAATTTTCAATTTTCAAGTCCCATTCTGTTGGAGGTCAAAAAATAATTATATTTACTTTGAATATAAAATAAAATATTCAAATTGCAGCAGCGAAAGGTTTTAAAAAATTGTATTATTTTTAATACCATTTTTATACCCAAATTGAAAAATTTAATTTGGGTATAAAATAAAATACTCCAATCACAGCGGCGAAAGATTTAATAAAATGGTATTAAGGTTTAATGCAAATGATAGAATGTGTTTATGGTCTTAAAGATTCAAATAATTCGTGGTGAAGTCACGAGCTGAAGTTCCAATGAGAACTATTATAAAAAGTTGCTTGTCCGATTATTATTTTTTTTTTTTATGCGCGCAACAAAAAGTGCCTCGAGAGGATTGAAAGTCAAGGTAGTGCGAGATATCCCACATAGCACGGAAATATTTTCGAAACGTTTCAACATTTTTCAAAATGTCTACTCTCACAATTTCATAGCTAAAGCGGGGCAAAAAGTGGTCCTATTAAATTTGGGGAGAATCGACCGAACCCTTTAATTTTTCTCATTTAAAGTTTTTTTAATTTCATGAAAAATTAGTACCTCATTTGAGACGCAATTTCCCGTATTAAATATTCATTAACGAAAAATAAATTAAGGTCGTCCTTGCGAATAGTGTTCGGTTCGCATAAGTTTCAGATAAATGAGCGGGAATTGCAAACACTTCTGGATAGTACAAAAATCTGAAAAAAATCAAGCATATTAAAGGTGCTGAAAAGATTAATTTTCCATAATAATAATTCCAAAATGTTATTAACAAGTTGATGTAAAATTTAATTGTTCGAGAAATCTCCCGGAAACTTTTCTTTATGAAAATAATTCGTTCACTTTTCTGAACACGTATGAATTTTGTCAGATCTTTAAATTCACTTGGCATTTTTTTTCATATGGTAAAAAAGTACAGAAAGTCACAAAATCAAAGTGAATTTAAAAATCTTTAAAAAATCATACATGTTCAGAATAATGAACGAATCATTTTCATAAAAAAAAGTTAGGTTTCCGGGAGATTTGTTGAACAATTTAATTGTTCACCAATTTGTTACTAACATTTTGGAATTATTGTTATGCAAAATTAATCTTTTCAGTCCCTTTAATATACTTGATTTTTTTCAGATTTTTATACTATCCAGAAGTGTTTTCAATTCCCTCCCATTTCCCCGAAACTTGTGCGAAGTTATTCGCAAGCACTACCTTAATTACAGTCCCCGAGCGACAACTGTGACGAGAGAAGTTCATCAGAAATTTTAGCACCCAAAATAGAAAAAAAATAAAAATGAATGACTGCCAATTTTTAAACATCGAATTTCTTTGCTTTTTTCAGGTGAAGACAAACTTCAGAACAGCCATCACAATACCGGAAAAGTCATGGGCGCGGTTCCGCGACATATTCGCGGATTACTGCGACAAGATGAAGGAGGGAGGAGCGGGTGTGAGCATGGGTGGAGTTGGCGGCGGAGGCAGCGTCATGACCGACGGAAAGGGAGGCTCGGTGGTCGCGCAGGTACCATCGCCATCTTCAACCTCGCAGCAGCCTAATCCGAATCCGAATCTAGACTCTACCTTACTCAAGTGAAAAAGGCTTTAACTTAACTCGAACATTGGAATTATAACCGTAACTCGTTTTCAAGTCGTTAAGCGATCTAAAGGAACTTGTCAGAGTCTATGTCATCGTCACCGTCATCCTCGTCGTCAGCGTCATTACCATCGTAAACTTAGCTCGTGCGAGATCAACACAGGCGACGATCGCGGATCGTCTCCGCGATGCGACATCGTTCGCCCTTGTAGTCACTTTTTCAATTGCGATTATCGTCACAAAATAATCGTTCGCCCGAGGCGCGAGAGGGCGCGAACGTTTGTGTCGCGCTCGCGCGCCGACGCGCAAAATTTCGCTCGGGATAAAAACAAAAGCTCGGCGAGATGATGAACGAAGGAGGGGGCGCAGCTCTCGAACTTGCACCCTCGTTAACACGATCGCTGTAGATAGGAGTCGATGAAAAAAAAAAAAAAAAAAAAAACAAAACGTAAGAGCAGAGCCGACGAAACAAACAGAAAATTTAAAAGAAAAATAATAATAATAATTTAAAAACAAAAAACGCGCGAGACGCAACGACGACGAGAAATTTTCGATTTGTTGCCACGGGTCGCCCGATGTCCCGAGCGAATACGCGAGTTAGCCATCGACCAAACCTTATAGGTAACTACCGTTCATTTCCTGTTCGAATCCTCAGGTCAACCCCCCCCCCCTCCTCCCCCGCCCCGGGTTCTCATTTCGGTTGCCGCGCTCTCCGATCGTTCGCGAATTCCAGTTATTCGTTCGAAACGCGCTCGTCTCACACACTCACACGTCCAAAAAAAAAAAAAAAAAAAAATAGAAGAATTATATAATTCCCCGCGGGAAATGGACTGTAGTAAAGGATAAAGATTAAAATGAAGAAAAGGAAAAAGAAAAAGTAAATGAAAAAAAAGGGTTACGTTACAATTGAATTTGATCGTTCAGATTTTATGGATAAATAGTTGTTATATTAACGATTATGTCGCGGGTTTGGCGAAGAGGGGAGAAAACACACGGAAGGAAAAAACGGGAAGGAAAAAAGCACTTTTTTAACAACGCAGAGAGCGCCCAATGTTATCGCGGGACGTGTCTTTCGGGTTGACGATCTCGGGCGACACGAGCAGCCGTCGTAACTTATGAACCCGAAACGCTTCGACGGGGGATTTAAAAAAAAAAAAAAAAAAAAAAACAACAAGTTTCTGACGACGAGCTACGAGGCCGTTTTTATTCCTAAAAGCGTAGCTCAAGGATGCAGACTCGGGTCGCCGCGGTTGCAAAGCGATCTAGAATCGCGAGGGGACGATGCTCGAGTCCGTCAAACGGTCTTGCTCTTGCACGAAGTAATACTTGCGTGGGTGGAGGGGGAGGGGGAGGGGGTGGGGAGTAAAAAAAAGGTAACGGGTAACGCGACGACCGTTCCGAAAAATGGGGAGCTCGCTCGCATAATCGTCCTTGAACTCTGAGTAAATTCCAGTCGATCAATTGACTCTCGCGGGTTGGGTTTGGGAGACGAGTGGCTGTCGCTTATCGCGTTAACATTGATCGCGCCACCCCCTCTCTCTCTCCTCTCTCTCCCCCCACCCCTCCACCCCCTCCCCCTCGTGAACCGCGACGCCGTACAATCGTTCGCTAACCGAACGATGTCTCTATTAAAAGGAAAAAAAAAGAAAAAGAAAAAAATGAGAAAATATTGAAATAATATATAAACATAGGAGATGGAATGCTAGCCGGATACAAATCTATATAATATGTACATTATAAACAACGTTAATTATGTTGAATTTCGTTTGAACAAAAAAAAAAAAAAAACGTACGAAAGGTGCACCCGCGCATAAACACACTTTTATACAGAACACCGTAAGTTGGAGAACAAAAAAAAAGAAGAACCAATTTAAAAAATATAAAAAAAATCATTGACGAGAAAAATCGAACTGGACAGACACGCGACAACCACGGAGAAAAAAAAACAACTCTAATGATAAAATACAGTCAGCGAGCGTGCGCATGCGTAGCAGGGCTCACGTGATTGATAGACGAGAGACAAATTGAGAAATGAAATTTTAAGAACAAAAAATGAAAAAATTACGAAAAACGGTGTCGACGAGTATCTTAAAGTACACGTTGCGATCTATCGACGTCCGAACTTCAAACACACAATTGCATATTAGGTATGTAATATACGAATGCATATTAGGTATTTATATAGAATCTATATAACTGTATAATTGTAACGAAATGCCAATGTCCGTGGACCCAACCGACTGTGCCCAGCCGCAACGCCCTCGCGAGTCGCTGCGTAATTCGAGGGGTGTTGCGGGATTTGCAACCGGTTAGGTCCTATCCCGGGCGCAGGAAGCAGAGTGGGGGTAAAAAAAACAAAACTAATAACGGCAAGAACGAGGCGAGTTATTCGTGAGGAAGAATAAAAGAAATAATAAAAAAAAAATAAAACATTGATATCCGATAATAACAGAGAAAAAAAAAGAAACCAAACAAGAGAATACGAAACGAACGAAAAAAATAAAAAAAATAAAAAAATAACGAAAAGAATAATTAAGTAAAAAAGAAAGACCGAGTCGAAGATGGTACACGTTCGAGTTATATTTCCCAAAACGAGAATCGTAAAATACGCTTTCATTCTGCAACGCTGTGCTAATATCAACAATATACATTGAAAGAAAATTGTGTAAATTCGTTCTACTTGCGTTCTTTGTATTAAAAGGAAAAGATTAAAAAAAAAAAAAAAAAAAAAAAACAGATGAAAATAATAATGGAACGAGAGGATACACTTGTCAATTTCGCACTGGTGCGGAATGATCATTATTGATTAGTAGCGACGAGGGAGAGGGCGGGTGGTATATTATATGCATAAACAGACAAAGTGCTATTTAAAGGAGCGTGACATTTCGGAGTTTCGTGTGTGTGTGTGTGTGTGCTTGCGTGCTATGCAAACATCTCAGCTCCGTGCCACGCTCCGAAAATGAAAATGAAATTTTATTTATATTTTAGCGATGTTTCAATTATTATCTATCTCCGTTTAGATATTCGAACTTTTTTTTCGCGTAACTCTTTAACGAGGTTCTATTTTGATTTTTTTTATTATTATTATAATTTTTTTTTTCTTTCGACCTTTCTTTCTAAATCGACAATTTCGGCTGGTCTGAATTTACCTAGAATGTAGGATTCGACGATGTAACGCAATATAAATCACAATAGGAATTTCGGGAACGTGCGTAGGTTTGAGCCTCGGAGGGGCGTTTCGGACGACTCGATCTCGACTCTCTCGAGTGCAGCGATTTTACAATTATAAAATTAATTATTAAAAAAAAAAAATTATAAAAATCTACCTTTAATTTTTTTTTCT
Organism: Ichneumon xanthorius; assembly: GCA_917499995.1. Taxonomy (NCBI): domain Eukaryota; kingdom Metazoa; phylum Arthropoda; class Insecta; order Hymenoptera; family Ichneumonidae; genus Ichneumon; species Ichneumon xanthorius. The sequence continues at coordinate 18,890,225 of OU824201.1, forward strand.
CGTACGAAACAGCATTTCTTTTTTTTTTAATTGATCGATCCCGCCTTTGGGTGAGACTCGAGAGGGTCGAAGGAACGAACCCCCAAGGTTTGCGTGTAGGCGTATCGGACACGTTCAGATGGAAACGAAAAGGCATAGAAAAATTGTTCACTGGCGCAGATGGTATGACACATTGTGATCTATAACAATTTACAAATTACAAAGCATCAACAAGTAGTAAATATTTAAGGTATGTTACATATGACACAAAAAAAAACACACACACAGAGACACAAACACGAGAAAGATCCTCGATCAGATTCACTCATGAAAACAGACACTTCATTAAATTCTTCAAGCTGTACGCTTGTATTAAAAAAAAAAAAACACGTGTACAATCCAAGCGTGAACGACTACAAACGTACCTTTACTGAAAATATTATACAAGAGTAAAGACGAAAAATAAAAGAAACAGCAAAAAAAGAAAATAAATAAAGAAATAAATAAAAATGAAAAAACAAAGAAGTACACGTCTGACGCGTAAAAATTAAGCAAAACTAATATAAAAATAAAAGGAAAAAAAGAGGAAGAAAAAAAACCACGACGCTCCTGCCACGCAGAGAGTTCTTAGACAGCTTTAAGATAAAAAAATATTGATAAATGATGAATAATAATTATTGAATAATAACGATAAACTTTCTATATGTTGAATCGTGTCTAGTGAGAAGCAAAAAAAAAATACTATTGAAGTAACAATTAATACTATCGCCACGGACACACGTACACGGAGAGAGCGAGAGAGAGAGAGAGCGAGAGCGAGAGAGGGCGAGAGCTGAGGTTGAGAAACACAAACACACATGATGATGAATTAACACACAGTTTGTATGACTATTAGTTGTCTCGATCGAATAATTTTTCTTTTAACACTTCATTATTTTCACTTTAGTGAGAAAGACAAAAAAAAACAAAAACATAAAAAATGAAAAAACAAACGAAATTGCGGTTGTTAGAGGATAGCTTGGTGTTTTCGTTTGCTGTTTTACGAAAAAAACAAAAACAAAAAAAAAACAACGTTGTACAGTTGGTAAAATCAGCGAACCTTCGATTAGCTGATTTAAATGTCAAACAAAAAGAAAAAAAAAATACAAAAAAAAAACGAGTAGTTGGATAGGTACGAGAATAGCCCCACACGTTCTGCGACACGCGCGTGTTGCGGAAATTTAATCGTTACTGATATTCGTTATCATTGCTGCTATTTGCCCCCCCGAGAACTTCCCTGTCTAACGGCAAGCCGCGAGATCGATCGCACGAGCCGGACGAAATTGTGTGGGTCGCGACTAAGTTCACCGAGTGCAGACGAATTAATTTATTTATTTGTTTCGTTCGCCGGCCGAGGTGAACCCGAGCCGGGCGAAGGTGCATCGCACACGTGCTTCCCACATGAGCGACACATGGCCTGTCCAACCGACGTTATACAAAAAAAAAAAAAAAGCATGGATTTTTTTTTTTAAGTAGAAAAAAAAATTAAAAAAATAAAACGAGCAAATGTTATAATATGGAGAGAAGACCATTGTGCACTTTTGGCTCCGTGTCGCAGGTCTCGTGTCTCGAGTCTCGCGGTTTGCTGTTTCAAGTTTTTTTTTTTTTTTTTTTTTTTCATGATAGAAATGAAACGAAAGAAAAAAACAGAAATCTACTCTACAACGCTGCAGCGACTATTATTACAATTACGATTATATTGTCATTATTATTACGATTATGATTATTCATACAGTGTAGTGCATTGCCAGTTGTGTCCCGATTCCTAACTAACGGACCAGGCCTCGAGGAGGCTGATTAGTCTTCGTTTTTCTGTTAATGGATATATACATATATATATATGTTTTTTTTTCTTTGTTTCTTTCTTTCATTTTCTACCGAATTGTGATTTTAGCGATGAACGATAGCGATATAAAGTGAATCGGAACATTTACCATCTCTCGACCTTCCCCTCGAACGAATATTTACTTTAACTGTCCTCGATAATGAAAGAAAAAAAAAGAAAGAAAAAAAAATATCGATGATGATAAAAAAAAAAAAACACCCAAAATGATACATTGTCCCTTCCTTGTCCCTGCACGAGATCGGCCCACTCGGGTCTGGCTCAATCGCCTAGGCTGTTCATTCAATAAAACAAAAAATGAGTATTTAAATCGACAAACAATTATCTCGCGGAACGGCAGCGTTTTAACAATCCCCGTCGTTTTGGTCCACTTGTATATCTAACCGATACTCTCTTTCCGTCCGAAAAAAAAAAAAAAAAAAAAAAAAAAAACACATAGAAAGAAATACGACTCTTCTTTATCGTCGTCGTACAAAATAATTGACGATATTATTGATTCGGTTTCGGCAGGTGGCTCGCTCGAAGAGCTCGGCGAGCAAGAATCGAAGGGAAAAAAAGGGAGATCGTCGCCTTAAGGAGAAAGTGAGGAGACGCAAATCGTTGTCGAGAAAAGACAACGACCGATCCTCGTCCGGCGCGAAAATCCCAAATGGCAAATCCCCGGCGAAGACGAGCTCTGCACCTTCCGTAACACTCAGCCAATCGTCCCCGCCCCATCTTCCGGATCCCTCTCCATCCAGCCCGGTCCCCAGCGAGGCGAACGGCCAATCCGCGCCTCAGTCGCACGACCAAGAGCAGCCCGAAACTGTTTCGTATTGACTCGGTCGTTAATTTTTTTTTTACTCGTGTTTTGCATTGATAGTTGGTCTATTATTTTTTAGTGGTTTCGAGTCCTCTGTGGGAGCCGAAGGTCACGCGTACACGAACACAGATCACACACACAGTAACGTGCTAGAGGTCGAGACTCAACAGACCGTTCTTTAATCCTTTTCGTTTTCATTGTTTGGTCCGGATGAGGCGAGAGGTCGATTTATTGCAACACGATTGCGCGCTAGATTAAGTTAGATCATTTCCTTGATTTTTTTTATCTTTATTTTGTTTTTCATTTTTATTTTTGTTTTATTTTTTTTTTGTTTGTTCGATATTGAGCTGCGAGGGTGCTTTAGGGATTCGGTCGATTTCGAGTCGTAGCGGTGCACGGATTGATTTATTAAGAGGAGGAAATTCGAACGTGAGTTTCAGGGAAAAATTCGAACAGTTCTCGAAGGGATAAAAATCTGAAAAAAATCAACCGTATGGGAGGTGCTGCAAATACTGTTTTTACGTAATATTAATTTCAAAATGTTATTGACGAATTAACGATAAAAATAATTTTTCAACGAATCACCCGACAACTTAACTATTTTTTTCATACAAATGATTCGTTTATTTTTCTGAATAGGCATGATTTTTTTCAGAATTGTTTGTATTCATTGAAAATTGCGGTCTTTCTATGTTCAAGCATAGTGAAAAAACGCAATTTTCAAATATTACAAAAAATTATGAAAAAATGCATGCCGATTCAGAAAAATAAACGAATCAATTTTATGAAGGAAAGCAGTTAAGTTGCCGGGTAATTTTTTGAATAATGATTGTTGATAACAAATTGGAATTATTATTTAACACGATCTTTGCAGCACGTCCCATATGCTTGATTTTTTTCACATTTTTATCCCATCGAGAAGTGTTCAAAATTTTCTCCGAAACTCACTTTTGGCACTCAGCACCGCTCAGACTACCTTAAGCCGCGTCACGAGGCTCGCGACTATTCCGATGTAAAACTCAATATCTTCTTTCGAACGATAAAAAAAATAAATAAAAACAATGATGATGAATAAAATAAATCGAAGAAATCGACACACTCCTGCTGTGCAGCTAGCTAGTTAATAATTTTTAAAAATGTTCCGACTTAGATATGGTATAGTTTTGCGATACGATGTCTCTCTTTCGGCGCACTGTTTCACGATTTCTCGATATTCCGGGGCAGAGGGGGGATTCACGGTGCGCACGTAAAATGCATTATTTTATCAGCCGATCGCAATCGAAACCGGAAGTAGCTTGACCCAAGTTACTCGTCGCTCACCGACCGGCAGTCCCTCCTAGTTTTTCGTTCGATCGACAGTTTAGTCGTTGTTAATGCTCTTTATTTTCTTCGCCAATTTTTGTCACCTCGAGACACAAGCACGGTTCACGATTCACGGAGCTACTTCCGCTTTGTCTTTCGCGTTGTTGCGTTCATTGCGATATTAAGGTATTGAATAAAAAATTAAATAAAAGAGATTGAGAAAAAAATTTAATAACGAACGATATCATTGTAGCATCGTCGCGGGTTTACGAATCAATCAAAAAAATTATGAAAAAAAATTAAGAAGTCATGAAATCTCTTGTAATCACGATTTCCGGTTACGAAAGAGCGTGAGGGGGCATGCATGGGACACGGATCGTAGAGATTGAAAGAAAAAGGTATAGCACATCACTGCCATATTACGAATAAAATATTATTGCCCAATTTTCTTTTTTTTTTTTCTTTTTTTTTTAACTCTCGTGTACTCGTCGTTGAAAGTACCCGATGTGCAAGAGCGTCGTGCGATTCATAAAATTGAAAAAAAAATTTTAAAGATAAAAATAAACTAACAAGAAAAAGTGAATAAATATAAATTTAAAACGGTGAAAAGATTTTACGTATATTCGTAGCACGTTAGGAACGAGTCTTAGATAAACAAACGAAAAAAAAAAGAACACGCTCCATTTCTTCTACGACAGCACGGTTGAGAAAAACAAAAAAACGTAAATTACGAGACGGCGATGGTAGCTGCAGGCCTGAACTGTTGTTAAATAAAAAGAAAAAAAAATGTTTAGTGTATATGTACGCATGTGATTATTAATTCCTATCATTGCACATTACGTACATGGAGAGAAGCGTTACTGCATAAAAAATGTATTTGAAAGATTGGGTGGATATATAATAATAATAAAAAACAAAGATAAGTGGTTTTAGGTATAACAAATATTTTTCACAATTTTTTTCGAATCGTCCAAACTTAACGAGGTGTTTTGAGAAAATTTTCAACCCCTTACGTTAATGCGCAATGAGAGTAAGCGTCTCATCCTCGTTCGATAGATGACTCTTTCATGAAACTCCAGTACGTATTCTCACGAATCTCTCGTGTGCCGCAGAGGTGCTGTGTTCGTCAATGTAACGCAGGACTGCGGATAAAGCGGCTAAAGCTCCAGGATATTTTTATTTACCTCCAGACAGCGAGGTCCGGAATGAGAGAAAAAATTGTAAGTAACTCAACACTAGCCAAATAGCCAGCGTATAAAAAATCATCCGCAGGTGTCCCCAACACTCGACCGATCGGCGAGGCGTTCGGATAAGAGTTTCAACCACTTAGGATAATGCGTAACGAGAATAAGCGTCTCGTCTTCGTTCGACCGATGACTCTTTTCGAGAAACTCCAGTACGTACTCTCGCGAATCCCTCGTGTGCCGCAGGGGCTCTATGTTCATCAATATAACGCAGGACTGTAGATGAAGCGGATAAAGATCCACTATATTTTTATTCCCCTCCAGCAATCTCGATTCCAGAGACTTGAGAAAGAATTTTATGTAACTCAGAGCTCTTGGCGAATAGTCTGTGTGTATAAAAATCGCATTGAGTACTCCGCAGGCGATTTGAAAAACGGTCGGCGAAATTGCAGCGTCGTTCAACAATTCGTCCAATGCGCAAGAGGCTTCGGATTGGTGCGACGAAATCTCTCCCTGCGGGTCTTTAAGTTTCTCTACGAAGCTGTTCATCAGCGGCTCCTCCACGAGCTCGAGACTCCGAGCGACGTACAGTCGTTCCACGGTCTGCGGACTGAGCCCGAGACGATCTCTCTCCCGCAGCGCAGCGAGCAGAAGTCTGCTGCTCTCCTCCGTCCGCTCGAGTTCCGCTATTCTGTTGACGACCCTCTCCAGGTCGCATGCGAAGCTTTTGTTCTTTACCGAGAGAGTCATCAAGGCATTGGCCAGATTAACGAGAACGTCCGTTCCAGCGTCCTCCTCGAAGAGAGCGTCGTTCGTCAGGTAAATCCGCAGGATTCTCTCGGCGAATCGTAAAACTCTTTCGCCGTGACAGAACGCTCGATAAGACTCGAGCTCCTTCGGCGGACGCAACCAGTCTCTGAGAACTTCCTAAAAAAAGGGCGAACCATAAAGCGTTGCGAAGAGGTCGTTGAGGTAAAATTATTTACAGCGTCGCAGGAGTGAAAAGCCTCGCTCCATGCTGCTGCGGGAAGCAAAAAACGACTCACTATTACTTGGATCCTGACGGAGTACCTCTGATAAGCTTCGGGCGAGACTTTGTGGGTGATCAAGTCGGCGAAGGATTTTGTGAGAGCAGCCAGTATGCTGCGATCGGTGAGCGGAAACTTTTCGGACCCGAGAGATTTTTCGAACGCCGCCGGATCTTCGAAACCTTTCACGACATCCTCGTGACTCTGTACGATAGCCCGTAAAATTTGTACGTCCATTTTGTGTCTTGTCGTGCTTTTCTTACTCTAAGAAAACTCTCGACTGAGACTGAGGTGAACGCGTTTATGCTTTGGTAAAAGTTTGCTGATGACAATCTTCGCACGCCGTTCGCGTGCTTTCGCATCGCTGTTTGTTTTTGTCGGGCGGAAAAGGCGGGAAGGGACAGTTACTGATTATTCGGGAAGTGGCGTGCACGGTGGCGTAGTTCGCGGTTGGGAACTCGGTCGGATTGGGCATTCGCCAGCTCATGCCGGTAAGGGCTCGACGATCGAAAAACAGGCGATAAAATAATTCGATTGAGATTCTAACGACAATGGAAGCCATCGTGAAAATTACGAAAAACTCGCTCCATCGTGTTGAGAAGTTGAAAAAAAAACTACTCCTTTTTTGCGAAATTCGAACGACAATGAAAGCCATCGCGAGAATTACGAAAAAATCGCTCCATCTTGTTGAGAAGTTGAAAAGAAAACAAAAAAACGACTAACTTGTTGCAGCAGCTCCTTGCATACTTCGGCGACGGTGGATTGAAGATTCATGTCCGACGCGAAAACTCCTCGATCACGGTTTTATACACAGTTCTGGGCACTCCTATATCATCCGCATGTAGTCAGTTGTGCCGAAAATGAAGCCAACATGGCGGTCAATTCAGGCCCAATTATTATTATTATTCTGTTCGCGCATGCGTAATAGTCGAATTTCGGAGTGTCGCGCAGTAAGATTCTGTGAAAAGGTCATGGTAAGTCAACGTAAACTTCTTAGAATAATTTCGCTGAAGTGGTTCTTTATCTTAAAAGACTAAAAATAATAATAATTGATTGTAGCATGCGATAACCGTTCAGTGAACTTTGAATTTAGTAATTACTTTTATTTGCTTTTTTGTTATTTTATGGAATAATAAATCGATGAGTTAGTAGATTCGGTTGTAATCGTTGAGTGGAGAAACGAGCGCGCGGTGCGCATGCGTGTACATAAAACAGGCCTGAACAGGTCGCTATGTCAGCTTCAATTTTGGCACGCTTTTGTCCGGCGAGTGTCCAGACTTGTCTATAAGTAAGACAGTGGTCTGTGTGCTTACGATTCTTTGCCAGTGTAGCCCAGGTAGTACAAACAATTAGTTATCAAAAAGTGATCTCAAAAAGGGATCCTAAAGTTACCGGCCATCCAAAAAGTTAACTTTTGGACGTGAGATAGATTATAGTTAACCCATTTAGATAACTTTTTCATACCAGACCTGTTTTGCTACCTCGGACAGTGCGTGTTCAATCGCGAAAATTGTTTCAACTTACTCGTCAGTCGAAAGTGATTATCAACGCCGATCGCCGTCGAGATATCAACGACGAAGGAATGGACAAACTCTTACGGTACCGTTTCGTTATATTTTATTATTTTATTATTTTATTACTTAATCACTTTATCCATTGACCCATACATTCGAAACCCACGAAGCTGCGACTTCGTTGCAGTTAGCTTAGGTCACGAGGAAAACGGTTCGAAAATTTCCGCGACATTTACACTGCACGAAAGTAAAATCTGCCATACTGGCAAACTTTTGCGCTCATCCGGCGCGTATATCGTTATGTGCAGCACGAGGGATAAAAAAGTGCGAATGAATGTTCCACCCACGAGACTCTCCGTTTGATCGTCGACATCGCTGAATGGAGTGTAAGCACACAATAGTACCGACCCGTTAATGTAGCGGGAACCGTTATAATGGCAGATTTATATCGTAACATTAACATCGCTTTTACTCGCGCATCGGAACACGTGACTAGTGCAAATACAGGTTTTCTCGATCGATGAGCCCCGACGGTCGCCGGTAGTCGACGCAAGCCTCTTCGTATCATACAAAGCTTCGCTTTCTTTTTTTTCTAACCTCGAAATTTTAGGATATTCCACTTTGTGGTCATACAAATAGGATTCATGACTGTCGGGACACGTGACTAGTGTGAATAGACGTTTTCTCTTCGTAATTACGCAAACTCTTCGGCTCTTCGTAATTACACAAACTTATACTTCCTTATTTTCCTAACCTCGAAATTTCAGAATATTCCAAATTTTGGCCAAACGGGTACACGGACTCAAGGCCGACAATCGTTGGGCGTAGCGTTGAAAGTATCCACGTTCTTTCATTGCAAACACGATATTCTCTATGACACATATGACTGTTGATGCGAGAATGCCGATACCGAGTATTGCGAAAATTACAGTAACTCTGTGTATGTCGATGATCTGCATCCTTGTCTGCTTGAACGTGAAATCTTCGATCTTCGAAAACATGTAGCGATTCTTTATGCCCTTTATCATACCCGATTCGTGAAGTTTCAGGATACTGAAAGTAGAATAAAAAAAATTGTTTTTGTAAAATTTGAGGATCTCGGCAACGTAGGTCGGTGAGAAATAATCTTACCCGATATCGAGACTTCTCTTGTTCTTAACTCTCCTAGTGACACCGGAACCAACGTACATCGGTAAATTTGATGTATCGAAGGGATAAAGTTTGCATTTTTTCAATCTCCTAGTCGTGACTGCGTCCTCCTCCTCGTACAGCACATATTGGTACGGGTTTAAACAAACTTTGCGATACGCGTCGTCGAAAGTTAGCTCGGCCGACACGCGCCCTGCCTGTACGATTCTACTGTACACTATCCAGGTCTTCGACTGTTACAAATTAACAAGGTCATATAGCGCGAAATATTTTGAATCTTTCACATATTTCGAAATATTTCTGAAACGGTGAAAAAATATTTTGAAAGCGAATATTAGTAGGTGTGTACTGAACTATGTTCAGAAGCAGCGAAAAATAAAAAATGGTCATTTCTCGAATGACTTCAATATTTCAAAAAATGTCGATATTTCAAAAAATGTCAATATTTCAAAAAATGTCAATATTTCAAAAAATGTCAATATTTCAATAAATTTCAATATTTCAATAAATTTCAATATTTCAATAAATTTCAATATTTCAAAAAATGTCAATATTTCAAAAAATTGCAATATTTCAAAGAATTTCAATATTTCAAAGAATCTCAATATTTCAAAGAATTTCAATATTTCAAAGAATTTCAATATTTCAAAGAATTTCAATATTTCAAAGAATTTCAATATTTCAAAGAATTTCAATATTTCAAAGAATTTCAATATTTCAAAAAATTTCAATGTTTAAAAAAAAAATTTTAGAAATAATTCAAAGAAATATTTCCGTGCTATATGGGTCAACATGCTTGACGCAGTGTGACTCACGGTAATAGCATTGTGGCTGATGGATCCAGCTACGGTTAAGATCTGGAGGTCGGTATTTTCCAACAGGGTCACCAGATCGTGGAAAGGTGCGTCGATGATTTCCCTGGTTATGCCTTGAATCAAACAGGCCCCGTGCGAGACCAGGGTTAGCCAGCAAAAAATGCTTATCGTCAATGTCAACATTCTCGATCCACTCCCGGTATTGTCTGGTGCATTACCTAAAAAATTAATACAAAAAATTAAGTAACGAGGACGCAAAAACGGACTGCGCTTTTGAGCCCGGGCAAGAAAATCGAACGGAATTTTTTTTGTCGTTTCGTCTTTGCTCGACCCCGTAAGTTGGAACATCGAAAAAGAAACCAATCAGACACCACCGCATAAGTCGGCCAGACTCGGAATTGTGTGGTTGGGAAATATGCGATCGGAAACTGTAATTCCTTAAATTTACCGATCGCCTCGACGTACCTTGGTTGCACAACGATGCGAATGTGTAAAACAAGTGAGCGAAGTACGACCGATCTTGAAGCTCCAGAATTCTGTTGCGCGTCAGCACTGTTTGCGTTATGATATTCGCCAAAGTGAGAGTGACGATAACTATGAGAACGAGAATCCAGACTTCCGTGGAAAATATAGCGAACATCCAGCCACGCCTTCCCCTCCAGAATGGCCGTGCAAAAATACGCAGCCTGTACCGATAAATAATCACACTTTCGATTTATAACGTTTCACATTACTCAGCGTGAGACACTTGCCTGTTCGTCCACAACCCCGGAGTGAACTTTGTCGCGTTACTCAGCGTTTTAGAAATGATTACTTTCGGGATGATGTCCGTCTCATTTTTTTTTGCATGATTGATTATTCTGCCAAAACCGGTTATCAGTTTGCCTTGAGCGTCCAGTGTTGAATGTCTGTCGACTTTCTTGAGAACGAGACTAAGTTGAGAGGCAGCAAATGAGACACGTTAAAATTTTGCAAAATAACGTGTCGTACGGTCGACACATTTACATCTCTACCACTCACAAATCTACCAGATAACAGCTCTACTAGGAAACATCTCTACCCCAAACAACTCTACTAGAAAACAACACCACCGGATTATTATCCGGTGGAGTTTGGGTTTGGGGTGGGTTTGGTAGAGTTATTACTCTACCAAGAAAGACAGCTCTAACAACTGTACCAGAAAACATCTCTACCATGTTACAACTCTACCCTATTAGAAATCTACCAAAATCTTTGCCGGAATGTAAAAAAACTCTACCAGAATCAAAATAAAACTCTAACGGGCAACAAGACTAACTTGTATTTTGGTAGAATTTTATTTTGATTCTGGTAGAGTTTTTTAAATTTTTGGTGGAGATTTTGGTGGAGATTTTGGTGGAGATTTTGGTGGAGATTTTGGTGGAGATTTTGGTGGAGATTTTGGTGGAGATTTTGGTGGAGATTTTGGTGGAGATTTTGGTGGAGATTTTGGTGGAGATTTTGGTGGAGATTTTGGCGGAGATTTTGGTGAAGATTTTGGTGGAGATTTTGGTGGAGATTTTGGTGGAGATTTTGGTGGAGATTTTGGTGGAGACTTTGGTGGAGATTTTGGTGGAGATTTTGGTGGAGATTTTGGTGGAGATTTTGGTGGGGATTTTGGTGGGGATTTTGGTGGAGATTTTGGTGGAGACTTTGGTGGAGACTTTGGTGGAGACTTTGGTGGAGACTTTGGTGGAGATTTTGGTGGAGATTTTGGTGGAGATTTTGGTGGAGATTTCGGTGGAGATTTCGGTGGAGATTTCGGTGGAGATTTCGGTGGAGATTTCGGTGGAGATTTCGGTGGAGATTTCGGTGGAGATTTCGGTGGAGATTTCGGTGGAGATTTCGGTGGAGATTTCGGTGGAGATTTCGGTGGAGATTTCGGTGGAGATTTCGGTGGAGATTTTGGTGGAGATTTCGGTGGAGATTTCGGTGAACATTTTGGTGAACATTTTGGTGGAGATTTTGGTGGAGATTTTGGTGGAGATTTTGGTGGAGATTTTGGTGGAGATTTTGGTGGAGATTTTGGTGGAGATTTTGGTGGAGATTTTGGTGGAGATTTTGGTGGAGATTTTGGTGGAGATTTTGGTGGAGATTTTGGTGGAGATTTTGGTGGAGATTTTGGTGGAGATTTTGGTGGAGACTTTGGTGGAGATTTCGGTGGAGATTTCGGTGGAGATTTCGGTGGAGATTTCGGTGGAGATTTCGGTGGAGATTTCGGTGGAGATTTCGGTGGAGATTTCGGTGGAGATTTCGGTGGAGCTGTAAATGTGCGGTACGGTCGTCGATCACTAAAAGAAATAACAAAAAAGTACTAACGTGAAATTCAAAGAATGTGAAAGCATGGTCCAGATTTCCCCGCATATTCCTCTAACTTTGGTGTCGTTGTCGTAGAATTCAAAGAAGCCGGGTTCCTAAAAACAAAAACAAAAAAAAAAAAATAACTGGTAAAGCGTTTTCATAAACTGAGCCCAAAGACTAAAAGACATATCCGACCTCGTAATAGATTATTGTTAAGGGCTCCCCGTTGAAGTTGTGTGTTTCTTCTTCTCGACTCCGCAAAATACGTTGTTTCTTCTCCGCCTGGTAGGAACGCTCGCCGGGAATCGGCTCGAAGATCCGAAGGCGCTTGTTCCATTTTACCCCGCTGACAGCGACCGTCTCTTCAATTCCGATTCCCAAGACGACCATCGCCCAAAGAGCGATTCCAAATAACGACTTCATCGACCCAGGAATTTTCGACTTTTTCGTATTATTCGTATAATTTTTTTTTTTTTTTCATACATTTACACGGTATCCGAATTATACTTGTCGAAATAACGAACTGCCACTGCGATCTGATGTCTTTCGCTGCGTGCGCTACGAGCAATAAAAGTGCGAGTTTCATTCGGCACGTGTGCCGATATCGATCCCCGTATGGCGTCGAATAGTGCGATACTGATCCGCTAATGTAGCGCAGGTTGACATAATTGCGGGTATCAATGGTGACATTAACTCGCTATTATTCGAACATCGGTACTAAAATAGAGACGTTTCGATAGCGCTGAAAACGGTAAATGCAAAAATATCCCATACACAAAAAAAAAAAAAAATGCATCGTACAATTTTTAATGTTTTTGAAAAGCGAAAAGATTTTTAAAAAATCAGAATTTTTTTTTCTCATTTATTTTTTCTGAATCTATTATTATTTTTTTGAAACTCTCGCTCGCCTTCGAAGGGTGAGTGCGTTGTAAGTGATATTTTCTGCAACGCATATAACCATGGATGCGACGATACCGATAAAGAGCAGTGCTAGTAGGAACGAAACTCGGTTGACGTCGATAGCCAAGTTGTTTATTCGCTTCATCAACGATTCGTCTGTGCGAATCGACATGTAGCGTTTTGCTATTCCAGCTGTGAGGCCAAATTCGCGTAATTTCATAAACCTGCGAATAAAAGAGGGGGAAGAAAAATTACGTAAGATAGGGTAAAAGTGGGGAATATGGCCCGGTCCATATATCATTGATTTACGTGTCAATCGAGGTGGGCCATATTCACCACTTTTACCCTATGTGAAATTTAATGGGTAATTTGTTAAACTAGTAATTTTTTGATTAATTTGTTAATAACATTTTGGAATTATTATTATGCAAAATTAATCTTTTCAGTACCTTTAAGTATGCATGCATTTTTTCAGAATTTTATACCATCGAGGAGTATTTGCAATTTTCTCTTATTTTGCTCGAACTTATGCGAAATGAGCCCGAAGCGACATAGCTAAGGTAAACGGCCCAGTTTCCGCCGCTGTCCCAGTTACCGCCATTAATCGCAATTTATACCAATAGTAAATACAGTATAGGGTAAAAGTGGTGAATATGGCCCACCTCGATTAACACGTAAATCAATGATATATGGACTGGGCCATATTCCCCACTTTTACCCTACGTTAAATACAAACGAAATTGACGGCATTTTGAAGAGCGGTTTACTCTTGATCAATACCGCGATACTTATATTTTTTATAAAATGTTCCCTTCAACAATTAAAGATGGCGGAAACTGGGCCGCTTACCTTACCCTAATCCACTTCCGGTTAATCTGATTCCGGTTAATCGGGCTTCTACTGTATTAGCGGGCACTGAAAAATACTTTACCCAATATCCATGCTCCTCTTGTTTTTCACTCTTTTGCTCATACCGGAAACAATTGGCGACACGTGATAGTCGTCGCCAACGGGAACAAGTTTGCACAACATTACTCCCCTAGTCGCCAGCGCGTCCTCTTCGTCGACAAGCACGTACTTCTCCGGTTCGGAGCACACCTTGCGATACGCATCTTCAGGATTTTTCTCGATCGAAACACGTCCCGCACGTCTGATGCGTTTAAATGATGCTTCGGCAAACGGACTCTGCAATCGCAGCAGCAAATTCGCATTACAACGCAGTTTCACATTGTTAACGAAAGGCGAAAGACAACGCAGTTTCACATTGTTAACGAAAGGCGAAAGACAACGCAGTTTCACATTGTTAACAAAAGATTACAACGCAGTTTCACATTGTTAACAAAAGATTACAACGCAGTTTCACATTGTTAACAAAAGATTACAACGCAGTTTCACATTGTTAAAAAAAGATTACAACGCAGTTTCACATTGTTAACAAAAGATTACAACGCAGTTTCACGTTGTTAGCGAAAGATTACAGCGCGGTTTCACATTGTTAACGAAAGATAGATTACTTACGAAAAAAGTTGCCTGGCTGAAAGAACCTTCTACAACTAATATTTGGATTTTAGTGTTATCGAGCAGGGTTGCGAGATCGTTGAAGGGGGCGTTGAAGACTTCCTGAGTGAGGCTGTTGATCAGACGGGCGTTGTATCCAACGAGGGTGAGGAAGGCGAATATTCTGATGGTGAGGTTTAGTATTTTTGATTCGTTGCCAACATTGTCCGGTGCGTGCCCTAAAAAAATATATTTTGTATTTACTGCGTGGCCAAACCAACAAAAACACTAAACATTTACAAAATTTATACATTTTTGAAGAAACTGCGGAAAACCTGCACTGAGAAACAGAAATGGTTGGATTAAGCGCATTAGCTTAATCCAACCATTTCTTCTTCTCAGTGCACACCCAGAAAAATAATTTATTTGACGACCACCGTCTATTTGGTTTAAGTAAAATATTTATTTGATTTAAATAAATATTTATTTCATTCAAGTAACTATTTACTTAATTAAAATAAATCTTTACTTAAATCAAATAAATATTTTACTTAATTAAAATAAATATTTTACTTAATTAAAATAAATATTTTACTTAATTAAAATAAATATTTTACTTAATTAAAATAAATATTTATTTTAATCAAATAAATATTGTACCTAATTTAAATAAATATTTATTTTAATTAAATAAATATTTTACTTGACCCAAATAAACGGTGGCCATCAAATAATTTTTTTTCTGGGTGCAGGTTTTCCGCAGTTTCTCTGTGCTCTTGTGCGGATGCGACACAGTAAGGGGTTAAGTGGGTTCTGTAAAAGGGGAAGGACCCCGTACAGATGGAACACATATATAAAAAAGAAAAATTAAATATATTGGAATGTCTAAAAAAAAGGTATAACAGGAACCTTACCTTGGTTACACAGCATCGAAAAGGTGTTAAACAAGTGAACGAAATACGATTGACGTTGAAACCTTTGACCTGCGCGTTCAGTCAACACTCTTTCCGTCACGAGACTCGCAACACTGAGCACCGCAACAAAAATTGAAACGAGACACCAAGTCTTCGCACTGAACGTATCAAACATCCAGTGACGATTCGGATTCCACGTTGCTCGGGCATAAATTCTTTGTCTGCAGGGACAACTTGTTTTAATATTGGACAAACTAATTTCGTATTGTTGGTATTAACAAACTTGCCTGTTCGTCCACAAACTCGGGCTGAAATTAACGGCGTTAAGGCGCACCTTGTAAGCCGCCAATTTTGGCACAATGTCGATCTGATTCAATTCCGCGGACCTCAAGATCCCGTTGAAAGTACCGTTCTTCGTCCTGAACCCGATCGCATGTTCCTGACTTTTCTCGACAACGAGTCTGCGAATGATTTTAAAAAAAAATCTAAAAATTCTTCAAACACCCTTTTAAGGTTGTTGTAGGGTAAAGTCAAAATGCTACCACCGCAATGAAATTTTTTGCTAATGTATATTATCCCCTTGCAAATAGTCTGTTTAAATTTCAGAACCATGTACAGCATCGTTAATGAGAAAAAAAAATCGTAAATTTTGCAGCTCATTGCATTACTCTTATGGAGAATCGGCAACGATTCGCCGTATTTACGTTCTAACAGCTAAGAAAATGCTGCCACGTACATAAAAAAACCTATGTATAGTTCAAATGATAATCCCTTTAACGTTTGGCATTTTCCGAAGAAGATTGACAGCACCGTTATTTAATTATTAATGAATGAAAAACTCTTGGTCGTCTTCGCTTGGGAATTGACAAGCAGCTGTCTCTCTCGCACACCGACCGCACCGCACACCGCGCGCCCCCCTAGTCGCCTCGCCGCTTCACCCCGCAGGCCCAGACCCCACAACAACCTTAACTTTGTTCCTCGTCATTGATTGTCAGAGACGTACGTGAAATTCAGAAAATCCGAGAGTACGTTCCATATGTCTCCGCATATTCCCCTCGCTTTCGTGTCGTTATCGTAGAATTCAAAGAAACCGGGGTCCTTGAAGGAAACAACCGGTTAGAGTTTCACGGAACGAACCCAAAAACCAAAAGCACTTATATTTGACCTCATAATAGCTGATGCGCATGAGGTCCCCTTTAAAGACGTGGGTTTCTTCTTGTTGGCTCTGCCAAAACCGTTCTTCCTTCTCCGCCTCTTGAGAGGGAAGTCCAGGAATCGGCTCGAAGTTTTGAAGTCCTTTGTTCCATTTTACCCCGGCGACAGCCCCGTTGATGGCGATTGGCGGAGTCGCCATTGCCCAGACAGCAAGCACAAAGAGCGACCTCATTAGCTCAAGATATTCCGGATTTTTATGTCGTTTTTAAGTTTTCCAACAGTTCGCCACGTGCCGATTGCGTGCCAAGCCGACCAACCGCTACACAGAACTGAAATTCCGGATCTTTATGTCGTTTTCAACCGTTTTCGAACAATTCGCCACGTGCCGATTGCGCGCCAAGCCGACCAGCCGCTACACAGAACTGAAATTCCGGATCTTTATGTCGTTTTCAACAGTTTTCCAACGGTTCGCCAGGTGCCGATTGCGTGCCAAGCCGACCAACCGCTCCGCAGAACTGAAATTCCGGATCTTTATGTCGTTTTCGACAGTTTTCCAACAGTTCGCCACGTGCCGATTGCGTGCCAAGCCGACCAGCCGCTACACAAAACTGAAATTCCGGATCTTTCTGTTGTTTTCAACAGTTTTCCAACAGTTCGCCACGTGCCGATTGCGTGCCAAGCCGACCAACCGCTACACAGAACTGAAATTCCGGATCTTTATGTCGTTTTCGACAGTTTTCCAACAGTTCGCCACGTGCCGATTGCGTGCCAAGCCGACCAACCGCCACACAGAACTGAAATCGCTGGTCGCGGTTTACCCGCTATGAGCTCCATAAACGGCGAGCAACATCGCCGGAAACTGATAACTCTATCGGATGGTCGTTGCTTAATGTTCAAGAAGATAAACCTAATAAAACAAGATAATAACTAGGGGTTTCATTAAAAAGGATCGATCCAACTTCGGATAACGATCGGAACATGAAACCGCCATTAACTCACGCACGACGGCGTCGCAAAAACAAACACGAGTCCCAATTGTCATACAGTCATTCGTGAAAATGCGCGTGATTTTATTCTGGACATATAAAAAAAACAAGACTACGCAGCAAGTTTTAGCTGCGTTGGTTGATTCGTTGCGAAGATGTACCATGAGACGGATGTCGAATTTCTACTCGGGTTGTTCTTGACTCTTCCGTCGACATCGTAAGCAAGGGGCGTCACGTGGTGAGCCGCGCATACTGGAAGTAGTCTGCATGCACTATCCGATATAGATAATCTCGTCGCTATAGTTATAATTATATCGCTGCATATTGTAACGAATATGTAGCAGACCATTCGTTAAGGTAGCTATGTAGGTACGCCGCAGTCATAGACATCAGCGTCTAGACGACATAAAAAATTAATTTTCAAGATCTAATTATTCATTGAAATGATCGGTAAAAGCCGTAGAGATTTTGTACAAGTAAAATTTGATAGTTAAATTACAACATGTCAAAAGTTTATGCACATGACTTTCGATTGCCTTCGCGGCATAACTACCTTGAGGCACACGATATTAGTTAGGTTTGACGATAAACGAACGAACGGAACATTGATCGTCATGTCAGCGAGTCTGGACGAGACTTTCAGAGCGAACAGACGTGTGACATTACGTGATCGGGATAATTAATGTTTATCATTATTAATAATATCCGCCCCAAAACCAAATACGCGCGTTATTCATTTGCTCGGTCGTTACAATATTTTCGAGCGTTACATCGGGCCTTGTCGGGAACTCGTCGGGCCCCAATGTAACGCTCGAAAATTTCTACTCGGGATATTTTATCGCTATATATCGTTATACATAGTATAGTCATTGCTTGCAATGACATTAATTCCTCCACATAACGAGGATCGATAAGAACCCGGTTGGGAAGGGTGGAATTAATTCCAATGACTCTGGAAACTCGGCGCTAGGATTGAGGGCAGTTTCGGTCACATGTCAATCCATGCATTGTGCTGTGAGCGAGGCTTATAAAAAATATGAAAAAATACGAAATGCCTTCCTAGGAAGGCACGCCAGGAATCGGCCCAAAGACCCGAAGGCATTTGTTTCATTTGACCCCGGTGACAGCGAGCGCCTCGTTAATTCCAATTCCCAAGACGACCATCGCCCAAAGAGCGATTCCAAATAATGACTTCATCGATGAAGGAATTTTCCAGTTTTTCGTATTATTCGTATTATTTTTTTTCGTACATTTTTTGTTTTTTCACAAATTTTTGTTTCATACAGACGGTAACCGAATTATAGGATTTGAAATAACAAACTGCCACAGTGATCTGATGTCTTTCGTTGCGTGCGCTACGAGCAATAAAAGTGCCAATTGTATTCAGCACATGGACCTGTATCGATCCCTGTATAGCGTTCAGTAGTGCGATGCCAATCCACTAGTGTAGCGAAGGTTGACATAAATGCGGGTATCAATGGTGACATTAACTCGCTATTATTCGAACATCGGGACGGTACTAAAATAGAGATGTCTTGATAGCGCTGAAAACGTCAAATAAAACACATCTCGTACATAAAAAGTAAAACGTAAAATTAAAAATGTTTTTGTACATAAAAAGTAAACCGTTAAATAAAAAATGGCTCGTACATAAAAAATGCATCGTACAATTTTTATCATCTAATTCGAAGCGACAAAAAAATTCGATTTTTTTTTTCTATCCCAATCTATTATAATTTCTTTTTGGAATTCCCGCTTGCCTCCGAACAGCCAGGGCGTTGTAAGCGATATTTTCTGCAACGCCGATAACCATGGATGCGGCGATACCGACGCAGAGCAGTGCCAGTAGGACGGAAACTCGGTTGACATCGATCGCCAAATTGTTTATTTGCTTTATCGACGATTCGTCCGTGCGAATTGATATGTAGCGTTTTGTTATTGCATCTGCGAGGCCAAATTCGCGTAATTTCATAAACCTTCAAATAAAAGAGAGGCCAGTGAAATTACATAGAAATGTGAAGATTAACCCTCACTCCATGTAGGGGGGTCGTTTTTGTCCGCGGAAAAAAGCGTTTTGTCCGCGCATTGCTTGATATTTAATAAAATATTTTTTGTTTAAATAACAATATCCGAAAAATTCCTGTTCTCACTTCAAAAGGACATTCTAAGGATCAACCATGAATTTTTTCAGATTTGTCTATTAATAATTGTGGGTGTGGTAGCGCGCCGCGGAAAACGACCCCGGTACATGGAATTAGGCTGTCGAACAAACCTACATGGAGTGAGGGTTAATGTCGAAACGAAAATTCATGGTATTGCACTGAGAAAAACGATAGTATTTTCTACTACTATATAACGTCTATATAGATAGTTTCTGATAGAATAAATTCAATTGGCTAAACTATAATTATGGTTGCAAATATGATTTTTTGTCATTCTCGTAACTATGAATTGAAGACGTTCCCTTTGTGAACTATTTTTCATGGCAAAAAGTCAGTATTGTTGCTTTTACTATGTAATTTTTTCTGAGTGTGGCGGGTAGCAAAAAATAGTTAAGATAATAATTAAGATAGGAACTATCTATAGATAGTTTCCGATAGAATAAATTCAATTGGCTAAACTATAATTGTGGTTGCAAATATGATTTTTTGTCATTCTTGTAAGTATGAATTGAAGACGTTCCCTTTGTGAACTATTTTTCATGGCAAAAAGTCAGTATTGTTGCTTTTACTATGTAATTTTTTCTGAGTGTGGCGGGTAGCAAAAAATAGTTAAGATAATAGTTAAGATAGAAACTATCTATAGATAGTTTCCGATAGAATAAATTCAATTGGCTAAACTATAATTATGGTTGCAAACATGATTTTTTGTCATTCTCGTAACTATGAATTGAAGACGTTCCCTTTGTGAACTATTTTTCATGGCAAAAAGTCAGTATTGTTGCTTTTACTATGTAATTTTTTCTGAGTGTGGCGGTTAGTAAAAAATATTTACCCGAGATCCATGCTCCGCTTGTTGTTCACTCTTTTGCTCAAACCGGATACAATTGGCGCCAAGTTATAAGCCTCACCAACGGGAACAAGTTTGCAAAACGTTATTCCCCGAGTCGCCATCGCGTCGTCTTCATCGAAGAGCACATACTTGTCCGATTCGATGCACGCCTTGCGATACAAATCGTCGAGATTCTTCTCCACCGTAACACGACCCGCTCCTTTGATGTCGCGAAACAATTCATCGGTGTTGGGACTCTGCAATCGCGACCACAAATTCGCATCGCAACGCAGATTCGGATTATTAACGAAAGTCAGATGGATTACTTACGTAAAAAATGGTGTGGCTGAAAGAACCTTCTAGAACTAATATCTGGATTTTCGTTTTTTCGACCAACGTTGGGAGATCGTCGAAGGGCGCGATGAAGACTTCCTGCGTGAGACTCGTTATCAAACGGGAGTTGTATGCCACGAGAGTGAGCCAGCAGAATATTCTGACGGTCAGGTTTACCATTCTTGATCCATTGTTACCATTGTCTGGTGGATTTCCTGAAAAATATATCATTTATTTGTCACTAAAACAATAAAAACATTTTTACAAATGGTATAATTTATATATATTTCTAAAATATATTTAACATATATATTTACATATATATTTCTAAAATTACATAGTAAAAGCAACAATACTGACTTTTTACTATAAAGAATAATTCCCAGGGGGAACGTTTACATTTGCGAAACATGTGCAAAAACCGCCATTTTCCCACCGAGTGAAATAAAAGGTGACAACTTTACCTTGGTTACATAGCGTTGAAAAGGTGTGAAACAAGTGAACGAGGTACGATCGGGTTTGAAGCTTTTGACCTGTGCGTTCTGTCGACACTTTCTCCGTTACGAGACTCGCGACACTGAGAACCGCAACAAAAATCGAAACGAGATACCAAGCTTTCACATTGAACATATCGAACATCCAGTGACGATTCGGATTCCACCTTGCTCGCGCATAAATTCTTTGTCTGCACGGATACATAATCCGTTAAACAATTAATCCGTCAAACAATTAATCCGTCAAACAATTAATCCGTCAAACAATTAATCCGTCAAAAAATTAATCCGTCAAACAATTAATCCGTCAAACAATTAATCCGTCAAACAATTAATCCGTCAAACAATTAATCCGTCAAACAATTAATCCGTCAAACAATTAATCCGTCAAACAATTAATCCGTCAAACAATTAATCCGTCAAACAATTAATCCGTCAAACAATTAATCCGTCAAACAATTAATCCGTCAAACAATTAATCCGTCCAACAATTAATCCGTCAAACAATTAATCCGTCAAACAATTAATCCGTCAAACAATTAATCCGTCAAACAATTAATCCGTCAAACAATTAATCCGTCAAACAATTAATCCGTCAAACAATTAATCCGTCAAACAATTAATCCGTCAAACAATTAATCCGTCAAACAATTAATCCGTCAAACAATTAATCCGTCAAACAATTAATCCGTCAAACAATTAATCCGTCAAACAATTAATCCGTCAAACAATTAATCCGTCAAACAATTAATCCGTCAAACAATTAATCCGTCAAACAATTAATCCGTCAAACAATTAATCCGTCAAACAATTAATCCGTCAAACAATTAATTTCCAATTATTAGTATCAACGAACTTGCCTCATCATCCACAACACTGGGCTGAAGTTAACGGCGTCAAGGCGCACCGTGTAAGCCGCCAATTTTGGCACAATGTCGATCTGATTCAATTGGGCATACTTCAAGACCCCCTCTTGGTAACTAGCGTTCTCCGAATGGAACCCCACCGAATGTTCCTCGCTTTTCTCGATAACGAGTCTGCGAATTAACAAAAAAAAAAAATCAACAAATTCTCCAAACACTCTTTCAACTTTCTTCTTCGACATTCATTGTCAGAGGCATACGTGAAATTTAAAAATTCCGAGAGTACGTTCCATATGTCTCCGCATATTCCTCTCGCTTTAGTGTCGTTATCGTAGAATTCAAAGAAACCGGGGGCCTTGAAGGAAACAACCGGTTAGAGTTTCCCGCAACCAACCCAAAAATCAAAAGCACTTATACTTGACCTCGTAAAAGCTGATTCGCATGAGTTCGCCCTTAAAGTCGTGGGTTTCTTCTTGTCGGCTCCGCCGAAATCGTTCTTGTTTCTCTACCTCTTGAGAGGGAAGTCCAGGAATCGGCTCGAAGTCCTGAAGTCTTTTGTTCCATTTTATGCCAGCAACAACCCCGCTAATGGCAATTGGCGAGGTGGCCATTGTCCAGATAACAAGCACAAAGATCGCTCTCATTAGCTCAAGATCTTCCGGTTCTTTATATTAACACTGTAAAAATAAATTGTAAATTTAATGTACTGGACATTGAAATTTGCTTCCATTACTTACATTAATTGAACATTAATGTACTTTTTTGGCAAAATAAAAATACCGAATATTAAAATTACAAATCTTTTGCCGGAAATTTACAAAAAATGGCATTAAGAATAAAATGTTTTATGTAAAATTGCAACGCACATGTGTTTTAAATTTCAGACGCAGTTTATGTAAAAAAGCTTCCAATGCCGTTCATTGATTTTCAAACACAATTTTTTTACAGTGTTGTTACCAACATTTTTAGGACGGTTCGCCGATTGCGTGCGAAGCTGACCAACCGCTCCGCAGAACTGAAGTCGCTAGTCGCGGTGTACCCGCTATGGGCTCCATAAACGGCGAGCAATATCGCCCGTAACTGATAACTCTATCGGATGGTCGTTGCTTAATGTTCAAGAAGATAATACTAATAAAACAAGATAATAACCAGTCGTTTCATTAAGAAGGATCGATCCAACTTCCGATAACGATCGGAACATGAAACCGCCATTGACTCACGCACGGCCGCGTCGTAAAAACAAATACGAGTCTGATCGATGGGACGCCCAATCGCGATACAGTCATTCGTGAAAAGGCGCGCATTTTCATTATTCTGAAAATAGAAGAAAAAAAAAACTAAAACGGCAGGCTCAGGAAATATTGAATGATTCACCAGGAGTATGGAGACCATAAATCGCATGCAATTGCTCGATGGCTGAAATCTTTGACCCGATAACGATCCTCCTCTTGTTCTTGACAAGCAAGGGGCGTCACGTGGTAAGCCGTGCATACCGGACGTAGTCTGCAAATAGTGTCCGATATAGAGGATCTCGTCGCTATAGTTATAGTTATCTCGCTATATACAGTAGTAGGCAATTGAAGTGGAACACGATATTTTTCGCCAGTTTTGCCAAAAGTTGGACCCTTTCACGTATACTTTCGCCAATATAACCTTGTTCCACTTCAATTGCCTACTACTGTAGTATATCGCTAGGCTGAACGATTTTGGTCAATGGCCTATTGGCCCAGCCCAAGTCATTGTAATGGAAAAAAATAGATGAATGAAACACGCACTGTAAGTGATGTCAATAAATGTCTACTTCTCTACTACTATATCGCTATATATTATATAGTATAGTTATTGCTGTCGACAACAGTGGTTTCTCAACGTAACAATGATCGATAAGAACACGGTTGGGAAGGGTGGCATTAAATCTAATGACTCTGGATCCCTATCCAGAGCGGGAAAAAATGAGACGGTTCGTTGAGATTTTTGGATACCCCGTTTTGTCCCAACGGTACCTCCGGATTTTCAACCCCGTGTTCCCCCACTTGCCACCACCGCCACCATCCGAAAGTTATTGGAAAATTCCGTTGTGTCCAATTATCCCTTTTTGCCCCACTGTCCCATTTTGCCCAGCTCTCCCCCAGTCGGCGCTAGGATTGAGGGCAGTTTCGGTCATATGTTAATCAATGCATTGAGGCCCACAAATAAAAAATACGAAAAAGTAAACATGAACAGAAAAACGGAAACAGTTTTGGATCTCATTAGTTGCCTCAGCGTTTTCAGTAGTACTGTCGAAATCGAACTCGGCATTAATTTGATATTCGAATACCAAAAATACATTTTGTATGTAGAAGGTGCACAGAAAATTCATATTACCTTTTCGGACGGGACGAACACATAGAAATTAGAAAATGCTTTTTTTTGTATTGTACGATATGTAAATGTTTCTGGACCACAAATCTAACAGTCAATTTCAGTTTATTGCAACACCTCCCCTTACATGTTTCACATACGCTGAGAAAAGTAAAAATAGTTGGACAAAAAAGTTTCCACCATCCCAGCTTTAAGAATTCAAATCCGAACGTCGGAGCGGTCGCCACAATCTGAGGAAGCCGCCAACACTGGTGTTTTGCGACGCCACTTGTAGTTGTGCAAAGTTCGCATTTTCCATCGTCCTGACAGGAATGCGAATTTGAGCCCCGCACCTCGGACGGACTGCAAACCGACTCTCTTAGTTGCTTCATCCGCGAGGGCGTTTTATGCGATCGGATACGATTCTCTTGACATCGGGAATTCGTTGGATCATAGTTTCGATAGTTTCTCGTCTCCTCAGCAACGCAAAGACAATATTCTCTGCGGCACAAATAACCACCGATGAGAGGACGCCGAAACACAAAACCGCAAAAATAACGAAAACGCGGTCCATGTCGATCGCGAGACTGGAAGGGTCATTGATAGCGGTTGCTTGGCTTCTCGGCGCTAGGTACCTCTTCTTTATCGCGTCTATCACGCCGTACTCGCGCAACTTCATAATCCTAGAAAGACAGCAAGAAATATGAAAATGGAAATCATCGGGACAACACGGAATTACAGTAGAACCCCGTTTATCCGGGGTAATGTGGGGAGAGCGTACGTCGGATAAGCGAAAACTCGGATAACACGGATAACACACCCAGAAAAATAATTTATTTAACGGCCACCGTTTATTTGGTTTAAGTAAAATATTTATTTGATTTAAATAAATATTTATCTCATTTAGGTAACTATTTACTTAATATAAATAAATATTTATTTAAATGAAATAAATATTTATTTAAATGAAATAAATATTTATTTAAATGAAATAAATATTTATTTAAATGAAATAAATATTTATTTAAATGAAATAAATATTTATTTAAATGAAATAAATATTTATTTAAATGAAATAAATATTTATTTAAATGAAATAAATATTTATTTAAATGAAATAAATATTTATTTAAAGGAAATAAATCTTTATTCCTCGCTTAACGCGAAGGGCTCGAATGAGTTGAGTGCGTCGGATAGCGCGGAGGCTCGGATAATCGAAGGTCGGATAAGCGCGGTTCTACTGTATAGGTAGCTTGATACCCGATGTCGATGATCTTCTTGTTCCTGAATCCCCTGCTGACACCGGCGGCGACCTGCGACATGTAATAAGCCACCCCGACCGGCAGCACCGAGCAAGTCTTCGCTCCTCGCCCCGCTATCGCATCTTCCGTGTCGAACATCACATACTTTTTCGAATCCGAACAAACCTTGTCGTAAAGATCCTCGATGTCCGACATGACTTTCAAGCGGTTCGATTTTCTGACGCGTCCGAATATCGGCTTTGCGTAGGTACTCTGAAATCACGGATCTTATGAAGCAGTCACTTGCGGCTCGAATAGTACACTGAGAGAAGGATCTAGTGAAAGTTATGAAGTTGGATCATCTAAGAAAAATTACCATAGCACATAGTACACTGAAAAAAAAATTCGCTTGCGGGCTGCCGAAGAAAAAAAATGTTGTTTCAATTCTACTTTCAATTCTTACAATTCCATACGATATTGAAACAACGACAGCAAGACTGTCAAGGTGACATGTTATCGTTTCAATCCGGTATGAAATTGTACGAATTCAGAGTAGAATTGAAACAACGTTTTTACTTCATTGGCAGCCCGCAAGCAAATTTTCACTTGATTCAATGATATTTTTTTTTCTGTGTAGGAGGGCGCCAGCGCGCCACCTATGGCAGAAAGTCCCAGATTATCCAAGTATTTTTACCATAATATCTAAGAAAAATTCTTATAAATCCGGTACTTCCTACCATAGGTGGCGTCCTAGCGCCCTACTGCACTGAAAAAAAATATCATTGATTCAAGAACAGTGACACTTGCGGGCTGCCATCGACATACGCTGTTATTTCAAGTCTACTTTGCTTGACATAACGACGCATGATAATGAAACTATTACATATCTTCTCATAAATTTCATAGACATTGGTTCATTTTTATATATAATTGTTACAATGAAAATAATAATTACACTGACTACATATGTTACACTGACTACATATGTTACACTGACTACATATGTTACACTGACTACATATGTTACACTGACTACATATGTTACACTGACTACATATGTTACACTGACTACATATGTTACACTGACTACATATGGCAGCCCGCAAGTGTCACTGTTCTTGAATCAATGAAATTTTTTTCCGTGTACTATGTGCTATGGTAATATCTCTCAAGCGACATAGTAATTTTTGCTAGTTCCTTCTCTCAGTGTAGAGTTGGTGATTTCTTACCGAAAAAGTAATGTCAGCGATGGAACCCTTCAACACCAAAACTTTCAGATTCGTTTTGTAAAACAGACTGTCGAGATCGTCGAATGGCGGATTGTAGACTTCCTGGCTCATGCTGTATATCAAGTGAGAACTGTAACCGATCAGGATCAACCAGGAGAACATGCCGATGGTGAACGACAGGATTCGAGAGCCGCTTCCAGTGTTGTCCGGTGTGTTGCCTGTAGGAAATAACCGTTCATTGAAATTTTAACGTGCCAACGAATTCTGCCGTGTGCAAGCTTCGGTGCGAAATGTATGCGAATCGTACTATCATGTAACTCATGTGTGAAAAGTGCTACACTGAGAAAAAGAAATGGTTGAATTAAGCAAATGCGCGGTGACATACGTTCAAAGGTGTATTTTGTTGTTACACCAAATATTTTTGTCTCGATCAACAAATTTTGAGTAAATTGAAGAAAACGATCGTTTAACAAAACACGACTTTATTTGTACCAAACGAATAACAGCTTTGAACGTATGTCACCGCGACTTTTGGTTAATCCAACCAATTTTTTTTTCGCAGTGTACTTTTCGTGCCTGCCGAGAGTGGCGATTTTTTCGACAATTTGCTACACGGTTATTTCAATGCGCGGCAACTTTGAACGTCTCACCTTGATTGCATACAGTTGAGTAGGTGCGAAACAAGTGATTGATATACGATTCAGATTGTAGTTGACGACCCGTGTGATGTATCAGCACTCTCTGCGTAACTTTGCTTGCAAAACTGAGGGTCACGATAAAAGCGAAAATCATGCACCAAATTTGGGTTGAGAACAGATTGATCATCCACAACCGATTTCGCTTCCACTGGCCGCACGCGAAAATTCTCTGGCTACAAAAATAATTAATTTTACTCGATTTTAATTAACACATCGAAAAGATGATGGTACACTGAGAAAAATAAATGGTTGGATTAAACAAATGCGCGGTGACATAAGTTCGAAGGTGTATTTTGTTGGCACAACAAATATGTTTCAATCAACAAATTTTGAATAAATTGAAGCAAATAATCGTTTAACAAAATAACGCTTTATTTGTACCGAACAAATAACAGCTTTGAACGCATGTCGCCGCGACTTTTGGTTAATCCAACAAATTTTTTTTTCTCAGTGTAATATCAAACTAAGCTGCGGTTGCGGGTGGCGAAAGAAACATTTGGTCGATTGAATGAAATATTTAGTTGATCGAACGAATATTTAGTAGTTTGACCGAATATCAAGTTGCTTCAACAAATGGTTACTTCGATTGAAACAAACATTTTGTTCAATCGACCAAATATTTCTTTCGCCACCCGCAACTGCAGCTTAGTTTGATATCACCAAACCTTTTTTTCGGTGCATCAGCCGGTGTAAGCGTACTTGCCTGGTGAACCACGTTGCCGGAGTGAAGTGTACCGCTTGAAATCGCGTGTGATAAGCTTCCATTTTCGGGATTACATCGGTTTTATTCAGCCTAGCGTGTTCCAGTATTCCACCGTAAGTCCCGTTCGGAAATGTGATTCCCAAGGAGCCCCCTTTAACATTGGTGAGGACGAGTCTGCTCGGTCGCATCTCGATTAAATATCGTCGAAGTCACAGTTGCACATTCGGACATGCATTTTTTTAATACTCACGTGAAATTAAATAAATTTGCGAGCGTAGTCCACAAGTCACCCGTTATTCCACTTATCTTAGTGTCGTTGTCGTAAAAATGAACGAAACCTGCTTCCTGAAAATTATGACTCGTTAATAACTTGCGTAATAATTTGATGAACTAAGATTAAAGCATCTCTTTGGTTCAACGTGAAATTTGTACATCCAGATAAATAATTCATTTGACGCTCACCCTTTATTTCGTTTAAGTAAAATAATAATAATAATAATAATAATAATAATAATATTTATTGGATTTAATAATAATAATAAAAATATTTATTTGATTTAAATAAATATTTATTTATTTATTTGTCGGGAATAGCTCTTTTACAAAAGAAAATTATAATACAGTCTATTCATTTCGACATAAGATAAGATAATTTAGTTTTATCTATAATTAACTAACAGTCCAGAGAAATTTTTTGATTATCACATTGCTATATTTATTTAAATCAAATAAATATCTTACTTAAACCAAATAAACGGTGGCCGTTAAATAAATTATTTTTCTATGTATTTGTTTCATTCGATCTCAGAGACAAAAAATTTTACCTCATAATACATGATGCGCAAAGGTTGTCCGTTCATGTTCCGAGTCGTAATGAGGTGTTTCTGCAGAGCCTTTTCTTCTCTCTCGAACCGCTCGACCGACCCTTCGCTGATGGCCGCGAACTCTCTGAGATGCTTGTTCCATTTGATAACGGTGAAAGCCGCCTCGTTCAGCGTGACTTTCAGACTCGAGATTCCGAGAACGAGGGCGAGTAACGACTTCATCGACTCGGGGTATTTTAATAATCTCTCTTTTTTTTACAGCATTATTTCCATTGTATTCGTCGTAAAATTTGCACAGCATGAAACTTACGTGCTAAGTTTACGGAGCGTTGCACGAAACTGAATTATTCTACTGTCGTCTACTTCGGACGTTATAATAGTTCATGCGACACGCCATTCGATAAGGGATCAACTTAACTGTAGTAAACTTAGAAATTCTAACGTAACAAGGATCGATGTAACTACAGCTGACAGACCCGGCATCAAAGATAAGACTCTGCAGTGCTTCGAACGAAACGTCAGTCGTTAAATAGCGTGAATATGAGGAATATATCGAGCGACCGAAATCGGAAGAGCTTCTTTGTTCCGTGCAGAGAGGTGGAAAAAACGCGCTTCCGGTTTCGGACGAGGTGGTTCGAGGTCGAAACTTGTTTCAGTTGTGGATGCTAGTTTTCCATAAAAAATTTTGCGTAGTTTGAACTTTTTGCGATATACCGCAAAGTCGTGATTTATGACGTGCCAGCCTTTGGCTAAAACGTCCGTTCGGACTTATACTCGGCGGACGGACCGTTTCCGATTATTATCCGCGGTGTGAGTCGTCGCGGCGTTTAACGCAAATGGCAAGCCAGAGCCACGACAATATATAAATCGGCATCGTTATCGCATGACACAAATAAAGTTTTATAGTTGACCGTGAATTGCACGTGGCTGGATGAGGTCGCGTGACCACTCCTCTCTCGCGGTGCATGGTGGGCGAAACGTATAACTGCATACAAAAAGTCGATAATGTGGGGTATCTCTCAAATCGATAGTTTTCCATGAGAAATTTTTGGTTTTGCGTTTACCGTAAATGGTAAGTACCATAAATTGCGCCTACCGGTAATGGTAAGTGCCATAAATGGCGTTTGCCGTAAATGGTAAGTACCATAAGTTGCGTTTACCGTAAACGGTAAATACCACACGTGGTACTTACCGTAAATGGAAAATGCCATAAATTGCATTTACAGTAAATGGTAAATACCATAAATTGTGTTTACGGTAAATGGTAAATACCATAAACTGCGTTTACCGTAAATGGTAAATACCATAAATTGTGCTTACTGTAAATGATAATTATCATAAACTACTTTTACCGTAAATGGTAATTATCATAAATTGCGTTTACCGTAAATGGTAATTATCATAAATAGCGTTTATCGTAAATGACAAACCCGAGTCACGCGAATACATAAATCGGAATAGTTATCGCACGCAAATAAGCTGTTATATTTGACCGCGAATGGCACGTGGGTAGATGGGGGTGCGTCGCGTGATACCCCTCTCTCGCAGTGTATTGTGGGTGCAACGTATAACCGAACACAAAAAGTCACTAACGAGACGTTTCTTTCAAACCGACAACTCTCATTAATAAATGTTTCGTCGCTTATACTCGTACATAAATATAATATTTTCGCAGATAAATATGACCAGTGCAGCCATCATGCCCAGACAGAGGATCACGAAAAGCATCGAAACTTGATTCATATTAATAGAACGGAAAGGTGTCTGCTCTGTGCTGATCACGGTAGATTCCATCCAACGGTCCTTCATTCCATCGGTAAGTCCGAATTCGTTCAACTTTAATATACTGAAAAAGCGTTAAATACCGGTACAACCAACAAGTTTCACATAAAGTTCCACACCCAAAGATGAGGTACATTACTTTTCAAACGATAGTTACAAAACTATTGAGCGATTATTATTATCTTTAAAAATTGTACGTTAACAATGCGGCACATTTACATCTCTACCATGTAACAACTTTACCAAAAACATCTCTACCATGTAACAACTCTGCCAGAAAACATCTCTACCATGTAACAACTCTACCAGAAAACATCTCTACCATGCAACAACTCTACCAGAAAACATCTCTACCATGTAACAACTCTACCAGAAAACATCTCTATCATGTAGCAAGACTACCAGAAAACATCTCTACCATGTAACAACTCTACCAGAAAACATCTTTACCATGTAACAAGTCTACCAGAAAACATCTGTGCCATGTAACAATTCTACCAGAAAACATCTCTACCATATTAGAACTCTACCAGAAAACATCTCTACCATGCAACAACTCTACCAGAAAACATCTCTATAATGTAACAACTCTACCAGAAAACATCTCTACCATGTAACAATTCTACCGGAATATAGGTGTCCAAGAATAAAACTCAACTCAAAAGAAAACTCTACCAGAATACAAGGCTGGAATCTGGCATCCCGGAGAAATCTGGCATCACTGCTGCCGTCTAGCCTCGTATTCCGGTAGAGTGTTATTGTAATTCCGGTAGAGTTTTATTTCAATCCCGGTAGAGTTGTTACGTGGTAGAGTTGTTGGTGGCTAGTTCGCTCTGGTAGAGTTTTTCTCGTACAGTGGTAGAGTTGTAATACGGTAGAGTTGTGATGTGGTAAAGATGTTTTGTGGTAGATGTTCTTATCCGGTAGAGTTGTGAGTGGTAGAGATGTAGATGTGTAATCTAGGAACCCGTTCCGTTACGAGCTGTAGTGTTAAAGAAATACCAATAATTTACCCAAGATCCAAAGCCCTCCTGTACTTGTATCCTTTGGGTACACCGGAAGTGACCCAAGTCGAGAAGTAAACCTGGCCAGTGGGAACGAGTTTGCAAACATATCTGCCGTACGCTCGTTGTCTATCTTCGGACTCGAATATAGCGTACTTCTTCTTCCCCCAACATCCCTTCTCGTACATCCGTTCCACCGTTCGTACGGGGAAAAAGCGGGTTATGTATTTTTCGTTAAGTTCGTATTTCGCAGTCAATCTCTGAAAGTCAACGAAGCGTCATTGAGTCAAATTTGATTATCGTTAATTCTTTCGCTACTGAGTTGATTTTCCTTTCGTTTGAACGTTTTTGCTTAAATGTTTACCTTGAATTTAGAGTACACCATTGAGCCATTGAAGACAACGATGTTGTAGGTGGTACTGTTGAACATCGATTCGATATCGTCGAAGGGCAGTTGGAGCTTTCGGTTCGTCATATAGGATATCAAATGCGAACTCAAAACTACCAGCAACAGCCAAGCGAACATCTTTTTCGATAGACCGAGAATTTTAGTTCGATGATAAAGACTGTCGGGAATAAATCCTTGGCAGCAAATTGTGGCGAAGGTGTAGAAAAAATGATCGTGCAAATTGTGACGATGGCTCCTGTCGCCGGATACTTGGAACGATATCCTCTGGGTTGCGTAACCGAGTACGCTCAGAAATAGAAACAACAGAAGAATCGAGCACCAAACTTTTTGCGAGAACATGTTAATCATCCAAGTACCATTGGACGTGTATTCGGGCCGAATGTAAAGTCTGTATCTGCAAACAAAAAAGGATGATTGTATCGCTCTCTTAAAGCAACAGTTCGGATTACATTCCGTTGATTGCAAACATCGCATTCCGGAGTATTCATATTTGTTTGCATATTTTTAAAAAAATGCTAATTCCGGGTAACAATTGCCGTATACGAGCTGAAAATCTTTCAACAAATTCCTTTATTCATTATCTTATTAATTGTATTAATTTCCTTGATTATCTTATTAATTTTATTAATTTTCTTCATTATCAAATTTTATTCTGAATTTTCGGTAAAATCGTTAAGATTGTTGGGTCTTGTACCTATTGTCCCAGATAGGGGTTGTATAGTCCATCACTTGCGATTCCGCCACGTAGAACGCCGTTCTGGGAATAACTTGTATCTCGTTACGCTGCAGCATACCCAAGAGTCCGTCCCAATTGCCGTCTGGCTGCCGCATTCCGAAATGGCTTACGTTTGCACGGATAATTATCATCCTATGGAGAAAAAAAAACAAGCGACTTTCTCATCACATTTGTTGTTGACGTGAAATCGTTACAGGTAAATTAGTTGGATTAATTGGAACTCTACCAAAATCTCTACCAGCAAGTGAAAAACTCTACCGAAATTGAAATTAAACTGTACCGGAATGGAAATAAAACTCTACCGGAATTACCATGAAACTCTATCGGAATACAAGCCTGGACGATAGCCTTGTATTCCGGTAGTGTTTTGTTTCTATTCCGGTAAAGTTTTATTTCAAGTCCGGTAGAGTTGTGAGTGGGTAAAGTTGTGAGTGGATAGAGTTGTGAGTGGGTAGAGTTCTGAGTGGGTAGAGTTGTGAGTGGGTAGAGTTGTGAGTGGGTAGAGTTGTGAGTGGGTAGAGTTGTGAGTGGGTAGAGTTCTGAGTGGGTAGAGTTGTGAGTGGGTAGAGTTGTGAGTGGGTAGAGTTGTGAGTGGGTAGAGTTGTGAGTGGGTAGAGTTGTGAGTGGGTAGAGTTGTGAGTGGGTAGAGTTGTGAGTGGGTAGAGTGGTGAGTGGGTAGAGTTGTGAGTGGGTAGAGTTGTGAGTGGGTAGAGTTGTGAGTGGGTAGAGTTGTGAGTGGGTAGAGTTGTGAGTGGGTAGAGTTGTGAGTGGGTAGAGTTGTGAGTGGGTAGAGTGGTGAGTGGGTAGAGTGGTGAGTGGGTAGAGTTGTGAGTGGGTAGAGTTGTGAGTGGGTAGAGTTGTGAGTGGGTAGAGTTGTGACTGGGTAGAGTTGTGACTGGGTAGAGTTGTGACTGGGTAGAGTTGTGAGTGGGTAGAGTTGTGAGTGGGTAGAGTTGTGAGTGGGTAGAGTTGTGAGTGGGTAGAGTTGTGAGTGGGTAGAGTTGTGAGTGGGTAGAGTTGTGAGTGGGTAGAGTTGTGAGTGGTAGAGTTGTGGGTAGTAGAGTTGTGGGTGGTGGAGTTGTGGGTGGTGGAGTTGTGAGTGGTAGAGTTGTGAGTGGTAGAGTTGTGAGTGGTAGAGTTGTGAGTGGTATTACTCTCGGGTCAGTAATGGTCACATGCGAATAACATGATTTTGCGACACAAGAAATGCCGTTACTTTATCGAAGTCGGAAAAAACCAACAAAACTTCACACTCGGCGAAAATTGAGTACTTCCTTCGCTTGTAGCACAACATACAACTTTGTGGACAAACATATGTTTCAAGACCATAACCGAAATCCACTTCCTAAAGTTACATTCCCTTCTTTCTTAAAGAACTCATTATGTATGCGATGAGGAAGCAAATCAAGGGATGTTTATATAAAAAAGCATATCTCAGTTATTGTTCCAATATTGTCATAATACTCACGTGAAGTTCAGGTATTCGGACAACATGTTCCACAATTCGCCGCAAACACCGCTGACTTTGGTGTTATTAGCGTAGAAGTTGAACAAATTCTTTTCCTGCAAGAAACCAGGTCACCCATTAAACGAGCGTTTATGTTTTACTTGCTCATTCGTCTCGCTTCGATCGCTCACCTCATAGTAGGCGACGGTAAGTTTTTCGCCCCGGAAGTTGTGAGTCTCTTCTTCTCGGACTTTGTCCAGGAACACTTGTCGTTGAACGCTGTAAGTCGATACGTTGTCGATGGGAATGAAGCTCCCGAGACTCTGGCGCCAGATCAGACCGCCAGCTTTGTAGCCAAGCGCAAAATGATGTTTTTCACTCGCGAGAACGAATAGAAAAATTTGAAAGAGACGAAGCGTCATTGCAGTTTTCTCGCCGCCGATTCGACCGCATTGAACGGTACGGAGCACAATCCACGGTGATTACAGACGAGCAAACGATGCGCGAATACGAGCGAATCGATGTCGGAATTCCCGCACATAAAGCATGCAACTGGCACTTTTGAAATTTATAACACGACAATCTGTTGATGCTGGAGTATAATTTGTCCGTCACGGGCCGACACGCGACTGTGCGCTA
Organism: Ichneumon xanthorius; assembly: GCA_917499995.1. Lineage (NCBI taxonomy): Eukaryota > Metazoa > Arthropoda > Insecta > Hymenoptera > Ichneumonidae > Ichneumon > Ichneumon xanthorius. The sequence continues at coordinate 18,925,384 of OU824201.1, forward strand.
TCAATCCCGCGAACCCTGATTTGTCATCTCGCATGCCGCGCTAATGACAAAAGGCGAACGAAAGAACCGTTTCGCGTTAACGCGCTCGCAAGATAGTCGGCATCGTGATAAAAACAATATTGAGGCATAGATGGAACTTCCACGAGGCACGGATAGAACTTCCGGGGTGCGATGTTGCTTTCGCTGCCAGTACGAGGGTCTCCGCGTGCGCGGGCAATTCGTTTCACTCCCGATCGGAGATTCGCGTTAATGCGAACCGGCGCAAGGTTCGCATTGCCTGTTCGTTAACGCTAACCAAACATTTATGAGTTTTTCTAAATTTTTCTCCGAAACTGTCGTTCGTGAATGTTGCCAAGTGTATTTTTTTTCTGTGGATTCCTTTGGATTACATTGTGCGAAAGGCGACTGAAGGACTGATTGAAATAACATTGTTTAATGGATATTTAAAAAATTAATAATAATTTATATTTAATTGACAATAATACGGACTAATAGAAATAAACGGGTAACACTGATTGAAATGTATAACTTTTAAATTACACCGAATAATCATGAAGAGGACAGTGAATCCTCGGGACAACGAGAGAATCGTTGTAAGTGCAGGTAAATATCGTACTATCGGAAATAACAATGTAAGATTACCGGTAGGGTGGTCTTGTAATTGAAAATTTTTGAATTTTATGGGGTAAATTTTTTGAATTTTCTGGGAGGAATTTTTTTGAATTTTCACACCTCAAGTATTATGGTGAGTTATGAAATAACAATGCGATGTGGGAAGGGTCTCCGAAGTTAATGCATTTTTGGAAGTCGCTACCGGCTGATTATAAAATTAAAAACTTCGAAACATCTAAGTTGAAAGACAAAATGAAAAATTCGAGATTTTCTTGGAGCCAGCCCGCACTACCAAAGTATAACGTATAAAATACAACTTTGAAAAATCCCTATGAAATCGAAGCATTTTTAGAGGTCGCTACCGAGAATCGAACTGTTTCGGATTGAGTAAATTTTTCCCCATGTGTTAATTTTTCCCTATTCTGTATTTCTGTAATAGACTACAAAGACGTGATCGACGACGCTCCATCAGTTGGTAACGACATCTGCTCAACTTTTAGCGTCGCATGTGGCTCGTTTGTGATGATTATCCGGGATGGTCGCTGCGAGTTTACCGTTAATTGCAAGCGGAACTGTAAGCTACGCGAAGATGTAAATCGGATTCGTTATCGCATGGCACGTGTAAAGTTTTATCGTCGAACACGCTTCACCCCTTTCTTCCCCCGCAGTGCATTGTGCGGGTAAAAATCTTTAACAGTAAAGAGTCAATAATTACACGTTCCTCGCGAATCAATAATTTTCCGAGATTATTTTTTTTCGTGTATGACATTAGAGTATAATTGCAATATATCCGGAATATATACAATAAATATAATCTGCATAGTAATCGTACTCGGACCGAGATGGTTCAGTTTTAATTGTAAAATTTAGTAAATGATCTAATCGTTGGTTTGGGCATGAGAACACATTGAACAGACGACAAAGGCTTCGAGACATCTCGCTTTTTTGTTACAACATCCGATAGTTGAATTTCGTGCGACGTTAGATTTGTTCGTTTTCAGAGTAAGCTGGAGCAGAGCGCTCAATTTTACGTAGAAGTTATATATATATATATCAGAGGCTGAGCAAATACACTAAGTACTTGAAGTCCGTATTGAAGTTTCAGGTACTGAGTTAGTGTTCAGTACTCAGAACTTCAGCAATTCAGTTGTGCCAGCACTGAATTAGTCGGTACTCAAGAAATACCCAGCGCTCAGTACGTCAAGTACCGGACACTTCAATATGTAGTTCAAGTACTTACGGTATTTGCCCAGCTCTGATATATATATATATATATATATATATATATATATATATCCAATAAATATAGATATACTATTAGCTGCGTTTCGATAATTATAATTTTAGCGACCCAACGATTCGCGCTTAAACTGGCGTTTCCCATCAACGTCTTTTCACAACAGCTCAGCGTTGATTACTCTTGTAAACAGAAACGATTACCTCCAAGACAAATATTACGACTGCCGCGACTACGCCTATGCAAAGAATTATGAAGAGCATTAAAACTTGTTTGAGATTTACTGGAGTGATCTGAGCGTGACCGAGATTTTCCGATTCACTTGTTTCGGCGATGGACTTCAGCCAGCGATTCTTCAATCTATCAATGAGTCCAAATTCCTTCATTTTTAATATGCTGAAAAAAAAATTATTTATCACTGCAGAAGGTCCGAGTCGCTTAACTTGGTAAAAAAATATCGTGTTTTCCTTACCCGATGTCGAAAGTCCGTTTGTACTTGAATCCTTTTGACACGCCGGACGAGACCAATATTGGAAAGTACGATTTTCCAACGGCGACCATTTCGCAAAAGCGATTACCGAATGCTTGCATCGTGTCCTCCAACTCAAATAAAGCCCAATTTCTGTGCTGATACTCACATGCCCCTTTGTGCATCAGCTCCTGTGAATCTATCCACGATGTGCGAGGTCCCTTGAATACCCCATTGTTGTCCAAGTTATCCACCAGCCTCTGCACATTAATTTATTGCCGTAACAAAAGTCTCTCTAAACGTGTTAGTTGTGGATTTGTCAAGTGTTTACCCAATATTGATCGGCGCCAATGGAGTTTCCATATATGACAATGTTACGGTCGGTCTTGTTCAACAGTGATTCGATATCTTCAAAGGGTGGTTGCATCTTTACATTCGTCATATAGGATATCACATGAGAGCTCACAACTATCAGCACCAACCAAGAAAACATCTTTTTGGATACGCAAAATATTTTACTTCCTCGATCGAGAGTATTGGGTGCGCAACCTTGAGAGCAAAGCGTAGCGAAGGTGTAGAATATGTGATCGTGCAAATTGTGGAGACACTTTTTGTCGCAAAACACTTTGGCCGATAAGTTCTGCATCAAATATCCGAGTAGACTCAAAAGAAGAAAAAAGAAGACAATGGCGAAGCAAACTTTGCGCTCGAACATATTGAATATCCAATTGGTGTCGGTCTGCCATTCAGGTCGGATGTATATTCTGTATCTGGTGAAATTGGTTAATAGACAAATTTAATTTTCGGAACTCTTTATCTGGACGAAAGTAATCAGTTTTTATGACGTTACGTACCTAGTTTTCCAGATCGGCGTTGTGAAATCCAGTAGGTCTGCATGTAACGAGGTGAATGCCATTCTGGGAACTATTTGAGATTCGTTCAGGCGAATCATGTTAAGGGCACTGAACTCTAAATCAGCGCCGGTTGATTCTAATTCGTTCGTTTGAATTGTTACCAGGCTATCGGATATTCGCGGAATGTTAACTTTTACTATTCACATCGCTACTATGTTGGGGTGTGCGAATAGCGTTTGAATTGGATTGTATTGAATATTGACATTAAATTCAAAATTTTTATTCAATATTCAAAAATTTGAATAATTTAAAAAATTCGAATAATTCGAATATTTGTGAATAATTTTTGTGAATTGGATATTCGAACGATGAAATTCCGATTACAATGAAACTGAGTACATAAATTGTAAAGAGTACAGCCCGAATCTCTATGCGAGCAAACAAACTGGTTTAGAGCTTTATTAAAATTATTCGAATATATTGAAGTATTACGAATTCAGGATGAATTATTAAAATTTTTGAATACTCGCACATTCCGACTACTATGGCTATTCGATGAGCGTGAAACTCACGTAAAGTTTGAATATTCGGCTAGAGTATTCCATATTTCCCCGCAAACACCCGTAACATCAGTGCCATTGTCAATGAAGTTCACCATATTATAGTCCTGAAAGTATCGTTCGATCGGTCGATCGCATATTTGACTTAATTTCTAAAGTATTCAGCTCCAAAGCAACTCATTACTTCAACTTTTCTATCACTGACCTGAACGTAGGCAAGTATCAAGATATCGCCCTGGAAGTTGTGCTTCTCCCTTTCTCGACTTTCCGACATAATTTCTTGTTCATAAGCGTCGAACGTCGAAACATGAGATAGTCCAATAAATTTCTGGCGATTTCGACTCCAGATGAGATCTCCGTGCGCGTAGCAGTCGATAGATCGATATCGCTGAATCGCAAGGATAAATAACAAAAACTTGAACGCACGATACATCGTCGCAACTTTGAGACCGCGAAACTGAGTAGCGAATACGACAATTGCTAACGAACAATTGACAGTCAATATGGACGATGGCCAATAAGTTGCATGTGAATCGGGAAATGCATTTGTCGCCACCTCTGTAATTTCATACATTACAGCTATTTAGTCCCGACAGAATATTATTTCTTTGTCGCAATTATATTCGCCATTATCCGTAATCGATGCCGCGTGTTCCGCTTATATGCGGTCACGCAACGGGGATGGCTTCAGGGTGACTGAAAGGATATTTGTGGCATCCTATTAGTGCCCTTATGTTTGCAGTTGTGTAAAAATAATGCTTTCTTTGTCAACTTCGAAAATCGGAGAAAAATGTTTATGATGACTGTTCCATAATACAAAAAAAACCAGTATGATTTTAAGATTCAAGCGCAAAGGTCAATATCATCGACACAGAATTTTCGGCTTTGCTGTATTGTTTTACCGACACTTATATACACACTGAAAATTCCACCAAACTATACCACTCATATATGTGACATATGGCGACACTCTAAGTACATCACAATAACCAGTGTCTGTTGTAATAATCATACATTTTTTGGTCCAAAAAACGGACATTAATTGATTGGAGATCTTCACCGAAGATCAGCGAAGATCTAGTTTTAATTGTAAAATGTACGGTGTGGATATTCATTGTCCTGGGCGCGGGAATAGTTTGGATCAACGACAAAGACGTTCTGCACGTAGATTGGCCTTGTTGATATCTCCGATAGTTCAATTTCACGCCTCATTCGATTCTCTCTATGATTATCCGTAGGCGAACGACGCGCGTTTAGACCAGCCTCTCCTATGAACATCTTTCCGCTGTCGGATCGGCGTTGATTGCTCTTGTAAATAGAGACGATGACCTCCACAACAAATATTGTGGCTGACGCGGCCATCCCTATGCCAAGAACTATGAAGAGCATCAGAACTTGATCGAGAGTTATTGGCATGAATGGAGCGTGACCGACATTTTCCGAGTTAACCACCTTGGCTGAGGTTTTTAGCCAACGCTTCTTCAATCTATCAATCAGCCCAAATTCCTTCATTTTCAATATGCTGAAACAAACATTTAACTTTATCACTCTAGGAAGTCGGAGGCGTTTGAGTTCATGAAATAAAAAAATCGTCTTTTGCTTACCCGATGTCGAAAGTCCGCTTGTACTTAAATCCTTTTGGTACGCCGAACGTGATCCATGTTGGAAAGTAAGATTTTCCAACGGCAACCATTTCGCAAAAGCGATTCCCGAATGCTTGCTTCGTATCCTCCGACTCAAATAAAGCCCGTTTGTCGGTATCACATCTCGTTTTGTGAAGGATTTCTTGCACTCTGAAGGGCCGCACGCGAGGCCTCTTATATAGTCCATTGATGGACAAGTTATTCGTCAGCATCTGTACAAAAATTTATTGCCGTGAAAATAAACTTCTCTCGAAATGCGTGAGTTGTAGATTGGTAAAATGTTTACCCAATATTCATGGACGGCAGAAGAGCTGCCATAAATGGTAATGCTGTAGTTGGTGTTTTTCAACAGTGATTCGATATCATCAAAGGGCGGTCGCACCTTTACATTCGTCATATGGGACACCACATGAGAGCTCAAAACCATTAGCAGTAATCCGGCAAATATCTTTTTCGATACGTCAAGTATTTTACTTCGTCGATCGAGAGTCTCGGGTATGGAACCTCGGGAGCAAAGTGTACCGAAGGTATAGAACAAATGATCGTGCAAATTGTGGCGTTGATTTCCGTCGCCGGACACTTTGATCGACACATTTTGAATCAAATATCCAAGCGCACTCGAGAGAAGAAAACAGAATAAAATGGCGAACCAAACTTTGCGCTCGAATATGTTGAATATCCAGTTAGTCTCGGACTTCCATTCAGGCTTGATATATATTCTGTATCTGGTAAAGTGGGTTTATAGAAAAATATGTTTATAAGAATATAATTATTAAAAAATAGGGGAGGCCGGGGACAAAAGTAACACGGGTCAATTGTAACAAGTGGCCGCGCATGATCGGACGAATCGGATATGAAGTGAGCAACATTGTCACATCACCTTGTGAGGTGATGTTTATAATGTTGCTCACTTTATATCCGATGCGTCCGATCATGCGCAGCGTTGCGCAGCCGATTGTTACAATTGACCCGTGTTACTTTTGTCCCCGGTCTCCTCTTCAATTATAAGATACAATTATTAAAAAATACAGTTATAAGAATACAATTATACTCTTGATCTGAACTCTTGATCTAAAGGAAATTGGTTTATAGAAAAATACAATTATATGAACTCTTGATCTGAAGAAAATTGGTTTATAGAAAAATACAATTATGAGAACTCTTGATTTGAAGAAAATTGGTTTATAGATAAATACAATTATAAGAACTCTTTATCTGCAGGAAATGAATCAATAGATCACGAAATTACGCACCTAGTCTCCCAGATCGGCGTTGTGAAATCCAGTTGATTTAAATATTTTGTGGAAAACGATATTCTGGGAATTATTTGTATTGTCTTTCGATAAATCATATCAAGGATGATGATCCTCCAAGATATCCCGTTTTCTATTGATTCGGGTACTCTAATAGCTATCAGGCTATCGGATATTCGCAGAATGTTAACATTTTCTATTCATATCGTAACTGCAGCTATTAGATGAGCGTGGAACTCACGTAAAGTTTGAATATTCAGCTAGGGTATTCCATATGTCCCCGCAAACGCCGGTGATTTTAGTGTTCTTATCAATGAAATTTACCATGTTGTATTCCTGAAAGTATCGTGCGATCGGTCGATCGCGTCTTTCAATTATTTTCTGCACCAGCTCTAGAGCAACTTTTTTCATCGACTTCAATATTACTGACCTGAAAGTAGGCAAGTCTCAAGACCTTCCCCCGAAAGTTGTGCTTCTCGTTTTGTCGACTTTTCGCCACAATTTCTTGTTGTTCAGCGCCGAACATCGAGCGCTTATTATCTATGGGAATAAATTTATAGTAAATTTATAGATAGTTTTGCCTGAACGTAAGGCAAAGGACCTAGTTTATGACACTTCTACGCAGCTCTCTCACTTCAAGCGTGTAAAATCACAGTTATAAACAAGGACCACCAAGAGTCCCAGTTTGTGACCCCTCGAATGCGCAACGCGCGCTGCCCATTGGCTGCATATTAAATGGTGGGGGGAGCCGACTATGCTAGACCCCTGTCACAACCTGCCCTGACAGGCAAGCGGAACAAAAAGTAACAATTGGCGTAATAATTGCGACATGTGCCGCACAAGTAGCAAATATCGCGCCAGTATTGCTAGTGGGTCAGTGTCAAAAATTGGATCCTTTACCTTAGGCAAGTTTCGAAACCTCACCCCGAAAGTTGTGTTTCTTCCTTTCTCGACTTTTCGCCACAATTTCTTGTTCGTAAGCGCCGAAAGTCGAGACATTAGCTATGGGAATGAACTTCTGGAGACTTCGACTCCAGATGAGACTACCGGGCGCGTAGCCGTCCACCGAGTGATATCGTTGAATTGCAAAGATAAATAACAAAAACTTAATCGGAGGATACATCGTCGTCACTTCGAGATCGCGAAACGGTGTAGCGACTACGATGATTACCGACGCACGATTGACAGTGAACATGGACGATGGCCAATACGTTGCATGTGATTCGGGAAATGCATTAGTAATGTATTTTCGAATGCTACCTCTGTAGTTTCGTGGATCACAGCAATTTATTCGCGATAAAATATCATTTCTTTGTCACGATCATACGCGCCATTATCCGTAATAGATTCTGCGTGTTACGTTTATATTCTGACACGCCATGGGGATGGGTTCTAGGCGATTGGAAGGATTTCAATTGCGTCACTCTCGTAGTGCACTTATTTTTGCGGTGGTGTACAATGCTTTTTATCACACGTCCATGAATCGCGGTACTTTACATGGCAGTCTTGCGAGCCGAAAGTGGCCCATTGCATGCGAGTTGTGAACCTGTGATGAAATGACAGAGTCGCGCATGCGCAGTTCGCATTTCGTTCACTTTCGTCCCTTGGGAGTTTACTTTCAACGTTTTCGTCCCTGGAGACATAACCTCACTTTCCAGTATTCGTCTCGCGCGACTGCCATTCCAAGTGCCGCAGATTCATGCACTTGTAACAAAAAATATGATGTGTAACGAGGGTCGAATTGGTGATTGCGACTCGTGTGACTTCGACCCTTGTTGCACAATATACTGTGCTTTGCCAACTTCGAAAACAGGCGAAAAATTTCCAAGATGGCTTTGTGACGTACGGGCGTTCGTTTACGTCGAAATAACCCCATCGTGTGAAGCACGGCGAGTTTATATTTTTATTATTTCGCAATCGTCTCTGGTGCGTCCCGTACACCTGGCATACTGAGCGACCGAAGAAGCGACCCTAAAAGCGACGGTTGTTTTGTTCCAAAAATTAACCACACTAATGAGCACTGAACCCTAGCAAGTTGACGGATGGATGCTTTTAGGGAAAAAAACTAAAAAACGGACCGAAAAACGGACACGTCCGTTGGGGAATGAAACGGACCGCAAAAACGGTAAAACGGACCGTACGTTTGGATTGGTCCTTTTTCGGTTGCGGAAACCGAGGAAGGACCGAACTTTTTTATAAAAATTTTTGGCTAAGTTTTTTTATTTTTTTGTTGTTTTGCTTTGAATTCTGTTTTTAATGAAAGGATAGAATAAAAATACGATCTTGGTCCTTTTTCGATTGCGGGAAGCGAAAACGGACAAAGCAAATTTTTCGAAAAAACCGTTCGGTCCGTTTTCAGTTTCCGCAACAGGAAAAAGACCAAATGCCAACCAAAAATGTACAGTCCGTTTTGTCGTTTTTTACGGTCCGTTTTGTTCCCCAACGGACGTGTCCGTTTTCGGTTCGATTGCAGTCCATCAACTTGCTAGGGAAGCGATCGCTCTGGCGACACATTTTTGTGCCGTGTATCGACAATGAAGTCGTTTGTTTGATTGGCGACCGAATAAAGGACAGTAATAGCAACCGTCTAGAAAAACTCATCTCGATCGTCAAAAATCTTATATCTGGACGGTTGGTTGTACGGTCGTTTGTTCGATCGACAATCAAAGAAGCAACTTCACTGCCGAAATGAGGCAAAAGAATGTCTCCAGGGCGGTCGCTTCGGCAGTCGTTAGTGTAGTTTTAATTTTTAGCACCAAACTACCGTCGCTTTTAGGGTCTCTTCTTCGGTCGCTTGGTTTGCTAGGGCGGTAGACTTCCTAGATCTTAAGATCACGGATCGTGCGAGAGAATTTGAAATAAAAATTATTGTTGGCAGAAGCGGGTTTCTCCCAGTGGCCGCACTGGTTTCTACAGCTGTGGGTTCAGTCAAATTCCCGATTAGAAATTTTTGAGCGTCACATCGGGCCCTGATAGCACGAGGGATGTACGACATTTTTCATCACAAGGGGCGAAAATGACGCTTTTACGCACGCGAAGCGGGCGGAAAAGTGGCCATTTTCGAACCGAGTGATGAAAAAATTATTCCAATTCCGAAGGTGACAGCGTGTTCCATAATACTAGCATAACCAGTCTGACTTCAAGCGCAAAGAACAATATCATTGACACAGAATTTCCGGCTTTATTGTATTATTGTACCGACGTTTAAATACCATGGCAATTACACCGAATTATACGACATAAGTGGCATATCGTGACACTCTAAATACATAATAATGAGGAGGGTCTCTTGCCATAACTCTCTTCCAAAACTGACATTGTTTAATCGGAGATTGAAAACCAGTGAAGGTCTAGATTTAATTGTATAATGTACTGTGTTGGCAATCATTGTCTTGGGCCCGGGGACAGGTTGAACCGGCAACAAAGACATTCTGCACGTAGATTGGCATTCTTCTTACATCCGACAGTTCAAGTTCACGCCTCATTCTATTATGTAAATAATGATCTCTAGGCGGACGATGCGGCTTGCCGATCAACGTCTTTCCACTGACGCGTCGGTGTTGATTACTCTTGTAAACAGAGACGACGACCTCCAAAACAAATATTATGGCAGATGCGACCATACCTATGCCAAGAATTGTGAAGAGCATGAAAACTTGCTCGAGAGTTACTGGCGTGAATTGAGCCTGAACGAGATCTTCCGCGTCAACCGTCTGGAGGGAGGTTTTTAGCCAGCGGTTCTTCAATCTATCAATTAGCCCAAATTCCTTCATTTTTAATATGCTGCAACGAAAACTTATTCTCATCACTGTTCGAGCGCCGATTTGCTTAAGGTTGTTGTGGGGTCTGGGCATGCGGGGTGAGGCAGCGTGGCAACTAAGGGGCGCGCGATGTGCGGTGCGGTCGGTGAGAGAGACAGCTGCTTGTCAGTTCCCAAGCGAAGACGACCAAGAGTTTTTCATTCATTAATAATTAAATAACGGTGCTGTCAATCTTTTTCGGAAAATGCCAAACGTTAAAGCGATTATCATTTGAACTCTACATAGGTTTTTTTTTATGTACGTGGCAGCATTTTCTTAGCTGTTAGAACATGAATTCTCCATAAGAGTAATGCAATGAGCTTCAAAATTTACGATTTTTTTTTCTCATTAACGATGCTGTACATCGTTCTGAAATTTAAACAGACTATTGGCAAGGGGATAATATACATTAGCAAAAATTTTCATTGCAGTGGTAGCATTTTGACTTTACCCCACAACAACCTTAAGCCGGTGAACAAAATATCGTGTTTTGCTCACCCGATATCGAAAGTCCGCTTGTACTTGATTGCTTTTGATATGCCGAACGTGATCCATGTTGGAAAGTAAGACTTTCCAACAGCAACCATTTCGCAAAAGCGATTGCCGAATGCTTCCTTCGTATCCTCCAACTCAAATAAAGCCCGTTGTTCGGAAGTACATCTTGTTTTGTAAAGAGCTTTCTGTGGGTTCATCGACCACATGCGACGCCTCGTAGATACCCCATCGATGGTTAAGTTCTTCTTCAGCTCCTGTACATCAATTTATTGCCGTGAAAAGAAACGTCTCACGAGACGCGTTAGTTGTGGAATCGTGAAATTTTTACCCAAAATTCATTGACGGCAATAGAGTTTGAATAAATGGCAAGGCTGTAGTTGGTGTTTTTCAACAGTGATTCGATATCTTCAAAAGGCGGATGCAGCTTTACATTCGTCATGTGGGATATCACGTGAGAGCTCAAAACTATGAGCAGTAACCAGGCAATTATCTTTTTCGATACCCCAAATATTTGACTTCGTCGATCGAGAGTCTCGGGTATGAATCCTTGAGAGCAAAGTGTGGCGAAGGTGTAGAATAAATGATCGGACAAATTGTGGCGTTGATTTTCGTCGCCGGACACTTTGATCGATATATTTTGCATTAAATATCCGAGCGCGCTCAAGAGAAGAAAACAGAGTAAAATGGCGAACCAAACTTTCTTCTCGAATATGTTGAACATCCAATTAGCATCGGACTTCCATTCGGGCTTGATATATATTCGGTATCTGGTAAAATTTGTTCATAAAAAAATACAATTTTAGGGACTCTTTATCTGGAGTGACAAATTATCACGAAATTACGTACCTAGTCTCCCAGATCGGCGTTGTGTAATCTAGTCGGTTTGAATGTAACGAGGTGAATGCCATTCTAGGAACTATTTGTGTTACGTTTCGAGTAATCATTCCAAGGGTGGTATCCCGCCATTTCTTTTTCATTTCTGCTAATGGGGGGACTTTAATTGTTACGAGGCTGTCGGACGTTCGCAGAATGTTAATGTTTTCAATTCACAATAGCTACTATGGCTATTAAATGAGTGCGGTACTCACGTAAAGTTTGAATATTCGGCCAGAGTGTTCCATATTTCCCCGCAAACACCCGTGATTTTATTGCCATTGCCAACGAACTGCACCATATTATAGTCCTGAAAGCATCACTCGATCAGTCGATTGCATCCTTCAATTAATTTCTGAAGTATTCGGCTCCGAAGCAACTCATTTCTTAACTCCCGACTGCCCTCTGGGCAAAACGGGCGTCTTTTCGAAGGCGCCAGTGTTTGTCGAAACGACAAAATATTACTTAACCAAATTTGGCATATTGATTCTTTGTATAATGATCTATGTTTGTGACCCAAAAAATGTAAGCTAAGGTGTAAACGTACGTAAACAAACCAACTTCCGATAAACAAATTAATAGTTGGAGGTGTCATATCGTTTAGCCAATGAGAAACAAAAAATCATTATTTTTTCATTGGCTGTTGTCCCAGATAGAAAAACAGGCTCTGAAACGGGTATGGTACGATTGGTACGGCCACCGTTTCGTTGCCGTGCCGTCATTTTTTCCATCTGGATGTATTTTTGTCAATACAGGAATAAAAAAATACTTATATACGCGGTGTTATTGTTAGTTATGTGGTACTTATTCCGTTCGTCATTATTATTTTTGTTGATCCAAGTTGTTCATGCGGTAGCGTAAAATTGATGATGTGCTAATACTGTGTTCGAAGACCGGTTATCCTCGTATTGTGCTCGTTGTTGTCAGGTTGTTTTTCTTAGTGTTTTTTTAAAACTTTAACATTACTGACCTGAACGGAGCCAAGTTTTATGACCGCGCCCTGAAAGTTGTGCTTTTCCTTTTCTCGACTTTTCGCCACAATTTCTTGTTCGTAAGCGCCGAACGTTGAGACATTGGCTACGGGAATAAATTTCTGGAGATTTCGACTCCAGATGAGACTTCCGGGCGCGTAGCAGTCTACAGAGCTATGTCGCTGAATTGCAAGGATAAATAACAAAGACTTAAACGGATGACACATCGTTGTAACTTTGGGACCACGAAACAGTGTAACGAATACGATGACTACCGGCGTACAATTGACAGTGAATATGGATGATTGCCAGTAAGTTGCATGTGAAACGGGAAATGCATTTGTCGCTGGCTCTGTAATTTCATGTATTGCAGCAATTTATTCACGATAGAATATCCCTTCTTGGTCGCGATCACACGCGCCATTATTCGTAATCGACGATGCGTGTTCCGGTTTTATTTTGACGCGCCAATGACATGGTTTCGAGGTGATTGAAAAGATCCATTTCAGCCACTTTAGTAATGGACTTCTATTTGCGGCAGTGCAAAATAATGCTTTCTTTATCAACTTCGAAAATCGGGGAAAAGATTTCAAGATGGCTATTCCATAGTACGAGCAAAACCACTAATATTCCGACACGCCACGTGGATGGGTTCAAGGTGATTGAAAGGCCATTCACGTCACTCTAGTAGTGCGCTTATTTTTGCGGTTGTGTAAAATAATGCTTTCTTTGTCGACTTCGAAAATGGGGGGAAAAAATTTCAAGATGGCTGTTCCATAGTACCAGCAAAATCATTTAGACACGAATGTTTGCGCATTTGAGGATTCTAAATTTTCAAGGTTCAAGCGTAAGAAAACAATATCATTGACACAGAATTTTCGGCTATATTGTATTATTTTACCGACGTTTATGCACTATGAAAATTACATCGAAGTAAATGTCACACTCTAAATACATCATAGTGAAAGCAACTCGTCTCTCCGGCGTCTGCTGAAGAGTCAGCAGACAGCCTATCAATGCCCCATCGTCGCCTTTGTCTACACTGATAAAAAAGTACAGTTGAATCAACGAAGAATCGGGCAGGAACGTTCAAATAAATATTTAGTTGGTCGAACAAGATATTTTAATGACTCAAAAATATTTTGGTGAAATCACCCAAAAAATTGTTGAACTATCCAATTTTTTTAGCCGTACCAACAAAATATTTGGTTGAACGTCCCTGCCCGGATCTTAGTTGATTCAACCGTATTTTTTTATCAGTGTATGGCAGGGACGTAGAAGATCCTTTGTGGGCCTCACACGGGAGACCCACCAATCTCAAATAGGGTAAAAGTGGTGAATATGGCCCACCTCGATTAACACGTAAATCAATGATATATGGACCGGGCCATATTCCCCACTTTTACCCTACTAGGAGGAGACGCCTCGCATCCCGGACTCGCGAGACATTCTACGAAGAGTCTCCAAAGCGTGCACATCTCGACTCAATATTCGAACTTGTATCCAACAATATCTTTTTTGGACCAATATACGATTTCATCGTCTCCACGGTCCACGGTTTCTTACAATAGTAATAAGTGTGTCTGGTAAGAATCATACATTTTTTTTAGTCCGAAGTTAGACATTAACTGTGAGCCCGAAGGAGACGAAGTCTCTGTCAATGCGCTGCTTCAGGAAGAAAAAAAAATTGTTCACCTCCAGAATTTCATTCTCTAAGTGAACTTCTCCGAGCGAAGTTTCTGCGATGCAAAGCGCAGCCGTTGTAGCTTCATGAAATTTAGTCTCATGCAGAGATCTTCAGGGTCATCATTAATTAATCGGAGACTGAAAATCAGTGAAGATCAAGTTTTAATTGTAAAATTAAATTAGACTTTTCTCTTTACACCTATATTGTACATTGCCAATTGGCCATCGGCCGCAGTCCTTCAGCCAAAAGTGTTTAAATCCTCACTGAATCTCACTTTTATCTGGAAATGTACGTGTGAAGTATCCTTAAGGGGAAGTGAAATATCGCGGTCGGTAATGGAAACTGTAATGAACTTTTCTCAAGGGTGCTAATTTTTTTGAGGAAAAAGCAAATTCGAGCCGGATGCACACGGTAATTTCGCATCCGGCCTGAATTCATCTTCTTCTCAAAAAAAATTAGCACCATTGAATAAAGTTAATTTGAAAATTGCAACTATCTCTCTCACACTCATGGGCCCGTCACGTGACTTTCACTTCACCTTAAAAACAATGAAAGTTACACCAAACTGTACCACACACGTGGAATATCGTGACACTTTAAACAACTCATAATGAGGAGTCGGCTCTATTGCAATAATCATAAATTTTTTAGTCCGAAACCAATATTAATTAATCGGCGATTGTAAATCAGTGAAGATCCATCTTTGATTGTAAAATGTACGACGTGGCCTTTCATTATTTTGGGCAAGGGAACGGTTTGGATCGGCGACAAAGACGTTCTGCACGTAGACTGGCATTCTCGTTACATCCGATAGTTCAATTTCACGCGCCATTCGATTCTTTTTACAATTAACCGTAGGCAGACGGCGGGCGTTTAAGCTGGTCTTTCCTAGCAACTCCGCCTTTCCCAGCATTCCGCGAACGGGTCGTCGTTGATTACTCTTGTAAATAGAGACGATAACCTCCACAACAAATATTACGGCCGATGCGACTATACCGATGCAAAGAATCACGAAGAGCCTCAAAACTTGATCGAGACTTACGGGCGCGAATGGAGCATGGCCGAGATTTTGCGAATTAACCGTCTGGCCGGCCGAGGTCTTCAGCCAGCGATTCTTCAATCTATCGATGAGTCCAAATTCCCTCATTTTCAATATGCTAAAACAAACATTTTTTTTCATCACTCGAGAAGCTCTGAGTCGTACACCGATAAAAAGGTTTGGTAATATCAACTAAGCTGCCGTTGCGGGTGGCGAAGGAAATATTTGGATCGATAGAAATAAATATTTAGTTGATTGAAATAAATATTTAGTTGATTGAAATAAATATTTAGTTGATTGAAATAAATATTTAGTTGATTGAAATAAATATTTAGTTGATTGAAATAAATATTTAGTTGATTGAAATAAATATTTAGTTGATTGAAAGAAATATTTCGTTGATTGAAAGAAATATTTAGTTGATTGAAATAAATATTTAGTTGATTGAAATAAATATTTAGTTGATTGAAAGAAATATTTAGTTGATTGAAATAAATATTTAGTTGATTGAAATAAATATTTAGTTGATTGAAATAAATATTTAGTTGATTGAAATAAATATTTAGTTGATTGAAATAAATATTTAGTTGATTGAAATAAATATTTAGTTGATTGAAATAAATATTTAGTTGATTGAAAGAAATGTTTAGTTGATTGAACGAATTATTCGACCACATGACTAAATATTCGTTACGAATATTTAGTCATGTGGCCGAATATTTAGTTGAATGGACTGTTCTGTTATTGATTGTAAAAAACATTTTGTTCAATCGACCGAACATTTCCTTCGCCACCCGCAACCGCAGCTTAGTTGATATTACCAAACTTTTTTATCGGTGTATGACTTGATGGAAAAAAATATCGTGTTTTGCTTACCCGATGTCGAAAGTCCGCTTGTACTTGAATCCTTTTGATATGCCGAACGTGATCCACGTTGGGAAGTAAGATTTTCCAACGGCAACCATTTCGCAAAAGCGACTACCGAATGCTTGCTCCGTATCCTCCAACTCAAATAAAGCCCCTTTATCTGAATGACATGTCGCATTGTAAAGCCATTTCTGCGTAGCGTACAGCCACATACGACGTCCCATCAATTGGTCAACACCCATATCGATGGATAAGTTATTCGCCATCATCTGCACGTTAATTTATTGTTTATTGAAAATAAACTTCTCTCGAAATTCTTGAGTTGTGGATTGGTGAAATTTTTACCCGATATTCACGGACGGCAGGAGAGCTGTCATAAATGGCAATTTGGTAGTCGGTGTTTTTCAACATTGATTCGATATCTTCAAAGGGCGGTTGCAGCTTTACATTCGTCATATGGGATATCACATGAGAGCTCAAAACAATGAGCAGTAACCAGGCAAATATCTTTTTCGATACCCCAAATATTTGACTTCGTCGATCGAGAGTCTCGGGTATGAAACCTTGGGAGCAAAATGCAGCGAAGGTGTAAAATAAATGATCGTGCAAACTGTGTCGTTGCTCCTTGTCGCCGGACACATTGATCGAAATATTTTGCATTAGATATCCAAGCGCGCTCAAGAGAAGAAAACAGAATATAATGGCGAACCAAACTCTGCGCTCGAATATGTTGAACATCCAATTAGTATCGGACTTCCATTCAGGCTTGATGTATATTCTGTATCTGGTAAAATTGGTTTATATAAAAAAAAATTTAGTTTTTGCTTCCTCATAGAGGAAGCTATGTTTTTAGAAATTTTTATTTGAACGAGACTAATAAATTATCACGAAATAGCGTACTTAGTCTTCCAGATGGGCGTTGTGTAATCCACCAGACGGTCCAAATGTGACGAGGTGAATGCCATTCTGGGAACTATCTGTATCTTGTTTCTCTCAATCATTCCAAGTGCGGTCAACTGCCATTGGTCATACATTTTTGCTAATTCGTCGACTTTAATCGTTACCAGGCTATCGGATGATCGTAGAATGTTAACGTTTCCTATTCGCATCGCTGTTGTGGCTATTAAATGAGCCTTGTACTCACGTAAAGTTTGAATATTCGGCTAGAGTGTTCCATATTTCCCCGCAAACACCCGTGATTTTATTGTTATTGTCAATGAAATTCACCATATTATAGTCCTGAAAGTATCGCTCGATAAGCCGATTGGATCTTTCAATTAATTTCTGAAGTATCCGGCACATTTACATCTTTACCACTCACAACTCTACCAGATAACATCTCTACCAGAAAACACGTCTACCGGATAATAACTCTACCAAAAAGGTAGCTCTAACAACTCTACCACATAACAACTCTACCCTATTAGAACTCTACCAAAATCTCTACCACTGAAGAAAAAACTCTACCGAAATTGAAATAAAATGTTCCCGGAATTGAAATAAAATTCTCCCGGAATTGAAATAAAATTCTCCCGGAATTGAAATAAAATTCTCCCGGAATTGAAATAAAATTCTCCGGGAATTGAAATAAAATTCTCCCCGAATTGAAATAAAACTCTGCCGAAATTGAAATAAAATTCTTCCGGAATTGAAATAAAACTCTGCCGAAATTGAAATAAAATTCTCCCGGAATTGAAATAAAATTCTCCCGGAATTGAAATAAAATTGCGGGAGAGTTTTATTTCAATTCGCGAAGAGTTTTATTTCAATTCCGGGAAAGTTTTATTTCAATTCCGGGAAAGTTTTATTTCAATTCCGGGAAAGTTTTATTTCAATTCCGGGAAAGTTTTATTTCAATTCCGGGAAAGTTTTATTTCAATTCCGGGAAAGTTTTATTTCAATTCCGGGAAAGTTTTATTTCAATTCCGGGAGAGTATTTTTCTTCAGTGGTAGAGATTTTGGTAAAGTTGTAATATGATAGAGATGTTTGAGGAGAGATGTTTTCTGGTAGAGTTGTGAGTGGTAGAAATGTAAATGTGCCAAGTATCCAGCTCCAAAGCAACTGGTTTTTTCAACTTTAACATTACTGACCTGAACGGAGCCAAGTTTTAAGACCTCGCCCTGAAAGTTGTGCTTCTCCTTTTCTCGACTTTTCGCCACAATTTCTTGTTCGTAAGCTCCGAACGTTGAGACATTGGCTACGGGAATAAATTTCTGGAGATTTCGACTCCAGATGAGACTCCCCGGCGCGTAGCAGTCGACAGAGCGATATTGCTGAATTGCAACGATAAATAACAAAAACTTGAACGGACGACACATCGTCCCAACTTTGAGACCGCGAAACACTGTAGCGGATACGATGATTACCGACGAACAATTGACAGCCAATATTAGCGAAGGCCAACAAGTTGCACGTAGATCGAGGGATGCATTTGTCGGCACCTCTGTAATTTCATGCACTGCAGCACTTTATTCGCGATAGAATATTATTTCTTTGTCACGATCGTACGCGCCATTATCCGCAATTGACTTCGCGTGTTATATTCTTATATTCTAATACGCCACGGGGATGGGTTCAAGGTCATTCGGAAAGGATATTTCCGTCACTCTGCAAAAATAACTGAAAAATTACTGCAAAAATAATGTGGATTTTCTTTGTCGACTTCGAAAACCGGAGAAAAAAATGTCAAGATGGCTTCTCCATAATACCAGCAAGAACATTCTGAATCGAATGATTGCGCATTTGAGGATTCGGATTTTTCAAGGTTCAAGCGCAAAGAACTACATCATTGACACAGAATTTTCGGCTTTATTGTATTATTTTATAGACGTTTAAGGATTCATCACACATACATTCCCAACCAAATGTTTAATTCGATCGAGATTTGTTGTCAAGACCTTTCATTTTGCATAATGATAATGCCAAAAAGTTATCAACAAATTATTATTTAAATAATAATTTGTTTAAACAAAAATCAGAAAATCTTTTATTTCCTCATTTCAGATCAATTCCTTGAAAATTAATGCTCTTGCCACCTTTAATACAGTTGATTTTTTTCAGATTTTTATACTAATAGGAAGTGTTTAAATAGTAGTAGTAGTAGTGAGTTTATTGACAATCCATAATACGTAACAGATTTTTTTGTATCTAATAGATTTTTCTTTTTACACCTATATTGTATATTGCCAATTGGCCATATATCTCACTTATATCTGGTAATGTACGTGTGAGAAGCGTCCTTAAAAACAATGAAAGTTCCACCAAACTATACGACACACGTGAAATATCGTGACACTTTAAACAAGTCATAATGAGGAGTCGGCTCTATTGCAATAAACATAAAATTTTTAGTCCAAAACCAATATTAATTAATTGGCGATTGTAAATCAGTGAAGATCCAACTTTAGTTGTAAAATGTATTACGTGAACATTCATTGTTTTGGGCGAGGGAACGTTTTGGATCGACGACAAAGACGTTCTGCACGTAGATTGGCATTCTTGATACATCCGACAGTTGTCTTTCAGGCCTCATTCGATTGTTTTGATAATTAATTGCAGGCAGACGATGCGCGTTTAGACCAGCCTTTCCTATCAACCCCTTTTCACGAACGGGTCGTCGTTGATTACTCTTGTAGACAAAGACGATAACCTCCAGAACAAATATTATGGCTGACGCGACTACACCTATGCCAAGAATCACGAAGAGCATTAAAACTTGATCGAAATGTACAGGCGTGAATGGAGCGTGACCACCATTTTCCGAGTCAACAGTCTCGTCCGAGGTCTTCATCCAGCGTTTCTTCAATCCATCGATGAGCCCAAATTCCCTCATTTTTAATATGCTAAAACAAATTTTTTTTCATCACTCGGTGCGGAAATGGCCACTTTTCCGCCCGCTTCGCGTGCGTAAAACCGCCATTTTCGCACCTTGTGAAGAAAAATTTCGTACATCCCTCGTGCGAGACACTTTTTCGCCCTCGTGGAGTAATATACTATTTTTCATCACTGTAGGAGTTTTGAGTAGTTGAAATTGATGAAACAAAAAAAATCGCTTTTTGCTTACCCGATATCGAAAGTCCGCTTGTACTTGAATCCTTTTGTTACGCCGAACGTGACCCACGTCGGAAAGTAAGATTTCCCAACGGCAACCATTTCGCAAAAGCGATTCCCGAATGCTTGCTTCGTATCCTCCAACTCAAACAAAGCCCATTTTCTATTTTCATACTCACATACCAATTTGTGTATCCGCTTCTGCGAATCCAACCAAAGCACGCGACGCCCCGTGTGTACCCCATTTTTGGATAACTCTCGCGCTGCCATCTGCACATCAATTTATCGCCGTAAGAACAAAAGTCTTTCGAAACGCTTGAGTTGTCGATTCGTCAAATTTTTACCGCATATTTATCGGCGGCAATGGAGTTTGAATACATGATAATGTTGCGGTCGGTCTTGATCAACAGTGATTCGATGTCTTCGAAGGGTGGGTGCATTCTTAGGTTCGTCATGTGGGATATCACGTGAGAGCTCAAAACTATCAGCAGCAACCAAGCAAATATCTTTTTCGACACGCCAAATATTTTGCTTCGTCGATCGAGACTATCGGGTATGAAACCTTGGGAGCAAAGTGTAGCGAACGTGTAGAACAAGTGATCTTGCAAATAGTGGCGACCCTTCTCGTCGCCAGACACTTTGATCGATATGTTCTGCATCAAATATCCGAGTACGCTCAGGAGAAGGTAAAAGAACAAAATGGCGAACCAAACTTTGTACTCGAACATGTTAAATATCCAATTGGTGTCGGACTCCAGTTCAGGCTGGATGTATATTCTGTATCTGGTGAAATTGGTTTATGGACAATTAAGGAGGGAGTCTCGCTGCGCGCTGACTTCGCATAAGTTCGACAACAATAAGCGAAAATGCAAGTACTTCTTGATGATGTAAAAATCTGAAAAAAATCATGTATACTAAAGGTACTGAGAAGATTAATTTTGCATAATAATAATTGCAAAATGTTATTAACAAATTCATCAAAAAATTAATTGGTTAACAAATTACCCGGCAACAAAACTTTTTTTTTATGAAAATGACTCGTTTATTCTTCTGAATACGGATGAATTTTTTCAGATTTTTGAGTAATCGTTGATTTTTATTTTTTTTTTATCGAACAAAAATCAACGATTACTTAAAAATCTGAAAAAATTCATACGTATTCAGAAAAATAAACAAATCATTTTCATAAAAAAAAAGTTTTGTTGCCGGGTAATTTGTTAACCAATTAATTTTTTGATGAATTTGTTAATAACATTTTGCAATTATTATTATGCAAAATTAATCTTCTCAGTACCTTTAGTATACATGATTTTTTTCAGATTTTTACACCATCAAGAAGTACTTGCAATTTTCTCTTATTGTTGTCGAACTTATGCGAAGTCAGCGCGCAGCGAGACTCCCTCCTTAAAGTTTTAAGAACTGTTTATGTGTGCGATACTAATTAATTGTCACAATGTCAATAAATTACGCACCTGGTCTCCCAGATCGGCGTTGTGTAATCCACCAGGTGTGAATTTGACGAGGAGAACGCCATTCTGGGTACGATTTGTGTCTTGTTTTGCTCAATCATTGAAAGGACGCTGATCTGCCGGCCTTTCTGCTTTCGGAGCAATTTGCTCGTTTTAATTGTTTTCAGGCTATTGAATGTTCGCAGAGTGTTAACTTTTTCTATTCACGTCGCTACTGTGACTATTGGAGGAGCGTGAAACTCACGTGAAGTTTGAATATTCGGCGAGAGTATTCCATATTTCCCCGCAAACACCCGTGACTTTGGTGTTATTGTCAATGAAATTTACCATATTGTAGTCCTGAAAATATTGTTCGATCAGTCGGCACTCACATACAAAGAGAAAAATAATTTATTTGACGGCCACCGTTTATTTGGTTTAAGTAAAATATTTACTTGATTTAAATAAATATTTATTGCATTTAACTAACTATTAACTAATTTAAATAAATATTTTACTTAAATCAAATAAACGGTGGCGGTCAAATAAATTTTTTTTCTGGATGTACCACGGCAATATCTTTGAAAGATTTCAATATTTTTTTGTCCTCTCATAAATCTTGCATTGAAATATTTTAGAAATATTCAAGAAACGTTTTGTTGAAATATTTTGATAGAATATAAAAAAATATTATTTTCATATATTTCGGAAATATAAGATAGTAAGATTTGAAAGATTGAAAATATTGATGATTTCAAAATATTTCGTGCTATTTATAATGTATTCAGCTTTAAAACAACGCATTTCTTCAACTTCAATATTACTGACCTTAACGTAGCCAAGTTTCAAGACCTCGCCCTGAAAGTTGTGCTTTTCCTTTTCTCGACTTTTCGCCACAATTTCTTGTTCATAAGCGCCGAACGTCGGGACATTAGCTATGGGAATAAATTTCTGGAGATTTCGACTCCAGATGAGACTTCCGGGCGCGTAGCAGTCCACAGAGCCATGTCGCTGAATTGCAAGGATAAATAACAAAAACTTAAACGAACGATCCATCGTCGTAACTTTGAGATCGCGAAACGGTGTAGCGAATGCGATGATTAACGACGAACGATTGACGGTGAACATGAACGACGGCCAGTAAGTTGCACGTGGGTCGAGGAATGCATTTGTCCGCACCTCAGTAATTTCATGCATTGCAACAATTTATTCGCGACAGAGTATAATTTCTTCGTAACGCTTTTACCGCTAATTATCCGTAATCGATCGTTTCTATTTCGATCGCGTAATCGCGCGTCGCTACAAGGATCCAGGATTATAAAAAATAAGCAAACATTTAAAAGCATCGTTTTACAAAAACATGAATGGCATATTTTATTTGATCGAATATATAAAGAACCTTACATATCTAAATCTTCGCATCGCCAATAAATGTTCAATATAAATTAATTAATACCTATACGGTCTCGCGACGAATTATTCGAAGCTTTCTTTACCGAAGTTTTAATTTTTTTTTTGTATGTATAATAATCGAAGCGATCACGTTCGTAGATTCGGTCAGTCTATCGAAGGCTTGGTCTTCATTTAAAATTGTTTTCTTTTCAATTAAAAATACTCGTTTTTTTTCATCTTTGTCGACATCGAACTCAATAAACATCGCCGTCGATCGAACTTATAGTTTCAAAAAAAAAAAAAAAAAAGACAATACAAAAAAATACAAAATAGTGTAAAAAAAAGTATCGTACACACCACGATTCACGCCGCACTCATCTAATATCTTTCGGTAATCAGTGAATCTCGTTTGTCGTCACGAAACCGCGCAAACTCGTTCGTATTCATTGGATTTCAATCTTTTAAGACTAAAATATTCATTCTATTTCATCCAGCCAGGCGCGAGGGTCCTGTTTACTACCGCGTGCACACCCGGTTCGCGCTTCTTCTCTTTTTCGTTTTTCTCTTCTCATTTTTTCTTTCTTTCTTTGGAGAATTCGTATCGGAGACGAAGGAAAATATACGATAAAACTCGCGCCTATACCTGGTTCGGCACAGTCTACCCTCTATACATGTATACAACGAAGTTCGGTACGAAGTTGCATGATTTACACATATTCCCATTTGCAGTTGCGTTGTTTACAACGCATTGGTCTCTCTCTCCGATTGGCCTCGGCCACGAGTTGGCAACGTTCGTCGTGCTGCAGTAATATATCCTCGCGAAGGGTTTCACCCCTCCCGAATCGTTACTGTACACACACACACAGATACACACACCGACTGCTGTTACGGATATCCCGACAGTTTTACCCTTCCGGCTTTGCAACGGCCGCCGATAAACACTCGAACGTCATCTAACTTGAAAATTTGTTCTCGCGCTTAATTACGATACACACTGGGTGGGTTACGACGTATTATTTGTTTCATTTTTTTTTCCCGTATAGAACACATATCAGTTATTGTTTCCATTGGTTAACAAGAGTGATAAGAATTGAGAGAGGGGAGAGAGAGGGTAACCGCAGAAGCGCAAGTGACTATTCCTATCGTTCCAAGGAACTCCAATGACGATATCGCATTCTTTTCTCTTCGTCAAATCGAAAGATTTTTTTTTTTTTTTTTTTTTACTGAAATACTTAAAAAATCCATACGCCCGTTAGTCGTCAACAAGAGATCTCGAAATATACAAAAATTAGTTATAAATAAATAGTTACAGAATACCTGTTTCATCAGTCAGTCAATGATTCGTAAAAAGTTTGAGCGATGGAATAATAAACGTTTCCATATAGGTTTTTTTTTTTTTCATTTTGGAGCAGTGAAGTACCTTTCGTCCTCAACGCGCAGTTAATTGCGTTTTGTGTGTTTGGGGAAAAAAGTTGAAGTTTTTGTTCTCTGTTGTTCCTGGTCTTGTAAATGTGCACGATGCATTTAGAACGTGACGTTTTTTTACAATCATTTGGATACCCTGGTCTCGATGGTGACTTTGCTAGGATCCGGTAACCTGACGACCAATTGGGCACCGTTTTGCATGGGTCTCGTGCCGTTTAGGGCGTTCGTAATTTTTCCTCCCATGGGTTGGGGAATCGACGGCAAAACTTTCTTAGCTCCGCTCAGTTTCGGCGAGCAGCAGAGCTTGTCCTCGAAATCGGGCATATTTACGTTGGCGCTGTTGTTCTGATGAATCGGAGCTCCCCTCGACGGCGTTCCGTGCTCGGTGAAGTTACAGTGCTGCGCTCGCTGATCGAGGGCCGCGTTGGAGTTCGAAAAATTTGGATTCGCCGGCATTTTTATGGGATTGCTGTGATCGCTAAGGTTGCATATCATCGTGTCGCCGTTGCCCTTGAACGATGTGTCGTTGCGCGTCAGCGTGTCGCTCTTGAAGCCCGGCGTGATGTTCATCTTGTTCGTGCCTTTCACGCTGTTCGAGCAATAGCTCGGCATTGGCTCGCTGCGGAAATCGGTGAGGTAGGTTTGGTTTATGTACCAATTGTGCAATCGATGGTGTATCTCGGGAAATTGTGGCCTGCGGTTGGCCACCTCGTGCCAGCACTCGATCATTAGGCTGTAAATCATCGTCGGACAGTCCTCCGGGCAGGGGAGGAGTTGCCTCGAGCGAATCATGTCTATTACCTCCTGATTATTGTATCCGTAGTACGGCTGTAACACGCAATGATTAACATTGATAAATAGCGTGCAATAATCGAAACGGACTTCTATAAAGAGGGTGAGGAACGACATTGTTTTGCCGAATCGGCATATGGCCGAAAATTGTACTTCTTCCTTACAATCAAACTTCTGAAACTGTATTTTTCGACTCGTCGAAATGGCGAATCATTATATTTCCGATTTGTCAAATTTCCAAAATTTTGTAATTTCTAATGTTCGTTTCAGCTAACGTTACTCTTTGGAAATAGTAATTATAAGTTCAAGTTTATCATATTTTTGCAACATTTATAATTCGGAAAAATAAAGTTTTGGTAAATTGACGATTCGAAAAATTAAAGTTTTGAAAATTCGACAATACGGAAAAATAACGTTTCAGAAGTTTGACGATTCGGAAGAAGTGCGTTCAGACGCATGATTTTCGGTCATACGATTCGGCTGATTGAAGTTTGGGTAAAATACTGTGGCTTCAGAGAGCGAAATCAGTATGTGGTGTAATTTAATACCTGTAAGCCGTAACTGTAGATTTCCCACAGTACGACGCCGAAACTCCAGACGTCGGATTCCGTGGTGAATTTCCCGTACAGAATTGATTCGGGAGGCATCCACCGTACGGGCAGTAGACTCTTCGATTGTACCCTGTAGTAATCGCTGCTGTATATGTCTCGCGATAGGCCGAAGTCAGAGATTTTCACTGTTAAATTTTCACCGACGAGACAGTTTCGGGCTGCGAGATCGCGGTGGACGTAATGGTGGCCGGCCAGGTACTCCATACCTGTTTAATTAATTTTTGTCAATGATAAGTAAACTTCTGCTCCTCAGCGTTTCTTAGGCGCCTTCAATCGTACACAGTTCAATCGTACACCCTTCTTTATAACGGGAATAAATAGTGAACAGGCGCAAAACTAAAAGCGAGTAACCTTAGACTGGCCATGAAATTTTGCACATGTGGAGTATATTGTTTTACGTTTTCACGTCTTATATTTTAAAGTTGTTACGTCGGGTGGTAAACTTTCTGTGTTGTAGGGAAATGGTGGTGTACAGTTTTTGATCCGTTAATTGAACAAGTATTAGATATTTACGGTGTACACTCGAACGAAGTCTTGAACGTTTGTAACATTTTTTGCGGTGTACGATTAATTTCCGTTATAACGAAAGAGTGTACGATTGCTTACAAAAATCGGCACACTTACCGGAAGCAATTTGTAACGCGATGTGGAGAAACTCCGGTTGCTCCAAGATCTTTCCGCTGCCGTTGTTGAGCGGCACGTCCGATCTTGGCGAGTGGCATATCAGAAACTCGTGCAAGTCTCCCTGCGTCATGTACTCGAAGAGCATGCACATGGGCTCGCCCGTCAGCACCACGCCGAGAAGGCAGATTATGTTCGGATGCCTCAAGTCCGTCATCAGATCGACTTCTCTTTTAAAATCGCTCTGCGTCTTCGGGCTCGCGTTTTCCTTTAATGTTTTTACCGCCACGTATATGGGCTCTTCGCATTTATTGTCCGTTTGCAATTCGCCTTTGTAGACTTTACCTGAGAAATAAATAAATAAATTAATTAATAAAAACATAAGCCGCTGTTTTCGGACAAATTTGTATTGGACGAGATCGAGTGACAAATATTTCTCTCATAAGCCGTGTCTTGTACGTACCAAAAGCGCCCTCTCCAAGTTCTTGGATAAACACGACGTTGTTCACGGCAAATTGCGGTACTCTGTTGTTAGAAGTTCGGCTACTGCCGCTGCTCAAAGTGCCGGTACCAGGCGTTGTGTTGCCCGGTCCCGCGAGCAACGAGCTCATTTCCATCGGCTGCGTCATGCTGCGCCGACCGTCGTAAATATTCTTGTCGCACTGTATTCCCGTCAGCATCTGGAAACGACAGATTCTCGCTATAGTCACATTCGATATTCGGAGTTTCCGGAGTCTCCGCCTGCGACTATAACATTCGGCTCACTTTATTCGCTGGTAGATGATTCGATTGTCGTCGTGACTTTCGGCTCCGGTAGTAACAGCAGTAGCACACGAGAATGATGACGAAACCTCCCGTCAACACGAAACCCACAACTCCGGAAATCCACAGATATTCGACTGAAAAAATAATGGAAATATAAAAATTTATTTTCTTAATATTTTTTCTAAGGACATTTAAAAATGTTAAGTATTTTATTAATTGATTAAGTAATTAATTCATTTCAGTTAATAAAGAATTAATTCATTTTAAGGTAATTTGAAGATTCTACTATTTTTGCCTGTTGCTCAATTTTTTACTCTTTTGTGTTTTATGCATGCCCGACTGGCGAACCTACTCACAGTAGGTCTCTCGTTTTTTTTTAGTTTTACGTTATTCTAATTTTTTTCTGTGATCTACAAATCATAGATTTATTTTCTGTTCATCACTAATGCATAATTTGCCAAATAGTTTACTATAGCATGAATAAACACAATCAATTAATCTTTCATATGCATAACAGCAGAACAACAAAGTGGGCCGCAAAACCGATGGTATGTAATTTAAACAAATAAAAAAAAATACTCACCACACGTCGGTATGTTACAAGATTCCTTCTGCATCTTGTTATTAGCGTCGACGTAACACCACGGTTGGCTTTCCTTGCCTCCAGGGTTTCGACAGAAAGAGTGTCCCGCTAGTTCCTTCTTCTGCAGATTGAACTCATTCGACCACTGCAGACAGGGTCGTCCCGATATACTCGTGTTTACTCGACCGGTGTAGGTACTTCCGGTGCCCCAGTAGCAATAGTCATCTGCAAAAAAAAAAAAAAAAACAATTATAAATATTAAATCTCACATTACCTTACATTACGAAATGATTTTTTTACTGTCTACGTACTCTCTTGGGCATTATTATCCATCGATATTCCGAGGGTCAAGCAATCCGCGGCTTCTTTAGTGTCGTCGAGCGGCAGGTCGGAACATTGAACCAAAGGCACTTGTCCGATGAGAGGATGGCGTTTGGCGATGGCGTATTCCTTGCGGCACAATTCGTTCTCGAGCATCTCGCACTCCTGTCGACATATCCTTCGCAGTTTACGATTGAGCCAGTCCTTCTTCGCCGAATGAGGATCCCCGTAACTCTGGCTTATGATCTTTCGGGTCGGTGCTTTGCCGTCCTTGTCGAGAGCGAATTCCGCCCGCGGACTGTACTGGGCGCTTCTTCTCTTCCTGAGCATGCCGCGAGGACGAGCGATGTCGTCGCTGTTGTCCTCGTTCTCGGGCTCCTCCAGTGGATCGCCCTGGTTCGAGTTCAGCAGATTGAACAGCTGCGTACTCGCCTCCGAGTTCTTCGGCTTGTGACCGTTCGGATGATCGCGGCATATCGGGAACGCCGAGTAACACAACGATGGCTTTGCGTAGGCTTCGCAATTCGACGATACCTCACTGAAACACGATAGAAAAAATGATAAATTAAACGGTAAGGTAAAATGCTCGTTATGCTGGTTCTACTTTCAATCTCATTTTCAAATTCGGTTCTTTGCGGGAGAAGCTTTGGTCGCGTAAAAAAATTATAATTAAAAAGTCGGGATTTTCAGAACAACCGCAGTCGTTTTACATCGAATGTGGCCAGAATCAGTAAAGGAATAATAAAAATTTACAAACTTTCCAAAATAATAAATTAAACAGTACGGTAAAAGATGCTCGTAATGCCAGTTTCAGATTCAATCTTATTCACTTCTTCATGGAGGAAGCTTTCGTCGCGGGAAAACAAAAAATTATAATAATAACAAATTCGGGATTTTTATAAAGATCACCAAATTCGTTTTACATCTACTTTGGTCAGAATCAGCAGCAGAATTTAAAAAAATCTTTAAACTGTTCAAGGTGTAGTGTACGATAATAATTAAAATAAATAAATATTAATTCCATTAGAATTGCAAAGTAACATAAAAATAAAAATTAAAGTCTCCAATCAAAATGAATTCCTGTAAAAATCTACTTACTTCGAGAAATTGATAACTTGAAATGCCTGCGCAAGTTTCTCATCCAGTATCTTCTGCGTCATGGGATACGGCACGTAGATAGATCTGTTTCCCACAAACTGTGCGCAGATTTTACCAGTGTACAGCTGCACAAATAAACATCGGATTAGCAATAATAACAGGTCTTGGGTACAAACATAGCGACCCAAAAAAAACTTTTTTTTTGTTGTGAAATAACGGTAACATTGCTGTACGGAATGACTTACCTCGCACACTCCCTCGTGATTGTTCTTGCGTCCCGGCACAGGGCCGACGCCGGGTAGGTCGAAGGCTCTGTGTGAAGTTTCCATATTGACATCGCTAAGGCCGCTTCGTGCAGTATAATCAACAACGCTCGATTGTGAACTAGTGGGATCGGGACTTTGCGACAATATTCTGAAAGGATTGGTGCGCCCCGGAAGAGTATTGTGCGGCGTAGGAGCTTCGATTCTTTCGCCGTCCAAGCCACTGTCGTCTTCGGTGCTGAATATGAAACGGATGAAAAAAAAACATAGTTCATCGTAAAAAATTAAAACTGGACTTTACTCGCATTTAGGACATGCTTAGTCGAGGAAGGCGGAGGGGGGGGGGGGAGGGGGTGGTGGAGATTCCGATATTTCTCTGTAGTGTTTACCTCGAGGACGTGCGAGCGACTTAACCTCGGAAAAAATGTCAACAATGGGCGAGCGAGCACAAAAAAAAACTCACCTTCTTCTCAGCATTTTTATAACATTCTTGTCGACAAATTGAGCGTATATAAAAATATAAAAATTCTGTAACAACACTAGGTACACGCGTAGCTTCATAATTCTTTATTTATCGTCAAAACATCGAATTCGAATATATATCTATCATTTCTTATTGTTGACGGCGGGTTTCGCGGCCATTTAACTACGCGAGCGATCGTCGCGGCGGTTGATCGAAGCGCGAGCTTCTCGAGGATTTCGGGAGAATTTCTGTATTTTATGTGCAGTCCTGGAGTTTAAGGCAGTCCTTGCGAATAGTGTTCCCTCTCATTTCTCTGAAACTTATGCGAAGTGAGCACTATTCGCAGGGATTACCTTAAGGATGCATCACACATACGTTTTCCAAGCAAAAGTTTGATACGATTAAAATTCCAGTACTTCGCGATGTGCCAAGAATCTGAAAAAAAATCAGTCGCTTTAATGATGTCAAGACCTCTTATTTTGCATACTACTAATGCCAAAAAGTTATCAACAAATTATTTAAATATAAATGGTGTAAAAAATATATTAAAAAATCTTTAATTTCTCATATTAAATGAATTCCTTTATTTCTTTAGAATTCATATGAACTTTTTCAGAATTTTCTTTCTTTTGAAAGTATTTTTAACACCATAACTACAGAACTGTTGTCACAATCGCCTCGAAACTTTCGCGTGTACTGTGGAATCGTCATACGAAAACATATTCGAAATTCTTGCCTTTTTTCGAACTCTCGAAAATTTTTGAAATATAAGATAATTCTAAAAAAATGCATATGAATTTTTAAAAAATTATGAAATTCATTTAAAATGCAGACATAAAACATTTTCTGATTTCTTTTAAGAATTTATTTTACAAACAATTTCTTGATAACTTTTCGGCATTATCATTGCGTAAAATCACAGTTCATGACATAACGAATACGGCGATCTTCTTCAGATTTTTGGCACATCGCGAAGTACTGAAATTTCCATCGCATTAAACTTTTGCTTACGAGTGTATGTGTTATGCATCTTTAAATATTATGGACAAACATTTCCGGTCTGAACAGTGAGACGGCGAATAAGCGCGACGAGTTTCCTTTATGAGTTTCGAAGTCGCGGAACAGTTTTAAGTTATCCCCGGAATCTCCTAAAACGAGGATGAGCGCGGAGCGTCGAAGGATTTATGGACAGGATGGCTAATGAAATTTTCATACTCGTCCAGAAGATCGGAGAAGTGCGGCATGGCTGGAACGTAATCGCCCGGATCTGCGCCATCCTCGATTTTCCCACCGTCTGAAAGGAGAAAGGTATCAAAACCGTTAATGAAGCGTTACAGATGTATACAGCGAGGGAATTATGCGCGCGCACCCTTTTATAAAGTAGCGATGTATCGTCCCGAGGGGGCGGAAAATGAAAGCACCCTATGCGATCGGAGTGATATACGACGCTAGACACGGTCGCATGCAAGTATTACAATAATAACCACGTAATGGGCCATTTATCAAATTCTCACTCGTTCGCGACACAACCGCTAATGATCCCCTCCTTAGGTTCGTACGCAGAGCTATCGAGCGCCGGTGCACGCTTGATATGTAAAATATTGTTCGCGGGGGCATGCTCAGCGGTTCTAAATTAATATCGCACCCTCGCCTGTTCAACCGATTAGCGAACGCTATTTTTTTATTTTTAAACGCCATAATTGATCGAAACTTTGGACGACTTTCGCCCTTCGCAATTTCGACAATACTCATTTGTTGAAATTATTTGATTTTCTCTACACCCGGAAAAATAGTTTATTCGACGGACGCCCCGCAAATAAATATTTGTTTAAATTAAACGAATATTAATTTAAATTCAATGAATATTTATTTAAATTAAATGAATATTTATTTAAATTAAATGAATATTTATTTAAATAAAATGAATATTTATTTAAATTAAATGAATATTTATTTAAATAAAATAAATATTTATTTACTTTAAATACATATTTATTCGGCACATTTACATCTCTACCATATTAGAACTTTACGAAAATCTACCACTGAAGAAAAAAACTCTACCGGAATACAAGGCTATGTCTAGCCTTGTATTTAGGGAGAGTTTTATTTCCTTTCTGGTAGAGATTTTAGTAGAGTTGTGAGTGATAGAGATGTAAATGTGCCATTTATTTGCAGCGTTTCCATCAAATAAATTATTGTTCTGGTTGTAAAACTTATATTTCAT
Organism: Ichneumon xanthorius; assembly: GCA_917499995.1. NCBI lineage: Eukaryota > Metazoa > Arthropoda > Insecta > Hymenoptera > Ichneumonidae > Ichneumon > Ichneumon xanthorius. Next base: position 18,957,804 of record OU824201.1, read on the forward strand.
CAGGGTGGTTGGCGGAATTTCAAAATTGGTCAGGGGAAAAAGTAAATTGTCGCCAAAACTTCTAAAAATAAATGAAAATCACATAAAAGGGGGCACTGAAAGTAAAATGAAGAACATTTTGAAAAAAATATACATTAATACAATAATTAGGCATTTTCATTTGCATCATTAATTTTTCAAAAAGAAGTCGTTAAAACTTTGGTCAGATAACATTTTTAATTAGTCGGCGAATTCCGGGAATTTAGATTGTTAAATTCGTATATAGAAAACTCTAAAAACATTCAGTAGGGTGAATTTGTTGAAACATTTTTTTCCGTGGAAAAAAGGTCAGCACCTTCATCCACTTAATTGATTAATTAACTAATTCTGGAGTTACACATCAAGCAATACCATAGCGTTTCGACACCAAGCAATTATAAAAAAAAAAATACAATTGACTCAAATAAGGGGCACAAATGCATGACAAGCAAGTGCAAGGCTAGATTTTGTTTTGGGCTGAATTTCGGACACGTCAGTTTAGGATCGGAGCTCGAGACGGGGAGTCGAGATTTCCCGCATAGGCGAGACACTACAACACCGAGGAGAAGCTCGGCTCGGGCATATCGCTGCATGCCTCTCCGGTTATTCATTCCTCGTGCCCATAAATTCGTACCTATGCAAACTTCGGGCACGCCGTGCAGTGCCGGAGCGTACACACGTAGCACAATGTTGCGAGGCGTTTCGGCGCAAGGGCTCGAACGGGGCCTCCTATGAGCGCCAACGTGCATTATACCGCGAGGCCGCGTATGTACCTCGAACGGGAAGTGGAAAAGATAAGGAAGCCCGCGGTCATTAATTACTCGCCAGCAGCCTCGCCGGCCTGCGCGGCCCTACAGCGAAGCGCTCCATGCATGCTCCTCGACGATGCATAATATAATACTCCGACCCTACAGCGCATGCGCGAACTCGACCAGCTCTACACCAAACTCCCCGTCGGACATTAAACACTTGCCTTTTTACCCGATTATACACTGAGAAAAAGAAATGGTTGGATCGAGTAAATGCGCGGTCAGGGAAAACCGGGAAAAGTCAGGGAAAAAAAATCTTGCTCAGGGAATCCGGGAAAAGTCAGGGAGTTTCAAAATTGGTCAGGAAAAAAGTAAATTGTCACCGAACCTTCTATAAATAAATTGAGAACTAAATAAAAGGAAGCCTAAAAAAAAAAATTGGGAACATTTTGAAAAAATAATGAAATAGAATTAATAAATAATAATAATAATAATAATAATAATAATAATAATAATAATAATAATAAATTGAACTTGAAATTGAATTGAATTGAATTAAATGTTAATATAATAATTAGGCATTTTCATTTGCATCATTAATTTTTTTGATTATAAGTCGTTAAAAGTTTGGTCAGGGAAATTTTTTTATTGGTCAGTGAAAAGTGAGGGAAAAGTGAGGGAATTTTTTTGCGGGGAAAAAACGGCCACCATGGTGTATTTTGTTGGTGCAACAAAAATGTTTGTTTCAAACGACAAATTTTGAATAAATTTAAGCAAACAATCGTTTAACAAAGCGATGCTGTATTTGTACCAAACAAATAACACCTTCGAACGTATGTCACCGCGACTTTCGGTTAATCCAACCAATTTTTTTCTCTCAGTGTACAACAATGTTCGACCGACATAGCAGCTCAATGAATTTCGAAAATTTCATTAGAGCTCCATGATATTCAATTTTTTTTTTACCTAAAAAAAATAAGAGTTACTTAGAAAAAGGAAAGAAATAAAAAAATTTTTATCGCGGGGCTTCCAGACGCATAAAACTAAAAAAATTGTTCCACTTTCCCCGGCTTTCGTCGCTCCGAGCCAAATCTTTTTCTTTATGTACATATCGGCTTTACGAAGACCGCGTTTATCCCAGTGAATCTCGAGTAAGAAACTACGGAGTGCGAACGGATCGGACAAATATTTACATATTATTATAACTATTGCTGTTATTATTATTATTATTATTCAAGGCCCGAGTACAATGGTCCAGCAGGACTGAGTGCTCGTATCGCTCAACCAAAACCAACCAACCAACCAACCAACCAACCATTATTATTATTATTATTATTATTATTATTATTATTATTATTATTATTATTATTATTATTATTATTATTATTATTATTATTATTATTATTATTATTATTATTATTATTATCTGAGTTTAATCCGGATTATTTATCCGAGGGAGATGATAAATTGTCGTCGTAAAATTTTTCAGCCCTTAACCCGGCGTTTTAGCAATTTCGGTGGGTTGTTGAGGGGTCGAAAAGGTGGCCGATGAGCGAGGGAAAAGAGAGAGAGAGCGTAGTGTGCGCGGTGATAAACGAGCGTTGCTCGATAGGAGTATTCGGGCCTACGGGGGAGTATGGCCGGAAGGTACGATGGTCGCGAGCTGCGCCTATACCTTTATTAGAATTTCATGTAATGCCGCTAATGGGGATTAGGCGGTGGGACGGTCCGGGAAGTCCTGCCCCGGGCCAACTGGTACTCCGGTGAATGGCATAAAATAATATTAAGCGAAACACTGTGTATTCCCCATCGTGGATTTGGAATCGTAATCCGACCTGATCCGCACCAGGTCCCGGGATTTTTTTTTTCGACGGCTCGCGTTGCGACAGCGATAGGCGTGCGTTATACGTGGAGGACTGTTCCGACCCTCGTCGCGGTATCGAAAATGGGCGAACTCTGCGGTCGATTCTGTTTATGCTGGGCGGTTCTCGATGCCGGATGCATTTTCGTCGCTAATCCATTCGGCAGTGACACGCGCATTCGTACTCGAGGAAGGTTATTGAATTGTTGGTTATCGCTGTAAGCGGCCATGGTAGACATTTTTAGCGCTTATTTTACTCATGCATGAAAAGCGCTAGTTTTCGGGCCTGCTGAGAGTGGCGTAAGTAGCGCTTTGCAGACAAGTGTATTATAAATACCCGGCCCATGCGCACACTGGGCCGATTTTACTTTACGCACGCTTATCTTACTTTACGCACGATTATCGTACTTTACGCACGCTTGTCGTACTTTACGCACGCTTAGCTTACTTTACGCACGCTTATCGTACTTTACGCACTCTTATCTTACTTTACGCACGCTTATCGTACTTTACGCACACTTATAGTACTTTACGCACGCTTATAGTACTTTACGCACGCTTATCTTACTTTACGCACGCTTATCGTACTTTACGCACGCCCTCCTGTACGTCCGATCTCAGACCTCCCTGATAAAACATCCCGATCAAAATTTTTATTCCCGATCCGATCTTCGTCAAATCCTACAGAATATCCTTATGACAATAACAATTGAAATTTTTATTGAAAAATATGGCATTCGACGAGGGTGCGAAGCGCGGGGAGGGGGGGGTGTTTGCATTATGTAACATGCACTGTGTGCCATGCGCATATTTGTACCGAGCACACACTTTACAAGGGTTTGTTTACCACCCGTTAATTACATTCCGCAATGGATATTAACGAGGACCGTGATTACCGTTCCCCCGAGCGCAATAAACGAATGCCGAGAGACCGCGCTCTCCCCGTATCGGCCGCATATCGAATTCGAATTGAGACTCGAATTCGCGATCGGAGTTTTCTCCCCGCGACCGACGGGGTGGCATTTTCTCGTTTTAAACAAATCGGGGGATTAACGTCGAGCCATTTGGTCAATCGGGGAGCGGCGACGGAGCCACCGAGCGCCAAATGCGCGGCTGGCCCGCAATCGCGCTTCGAAAATATTTCCAAACGCGTCGCGGCCGCGGCGCATGCGCACGATCGGCCCGGAACGGAGAACGTATTTCTCCCGTTCGGTTCGTCGCCGGATTGAGCGTATCCGCATATCGTATGCTAAATCTTCGATATCTGCAGCTCTCTCGGCTCTATCGAGTCGTTAATTCCCGCGGGTGAATCGACGACACTTTTGACGATAACGCCGGACCGGACCTGCGCACGCACTCCGCGCTCCGCTATCGCAAAACTGCCCGATTTCGTGCGGCTCGCGTAGGCAGCGAGCATTTTTCTTTTTTTTTTTTTTCCAGTTGTTCCACACACGGCGCAGGTAAACGGCAGCTCACATTACGTTGATAGCCTTCGGCGATATACCGGATGGGCTCCCGCGAGATTGACGAGACGGATAGTGAGCTGACCGAACCAACTGTTGGGGACGACGTACACAGTAAAAAAGATTCGTACATTTAACGAACCTTTTTGTCCACAAACGTTCCACAATTATTTTGTTGCTAATTTCACAAAAAAATATTTGGAAAATTGACACACATTTTTGTAAAGTGGACAAGATTTTTTTTGTAAAATTAACATGAAAAGAATTGTGGACGTTTGTGGACAAGAAACGTTGGTACCTATTTTACTGTGTACCGTGTATTATATACGTAACATACATACGTGTATATATATATATATATATAATATAAAAAGATTTCGCCGCCGCCGCCGTCGCCGTCTCAAGAATGGAGGGGGGTGGTCAATAATGGGGTCAGGGGGACAATAATAGGGATATGAAGTTCGCTAAAAATGGAATCGTAATAGTGACGCTTAGAATTGTAAGGGCCTTTTTAAGGACTTTGAATAACAAGGGCTTAAGTCCATAAAGGTGTGCGACCGCGCGAGCTCCGAGTCCCCTAGTATAGGGTAAAAGTGGTGAATATGGCCCACCTCGATTAACACGTAAATCAATGATATATGGACCGGTCCATATTCCCCACTTTTACCCTACATTTATATATTAACGTGTTTCAAAAAAAGGCATTTTTAAAAATTCTCATCCCACCTTTTTAAAGTACAGATTTCGGTCTCAAATTAAACCTAGCGAAAGGCGGTAACCAGCAAAAAATCCTAACGACGAACAAACGGTCGACTTCACAGCGAACGTGCAATTTGACAGTCATTATTTGTCGGGATTTTAACGTGAATTGACGGATACACGGTTACGTGACGTTACGAAATATCGTTTGAGATAATAAACATGTTGCATATTGTTCTTTTCATAATACGCAGTGTCTGTTCATTCCGCGATTGCGTTACAATATATATAATATAATATATATATGATATATATATAGGATGCATATATTATATTAGCCATTATAACATTTCGTTACTATCTGTGGGTGGGAATTTTCGCCGGAATGATTTTCAATGGTTCGGTATTAAAAGCGACGGCCATGCGTCGGGCAGCGAGCCCGAAATGTGAGCAGCTGGTAGACAGAGGAGGGCGAAGAGGGAAGGGGCGGAGGCACGCATAGGGTAAATTTTGTATTGTCGGTATTTGGGATAAAGGAAATTTTGTTTGACTCTTTGACATTGAATTGAACGTGAAATTCGATCAAATGATTTTGAACAATCGTGGGAAGGCTTTTATAGTTCGATGCAGAATAGGCGGTGGAAGTGGTGAATACGGTATACGGTGAACAGAAAGGTAAGTACGCGCCGAAATCGATCCGGGCCATATTTACCACATTTTTTTATAGCCCGATGCGTTTGAGATTTTTAATATTAACCAATTATATTAATACAACAAATTATATTAATATAACAAATTATATTAAAATAACAAATTATATTAATATAACAAATTATATTAATATAACAAATTATATTAATATAACAAATTATATTAATATAACAAATTATATTAATATAACAATTTGTTTTTCCCAAAGCAGTGAATTCGCAGAGACTTGCCAAAGACGATATTTGACGTCGCGCAGATATCTTCAGGGTCGTCGGAAATCATTCTGGGCCATATGCACGCCATTTATCTTGTCTTTAAATATTTATTTAAATTAAGCAAAAAGTTACTTAAATGAAATCAATATTTATTTAAATCGAATAAATATTTTACTTAAACAAAATAAACGGTGGCCGTCAAATAAAATATTTGTCTGGGTGTAAAAGATGCGCCAAATGCGATTGCTCTTGTTTCGAGTACGGTGAGGAAGAGGGGAAAAAAAAGAAAAAAATTACAGAGAGCGAGAACTAAAAAGTGAGTTGGAGGATCGAACTGTATGCAGAACGAGGCGAGTGGGCTCGGCGAACTTTTAATTCGAGAACAACGCGCGCGCGTCGCTGCTCCGTCAGCATCGTCGGTACGGATCGGAAACTTGGCCCATGTTAATTGGAAACTCGAGAGGAGAGCGGGATAGTCAGTTTGTGGGTGGATGGACGAGGGGTTCGCGCTCGCGTTCCCTACCGGACGAACTCTCGTTAATCTTTCGGATTACGCATTACTCGCGTCCGGACCGGAAACTTTGTCGATCGATTTTTTTTTATTTCATTTCCCGCCTCGGACGATATAACGAGCGGAGGACAGGGGAAGGATAAACATTCGGTGAGGAATAAAAAGGTACATCCTGTATCAAATTTCATCAACTCTGCAGACCCAACGCCTGCCAGGATTGATTAATTTCATTCAACCGGATCGGTTAACTTGCGAACCGCACATTCACCGTCCCGTCGTTGGCCAAATGTATTTTTAATGTTCGTGTTAAATATTCGTGGCAAATGTTCGTCCCAAATGTTCGTCCCAAATGTTCGTCCCAAATGTTCGTCCCAAATGTTCGTCCCAAATATTCGTCCCAAATACTCGTCCCAAATACTCTTCCCAAATACTCTTCCCAAATACTCTTCCCAAATACTCTTCCCAAATACTCTTCCCAAATACTCTTCCCAAATACTCTTCCCAAATACTCTTCCCAAATACTCTTCCCAAATACTCTTCCCAAATACTCTTCCCAAATACTCTTCCCAAATACTCTTCCCAAATGCTCTTCCCAAATGCTCTTCCCAAATGCTCTTCCCAAATGCTCTTCCCAAATGCTCTTCCCAAATGCTCTTCCCAAATGCTCGTCCCAAACGCTCTTCCCAAACGCTCTTCCCAAACGCTCTTCCCAAACGCTCTTCCCAAACGCTCTTCCCAAACGCTCTTCCCAAACGCTCTTCCCAAACGCTCTTCCCAAACGCTCTTCCCAAACGCTCTTCCCAAACGCTCTTCCCAAACGCTCTTCCCAAACGCTCTTCCCAAACGCTCTTCCCAAACGCTCTTCCCAAACGCTCTTCCCAAACGCTCTTCCCAAACGCTCTTCCCAAACGCTCTTCCCAAACGCTCTTCCCAAACGCTCTTCCCAAACGCTCTTCCCAAACGCTCTTCCCAAATGCTCTTCCCAAACGCTCTTCCCAAACGCTCTTCCCAAACGCTCTTCCCAAACGCTCTTCCCAAACGCTCTTCCCAAACGCTCTTCCCAAACGCTCTTCCCAAACGCTCTTCCCAAACGCTCTTCCCAAACGCTCTTCCCAAACGCTCTTCCCAAACGCTCTTCCCAAACGCTCTTCCCAAACGCTCTTCCCAAACGCTCTTCCCAAACGCTCTTCGGAAACGCTCTTCCCAAACGCTCTTTCCAAACGCTCTTCGGAAACGCTCTTCCCAAACGCTCTTTCCAAACGCTCTTCCCAAACGCTCTTCCCAAACGCTCTTCCCAAACGCTCTTCCCAAACGCTCTTCCCAAACGCTCTTCCCAAACGCTCTTCCCAAACGCTCTTCCCAAACGCTCTTCCCAAACGCTCTTCCCAAACGCTCTTCGGAAACGCTCTTCCCAAACGCTCTTTCCAAACGCTCTTCCCAAACGCTCTTCCCAAACGCTCTTCCCAAACGCTCTTCCCAAACGCTCTTCCCAAACGCTCTTCCCAAACGCTCTTCCCAAACGCTCTTCCCAAACGCTCTTCCCAAACGCTCTTCCCAAACGCTCTTCCCAAACGCTCTTCCCAAACGCTCTTCCCAAACGCTCTTCCCAAACGCTCTTCCCAAACGCTCTTCCCAAACGCTATCGTCGATTAAAATGGAAAAACTCCCACTCCACAACATAACGTCTCGCTACCCGCCGCTCGCCGAGCCCCCTTCAACCGTCCATTCGCCGGAGAGTCTTCCCTCCGCGATAACGCGATAGACTAACCGAAACTTAATCAAAAGCGATCAGTATGTCCGGAATGATAAACCGATCCGCGTTGCGTACGGGGCGCTCACCGAAATGCGCGTTAACCGCGTCCCGGCATATTTTCCGACTGCCATTAGCCCCTTGACGCGCAGATCCACACACGCGTCCAAGCATGTGTCCCAGCCGTACGGTTATTCCTCCCTCGTATTGTATAAATTCCTCGCGAAAGGGTTGCGCACCCGTGACGCTCTCGCCCGGTGATACACGCCACGGCCTCTCGCCCGTCACGCACACAGCACGCAGATAAAATCGTGACGCGCGTTTCATTGGCGAATTGCGGAGGAAGCGGAGGTCGCGCGCGCTGCCAGTGAAAACTGAGCGACAGTTCGACCGATGCCTGTACACCCCCGATAGAGAGACGATCCGCGAGTTCCGAAAGCCCCCCCCCCCCGCGGCCCGCGCTCCCCCTCGACACCCCCCCCCCCCCGCGGGGGTTCGAGGGGGAGCGATGTTTAATAAATACATGACCGGCGTTCGCAACCCCCCCCCCCCTCCCACCCCTTCGAACATCCTTCCTCGACGTACACACGAAACCCGCTCTCTCCGTCCCTTTCGGATCCACGTCCGTCCGTCCGTCTGTCGTTTCGCGTATAGCTTATACACCCGAACGATTTACAATCTCGTATGGATGGTCGCTCCTCCACCGCTCTTACGCACCGATGCGTGTTGGCCGGGGCGCGCAACACCCCCGAAAGCCTCTCGGTGTATAATCCGAAATGTCGATGGTTTTGAGCGGTTCGACCTATAGTTGGGGCCCGCCTGGTTTTCCGGGTTCGCGACTACCGGCCGGGCCCGGCCCGCCGGTTCCACGTGGTAGCAGCTTTCTCCCCTCTCCCCCCCCCGGGCTCGCGATCGCGTGTTCTGTGTGCTTCGGCCGGCCGGAAGAGTTCATTGCTAATGGGGCGCAAGGGTGCACTCGGTTTGTATCGCTCGCTCGAGAGAGCTTCGGGACAGCGCTCTCTCGCCAATACCGCTGATCCCGGCCGTGCACTCGACGGACCGCCCGGCCCTCACTCGATTCATTTGGCTCGGGCTCATTCGGCGCACTCGCCGATTGGACAAAACCCCCCAGACGTTGCTCCGCGCACAGTCGACCGGTTGATACGAACAATTTCGAACATATTTTGCCCAATGGTCCGCCGATGAAAATTGGCTTTTCAACAAACCCTCCGGAGTCCTTTCGGCATTTGGTGCGGGAGTTTTTGCATCGCTGATGGAGAGCGTAGTTTTGCGGAGCGATGTATCGGTCGATCTATCGTTCGTTGGCTTTTCGTGGGAACTGGCGAATAGTGCGGCGTTGGGTGATTCTGGGTGATATGGTCGGACGGTCGAAAGGGGCGATGATTGTGAGCAGCGTTTTCACCCGGGGAGGTCGAAAAGTGGATTCGCGGGTGGGTTAGGTCTGGCCGGCGTTTAACGTGCCAGCACTGGCACGAGTCTCGCCGGACTCGGGACAGTGATGGGGTGTAACGGCCGGCCGGACCAAACCCTACCTGGGAATCAACGATTATAATAAATATTAAGGGAGCGAATTGTACAAAAGAATATTTGATTTAGTACCTAAATAAATTATCTATGGACCGGGCCATATATTCTCCACTTGTACCATTCATCGTAACCGAAAAGCTCGCCAGCTCGTCAGCCGGTGGATAATGCGATAATTATCTGATAATTTTTTATTCCAATAATGGTTTTTTTTTAAATTTAAATGATACCTTTATTTTATTCCAATAATTATTTTATGTAATTTAAGTACTGCTTTTATTTTATTCCAATAATTATTTTAGTGAAACGGGCAATGATTGTGAGCACCGTTTTCACAATCATTGCTCGTTGTGAGCACCGTTTTCACAACTTTTTTGAGCACAAACGCCCACTATTATTTTGTTGCTAATTTCACAAAAAATACTCGTAAAATGAACAGACATTTTTGTAAAACGGATAAAATTTTTTTTTGTAAAATGAACATGAAAGTTAACAGGAAAAGTAACACGAACATGAACATGAAAATTAACATGAAAATTAACACGAAAATTAATATAAAAATTAATATAAAAATTAATATGAAAATTAATATGAAAATTAACACGAAAAGAATTATTGACATTTGTCGAAAAGAAACGTCGGCACCTGTTTAACTGTGCAGCCCAAAAATGACGACGCGATCCGATGTACCATGGAAAAAACGATGGTGCGGGTATTGGCCACTTTTGCTCTAATCATATTTTTTACCGCTAAGCAATGCAAACTGTAAAGCGGGTGGAGTGATAACGGGTCTAATAATCGTACAGGGCGCATACTGCAGCGAGACAGCGTCGCGAAGGTGGGGAGGTAAAGGTATGTGAGGCGAGACACAGGGTATGTGTACAACGTCAAGAGACCGCAAGATGCGCGTCTGCACCATATATATATATATATATATATATATATATATATATATATATATATATATATATATATGTATATCTATGCAGCATAATCGCCGAGGCTAGATTCTCTTAACGCGAGTTTCGAAGCCCTGCTAGGACGGGCGGTTGGACGGGACGAAAGGGGAGCTTGCAGGTCTATCCGCCAACTTCCCTGCATTATGCAAGTTAGATTAGACCGCACGTCGAAGGTTAAGGCGCGGATATGCGCGGAAGCTGCGCCCGAGCGAAACCCCCAGGTCTCGTCTTTCCCTCCCAACGTACCTGCGACTATCCGTACAGTGCCGTTCACAATTCAGACACGTCCGCGGATCGGAGCTGGCAGTCGTTATTAAGAGCCGATGTACGCACTCTGTGGAATCGATGTGTAAAATCGGCTTATTCGGGATTTAACAATTTCAAGGGTCACACACAGAAAAATTGTTTATTTTACGGGCACCCCGCAAATCAATATTTATTTGGTTTAAACAAATGTTCATTTATTTCAAATAATTATTCAATTAAATCAATCCAAATATTTATTTAAAAGAAATAAATATTTAAGCAGGAAATGCACTTTAATAGCCTCAGTGATGTATGATGCGGTGGTATTGGGTATACACGTGTTATTTTTCCCCCTCGGGCCATTGACCGAGGGCCTTCAGCCTATGTATTCGACATGGAGTACCTCGTAAATATAAAATAAAACCTTGTCTGCAGAAAAAACAATACAATCGATTAAAGTATTATGATAATAGCTTAAGGTTGGTATTTTATTCAAATACTTATTTTATCTTATTCAAATAATTATTTTATCTTATTCAAATAATTATTTTATCTTATTCAAATAATTATGTTATCTTATTCAAATAATTACTTTATCTTATGCAAATAATTATTTATCTGTAGAACACCCGGCGAACAATTTTCGCTGTCGAATTGGTAAGAATCGGTCGAGAGGTCTCGGTTTTGTGACATTTTCAATTTTTCGAAAAATGTCATTCACACGCTACCTCTTATAATTTTTCATATGTTTGCCTGAAAAATTCGACATAAATAAGTTATTATGAATCCATCTTCCCTATTAACTTTGTCAAGAATCGATCGAACCCTTTAAATTTGATAAGATTTTGAAAAAAAAATAAAAATAATTCCTACCTCACACCCAGAAAAAAATGTATTTGACGGCCACCGTTTATTTGGTTCAAGTAAAACATTTATTTGATTGAAATAAATAGTCATTTAAATTAAGTAAATAGTTATATAAATTAAGTAAATAGTTATTTAAATGAAATAAATATTTATTTAAATGAAATAAATATTTATTTAAATGAAATAAATATTTATTTAAATGAAATAAATATTTATTTAAATGAAATAAATTTTTTTTTTATCAAATAAATATTTTACTTAAACCAAATAAACGATGGCCGTCAAATAATTTTTTTTCTGGTTGAACATACACCTCTTTCCGTCTCAAAATTAGTTTCTTTCTCCATTGCAAAATCAGTGCTCGTGTCTTCTCGCCAGTCGCAACATTTTCGACGAGTATCGACTAAATTGAACACATCTCCGCGTCCCCCCGATCTCAACCCCGAGATAATCCGACGTCTCCGAGGTTTCGGTGAGATTAAACCATGCCGGTTTTATTCTCAAAAAAATCCTCCGAGGTCCCCGGAGTCCCGCTCCCGATTCAAAGGCATCGCGTCTGAACGAGCCTGTACACAATGCCACTATCGGTAAACGCCACAGCGAGCGAGACCACCGGGGACACAGATCGGGAAGACAGAAGGAAATTTCGAAGACCGCGGCGCGCCGCGGGAGACCGTCGAGGAGCGCGAGATCGATTATCTCTCGACCGCGGTCTCTCCTGCTTCGAGACAGCTACTTGCCCAAGATCGGGACACTGCACAGCTTCGACGAGGTTTCTCCGCAGCCTCCGCAATGTCTCGCGAAGGACAGCATTGGCGAAAGCACGCGACTGTTTCCACTTAAGGAGAAAGGAGAATCGCGTGGCGCGTCTTATCTGTACGAAAAAAAAAAAAAAAAAAAGCGCGAAGAGTAAGAAGAGGAGGGCCAATAATGGAAGGGATGAGAGGGAAAGGTTCGCGGGTGCACTGAGAAAAACTTACATAGTAAATAGTTCTCAGGGGGGACGACTACATTTTACAGTTACGACAATGACCAAAAATTATAGTTGTAACTATAATTATAGTTTAATCAATTGGGTATATAGGGTAAAAGTGGTGAATATGGCCCACCTCGATTAACACGTAAATCAATGATATATGGACCGGTCCATATTCCCCACTTTTACCCTACTATCACAAACTATCTATATAGATGTCCCCCCTGGGAACTATTCGTTATAGTAGGAAATACCATTTTTTTTTCTCAGTGTGTGCTCCGGCGAGCAGGAGAACTCCGCCGTCGTCCACGACGCAAGGGCACGATTATATGAATCAATCCTAACCGAAAAGCGCGCCAGCTCGCCAGCGAATGGATAATGCGATAATTATCTAAAAAGCTAGAGCGCGAACGCACTTTTTTCAAAAATTTCAAAGTCTGATAAAATCTGAACAAATGATTCAATTATTTCCTAAATTGTAACAAACCTAGGCACTCAACTGCTCTACATGCGTGCCAAATTTCAACCCGATTGATAAAAGTCCTTGAGTTATAGACGGTTGAATTTTGCAGGCCTGGCACACACACACGGATCCATCCAGACCTTTTTTCTAAATGTAATTTTTCGACGTTTTGGGACATTCTGAACACGTTTTTTTTTTCATCAAAACAAAACTTCCTCTATGAGGAAGCAAAAGCTGAATTTTTGATTCCAATAATTGTTTTATTCAATTTAAATGATTCATTTGTTTAATTCAAATAATTATTTTGTGTAATTTAAATACCGCTTTTATTTTATTCCAATAATAATTTTTGTGAAATGGGCAATGATTGTGATCACCGGTTTCACCCGGGGAGGTCGAAAAGTGGATACGCGGGTGGGTCAGGTCTGGCGTTTAACGTCCCAGCACTGGCACGGGAACGCGCCAAGCCCGGGAGTCTGGCCGGTCTTTGGCCGAAGAAAAAAAAAAAAAAAAAAAAAAAAAAGAGGAGGTTCAATAATGGAAGGGATGAGAGGGAAAGGTTCGCGGGTGTGCTCCGGCGAGCACGAGAACTCCGCCGTCGTCCACGACGCAACGGCACGATTATATGAAAAGAACCTTAAGGAAGGCGTCGTCTTGGTCGTGCACCGGCGGTCCCGCTCGTTGGGCGCCGGGCAACGAGAGACTGTTGCACAACCCGGCTCGTCGAGATAAGAGCCGGCACCGCCGGGATGAGGGAGGAAGACCGGGCCGGAGGTGAGATGCTCCGCGAGACTCTCGAGAGTTTCCCTCCTCTCCAGACACCGTCGACGCGATACCGCGCGACGGACACAACAAAAAGCGAGCCTCCTCGAGCATCAACCGGCGAAACCGTTTAATGAGACTGGCCTCGCGACCGCGTCGCTTAAAGCCAGCGCGGGCTCGGCGGGGCAATTCGGAGCGGGGCTAATCGAGAAACTCCGATACTCACGATGCGAAAGATTGCGTATTTTTGCTTCATAGAGGAAACTTTGTTATGGTGAGAAAAAAATCCAGATTTTAATGAAAACATGTTCAGAATGTTCCAAAACATCGAAAAATCGCATTTCGAAAAAATGTCCGGATGTGTGTGTGTGTGCGTGAATCAGCAAATCGCTGTATCTCGGGAATGCATCGACCGATCAGGGTGAAAATTTGCACACATCAATATGTGTGATCAATAGTCGACGTTTGGTCACAATTTCATTGAAAAATGTTCAGTTGTTTTTTTTGTACGCGATTTTTTTGTTTTCATTTTTTAGTCCAGAAAGCCAAAAAGTAATTTACAAAATTTAAAGGGTTGGATCGATTTTAATTGGCAAATTTTAATAGGGAAGACAGGCCCATAATAACATATTTATGTCAAAGTTTTTTAGGCAAATATCTCAAAAATTATAAGAGCTAGAGTGCAAATCATATTTTTAGAAAAATTTATAGTCACAAAACCGAGACCCCTCGACCGATTCGTACCAAATTCAATAGCGAACCTTGCTTGATGTTGGTCTACTTCTATAGAAAGTTTCAGTGCGATAACTCAAAATTTGCGAAAGCTAGAGCACACACTTTTTTCAAAAATGTCAAAATCTGATAAAATCTGAACGAATGTTTCAATTATTGCGTAAATTGTGTCAAACACATGCGTGCCAAATTTCAACCCGATTGATAAAAAATTTAGTAACTAAAATGATTACAAAAAAATTAAATGAATAAATAAAACAGGCAACCTTTTACATCGTTCCTGATGTAAAAAAAAAAAAAAATGGCAATGGATTTCCATCAAATCGAACCGATTGACGGACCTTCAGCCTGCCCCGGTCCGCTTTTTAGTTTTCCAAACCCCATAGGCCGCGATTTTCCGCGGTTGATTTAAGCTCTTTTTTCCACCAACAGGATACACTCGCCAGAGGTTCCGAACATCGGTGATCCACACACACGGGCGACGCGCAAGTGTTTTCCGTGTTAACCGAATCTCCCTATCTCTCGAATTACCGACCGACCCGCGCATCTACCGACCATTCGGCCCGACGCCCCGCACCCAGAAAAAGAATTTATTTGACGGACACCTTTTATTTGGTTCAAGTAACATATATATATATGATTTAAATAAATATTTATTTGATTGAAATAAATATTTATTTCATTTCAGTAAATATATATTTAATTAAAATAAATATTTATTTTAATTAAATATATATTTACTGAAATGAAATAAATATTTATTTCAATCAAATAAATACTTTACTTAAACCAAATAAACGGTGGCAGTCAAATAAATTATTTTTCTGGGTGCGGAACACCGACTTTCGCGTAGGAAAGCTTTCGAGAATTTTTTTCCATCGAACCACCGCCGCGCCAGTGTTATTCCTCCCCCGTTCACGCGTCCCGGGACATCCACGAGCTGGCCGGAAATCGGACACTTTACGGCCTGGAAAAACGATCGATCCGATATCTCCAGCCGCGTCATATTTCTGGATACGCCATACGCAGCCTCCATCCGCGCTCACCGCAGTTAAAAGCCCCGCCGTACGCTCGTCCCTCTGTGCAATCGCGCCACAATGCGCGATTCCATCGATGAGCCAAAATTGCGTTTACCGCACGGATAAAGCGGCGAGCGACCGTTTTACCCCGCCATCCATGTTTCGAATCTCAATTTAATTACGCAAAATTTCCAATCAAGTTGACGATACGAGCGATCCCGGTGGGCTCGTTCCTTCGTTCCGTTAATGCCAGGACCGGCCCGATTACGGGTCAATGAGGCAGATAAACAGCGTTTTCCACGGACGATAACGCACCCCCCCCCCCCCCCCCCACCCGGAGCCGGCGATTGCACAAACGGGGCTGCATAACCATTTATGGAACGAAATTTGCCGCGGCTCTCGTCCAAACTTTAAATGTATGCACGCCATAATGCAGCGGTAGCGGCGAAGCGCGCAACCCCCTGCGAAAAGGCCCTTTCGGAAAATTCTCTGCGGTCGCGATATCGCTCTATACCTGGTTAATATGGAAATCGCTCGGGAAAGTTCAATCGATGAAACTATTCAGCGAAACGAGAAGTCGTTCGTGTGCGAATCGGATTTTCATCTCTCCGCATGCGGGCTTGTTCGTAGGATACAAACGCACGCGGTGTAACTGCGCTTTCTGTGTACCGATATCGAGAAATCGAATGCGAACTCGTCCCGCCCAACCGCTCGGTGTGGTCTGTAGTTTTTTTTTTTTTTTTTTTTTTTTCTTCTTTTTTTATGGTATCGATCCGATCCCTCCGGGCACATTTCCCGATATTACTCGCGAAGTGGGGAGAGAAGATGAGAACTTCGTTTTATTTCCAATTTCCGAACGATAACTATATCTCGGTGAATTATTGGATGCAAGATGTTACGTGAGGATGGTGCGGCGAACCACGCTGCAGCGGGAGATTGTACGGGAGCAAGGCGAGTGCTCCCGATAATGGGACATTGGCTAACCGCGATATCCCGATGGGATCAGTTATATTTATTATTGTTAGAAAAAATGTATGACTAATTTTTTATACAATTTCGTTATTTTTATGTAACTTTTTTAAATAAAAAGTTAAATACTCTATTTGGAAGTGATTGATCCGCATTCTTTTCGTTCTTAATCATGGTAGCAATTTTCTCTTTACAATTTACAATTTACCTTACAATTCCCGTTATTTACGGGAATTGTAAGGTAAATTGTAAGGTAATTATTAACTACACCCAGAAAAAAAATTTATTTGACGGCCACCATTTATTAAGATTAACTAAAAAATTTATTTGAATTAAATAAATATTTAGTAGTAGTAGTAGTAAGGGTCTTCATTGACAATACATACGATACATTAACGGAGTAGTTGATTCGGATTCTTTTCGTTCTTAATCATGGTAGCAACTTTCTCGTTACAATTCCCGTTATTTACTTATATAGATAGTTATCCGTACGATAACTATATCTCGGTGAATTAATGGATGCAAGATGTTACGTGAGGATGGTGCGGTGAACCGCGCTGCAGCGGGAGATTGTACGAGAGGAGCAATGCGAGTGCTCCCGATAAATGGGACATTGGCTAACCACGATATCCCGATGTGATCAGTTATATATGTATATTATATGGTTAAAAAAATATATGACTAATTATGATTATGTGACTCTTCTAAGTACCTTTATAATGTTTGGCCGATAAAAGAGCTCTAAAAGGGCCGTAAAAGGGCTCTACCCGTTAAATGAATGAATAAATAAACAAACAAATAAATAAATAAATAAATAAATAAATAAATAAATAAATAAATATTGGTCATAAACATAATTTTTAAAATTTTCCACGAAGGTAGCTTCTAATAATCATTGATTTCTGAAATCACCGTTACATTAAATCTTTGCATTCGTTCGGCGCATCCCAAAGACTAGTGTGCTAAACCGCTGATATTCGCTCACCGATATCTCAAATTTTGTACCTATAGAATTTTTTAAATTTTATTCGAATTTTTTTTTCTTTTTTTTAAATCGAAATTTCGCTTTACAACTGAGATATTAAGGATTTCCGTGAGTTGGCCGGTGTATGCTCACGCTCCACTAATACAGGGACGGGGTTCGAAGAGGCTCGTCTCGTCTCAAGTGCCACACGATGAGACGCGAAGTAGTAACGAGAGTCACGCGAGCCTCGCGGAGTTTGACCGTTGAAAGTGCGGCGTCCCGGGTTCGTGTAATAATCCTCGTTCGCTATCCCGTGTTAGGCCTCTTCGTGCAACCATCGACGAAACAACGCGGTCTGCCGCGCGCCGCTTGTAACGTGAACGCTATTGAATTCCGTCAGAAATTAACGCTTCGCCCCAAACTAGCGATGGCACGGGAACGATAGAATTACGATGTAACTCTCTTTACGATCGGGATTTAATATAATTGAATCCCGCGAAGTACCGAGACTAATTACAGACCGTTGGCGATTTGCCGATCGCGGCCACCGGTATTATCGGGGGAATTCTATTTACCCTAACGTAATGAAAGGGCCGAGTACAGGGTGATGCATTCCGCCTCACCGAATGCAATCTATTCCAGCCTGTGGGCTAAATTTTCTAATCGTTGAATTGTAGCTCATGCAATGGAATTTATCCCATTTTATGGGCAACATTTTCTAACGGTTGAATTGTAGCTCATGGACTGGAATTTATCCCATTGTATGGGCAAAGTTTTCTAATGGTTGAATTTTAGCGAATGGAATGCAATTTATCCCATTGTATGGGCAACATTTTCAGACAGTTGAATTTTACCTCATGGAGTGGGATTTATCTCATTCTGTAGGCAAAATTTTCAAATAGTTGAATTTTACCTCATGTAATGGAATTTATACCATTCTGTAGGCAAAATGTTTAAATAGTTGAATTTTACCTCATAGAATGGAATTTATCCCATTCTGTAGGTAAAATTTTGTAATGGTTGAATTTTAGCGAATGGAATGCAATTTATCGCTTTGTATGGTATACATTTTGTAATGGTTGAATTTTAGCTCATGCAATGAAATTTCCATTGTATGGGCGAAATTTTCTATAGTTGAATATCAGCTCATGCAACGAAATTTATTCCATTCAAGACACTGTAAAAAAAGCTTGTGCTTTTTACAACAACTCATTGTTCACAAACGTCCACAATTTTTCAATTGTTAATGACACGCAAAATAAAAGGATGGGTTCGTATATTCAAACCTCAACAAACGGGTTTGTCACTTATTTAACAAAATAATTTTTACGAACCTTCGTATTCCGATTTTTCGAAATTACTTTATACTGTCTATGTATAAGCTAACATATTTCCATGTATCTTTAACACATTCTTTTCAATACATTAAATTCCCGATACAATGTCAAGACCTCCTTTGACTTCGAACGGGTATGAAAAAAAAGTTATCGACACGAGAGACCATCAATTCAATCCCGTGCGTCCGGGAGCCCGGACGGATCGAAAAATTATGGCGTGTTTCTGTTCCCTCCCCCTGCGCCCTCTTCGTAGGCTCGAGGTTCCAGCATCCGGAGAAAAAGCCTCGGCACGTTCGCGTAGGTGCGAGACACCCCCGAGTGAGCCGGTGCCGAGAGTCGACGCGAAACAGAGAGACTCCGCGCCTTTCCGTAGTCATTCCGCCACTTAATCGCCTCCGCTCGTAAACAGCTCTTCGCAATAACCCCGAGAGACGTGTCCGGGCGGGGACCGAGCTCGTAAAGTTGGCAAAAGTATATTGCTCGAAGCTGGCACACGAGTCTCGCGTGCGCGGCAACAATCCGGAAGTTCTCCCACCGAGCCGCGACCACCTGAAAATTATGACTCCGAACATATCTGCATAAGATCAAATTTCATCTTTGGCAAGTCTCCGTCAAAACACTGCTGTATACAGCAGTGTTTTGACGGTGTCTGCCTATTTTTTTTGTCTTCCTATAGGAAGACAAAAAAAATTGTTCACTTGTAGAATTATACACCTAAAAAAAGGTTTGGTAATAACAAACTAAGCTGCAGTTGCGGGTGGCGAAAGAAATATTTGGTCGATTGAACGAATATTTAGTTGATTGAACGAATATTTAGTTGATTGAACGAATATTTAGTTGATTGAACGAATATTTAGTTGATTGAACGAATATTTAGTTGATTGAACGAATATTTAGTTGATTGAACGAATATTTAGTTGATTGAACGAATATTTAGTTGATTGAACGAATATTTAGTTGATTGAACGAATATTTAGTTGATTGAACGAATATTTACTTGATTGAACGAATATTTACTTGATTGAACGAATATTTAGTTGATTGAACGAATATTTAGTTGATTGAACGAATATTTAGTTGATTGAACGAATATTTAGTTGATTGAACGAATATTTAGTTGATTGAACGAATATTTAGTTGATTGAACGAATATTTAGTTGATGTAACGAATATTTAGTTGATTGAAAGAATATTTAGTTGATTGAAAGAATATTTAGTTGATTGAACGAATATTTACTTGATTGAACGAATATTTACTTGATTGAACGAATATTTACTTGATTGAACGAAATATTTAGTTGATTGAACGAATATTTAGTTGATTGAACGAATATTTAGTTGATTGAACGAATATTTAGTTAATCGAACGAATATTTAGTTGTTTCAACAAATAGTTACTTCGATTTAACAAACATTTTGTTCAATCGACCAAATATTTCTTTTGCCACCCGCAACTGCAGCTTAGTTTGACATTACCAAATCTTTTTTTCGATGTATTATCTAAGTGAGCTTCCCCGAGGAAAGTTTTTGCGATGCAGAACACAGCCGCTGTGACTTGATAAAATTTAGTCTCATGCAGATATTTTCAGGGCTATTGAAAATTGGACGAAGAAAGATCGAGAGAGGATCGAGCGAAGAGAGAAACCCGCAATTCCTGGATCCGGATGAGATCTGCGTATACAAATGGGAAGACGTTTAAAAATTCACAAAGCTCGGCTGCCACTCTCGCGATCCATATTCAAGCCTTCCCGGGGTTAAAGCACGAGGGTACACAGGAATATCCATCTTTTCTTCCAGCGCGCTCCGCCGCCCCGGCGTTTTTGCTTGTGACTCTTGCGCCAGAGCCTCAGCGCATACAAATGACGAATCGCGAGGGCTGCCGGGTGCGTCGGGCACTTTCCTTCAGAACGTAGTTCAGCCATTCTTCTCCTCTCCCTGAGCCATGCATATCCCGCCTGGAAGCGGAGCTGCTCGCCGCACAGAAGCGAGGAACCCGAGGAAGTTACGGTTGGGAGTTTCGCGATGAGGACAAGATGCGCAAGAGCTTTAATACAATCGAGCGCTTGGTTGGATGCCCCTGAATTCATGACTTTATGCACGACACAGAGTCATGCTGGACGTTGTTGCATGGGTTGCCCGGAGCGCGGAGAAACTTTGCATCTTCTATTCTGCTGAACACTGCAGGTCCACGAGACAAAGTACGTTCCAAGATCGTGGTGGTGTCAAGAAATAGGGTATGCACTTTAGTTTCCACCAATGCCGTTGTCGTGACCGCGCCAAAATTGTCTGGTAGGAATGGTAGAGAGGGCCGGTGCTGGCCAACGTTGGGCGAAGACCGGCCGGTTGGGTGTTTGGCGATGAGGACAGGATGCGAAAGAGCTTTAATACAATTGAGCGCTTGGTTGGATGCCCCTGAATTCATGACTTTATCCACGGCACAGAGTCATGCTGGACGGTGCATGGGTTGCCCGGAGGGCGGAGAAACTTTGCATCTTCTATTCTGCTGAACACTGCAGGTCTAGAAGGCAAAGTACGTTTCAAGATCGTGGTGGTGTCAAGAAATAGGGTATGCACTTTAGTTTCCACCAATGCCGTTGTCGTGATCGTGCGGAAAAGCGCCAAAATTGTCTGGTAGGAATAGCAGACATGACCGGTGCTGGCCAACGTTGGGCGAAGGCCGGCCGTATGCTGTGTCAATACTGGCGCTGTATGCTCTCCCCAGCGTCTTAAGGGGATGGTGGATGTTTTTAACACCTTACTTATCTTTTTTACCAACGGAATTGGGCGAGTTCTTATGTTCAATTTAGAATTATTAATATGCTATATGCTTCAAATCGTGTAGGACTATAATGATGACATGAGTGTTTCGACGTGCAGTCGAATTTTCATTAACGACGTACAGAGAATTAAGAAAATCGAACAATACAATTTGCGAAAAAGCATGAACGTAGTTTACAATTCGCCCACCGGTGGCTCCGCAACGTACTCGTAATTCCGTAGACTTTTATTTCAATTCCGGTAGAGTTTTATTTGCATGCTGGCAGACCATTTTTTTTACTTTATGGTAGAGTTGTGAATGGTAGAGATGTAAATGTGCCGAATACACTTTACATGGATTTCATTTATGCAATAGACTCACTGACAACTGTGAAATATTCGAAGCATTTCAGAGAATCGGCCTGCACTCTCGTTTTACGTATGTGAATTCCACAATATTTTACATCCTACATATTGGTTTTCGCGACAATCTCTAACATTCGATACATTGATACACTAAGCAAACGCTTAGCGTATCAATGACCTAAAATCGATTCTACGAAATCGCCGTTTTCCGTCCCTAAAACACTATAGTGTTTAGGGTCTAGGGTAGGTCTTAGGGGCTGCTTGGATCTTATAAGATCCAAGCAGCCCCTAAGACGACTCTTTCACAAGTCATCTGGTCCGCGCTCGATCCGACATCCACAACGTCCTCCAGTTCTGACTCCCGGCGAAATTTTTGAATATTTATAGCGCCCCATCCGAAGGCCGTACTCAATAAACGCCGGATAACCGACCGAAATTTCTCGGTTCTCTTGTTTTTGTTTTCTGCAAAGGCATGCACGGCCCGCTGCAGTAGTTCGCTCCGGGGCGAAACCGCACCAGGACGTTTATAACTATTCATGCGCGTCGAGGTTTCAGACCGCGGCTCCGTGGAACCGGCGGGAATGCGAAGGACGTTGAATCGGAGTGATACAGAATCCTGCGGGCTCGGTACATTTACGTATCCGTTAAGGGAGCCGCGGAGTTTCGTTCCAGCTAACCCAAGGCATATATACCGGAACAGTTTGCAACTCGGGTTCACTTTGGCCGGCAGCACTTTGTGTGTACTAACTTGGCCGTAAATTGAACAGTCTCGGGGAGCAACGCCGGTGGGGTTACGCGCCGGCCCGCTCGAGGAGGCGCTGATTCCTCGTGGGAGAGGCCCGTTCCGGCCAGCTTCCTTGGTCGCGATTCCGCTGCCGGCAGTCGCGCTATCTCATGAATCCTGGAGGTCCCATAGACGCTCAGCGAGCCCCGTCGCAGTCGGCCTATCAATATTCAACCTTTCTTTCCGACCTGTCTGGACTACAGATGTGCCGCGACGGTCATTTTTTGGAAGCGTCAGTTGACCAAAAATTACCGTCAATTGACCGTCTTTTTTTGTAAGCGGCAATTGACCAAAAATTACCGTCAATTGACCGTCTTTTTTTGTAAGCGGCAGTTGACCAAAAAATTACCGTCAATTGACCGTCTTTTTTAGTTTCAGAAAATGTTTGATGTGCCATGACCGTCAATTTTGTTTGCGGTCACAAATATGGTCCGAACAGCGAAAAACAGCTAGCTAGTTGGGACTTGAACGTCATTTTTTTCATATGGACCAGAGAACGGGAAAGGGAAGAAGATATAAGAGAAACAAATGGGGGTTGTTAAATAAATATATATATGAGTAATTGTTATATAATTTCGGCACTTGTCTCTATCTTTTTTGAGATAAAGTTAAATATCTTATTTAGAGATTGGCTGATTCGGATTCTTTTCGTTCTTCCTCATGGTAGTAAGTTTCTCTGTATAAATTCCGAGACATCGAGGAATTTCCTCCAATCGCCCTTTTTGGCTCCGGGAACGGGAACTGGAAACGAGAGATAAAAGAAACAAATGGGGATTGTTAAAAAAAAAATAACATGACTAGTTGTTATATAATTTTTGCACTTCTCTCTATCTTTTTTAAGGAAAAGATAAATATCCTATTTAGAACTGGCTGATTCGGATTCTTTTCGTTCTTACTCATGGTGGCAAGTTTCTCTGTGCAAATTCCGAGACATCGAGGAATTTCCTTCCGTCGCCGTTTTTGGTCCCGAGAACGGGAACAGAAATCAAAAGATGATTAAATATCCTATTTAGAACTGGCTGATTCGGATTCTTTTCGTTCCTACTCATGGTAGCAAGTTTCTCTGTATAATTCCCGAGACATCGAGGAATTTCCTCCCGGCGCCGTTTTTGGCCCCCAGAACGGGAACGGGACCGGGATATATATTGCTAATTTTTATACTTTTGGCACTTCTCTCTATAATATTGCTAATTTTTATACTTTTGGCACTTCTCTCTATCTTTTTGAAGGAAAAGTTGAATATCCTATTCAGAATCGGCCGATTCGGATTCTTTTCGTTCCTTCTCATGGTAGCAAGTTTCTCTGTATAATTCCCGAGACATCGAGGAATTTCCTACCGTCGCCGTTTTTGGCCCCCAGAACGGTAACGGGAAACAAGCGATAAAAGAAACAAACGGGGATAAGTTTAATTGAAACGCGACCGTGCGAGGATACAGAGACGCCTAATGGCCCTCGAAGTCCTTACATACGCCGGCGAAGCTACGCGGTAAGGAAACTCCTTGCTTCGGCCAGATACCGATTCGGCTTTCTCGCTGTACGTTTCGACCTCGTTCGCTCAACCGTCTGGAAATTTTTCGCCACATTGGCTCCGCGGGTCGGCTCGGAGAGCCGGGAGATTGATGAGCGGATCTAGATGTTCCACGTTGGACCGGGAAATTGTGCTATCTTCGGAAGATCCCTTGCGAGACGGACGCGAACCACCGCGATTACGGAGCTCTCTCGCTGTACCGTTAGTCTTTCGTTTGTCTCCCGGGTAGCGCTAATCCCCCGCGGTTGGGCGCAGAGCATCCGACATTGTTTTTTGGTCCATTGCACCGAAACTTACTTTGCTACTGGGACGCGGCAAAAAGTCGGAGATGACGGAAGAAAAGAAAATGATTTTTGGGTCGATGTCCCTCGCGATTGCGGACATCAGCCTAGAGTGGTCTTTTTACTCTAATAAATGTTCTTATCGTAGTCTTTCGTTTCCGTAATCTTCCTGTTAGCGCTAATCTTAAGCAGTTGATACGGTTTTTTGGTTCATTTCACTGAAACTTACTTTGTTATTGGGGGCTGAAGTTCAGCAGTACGATAAAAAGGCGGAAATGACGGAAGAAAAGAAAATGATTTTTGGGTCGATGTCCCTCGCGATTGCGGACATCAGCCTAGAGTGGACATTTTACTCTAATAAATGTTCTTATCGTAGTCTTTCGTTTCCATAGTCTTCCTGCTAGCGCTAATCCTAAGGAGTTGATACGGTTTTTTGGTTCACTTCACTGAAACTTACTTTGTTATTGGGAGGCTGAAGTTCAGCAGTGCGATAAAAAGGCGGAAATGACGGAAGAGAAGAAAATGATTTTTGGGTCGATGTCCCTCGCGATTGCGGACGTCAGCCTAGAGTAGTTCTTTTACTCTAATAAATGTTCTTATTATAGTCTTTCGTTTATGTCCCCAGTAGCCAGAGCATCCGACGCTGTATTTTGGTCCATTGCACTGAAACTTACTTTGTTATTGGGACGTTGAAGTTCAGCAGTGCGGTAAAAAGTCGGAAATGACCGAAGCAAAGAATATGATTTTTGGGTGGATGTTCCTCGCAATTGCGGACATCAGCCTCAAGCGGTTCTTTTATTCTCCAATAACTGTTCTTATTATAGTCTTTCGTTTGTCTCCCCGGTAGCGGTAATCCTCCGCAATTGGCCGCCGAGCATCCGACACTGTTTTTTGGTCCATTGCACTGAAACTTACTTTGCTACTGGGACGCTGAAGTTCAGCAGTGGGGTAAAAAGTCGGAGATGACCGAAGAAAAGAAAATGATTTTTGGGTCGATGTTCCTCGCGATTGAGGACATCAGCCGAGAGTGGTCCTTTTACTCTAATAAATGTTCTCTTATAGTCTTCTTATTTTTATTATTCTATAGTTCTTATCATAGTTCTTCGTTTGACTTCCGATCGCGCTAATCCCCCGCGGTTGGGTGCAAAGCATCTAACACAGTTTTTGGATCCATTTCACTGAAACTTACTTAGCTATTGGAACGCTGAAGTTCAGCAGTCCGGTCGTAGATGGCAGAAGAAAAGAATATGATTTTTGGGTCAATGTGTCTTCCGATTGTGGGAATCAGTCGAGAATGGTCGTTTTACTTTCTAATAAATATTCTTATCACAGTCTTTCATTTCTTTCGCCAATAACAGCATCCGACACGGTTTTTTGGTCCATCTCGCTGAAACTTAGCTATTGGAACGCTGAAGTTCAGCAGGGCGGAAAAACGTCGGAGATGACGGAAGCAAAGTAAACGATTTTTGGGTCGATGTCCCTCGCGATTGCGAGCATCAGCTCGAGCCTTCCTTCAACCATCCACCAAATGTTCTTATCACGATCTACTCACCGTAGGTCTCGACGTCGACGGTCAGCAACCCGGAGCTCTCGATCTGATCCTTTCCGTTGCCGATGCGACAGGTGTAGAGGCCTTTGTCCCGTGTCCGAAGCCTGTTTATCTT